>OX940728.1:10197500-11567500 GCA_954870855.1 Scutellaria minor | reverse complement strand
TCTCCTTTCTAAACTTTTTTTTAACGTCGCCATTGGAAGTTCTCGTTTTCGCACCCCTTTTGCCATGTCACGACTCCCATTTCAAGTTTTTGATTTCTTACGTCCCGACTCCCTTTTTTATATTCATTTTTTATTTTTAATTCTTTTTTCTTTTTAACCTTTTCAGCATATTAGCATTAAGCGCATATCATTTCGGGTGCGATCATACCAGCACTAATGCACCGGATCCCATCAGAACTCCGAAGTTAAGCGTGCTTGGGCGAGAGTAGTACTAGGATGGGTGACCCCCTAGGAAGTCCTCGTGTTGCACCCCTTTTTTGCCTTGTCTCGTCTCCTTTTTAAACTTTTTTTTAGCGTCACCATTGGAAGTTCTCGTTTTCGCACCCCTTTTGCCATGTCACGACTCCCATTTCAAGTTTTTGATTTCTTACGTCCCGACTCCCTTTTTTATATTCATTTTTTATTTTTAATTTTTTTTTCTTTTTAACCTTTTCAGCAAATTAGCATTAAGCGCGCATATCATTTCGGGTGCGATCATACCAGCACTAATGCACCGGATCCCATCAGAACTCCGAAGTTAAGCGTGCTTGGGCGAGAGTAGTACTAGGATGGGTGACCCCCTGGGAAGTCCTCGTGTTGCACCCCTTTTTTGCCATGTCTCGTCTCCTTTTTAAACTTTTTTTTAACGTCGCCATTGGAAGTTCTCGTTTTCGCACCCCTTTTGCCATGTCACGACTCCCATTTCAGGTTTTTGATTTCTTACGTCCCGACTCCCTTTTTTATATTCATTTTTTATTTTTAATTCTTTTTTCTTTTTAACCTTTTCAGCATATTAGCATTAAGCGCATATCATTTCGGGTGCGATCATACCAGCACTAATGCACCGGATCCCATCAGAACTCCGAAGTTAAGCGTGCTTGGGCGAGAGTAGTACTAGGATGGGTGACCCCCTGGGAAGTCCTCGTGTTGCACCCCTTTTTTGCCATGTCTCGTCTCCTTTTTAAACTTTTTTTTAGCGTCGCCATTGGAAGTTCTCGTTTTCGCACCCCTTTTGCCATGTCACGACTCCCATTTCAAGTTTTTGATTTCTTACGTCCCGACTTCCTTTTTTATATTCATTTTTTATTTTTAATTTTTGTTTCTTTTTAACCTTTTCAGCAAATTAGTATTAAGCGCGCATATCATTTCGGGTGCGATCATACCAGCACTAATGCACCGGATCCCATCAGAACTCCGAAGTTAAGCGTGCTTGGGCGAGAGTAGTACTAGGATGGGTGACCCCCTGGGAAGTCCTCGTGTTACACCCTTTTTTTGCCATGTCTCGTCTCCTTTTTAAACTTTTTCTTAACGTCGCCATTGGAAGTTCTCGTTTTCGCACCCCTTTTGCCATGTCTCGACTCCCATTTCAAGTTTTTGATTTCTTACGTCCCGACTCCCTTTTTTATATTCATTTATTATTTTTAATTCTTTTTTCTTTTTAAACTTTTCAGAATATTAGCATTAAGCGCGCATATCATTTCGGGTGCGATCATACCAGCACTAATGCACCGGATCCCATCAGAACTCCGAAGTTAAGCGTGCTTGGGCGAGAGTAGTACTAGGATGGGTGACCTCCTGGGAAGTCCTCGTGTTGCACCCCTATTTTGTCATGTCTCGTCTCCTTTTTAAACTTTTTTTTAGCGTCGCCATTGGAAGTTTTCGTTTTCGCACCCCTTTTGCCAGGTCACGACTCCCATTTCAAGTTTTTGATTTCTTACGTCCCGACTCCCTTTTTTATATTCATTTTTTATTTTTAATTCTTTTTTCTTTTTAACCTTTTCAGCATATTAGCATTAAGCGCGCATATCATTTCGGGTGCGATCATACCAGCACTAATGCACCGGATCCCATCAGAACTCCGAAGTTAAGCGTGCTTGGGCGAGAGTAGTACTAGGATGGGTGACCCCCTGGGAAGTCCTCGTGTTGCACCCTTTTTTTGCCATGTCTCGTCTCCTTTTTAAACTTTTTTTTAGCGTCGCCATTGGAAGTTCTCGTTTTCGCACCCCTTTTGCCATGTCACGACTCCCATTTCAAGTTTTTGATTTCTTACGTCCCGACTCCCTTTTTTATATTCATTTTTTATTTTTAATTCTTTTTTCTTTTTAACCTTTTCAGCATATTAGCATTAAGCGCGCATATCATTTCGGGTGCGATCATACCAGCACTATTGCACCAGATCCCATCAGAACTCCGAAGTTAAGCGTGCTTGGGCGAGAGTCGTACTAGGATGGGTGACCCCCTGGGAAGTCCTCGTGTTGCACCCCTTTTTTGCCATGTCTCGTCTCCTTTTTAAACTTATTTTTAGCGTCGCCATTGGAAGTTCTCGTTTTCGCACCCCTTTTGCCATGTCACTACTCCCATTTCAAGTTTTTGATTTCTTACGTCCCGACTCCCTTTTTTATATTCATTTTTTATTTTTAATTCTTTTTTCTTTTTAACCTTTTCAGCATATTAGCATTAAGCGCGCATATCATTTCGGGTGCGATCATACCAGCACTAATGCACCGGATCCCATCAGAACTCCGAAGTTAAGCGTGCTTGGGCGAGAGTAGTACTAGGATGGGTGACCCCCTGGGAAGTCCTCGTGTTGCACCCTTTTTTTGCCATGTCTCGTCTCCTTTTTAAACTTTTTTTTAGCGTCGCCATTGGAAGTTCTCGTTTTCGCACCCCTTTTGCCATGTCACGACTCCCATTTCAAGTTTTTGATTTCTTACGTCCCGACTCCCTTTTTTATATTCATTTTTTATTTTTAATTCTTTTTTCTTTTTAACCTTTTCAGCATATTAGCATTAAGCGCGCATATCATTTCGGGTGCGATCATACCAGCACTAATGCACCGGATCCCATCAGAACTCCGAAGTTAAGCGTGCTTGGGCGAGAGTAGTACTAGGATGGGTGACCCCCTGGGAAGTCCTCGTGTTGCACCCCTTTTTTGCCATGTCTCGTCTCCTTTTTAAACTTTTTCTTAGCGTCGCCATTGGAAGTTCTCGTTTTCGCACCCCTTTTGCCATGTCACGACTCCCATTTCAAGTTTTTGATTTCTTACGTCCCGACTCCCTTTTTTATATTAATTTTTTATTTTTAATTCTTTTTTCTTTTTAACCTTTTCAGCATATTAGCATTAAGCGCGCATATCATTTCGGGTGCGATCATACCAGCACTAATGCACCGGATCCCATCAGAACTCCGAAGTTAAGCGTGCTTGGGCGAGAGTAGTACTAGGATGGGTGACCCCCTGGGAAGTCCTCGTGTTGCACCCCTTTTTTGCCTTGTCTCGTCTCCTTTTTAAACTTTTTTTTAGCGTCGCCATTGGAAGTTCTCGTTTTCGCACCCCTTTTGCCATGTCACGACTCCCATTTCAAGTTTTTGATTTCTTACGTCCCGACTCCCATTTTTATATTCATTTTTTATTTTTAATTCTTTTTTCTTTTTAACCTTTTCAGCATATTAGCATTAAGCGCGCATATCATTTCGGGTGCGATCATACCAGCACTAATGCACCGGATCCCATCAGAACTCCGAAGTTATGCGTGCTTGGGCGAGAGTAGTACTAGGATGGGTGACCCCCTGGGAAGTCCTCGTGTTGCACCCCTTTTTTGCCTTGTCTCGTCTCCTTTTTTAAACTTTTTTTTAGCGTCGCCATTGGAAGTTCTCGTTTTCGCACCCCTTTTGCCATGTCACGACTCCCATTTCAAGTTTTTGATTTCTTACGTCCCGACTCCCATTTTTATATTCATTTTTTATTTTTAATTCTTTTTTCTTTTTAACCTTTTCAGCATATTAGCATTAAGCGCGCATATCATTTCGGGTGCGATCATACCAGCACTAATGCACCGGATCCCATCAGAACTCCGAAGTTATGCGTGCTTGGGCGAGAGTAGTACTAGGATGGGTGACCCCCTGGGAAGTCCTCGTGTTGCACCCCTTTTTTGCCATGTCTCGTCTCCTTTTTAAACTTTTTTTTAACGTCGCCATTGGAAGTTCTCGTTTTCGCAACCCTTTTGCCATGTCACGACTCCCATTTCAAGTTTTTGATTTCTTACGTCCTGACTCCCTTTTTTATATTCATTTTTTATTTTTAATTCTTTTTTCTTTTTAACCTTTTCAGCATATTAGCATTAAGCGCATATCATTTCGGGTGCGATCATACCAGCACTAATGCAACGGATCCCATCAGAACTCCGAAGTTAAGCGTGCTTGGGCGAGAGTAGTACTAGGATGGGTGACCCCCTGGGAAGTCCTCGTGTTGCACCCCTTTTTTGCCATGTCTCGTCTCCTTTTTAAACTTTTTTTTAGCGTCGCCATTGGAAGTTCTCGTTTTCGCACCCCTTTTGCCAGGTCACGACTCCCATTTCAAGTTTTTGATTTCTTACGTCCCGACTCCCTTTTTTATATTCATTTTTTATTTTTAATTCTTTTTTCTTTTTAACCTTTTCAGCATATTAGCATTAAGCGCATATCATTTCGGGTGCGATCATACCAGCACTAATGCAACGGATCCCATCAGAACTCCGAAGTTAAGCGTGCTTGGGCGAGAGTAGTACTAGGATGGGTGACCCCCTGGGAAGTCCTCGTGTTGCACCCCTTTTTTGCCATGTCTCGTCTCCTTTTTAAACTTTTTTTTAGCGTCGCCATTGGAAGTTCTCGTTTTCGCACCCCTTTTGCCAGGTCACGACTCCCATTTCAAGTTTTTGATTTCTTACGTCCCGACTCCCTTTTTTATATTCATTTATTATTTTTAATTCTTTTTTCTTTTTAACCTTTTCAGCATATTAGCATTAAGCGCGCATATCATTTCGGGTGCGATCATGCCAGCATTAATGCACCGGATCCCATCAGAACTCTGAAGTTAAGCGTGCTTGGGCGAGAGTAGTACTAGGATGGGTGACCCCCTGGGAAGTCCTCGTGTTGCACCCCTTTTTTGCCTTGTGTCGTCTCCTTTTTAAACTTTTTTTTAGCGTCGCCATTGGAAGTTCTCGTTTTCGCACCCCTTTTGCCATGTCACGACTCCCATTTCAAGTTTTTGATTTCTTACGTCCCGACTCCCTTTTTTATATTCATTTTTTATTTTTAATTCTTTTTTCTTTTTAACCTTTTCAGCATATTAGCATTAAGCGCGCATATCATTTCGGGTGCGATCATACTAGCACTAATGCACCGGATCCCATCTGAACTCCGAAGTTAAGCGTGCTTGGGCGAGAGTAGTACTAGGATGGGTGACCCCCTGGGAAGTCCTCGTGCTGCACCCCTTTTTTGTCTTGTCTCGGCTCCTTTTTAAACTTTTTTTTAGCGTCGCCATTGGAAGTTCTCGTTTTCGCACCCCTTTTGCCATGTCACGACTCCCATTTCAAGTTTTTGATTTCTTACGTCCCGACTCCCTTTTTTATATTCATTTTTTATTTTTAATTCTTTTTTCTTTTTAACCTTTTCAGCATATTAGCATTAAGCGCGCATATCATTTCGGGTGCGATCATACCAGCACTAATGCACCGGATCCCATCAGAACTCCGAAGTTAAGCGTGCTTGGGCGAGAGTAGTACTAGGATGGGTGACCCCCTGGGAAGTCCTCGTGTTGCACCCCTTTTTTGCCATGTCTCGTCTCCTTTTTAAACTTTTTTTTAGCGTCGCCATTGGAAGTTCTCGTTTTCGCACCCCTTTTGCCATGTCACGACTCCCATTTCAAGTTTTTGATTTCTTACGTCCCGACTTCCTTTTTTATATTCATTTTTTATTTTTAATTTTTGTTTCTTTTTAACCTTTTCAGCAAATTAGTATTAAGCGCGCATATCATTTCGGGTGCGATCATACCAGCACTAATGCACCGGATCCCATCAGAACTCCGAAGTTAAGCGTGCTTGGGCGAGAGTAGTACTAGGATGGGTGACCCCCTGGGAAGTCCTCGTGTTACACCCTTTTTTTGCCATGTCTCGTCTCCTTTTTAAACTTTTTCTTAACGTCGCCATTGGAAGTTCTCGTTTTCGCACCCCTTTTGCCATGTCTCGACTCCCATTTCAAGTTTTTGATTTCTTACGTCCCGACTCCCTTTTTTATATTCATTTATTATTTTTAATTCTTTTTTCTTTTTAAACTTTTCAGAATATTAGCATTAAGCGCGCATATCATTTCGGGTGCGATCATACCAGCACTAATGCACCGGATCCCATCAGAACTCCGAAGTTAAGCGTGCTTGGGCGAGAGTAGTACTAGGATGGGTGACCTCCTGGGAAGTCCTCGTGTTGCACCCCTATTTTGTCATGTCTCGTCTCCTTTTTAAACTTTTTTTTAGCGTCGCCATTGGAAGTTTTCGTTTTCGCACCCCTTTTGCCAGGTCACGACTCCCATTTCAAGTTTTTGATTTCTTACGTCCCGACTCCCTTTTTTATATTCATTTTTTATTTTTAATTCTTTTTTCTTTTTAACCTTTTCAGCATATTAGCATTAAGCGCGCATATCATTTCGGGTGCGATCATACCAGCACTAATGCACCGGATCCCATCAGAACTCCGAAGTTAAGCGTGCTTGGGCGAGAGTAGTACTAGGATGGGTGACCCCCTGGGAAGTCCTCGTGTTGCACCCTTTTTTTGCCATGTCTCGTCTCCTTTTTAAACTTTTTTTTAGCGTCGCCATTGGAAGTTCTCGTTTTCGCACCCCTTTTGCCATGTCACGACTCCCATTTCAAGTTTTTGATTTCTTACGTCCCGACTCCCTTTTTTATATTCATTTTTTATTTTTAATTCTTTTTTCTTTTTAACCTTTTCAGCATATTAGCATTAAGCGCGCATATCATTTCGGGTGCGATCATACCAGCACTATTGCACCAGATCCCATCAGAACTCCGAAGTTAAGCGTGCTTGGGCGAGAGTCGTACTAGGATGGGTGACCCCCTGGGAAGTCCTCGTGTTGCACCCCTTTTTTGCCATGTCTCGTCTCCTTTTTAAACTTATTTTTAGCGTCGCCATTGGAAGTTCTCGTTTTCGCACCCCTTTTGCCATGTCACTACTCCCATTTCAAGTTTTTGATTTCTTACGTCCCGACTCCCTTTTTTATATTCATTTTTTATTTTTAATTCTTTTTTCTTTTTAACCTTTTCAGCATATTAGCATTAAGCGCGCATATCATTTCGGGTGCGATCATACCAGCACTAATGCACCGGATCCCATCAGAACTCCGAAGTTAAGCGTGCTTGGGCGAGAGTAGTACTAGGATGGGTGACCCCCTGGGAAGTCCTCGTGTTGCACCCTTTTTTTGCCATGTCTCGTCTCCTTTTTAAACTTTTTTTTAGCGTCGCCATTGGAAGTTCTCGTTTTCGCACCCCTTTTGCCATGTCACGACTCCCATTTCAAGTTTTTGATTTCTTACGTCCCGACTCCCTTTTTTATATTCATTTTTTATTTTTAATTCTTTTTTCTTTTTAACCTTTTCAGCATATTAGCATTAAGCGCGCATATCATTTCGGGTGCGATCATACCAGCACTAATGCACCGGATCCCATCAGAACTCCGAAGTTAAGCGTGCTTGGGCGAGAGTAGTACTAGGATGGGTGACCCCCTGGGAAGTCCTCGTGTTGCACCCCTTTTTTGCCATGTCTCGTCTCCTTTTTAAACTTTTTCTTAGCGTCGCCATTGGAAGTTCTCGTTTTCGCACCCCTTTTGCCATGTCACGACTCCCATTTCAAGTTTTTGATTTCTTACGTCCCGACTCCCTTTTTTATATTAATTTTTTATTTTTAATTCTTTTTTCTTTTTAACCTTTTCAGCATATTAGCATTAAGCGCGCATATCATTTCGGGTGCGATCATACCAGCACTAATGCACCGGATCCCATCAGAACTCCGAAGTTAAGCGTGCTTGGGCGAGAGTAGTACTAGGATGGGTGACCCCCTGGGAAGTCCTCGTGTTGCACCCCTTTTTTGCCTTGTCTCGTCTCCTTTTTAAACTTTTTTTTAGCGTCGCCATTGGAAGTTCTCGTTTTCGCACCCCTTTTGCCATGTCACGACTCCCATTTCAAGTTTTTGATTTCTTACGTCCCGACTCCCATTTTTATATTCATTTTTTATTTTTAATTCTTTTTTCTTTTTAACCTTTTCAGCATATTAGCATTAAGCGCGCATATCATTTCGGGTGCGATCATACCAGCACTAATGCACCGGATCCCATCAGAACTCCGAAGTTATGCGTGCTTGGGCGAGAGTAGTACTAGGATGGGTGACCCCCTGGGAAGTCCTCGTGTTGCACCCCTTTTTTGCCTTGTCTCGTCTCCTTTTTTAAACTTTTTTTTAGCGTCGCCATTGGAAGTTCTCGTTTTCGCACCCCTTTTGCCATGTCACGACTCCCATTTCAAGTTTTTGATTTCTTACGTCCCGACTCCCATTTTTATATTCATTTTTTATTTTTAATTCTTTTTTCTTTTTAACCTTTTCAGCATATTAGCATTAAGCGCGCATATCATTTCGGGTGCGATCATACCAGCACTAATGCACCGGATCCCATCAGAACTCCGAAGTTATGCGTGCTTGGGCGAGAGTAGTACTAGGATGGGTGACCCCCTGGGAAGTCCTCGTGTTGCACCCCTTTTTTGCCATGTCTCGTCTCCTTTTTAAACTTTTTTTTAACGTCGCCATTGGAAGTTCTCGTTTTCGCACCCCTTTTGCCATGTCACGACTCCCATTTCAGGTTTTTGATTTCTTACGTCCCGACTCCCTTTTTTATATTCATTTTTTATTTTTAATTCTTTTTTCTTTTTAACCTTTTCAGCATATTAGCATTAAGCGCGCATATCATTTCGGGTGCGATCATACCAGCACTAATGCACCGGATCCCATCAGAACTCCGAAGTTAAGCGTGCTTGGGCGAGAGTAGTACTAGGATGGGTGACCCCCTGGGAAGTCCTCGTGTTGCACCCTTTTTTTGCCATGTCTCGTCTCCTTTTTAAACTTTTTTTTAGCGTCGCCATTGGAAGTTCTCGTTTTCGCACCCCTTTTGCCATGTCACGACTCCCATTTCAAGTTTTTGATTTCTTACGTCCCGACTCCCTTTTTTATATTCATTTTTTATTTTTAATTCTTTTTTCTTTTTAACCTTTTCAGCATATTAGCATTAAGCGCGCATATCATTTCGGGTGCGATCATACCAGCACTAATGCACCGGATCCCATCAGAACTCCGAAGTTAAGCGTGCTTGGGCGAGAGTAGTACTAGGATGGGTGACCCCCTGGGAAGTCCTCGTGTTGCACCCCTTTTTTGCCATGTCTCGTCTCCTTTTTAAACTTTTTCTTAGCGTCGCCATTGGAAGTTCTCGTTTTCGCACCCCTTTTGCCATGTCACGACTCCCATTTCAAGTTTTTGATTTCTTACGTCCCGACTCCCTTTTTTATATTAATTTTTTATTTTTAATTCTTTTTTCTTTTTAACCTTTTCAGCATATTAGCATTAAGCGCGCATATCATTTCGGGTGCGATCATACCAGCACTAATGCACCGGATCCCATCAGAACTCCGAAGTTAAGCGTGCTTGGGCGAGAGTAGTACTAGGATGGGTGACCCCCTGGGAAGTCCTCGTGTTGCACCCCTTTTTTGCCTTGTCTCGTCTCCTTTTTAAACTTTTTTTTAGCGTCGCCATTGGAAGTTCTCGTTTTCGCACCCCTTTTGCCATGTCACGACTCCCATTTCAAGTTTTTGATTTCTTACGTCCCGACTCCCATTTTTATATTCATTTTTTATTTTTAATTCTTTTTTCTTTTTAACCTTTTCAGCATATTAGCATTAAGCGCGCATATCATTTCGGGTGCGATCATACCAGCACTAATGCACCGGATCCCATCAGAACTCCGAAGTTATGCGTGCTTGGGCGAGAGTAGTACTAGGATGGGTGACCCCCTGGGAAGTCCTCGTGTTGCACCCCATTTTTGCCATGTCTCGTCTCCTTTTTAAACTTTTTTTTAACGTCGCCATTGGAAGTTCTCGTTTTCGCACCCCTTTTGCCATGTCACGACTCCCATTTCAGGTTTTTGATTTCTTACGTCCCGACTCCCTTTTTTATATTCATTTTTTAGTTTTAATTCTTTTTTCTTTTTAACCTTTTCAGCATATTAGCATTAAGCGCGCATATCATTTCGGGTGCGATCATACCAGCACTAATGCACCGGATCCCATCAGAACTCCGAAGTTAAGCGTGCTTGGGCGAGAGTAGTACTAGGATGGGTGACCCCCTGGGAAGTCCTCGTGTTGCACCCTTTTTTTGCCATGTCTCGTCTCCTTTTTAAACTTTTTTTTAGCGTCGCCATTGGAAGTTCTCGTTTTCGCACCCCTTTTGCCATGTCACGACTCCCATTTCAAGTTTTTGATTTCTTACGTCCCGACTCCCTTTTTTATATTCATTTTTTATTTTTAATTCTTTTTTCTTTTTAACCTTTTCAGCATATTAGCATTAAGCGCGCATATCATTTCGGGTGCGATCATACCAGCACTAATGCACCGAATCCCATCAGAACTCCGAAGTTAAGCGTGCTTGGGCGAGAGTAGTACTAGGATGGGTGACCCCCTGGGAAGTCCTCGTGTTGCACCCCTTTTTTGCCATGTCTCGTCTCCTTTTTAAACTTTTTTTTAGCGTCGCCATTGGAAGTTCTCGTTTTCGCACCCCTTTTGCCAGGTCACGACTCCCATTTCAAGTTTTTGATTTCTTACGTCCCGACTCCCTTTTTTATATTCATTTTTTATTTTTAATTCTTTTTTCTTTTTAACCTTTTCAGTATATTAGCATTAAGCGCGCATATCATTTCGGGTGCGATCATACCAGCACTAATGCACCGGATCCCATCAGAACTCCGAAGTTAAGCGTGCTTGGGCGAGAGTAGTACTAGGATTGGTGACCCCCTGGGAAGTCCTCGTGTTGCACCCCTTTTTTGCCATGTCTCGTCTTCTTTTTAAACTTTTTTTTAGCGTCGCCATTGGAAGTTCTCGTTTTCGCACCCCTTTTGCCATGTCACGACTCCCATTTCAAGTTTTTGATTTCTTACGTCCCGACTCCCTTTTTTATATTCATTTTTTATTTTTAATTCTTTTTTCTTTTTAACCTTTTCAGCATATTAGCATTAAGCGTGCATATCATTTCGGGTGCGATCATACCAGCACTAATGCACCGGATCCCATCAGAACACCGAAGTTAAGCGTGCTTGGGCGAGAGTAGTACTTGGATGGGTGACCCCCTGGGAAGTCCTCGTGTTGCACCCCTTTTTTGCCATCTCTCGTCTCCTTTTTAAACTTTTTTTTAGCGTCGCCATTGGAAGTTCTCGTTTTCGCAACCCTTTTGCCATGTCACGACTCCCATTTCAAGTTTTTGATTTCTTACGTCCTGACTCCCTTTTTTATATTCATTTTTTATTTTTAATTCTTTTTTCTTTTTAACCTTTTCAGCATATTAGCATTAAGCGCATATCATTTCGGGTGCGATCATACCAGCACTAATGCAACGGATCCCATCAGAACTCCGAAGTTAAGCGTGCTTGGGCGAGAGTAGTACTAGGATGGGTGACCCCCTGGGAAGTCCTCGTGTTGCACCCCTTTTTTGCCATGTCTCGTCTCCTTTTTAAACTTTTTTTTAGCGTCGCCATTGGAAGTTCTCGTTTTCGCACCCCTTTTGCCAGGTCACGACTCCCATTTCAAGTTTTTGATTTCTTACGTCCCGACTCCCTTTTTTATATTCATTTATTATTTTTAATTCTTTTTTCTTTTTAACCTTTTCAGCATATTAGCATTAAGCGCGCATATCATTTCGGGTGCGATCATGCCAGCATTAATGCACCGGATCCCATCAGAACTCTGAAGTTAAGCGTGCTTGGGCGAGAGTAGTACTAGGATGGGTGACCCCCTGGGAAGTCCTCGTGTTGCACCCCTTTTTTGCCTTGTGTCGTCTCCTTTTTAAACTTTTTTTTAGCGTCGCCATTGGAAGTTCTCGTTTTCGCACCCCTTTTGCCATGTCACGACTCCCATTTCAAGTTTTTGATTTCTTACGTCCCGACTCCCTTTTTTATATTCATTTTTTATTTTTAATTCTTTTTTCTTTTTAACCTTTTCAGCATATTAGCATTAAGCGCGCATATCAATTCGGGTGCGATGATACCAACAATAATACACCGGATCCCATCAGAACTCCGAAGTTAAGCGTGCTTGGGCGTGAGTAGTACTAGGATGGGTGACCCCCTGGGAAGTCCTCGTGTTGCACCCCTTTTTTGCCATGTCTCGTTTCCTTTTTAAACTTTTTCTTAGCGTCGTCATTGGAAGTTCTCGTTTTCGCACCCCTTTTGCCATGTCACGACTCCCATTTCAAGTTTTCGATTTCTTACGTCCCGACTCCCTTTTTTATATTCATTTTTTATTTTTACTTCTTTTTTCTTTTTAACCTTTTCAGCATATTAGCATTAAGCGCGCATATCATTTCGGGTGCGATCATACCAGCACTAATGCACCGGATCCCATTAGAACTCCGAAGTTAAGCGTGCTTGGGCGAGAGTAGTACTAGAATGGGTGACCCCCTGGGAAGTCCTCGTGTTGCACCCCTTTTTTGCCATGTCTCGTCTCCTTTTTAAACTTTTTCTTAGCGTCGCCATTGGAAGTTCTCGTTTTCGCACCCCTTTTGCCATGTCACGACTCCCATTTCAAGTTTTTGATTTCTTACGTCCCGACTCCCATTTTTATATTCATTTTTTATTTTTAATTCTTTTTTCTTTTTAACCTTTTCAGCATATTAGCATTAAGCGCGCATATCATTTCGGGTGCGATCATACCAGCACTAATGCACCGGATCCCATCAGAACTCCGAAGTTAAGCGTGCTTGGGCGAGAGTAGTACTAGGATGGGTGACCCCCTGGGAAGTCCTCGTGTTGCACCCCTTTTTTGCCATGTCTCGTCTCCTTTTTAAACTTTTTCTTAGCGTCGCCATTGGAAGTTCTCGTTTTCGCACCCCTTTTGCCATGTCACGACTCCCATTTCAAGTTTTTGATTTCTTACGTCCCGACTCCCATTTTTATATTCATTTTTTATTTTTAATTCTTTTTTCTTTTTAACCTTTTCAGCATATTAGCATTAAGCGCGCATATCATTTCGGGTGCGATCATACCAGCACTAATGCACCGGATCCCATCAGAACTCCGAAGTTAAGCGTGCTTGGGCGAGAGTAGTACTAGGATGGGTGACCCCCTGGGAAGTCCTCGTGTTGCACTCCTTTTTTGCCTTGTCTCGTCTCCTTTTTAAACTTTTTTTTAGCGTCGCCATTGGAAGTTCTCGTTTTCGCACCCCTTTTGCCATGTCACGACTCCCATTTCAAGTTTTTGATTTCTTACGTCCCGACTCCCTTTTTTATATTCATTTTTTATTTTTAATTCTTTTTTCTTTTTAACCTTTTCAGCATATTAGCATTAAGCGCGCATATCATTTCGGGTGCGATCATACCAGCACTAATGCACCGGATCCCATCAGAACTCCGAAGTTAAGCGTGCTTGGGCGAGAGTAGTACTAGGATGGGTGACCCCCTGGGAAGTCCTCGTGTTGCACTCCTTTTTTGCCTTGTCTCGTCTCCTTTTTAAACTTTTTTTTAGCGTCGCCATTGGAAGTTCTCGTTTTCGCACCCCTTTTGCCATGTCACGACTCCCATTTCAAGTTTTTGATTTCTTACGTCCCGACTCCCTTTTTTATATTCATTTTTTATTTTTAATTCTTTTTTCTTTTTAACCTTTTCAGCATATTAGCATTAAGCGCGCATATCATTTTGGGTGCGATCATACCAGCACTAATGCACCGGATCCCATCAGAACTCCGAAGTTAAGCGTGCTTGGGCGAGAGTAGTACTAAGATGGGTGACCCCCTGGGAAGTCCTCGTGTTGCACCAATTTTTTGCCATATCTCGTCTCCTTTTTAAACTTTTTCTTAGCGTCGCCATTGGAAGTTCTCGTTTTCGCACCCCTTTTGCCATGTCACGACTCCCATTTCATGTTTTTGATTTCTTACGTCCCGACTCCCATTTTTATATTCATTTTTTATTTTTAATTCTTTTTTCTTTTTAACCTTTTCAGCATATTAGCATTAAGCGCGCATATCATTTCGGGTGCGATCATACCAGCACTAATGCACCGGATCCCATCAGAACTCCGAAGTTAAGCGTGCTTGGGCGAGAGTAGTACTAGGATGGGTGACCCCCTGGGAAATCCTCGTGTTGCACCCCTCTTTTGCCTTGTCTCGTCTCCTTTTTAAACTTTTTTTTAGCGTCGCCATTGGAAGTTCTCGTTTTCGCACCCCTTTTGCCATGTCACGACTCCCATTTCAAGTTTTTGATTTCTTACGTCCCGACTCCCTTTTTTATATTCATTTTTTATTTTTAATTCTTTTTTCTTTTTAACCTTTTCAGCATATTAGCATTAAGCGCGCATATCATTTCGGGTGCGATCATACCAGCACTAATGCACCGGATCCCATCAGAACTCCGAAGTTAAGCGTGCTTGGGCGAGAGTAGTACTAAGATGGGTGACCCCCTGGGAAGTCCTCGTGTTGCACCCCTTTTTTGCCATATCTCGTCTCCTTTTTAAACTTTTTCTTAGCGTCGCCATTGGAAGTTCTCGTTTTCGCACCCCTTTTGCCATGTCACGACTCCCATTTCATGTTTTTGATTTCTTACGTCCCGACTCCCTTTTTTATATTCATTTTTTATTTTTAATTCTTTTTTCTTTTTAACATTTTCAGCATATTAGCATTAAGCGCGCATATCATTTCGGGTGCGATCATACCAGCACTAATGCACCGGATCCCATCAGAACTCCGAAGTTAAGCGTGCTTGGGCGAGAGTAGTACTAGGATGGGTGACCCCCTGGGAAGTCCTCGTGTTGCACCCCTTTTTTGCCATGTCTCGTCTCCTTTCTAAACTTTTTCTTAGCGTCGCCATTGGAAGTTCTCGTTTTCGCACCCCTTTTGCCATGTCACGACTCCCATTTCAAGTTTTTGATTTCTTACGTCCCGACTCCCTTTTTTATATTCATTTTTTATTTTTAATTCTTTTTTCTTTTTAACCTTTTCAGCATATTAGCATTAAGCGCGCATATCATTTCGGGTGCGATCATACCAGCACTAATGCACCGGATCCCATCAGAACTCCGAAGTTAAGCGTGCTTGGGCGAGAGTTGTACTAGGATGGGTGACCCCCTGGGAAGTCCTCGTGTTGCACCCCTTTTTTGCCTTGTCTCGTCTCCTTTTTTAAACTTTTTTTTAGCGTCGCCATTGGAAGTTCTCGTTTTCGCACCCCTTTTGCCATGTCACGACTCCCATTTCAAGTTTTTCATTTCTTACGTCCCGACTCCCATTTTTATATTCATTTTTTATTTTTAATTCTTTTTTCTTTTTAACCTTTTCAGCATATTAGCATTAAGCGCGCATATCATTTCGGGTGCGATCATACCAGCACTAATGCACCGGATCCCATCAGAACTCCGAAGTTAAGCGTGCTTGGGCGAGAGTAGTACTAAGATGGGTGACCCCCTGGGAAGTCCTCGTGTTGCACCCCTTTTTTGCCATATCTCGTCTCTTTTTTAAACTTTTTCTTAGCGTCGCCATTGGAAGTTCTCGTTTTCGCACCCCTTTTGCCATGTCACGACTCCCATTTCATGTTTTTGATTTCTTACGTCCCGACTCCCTTTTTTATATTCATTTTTTATTTTTAATTCTTTTTTCTTTTTAACATTTTCAGCATATTAGCATTAAGCGCGCATATCATTTCGGGTGCGATCATTCCAGCACTAATGCACCGGATCCCATCAGAACTCCGAAGTTAAGCGTGCTTGGGCGAGAGTAGTACTAGGATGGGTGACCCCCTGGGAAGTCCTCGTGTTGCACCCCTTTTTTGCCTTGTCTCGTCTCCTTTTTAAACTTTTTTTTAGCGTCGCCATTGGAAGTTCTCGTTTTCGCACCCCTTTTGCCATGTCACGACTCCCATTTCAAGTTTTTGATTTCTTACGTCCCGACTCCCATTTTTATATTCATTTTTTATTTTTAATTCTTTTTTCTTTTTAACCTTTTCAGCATATTAGCATTAAGCGCGCATATCATTTCGGGTGCGATCATACCAGCACTAATGCACCGGATCCCATCAGAACTCCGAAGTTAAGCGTGCTTGGGCGAGAGTAGTACTAGGATGGGTGACCCCCTGGGAAATCCTCGTGTTGCACTCCTTTTTTGCCTTGTCTCGTCTCCTTTTTAAACTTTTTTTTAGCGTCGCCATTGGAAGTTCTCGTTTTCGCACCCCTTTTGCCATGTCACGACTCCCATTTCAAGTTTTTGATTTCTTACGTCCCGACTCCCTTTTTTATATTCATTTTTTATTTTTAATTCTTTTTTCTTTTTAACCTTTTCAGCATATTAGCATTAAGCGCGCATATCATTTCGGGTGCGATCATACCAGCACTAATGCACCGGATCCCATCAGAACTCCGAAGTTAAGCGTGCTTGGGCGAGAGTAGTACTAAGATGGGTGACCCCCTGGGAAGTCCTCGTGTTGCACCCCTTTTTTGCCATATCTCGTCTCCTTTTTAAACTTTTTCTTAGCGTCGCCATTGGAAGTTCTCGTTTTCGCACCCCTTTTGCCATGTCACGACTCCCATTTCATGTTTTTGATTTCTTACGTCCCGACTCCCTTTTTTATATTCATTTTTTATTTTTAATTCTTTTTTTTTTTAACCTTTTCAGCATATTAGCATTAAGCGCGCATATCAATTCGGGTGCGATCATACCTGCACTGATGCACCGGATCCCATCAGAACTCCGAAGTTAAGCGTGCTTGGGCGAGAGTAGTACTAGGATGGGTGACCCCCTGGGAAGTCCTCGTATTGCACCCCTTTTTTGCCATGTCTCGTTTCCTTTTTAAACTTTTTCTTAGCGTCGCCATTGGAAGTTCTCGTTTTCGCACCCCTTTTGCCATGTCACGACTCCCATTTCAAGTTTTTGATTTCTTACGTCCCGACTCCCTTTTTTATATTCATTTTTTATTTTTAATTCTTTTTTCTTTTTAACCTTTTCAGCATATTAGCATTAAGCGCGCATATCATTTCGGGTGCGATCATACCAGCACTAATACACCGGATCCCATCAGAACTCCGAAGTTAAGCGTGCTTCGGCGAGAGTAGTACTAGGATGGGTGACCCCCTGGGAAGTCCTCGTGTTGCACCCCTTTTTTGCCATGTCTCGTCTCCTTTTTAAACTTTTTCTTAGCATCGCCATTGGAAGTTCTCGTTTTCGCACCCCTTTTGCCAGGTCACGACTCCCATTTCAAGTTTTTGATTTCTTACGTCCCGACTCCCTTTTTTATATTCATTTTTTATTTTTAATTCTTTTTTCTTTTTAACCTTTTCAGCATATTAGCATTAAGCGCGCATATCATTTCGGGTGCGATCATACCAGCACTAATGCACCGGATCCCATCAGAACTCCGAAGTTAAGCGTGCTTGGGCGAGAGTAGTACTAGGATGGGTGACCCCCTGGGAAGTCCTCGTGTTGCACCCCTTTTTTGCCTTGTCTCGTCTCCTTTTTAAACTTTTTTTTAGCGTCGCCATTGGAAGTTCTCGTTTTCGCACCCCTTTTGCCATGTCACGACTCCGATTTCAAGTTTTTGATTTCTTACGTCCCGACTCCCTTTTTTATATTCATTTTTTATTTTTAATTCTTTTTTCTTTTTAACCTTTTCAGCATATTAGCATTAAGCGCGCATATCATTTCGGGTGCGATCATACCAGCACTAATGCACCGGATCCCATCAGAACTCCGAAGTTAAGCGTGCTTGGGCGAGAGTAGTACTAGGATGGGTGACCCCCTGGGAAGTCCTCGTGTTGCACCCCTTTTTTGCCATGTCTCGTCTCCTTTTTAAACTTTTTCTTAGCGTCGCCATTGGAAGTTCTCGTTTTCGCACCCCTTTTGCCATGTCACGACTCCCATTTCAAGTTTTTGATTTCTTACGTCCCGACTCCCTTTTTTATATTCATTTTTTATTTTTAATTCTTTTTTCTTTTTAACCTTTTCAGCATATTAGCATTAAGCGCGCATATCATTTCGGGTGCGATCATACCAGCACTAATGCACCGGATCCCATCAGAACTCCGAAGTTAAGCGTGCTTGGGCGAGAGTAGTACTAGGATGGGTGACCCCCTGGGAAGTCCTCGTGTTGCACTCCTTTTTTGCCTTGTCTCGTCTCCTTTTTAAACTTTTTTTTAGCGTCGCCATTGGAAGTTCTCGTTTTCGCACCCCTTTTGCCATGTCACGACTCCCATTTCAAGTTTTTGATTTCTTACGTCCCGACTCCCTTTTTTATATTCATTTTTTATTTTTAATTCTTTTTTCTTTTTAACCTTTTCAGCATATTAGCATTAAGCGCGCATATCATTTTGGGTGCGATCATACCAGCACTAATGCACCGGATCCCATCAGAACTCCGAAGTTAAGCGTGCTTGGGCGAGAGTAGTACTAAGATGGGTGACCCCCTGGGAAGTCCTCGTGTTGCACCAATTTTTTGCCATATCTCGTCTCCTTTTTAAACTTTTTCTTAGCGTCGCCATTGGAAGTTCTCGTTTTCGCACCCCTTTTGCCATGTCACGACTCCCATTTCAAGTTTTTGATTTCTTACGTCCCGACTCCCATTTTTATATTCATTTTTTATTTTTAATTCTTTTTTCTTTTTAACCTTTTCAGCATATTAGCATTAAGCGCGCATATCATTTCGGGTGCGATCATACCAGCACTAATGCACCGGATCCCATCAGAACTCCGAAGTTAAGCGTGCTTGGGCGAGAGTAGTACTAGGATGGGTGACCCCCTGGGAAATCCTCGTGTTGCACCCCTCTTTTGCCTTGTCTCGTCTCCTTTTTAAACTTTTTTTTAGCGTCGCCATTGGAAGTTCTCGTTTTCGCACCCCTTTTGCCATGTCACGACTCCCATTTCAAGTTTTTGATTTCTTACGTCCCGACTCCCTTTTTTATATTCATTTTTTATTTTTAATTCTTTTTTCTTTTTAACCTTTTCAGCATATTAGCATTAAGCGCGCATATCATTTCGGGTGCGATCATACCAGCACTAATGCACCGGATCCCATCAGAACTCCGAAGTTAAGCGTGCTTGGGCGAGAGTAGTACTAAGATGGGTGACCCCCTGGGAAGTCCTCGTGTTGCACCCCTTTTTTGCCATATCTCGTCTCCTTTTTAAACTTTTTCTTAGCGTCGCCATTGGAAGTTCTCGTTTTCGCACCCCTTTTGCCATGTCACGACTCCCATTTCATGTTTTTGATTTCTTACGTCCCGACTCCCTTTTTTATATTCATTTTTTATTTTTAATTCTTTTTTCTTTTTAACATTTTCAGCATATTAGCATTAAGCGCGCATATCATTTCGGGTGCGATCATACCAGCACTAATGCACCGGATCCCATCAGAACTCCGAAGTTAAGCGTGCTTGGGCGAGAGTAGTACTAGGATGGGTGACCCCCTGGGAAGTCCTCGTGTTGCACCCCTTTTTTGCCATGTCTCGTCTCCTTTCTAAACTTTTTCTTAGCGTCGCCATTGGAAGTTCTCGTTTTCGCACCCCTTTTGCCATGTCACGACTCCCATTTCAAGTTTTTGATTTCTTACGTCCCGACTCCCTTTTTTATATTCATTTTTTATTTTTAATTCTTTTTTCTTTTTAACCTTTTCAGCATATTAGCATTAAGCGCGCATATCATTTCGGGTGCGATCATACCAGCACTAATGCACCGGATCCCATCAGAACTCCGAAGTTAAGCGTGCTTGGGCGAGAGTTGTACTAGGATGGGTGACCCCCTGGGAAGTCCTCGTGTTGCACCCCTTTTTTGCCTTGTCTCGTCTCCTTTTTTAAACTTTTTTTTAGCGTCGCCATTGGAAGTTCTCGTTTTCGCACCCCTTTTGCCATGTCACGACTCCCATTTCAAGTTTTTCATTTCTTACGTCCCGACTCCCATTTTTATATTCATTTTTTATTTTTAATTCTTTTTTCTTTTTAACCTTTTCAGCATATTAGCATTAAGCGCGCATATCATTTCGGGTGCGATCATACCAGCACTAATGCACCGGATCCCATCAGAACTCCGAAGTTAAGCGTGCTTGGGCGAGAGTAGTACTAAGATGGGTGACCCCCTGGGAAGTCCTCGTGTTGCACCCCTTTTTTGCCATATCTCGTCTCTTTTTTAAACTTTTTCTTAGCGTCGCCATTGGAAGTTCTCGTTTTCGCACCCCTTTTGCCATGTCACGACTCCCATTTCATGTTTTTGATTTCTTACGTCCCGACTCCCTTTTTTATATTCATTTTTTATTTTTAATTCTTTTTTCTTTTTAACATTTTCAGCATATTAGCATTAAGCGCGCATATCATTTCGGGTGCGATCATTCCAGCACTAATGCACCGGATCCCATCAGAACTCCGAAGTTAAGCGTGCTTGGGCGAGAGTAGTACTAGGATGGGTGACCCCCTGGGAAGTCCTCGTGTTGCACCCCTTTTTTGCCTTGTCTCGTCTCCTTTTTAAACTTTTTTTTAGCGTCGCCATTGGAAGTTCTCGTTTTCGCACCCCTTTTGCCATGTCACGACTCCCATTTCAAGTTTTTGATTTCTTACGTCCCGACTCCCATTTTTATATTCATTTTTTATTTTTAATTCTTTTTTCTTTTTAACCTTTTCAGCATATTAGCATTAAGCGCGCATATCATTTCGGGTGCGATCATACCAGCACTAATGCACCGGATCCCATCAGAACTCCGAAGTTAAGCGTGCTTGGGCGAGAGTAGTACTAGGATGGGTGACCCCCTGGGAAATCCTCGTGTTGCACTCCTTTTTTGCCTTGTCTCGTCTCCTTTTTAAACTTTTTTTTAGCGTCGCCATTGGAAGTTCTCGTTTTCGCACCCCTTTTGCCATGTCACGACTCCCATTTCAAGTTTTTGATTTCTTACGTCCCGACTCCCTTTTTTATATTCATTTTTTATTTTTAATTCTTTTTTCTTTTTAACCTTTTCAGCATATTAGCATTAAGCGCGCATATCATTTCGGGTGCGATCATACCAGCACTAATGCACCGGATCCCATCAGAACTCCGAAGTTAAGCGTGCTTGGGCGAGAGTAGTACTAAGATGGGTGACCCCCTGGGAAGTCCTCGTGTTGCACCCCTTTTTTGCCATATCTCGTCTCCTTTTTAAACTTTTTCTTAGCGTCGCCATTGGAAGTTCTCGTTTTCGCACCCCTTTTGCCATGTCACGACTCCCATTTCATGTTTTTGATTTCTTACGTCCCGACTCCCTTTTTTATATTCATTTTTTATTTTTAATTCTTTTTTTTTTTAACCTTTTCAGCATATTAGCATTAAGCGCGCATATCAATTCGGGTGCGATCATACCTGCACTGATGCACCGGATCCCATCAGAACTCCGAAGTTAAGCGTGCTTGGGCGAGAGTAGTACTAGGATGGGTGACCCCCTGGGAAGTCCTCGTATTGCACCCCTTTTTTGCCATGTCTCGTTTCCTTTTTAAACTTTTTCTTAGCGTCGCCATTGGAAGTTCTCGTTTTCGCACCCCTTTTGCCATGTCACGACTCCCATTTCAAGTTTTTGATTTCTTACGTCCCGACTCCCTTTTTTATATTCATTTTTTATTTTTAATTCTTTTTTCTTTTTAACCTTTTCAGCATATTAGCATTAAGCGCGCATATCATTTCGGGTGCGATCATACCAGCACTAATACACCGGATCCCATCAGAACTCCGAAGTTAAGCGTGCTTCGGCGAGAGTAGTACTAGGATGGGTGACCCCCTGGGAAGTCCTCGTGTTGCACCCCTTTTTTGCCATGTCTCGTCTCCTTTTTAAACTTTTTCTTAGCGTCGCCATTGGAAGTTCTCGTTTTCGCACCCCTTTTGCCAGGTCACGACTCCCATTTCAAGTTTTTGATTTCTTACGTCCCGACTCCCTTTTTTATATTCATTTTTTATTTTTAATTCTTTTTTCTTTTTAACCTTTTCAGCATATTAGCATTAAGCGCGCATATCATTTCGGGTGCGATCATACCAGCACTAATGCACCGGATCCCATCAGAACTCCGAAGTTAAGCGTGCTTGGGCGAGAGTAGTACTAGGATGGGTGACCCCCTGGGAAGTCCTCGTGTTGCACCCCTTTTTTGCCTTGTCTCGTCTCCTTTTTAAACTTTTTTTTAGCGTCGCCATTGGAAGTTCTCGTTTTCGCACCCCTTTTGCCATGTCACGACTCCGATTTCAAGTTTTTGATTTCTTACGTCCCGACTCCCTTTTTTATATTCATTTTTTATTTTTAATTCTTTTTTCTTTTTAACCTTTTCAGCATATTAGCATTAAGCGCGCATATCATTTCGGGTGCGATCATACCAGCACTAATGCACCGGATCCCATCAGAACTCCGAAGTTAAGCGTGCTTGGGCGAGAGTAGTACTAGGATGGGTGACCCCCTGGGAAATCCTCGTGTTGCACTCCTTTTTTGCCTTGTCTCGTCTCCTTTTTAAACTTTTTTTTAGCGTCGCCATTGGAAGTTCTCGTTTTCGCACCCCTTTTGCAATGTCACGACTCCCATTTCAAGTTTTTGATTTCTTACGTCCCGACTCCCTTTTTTATATTCATTTTTTATTTTTAATTCTTTTTTCTTTTTAACCTTTTCAGCATATTAGCATTAAGCGCGCATATCATTTCGGGTGCGATCATACCAGCACTAATGCACCAGATCCCATCAGAACTCCGAAGTTAAGCGTGCTTGGGCGAGAGTAGTACTAAGATGGGTGACCCCCTGGGAAGTCTTCGTGTTGCACCCCTTTTTTGCCATATCTCGTCTCCTTTTTAAACTTTTTCTTAGCGTCGCCATTGGAAGTTCTCGTTTTCGCACCCCTTTTGCCATTTCACGACTCCCATTTCAAGTTTTTGATTTCTTACGTCCCGACTCCCTTTTTTATATTCATTTTTTATTTTTAATTCTTTTTTTTTTTTAACCTTTTCAGCATATTAGCATTAAGCGTGCATATCATTTCGGGTGCGATCATACCTGCACTGATGCACCGGATCCCATCAGAACTCCGAAGTTAAGCGTGCTTGGGCGAGAGTAGTACTAGGATGGGTGACCCTCTGGGAAGTCCTCGTGTTGCACCCCTTTTTTGCCATGTCTCGTCTCCTTTTTAAACTTTTTCTTAGCGTCGCCATTGGAAGTTCTCGTTTTCGCACCCCTTTTGCCATGTCACGACTCCCATTTCAAGTTTTTGATTTCTTACGTCCCGACTCCCTTTTTTATATTCATTTTTTATTTTTAATTCTTTTTTCTTTTTAACCTTTTCAGCATATTAGCATTAAGCGCGCATATCATTTCGGGTGCGATCATACCAGCACTAATGCACCGGATCCCATCAGAACTCCGAAGTTAAGCGTGCTTGGGCGAGAGTAGTACTAGGATGGGTGACCCCCTGGGAAGTCCTCGTGTTGCACCCCTTTTTTGCCTTGTCTCGTCTCCTTTTTAAACTTTTTTTTAGCGTCGCCATTGGAAGTTCTCGTTTTCGCACCCCTTTTGCCATGTCACGACTCCCATTTCAAGTTTTTGATTTCTTACGTCCCGACTCCCTTTTTTATATTCATTTTTTATTTTTAATTCTTTTTTCTTTTTAACCTTTTCAGCATATTAGCATTAAGCGCGCATATCATTTCGGGTGCGATCATACCAGCACTAATGCACCGGATCCCATCAGAATTCCGAAGTTAAGCGTGCTTGGGCGAGAGTAGTACTAGGATGGGTGACCCCCTGGGAAATCCTCGTGTTGCACTCCTTTTTTGCCTTGTCTCGTCTCCTTTTTAAACTTTTTTTTAGCGTCGCCATTGGAAGTTCTCGTTTTCGCACCCCTTTTGCAATGTCACGACTCCCATTTCAAGTTTTTGATTTCTTACGTCCCGACTCCCTTTTTTATATTCATTTTTTATTTTTAATTCTTTTTTCTTTTTAACCTTTTCAGCATATTAGCATTAAGCGCGCATATCATTTCGGGTGCGATCATACCAGCACTAATGCACCGGATCCCATCAGAACTCCGAAGTTAAGCGTGCTTGGGCGAGAGTAGTACTAAGATGGGTGACCCCCTGGGAAGTCCTCGTGTTGCACCCCTTTTTTGCCATATCTCGTCTCCTTTTTAAACTTTTTCTTAGCGTCGCCATTGGAAGTTCTCGTTTTCGCACCCCTTTTGCCATGTCACGACTCCCATTTCATGTTTTTGATTTCTTACGTCCCGACTCCCTTTTTTATATTCATTTTTTATTTTTAATTCTTTTTTCTTTTTAACCTTTTCAGCATATTAGCATTAAGCGCGCATATCATTTCGGGTGCGATCATACCAGCACTAATGCACCGGATCCCATCAGAACTCCGAAGTTAAGCGTGCTTGGGCGAGAGTAGTACTAGGATGGGTGACCCCCTGGGAAATCCTCGTGTTGCACTCCTTTTTTGCCTTGTCTCGTCTCCTTTTTAAACTTTTTTTTAGCGTCGCCATTGGAAGTTCTCGTTTTCGCACCCCTTTTGCAATGTCACGACTCCCATTTCAAGTTTTTGATTTCTTACGTCCCGACTCCCTTTTTTATATTCATTTTTTATTTTTAATTCTTTTTTCTTTTTAACCTTTTCAGCATATTAGCATTAAGCGCGCATATCATTTCGGGTGCGATCATACCAGCACTAATGCACCAGATCCCATCAGAACTCCGAAGTTAAGCGTGCTTGGGCGAGAGTAGTACTAAGATGGGTGACCCCCTGGGAAGTCTTCGTGTTGCACCCCTTTTTTGCCATATCTCGTCTCCTTTTTAAACTTTTTCTTAGCGTCGCCATTGGAAGTTCTCGTTTTCGCACCCCTTTTGCCATTTCACGACTCCCATTTCAAGTTTTTGATTTCTTACGTCCCGACTCCCTTTTTTATATTCATTTTTTATTTTTAATTCTTTTTTTTTTTTAACCTTTTCAGCATATTAGCATTAAGCGTGCATATCATTTCGGGTGCGATCATACCTGCACTGATGCACCGGATCCCATCAGAACTCCGAAGTTAAGCGTGCTTGGGCGAGAGTAGTACTAGGATGGGTGACCCTCTGGGAAGTCCTCGTGTTGCACCCCTTTTTTGCCATGTCTCGTCTCCTTTTTAAACTTTTTCTTAGCGTCGCCATTGGAAGTTCTCGTTTTCGCACCCCTTTTGCCATGTCACGACTCCCATTTCAAGTTTTTGATTTCTTACGTCCCGACTCCCTTTTTTATATTCATTTTTTATTTTTAATTCTTTTTTCTTTTTAACCTTTTCAGCATATTAGCATTAAGCGCGCATATCATTTCGGGTGCGATCATACCAGCACTAATGCACCGGATCCCATCAGAACTCCGAAGTTAAGCGTGCTTGGGCGAGAGTAGTACTAGGATGGGTGACCCCCTGGGAAGTCCTCGTGTTGTACCCCTTTTTTGCCTTGTCTCGTCTCCTTTTTAAACTTTTTTTTAGCGTCGCCATTGGAAGTTCTCGTTTTCGCACCCCTTTTGCCATGTCACGACTCCGATTTCAAGTTTTTGATTTCTTACGTCCCGACTCCCTTTTTTATATTCATTTTTTATTTTTAATTCTTTTTTCTTTTTAACCTTTTCAGCATATTAGCATTAAGCGCGCATATCATTTCGGGTGCGATCATACCAGCACTAATGCACCGGATCCCATCAGAACTCCGAAGTTAAGCGTGCTTGGGCGAGAGTAGTACTAGGATGGGTGACCCCCTGGGAAATCCTCGTGTTGCACTCCTTTTTTGCCTTGTCTCGTCTCCTTTTTAAACTTTTTTTTAGCGTCGCCATTGGAAGTTCTCGTTTTCGCACCCCTTTTGCAATGTCACGACTCCCATTTCAAGTTTTTGATTTCTTACGTCCCGACTCCCTTTTTTATATTCATTTTTTATTTTTAATTCTTTTTTCTTTTTAACCTTTTCAGCATATTAGCATTAAGCGCGCATATCATTTCGGGTGCGATCATACCAGCACTAATGCACCGGATCCCATCAGAACTCCGAAGTTAAGCGTGCTTGGGCGAGAGTAGTACTAAGATGGGTGACCCCCTGGGAAGTCCTCGTGTTGCACCCCTTTTTTGCCATATCTCGTCTCCTTTTTAAACTTTTTCTTAGCGTCGCCATTGGAAGTTCTCGTTTTCGCACCCCTTTTGCCATGTCACGACTCCCATTTCATGTTTTTGATTTCTTACGTCCCGACTCCCTTTTTTATATTCATTTTTTATTTTTAATTCTTTTTTCTTTTTAACATTTTCAGCATATTAGCATTAAGCGCGCATATCATTTCGGGTGCGATCATACCAGCACTAATGCACCGGATCCCATCAGAACTCCGAAGTTAAGCGTGCTTGGGCGAGAGTAGTACTAGGATGGGTGACCCTCTGGGAAGTCCTCGTGTTGCACCCCTTTTTTGCCATGTCTCGTCTCCTTTCTAAACTTTTTCTTAGCGTCGCCATTGGAAGTTCTCGTTTTCGCACCCCTTTTGCCATGTCACGACTCCCATTTCAAGTTTTTGATTTCTTACGTCCCGACTCCCTTTTTTATATTCATTTTTTATTTTTAATTCTTTTTTCTTTTTAACCTTTTCAGCATATTAGCATTAAGCGCGCATATCATTTCGGGTGCGATCATACCAGCACTAATGCACCGGATCCCATCAGAACTCCGAAGTTAAGCGTGCTTGGGCGAGAGTTGTACTAGGATGGGTGACCCCCTGGGAAGTCCTCGTGTTGCACCCCTTTTTTGCCATGTCTCGTCTCCTTTTTAAACTTTTTCTTAGCGTCGCCATTGGAAGTTCTCGTTTTCGCACCCCTTTTGCCATGTCACGACTCCCATTTCAAGTTTTTGATTTCTTACGTCCCGACTCCCTTTTTTATATTCATTTTTTATTTTTAATTCTTTTTTCTTTTTAACCTTTTCAGCATATTAGCATTAAGCGCGCATATCATTTCGGGTGCGATCATACCAGCACTAATGCACCGGATCCCATCAGAACTCCGAAGTTAAGCGTGCTTGGACGAGAGTAGTACTAGGATGGGTGACCCCCTGGGAAGTCCTCGTGTTGCACCCCTTTTTTGCCATGTCTCGTCTCCTTTTTAAACTTTCTTTTAGCGTCGCCATTGGAAGTTCTCGTTTTCGCACCCCTTTTGCCAGGTCACGACTCCCATTACAAGTTTTTGATTTCTTACGTCCCGACTCCCTTTTTTATATTCCTTTTTTATTTTTTATTCTTTTTTTTTTAACCTTTTCAGCATATTAGCATTAATCGCGCATATCAATTCGGGTGCGATCATACCTGCACTGATGCACCGGATCCCATCAGAACTCCGAAGTTAAGCGTGCTTGGGCGAGAGTAGTACTAGGATGGGTGACCCCCTGGGAAGTCCTCGTGTTGCACCCCTTTTTTGCCATGTCTCGTCTCCTTTTGAAATTTTTTCTTAACGTCGCCATTGGAAGTTCTCGTTTTCGCACCCCTTTTGCCATGTCACGACTCCCATTTCAAGTTTTTGATTTCTTACGTCCCGACTCCCTTTTTTATATTCATTTTTTATTTTTAATTCTTTTTTCTTTTTAACCTTTTCAGCATATTAGCATTAAGCGCGCATATCAATTCGGGTGCGATCATACCAGCACTAATACACCGGATCCCATCAGAACTCCGAAGTTAAGCGTGCTTGGGCGAGAGTAGTACTAGGATGGGTGACCCCCTGGGAAGTCCTCGTGTTGCACCCCTTTTTTGCCATGTCTCGTTTCCTTTTTAAACTTTTTCTTAGCGTCGCCATTGGAAGTTCTCGTTTTCGCACCCCTTTTGCCATGTCACGACTCCCATTTCAAGTTTTTGATTTCTTACGTCCCGACTCCCTTTTTTATATTCATTTTTTATTTTTAATTCTTTTTTCTTTTTAACCTTTTCAGCATATTAGCATTAAGCGCGCATATCATTTCGGGTGCGATCATACCAGCACTAATGCACCGGATCCCATCAGAACTCCGAAGTTAAGCGTGCTTGGGCGAGAGTAGTACTAGGATGGGTGACCCCCTGGGAAGTCCTCGTGTTGCACCCCTTTTTTGCCATGTCTCGTCTCCTTTTTAAACTTTTTCTTAGCGTCGCCATTGGAAGTTCTCGTTTTCGCACCCCTTTTGCCATGTCACGACTCCCATTTCAAGTTTTTGATTTCTTACGTCCCGACTCCCTTTTTTATATTCATTTTTTATTTTTAATTCTTTTTTCTTTTTAACCTTTTCAGCATATTAGCATTAAGCGCGCATATCATTTCGGGTGCGATCATACCAGCACTAATGCACCGGATCCCATCAGAACTCCGAAGTTAAGCGTGCTTGGGCGAGAGTAGTACTAGGATGGGTGACCCCCTGGGAAGTCCTCGTGTTGCACCCCTTTTTTGCCTTGTCTCGTCTCCTTTTTAAACTTTTTTTTAGCGTCGCCATTGGAAGTTCTCGTTTTCGCACCCCTTTTGCCATGTCACGACTCCCATTTCAAGTTTTTGATTTCTTACGTCCCGACTCCCTTTTTTATATTCATTTTTTATTTTTAATTCTTTTTTCTTTTTAACCTTTTCAGCATATTAGCATTAAGCGCGCATATCATTTCGGGTGCGATCATACCAGCACTAATGCACCGGATCCCATCAGAACTCCGAAGTTAAGCGTGCTTGGGCGAGAGTAGTACTAGGATGGGTGACCCCCTGGGAAGTCCTCGTGTTGCACCCCTTTTTTGCCTTGTCTCGTCTCCTTTTTAAACTTTTTTTTAGCGTCGCCATTGGAAGTTCTCGTTTTCGCACCCCTTTTGCCATGTCACGACTCCCATTTCAAGTTTTTGATTTCTTACGTCCCGACTCCCTTTTTTATATTCATTTTTTATTTTTAATTCTTTTTTCTTTTTAACCTTTTCAGCATATTAGCATTAAGCGCGCATATCATTTCGGGTGCGATCATACCAGCACTAATGCACCGGATCCCATCAGAACTCCGAAGTTAAGCGTGCTTGGGCGAGAGTAGTACTAGGATGGGTGACCCCCTGGGAAGTCCTCGTGTTGCACCTCTTTTTTGCCATGTCTCGTCTCCTTTTTAAACTTTTTCTTAGCGTCGCCATTGGAAGTTCTCGTTTTCGCACCCCTTTTGCCATGTCACGACTCCCATTTCAAGTTTTTGATTTCTTACGTCCCGACTCCCTTTTTTATATTCATTTTTTATTTTTAATTCTTTTTTCTTTTTAACCTTTTCAGCATATTAGCATTAAGCGCGCATATCATTTCGGGTGCGATCATACCAGCACTAATGCACCGGATCCCATCAGAACTCCGAAGTTAAGCGTGCTTGGGCGAGAGTAGTACTAGGATGGGTGACCCCCTGGGAAGTCCTCGTGTTGCACCCCTTTTTTGCCTTGTCTCGTCTCCTTTTTAAACTTTTTCTTAGCGTCGCCATTGGAAGTTCTCGTTTTCGCACCCCTTTTGCCATGTCACGACTCCCATTTCAAGTTTTTGATTTCTTACGTCCCGACTCCCTTTTTTATATTCATTTTTTATTTTTAATTCTTTTTTCTTTTTAACCTTTTCAGCATATTAGCATTAAGCGCGCATATCATTTCGGGTGCGATCATACCAGCACTAATGCACCGGATCCCATCAGAACTCCGAAGTTAAGCGTGCTTGGGCGAGAGTAGTACTAGGATGGGTGACCCCCTGGGAAGTCCTCGTGTTGCACCCCTTTTTTGCCATGTCTCGTTTCCTTTTTAAACTTTTTCTTAGCGTCGCCATTGGAAGTTCTCGTTTTCGCACCCCTTTTGCCATGTCACGACTCCCATTTCAAGTTTTTGATTTCTTACGTCCCGACTCCCTTTTTTATATTCATTTTTTATTTTTAATTCTTTTTTTTTTAACCTTTTCAGCATATTAGCATTAAGCGCGCATATCAATTCGGGTGCGATCATACCTGCACTGATGCACCGGATCCCATCAGAACTCCGAAGTTAAGCGTGCTTGGGCGAGAGTAGTACTAGGATGGGTGACCCCCTGGGAAGTCCTCGTGTTGCACCCCTTTTTTGCCATGTCTCGTCTCCTTTTGAAATTTTTTCTTAGCGTCGCCATTGGAAGTTCTCGTTTTCGCACCCCTTTTGCCATGTCACGACTCCCATTTCAAGTTTTTGATTTCTTACGTCCCGACTCCCTTTTTTATATTCATTTTTTATTTTTAATTCTTTTTTCTTTTTAACCTTTTCAGCATATTAGCATTAAGCGCGCATATCATTTCGGGTGCGATCATACCAGCACTAATACACCGGATCCCATCAGAACTCCGAAGTTAAGCGTGCTTCGGCGAGAGTAGTACTAGGATGGGTGACCCCCTGGGAAGTCCTCGTGTTGCACCCCTTTTTTGCCATGTCTCGTCTCCTTTTTAAACTTTTTCTTAGTGTCGCCATTGGAAGTTCTCGTTTTCGCACCCCTTTTGCCATGTCACGACTCCCATTTCAAGTTTTTGATTTCTTACGTCCCGACTCCCATTTTTATATTCATTTTTTATTTTTAATTTTTTTTTCTTTTTAACCTTTTCAGCATATTAGCATTAAGCGCGCATATCATTTCGGGTGCGATCATACCAGCACTAATGCACCGGATCCCATCAGAACTCCGAAGTTAATCGTGCTTGGGCGAGAGTAGTACTAGGATGGGTGACCCCCTGGGAAGTCCTCATGTTGCACCCCTTTTTTGCCTTGTCTCGTCTCCTTTTTAAACTTTTTTTTAGCGTCGCCATTGGAAGTTCTCGTTTTCGCACCCCTTTTGCCATGTCACGACTCCCATTTCAAGTTTTTGATTTCTTACGTCCCGACTCCCTTTTTTATATTCATTTTTTATTTTTAATTCTTTTTTTTTTAACCTTTTCAGCATATTAGCATTAAGCGCGCATATCAATTCGGGTGCGATCATACCTGCACTGATGCACCGGATCCCATCAGAACTCCGAAGTTAAGCGTGCTTGGGCGAGAGTAGTACTAGGATGGGTGACCCCCTGGGAAGTCCTCGTGTTGCACCCCTTTTTTGCCATGTCTCGTCTCCTTTTGAAATTTTTTCTTAGCGTCGCCATTGGAAGTTCTCGTTTTCGCACCCCTTTTGCCATGTCACGACTCCCATTTCAAGTTTTTGATTTCTTACGTCCCGACTCCCTTTTTTATATTCATTTTTTATTTTTAATTCTTTTTTCTTTTTAACCTTTTCAGCATATTAGCATTAAGCGCGCATATCATTTCGGGTGCGATCATACCAGCACTAATACACCGGATCCCATCAGAACTCCGAAGTTAAGCGTGCTTCGGCGAGAGTAGTACTAGGATGGGTGACCCCCTGGGAAGTCCTCGTGTTGCACCCCTTTTTTGCCATGTCTCGTCTCCTTTTTAAACTTTTTCTTAGTGTCGCCATTGGAAGTTCTCGTTTTCGCACCCCTTTTGCCATGTCACGACTCCCATTTCAAGTTTTTGATTTCTTACGTCCCGACTCCCATTTTTATATTCATTTTTTATTTTTAATTTTTTTTTCTTTTTAACCTTTTCAGCATATTAGCATTAAGCGCGCATATCATTTCGGGTGCGATCATACCAGCACTAATGCACCGGATCCCATCAGAACTCCGAAGTTAATCGTGCTTGGGCGAGAGTAGTACTAGGATGGGTGACCCCCTGGGAAGTCCTCATGTTGCACCCCTTTTTTGCCTTGTCTCGTCTCCTTTTTAAACTTTTTTTTAGCGTCGCCATTGGAAGTTCTCGTTTTCGCACCCCTTTTGCCATGTCACGACTCCCATTTCAAGTTTTTGATTTCTTACGTCCCGACTCCCTTTTTTATATTCATTTTTTATTTTTAATTCTTTTTTCTTTTTAACCTTTTCAGCATATTAGCATTAAGCGCGCATATCATTTCGGGTGCGATCATACCAGCACTAATGCACCGGATCCCATCAGAACTCCGAAGTTAAGCGTGCTTGGGCGAGAGTAGTACTAGGATGGGTGACCCCCTGGGAAGTCCTCGTGTTGCACCCCTTTTTTGCCATGTCTCGTCTCCTTTTTAAACTTTTTCTTAGCGTCGCCATTGGAAGTTCTCGTTTTCGCACCCCTTTTGCCATGTCACGACTCCCATTTCAAGTTTTTGATTTCTTACGTCCCGACTCCCTTTTTTATATTCATTTTTTATTTTTAATTCTTTTTTCTTTTTAACCTTTTCAGCATATTAGCATTAAGCGCGCATATCATTTCGGGTGCGATCATACCAGCACTAATGCACCGGATCCCATCAGAACTCCGAAGTTAAGCGTGCTTGGGCGAGAGTAGTACTAGGATGGGTGACCCCCTGGGAAGTCCTCGTGTTGCACCCCTTTTTTGCCTTGTCTCGTCTCCTTTTTAAACTTTTTTTTAGCGTCGCCATTGGAAGTTCTCGTTTTCGCACCCCTTTTGCCATGTCACGACTCCCATTTCAAGTTTTTGATTTCTTACGTCCCGACTCCCTTTTTTATATTCATTTTTTATTTTTAATTCTTTTTTCTTTTTAACCTTTTCAGCATATTAGCATTAAGCGCGTATATCATTTCGGGTGCGATCATACCAGCACTAATGCACCGGATCCCATCAGAACTCCGAAGTTAAGCGTGCTTGGGCGAGAGTAGTACTAGGATGGGTGACCCCCTGGGAAGTCCTCGTGTTGCACCCCTTTTTTGCCTTGTCTCGTCTCCTTTTTAAACTTTTTTTTAGCGTCGCCATTGGAAGTTCTCGTTTTCGCACCCCTTTTGCCATGTCACGACTCCCATTTCAAGTTTTTGATTTCTTACGTCCCGACTCCCTTTTTTATATTCATTTTTTATTTTTAATTCTTTTTTCTTTTTAACCTTTTCAGCATATTAGCATTAAGCGCGCATATCATTTCGGGTGCGATCATACCAGCACTAATGCACCGGATCCCATCAGAACTCCGAAGTTAAGCGTGCTTGGGCGAGAGTAGTACTAGGATGGGTGACCCCCTGGGAAGTCCTCGTGTTGCACCTCTTTTTTGCCATGTCTCGTCTCCTTTTTAAACTTTTTCTTAGCGTCGCCATTGGAAGTTCTCGTTTTCGCACCCCTTTTGCCATGTCACGACTCCCATTTCAAGTTTTTGATTTCTTACGTCCCGACTCCCTTTTTTATATTCATTTTTTATTTTTAATTCTTTTTTCTTTTTAACCTTTTCAGCATATTAGCATTAAGCGCGCATATCATTTCGGGTGCGATCATACCAGCACTAATGCACCGGATCCCATCAGAACTCCGAAGTTAAGCGTGCTTGGGCGAGAGTAGTACTAAGATGGGTGACCCCCTGGGAAGTCCTCGTGTTGCACCCCTTTTTTGCCTTGTCTCGTCTCCTTTTTAAACTTTTTTTTAGCGTCGCCATTGGAAGTTCTCGTTTTCGCACCCCTTTTGCCATGTCACGACTCCCATTTCAAGTTTTTGATTTCTTACGTCCCGACTCCCTTTTTTATATTCATTTTTTATTTTTAATTCTTTTTTCTTTTTAACCTTTTCAGCATATTAGCATTAAGCGCGCATATCATTTCGGGTGCGATCATACCAGCACTAATGCACCGGATCCCATCAGAACTCCGAAGTTAAGCGTGCTTGGGCGAGAGTAGTACTAGGATGGGTGACCCCCTGGGAAGTCCTCGTGTTGCACCCCTTTTTTGCCATGTCTCGTCTCCTTTTTAAACTTTTTCTTAGCGTCGCCATTGGAAGTTCTCGTTTTCGCACCCCTTTTGCCATGTCACGACTCCCATTTCAAGTTTTTGATTTCTTACGTCCCGACTCCCTTTTTTATATTCATTTTTTATTTTTAATTCTTTTTTCTTTTTAACCTTTTCAGCATATTAGCATTAAGCGCGCATATCATTTCGGGTGCGATCATACCAGCACTAATGCACCGGATCCCATCAGAACTCCGAAGTTAAGCGTGCTTGGGCGAGAGTAGTACTAGGATGGGTGACCCCTTGGGAAGTCCTCGTGTTGCACCCCTTTTTTGCCTTGTCTCGTCTCCTTTTTAAACTTTTTCTTAGCGTCGCCATTGGAAGTTCTCGTTTTCGCACCCCTTTTGCCATGTCACGACTCCCATTTCAAGTTTTTGATTTCTTACGTCCCGACTCCCTTTTTTATATTCATTTTTTATTTTTAATTCTTTTTTCTTTTTAACCTTTTCAGCATATTAGCATTAAGCGCGCATATCATTTCGGGTGCGATCATACCAGCACTAATGCACCGGATCCCATCAGAACTCCGAAGTTAAGCGTGCTTGGGCGAGAGTAGTACTAGGATGGGTGACCTCCTGGGAAGTTCTCGTGTTGCACCCCTTTTTTGCCATGTCTCGTCTCCTTTTTAAACTTTTTCTTAGCGTCGCCATTGGAAGTTCTCGTTTTCGCACCCCTTTTGCCATGTCACGACTCACATTTCAAGTTTTTGATTTCTTACGTCCCGACTCCCTTTTTTATATTCATTTTTTATTTTTAATTCTTTTTTCTTTTTAACCTTTTCAGCATATTAGCATTAAGCGCGCATATCATTTCGGGTGCGATCATACCAGCACTAATGCACCGGATCCCATCAGAACTCCGAAGTTAAGCGTGCTTGGGCGAGAGTAGTACTAGGATGGGTGACCCCCTGGGAAGTCCTCGTGTTGTACCCCTTTTTTGCCTTGTCTCGTCTCCTTTTTAAACTTTTTCTTAGCGTCGCCATTGGAAGTTCTCGTTTTCGCACCCCTTTTGCCATGTCACGACTCCCATTTCAAGTTTTTGATTTCTTACGTCCCGACTCCCTTTTTTATATTCATTTTTTATTTTTAATTCTTTTTTCTTTTTAACCTTTTCAGCATATTAGCATTAAGCGCGCATATCATTTCGGGTGCGATCATACCAGCACTAATGCACCGGATCCCATCAGAACTCCGAAGTTAAGCGTGCTTGGGCGAGAGTAGTACTAGGATGGGTGACCCCCTGGGAAGTCCTCGTGTTGCACCTCTTTTTTGCCATGTCTCGTCTCCTTTTTAAACTTTTTCTTAGCGTCGCCATTGGAAGTTCTCGTTTTCGCACCCCTTTTGCCATGTCACGACTCCCATTTCAAGTTTTTGATTTCTTACGTCCCGACTCCCTTTTTTATATTCATTTTTTATTTTTAATTCTTTTTTCTTTTTAACCTTTTCAGCATATTAGCATTAAGCGCGCATATCATTTCGGGTGCGATCATACCAGCACTAATGCACCGGATCCCATCAGAACTCCGAAGTTAAGCGTGCTTGGGCGAGAGTAGTACTAGGATGGGTGACCCCCTGGGAAGTCCTCGTGTTGCACCCCTTTTTTGCCTTGTCTCGTCTCCTTTTTAAACTTTTTCTTAGCGTCGCCATTGGAAGTTCTCGTTTTCGCACCCCTTTTGCCATGTCACGACTCCCATTTCAAGTTTTTGATTTCTTACGTCCCGACTCCCTTTTTTATATTCATTTTTTATTTTTAATTCTTTTTTCTTTTTAACCTTTTCAGCATATTAGCATTAAGCGCGCATATCATTTCGGGTGCGATCATACCAGCACTAATGCACCGGATCCCATCAGAACTCCGAAGTTAAGCGTGCTTGGGCGAGAGTAGTACTAGGATGGGTGACCCCCTGGGAAGTCCTCGTGTTGCACCCCTTTTTTGCCATGTCTCGTTTCCTTTTTAAACTTTTTCTTAGCGTCGCCATTGGAAGTTCTCGTTTTCGCACCCCTTTTGCCATGTCACGACTCCCATTTCAAGTTTTTGATTTCTTACGTCCCGACTCCCTTTTTTATATTCATTTTTTATTTTTAATTCTTTTTTTTTTAACCTTTTCAGCATATTAGCATTAAGCGCGCATATCAATTCGGGTGCGATCATACCTGCACTGATGCACCGGATCCCATCAGAACTCCGAAGTTAAGCGTGCTTGGGCGAGAGTAGTACTAGGATGGGTGACCCCCTGGGAAGTCCTCGTGTTGCACCCCTTTTTTGCCATGTCTCGTCTCCTTTTGAAATTTTTTCTTAGCGTCGCCATTGGAAGTTCTCGTTTTCGCACCCCTTTTGCCATGTCACGACTCCCATTTCAAGTTTTTGATTTCTTACGTCCCGACTCCCTTTTTTATATTCATTTTTTATTTTTAATTCTTTTTTCTTTTTAACCTTTTCAGCATATTAGCATTAAGCGCGCATATCATTTCGGGTGCGATCATACCAGCACTAATACACCGGATCCCATCAGAACTCCGAAGTTAAGCGTGCTTCGGCGAGAGTAGTACTAGGATGGGTGACCCCCTGGGAAGTCCTCGTGTTGCACCCCTTTTTTGCCATGTCTCGTCTCCTTTTTAAACTTTTTCTTAGTGTCGCCATTGGAAGTTCTCGTTTTCGCACCCCTTTTGCCATGTCACGACTCCCATTTCAAGTTTTTGATTTCTTACGTCCCGACTCCCATTTTTATATTCATTTTTTATTTTTAATTTTTTTTTCTTTTTAACCTTTTCAGCATATTAGCATTAAGCGCGCATATCATTTCGGGTGCGATCATACCAGCACTAATGCACCGGATCCCATCAGAACTCCGAAGTTAATCGTGCTTGGGCGAGAGTAGTACTAGGATGGGTGACCCCCTGGGAAGTCCTCATGTTGCACCCCTTTTTTGCCTTGTCTCGTCTCCTTTTTAAACTTTTTTTTAGCGTCGCCATTGGAAGTTCTCGTTTTCGCACCCCTTTTGCCATGTCACGACTCCCATTTCAAGTTTTTGATTTCTTACGTCCCGACTCCCTTTTTTATATTCATTTTTTATTTTTAATTCTTTTTTTTTTAACCTTTTCAGCATATTAGCATTAAGCGCGCATATCAATTCGGGTGCGATCATACCTGCACTGATGCACCGGATCCCATCAGAACTCCGAAGTTAAGCGTGCTTGGGCGAGAGTAGTACTAGGATGGGTGACCCCCTGGGAAGTCCTCGTGTTGCACCCCTTTTTTGCCATGTCTCGTCTCCTTTTGAAATTTTTTCTTAGCGTCGCCATTGGAAGTTCTCGTTTTCGCACCCCTTTTGCCATGTCACGACTCCCATTTCAAGTTTTTGATTTCTTACGTCCCGACTCCCTTTTTTATATTCATTTTTTATTTTTAATTCTTTTTTCTTTTTAACCTTTTCAGCATATTAGCATTAAGCGCGCATATCATTTCGGGTGCGATCATACCAGCACTAATACACCGGATCCCATCAGAACTCCGAAGTTAAGCGTGCTTCGGCGAGAGTAGTACTAGGATGGGTGACCCCCTGGGAAGTCCTCGTGTTGCACCCCTTTTTTGCCATGTCTCGTCTCCTTTTTAAACTTTTTCTTAGTGTCGCCATTGGAAGTTCTCGTTTTCGCACCCCTTTTGCCATGTCACGACTCCCATTTCAAGTTTTTGATTTCTTACGTCCCGACTCCCATTTTTATATTCATTTTTTATTTTTAATTTTTTTTTCTTTTTAACCTTTTCAGCATATTAGCATTAAGCGCGCATATCATTTCGGGTGCGATCATACCAGCACTAATGCACCGGATCCCATCAGAACTCCGAAGTTAATCGTGCTTGGGCGAGAGTAGTACTAGGATGGGTGACCCCCTGGGAAGTCCTCATGTTGCACCCCTTTTTTGCCTTGTCTCGTCTCCTTTTTAAACTTTTTTTTAGCGTCGCCATTGGAAGTTCTCGTTTTCGCACCCCTTTTGCCATGTCACGACTCCCATTTCAAGTTTTTGATTTCTTACGTCCCGACTCCCTTTTTTATATTCATTTTTTATTTTTAATTCTTTTTTCTTTTTAACCTTTTCAGCATATTAGCATTAAGCGCGCATATCATTTCGGGTGCGATCATACCAGCACTAATGCACCGGATCCCATCAGAACTCCGAAGTTAAGCGTGCTTGGGCGAGAGTAGTACTAGGATGGGTGACCCCCTGGGAAGTCCTCGTGTTGCACCCCTTTTTTGCCATGTCTCGTCTCCTTTTTAAACTTTTTCTTAGCGTCGCCATTGGAAGTTCTCGTTTTCGCACCCCTTTTGCCATGTCACGACTCCCATTTCAAGTTTTTGATTTCTTACGTCCCGACTCCCTTTTTTATATTCATTTTTTATTTTTAATTCTTTTTTCTTTTTAACCTTTTCAGCATATTAGCATTAAGCGCGCATATCATTTCGGGTGCGATCATACCAGCACTAATGCACCGGATCCCATCAGAACTCCGAAGTTAAGCGTGCTTGGGCGAGAGTAGTACTAGGATGGGTGACCCCCTGGGAAGTCCTCGTGTTGCACCCCTTTTTTGCCTTGTCTCGTCTCCTTTTTAAACTTTTTTTTAGCGTCGCCATTGGAAGTTCTCGTTTTCGCACCCCTTTTGCCATGTCACGACTCCCATTTCAAGTTTTTGATTTCTTACGTCCCGACTCCCTTTTTTATATTCATTTTTTATTTTTAATTCTTTTTTCTTTTTAACCTTTTCAGCATATTAGCATTAAGCGCGTATATCATTTCGGGTGCGATCATACCAGCACTAATGCACCGGATCCCATCAGAACTCCGAAGTTAAGCGTGCTTGGGCGAGAGTAGTACTAGGATGGGTGACCCCCTGGGAAGTCCTCGTGTTGCACCCCTTTTTTGCCTTGTCTCGTCTCCTTTTTAAACTTTTTTTTAGCGTCGCCATTGGAAGTTCTCGTTTTCGCACCCCTTTTGCCATGTCACGACTCCCATTTCAAGTTTTTGATTTCTTACGTCCCGACTCCCTTTTTTATATTCATTTTTTATTTTTAATTCTTTTTTCTTTTTAACCTTTTCAGCATATTAGCATTAAGCGCGCATATCATTTCGGGTGCGATCATACCAGCACTAATGCACCGGATCCCATCAGAACTCCGAAGTTAAGCGTGCTTGGGCGAGAGTAGTACTAGGATGGGTGACCCCCTGGGAAGTCCTCGTGTTGCACCTCTTTTTTGCCATGTCTCGTCTCCTTTTTAAACTTTTTCTTAGCGTCGCCATTGGAAGTTCTCGTTTTCGCACCCCTTTTGCCATGTCACGACTCCCATTTCAAGTTTTTGATTTCTTACGTCCCGACTCCCTTTTTTATATTCATTTTTTATTTTTAATTCTTTTTTCTTTTTAACCTTTTCAGCATATTAGCATTAAGCGCGCATATCATTTCGGGTGCGATCATACCAGCACTAATGCACCGGATCCCATCAGAACTCCGAAGTTAAGCGTGCTTGGGCGAGAGTAGTACTAGGATGGGTGACCCCCTGGGAAGTCCTCGTGTTGCACCCCTTTTTTGCCTTGTCTCGTCTCCTTTTTAAACTTTTTTTTAGCGTCGCCATTGGAAGTTCTCGTTTTCGCACCCCTTTTGCCATGTCACGACTCCCATTTCAAGTTTTTGATTTCTTACGTCCCGACTCCCTTTTTTATATTCATTTTTTATTTTTAATTCTTTTTTCTTTTTAACCTTTTCAGCATATTAGCATTAAGCGCGCATATCATTTCGGGTGCGATCATACCAGCACTAATGCACCGGATCCCATCAGAACTCCGAAGTTAAGCGTGCTTGGGCGAGAGTAGTACTAGGATGGGTGACCCCCTGGGAAGTCCTCGTGTTGCACCCCTTTTTTGCCATGTCTCGTCTCCTTTTTAAACTTTTTCTTAGCGTCGCCATTGGAAGTTCTCGTTTTCGCACCCCTTTTGCCATGTCACGACTCCCATTTCAAGTTTTTGATTTCTTACGTCCCGACTCCCTTTTTTATATTCATTTTTTATTTTTAATTCTTTTTTCTTTTTAACCTTTTCAGCATATTAGCATTAAGCGCGCATATCATTTCGGGTGCGATCATACCAGCACTAATGCACCGGATCCCATCAGAACTCCGAAGTTAAGCGTGCTTGGGCGAGAGTAGTACTAGGATGGGTGACCCCTTGGGAAGTCCTCGTGTTGCACCCCTTTTTTGCCTTGTCTCGTCTCCTTTTTAAACTTTTTCTTAGCGTCGCCATTGGAAGTTCTCGTTTTCGCACCCCTTTTGCCATGTCACGACTCCCATTTCAAGTTTTTGATTTCTTACGTCCCGACTCCCTTTTTTATATTCATTTTTTATTTTTAATTCTTTTTTCTTTTTAACCTTTTCAGCATATTAGCATTAAGCGCGCATATCATTTCGGGTGCGATCATACCAGCACTAATGCACCGGATCCCATCAGAACTCCGAAGTTAAGCGTGCTTGGGCGAGAGTAGTACTAGGATGGGTGACCTCCTGGGAAGTTCTCGTGTTGCACCCCTTTTTTGCCATGTCTCGTCTCCTTTTTAAACTTTTTCTTAGCGTCGCCATTGGAAGTTCTCGTTTTCGCACCCCTTTTGCCATGTCACGACTCACATTTCAAGTTTTTGATTTCTTACGTCCCGACTCCCTTTTTTATATTCATTTTTTATTTTTAATTCTTTTTTCTTTTTAACCTTTTCAGCATATTAGCATTAAGCGCGCATATCATTTCGGGTGCGATCATACCAGCACTAATGCACCGGATCCCATCAGAACTCCGAAGTTAAGCGTGCTTGGGCGAGAGTAGTACTAGGATGGGTGACCCCCTGGGAAGTCCTCGTGTTGTACCCCTTTTTTGCCTTGTCTCGTCTCCTTTTTAAACTTTTTCTTAGCGTCGCCATTGGAAGTTCTCGTTTTCGCACCCCTTTTGCCAGGTCACGACTCCCATTACAAGTTTTTGATTTCTTACGTCCCGACTCCCTTTTTTATATTCCTTTTTTATTTTTTATTCTTTTTTTTTTAACCTTTTCAGCATATTAGCATTAAGCGCGCATATCAATTCGGGTGCGATCATACCTGCACTGATGCACCGGATCCCATCAGAACTCCGAAGTTAAGCGTGCTTGGGCGAGAGTAGTACTAGGATGGGTGACCCCCTGGGAAGTCCTCGTGTTGCACCCCTTTTTTGCCATGTCTCGTCTCCTTTTTAAACTTTCTTTTAGCGTCGCCATTGGAAGTTCTCGTTTTCGCACCCCTTTTGCCAGGTCACGACTCCCATTACAAGTTTTTGATTTCTTACGTCCCGACTCCCTTTTTTATATTCCTTTTTTATTTTTTATTCTTTTTTTTTTAACCTTTTCAGCATATTAGCATTAAGCGCGCATATCAATTCGGGTGCGATCATACCTGCACTGATGCACCGGATCCCATCAGAACTCCGAAGTTAAGCGTGCTTGGGCGAGAGTAGTACTAGGATGGGTGACCCCCTGGGAAGTCCTCGTGTTGCACCCCTTTTTTGCCATGTCTCGTCTCCTTTTGAAATTTTTTCTTAACGTCGCCATTGGAAGTTCTCGTTTTCGCACCCCTTTTGCCATGTCACGACTCCCATTTCAAGTTTTTGATTTCTTACGTCCCGACTCCCTTTTTTATATTCATTTTTTATTTTTAATTCTTTTTTCTTTTTAACCTTTTCAGCATATTAGCATTAAGCGCGCATATCATTTCGGGTGCGATCATACCAGCACTAATGCACCGGATCCCATCAGAACTCCGAAGTTAAGCGTGCTTGGGCGAGAGTAGTACTAGGATGGGTGACCCCCTGGGAAGTCCTCATGTTGCACCCCTTTTTTGCCATGTCTCGTCTCCTTTTTAAACTTTTTTTTAGCGTCGCCATTGGAAGTTCTCGTTTTCGCACCCCTTTTGCCATGTCACGACTCCCATTTCAAGTTTTTGATTTCTTACGTCCCGACTCCCTTTTTTATATTCATTTTTTATTTTTAATTCTTTTTTCTTTTTAACCTTTTCAGCATATTAGCATTAAGCGCGCATATCATTTCGAGTGCGATCATACCAGCACTAATGCACCGGATCCCATCAGAACTCCGAAGTTAAGCGTGCTTGGGCGAGAGTAGTACTAGGATGGGTGACCCCCTGGGAAGTCCTCATGTTGCACCCCTTTTTTGCCATGTCTCGTCTCCTTTTTAAACTTTTTTTTAGCGTCGCCATTGGAAGTTCTCGTTTTCGCACCCCTTTTGCCATGTCACGACTCCCATTTCAAGTTTTTGATTTCTTACGTCCCGACTCCCTTTTTTATATTCATTTTTTATTTTTAATTTTTTTTTCTTTTTAACCTTTTCAGCATATTAGCATTAAGCGCGCATATCATTTCGAGTGCGATCATACCAGCACTAATGCACCGGATCCCATCAGAACTCCGAAGTTAAGCGTGCTTGGGCGAGAGTAGTACTAGGATGGGTGACCCCCTGGGAAGTCCTCGTATTGCACCCCTTTTTTGCCATGTCTCGTCTCCTATTGAAATTTTTTCTTAACGTCGCCATTGGAAGTTCTCGTTTTCGCACCCCTTTTGCCATGTCACGACTCCCATTTCAAGTTTTTGATTTCTTACGTCCCGACTCCCTTTTTTATATTCATTTTTTATTTTTAATTCTTTTTTCTTTTTAACCTTTTCAGCATATTAGCATTAAGCGCGCATATCAATTCGGGTGCGATCATACCAGCACTAATGCACCGGATCCCATCAGAACTCCGAAGTTAAGCGTGCTTGGGCGAGAGTAGTACTAGGATGGGTGACCCCCTGGGAAGTCCTCGTGTTGCACCCCTTTTTTGCCATGTCTCGTCTCCTTTTTAAACTTTCTTTTAGCGTCGCCATTGGAAGTTCTCGTTTTCGCACCCCTTTTGCCAGGTCACGACTCCCATTACAAGTTTTTGATTTCTTACGTCCCGACTCCCTTTTTTATATTCCTTTTTTATTTTTTATTCTTTTTTTTTTAACCTTTTCAGCATATTAGCATTAAGCGCGCATATCAATTCGGGTGCGATCATACCTGCACTGATGCACCGGATCCCATCAGAACTCCGAAGTTAAGCGTGCTTGGGCGAGAGTAGTACTAGGATGGGTGACCCCCTGGGAAGTCCTCGTGTTGCACCCCTTTTTTGCCATGTCTCGTCTCCTTTTGAAATTTTTTCTTAACGTCGCCATTGGAAGTTCTCGTTTTCGCACCCCTTTTGCCATGTCACGACTCCCATTTCAAGTTTTTGATTTCTTACGTCCCGACTCCCTTTTTTATATTCATTTTTTATTTTTAATTCTTTTTTCTTTTTAACCTTTTCAGCATATTAGCATTAAGCGCGCATATCAATTCGGGTGCGATCATACCAGCACTAATACACCGGATCCCATCAGAACTCCGAAGTTAAGCGTGCTTGGGCGAGAGTAGTACTAGGATGGGTGACCCCCTGGGAAGTCCTCGTGTTGCACCCCTTTTTTGCCATGTCTCGTTTCCTTTTTAAACTTTTTCTTAGCGTCGCCATTGGAAGTTCTCGTTTTCGCACCCCTTTTGCCATGTCACGACTCCCATTTCAAGTTTTTGATTTCTTACGTCCCGACTCCCTTTTTTATATTCATTTTTTATTTTTAATTCTTTTTTTTTTAACCTTTTCAGCATATTAGCATTAAGCGCGCATATCAATTCGGGTGCGATCATACCTGCACTGATGCACCGGATCCCATCAGAACTCCGAAGTTAAGCGTGCTTGGGCGAGAGTAGTACTAGGATGGGTGACCCCCTGGGAAGTCCTCGTGTTGCACCCCTTTTTTGCCATGTCTCGTCTCCTTTTGAAATTTTTTCTTAGCGTCGCCATTGGAAGTTCTCGTTTTCGCACCCCTTTTGCCATGTCACGACTCCCATTTCAAGTTTTTGATTTCTTACGTCCCGACTCCCTTTTTTATATTCATTTTTTATTTTTAATTCTTTTTTCTTTTTAACCTTTTCAGCATATTAGCATTAAGCGCGCATATCATTTCGGGTGCGATCATACCAGCACTAATACACCGGATCCCATCAGAACTCCGAAGTTAAGCGTGCTTCGGCGAGAGTAGTACTAGGATGGGTGACCCCCTGGGAAGTCCTCGTGTTGCACCCCTTTTTTGCCATGTCTCGTCTCCTTTTTAAACTTTTTCTTAGTGTCGCCATTGGAAGTTCTCGTTTTCGCACCCCTTTTGCCATGTCACGACTCCCATTTCAAGTTTTTGATTTCTTACGTCCCGACTCCCATTTTTATATTCATTTTTTATTTTTAATTTTTTTTTCTTTTTAACCTTTTCAGCATATTAGCATTAAGCGCGCATATCATTTCCGGTGCGATCATACCAGCACTAATGCACCGGATCCCATCAGAACTCCGAAGTTAATCGTGCTTGGGCGAGAGTAGTACTAGGATGGGTGACCCCCTGGGAAGTCCTCATGTTGCACCCCTTTTTTGCCTTGTCTCGTCTCCTTTTTAAACTTTTTTTTAGCGTCGCCATTGGAAGTTCTCGTTTTCGCACCCCTTTTGCCAGGTCACGACTCCCATTACAAGTTTTTGATTTCTTACGTCCCGACTCCCTTTTTTATATTCCTTTTTTATTTTTTATTCTTTTTTTTTTAACCTTTTCAGCATATTAGCATTAAGCGCGCATATCAATTCGGGTGCGATCATACCAGCACTAATACACCGGATCCCATCAGAACTCCGAAGTTAAGCGTGCTTGGGCGAGAGTAGTACTAGGATGGGTGACCCCCTGGGAAGTCCTCGTGTTGCACCCCTTTTTTGCCATGTCTCGTTTCCTTTTTAAACTTTTTCTTAGCGTCGCCATTGGAAGTTCTCGTTTTCGCACCCCTTTTGCCATGTCACGACTCCCATTTCAAGTTTTTGATTTCTTACGTCCCGACTCCCTTTTTTATATTCATTTTTTATTTTTAATTCTTTTTTTTTTAACCTTTTCAGCATATTAGCATTAAGCGCGCATATCAATTCGGGTGCGATCATACCTGCACTGATGCACCGGATCCCATCAGAACTCCGAAGTTAAGCGTGCTTGGGCGAGAGTAGTACTAGGATGGGTGACCCCCTGGGAAGTCCTCGTGTTGCACCCCTTTTTTGCCATGTCTCGTCTCCTTTTGAAATTTTTTCTTAGCGTCGCCATTGGAAGTTCTCGTTTTCGCACCCCTTTTGCCATGTCACGACTCCCATTTCAAGTTTTTGATTTCTTACGTCCCGACTCCCTTTTTTATATTCATTTTTTATTTTTAATTCTTTTTTCTTTTTAACCTTTTCAGCATATTAGCATTAAGCGCGCATATCATTTCGGGTGCGATCATACCAGCACTAATACACCGGATCCCATCAGAACTCCGAAGTTAAGCGTGCTTCGGCGAGAGTAGTACTAGGATGGGTGACCCCCTGGGAAGTCCTCGTGTTGCACCCCTTTTTTGCCATGTCTCGTCTCCTTTTTAAACTTTTTCTTAGTGTCGCCATTGGAAGTTCTCGTTTTCGCACCCCTTTTGCCATGTCACGACTCCCATTTCAAGTTTTTGATTTCTTACGTCCCGACTCCCATTTTTATATTCATTTTTTATTTTTAATTTTTTTTTCTTTTTAACCTTTTCAGCATATTAGCATTAAGCGCGCATATCATTTCGGGTGCGATCATACCAGCACTAATGCACCGGATCCCATCAGAACTCCGAAGTTAATCGTGCTTGGGCGAGAGTAGTACTAGGATGGGTGACCCCCTGGGAAGTCCTCATGTTGCACCCCTTTTTTGCCTTGTCTCGTCTCCTTTTTAAACTTTTTTTTAGCGTCGCCATTGGAAGTTCTCGTTTTCGCACCCCTTTTGCCATGTCACGACTCCCATTTCAAGTTTTTGATTTCTTACGTCCCGACTCCCTTTTTTATATTCATTTTTTATTTTTAATTCTTTTTTCTTTTTAACCTTTTCAGCATATTAGCATTAAGCGCGCATATCATTTCGGGTGCGATCATACCAGCACTAATGCACCGGATCCCATCAGAACTCCGAAGTTAAGCGTGCTTGGGCGAGAGTAGTACTAGGATGGGTGACCCCCTGGGAAGTCCTCGTGTTGCACCCCTTTTTTGCCATGTCTCGTCTCCTATTGAAATTTTTTCTTAACGTCGCCATTGGAAGTTCTCGTTTTCGCACCCCTTTTGCCATGTCACGACTCCCATTTCAAGTTTTTGATTTCTTACGTCCCGACTCCCTTTTTTATATTCATTTTTTATTTTTAATTCTTTTTTCTTTTTAACCTTTTCAGCATATTAGCATTAAGCGCGCATATCAATTCGGGTGCGATCATACCAGCACTAATACACCGGATCCCATCAGAACTCCGAAGTTAAGCGTGCTTGGGCGAGAGTAGTACTAGGATGGGTGACCCCCTGGGAAGCCCTCGTGTTGCACCCCTTTTTTGCCATGTCTCGTTTCCTTTTTAAACTTTTTCTTAGCGTCGCCATTGGAAGTTCTCGTTTTCGCACCCCTTTAGCCATGTCACGACTCCCATTTCAAGTTTTTGATTTCTTACGTCCCGACTCCCTTTTTTATATTCATTTTTTATTTTTAATTCTTTTTTTTTTTAACCTTTTCAGCATATTAGCATTAAGCGCGCATATCAATTCGGGTGCGATCATACCAGCACTAATGCACCGGATCCCATCAGAACTCCGAAGTTAAGCGTGCTTGGGCGAGAGTAGTACTAGGATGGGTGACCCCCTGGGAAGTCCTCGTGTTGCACCCCTTTTTTGCCATGTCTCGTCTCCTTTTTAAACTTTTTCTTAGCGTCGCCATTGGAAGTTCTCGTTTTCGCACCCCTTTTGCCATGTCACGACTCCCATTTCAAGTTTTTGATTTCTTACGTCCCGACTCCCTTTTTTATATTCATTTTTTATTTTTAATTCTTTTTTCTTTTTAACCTTTTCAGCATATTAGCATTAAGCGCATATCATTTAGGGTGCGATCATACCAGCACTAATGCACCGGATCCCATCAGAACTCCGAAGTTAAGCGTGCTTGGGCGAGCGTAGTGCTAGGATGGGTGACCCCCTGGGAAGTCCTCGTGTTGCACCCCTTTTTTGCCTTGTCTCGTCTCCTTTTTAAACTTTTTTTTAGCGTCGCCATTGGAAGTTCTCGTTTTCGCACCCCTTTTGCCATGTCACGACTCCCATTTCAAGTTTTTGATTTCTTACGTCCCGACCCCTTTTTTATATTCATTTTTTATTTTCAATTTTTTTTTCTTTTTAACCTTTTCAGCATATTAGCATTTAGCGCGCATATCATTTTGGGTGCGATCATACCAGCACTAATGCACCGGATCCCATCAGAACTCCGAAGTTAAGCGTGCTTGGGCGAGAGTAGTACTAGGATGGGTGACCCCCTGGGAAGTCCTCGTGTTGCACCCCTTTTTTGCCTTGTCTCGTCTCCTTTTTAAACTTTTTCTTAGCGTCGCCATTGGAAGTTCTCGTTTTCGCACCCCTTTTGCCATGTCACGACTCCCATTTCAAGTTTTTGATTTCTTACGTCCCGACTCCCTTTTTTATATTCATTTTTTATTTTTAATTCTTTTTTCTTTTTAACCTTTTCAGCATATTAGCATTAAGCGCGCATATCATTTCGAGTGCGATCATACCAGCACTAATGCACCGGATCCCATCAGAACTCCGAAGTTAAGCGTGCTTGGGCGAGAGTAGTACTAGGATGGGTGACCCCCTGGGAAGTCCTCGTATTGCACCCCTTTTTTGCCATGTCTCGTCTCCTATTGAAATTTTTTCTTAACGTCGCCATTGGAAGTTCTCGTTTTCGCACCCCTTTTGCCATGTCACGACTCCCATTTCAAGTTTTTGATTTCTTACGTCTCGACTCCCATTTTTATATTCATTTTTTATTTTTAATTCTTTTTTCTTTTTAACCTTTTCAGCATATTAGCATTAAGCGCGCATATCATTTCGGGTGCGATCATACCAGCACTAATACACCGGATCCCATCAGAACTCCGAAGTTAAGCGTGCTTGGGCGAGAGTAGTACTAGGATGGGTGACCCCCTGGGAAGTCCTCGTGTTGCACCCCTTTTTTGCCTTGTCTCGTCTCCTTTTTAAACTTTTTCTTAGCGTCGCCATTGGAAGTTCTCGTTTTCGCACCCCTTTTGCCATGTCACGACTCCCATTTCAAGTTTTTGATTTCTTACGTCCCGACTCCCTTTTTTATATTCATTTTTTATTTTTAATTCTTTTTTCTTTTTAACCTTTTCAGCATATTAGCATTAAGCGCGCATATCATTTCGGGTGCGATCATACCAGCACTAATGCACCGGATCCCATCAGAACTCCGAAGTTAAGCGTGCTTGGGCGAGAGTAGTACTAGGATGGGTGACCCCCTGGGAAGTCCTCGTGTTGCACCCCTTTTTTGCCATGTCTCGTCTCCTTTTTAAACTTTCTTTTAGCGTCGCCATTGGAAGTTCTCGTTTTCGCACCCCTTTTGCCAGGTCACGACTCCCATTACAAGTTTTTGATTTCTTACGTCCCGACTCCCTTTTTTATATTCCTTTTTTATTTTTTATTCTTTTTTTTTTAACCTTTTCAGCATATTAGCATTAAGCGCGCATATCAATTCGGGTGCGATCATACCTGCACTGATGCACCGGATCCCATCAGAACTCCGAAGTTAAGCGTGCTTGGGCGAGAGTAGTACTAGGATGGGTGACCCCCTGGGAAGTCCTCGTGTTGCACCCCTTTTTTGCCATGTCTCGTTTCCTTTTTAAACTTTTTCTTAGCGTCGCCATTGGAAGTTCTCGTTTTCGCACCCCTTTTGCCATGTCACGACTCCCATTTCAAGTTTTTGATTTCTTACGTCCCGACTCCCTTTTTTATATTCATTTTTTATTTTTAATTCTTTTTTCTTTTTAACATTTTCAGCATATTAGCATTAAGCGCGCATATCATTTCGGGTGCGATCATACCAGCACTAATGCACCGGATCCCATCAGAACTCCGAAGTTAAGCGTGCTTGGGCGAGAGTTGTACTAGGATGGGTGACCCCCTGGGAAGTCCTCGTGTTGCACCCCTTTTTTGCCATGTCTCGTCTCCTTTTTAAACTTTCTTTTAGCGTCGCCATTGGAAGTTCTCGTTTTCGCACCCCTTTTGCCAGGTCACGACTCCCATTACAAGTTTTTGATTTCTTTCGTCCCGACTCCCTTTTTTATATTCCTTTTTTATTTTTTATTCTTTTTTTTTTAACCTTTTCAGCATATTAGCATTAAGCGCGCATATCAATTCGGGTGCGATCATACCTGCACTGATGCACCGGATCCCATCAGAACTCCGAAGTTAAGCGTGCTTGGGCGAGAGTAGTACTAGGATGGGTGACCCCCTGGGAAGTCCTCGTGTTGCACCCCTTTTTTGCCATGTCTCGTCTCCTTTTGAAATTTTTTCTTAACGTCGCCATTGGAAGTTCTCGTTTTCGCACCCCTTTTGCCATGTCACGACTCCCATTTCAAGTTTTTGATTTCTTACGTCCCGACTCCCTTTTTTATATTCATTTTTTATTTTTAATTCTTTTTTCTTTTTAACCTTTTCAGCATATTAGCATTAAGCGCGCATATCAATTCGGGTGCGATCATACCAGCACTAATACACCGGATCCCATCAGAACTCCGAAGTTAAGCGTGCTTGGGCGAGAGTAGTACTAGGATGGGTGACCCCCTGGGAAGTCCTCGTGTTGCACCCCTTTTTTGCCATGTCTCGTTTCCTTTTTAAACTTTTTCTTAGCGTCGCCATTGGAAGTTCTCGTTTTCGCACCCCTTTTGCCATGTCACGACTCCCATTTCAAGTTTTTGATTTCTTACGTCCCGACTCCCTTTTTTATATTCATTTTTTATTTTTAATTCTTTTTTTTTTAACCTTTTCAGCATATTAGCATTAAGCGCGCATATCAATTCGGGTGCGATCATACCTGCACTGATGCACCGGATCCCATCAGAACTCCGAAGTTAAGCGTGCTTGGGCGAGAGTAGTACTAGGATGGGTGACCCCCTGGGAAGTCCTCGTGTTGCACCCCTTTTTTGCCATGTCTCGTCTCCTTTTTAAACTTTTTCTTAGCGTCGCCATTGGAAGTTCTCGTTTTCGCACCCCTTTTGCCATGTCACGACTCCCATTTCAAGTTTTTGATTTCTTACGTCTCGACTCCCATTTTTATATTCATTTTTTATTTTTAATTCTTTTTTCTTTTTAACCTTTTCAGCATATTAGCATTAAGCGCGCATATCATTTCGGGTGCGATCATACCAGCACTAATACACCGGATCCCATCAGAACTCCGAAGTTAAGCGTGCTTGGGCGAGAGTAGTACTAGGATGGGTGACCCCCTGGGAAGTCCTCGTGTTGCACCCCTTTTTTGCCTTGTCTCGTCTCCTTTTTAAACTTTTTCTTAGCGTCGCCATTGGAAGTTCTCGTTTTCGCACCCCTTTTGCCATGTCACGACTCCCATTTCAAGTTTTTGATTTCTTACGTCCCGACTCCCTTTTTTATATTCATTTTTTATTTTTAATTCTTTTTTCTTTTTAACCTTTTCAGCATATTAGCATTAAGCGCGCATATCATTTCGGGTGCGATCATACCAGCACTAATGCACCGGATCCCATCAGAACTCCGAAGTTAAGCGTGCTTGGGCGAGAGTAGTACTAGGATGGGTGACCCCCTGGGAAGTCCTCGTGTTGCACCCCTTTTTTGCCATGTCTCGTCTCCTTTTTAAACTTTCTTTTAGCGTCGCCATTGGAAGTTCTCGTTTTCGCACCCCTTTTGCCAGGTCACGACTCCCATTACAAGTTTTTGATTTCTTACGTCCCGACTCCCTTTTTTATATTCCTTTTTTATTTTTTATTCTTTTTTTTTTAACCTTTTCAGCATATTAGCATTAAGCGCGCATATCAATTCGGGTGCGATCATACCTGCACTGATGCACCGGATCCCATCAGAACTCCGAAGTTAAGCGTGCTTGGGCGAGAGTAGTACTAGGATGGGTGACCCCCTGGGAAGTCCTCGTGTTGCACCCCTTTTTTGCCATGTCTCGTTTCCTTTTTAAACTTTTTCTTAGCGTCGCCATTGGAAGTTCTCGTTTTCGCACCCCTTTTGCCATGTCACGACTCCCATTTCAAGTTTTTGATTTCTTACGTCCCGACTCCCTTTTTTATATTCATTTTTTATTTTTAATTTTTTTTTCTTTTTAACCTTTTCAGCATATTAGCATTAAGCGCGCATATCATTTCGGGTGCGATCATACCAGCACTAATGCACCGGATCCCATCAGAACTCCGAAGTTAAGCGTGCTTGGGCGAGAGTTGTACTAGGATGGGTGACCCCCTGGGAAGTCCTCGTGTTGCACCCCTTTTTTGCCTTGTCTCGTCTCCTTTTTAAACTTTTTTTTAGCGTCGCCATTGGAAGTTCTCGTTTTCGCACCCCTTTTGCCATGTCACGACTCCCATTTCAAGTTTTTGATTTCTTACGTCCCGACTCCCTTTTTTATATTCATTTTTTATTTTTAATTCTTTTTTCTTTTTAACCTTTTCAGCATATTAGCATTAAGCGCGCATATCATTTCGGGTGCGATCATACCAGCACTAATGCACCGGATCCCATCAGAACTCCGAAGTTAAGCGTGCTTGGGCGAGAGTAGTACTAGGATGGGTGACCCCCTGGGAAGTCCTCGTGTTGCACCCCTTTTTTGCCATGTCTCGTCTCCTATTGAAATTTTTTCTTAACGTCGCCATTGGAAGTTCTCGTTTTCGCACCCCTTTTGCCATGTCACGACTCCCATTTCAAGTTTTTGATTTCTTACGTCCCGACTCCCTTTTTTATATTCATTTTTTATTTTTAATTCTTTTTTCTTTTTAACCTTTTCAGCATATTAGCATTAAGCGCGCATATCAATTCGGGTGCGATCATACCAGCACTAATACACCGGATCCCATCAGAACTCCGAAGTTAAGCGTGCTTGGGCGAGAGTAGTACTAGGATGGGTGACCCCCTGGGAAGCCCTCGTGTTGCACCCCTTTTTTGCCATGTCTCGTTTCCTTTTTAAACTTTTTCTTAGCGTCGCCATTGGAAGTTCTCGTTTTCGCACCCCTTTAGCCATGTCACGACTCCCATTTCAAGTTTTTGATTTCTTACGTCCCGACTCCCTTTTTTATATTCATTTTTTATTTTTAATTCTTTTTTTTTTTAACCTTTTCAGCATATTAGCATTAAGCGTGCATATCATTTCGGGTGCGATCATACCTGCACTGATGCACCGGATCCCATCAGAACTCCGAAGTTAAGCGTGCTTGGGCGAGAGTAGTACTAGGATGGGTGACCCCCTGGGAAGCCCTCGTGTTGCACCCCTTTTTTGCCATGTCTCGTCTCCTTTTTAAACTTTTTCTTAGCGTCGCCATTGGAAGTTCTCGTTTTCGCACCCCTTTAGCCATGTCACGACTCCCATTTCAAGTTTTTGATTTCTTACGTCCCGACTCCCTTTTTTATATTCATTTTTTATTTTTAATTCTTTTTTTTTTTAACCTTTTCAGCATATTAGCATTAAGCGTGCATATCATTTCGGGTGCGAACATACCTGCACTGATGCACCGGATCCCATCAGAACTCCGAAGTTAAGCGTGCTTGGGCGAGAGTAGTACTAGGATGGGTGACCCCCTGGGAAGTCCTCGTGTTGCACCCCTTTTTTGCCATGTCTCGTCTCCTTTTTAAACTTTTTCTTAGCGTCGCCATTGGAAGTTCTCGTTTTCGCACCCCTTTTGCCATGTCACGACTCCCATTTCAAGTTTTTGATTTCTTACGTCCCGACTCCCTTTTTTATATTCATTTTTTATTTTTAATTCTTTTTTCTTTTTAACCTTTTCAGCATATTAGCATTAAGCGCGCATATCAATTCGGGTGCGATCATACCAGCACTAATGCACCGGATCCCATCAGAACTCCGAAGTTAAGCGTGCTTGGGCGAGAGTAGTACTAGGATGGGTGACCCCCTGGGAAGTCCTCGTGTTGCACCCCTTTTTTGCCATGTCTCGTCTCCTTTTTAAACTTTTTCTTAGCGTCGCCATTGGAAGTTCTCGTTTTCGCACCCCTTTTGCCATGTCACGACTCCCATTTCAAGTTTTTGATTTCTTACGTCCCGACTCCCATTTTTATATTCATTTTTTATTTTTAATTCTTTTTTCTTTTTAACCTTTTCAGCATATTAGCATTAAGCGCGCATATCATTTCGGGTGCGATTATACCAGCACTAATACACCGGATCCCATCAGAACTCCGAAGTTAAGCGTGCTTGGGCGAGAGTAGTACTAGGATGGGTGACCCCCTGGGAAGTCCTCGTGTTGCACCCCTTTTTTGCCTTGTCTCGTCTCCTTTTTAAACTTTTTCTTAGCGTCGCCATTGGAAGTTTCTCGTTTTCGCACCCCTTTTGCCATGTCACGACTCCCATTTCAAGTTTTTGATTTCTTACGTCCCGACTCCCTTTTTTATATTCATTTTTTATTTTTAATTCTTTTTTCTTTTTAACCTTTTCAGCATATTAGCATTAAGCGCGCATATCATTTCGGGTGCGATCATACCAGCACTAATGCACCGGATCCCATCAGAACTCCGAAGTCAAGCGTGCTTCGGCGAGAGTAGTACTAGGATGGGTGACCCCCTGGGAAGTCCTCGTGTTGCACCCCTTTTTTGCCATGTCTCGTCTCCTTTTGAAATTTTTTCTTAACGTCGCCATTGGAAGTTCTCGTTTTCGCACCCCTTTTGCCATGTCACGACTCCCATTTCAAGTTTTTGATTTCTTACGTCCCGACTCCCTTTTTTATATTCATTTTTTATTTTTAATTCTTTTTTCTTTTTAACCTTTTCAGCATATTAGCATTAAGCGCGCATATCAATTCGGGTGCGATCATACCAGCACTAATACACCGGATCCCATCAGAACTCCGAAGTTAAGCGTGCTTGGGCGAGAGTAGTACTAGGATGGGTGACCCCTTGGGAAGTCCTCGTGTTGCACCCCTTTTTTGTCTTGTCTCGTTTCCTTTTTAAACTTTTTCTTAGCGTCGCCATTGGAAGTTCTCGTTTTCGCACCCCTTTTGCCATGTCACGACTCCCATTTCAAGTTTTTGATTTCTTACGTCCCGACTCCCTTTTTTATATTCATTTTTTATTTTTAATTCTTTTTTTTTTAACCTTTTCAGCATATTAGCATTAAGCGCGCATATCAATTCGGGTGCGATCATACCTGCACTGATGCACCGGATCCCATCAGAACTCCGAAGTTAAGCGTGCTTGGGCGAGAGTAGTACTAGGATGGGTGACCCCCTGGGAAGTCCTCGTGTTGCACCCCTTTTTTGCCATGTCTCGTCTCCTTTTTAAACTTTCTTTTAGCGTCGCCATTGGAAGTTCTCGTTTTCGCACCCCTTTTGCCAGGTCACGACTCCCATTACAAGTTTTTGATTTCTTACGTCCCGACTCCCTTTTTTATATTCCTTTTTTATTTTTTATTCTTTTTTTTTTAACCTTTTCAGCATATTAGCATTAAGCGCGCATATCAATTCGGGTGCGATCATACCTGCACTGATGCACCGGATCCCATCAGAACTCCGAAGTTAAGCGTGCTTGGGCGAGAGTAGTACTAGGATGGGTGACCCCCTGGGAAGTCCTCGTGTTGCACCCCTTTTTTGCCATGTCTCGTCTCCTTTTGAAATTTTTTCTTAACGTCGCCATTGGAAGTTCTCGTTTTCGCACCCCTTTTGCCATGTCACGACTCCCATTTCAAGTTTTTGATTTCTTACGTCCCGACTCCCTTTTTTATATTCATTTTTTATTTTTAATTCTTTTTTTTTTAACCTTTTCAGCATATTAGCATTAAGCGCGCATATCAATTCGGGTGCGATCATACCTGCACTGATGCACCGGATCCCATCAGAACTCCGAAGTTAAGCGTGCTTGGGCGAGAGTAGTACTAGGATGGGTGACCCCCTGGGAAGTCCTCGTGTTGCACCCCTTTTTTGCCATGTCTCGTCTCCTTTTTAAACTTTCTTTTAGCGTCGCCATTGGAAGTTCTCGTTTTCGCACCCCTTTTGCCAGGTCACGACTCCCATTACAAGTTTTTGATTTCTTACGTCCCGACTCCCTTTTTTATATTCCTTTTTTATTTTTTATTCTTTTTTTTTTAACCTTTTCAGCATATTAGCATTAAGCGCGCATATCAATTCGGGTGCGATCATACCTGCACTGATGCACCGGATCCCATCAGAACTCCGAAGTTAAGCGTGCTTGGGCGAGAGTAGTACTAGGATGGGTGACCCCCTGGGAAGTCCTCGTGTTGCACCCCTTTTTTGCCATGTCTCGTCTCCTTTTGAAATTTTTTCTTAACGTCGCCATTGGAAGTTCTCGTTTTCGCACCCCTTTTGCCATGTCACGACTCCCATTTCAAGTTTTTGATTTCTTACGTCCCGACTCCCTTTTTTATATTCATTTTTTATTTTTAATTCTTTTTTCTTTTTAACCTTTTCAGCATATTAGCATTAAGCGCGCATATCAATTCGGGTGCGATCATACCAGCACTAATACACCGGATCCCATCAGAACTCCGAAGTTAAGCGTGCTTGGGCGAGAGTAGTACTAGGATGGGCGACCCCCTGGGAAGTCCTCGTGTTGCACCCCTTTTTTGCCATGTCTCGTTTCCTTTTTAAACTTTTTCTTAGCGTCGCCATTGGAAGTTCTCGTTTTCGCACCCCTTTTGCCATGTCACGACTCCCATTTCAAGTTTTTGATTTCTTACGTCCCGACTCCCTTTTTTATATTCATTTTTTATTTTTAATTCTTTTTTTTTTAACCTTTTCAGCATATTAGCATTAAGCGCGCATATCAATTCGGGTGCGATCATACCTGCACTGATGCACCGGATCCCATCAGAACTCCGAAGTTAAGCGTGCTTGGGCGAGAATAGTACTAGGATGGGTGACCCCCTGGGAAGTCCTCGTGTTGCACCCCTTTTTTGCCATGTCTCGTCTCCTTTTGAAATTTTTTCTTAGCGTCGCCATTGGAAGTTCTCGTTTTCGCACCCCTTTTGCCATGTCACGACTCCCATTTCAAGTTTTTGATTTCTTACGTCCCGACTCCCTTTTTTATATTCATTTTTCATTTTTAATTCTTTTTTCTTTTTAACCTTTTCAGCATATTAGCATTAAGCGCGCATATCATTTCGGGTGCGATCATACCAGCACTAATACACCGGATCCCATCAGAACTCCGAAGTTAAGCGTGCTTCGGCGAGAGTAGTACTAGGATGGGTGACCCCCTGGGAAGTCCTCGTGTTGCACCCCTTTTTTGCCATGTCTCGTCTCCTTTTTAAACTTTTTCTTAGTGTCGTCATTGGAAGTTCTCGTTTTCGCACCCCTTTTGCCATGTCACGACTCCCATTTCAAGTTTTTGATTTCTTACGTCCCGACTCCCATTTTTATATTCATTTTTTATTTTTAATTTTTTTTTCTTTTTAACCTTTTCAGCATATTAGCATTAAGCGCGCATATCATTTCTGGTGCGATCATACCAGCACTAATGCACCGGATCCCATCAGAACTCCGAAGTTAAGCGTGCTTGGGCGAGAGTAGTACTAGGATGGGTGACCCCCTGGGAAGTCCTCATGTTGCACTCCTTTTTTGCCTTGTCTCGTCTCCTTTTTAAACTTTTTTTTAGCGTCGCCATTGGAAGTTCTCGTTTTCGCACCCCTTTTGCCATGTCACGACTCCCATTTCAAGTTTTTGATTTCTTACGTCCCGACTCCCTTTTTTATATTCATTTTTTATTTTTAATTCTTTTTTCTTTTTAACCTTTTCAGCATATTAGCATTAAGCGCGCATATCATTTCGGGTGCGATCATACCAGCACTAATGCACCGGATCGCATCAGAACTCCGAAGTTAAGCGTGCTTGGGCGAGAGTAGTACTAGGATGGGTGACCCCCTGGGAAGTCCTCGTGTTGCACCCCTTTTTTGCCATGTCTCGTCTCCTATTGAAATTTTTTCTTAACGTCGCCATTGGAAGTTCTCGTTTTCGCACCCCTTTTGCCATGTCACGACTCCCATTTCAAGTTTTTGATTTCTTACGTCCCGACTCCCTTTTTTATATTCATTTTTTATTTTTAATTCTTTTTTCTTTTTAACCTTTTCAGCATATTAGCATTAAGCGCGCATATCAATTCGGGTGCGATCATACCAGCACTAATACACCGGATCCCATCAGAACTCCGAAGTTAAGCGTGCTTGGGCGAGAGTAGTACTAGGATGGGTGACCCCCTGGGAAGCCCTCGTGTTGCACCCCTTTTTTGCCATGTCTCGTTTCCTTTTTAAACTTTTTCTTAGCGTCGCCATTGGAAGTTCTCGTTTTCGCACCCCTTTAGCCATGTCACGACTCCCATTTCAAGTTTTTGATTTCTTACGTCCCGACTCCCTTTTTTATATTCATTTTTTATTTTTAATTCTTTTTTTTTAACCTTTTCAGCATATTAGCATTAAGCGCGCATATCATTTCGGGTGCGATCATACCAGCACTAATACACCGGATCCCATCAGAACTCCGAAGTTAAGCGTGCTTCGGCGAGAGTAGTACTAGGATGGGTGACCCCCTGGGAAGTCCTCGTGTTGCACCCCTTTTTTGCCATGTCTCGTCTCCTTTTTAAACTTTTTCTTAGTGTCGTCATTGGAAGTTCTCGTTTTCGCACCCCTTTTGCCATGTCACGACTCCCATTTCAAGTTTTTGATTTCTTACGTCCCGACTCCCATTTTTATATTCATTTTTTATTTTTAATTTTTTTTTCTTTTTAACCTTTTCAGCATATTAGCATTAAGCGCGCATATCATTTCTGGTGCGATCATACCAGCACTAATGCACCGGATCCCATCAGAACTCCGAAGTTAAGCGTGCTTGGGCGAGAGTAGTACTAGGATGGGTGACCCCCTGGGAAGTCCTCATGTTGCACTCCTTTTTTGCCTTGTCTCGTCTCCTTTTTAAACTTTTTTTTAGCGTCGCCATTGGAAGTTCTCGTTTTCGCACCCCTTTTGCCATGTCACGACTCCCATTTCAAGTTTTTGATTTCTTACGTCCCGACTCCCTTTTTTATATTCATTTTTTATTTTTAATTCTTTTTTCTTTTTAACCTTTTCAGCATATTAGCATTAAGCGCGCATATCATTTCGGGTGCGATCATACCAGCACTAATGCACCGGATCCCATCAGAACTCCGAAGTTAAGCGTGCTTGGGCGAGAGTAGTACTAGGATGGGTGACCCCCTGGGAAGTCCTCGTGTTGCACCCCTTTTTTGCCATGTCTCGTCTCCTATTGAAATTTTTTCTTCACGTCGCCATTGGAAGTTCTCGTTTTCGCACCCCTTTTGCCATGTCACGACTCCCATTTCAAGTTTTTGATTTCTTACGTCCCGACTCCCTTTTTTATATTCATTTTTTATTTTTAATTCTTTTTTCTTTTTAACCTTTTCAGCATATTAGCATTAAGCGCGCATATCAATTCGGGTGCGATCATACCAGCACTAATACACCGGATCCCATCAGAACTCCGAAGTTAAGCGTGCTTGGGCGAGAGTAGTACTAGGATGGGTGACCCCCTGGGAAGCCCTCGTGTTGCACCCCTTTTTTGCCATGTCTCGTTTCCTTTTTAAACTTTTTCTTAGCGTCGCCATTGGAAGTTCTCGTTTTCGCACCCCTTTAGCCATGTCACGACTCCCATTTCAAGTTTTTGATTTCTTACGTCCCGACTCCCTTTTTTATATTCATTTTTTATTTTTAATTCTTTTTTTTTTAACCTTTTCAGCATATTAGCATTAAGCGTGCATATCATTTCGGGTGCGATCATACCTGCACTGATGCACCGGATCCCATCAGAACTCCGAAGTTAAGCGTGCTTGGGCGAGAGTAGTACTAGGATGGGTGACCCCCTGGGAAGTCCTCGTGTTGCACCCCTTTTTTGCCATGTCTCGTCTCCTTTTTAAACTTTTTCTTAGCGTCGCCATTGGAAGTTCTCGTTTTCGCACCCCTTTTGCCATGTCACGACTCCCATTTCAAGTTTTTGATTTCTTACGTCCCGACTCCCTTTTTTATATTCATTTTTTATTTTTAATTCTTTTTTCTTTTTAACCTTTTCAGCATATTAGCATTAAGCGCGCATATCATTTCGGGTGCGATCGTACCAGCACTAATGCACCGGATCCCATCAGAACTCCGAAGTTAAGCGTGCTTGGGCGAGAGTAGTACTAGGATGGGTGACCCCCTGGGAAGTCCTCGTGTTGCACCCCTTTTTTGCCATGTCTCGTCTCCTTTTGAAATTTTTTCTTAACGTCGCCATTGGAAGTTCTCGTTTTCGCACCCCTTTTGCCATGTCACGACTCCCATTTCAAGTTTTTGATTTCTTACGTCCCGACTCCCTTTTTTATATTCATTTTTTATTTTTAATTCTTTTTTTTTTAACCTTTTCAGCATATTAGCATTAAGCGCGCATATCAATTCGGGTGCGATCATACCTGCACTGATGCACCGGATCCCATCAGAACTTCGAAGTTAAGCGTGCTTGGGCGAGAGTAGTACTAGGATGGGTGACCCCCTGGGAAGTCCTCGTGTTGCACCCCTTTTTTGCCATGTCTCGTCTCCTTTTGAAATTTTTTCTTAGCGTCGCCATTGGAAGTTCTCGTTTTCGCACCCCTTTTGCCATGTCACGACTCCCATTTCAAGTTTTTGATTTCTTACGTCTCGACTCCCTTTTTTATATTCATTTTTTATTTTTAATTCTTTTTTCTTTTTAACCTTTTCAGCATATTAGCATTAAGCGCGCATGTCATTTCGGGTGCGATCATACCAGCACTAATACACCGGATCCCATCAGAACTCCGAAGTTAAGCGTGCTTGGGAGAGAGTAGTACTAGGATGGGTGACCCCCTGGGAAGTCCTCGTGTTGCACCCCTTTTTTGCCATGTCTCGTCTCCTTTTTAAACTTTTTTTTAGCGTCGCCATTGGAAGTTCTCGTTTTCGCACCCCTTTTTACCATGTCACGACTCCCATTTCAAGTTTTTGATTTCTTACGTCCCGACTCCCTTTTTTATATTCATTTTTTATTTTTAATTCTTTTTTCTTTTTAACCTTTTCAGCATATTAGCATTAAGCGCGCATATCATTTCGGGTGTGATCATACCAGCACTAATGCACCGGATCCCATCAGAACTCCGAAGTTAAGCGTGCTTGGGCGAGAGTAGTACTAGGATGGGTGACCCCCTGGGAAGTCCTCGTGTTGCACCCCTTTTTTGCCATGTCTCGTCTCCTTTTTAAACTTTTTCTTAGCGTCGCCATTGGAAGTTCTCGTTTTCGCACCCCTTTTGCCATGTCACGACTCCCATTTCAAGTTTTTGATTTCTTACGTCCCGACTCCCATTTTTATATTCATTTTTTATTTTTAATTCTTTTTTCTTTTTAACCTTTTCAGCATATTAGCATTAAGCGCGCATATCATTTCGGGTGCGATCATACCAGCACTAATGCACCGGATCCCATCAGAACTCCGAAGTTAAGCGTGCTTGGGCGAGAGTAGTACTAGGATGGGTGACCCCCTGGGAAGTCCTCGTGTTGCACCCCTTTTTTGCCTTGTCTCGTCTCCTTTTTAAACTTTTTTTTAGCGTCGCCATTGGAAGTTCTCGTTTTCGCACCCCTTTTGCCATGTCACGACTCCCATTTCAAGTTTTTGATTTCTTACGTCCCGACTCCCTTTTTTATATTCATTTTTTATTTTTAATTCTTTTTTCTTTTTAACCTTTTCAGCATATTAGCATTAAGCGCGCATATCAATTCGGGTGCGATCATACCAGCACTAATACACCGGATCCCATCAGAACTCCGAAGTTAAGCGTGCTTGGGCGAGAGTAGTACTAGGATGGGTGACCCCCTGGGAAGTCCTCGTGTTGCACCCCTTTTTTGTCTTGTCTCGTTTCATTTTTAAACTTTTTCTTAGCGTCGCCATTGGAAGTTCTCGTTTTCGCACCCCTTTTGCCATGTCACGACTCCCATTTCAAGTTTTTGATTTCTTACGTCCCGACTCCCATTTTTATATTCATTTTTAATTTTTAATTCTTCTTTCTTTTTAACATTTTCAGCATATTAGCATTAAGCGCGCATGTCATTTCGGGTGCGATCATACCAGCACTAATGCACCGGATCCCATCAGAACTCCGAAGTTAAGCGTGCTTGGGAGAGAGTAGTACTAGGATGGGTGACCCCCTGGGAAGTCCTCGTGTTGCACCCCTTTTTTGCCATGTCTCGTCTCCTTTTTAAACTTTTTTTTAGCGTCGCCATTGGAAGTTCTCGTTTTCGCACCCCTTTTTACCATGTCACGACTCCCATTTCAAGTTTTTGATTTCTTACGTCCCGACTCCCTTTTTTATATTCATTTTTTATTTTTAATTCTTTTTTCTTTTTAACCTTTTCAGCATATTAGCATTAAGCGCGCATATCATTTCGGGTGCGATCATACCAGCACTAATGCACCGGATCCCATCAGAACTCCGAAGTTAAGCGTGCTTGGGCGAGAGTAGTACTAGGATGGGTGACCCCCTGGGAAGTCCTCGTGTTGCACCCCTTTTTTGCCATGTCTCGTCTCCTTTTTAAACTTTTTCTTAGCGTCGCCATTGGAAGTTCTCGTTTTCGCACCCCTTTTGCCATGTCACGACTCCCATTTCAAGTTTTTGATTTCTTACGTCCCGACTCCCATTTTTATATTCATTTTTTATTTTTAATTCTTTTTTCTTTTTAACCTTTTCAGCATATTAGCATTAAGCGCGCATATCATTTCGGGTGCGATCATACCAGCACTAATGCACCGGATCCCATCAGAACTCCGAAGTTAAGCGTGCTTGGGCGAGAGTAGTACTAGGATGGGTGACCCCCTGGGAAGTCCTCGTGTTGCACCCCTTTTTTGCCTTGTCTCGTCTCCTTTTTAAACTTTTTTTTAGCGTCGCCATTGGAAGTTCTCGTTTTCGCACCCCTTTTGCCATGTCACGACTCCCATTTCAAGTTTTTGATTTCTTACGTCCCGACTCCCTTTTTTATATTCATTTTTTATTTTTAATTCTTTTTTCTTTTTAACCTTTTCAGCATATTAGCATTAAGCGCGCATATCATTTCGGGTGCGATCATACCAGCACTAATGCACCGGATCCCATCAGAACTCCGAAGTTAAGCGTGCTTGGGCGAGAGTAGTACTAAGATGGGTGACCCCCTGGGAAGTCCTCGTGTTGCACCCCTTTTTTGCCATGTCTCGTCTCCTTTTTAAACTTTTTCTTAGCGTCGCCATTGGAAGTTCTCGTTTTCGCACCCCTTTTGCCATGTCACGACTCCCATTTCAAGTTTTTGATTTCTTACGTCCCGACTCCCATTTTTATATTCATTTTTAATTTTTAATTCTTCTTTCTTTTTAACATTTTCAGCATATTAGCATTAAGCGCGCATGTCATTTCGGGTGCGATCATACCAGCACTAATGCACCGGATCCCATCAGAACTCCGAAGTTAAACGTGCTTGGGCGAGAGTAGTACTAGGATGGGTGACCCCCTGGGAAGTCCTCGTGTTGCACCCCTTTTTTGCATTGTCTCGTCTCCTTTTTAAACTTTTTTTTAGCGTCGCCATTGGAAGTTCTCGTTTTCGCACCCCTTTTGCCATGTCACGACTCCCATTTCAAGTTTTTGATTTCTTACGTCCCGACTCCCTTTTTTATATTCATTTTTTATTTTTAATTCTTTTTTCTTTTTAACCTTTTCAGCATATTAGCATTAAGCGCGCATATCAATTCGGGTGCGATCATACCAGCACTAATACACTGGATCCCATCAGAACTCCGAAGTTAAGCGTGCTTGGGCGAGAGTAGTACTAGGATGGGTGACCCCCTGGGAAGTCCTCGTGTTGCACCCCTTTTTTGTCTTGTCTCGTTTCCTTTTTAAACTTTTTCTTAGCGTCGCCATTGGAAGTTCTCGTTTTCGCACCCCTTTTGCCATGTCACGACTCCCATTTCAAGTTTTTGATTTCTTACGTCCCGACTCCCATTTTTATATTCATTTTTAATTTTTAATTCTTCTTTCTTTTTAACATTTTCAGCATATTAGCATTAAGCGCGCATGTCATTTCGGGTGCGATCATACCAGCACTAATGCACCGGATCCCATCAGAACTCCGAAGTTAAGCGTGCTTGGGAGAGAGTAGTACTAGGATGGGTGACCCCCTGGGAAGTCGTCGTGTTGCACCCCTTTTTTGCCATGTCTCGTCTCCTTTTTAAACTTTTTTTTAGCGTCGCCATTGGAAGTTCTCGTTTTCGCACCCCTTTTGCCATGACACGACTCCCATTTCAAGTTTTTGATTTCTTACGTCCCGACTCCCTTTTTTATATTCATTTTTTATTTTTAATTCTTTTTTCTTTTTAACCTTTTCAGCATATTAGCATTAAGCGCGCATATCATTTCGGGTGCGATCATACCAGCACTAATGCACCGGATCCCATCAGAACTCCGAAGTTAAGCGTGCTTGGGCGAGAGTAGTACTAGGATGGGTGACCCCCTGGGAAGTCCTCGTGTTGCACCCCTTTTTTGCCTTGTCTCGTCTCCTTTTTAAACTTTTTTTTAGCGTCGCCATTGGAAGTTCTCGTTTTCGCACCCCTTTTGCCATGTCACGACTCCCATTTCAAGTTTTTGATTTCTTACGTCCCGACTCCCTTTTTTATATTCATTTTTTATTTTTAATTCTTTTTTCTTTTTAACCTTTTCAGCATATTAGCATTAAGCGCGCATATCAATTCGGGTGCGATCATACCAGCACTAATACACCGGATCCCATCAGAACTCCGAAGTTAAGCGTGCTTGGGCGAGAGTAGTACTAGGATGGGTGACCCCCTGGGAAGTCCTCGTGTTGCACCCCTTTTTTGCCATGTCTCGTCTCCTTTTTAAACTTTTTCTTAGCGTCGCCATTGGAAGTTCTCGTTTTCGCACCCCTTTTGCCATGTCACGACTCCCATTTCAAGTTTTTGATTTCTTACGTCCCGACTCCCATTTTTATATTCATTTTTAATTTTTAATTCTTCTTTCTTTTTAACATTTTCAGCATATTAGCATTAAGCGCGCATGTCATTTCGGGTGCGATCATACCAGCACTAATGCACCGGATCCCATCAGAACTCCGAAGTTAAGCGTGCTTGGGAGAGAGTAGTACTAGGATGGGTGACCCCCTGGGAAGTCCTCGTGTTGCACCCCTTTTTTGCCATGTCTCGTCTCCTTTTTAAACTTTTTTTTAGCGTCGCCATTGGAAGTTCTCGTTTTCGCACCCCTTTTTACCATGTCACGACTCCCATTTCAAGTTTTTGATTTCTTACGTCCCGACTCCCTTTTTTATATTCATTTTTTATTTTTAATTCTTTTTTCTTTTTAACCTTTTCAGCATATTAGCATTAAGCGCGCATATCATTTCGGGTGCGATCATACCAGCACTAATGCACCGGATCCCATCAGAACTCCGAAGTTAAGCGTGCTTGGGCGAGAGTAGTACTAGGATGGGTGACCCCCTGGGAAGTCCTCGTGTTGCACCCCTTTTTTGCCATGTCTCGTCTCCTTTTTAAACTTTTTTTTAGCGTCGCCATTGGAAGTTCTCGTTTTCGCACCCCTTTTTACCATGTCACGACTCCCATTTCAAGTTTTTGATTTCTTACGTCCCGACTCCCTTTTTTATATTCATTTTTTATTTTTAATTTTTTTTTTTTAACCTTTTCAGCATATTAGCATTAAGCGCGCATATCAATTCGGGTGCGATCATACCTGCACTGATGCACCGGATCCCACCAGAACTCCGAAGTTAAGCGTGCTTGGGCGAGAGTAGTACTAGGATGGGTGACCCCCTGGGAAGTCCTCGTGTTGCACCCCTTTTTTGCCATGTCTCGTCTCCTTTTGAAATTTTTTCTTAACGTCGCCATTGGAAGTTCTCGTTTTCGCACCCCTTTTGCCATGTCACGACTCCCATTTCAAGTTTTTGATTTCTTACGTCCCGACTCCCTTTTTTATATTCATTTTTTATTTTTAATTCTTTTTTCTTTTTAACCTTTTCAGCATATTAGCATTAAGCGCGCATATCATTTCGGGTGCGATCATACCAGCACTAATACACCGGATCCCATCAGAACTCCGAAGTTAAGCGTGCTTCGGCGAGAGTAGTACTAGGATGGGTGACCCCCTGGGAAGTCCTCGTGTTGCACCCCTTTTTTGCCATGTCTCGTCTCCTTTTTAAACTTTATCTTAGCGTCGCCATTGGAAGTTCTCGTTTTCGCACCCATTTTGCCATGTCACGACTCCCATTTCAAGTTTTTGATTTCTTACGTCCCGACTCCCTTTTTTATATTCATTTTTTATTTTTTATTTTTTTTTCTTTTTAACCTTTTCAGCATATTAGCATTAAGCGCGCATATCATTTCGGGTGCGATCATACCAGCACTAATGCACCGGATCCCATCAGAACTCCGAAGTTAAACGTGCTTGGGTGAGAGTAGTACTAGGATGGGTGACCCCCTGGGAAGTCCTCGTGTTGCACCCCTTTTTTGCCTTGTCTCGTCTCCTTTTTAAACTTTTTCTTAGCGTCGCCATTGGAAGTTCTCGTTTTCGCACCCCTTTTGCCATGTCACGACTCCCATTTCAAGTTCTTGATTTCTTACGTCCCGACTCCCTTTTTTATATTCATTTTTTATTTTTAATTCTTTTTTCTTTTTAACCTTTTCAGCATATTAGCATTAAGCGCGCATATCATTTCGGGTGCGATCATACCAGCACTAATGCACCGGATCCCATCAGAACTCCGAAGTTAAGCGTGCTTGGGCGAGAGTTGTACTAGGATGGGTGACCCCCTGGGAAGTCCTCGTGTTGCACCCCTTTTTTGCCTTGTCTCGTCTCATTTTTAAACTTTTTCTTAGCGTCGCCATTGGAAGTTCTCGTTTTCGCACCCCTTTTGCCATGTCACGACTCCCATTTCAAGTTTTTGATTTCTTACGTCCCGACTCCCTTTTTTATATTCATTTTTTATTTTTAATTCTTTTTTCTTTTTAACCTTTTCAGCATATTAGCATTAAGCGCGCATATCATTTCGGGTGCGATCATACCAGCACTAATGCACCGGATCCCATCAGAACTCCGAAGTTAAGCGTGCTTGGGCGAGAGTAGTACTAGGATGGGTGACCCCTTGGGAAGTCCTCGTGTTGCACCCCTTTTCTGCCTTGTCTCGTCTCCTTTTTAAACTATTTTTTAGCGTCGCCATTGGAAGTTCTCGTTTTCGCACCCCTTTTGCCATGTCACGACTCCCATTTCAAGTTTTTGATTTCTTACGTCCCGACTCCCTTTTTTATATTTATTATTTATTTTTAATTCTTTTTTCTTTTTAACCTTTTCAGCATATTAGCATTACGCGCGCATATCATTTCGGGTGCGATCATACCAGCACTAATGCACCGGATCCCATCAGAACTCCGAAGTTAAGCATGCTTGGGCGAGAGTAGTACTAGGATGGGTGACCCCCTGGGAAGTCCTCGTGTTGCACCCCTTTTTTGCCATGTCTCGTCTCCTTTTTAAACTTTTTCTTAGCGTCGCCATTGGAAGTTCTCGTTTTCGCACCCCTTTTGCCATGTCACGACTCCCATTTCAAGTTTTTGATTTCTTACGTCCCGACTCCCTTTTTTATATTCATTTTTTATTTTTAATTCTTTTTTCTTTTTAACCTTTTCAGCATATTAGCATTAAGCGCGCATATCATTTCGGGTGCGATCATACCAGCACTAATGCACCGGATCCCATCAGAACTCCGAAGTTAAGCGTGCTTGGGCGAGAGTAGTACTAGGATGGGTGACCCCCTGGGAAGTCCTCGTGTTGCACCCCTTTTTTGCCTTGTCTCGTCTCCTTTTTAAACTTTTTTTTAGCGTCGCCATTGGAAGTTCTCGTTTTCGCACCCCTTTTGCCATGTCACGACTCCCATTTCAAGTTTTTGATTTCTTACGTCCCGACTCCCTTTTTTATATTCATTTTTTATTTTTAATTCTTTTTTCTTTTTAACCTTTTCAGCATATTAGCATTAAGCGCGCATATCATTTCGGGTGCGATCATACCAGCACTAATGCACCGGATCCCATCAGAACTTCGAAGTTAAGCGTGCTTGGGCGAGAGTAGTACTAGGATGGGTGACCCCCTGGGAAGTCCTCGTGTTGCACCCCTTTTTTGCCTTGTCTCGTCTCCTTTTTAAACTTTTTTTTAGCGTCGCCATTGGAAGTTCTCGTTTTCGCACCCCTTTTGCCATGTCACGACTCCCATTTCAAGTTTTTGATTTCTTACGTCCAGACTCCCTTTTTTATATTCATTTTTTATTTTTAATTCTTTTTTTTTAACCTTTTCAGCATATTAGCATTAAGCGCGCATATCAATTCGGGTGCGATCATACCTGCACTGATGCACCGGATCCCATCAGAACTCCGAAGTTAAGCGTGCTTGGGCGAGAGTAGTACTAGGATAGGTGACCCCCTGGGAAGTCCTCGTGTTGCACCCCTTTTTTGCCATGTCTCGTCTCCTTTTGAAATTTTTTCTTAGCGTCGCCATTGGAAGTTCTCGTTTTCGCACCCCTTTTGCCATGTCACGACTCCCATTTCAAGTTTTTGATTTCTTACGTCCCGACTCCCTTTTTTATATTCATTTTTTATTTTTAATTCTTTTTTCTTTTTAACCTTTTCAGCATATTAGCATTAAGCGCGCATATCATTTCGGGTGCGATCATACCAGCACTAATACACCGGATGCCATCAGAACTCCGAAGTTAAGCGTGCTTGGGCGAGAGTAGTACTAGGATGGGTGACCCCCTGGGAAGTCCTCGTGTTGCACCCCTTTTTTGCCATGTCTCGTCTCCTTTTTAAACTTTTTCTTAGCGTCGCCATTGGAAGTTCTCGTTTTCGCACCCATTTTGCCATGTCACGACTCCCATTTCAAGTTTTTGATTTCTTACGTCCCGACTCCCTTTTTTGTATTCATTTTTTATTTTTTATTTTTTTTTCTTTTTAACCTTTTCAGCATATTAGCATTAAGCGCGCATATCATTTCGGGTGCGATCATACCAGCACTAATGCACCGGATCCCATCAGAACTCCGAAGTTAAACGTGCTTGGGTGAGAGTAGTACTAGGATGGGTGACCCCCTGGGAAGTCCTCGTGTTGCACCCCTTTTTTGCCTTGTCTCGTCTCCTTTTTAAACTTTTTCTTAGCGTCGCCATTGGAAGTTCTCGTTTTCGCACCCCTTTTGCCATGTCACGACTCCCATTTCAAGTTCTTGATTTCTTACGTCCCGACTCCCTTTTTTATATTCATTTTTTATTTTTAATTCTTTTTTCTTTTTAACCTTTTCAGCATATTAGCATTAAGCGCGCATATCATTTCGGATGCGATCATACCAGCACTAATGCACCGGATCCCATCAGAACTCCGAAGTTAAGCGTGCTTGGGCGAGAGTAGTACTAGGATGGGTGACCCCCTGGGAAGTCCTCGTGTTGCACCCCTTTTTTGCCATGTCTCGTCTCCTTTTTAAACTTTTTCTTAGCGTCGCCATTGGAAGTTCTCGTTTTCGCACCCCTTTTGCCATGTCACGACTCCCATTTCTAGTTTTTGATTTCTTACGTCCCGACTCCCATTTTTATATTCATTTTTTATTTTTAATTCTTTTTTCTTTTTAACCTTTTCAGCATATTAGCATTAAGCGCGCATATCATTTCGGGTGCGATCATACCAGCACTAATGCACCGGATCCCATCAGAACTTCGAAGTTAAGCGTGCTTGGGCGAGAGTAGTACTAGGATGGTGACCCCCTGGGAAGTCCTCGTGTTGCACCCCTTTTTTGCCTTGTCTCGTCTCCTTTTTAAACTTTTTTTTAGCGTCGCCATTGGAAGTTCTCGTTTTCGCACCCCTTTTGCCATGTCACGACTCCCATTTCAAGTTTTTGATTTCTTACGTCCCGACTCCCTTTTTTATATTCATTTTTTATTTTTAATTCTTTTTTCTTTTTAACCTTTTCAGCATATTAGCATTAAGCGCGCATATCATTTCGGGTGCGATCATACCAGCACTAATGCACCGGATCCCATCAGAACTCCGAAGTTAAGCGTGCTTGGGCGAGAGTAGTACTAGGATGGGTGACCCCCTGGGAAGTCCTCGTATTGCACCCCTTTTTTGCCATGTCTCGTCTCCTTTTTAAACTTTTTCTTAGCGTCGCCATTGGAAGTTCTCGTTTTCGCACCCCTTTTGCCATGTCACGACTCCCATTTCTAGTTTTTGATTTCTTACGTCCCGACTCCCATTTTTATATTCATTTTTTATTTTTAATTCTTTTTTCTTTTTAACCTTTTCAGCATATTAGCATTAAGCGCGCATATCATTTCGGGTGCGATCATACCAGCACTAATGCACCGGATCCCTTCAGAACTCCGAAGTTAAGCGTGCTTGGGCGAGAGTAGTACTAGGATGGGTGACCCCCTGGGAAGTCCTCGTGTTGCACCCCTTTTTTGCCTTGTCTCGTCTCCTTTTTAAACTTTTTTTTAGCGTCGCCATTGGAAGTTCTCGTTTTCGCACCCCTTTTGCCAGGTCACGACTCCCATTTCAAGTTTTTGATTTCTTACGTCCCGACTCCCTTTTTTATATTCCTTTTTTATTTTTAATTTTTTTTTTTTAACCTTTTCAGCATATTAGCATTAAGCGCGCATATCAATTCGGGTGCGATCATACCTGCACTGATGCACCGGATCCCATCAGAACTCCGAAGTTAAGCGTGCTTGGGCGAGAGTAGTACTAGGATGGGTGACCCCCTGGGAAGTCCTCGTGTTGCACCCCTTTTTTGCCATGTCTCGTCTCCTTTTTAAACTTTTTCTTAGCGTCGCCATTGGAAGTTCTCGTTTTCGCACCCATTTTGCCATGTCACGACTCCCATTTCAAGTTTTTGATTTCTTACGTCCCGACTCCCTTTTTTATATTCATTTTTTATTTTTTATTTTTTTTTCTTTTTAACCTTTTCAGCATATTAGCATTAAGCGCGCATATCATTTCGGGTGCGATCATACCAGCACTAATGCACCGGATCCCATCAGAACTCCGAAGTTAAGCGTGCTTGGGCGAGAGTAGTACTAGGATGGGTGACCCCCTGGGAAGTCCTCGTATTGCACCCCTTTTTTGCCATGTCTCGTCTCCTTTTTAAACTTTTTCTTAGCGTCGCCATTGGAAGTTCTCGTTTTCGCACCCCTTTTGCCATGTCACGACTCCCATTTCTAGTTTTTGATTTCTTACGTCCCGACTCCCATTTTTATATTCATTTTTTATTTTTAATTCTTTTTTCTTTTTAACCTTTTCAGCATATTAGCATTAAGCGCGCATATCATTTCGGGTGCGATCATACCAGCACTAATGCACCGGATCCCTTCAGAACTCCGAAGTTAAGCGTGCTTGGGCGAGAGTAGTACTAGGATGGGTGACCCCCTGGGAAGTCCTCGTGTTGCACCCCTTTTTTGCCTTGTCTCGTCTCCTTTTTAAACTTTTTTTTAGCGTCGCCATTGGAAGTTCTCGTTTTCGCACCCCTTTTGCCAGGTCACGACTCCCATTTCAAGTTTTTGATTTCTTACGTCCCGACTCCCTTTTTTATATTCCTTTTTTATTTTTAATTTTTTTTTTTTTAACCTTTTCAGCATATTAGCATTAAGCGCGCATATCAATTCGGGTGCGATCATACCTGCACTGATGCACCGGATCCCATCAGAACTCCGAAGTTAAGCGTGCTTGGGCGAGAGTAGTACTAGGATGGGTGACCCCCTGGGAAGTCCTCGTGTTGCACCCCTTTTTTGCCATGTCTCGTCTCCTTTTTAAACTTTTTCTTAGCGTCGCCATTGGAAGTTCTCGTTTTCGCACCCATTTTGCCATGTCACGACTCCCATTTCAAGTTTTTGATTTCTTACGTCCCGACTCCCTTTTTTATATTCATTTTTTATTTTTTATTTTTTTTTCTTTTTAACCTTTTCAGCATATTAGCATTAAGCGCGCATATCATTTCGGGTGCGATCATACCAGCACTAATGCACCGGATCCCATCAGAACTCCGAAGTTAAACGTGCTTGGGTGAGAGTAGTACTAGGATGGGTGACCCCCTGGGAAGTCCTCGTGTTGCACCCCTTTTTTGCCTTGTCTCGTCTCCTTTTTAAACTTTTTCTTAGCGTCGCCATTGGAAGTTCTCGTTTTCACACCCCTTTTGCCATGTCACGACTCCCATTTCAAGTTCTTGATTTCTTACGTCCCGACTCCCTTTTTTATATTCATTTTTTATTTTTAATTCTTTTTTCTTTTTAACCTTTTCAGCATATTAGCATTAAGCGCGCATATCATTTCGGGTGCGATCATACCAGCACTAATGCACCGGATCCCATCAGAACTCCGAAGTTAAGCGTGCTTGGGCGAGAGTAGTACTAGGATGGGTGACCCCCTGGGAAGTCCTCGTGTTGCACCCCTTTTTTGCCATGTCTCGTCTCCTTTTTAAACTTTTTCTTAGCGTCGCCATTGGAAGTTCTCGTTTTCGCACCCCTTTTGCCATGTCACGACTCCCATTTCTAGTTTTTGATTTCTTACGTCCCGACTCCCATTTTTATATTCATTTTTTATTTTTAATTTTTTTTTCTTTTTAACCTTTTCAGCATATTAGCATTAAGCGCGCATATCATTTCGGGTGCGATCATACCAGCACTAATGCACCGGATCCCATCAGAACTTCGAAGTTAAGCGTGCTTGGGCGAGAGTAGTACTAGGATGGTGACCCCCTGGGAAGTCCTCGTGTTGCACCCCTTTTTTGCCTTGTCTCGTCTCCTTTTTAAACTTTTTTTTAGCGTCGCCATTGGAAGTTCTCGTTTTCGCACCCCTTTTGCCATGTCACGACTCCCATTTCAAGTTTTTGATTTCTTACGTCCCGACTCCCTTTTTTATATTCATTTTTTATTTTTAATTCTTTTTTCTTTTTAACCTTTTCAGCATATTAGCATTAAGCGCGCATATCATTTCGGGTGCGATCATACCAGCACTAATGCACCGGATCCTATCAGAACTCCGAAGTTAAGCGTGCTTGGGCGAGAGTAGTACTAGGATGGGTGACCCCCTGGGAAGTCCTCGTGTTGCACCCCTTTTTTGCCATGTCTCGTCTCCTTTTTAAACTTTTTCTTAGCGTCGCCATTGGAAGTTCTCGTTTTCGCACCCCTTTTGCCATGTCACGAGTCCCATTTCTAGTTTTTGATTTCTTACGTCCCGACTCCCATTTTTATATTCATTTTTTATTTTTAATTCTTTTTTCTTTTTAACCTTTTCAGCATATTAGCATTAAGCGCGCATATCATTTCGGGTGCGATCATACCAGCACTAATGCACCGGATCCCTTCAGAACTCCGAAGTTAGGCGTGCTTAGGCGAGAGTAGTACTAGGATGGGTGACCCCCTGGGAAGTCCTCGTGTTGCACCCCTTTTTTGCCTTGTCTCGTCTCCTTTTTAAACTTTTTTTTAGCGTCGCCATTGGAAGTTCTCGTTTTCGCACCCCTTTTGCCAGGTCACGACTCCCATTTCAAGTTTTTGATTTCTTACGTCCCGACTCCCTTTTTTATATTCCTTTTTTATTTTTAATTTTTTTTTTTTTAACCTTTTCAGCATATTAGCATTAAGCGCGCATATCAATTCGGGTGCGATCATACCTGCACTGATGCACCGGATCCCATCAGAACTCCGAAGTTAAGCGTGCTTGGGCGAGAGTAGTACTAGGATGGGTGACCCCCTGGGAAGTCCTCGTGTTGCACCCCTTTTTTGCCATGTCTCGTCTCCTTTTTAAACTTTTTCTTAGCGTCGCCATTGGAAGTTCTCGTTTTCGCACCCATTTTGCCATGTCACGACTCCCATTTCAAGTTTTTGATTTCTTACGTCCCGACTCCCTTTTTTATATTCATTTTTTATTTTTTATTTTTTTTTCTTTTTAACCTTTTCAGCATATTAGCATTAAGCGCGCATATCATTTCGGGTGCGATCATACCAGCACTAATGCACCGGATCCCATCAGAACTCCGAAGTTAAACGTGCTTGGGTGAGAGTAGTACTAGGATGGGTGACCCCCTGGGAAGTCCTCGTGTTGCACCCCTTTTTTGCCTTGTCTCGTCTCCTTTTTAAACTTTTTCTTAGCGTCGCCATTGGAAGTTCTCGTTTTCGCACCCCTTTTGCCATGTCACGACTCCCATTTCAAGTTCTTGATTTCTTACGTCCCGACTCCCTTTTTTATATTCATTTTTTATTTTTAATTCTTTTTTCTTTTTAACCTTTTCAGCATATTAGCATTAAGCGCGCATATCATTTCGGGTGCGATCATACCAGCACTAATGCACCGGATCCCATCAGAACTCCGAAGTTAAGCGTGCTTGGGCGAGAGTAGTACTAGGATGGGTGACCCCCTGGGAAGTCCTCGTGTTGCACCCCTTTTTTGCCATGTCTCGTCTCTTTTTTAAACTTTTTCTTAGCGTCGCCATTGGAAGTTCTCGTTTTCGCACCCCTTTTGCCATGTCACGACTCCCATTTCAAGTTTTTGATTTCTTACGTCCCGACTCCCTTTTTTATATTCATTTTTTATTTTTAATTCTTTTTTCTTTTTAACCTTTTCAGCATATTAGCATTAAGCGCATATCATTTCGGGTGCGATCATACCAGCACTAATGCACCGGATCCCATCAGAACTCCGAAGTTAAGCGTGCTTGGGCGAGAGTAGTACTAGGATGGGTGACCCCCTGGGAAGTCCTCGTGTTGCACCCCTTTTTTGCCATGTCTCGTCTCCTTTTTAAACTTTTTCTTAGCGTCGCCATTGGAAGTTCTCGTTTTCGCACCCCTTTTGCCATGTCACGACTCCCATTTCAAGTTTTTGATTTCTTACGTCCCGACTCCCTTTTTTATATTCATTTTTTATTTTTAATTCTTTTTTCTTTTTAACCTTTTCAGCATATTAGCATTAAGCGCGCATATCATTTCGGGTGCGATCATACCAGCACTAATGCACCGGATCCCATCAGAACTCCGAAGTTAAGCGTGCTTGGGCGAGTGTAGTACTAGGATGGGTGACCCCCTGGGAAGTCCTCGTGTTGCACACCTTTTTTGCCTTGTCTCGTCTCCTTTTTAAACTTTTTTTTAGCGTCGCCATTGGAAGTTCTCGTTTTCGCACCCCTTTTGCCATGTCACGACTCCCATTTCAAGTTTTTGATTTCTTACGTCCCGACTCCCTTTTTTATATTCATTTTTTATTTTTAATTCTTTTTTCTTTTTAACCTTTTCAGCATATTAGCATTAAGCGCGCATATCATTTCGGGTGCGATCATACCAGCACTAATGCACCGGATCCCATCAGAACTCCGAAGTTAAGCGTGCTTGGGCGAGAGTAGTACTAGGATGGGTGACCCCCTGGGAAGTCCTCGTGTTGCACCCCTTTTTTGCCTTGTCTCGTCTCCTTTTTAAACTTTTTTTTAGCGTCGCCATTGGAAGTTCTCGTTTTCGCACCCCTTTTGCCATGTCACGACTCCCATTTCAAGTTTTTGATTTCTTACGTCCCGACTCCCTTTTTTATATTCATTTTTTATTTTTAATTCTTTTTTCTTTTTAACCTTTTCAGCATATTAGCATTAAGCGCGCATATCATTTCGGGTGCGATCATACCAGCACTAATGCACCGGATCCCATCAGAACTCCGAAGTTAAGCGTGCTTGGGCGAGAGTAGTACTAGGATGGGTGACCCCCTGGGAAGTCCTCGTGTTGCACCCCTTTTTTGCCTTGTCTCGTCTCCTTTTTAAACTTTTTTTTAGCGTCGCCATTGGAAGTTCTCGTTTTCGCACCCCTTTTGCCATGTCACGACTCCCATTTCAAGTTTTTGATTTCTTACGTCCCGACTCCCTTTTTTATATTCATTTTTTATTTTTAATTCTTTTTTCTTTTTAACCTTTTCAGCATATTAGCATTAAGCGCGCATATCATTTCGGGTGCGATCATACCAGCACTAATGCACCGGATCCCATCAGAACTCCGAAGTTAAGCGTGCTTGGGCGAGAGTAGTACTAGGATGGGTGACCCCCTGGGAAGTCCTCGTGTTGCACCCCTTTTTTGCCTTGTCTCGTCTCCTTTTTAAACTTTTTTTTAGCGTCGCCATTGGAAGTTCTCGTTTTCGCACCCCTTTTGCCATGTCACGACTCCCATTTCAAGTTTTTGATTTCTTACGTCCCGACTCCCTTTTTTATATTCATTTTTTATTTTTAATTCTTTTTTCTTTTTAACCTTTTCAGCATATTAGCATTAAGCGCGCATATCATTTCGGGTGCGATCATACCAGCACTAATGCACCGGATCCCATCAGAACTCCGAAGTTAAGCGTGCTTGGGCGAGAGTAGTACTAGGATGGGTGACCCCCTGGGAAGTCCTCGTGTTGCACCCCTTTTTTGCCTTGTCTCGTCTCCTTTTTAAACTTTTTTTTAGCGTCGCCATTGGAAGTTCTCGTTTTCGCACCCCTTTTGCCATGTCACGACTCCCATTTCAAGTTTTTGATTTCTTACGTCCCGACTCCCTTTTTTATATTCATTTTTTATTTTTAATTCTTTTTTCTTTTTAACCTTTTCAGCATATTAGCATTAAGCGCGCATATCATTTCGGGTGCGATCATACCAGCACTAATGCACCGGATCCCATCAGAACTCCGAAGTTAAGCGTGCTTGGGCGAGAGTAGTACTAGGATGGGTGACCCCCTGGGAAGTCCTCGTGTTGCACCCCTTTTTTGCCTTGTCTCGTCTCCTTTTTAAACTTTTTTTTAGCGTCGCCATTGGAAGTTCTCGTTTTCGCACCCCTTTTGCCATGTCACGACTCCCATTTCAAGTTTTTGATTTCTTACGTCCCGACTCCCTTTTTTATATTCATTTTTTATTTTTAATTCTTTTTTCTTTTTAACCTTTTCAGCATATTAGCATTAAGCGCGCATATCATTTCGGGTGCGATCATACCAGTACTAATGCACCGGATCCCATCAGAACTCCGAAGTTAAGCGTGCTTGGGCGAGAGTAGTACTAGGATGGGTGACCCCCTGGGAAGTCCTCGTGTTGCACCCCTTTTTTGCCTTGTCTCGTCTCCTTTTTAAACTTTTTTTCCCCTTTTGCCATGTCACGACTCCCATTTCAAGTTTTTGATTTCTTACGTCCCGACTCCCTTTTTTATATTCATTTTTTATTTTTAATTCTTTTTTCTTTTTACCCTTTTCAGCATATTAGCATTAAGCGCGCATATCATTTCGGGTGCGATCATACCAGCACTAATGCACCGGATCCCATCAGAACTCCGAAGTTAAGCGTGCTTGGGCGAGTGTAGTATTAGGATGGGTGACCCCCTGGGAAGTCCTCGTGTTGCACACCTTTTTTGCCTTGTCTCGTCTCCTTTTTAAACTTTTTTTTAGCGTCGCCATTGGAAGTTCTCGTTTTCGCACCCCTTTTGCCATGTCACGACTCCCATTTCAAGTTTTTGATTTCTTACGTCCCGACTCCCTTTTTTATATTCATTTTTTATTTTTAATTCTTTTTTCTTTTTAACCTTTTCAGCATATTAGCATTAAGCGCGCATATCATTTCGGGTGCGATCATACCAGCACTAATGCACCGGATCCCATCAGAACTCCGAAGTTAAGCGTGCTTGGGCGAGAGTAGTACTAGGATGGGTGACCCCCTGGGAAGTCCTCGTGTTGCACCCCTTTTTTGCCTTGTCTCGTCTCCTTTTTAAACTTTTTTTTAGCGTCGCCATTGGAAGTTCTCGTTTTCGCACCCCTTTTGCCATGTCACGACTCCCATTTCAAGTTTTTGATTTCTTACGTCCCGACTCCCTTTTTTATATTCATTTTTTATTTTTAATTCTTTTTTCTTTTTAACCTTTTCAGCATATTAGCATTAAGCGCGCATATCATTTCGGGTGCGATCATACCAGCACTAATGCACCGGATCCCATCAGAACTCCGAAGTTAAGCGTGCTTGGGCGAGAGTAGTACTAGGATGGGTGACCCCCTGGGAAGTCCTCGTGTTGCACCCCTTTTTTGCCTTGTCTCGTCTCCTTTTTAAACTTTTTTTTAGCGTCGCCATTGGAAGTTCTCGTTTTCGCACCCCTTTTGCCATGTCACGACTCCCATTTCAAGTTTTTGATTTCTTACGTCCCGACTCCCTTTTTTATATTCATTTTTTATTTTTAATTCTTTTTTCTTTTTAACCTTTTCAGCATATTAGCATTAAGCGCGCATATCATTTCGGGTGCGATCATACCAGCACTAATGCACCGGATCCCATCAGAACTCCGAAGTTAAGCGTGCTTGGGCGAGAGTAGTACTAGGATGGGTGACCCCCTGGGAAGTCCTCGTGTTGCACCCCTTTTTTGCCTTGTCTCGTCTCCTTTTTAAACTTTTTTTTAGCGTCGCCATTGGAAGTTCTCGTTTTCGCACCCCTTTTGCCATGTCACGACTCCCATTTCAAGTTTTTGATTTCTTACGTCCCGACTCCCTTTTTTATATTCATTTTTTATTTTTAATTCTTTTTTCTTTTTAACCTTTTCAGCATATTAGCATTAAGCGCGCATATCATTTCGGGTGCGATCATACCAGTACTAATGCACCGGATCCCATCAGAACTCCGAAGTTAAGCGTGCTTGGGCGAGAGTAGTACTAGGATGGGTGACCCCCTGGGAAGTCCTCGTGTTGCACCCCTTTTTTGCCTTGTCTCGTCTCCTTTTTAAACTTTTTTTCCCCTTTTGCCATGTCACGACTCCCATTTCAAGTTTTTGATTTCTTACGTCCCGACTCCCTTTTTTATATTCATTTTTTATTTTTAATTCTTTTTTCTTTTTACCCTTTTCAGCATATTAGCATTAAGCGCGCATATCATTTCGGGTGCGATCATACCAGCACTAATGCACCGGATCCCATCAGAACTCCGAAGTTAAGCGTGCTTGGGCGAGTGTAGTATTAGGATGGGTGACCCCCTGGGAAGTCCTCGTGTTGCACACCTTTTTTGCCTTGTCTCGTCTCCTTTTTAAACTTTTTTTTAGCGTCGCCATTGGAAGTTCTCGTTTTCGCACCCCTTTTGCCATGTCACGACTCCCATTTCAAGTTTTTGATTTCTTACGTCCCGACTCCCTTTTTTATATTCATTTTTTATTTTTAATTCTTTTTTCTTTTTAACCTTTTCAGCATATTAGCATTAAGCGCGCATATCATTTCGGGTGCGATCATACCAGCACTAATGCACCGGATCCCATCAGAACTCCGAAGTTAAGCGTGCTTGGGCGAGAGTAGTACTAGGATGGGTGACCCCCTGGGAAGTCCTCGTGTTGCACCCCTATTTTGCCTTGTCTCGTCTCCTTTTTAAACTTTTTTTTAGCGTCGCCATTGGAAGTTCTCGTTTTCGCACCCCTTTTGCCATGTCACGACTCCCATTTCAAGTTTTTGATTTCTTACGTCCCGACTCCCTTTTTTATATTCATTTTTTATTTTTAATTCTTTTTTCTTTTTAACCTTTTCAGCATATTAGCATTAAGCGCGCATATCATTTCGGGTGCGATCATACCAGCACTAATGCACCGGATCCCATCAGAACTCCGAAGTTAAGCGTGCTTGGGCGAGAGTAGTACTAGGATGGGTGACCCCCTGGGAAGTCCTCGTGTTGCACCCCTTTTTTGCCTTGTCTCGTCTCCTTTTTAAACTTTTTTTTAGCGTCGCCATTGGAAGTTCTCGTTTTCGCACCCCTTTTGCCATGTCACGACTCCCATTTCAAGTTTTTGATTTCTTACGTCCCGACTCCCTTTTTTATATTCATTTTTTATTTTTAATTCTTTTTTCTTTTTAACCTTTTCAGCATATTAGCATTAAGCGCGCATATCATTTCGGGTGCGATCATACCAGCACTAATGCACCGGATCCCATCAGAACTCCGAAGTTAAGCGTGCTTGGGCGAGAGTAGTACTAGGATGGGTGACCCCCTGGGAAGTCCTCGTGTTGCACCCCTTTTTTGCCTTGTCTCGTCTCCTTTTTAAACTTTTTTTTAGCGTCGCCATTGGAAGTTCTCGTTTTCGCACCCCTTTTGCCATGTCACGACTCCCATTTCAAGTTTTTGATTTCTTACGTCCCGACTCCCTTTTTTATATTCATTTTTTATTTTTAATTCTTTTTTCTTTTTAACCTTTTCAGCATATTAGCATTAAGCGCGCATATCATTTCGGGTGCGATCATACCAGCACTAATGCACCGGATCCCATCAGAACTCCGAAGTTAAGCGTGCTTGGGCGAGAGTAGTACTAGGATGGGTGACCCCCTGGGAAGTCCTCGTGTTGCACCCCTTTTTTGCCTTGTCTCGTCTCCTTTTTAAACTTTTTTTTAGCGTCGCCATTGGAAGTTCTCGTTTTCGCACCCCTTTTGCCATGTCACGACTCCCATTTCAAGTTTTTGATTTCTTACGTCCCGACTCCCTTTTTTATATTCATTTTTTATTTTTAATTCTTTTTTCTTTTTAACCTTTTCAGCATATTAGCATTAAGCGCGCATATCATTTCGGGTGCGATCATACCAGCACTAATGCACCGGATCCCATCAGAACTCCGAAGTTAAGCGTGCTTGGGCGAGAGTAGTACTAGGATGGGTGACCCCCTGGGAAGTCCTCGTGTTGCACCCCTTTTTTGCCTTGTCTCGTCTCCTTTTTAAACTTTTTTTTAGCGTCGCCATTGGAAGTTCTCGTTTTCGCACCCCTTTTGCCATGTCACGACTCCCATTTCAAGTTTTTGATTTCTTACGTCCCGACTCCCTTTTTTATATTCATTTTTTATTTTTAATTCTTTTTTCTTTTTAACCTTTTCAGCATATTAGCATTAAGCGCGCATATCATTTCGGGTGCGATCATACCAGCACTAATGCACCGGATCCCATCAGAACTCCGAAGTTAAGCGTGCTTGGGCGAGAGTAGTACTAGGATGGGTGACCCCCTGGGAAGTCCTCGTGTTGCACCCCTTTTTTGCCTTGTCTCGTCTCCTTTTTAAACTTTTTTTTAGCGTCGCCATTGGAAGTTCTCGTTTTCGCACCCCTTTTGCCATGTCACGACTCCCATTTCAAGTTTTTGATTTCTTACGTCCCGACTCCCTTTTTTATATTCATTTTTTATTTTTAATTCTTTTTTCTTTTTAACCTTTTCAGCATATTAGCATTAAGCGCGCATATCATTTCGGGTGCGATCATACCAGCACTAATGCACCGGATCCCATCAGAACTCCGAAGTTAAGCGTGCTTGGGCGAGAGTAGTACTAGGATGGGTGACCCCCTGGGAAGTCCTCGTGTTGCACCCCTTTTTTGCCTTGTCTCGTCTCCTTTTTAAACTTTTTTTTAGCGTCGCCATTGGAAGTTCTCGTTTTCGCACCCCTTTTGCCATGTCACGACTCCCATTTCAAGTTTTTGATTTCTTACGTCCCGACTCCCTTTTTTATATTCATTTTTTATTTTTAATTCTTTTTTCTTTTTAACCTTTTCAGCATATTAGCATTAAGCGCGCATATCATTTCGGGTGCGATCATACCAGCACTAATGCACCGGATCCCATCAGAACTCCGAAGTTAAGCGTGCTTGGGCGAGAGTAGTACTAGGATGGGTGACCCCCTGGGAAGTCCTCGTGTTGCACCCCTTTTTTGCCTTGTCTCGTCTCCTTTTTAAACTTTTTTTTAGCGTCGCCATTGGAAGTTCTCGTTTTCGCACCCCTTTTGCCATGTCACGACTCCCATTTCAAGTTTTTGATTTCTTACGTCCCGACTCCCTTTTTTATATTCATTTTTTATTTTTAATTCTTTTTTCTTTTTAACCTTTTCAGCATATTAGCATTAAGCGCGCATATCATTTCGGGTGCGATCATACCAGCACTAATGCACCGGATCCCATCAGAACTCCGAAGTTAAGCGTGCTTGGGCGAGAGTAGTACTAGGATGGGTGACCCCCTGGGAAGTCCTCGTGTTGCACCCCTTTTTTGCCTTGTCTCGTCTCCTTTTTAAACTTTTTTTTAGCGTCGCCATTGGAAGTTCTCGTTTTCGCACCCCTTTTGCCATGTCACGACTCCCATTTCAAGTTTTTGATTTCTTACGTCCCGACTCCCTTTTTTATATTCATTTTTTATTTTTAATTCTTTTTTCTTTTTAACCTTTTCAGCATATTAGCATTAAGCGCGCATATCATTTCGGGTGCGATCATACCAGCACTAATGCACCGGATCCCATCAGAACTCCGAAGTTAAGCGTGCTTGGGCGAGAGTAGTACTAGGATGGGTGACCCCCTGGGAAGTCCTCGTGTTGCACCCCTTTTTTGCCTTGTCTCGTCTCCTTTTTAAACTTTTTTTTAGCGTCGCCATTGGAAGTTCTCGTTTTCGCACCCCTTTTGCCATGTCACGACTCCCATTTCAAGTTTTTGATTTCTTACGTCCCGACTCCCTTTTTTATATTCATTTTTTATTTTTAATTCTTTTTTCTTTTTAACCTTTTCAGCATATTAGCATTAAGCGCGCATATCATTTCGGGTGCGATCATACCAGCACTAATGCACCGGATCCCATCAGAACTCCGAAGTTAAGCGTGCTTGGGCGAGAGTAGTACTAGGATGGGTGACCCCCTGGGAAGTCCTCGTGTTGCACCCCTTTTTTGCCTTGTCTCGTCTCCTTTTTAAACTTTTTTTTAGCGTCGCCATTGGAAGTTCTCGTTTTCGCACCCCTTTTGCCATGTCACGACTCCCATTTCAAGTTTTTGATTTCTTACGTCCCGACTCCCTTTTTTATATTCATTTTTTATTTTTAATTCTTTTTTCTTTTTAACCTTTTCAGCATATTAGCATTAAGCGCGCATATCATTTCGGGTGCGATCATACCAGCACTAATGCACCGGATCCCATCAGAACTCCGAAGTTAAGCGTGCTTGGGCGAGAGTAGTACTAGGATGGGTGACCCCCTGGGAAGTCCTCGTGTTGCACCCCTTTTTTGCCTTGTCTCGTCTCCTTTTTAAACTTTTTTTTAGCGTCGCCATTGGAAGTTCTCGTTTTCGCACCCCTTTTGCCATGTCACGACTCCCATTTCAAGTTTTTGATTTCTTACGTCCCGACTCCCTTTTTTATATTCATTTTTTATTTTTAATTCTTTTTTCTTTTTAACCTTTTCAGCATATTAGCATTAAGCGCGCATATCATTTCGGGTGCGATCATACCAGCACTAATGCACCGGATCCCATCAGAACTCCGAAGTTAAGCGTGCTTGGGCGAGAGTAGTACTAGGATGGGTGACCCCCTGGGAAGTCCTCGTGTTGCACCCTTTTTTTGCCTTGTCTCGTCTCCTTTTTAAACTTTTTTTTAGCGTCGCCATTGGAAGTTCTCGTTTTCGCACCCCTTTTGCCATGTCACGACTCCCATTTCAAGTTTTTGATTTCTTACGTCCCGACTCCCTTTTTTATATTCATTTTTTATTTTTAATTCTTTTTTCTTTTTAACCTTTTCAGCATATTAGCATTAAGCGCGCATATCATTTCGGGTGCGATCATACCAGCACTAATGCACCGGATCCCATCAGAACTCCGAAGTTAAGCGTGCTTGGGCGAGAGTAGTACTAGGATGGGTGACCCCCTGGGAAGTCCTCGTGTTGCACCCCTTTTTTGCCTTGTCTCGTCTCCTTTTTAAACTTTTTTTTAGCGTCGCCATTGGAAGTTCTCGTTTTCGCACCCCTTTTGCCATGTCACGACTCCCATTTCAAGTTTTTGATTTCTTACGTCCCGACTCCCTTTTTTATATTCATTTTTTATTTTTAATTCTTTTTTCTTTTTAACCTTTTCAGCATATTAGCATTAAGCGCGCATATCATTTCGGGTGCGATCATACCAGCACTAATGCACCGGATCCCATCAGAACTCCGAAGTTAAGCGTGCTTGGGCGAGAGTAGTACTAGGATGGGTGACCCCCTGGGAAGTCCTCGTGTTGCACCCCTTTTTTGCCTTGTCTCGTCTCCTTTTTAAACTTTTTTTTAGCGTCGCCATTGGAAGTTCTCGTTTTCGCACCCCTTTTGCCATGTCACGACTCCCATTTCAAGTTTTTGATTTCTTACGTCCCGACTCCCTTTTTTATATTCATTTTTTATTTTTAATTCTTTTTTCTTTTTAACCTTTTCAGCATATTAGCATTAAGCGCGCATATCATTTCGGGTGCGATCATACCAGCACTAATGCACCGGATCCCATCAGAACTCCGAAGTTAAGCGTGCTTGGGCGAGAGTAGTACTAGGATGGGTGACCCCCTGGGAAGTCCTCGTGTTGCACCCCTTTTTTGCCTTGTCTCGTCTCCTTTTTAAACTTTTTTTTAGCGTCGCCATTGGAAGTTCTCGTTTTCGCACCCCTTTTGCCATGTCACGACTCCCATTTCAAGTTTTTGATTTCTTACGTCCCGACTCCCTTTTTTATATTCATTTTTTATTTTTAATTCTTTTTTCTTTTTAACCTTTTCAGCATATTAGCATTAAGCGCGCATATCATTTCGGGTGCGATCATACCAGCACTAATGCACCGGATCCCATCAGAACTCCGAAGTTAAGCGTGCTTGGGCGAGAGTAGTACTAGGATGGGTGACCCCCTGGGAAGTCCTCGTGTTGCACCCCTTTTTTGCCTTGTCTCGTCTCCTTTTTAAACTTTTTTTTAGCGTCGCCATTGGAAGTTCTCGTTTTCGCACCCCTTTTGCCATGTCACGACTCCCATTTCAAGTTTTTGATTTCTTACGTCCCGACTCCCTTTTTTATATTCATTTTTTATTTTTAATTCTTTTTTCTTTTTAACCTTTTCAGCATATTAGCATTAAGCGCGCATATCATTTCGGGTGCGATCATACCAGCACTAATGCACCGGATCCCATCAGAACTCCGAAGTTAAGCGTGCTTGGGTGAGAGTAGTACTAGGATGGGTGACCCCCTGGGAAGTCCTCGTGTTGCACCCCTTTTTTGCCTTGTCTCGTCTCCTTTTTAAACTTTTTTTCCCCTTTTGCCATGTCACGACTCCCATTTCAAGTTTTTGATTTCTTACGTCCCGACTCCCTTTTTTATATTCATTTTTTATTTTTAATTCTTTTTTCTTTTTAACCTTTTCAGCATATTAGCATTAAGCGCGCATATCATTTCGGGTGCGATCATACCAGCACTAATGCACCGGATCCCATCAGAACTCCGAAGTTAAGCGTGCTTGGGCGAGAGTAGTACTAGGATGGGTGACCCCCTGGGAAGTCCTCGTGTTGCACCCCTTTTTTGCCTTGTCTCGTCTCCTTTTTAAACTTTTTTTCCCCTTTTGCCATGTCACGACTCCCATTTCAAGTTTTTGATTTCTTACGTCCCGACTCCCTTTTTTATATTCATTTTTTATTTTTAATTCTTTTTTCTTTTTACCCTTTTCAGCATATTAGCATTAAGCGCGCATATCATTTCGGGTGCGATCATACCAGCACTAATGCACCGGATCCCATCAGAACTCCGAAGTTAAGCGTGCTTGGGCGAGTGTAGTACTAGGATGGGTGACCCCCTGGGAAGTCCTCGTGTTGCACACCTTTTTTGCCTTGTCTCGTCTCCTTTTTAAACTTTTTTTTAGCGTCGCCATTGGAAGTTCTCGTTTTCGCACCCCTTTTGCCATGTCACGACTCCCATTTCAAGTTTTTGATTTCTTACGTCCCGACTCCCTTTTTTATATTCATTTTTTATTTTTAATTCTTTTTTCTTTTTAACCTTTTCAGCATATTAGCATTAAGCGCGCATATCATTTCGGGTGCGATCATACCAGCACTAATGCACCGGATCCCATCAGAACTCCGAAGTTAAGCGTGCTTGGGCGAGAGTAGTACTAGGATGGGTGACCCCCTGGGAAGTCCTCGTGTTGCACCCCTTTTTTGCCTTGTCTCGTCTCCTTTTTAAACTTTTTTTTAGCGTCGCCATTGGAAGTTCTCGTTTTCGCACCCCTTTTGCCATGTCACGACTCCCATTTCAAGTTTTTGATTTCTTACGTCCCGACTCCCTTTTTTATATTCATTTTTTATTTTTAATTCTTTTTTCTTTTTAACCTTTTCAGCATATTAGCATTAAGCGCGCATATCATTTCGGGTGCGATCATACCAGCACTAATGCACCGGATCCCATCAGAACTCCGAAGTTAAGCGTGCTTGGGCGAGAGTAGTACTAGGATGGGTGACCCCCTGGGAAGTCCTCGTGTTGCACCCCTTTTTTGCCTTGTCTCGTCTCCTTTTTAAACTTTTTTTTAGCGTCGCCATTGGAAGTTCTCGTTTTCGCACCCCTTTTGCCATGTCACGACTCCCATTTCAAGTTTTTGATTTCTTACGTCCCGACTCCCTTTTTTATATTCATTTTTTATTTTTAATTCTTTTTTCTTTTTAACCTTTTCAGCATATTAGCATTAAGCGCGCATATCATTTCGGGTGCGATCATACCAGCACTAATGCACCGGATCCCATCAGAACTCCGAAGTTAAGCGTGCTTGGGCGAGAGTAGTACTAGGATGGGTGACCCCCTGGGAAGTCCTCGTGTTGCACCCCTTTTTTGCCTTGTCTCGTCTCCTTTTTAAACTTTTTTTTAGCGTCGCCATTGGAAGTTCTCGTTTTCGCACCCCTTTTGCCATGTCACGACTCCCATTTCAAGTTTTTGATTTCTTACGTCCCGACTCCCTTTTTTATATTCATTTTTTATTTTTAATTCTTTTTTCTTTTTAACCTTTTCAGCATATTAGCATTAAGCGCGCATATCATTTCGGGTGCGATCATACCAGCACTAATGCACCGGATCCCATCAGAACTCCGAAGTTAAGCGTGCTTGGGCGAGAGTAGTACTAGGATGGGTGACCCCCTGGGAAGTCCTCGTGTTGCACCCCTTTTTTGCCTTGTCTCGTCTCCTTTTTAAACTTTTTTTTAGCGTCGCCATTGGAAGTTCTCGTTTTCGCACCCCTTTTGCCATGTCACGACTCCCATTTCAAGTTTTTGATTTCTTACGTCCCGACTCCCTTTTTTATATTCATTTTTTATTTTTAATTCTTTTTTCTTTTTAACCTTTTCAGCATATTAGCATTAAGCGCGCATATCATTTCGGGTGCGATCATACCAGCACTAATGCACCGGATCCCATCAGAACTCCGAAGTTAAGCGTGCTTGGGCGAGAGTAGTACTAGGATGGGTGACCCCCTGGGAAGTCCTCGTGTTGCACCCCTTTTTTGCCTTGTCTCGTCTCCTTTTTAAACTTTTTTTTAGCGTCGCCATTGGAAGTTCTCGTTTTCGCACCCCTTTTGCCATGTCACGACTCCCATTTCAAGTTTTTGATTTCTTACGTCCCGACTCCCTTTTTTATATTCATTTTTTATTTTTAATTCTTTTTTCTTTTTAACCTTTTCAGCATATTAGCATTAAGCGCGCATATCATTTCGGGTGCGATCATACCAGCACTAATGCACCGGATCCCATCAGAACTCCGAAGTTAAGCGTGCTTGGGCGAGAGTAGTACTAGGATGGGTGACCCCCTGGGAAGTCCTCGTGTTGCACCCCTTTTTTGCCTTGTCTCGTCTCCTTTTTAAACTTTTTTTTAGCGTCGCCATTGGAAGTTCTCGTTTTCGCACCCCTTTTGCCATGTCACGACTCCCATTTCAAGTTTTTGATTTCTTACGTCCCGACTCCCTTTTTTATATTCATTTTTTATTTTTAATTCTTTTTTCTTTTTAACCTTTTCAGCATATTAGCATTAAGCGCGCATATCATTTCGGGTGCGATCATACCAGCACTAATGCACCGGATCCCATCAGAACTCCGAAGTTAAGCGTGCTTGGGCGAGAGTAGTACTAGGATGGGTGACCCCCTGGGAAGTCCTCGTGTTGCACCCCTTTTTTGCCTTGTCTCGTCTCCTTTTTAAACTTTTTTTTAGCGTCGCCATTGGAAGTTCTCGTTTTCGCACCCCTTTTGCCATGTCACGACTCCCATTTCAAGTTTTTGATTTCTTACGTCCCGACTCCCTTTTTTATATTCATTTTTTATTTTTAATTCTTTTTTCTTTTTAACCTTTTCAGCATATTAGCATTAAGCGCGCATATCATTTCGGGTGCGATCATACCAGCACTAATGCACCGGATCCCATCAGAACTCCGAAGTTAAGCGTGCTTGGGCGAGAGTAGTACTAGGATGGGTGACCCCCTGGGAAGTCCTCGTGTTGCACCCCTTTTTTGCCTTGTCTCGTCTCCTTTTTAAACTTTTTTTTAGCGTCGCCATTGGAAGTTCTCGTTTTCGCACCCCTTTTGCCATGTCACGACTCCCATTTCAAGTTTTTGATTTCTTACGTCCCGACTCCCTTTTTTATATTCATTTTTTATTTTTAATTCTTTTTTCTTTTTAACCTTTTCAGCATATTAGCATTAAGCGCGTATATCATTTCGGGTGCGATCATACCAGCACTAATGCACCGGATCCCATCAGAACTCCGAAGTTAAGCGTGCTTGGGCGAGAGTAGTACTAGGATGGGTGACCCCCTGGGAAGTCCTCGTGTTGCACCCCTTTTTTGCCTTGTCTCGTCTCCTTTTTAAACTTTTTTTCCCCTTTTGCCATGTCACGACTCCCATTTCAAGTTTTTGATTTCTTACGTCCCGACTCCCTTTTTTATATTCATTTTTTATTTTTAATTCTTTTTTCTTTTTAACCTTTTCAGCATATTAGCATTAAGCGCGCATATCATTTCGGGTGCGATCATACCAGCACTAATGCACCGGATCCCATCAGAACTCCGAAGTTAAGCGTGCTTGGGCGAGTGTAGTACTAGGATGGGTGACCCCCTGGGAAGTCCTCGTGTTGCACACTTTTTTTGCCTTGTCTCGTCTCCTTTTTAAACTTTTTTTTAGCGTCGCCATTGGAAGTTCTCGTTTTCGCACCCCTTTTGCCATGTCACGACTCCCATTTCAAGTTTTTGATTTCTTACGTCCCGACTCCCTTTTTTATATTCATTTTTTATTTTTAATTCTTTTTTCTTTTTAACCTTTTCAGCATATTAGCATTAAGCGCGCATATCATTTCGGGTGCGATCATACCAGCACTAATGCACCGGATCCCATCAGAACTCCGAAGTTAAGCGTGCTTGGGCGAGAGTAGTACTAGGATGGGTGACCCCCTGGGAAGTCCTCGTGTTGCACCCCTTTTTTGCCTTGTCTCGTCTCCTTTTTAAACTTTTTTTTAGCGTCGCCATTGGAAGTTCTCGTTTTCGCACCCCTTTTGCCATGTCACGACTCCCATTTCAAGTTTTTGATTTCTTACGTCCCGACTCCCTTTTTTATATTCATTTTTTATTTTTAATTCTTTTTTCTTTTTAACCTTTTCAGCATATTAGCATTAAGCGCGCATATCATTTCGGGTGCGATCATACCAGCACTAATGCACCGGATCCCATCAGAACTCCGAAGTTAAGCGTGCTTGGGCGAGAGTAGTACTAGGATGGGTGACCCCCTGGGAAGTCCTCGTGTTGCACCCCTTTTTTGCCTTGTCTCGTCTCCTTTTTAAACTTTTTTTTAGCGTCGCCATTGGAAGTTCTCGTTTTCGCACCCCTTTTGCCATGTCACGACTCCCATTTCAAGTTTTTGATTTCTTACGTCCCGACTCCCTTTTTTATATTCATTTTTTATTTTTAATTCTTTTTTCTTTTTAACCTTTTCAGCATATTAGCATTAAGCGCGCATATCATTTCGGGTGCGATCATACCAGCACTAATGCACCGGATCCCATCAGAACTCCGAAGTTAAGCGTGCTTGGGCGAGAGTAGTACTAGGATGGGTGACCCCCTGGGAAGTCCTCGTGTTGCACCCCTTTTTTGCCTTGTCTCGTCTCCTTTTTAAACTTTTTTTTAGCGTCGCCATTGGAAGTTCTCGTTTTCGCACCCCTTTTGCCATGTCACGACTCCCATTTCAAGTTTTTGATTTCTTACGTCCCGACTCCCTTTTTTATATTCATTTTTTATTTTTAATTCTTTTTTCTTTTTAACCTTTTCAGCATATTAGCATTAAGCGCGCATATCATTTCGGGTGCGATCATACCAGCACTAATGCACCGGATCCCATCAGAACTCCGAAGTTAAGCGTGCTTGGGCGAGAGTAGTACTAGGATGGGTGACCCCCTGGGAAGTCCTCGTGTTGCACCCCTTTTTTGCCTTGTCTCGTCTCCTTTTTAAACTTTTTTTTAGCGTCGCCATTGGAAGTTCTCGTTTTCGCACCCCTTTTGCCATGTCACGACTCCCATTTCAAGTTTTTGATTTCTTACGTCCCGACTCCCTTTTTTATATTCATTTTTTATTTTTAATTCTTTTTTCTTTTTAACCTTTTCAGCATATTAGCATTAAGCGCGCATATCATTTCGGGTGCGATCATACCAGCACTAATGCACCGGATCCCATCAGAACTCCGAAGTTAAGCGTGCTTGGGCGAGAGTAGTACTAGGATGGGTGACCCCCTGGGAAGTCCTCGTGTTGCACCCCTTTTTTGCCTTGTCTCGTCTCCTTTTTAAACTTTTTTTTAGCGTCGCCATTGGAAGTTCTCGTTTTCGCACCCCTTTTGCCATGTCACGACTCCCATTTCAAGTTTTTGATTTCTTACGTCCCGACTCCCTTTTTTATATTCATTTTTTATTTTTAATTCTTTTTTCTTTTTAACCTTTTCAGCATATTAGCATTAAGCGCGCATATCATTTCGGGTGCGATCATACCAGCACTAATGCACCGGATCCCATCAGAACTCCGAAGTTAAGCGTGCTTGGGCGAGAGTAGTACTAGGATGGGTGACCCCCTGGGAAGTCCTCGTGTTGCACCCCTTTTTTGCCTTGTCTCGTCTCCTTTTTAAACTTTTTTTTAGCGTCGCCATTGGAAGTTCTCGTTTTCGCACCCCTTTTGCCATGTCACGACTCCCATTTCAAGTTTTTGATTTCTTACGTCCCGACTCCCTTTTTTATATTCATTTTTTATTTTTAATTCTTTTTTCTTTTTAACCTTTTCAGCATATTAGCATTAAGCGCGCATATCATTTCGGGTGCGATCATACCAGCACTAATGCACCGGATCCCATCAGAACTCCGAAGTTAAGCGTGCTTGGGCGAGAGTAGTACTAGGATGGGTGACCCCCTGGGAAGTCCTCGTGTTGCACCCCTTTTTTGCCTTGTCTCGTCTCCTTTTTAAACTTTTTTTTAGCGTCGCCATTGGAAGTTCTCGTTTTCGCACCCCTTTTGCCATGTCACGACTCCCATTTCAAGTTTTTGATTTCTTACGTCCCGACTCCCTTTTTTATATTCATTTTTTATTTTTAATTCTTTTTTCTTTTTAACCTTTTCAGCATATTAGCATTAAGCGCGCATATCATTTCGGGTGCGATCATACCAGCACTAATGCACCGGATCCCATCAGAACTCCGAAGTTAAGCGTGCTTGGGCGAGAGTAGTACTAGGATGGGTGACCCCCTGGGAAGTCCTCGTGTTGCACCCCTTTTTTGCCTTGTCTCGTCTCCTTTTTAAACTTTTTTTTAGCGTCGCCATTGGAAGTTCTCGTTTTCGCACCCCTTTTGCCATGTCACGACTCCCATTTCAAGTTTTTGATTTCTTACGTCCCGACTCCCTTTTTTATATTCATTTTTTATTTTTAATTCTTTTTTCTTTTTAACCTTTTCAGCATATTAGCATTAAGCGCGCATATCATTTCGGGTGCGATCATACCAGCACTAATGCACCGGATCCCATCAGAACTCCGAAGTTAAGCGTGCTTGGGCGAGAGTAGTACTAGGATGGGTGACCCCCTGGGAAGTCCTCGTGTTGCACCCCTTTTTTGCCTTGTCTCGTCTCCTTTTTAAACTTTTTTTTAGCGTCGCCATTGGAAGTTCTCGTTTTCGCACCCCTTTTGCCATGTCACGACTCCCATTTCAAGTTTTTGATTTCTTACGTCCCGACTCCCTTTTTTATATTCATTTTTTATTTTTAATTCTTTTTTCTTTTTAACCTTTTCAGCATATTAGCATTAAGCGCGCATATCATTTCGGGTGCGATCATACCAGCACTAATGCACCGGATCCCATCAGAACTCCGAAGTTAAGCGTGCTTGGGCGAGAGTAGTACTAGGATGGGTGACCCCCTGGGAAGTCCTCGTGTTGCACCCCTTTTTTGCCTTGTCTCGTCTCCTTTTTAAACTTTTTTTTAGCGTCGCCATTGGAAGTTCTCGTTTTCGCACCCCTTTTGCCATGTCACGACTCCCATTTCAAGTTTTTGATTTCTTACGTCCCGACTCCCTTTTTTATATTCATTTTTTATTTTTAATTCTTTTTTCTTTTTAACCTTTTCAGCATATTAGCATTAAGCGCGCATATCATTTCGGGTGCGATCATACCAGCACTAATGCACCGGATCCCATCAGAACTCCGAAGTTAAGCGTGCTTGGGCGAGAGTAGTACTAGGATGGGTGACCCCCTGGGAAGTCCTCGTGTTGCACCCCTTTTTTGCCTTGTCTCGTCTCCTTTTTAAACTTTTTTTTAGCGTCGCCATTGGAAGTTCTCGTTTTCGCACCCCTTTTGCCATGTCACGACTCCCATTTCAAGTTTTTGATTTCTTACGTCCCGACTCCCTTTTTTATATTCATTTTTTATTTTTAATTCTTTTTTCTTTTTAACCTTTTCAGCATATTAGCATTAAGCGCGCATATCATTTCGGGTGCGATCATACCAGCACTAATGCACCGGATCCCATCAGAACTCCGAAGTTAAGCGTGCTTGGGCGAGAGTAGTACTAGGATGGGTGACCCCCTGGGAAGTCCTCGTGTTGCACCCCTTTTTTGCCTTGTCTCGTCTCCTTTTTAAACTTTTTTTTAGCGTCGCCATTGGAAGTTCTCGTTTTCGCACCCCTTTTGCCATGTCACGACTCCCATTTCAAGTTTTTGATTTCTTACGTCCCGACTCCCTTTTTTATATTCATTTTTTATTTTTAATTCTTTTTTCTTTTTAACCTTTTCAGCATATTAGCATTAAGCGCGCATATCATTTCGGGTGCGATCATACCAGCACTAATGCACCGGATCCCATCAGAACTCCGAAGTTAAGCGTGCTTGGGCGAGAGTAGTACTAGGATGGGTGACCCCCTGGGAAGTCCTCGTGTTGCACCCCTTTTTTGCCTTGTCTCGTCTCCTTTTTAAACTTTTTTTTAGCGTCGCCATTGGAAGTTCTCGTTTTCGCACCCCTTTTGCCATGTCACGACTCCCATTTCAAGTTTTTGATTTCTTACGTCCCGACTCCCTTTTTTATATTCATTTTTTATTTTTAATTCTTTTTTCTTTTTAACCTTTTCAGCATATTAGCATTAAGCGCGCATATCATTTCGGGTGCGATCATACCAGCACTAATGCACCGGATCCCATCAGAACTCCGAAGTTAAGCGTGCTTGGGCGAGAGTAGTACTAGGATGGGTGACCCCCTGGGAAGTCCTCGTGTTGCACCCCTTTTTTGCCTTGTCTCGTCTCCTTTTTAAACTTTTTTTTAGCGTCGCCATTGGAAGTTCTCGTTTTCGCACCCCTTTTGCCATGTCACGACTCCCATTTCAAGTTTTTGATTTCTTACGTCCCGACTCCCTTTTTTATATTCATTTTTTATTTTTAATTCTTTTTTCTTTTTAACCTTTTCAGCATATTAGCATTAAGCGCGCATATCATTTCGGGTGCGATCATACCAGCACTAATGCACCGGATCCCATCAGAACTCCGAAGTTAAGCGTGCTTGGGCGAGAGTAGTACTAGGATGGGTGACCCCCTGGGAAGTCCTCGTGTTGCACCCCTTTTTTGCCTTGTCTCGTCTCCTTTTTAAACTTTTTTTTAGCGTCGCCATTGGAAGTTCTCGTTTTCGCACCCCTTTTGCCATGTCACGACTCCCATTTCAAGTTTTTGATTTCTTACGTCCCGACTCCCTTTTTTATATTCATTTTTTATTTTTAATTCTTTTTTCTTTTTAACCTTTTCAGCATATTAGCATTAAGCGCGCATATCATTTCGGGTGCGATCATACCAGCACTAATGCACCGGATCCCATCAGAACTCCGAAGTTAAGCGTGCTTGGGCGAGAGTAGTACTAGGATGGGTGACCCCCTGGGAAGTCCTCGTGTTGCACCCCTTTTTTGCCTTGTCTCGTCTCCTTTTTAAACTTTTTTTTAGCGTCGCCATTGGAAGTTCTCGTTTTCGCACCCCTTTTGCCATGTCACGACTCCCATTTCAAGTTTTTGATTTCTTACGTCCCGACTCCCTTTTTTATATTCATTTTTTATTTTTAATTCTTTTTTCTTTTTAACCTTTTCAGCATATTAGCATTAAGCGCGCATATCATTTCGGGTGCGATCATACCAGCACTAATGCACCGGATCCCATCAGAACTCCGAAGTTAAGCGTGCTTGGGCGAGAGTAGTACTAGGATGGGTGACCCCCTGGGAAGTCCTCGTGTTGCACCCCTTTTTTGCCTTGTCTCGTCTCCTTTTTAAACTTTTTTTTAGCGTCGCCATTGGAAGTTCTCGTTTTCGCACCCCTTTTGCCATGTCACGACTCCCATTTCAAGTTTTTGATTTCTTACGTCCCGACTCCCTTTTTTATATTCATTTTTTATTTTTAATTCTTTTTTCTTTTTAACCTTTTCAGCATATTAGCATTAAGCGCGCATATCATTTCGGGTGCGATCATACCAGCACTAATGCACCGGATCCCATCAGAACTCCGAAGTTAAGCGTGCTTGGGCGAGAGTAGTACTAGGATGGGTGACCCCCTGGGAAGTCCTCGTGTTGCACCCCTTTTTTGCCTTGTCTCGTCTCCTTTTTAAACTTTTTTTTAGCGTCGCCATTGGAAGTTCTCGTTTTCGCACCCCTTTTGCCATGTCACGACTCCCATTTCAAGTTTTTGATTTCTTACGTCCCGACTCCCTTTTTTATATTCATTTTTTATTTTTAATTCTTTTTTCTTTTTAACCTTTTCAGCATATTAGCATTAAGCGCGCATATCATTTCGGGTGCGATCATACCAGCACTAATGCACCGGATCCCATCAGAACTCCGAAGTTAAGCGTGCTTGGGCGAGAGTAGTACTAGGATGGGTGACCCCCTGGGAAGTCCTCGTGTTGCACCCCTTTTTTGCCTTGTCTCGTCTCCTTTTTAAACTTTTTTTTAGCGTCGCCATTGGAAGTTCTCGTTTTCGCACCCCTTTTGCCATGTCACGACTCCCATTTCAAGTTTTTGATTTCTTACGTCCCGACTCCCTTTTTTATATTCATTTTTTATTTTTAATTCTTTTTTCTTTTTAACCTTTTCAGCATATTAGCATTAAGCGCGCATATCATTTCGGGTGCGATCATACCAGCACTAATGCACCGGATCCCATCAGAACTCCGAAGTTAAGCGTGCTTGGGCGAGAGTAGTACTAGGATGGGTGACCCCCTGGGAAGTCCTCGTGTTGCACCCCTTTTTTGCCTTGTCTCGTCTCCTTTTTAAACTTTTTTTTAGCGTCGCCATTGGAAGTTCTCGTTTTCGCACCCCTTTTGCCATGTCACGACTCCCATTTCAAGTTTTTGATTTCTTACGTCCCGACTCCCTTTTTTATATTCATTTTTTATTTTTAATTTTTTTTTCTTTTTAACCTTTTCAGCATATTAGCATTAAGCGCGCATATCATTTCGGGTGCGATCATACCAGCACTAATGCACCGGATCCCATCAGAACTCCGAAGTTAAGCGTGCTTGGGCGAGAGTAGTACTAGGATGGGTGACCCCCTGGGAAGTCCTCGTGTTGCACCCCTTTTTTGCCTTGTCTCGTCTCCTTTTTAAACTTTTTTTTAGCGTCGCCATTGGAAGTTCTCGTTTTCGCACCCCTTTTGCCATGTCACGACTCCCATTTCAAGTTTTTGATTTCTTACGTCCCGACTCCCTTTTTTATATTCATTTTTTATTTTTAATTCTTTTTTCTTTTTAACCTTTTCAGCATATTAGCATTAAGCGCGCATATCATTTCGGGTGCGATCATACCAGCACTAATGCACCGGATCCCATCAGAACTCCGAAGTTAAGCGTGCTTGGGCGAGAGTAGTACTAGGATGGGTGACCCCCTGGGAAGTCCTCGTGTTGCACCCCTTTTTTGCCTTGTCTCGTCTCCTTTTTAAACTTTTTTTTAGCGTCGCCATTGGAAGTTCTCGTTTTCGCACCCCTTTTGCCATGTCACGACTCCCATTTCAAGTTTTTGATTTCTTACGTCCCGACTCCCTTTTTTATATTCATTTTTTATTTTTAATTCTTTTTTCTTTTTAACCTTTTCAGCATATTAGCATTAAGCGCGCATATCATTTCGGGTGCGATCATACCAGCACTAATGCACCGGATCCCATCAGAACTCCGAAGTTAAGCGTGCTTGGGCGAGAGTAGTACTAGGATGGGTGACCCCCTGGGAAGTCCTCGTGTTGCACCCCTTTTTTGCCTTGTCTCGTCTCCTTTTTAAACTTTTTTTTAGCGTCGCCATTGGAAGTTCTCGTTTTCGCACCCCTTTTGCCATGTCACGACTCCCATTTCAAGTTTTTGATTTCTTACGTCCCGACTCCCTTTTTTATATTCATTTTTTATTTTTAATTCTTTTTTCTTTTTAACCTTTTCAGCATATTAGCATTAAGCGCGCATATCATTTCGGGTGCGATCATACCAGCACTAATGCACCGGATCCCATCAGAACTCCGAAGTTAAGCGTGCTTGGGCGAGAGTAGTACTAGGATGGGTGACCCCCTGGGAAGTCCTCGTGTTGCACCCCTTTTTTGCCTTGTCTCGTCTCCTTTTTAAACTTTTTTTTAGCGTCGCCATTGGAAGTTCTCGTTTTCGCACCCCTTTTGCCATGTCACGACTCCCATTTCAAGTTTTTGATTTCTTACGTCCCGACTCCCTTTTTTATATTCATTTTTTATTTTTAATTCTTTTTTCTTTTTAACCTTTTCAGCATATTAGCATTAAGCGCGCATGTCATTTCGGGTGCGATCATACCAGCACTAATGCACCGGATCCCATCAGAACTCCGAAGTTAAGCGTGCTTGGGCGAGAGTAGTACTAGGATGGGTGACCCCCTGGGAAGTCCTCGTGTTGCACCCCTTTTTTGCCTTGTCTCGTCTCCTTTTTAAACTTTTTTTTAGCGTCGCCATTGGAAGTTCTCGTTTTCGCACCCCTTTTGCCATGTCACGACTCCCATTTCAAGTTTTTGATTTCTTACGTCCCGACTCCCTTTTTTATATTCATTTTTTATTTTTAATTCTTTTTTCTTTTTAACCTTTTCAGCATATTAGCATTAAGCGCGCATATCATTTCGGGTGCGATCATACCAGCACTAATGCACCGGATCCCATCAGAACTCCGAAGTTAAGCGTGCTTGGGCGAGAGTAGTACTAGGATGGGTGACCCCCTGGGAAGTCCTCGTGTTGCACCCCTTTTTTGCCTTGTCTCGTCTCCTTTTTAAACTTTTTTTTAGCGTCGCCATTGGAAGTTCTCGTTTTCGCACCCCTTTTGCCATGTCACGACTCCCATTTCAAGTTTTTGATTTCTTACGTCCCGACTCCCTTTTTTATATTCATTTTTTATTTTTAATTCTTTTTTCTTTTTAACCTTTTCAGCATATTAGCATTAAGCGCGCATATCATTTCGGGTGCGATCATACCAGCACTAATGCACCGGATCCCATCAGAACTCCGAAGTTAAGCGTGCTTGGGCGAGAGTAGTACTAGGATGGGTGACCCCCTGGGAAGTCCTCGTGTTGCACCCCTTTTTTGCCTTGTCTCGTCTCCTTTTTAAACTTTTTTTTAGCGTCGCCATTGGAAGTTCTCGTTTTCGCACCCCTTTTGCCATGTCACGACTCCCATTTCAAGTTTTTGATTTCTTACGTCCCGACTCCCTTTTTTATATTCATTTTTTATTTTTAATTCTTTTTTCTTTTTAACCTTTTCAGCATATTAGCATTAAGCGCGCATATCATTTCGGGTGCGATCATACCAGCACTAATGCACCGGATCCCATCAGAACTCCGAAGTTAAGCGTGCTTGGGCGAGAGTAGTACTAGGATGGGTGACCCCCTGGGAAGTCCTCGTGTTGCACCCCTTTTTTGCCTTGTCTCGTCTCCTTTTTAAACTTTTTTTTAGCGTCGCCATTGGAAGTTCTCGTTTTCGCACCCCTTTTGCCATGTCACGACTCCCATTTCAAGTTTTTGATTTCTTACGTCCCGACTCCCTTTTTTATATTCATTTTTTATTTTTAATTCTTTTTTCTTTTTAACCTTTTCAGCATATTAGCATTAAGCGCGCATATCATTTCGGGTGCGATCATACCAGCACTAATGCACCGGATCCCATCAGAACTCCGAAGTTAAGCGTGCTTGGGCGAGAGTAGTACTAGGATGGGTGACCCCCTGGGAAGTCCTCGTGTTGCACCCCTTTTTTGCCTTGTCTCGTCTCCTTTTTAAACTTTTTTTTAGCGTCGCCATTGGAAGTTCTCGTTTTCGCACCCCTTTTGCCATGTCACGACTCCCATTTCAAGTTTTTGATTTCTTACGTCCCGACTCCCTTTTTTATATTCATTTTTTATTTTTAATTCTTTTTTCTTTTTAACCTTTTCAGCATATTAGCATTAAGCGCGCATATCATTTCGGGTGCGATCATACCAGCACTAATGCACCGGATCCCATCAGAACTCCGAAGTTAAGCGTGCTTGGGCGAGAGTAGTACTAGGATGGGTGACCCCCTGGGAAGTCCTCGTGTTGCACCCCTTTTTTGCCTTGTCTCGTCTCCTTTTTAAACTTTTTTTTAGCGTCGCCATTGGAAGTTCTCGTTTTCGCACCCCTTTTGCCATGTCACGACTCCCATTTCAAGTTTTTGATTTCTTACGTCCCGACTCCCTTTTTTATATTCATTTTTTATTTTTAATTCTTTTTTCTTTTTAACCTTTTCAGCATATTAGCATTAAGCGCGCATATCATTTCGGGTGCGATCATACCAGCACTAATGCACCGGATCCCATCAGAACTCCGAAGTTAAGCGTGCTTGGGCGAGAGTAGTACTAGGATGGGTGACCCCCTGGGAAGTCCTCGTGTTGCACCCCTTTTTTGCCTTGTCTCGTCTCCTTTTTAAACTTTTTTTTAGCGTCGCCATTGGAAGTTCTCGTTTTCGCACCCCTTTTGCCATGTCACGACTCCCATTTCAAGTTTTTGATTTCTTACGTCCCGACTCCCTTTTTTATATTCATTTTTTATTTTTAATTCTTTTTTCTTTTTAACCTTTTCAGCATATTAGCATTAAGCGCGCATATCATTTCGGGTGCGATCATACCAGCACTAATGCACCGGATCCCATCAGAACTCCGAAGTTAAGCGTGCTTGGGCGAGAGTAGTACTAGGATGGGTGACCCCCTGGGAAGTCCTCGTGTTGCACCCCTTTTTTGCCTTGTCTCGTCTCCTTTTTAAACTTTTTTTTAGCGTCGCCATTGGAAGTTCTCGTTTTCGCACCCCTTTTGCCATGTCACGACTCCCATTTCAAGTTTTTGATTTCTTACGTCCCGACTCCCTTTTTTATATTCATTTTTTATTTTTAATTCTTTTTTCTTTTTAACCTTTTCAGCATATTAGCATTAAGCGCGCATATCATTTCGGGTGCGATCATACCAGCACTAATGCACCGGATCCCATCAGAACTCCGAAGTTAAGCGTGCTTGGGCGAGAGTAGTACTAGGATGGGTGACCCCCTGGGAAGTCCTCGTGTTGCACCCCTTTTTTGCCTTGTCTCGTCTCCTTTTTAAACTTTTTTTTAGCGTCGCCATTGGAAGTTCTCGTTTTCGCACCCCTTTTGCCATGTCACGACTCCCATTTCAAGTTTTTGATTTCTTACGTCCCGACTCCCTTTTTTATATTCATTTTTTATTTTTAATTCTTTTTTCTTTTTAACCTTTTCAGCATATTAGCATTAAGCGCGCATATCATTTCGGGTGCGATCATACCAGCACTAATGCACCGGATCCCATCAGAACTCCGAAGTTAAGCGTGCTTGGGCGAGAGTAGTACTAGGATGGGTGACCCCCTGGGAAGTCCTCGTGTTGCACCCCTTTTTTGCCTTGTCTCGTCTCCTTTTTAAACTTTTTTTTAGCGTCGCCATTGGAAGTTCTCGTTTTCGCACCCCTTTTGCCATGTCACGACTCCCATTTCAAGTTTTTGATTTCTTACGTCCCGACTCCCTTTTTTATATTCATTTTTTATTTTTAATTCTTTTTTCTTTTTAACCTTTTCAGCATATTAGCATTAAGCGCGCATATCATTTCGGGTGCGATCATACCAGCACTAATGCACCGGATCCCATCAGAACTCCGAAGTTAAGCGTGCTTGGGCGAGAGTAGTACTAGGATGGGTGACCCCCTGGGAAGTCCTCGTGTTGCACCCCTTTTTTGCCTTGTCTCGTCTCCTTTTTAAACTTTTTTTTAGCGTCGCCATTGGAAGTTCTCGTTTTCGCACCCCTTTTGCCATGTCACGACTCCCATTTCAAGTTTTTGATTTCTTACGTCCCGACTCCCTTTTTTATATTCATTTTTTATTTTTAATTCTTTTTTCTTTTTAACCTTTTCAGCATATTAGCATTAAGCGCGCATATCATTTCGGGTGCGATCATACCAGCACTAATGCACCGGATCCCATCAGAACTCCGAAGTTAAGCGTGCTTGGGCGAGAGTAGTACTAGGATGGGTGACCCCCTGGGAAGTCCTCGTGTTGCACCCCTTTTTTGCCTTGTCTCGTCTCCTTTTTAAACTTTTTTTTAGCGTCGCCATTGGAAGTTCTCGTTTTCGCACCCCTTTTGCCATGTCACGACTCCCATTTCAAGTTTTTGATTTCTTACGTCCCGACTCCCTTTTTTATATTCATTTTTTATTTTTAATTCTTTTTTCTTTTTAACCTTTTCAGCATATTAGCATTAAGCGCGCATGTCATTTCGGGTGCGATCATACCAGCACTAATGCACCGGATCCCATCAGAACTCCGAAGTTAAGCGTGCTTGGGCGAGAGTAGTACTAGGATGGGTGACCCCCTGGGAAGTCCTCGTGTTGCACCCCTTTTTTGCCTTGTCTCGTCTCCTTTTTAAACTTTTTTTTAGCGTCGCCATTGGAAGTTCTCGTTTTCGCACCCCTTTTGCCATGTCACGACTCCCATTTCAAGTTTTTGATTTCTTACGTCCCGACTCCCTTTTTTATATTCATTTTTTATTTTTAATTCTTTTTTCTTTTTAACCTTTTCAGCATATTAGCATTAAGCGCGCATATCATTTCGGGTGCGATCATACCAGCACTAATGCACCGGATCCCATCAGAACTCCGAAGTTAAGCGTGCTTGGGCGAGAGTAGTACTAGGATGGGTGACCCCCTGGGAAGTCCTCGTGTTGCACCCCTTTTTTGCCTTGTCTCGTCTCCTTTTTAAACTTTTTTTTAGCGTCGCCATTGGAAGTTCTCGTTTTCGCACCCCTTTTGCCATGTCACGACTCCCATTTCAAGTTTTTGATTTCTTACGTCCCGACTCCCTTTTTTATATTCATTTTTTATTTTTAATTCTTTTTTCTTTTTAACCTTTTCAGCATATTAGCATTAAGCGCGCATATCATTTCGGGTGCGATCATACCAGCACTAATGCACCGGATCCCATCAGAACTCCGAAGTTAAGCGTGCTTGGGCGAGAGTAGTACTAGGATGGGTGACCCCCTGGGAAGTCCTCGTGTTGCACCCCTTTTTTGCCTTGTCTCGTCTCCTTTTTAAACTTTTTTTTAGCGTCGCCATTGGAAGTTCTCGTTTTCGCACCCCTTTTGCCATGTCACGACTCCCATTTCAAGTTTTTGATTTCTTACGTCCCGACTCCCTTTTTTATATTCATTTTTTATTTTTAATTCTTTTTTCTTTTTAACCTTTTCAGCATATTAGCATTAAGCGCGCATATCATTTCGGGTGCGATCATACCAGCACTAATGCACCGGATCCCATCAGAACTCCGAAGTTAAGCGTGCTTGGGCGAGAGTAGTACTAGGATGGGTGACCCCCTGGGAAGTCCTCGTGTTGCACCCCTTTTTTGCCTTGTCTCGTCTCCTTTTTAAACTTTTTTTTAGCGTCGCCATTGGAAGTTCTCGTTTTCGCACCCCTTTTGCCATGTCACGACTCCCATTTCAAGTTTTTGATTTCTTACGTCCCGACTCCCTTTTTTATATTCATTTTTTATTTTTAATTCTTTTTTCTTTTTAACCTTTTCAGCATATTAGCATTAAGCGCGCATATCATTTCGGGTGCGATCATACCAGCACTAATGCACCGGATCCCATCAGAACTCCGAAGTTAAGCGTGCTTGGGCGAGAGTAGTACTAGGATGGGTGACCCCCTGGGAAGTCCTCGTGTTGCACCCCTTTTTTGCCTTGTCTCGTCTCCTTTTTAAACTTTTTTTTAGCGTCGCCATTGGAAGTTCTCGTTTTCGCACCCCTTTTGCCATGTCACGACTCCCATTTCAAGTTTTTGATTTCTTACGTCCCGACTCCCTTTTTTATATTCATTTTTTATTTTTAATTCTTTTTTCTTTTTAACCTTTTCAGCATATTAGCATTAAGCGCGCATATCATTTCGGGTGCGATCATACCAGCACTAATGCACCGGATCCCATCAGAACTCCGAAGTTAAGCGTGCTTGGGCGAGAGTAGTACTAGGATGGGTGACCCCCTGGGAAGTCCTCGTGTTGCACCCCTTTTTTGCCTTGTCTCGTCTCCTTTTTAAACTTTTTTTTAGCGTCGCCATTGGAAGTTCTCGTTTTCGCACCCCTTTTGCCATGTCACGACTCCCATTTCAAGTTTTTGATTTCTTACGTCCCGACTCCCTTTTTTATATTCATTTTTTATTTTTAATTCTTTTTTCTTTTTAACCTTTTCAGCATATTAGCATTAAGCGCGCATATCATTTCGGGTGCGATCATACCAGCACTAATGCACCGGATCCCATCAGAACTCCGAAGTTAAGCGTGCTTGGGCGAGAGTAGTACTAGGATGGGTGACCCCCTGGGAAGTCCTCGTGTTGCACCCCTTTTTTGCCTTGTCTCGTCTCCTTTTTAAACTTTTTTTTAGCGTCGCCATTGGAAGTTCTCGTTTTCGCACCCCTTTTGCCATGTCACGACTCCCATTTCAAGTTTTTGATTTCTTACGTCCCGACTCCCTTTTTTATATTCATTTTTTATTTTTAATTCTTTTTTCTTTTTAACCTTTTCAGCATATTAGCATTAAGCGCGCATATCATTTCGGGTGCGATCATACCAGCACTAATGCACCGGATCCCATCAGAACTCCGAAGTTAAGCGTGCTTGGGCGAGAGTAGTACTAGGATGGGTGACCCCCTGGGAAGTCCTCGTGTTGCACCCCTTTTTTGCCTTGTCTCGTCTCCTTTTTAAACTTTTTTTTAGCGTCGCCATTGGAAGTTCTCGTTTTCGCACCCCTTTTGCCATGTCACGACTCCCATTTCAAGTTTTTGATTTCTTACGTCCCGACTCCCTTTTTTATATTCATTTTTTATTTTTAATTCTTTTTTCTTTTTAACCTTTTCAGCATATTAGCATTAAGCGCGCATATCATTTCGGGTGCGATCATACCAGCACTAATGCACCGGATCCCATCAGAACTCCGAAGTTAAGCGTGCTTGGGCGAGAGTAGTACTAGGATGGGTGACCCCCTGGGAAGTCCTCGTGTTGCACCCCTTTTTTGCCTTGTCTCGTCTCCTTTTTAAACTTTTTTTTAGCGTCGCCATTGGAAGTTCTCGTTTTCGCACCCCTTTTGCCATGTCACGACTCCCATTTCAAGTTTTTGATTTCTTACGTCCCGACTCCCTTTTTTATATTCATTTTTTATTTTTAATTCTTTTTTCTTTTTAACCTTTTCAGCATATTAGCATTAAGCGCGCATATCATTTCGGGTGCGATCATACCAGCACTAATGCACCGGATCCCATCAGAACTCCGAAGTTAAGCGTGCTTGGGCGAGAGTAGTACTAGGATGGGTGACCCCCTGGGAAGTCCTCGTGTTGCACCCCTTTTTTGCCTTGTCTCGTCTCCTTTTTAAACTTTTTTTTAGCGTCGCCATTGGAAGTTCTCGTTTTCGCACCCCTTTTTGCCATGTCACGACTCCCATTTCAAGTTTTTGATTTCTTACGTCCCGACTCCCATTTTTATATTCATTTTTTATTTTTAATTCTTTTTTCTTTTTAACCTTTTCAGCATATTAGCATTAAGCGCGCATATCATTTCGGGTGCGATCATACCAGCACTAATACACCGGATCCCATCAGAACTCCGAAGTTAAGCGTGCTTGGGCGAGAGTAGTACTAGGATGGGTGACCCCCTGGGAAGTCCTCGTGTTGCACCCCTTTTTTGCCTTGTCTCGTCTCCTTTTTAAACTTTTTCTTAGTGTCGCCATTGGAAGTTTCTCGTTTTCGCACCCCTTTTGCCATGTCACGACTCCCATTTCAAGTTTTTGATTTCTTACGTCCCGACTCCCTTTTTTATATTCATTTTTTATTTTTAATTCTTTTTTCTTTTTAACCTTTTCAGCATATTAGCATTAAGCGCGCATATCATTTCGGGTGCGATCATACCAGCACTAATGCACCGGATCCCATCAGAACTCCGAAGTCAAGCGTTCTTCGGCGAGAGTAGTACTAGGATGGGTGACCCCCTGGGAAGTCCTCGTGTTGCACCCCTTTTTTGCCATGTCTCGTCTCCTTTTGAAATTTTTTCTTAACGTCGCCATTGGAAGTTCTCGTTTTCGCACCCCTTTTGCCATGTCACGACTCCCATTTCAAGTTTTTGATTTCTTACGTCCCAACTCCCTTTTTTATATTCATTTTTTATTTTTAATTCTTTTTTCTTTTTAACCTTTTCAGCATATTAGCATTAAGCGCGCATATCAATTCGGGTGCGATCATACCTGCACTGATACACCGGATCCCATCAGAACTCCGAAGTTAAGCGTGCTTGGGCGAGAGTAGTACTAGGATGGGTGACCCCTTGGGAAGTCCTCGTGTTGCACCCCTTTTTTGTCTTGTCTCGTTTCCTTTTTAAACTTTTTCTTAGCGTCGCCATTGGAAGTTCTCGTTTTCGCACCCCTTTTGCCATGTCACGACTCCCATTTCAAGTTTTTGATTTCTTACGTCCCGACTCCCTTTTTTATATTCATTTTTTATTTTTAATTCTTTTTTTTTTAACCTTTTCAGCATATTAGCATTAAGCGCGCATATCAATTCGGGTGCGATCATACCTGCACTGATGCACCGGATCCCATCAGAACTCCGAAGTTAAGCGTGCTTGGGCGAGAGTAGTACTAGGATGGGTGACCCCCTGGGAAGTCCTCGTGTTGCACCCCTTTTTTGCCATGTCTCGTCTCCTTTTTAAACTTTCTTTTAGCGTCGCCATTGGAAGTTCTCGTTTTCGCACCCCTTTTGCCAGGTCACGACTCCCATTACAAGTTTTTGATTTCTTACGTCCCGACTCCCTTTTTTATATTCCTTTTTTATTTTTTATTCTTTTTTTTTTAACCTTTTCAGCATATTAGCATTAAGCGCGCATATCAATTCGGGTGCGATCATACCTGCACTGATGCACCGGATCCCATCAGAACTCCGAAGTTAAGCGTGCTTGGGCGAGAGTAGTACTAGGATGGGTGACCCCCTGGGAAGTCCTCGTGTTGCACCCCTTTTTTGCCATGTCTCGTCTCCTTTTGAAATTTTTTCTTAACGTCGCCATTGGAAGTTCTCGTTTTCGCACCCCTTTTGCCATGTCACGACTCCCATTTCAAGTTTTTGATTTCTTACGTCCCGACTCCCTTTTTTATATTCATTTTTTATTTTTAATTCTTTTTTCTTTTTAACCTTTTCAGCATATTAGCATTAAGCGCGCATATCAATTCGGGTGCGATCATACCAGCACTAATACACCGGATCCCATCAGAACTCCGAAGTTAAGCGTGCTTGGGCGAGAGTAGTACTAGGATGGGCGACCCCCTGGGAAGTCCTCGTGTTGCACCCCTTTTTTGCCATGTCTCGTTTCCTTTTTAAACTTTTTCTTAGCGTCGCCATTGGAAGTTCTCGTTTTCGCACCCCTTTTGCCATGTCACGACTCCCATTTCAAGTTTTTGATTTCTTACGTCCCGACTCCCTTTTTTATATTCATTTTTTATTTTTAATTCTTTTTTTTTTTAACCTTTTCAGCATATTAGCATTAAGCGCGCATATCAATTCGGGTGCGATCATACCTGCACTGATGCACCGGATCCCATCAGAACTCCGAAGTTAAGCGTGCTTGGGCGAGAATAGTACTAGGATGGGTGACCCCCTGGGAAGTCCTCGTGTTGCACCCCTTTTTTGCCATGTCTCGTCTCCTTTTGAAATTTTTTCTTAGCGTCGCCATTGGAAGTTCTCGTTTTCGCACCCCTTTTGCCATGTCACGACTCCCATTTCAAGTTTTTGATTTCTTACGTCCCGACTCCCTTTTTTATATTCATTTTTTATTTTTAATTCTTTTTTCTTTTTAACCTTTTCAGCATATTAGCATTAAGCGCGCATATCATTTCGGGTGCGATCATACCAGCACTAATACACCGGATCCCATCAGAACTCCGAAGTTAAGCGTGCTTCGGCGAGAGTAGTACTAGGATGGGTGACCCCCTGGGAAGTCCTCGTGTTGCACCCCTTTTTTGCCATGTCTCGTCTCCTTTTTAAACTTTTTCTTAGTGTCGTCATTGGAAGTTCTCGTTTTCGCACCCCTTTTGCCATGTCACGACTCCCATTTCAAGTTTTTGATTTCTTACGTCCCGACTCCCATTTTTATATTCATTTTTTATTTTTAATTTTTTTTTCTTTTTAACCTTTTCAGCATATTAGCATTAAGCGCGCATATCATTTCTGGTGCGATCATACCAGCACTAATGCACCGGATCCCATCAGAACTCCGAAGTTAAGCGTGCTTGGGCGAGAGTAGTACTAGGATGGGTGACCCCCTGGGAAGTCCTCTTGTTGCACTCCTTTTTTGCCTTGTCTCGTCTCCTTTTTAAACTTTTTTTTAGCGTCGCCATTGGAAGTTCTCGTTTTCGCACCCCTTTTGCCATGTCACGACTCCCATTTCAAGTTTTTGATTTCTTACGTCCCGACTCCCTTTTTTATATTCATTTTTTATTTTTAATTCTTTTTTCTTTTTAACCTTTTCAGCATATTAGCATTAAGCGCGCATATCATTTCGGGTGCGATCATACCAGCACTAATGCACCGGATCGCATCAGAACTCCGAAGTTAAGCGTGCTTGGGCGAGAGTAGTACTAGGATGGGTGACCCCCTGGGAAGTCCTCGTGTTGCACCCCTTTTTTGCCATGTCTCGTCTCCTATTGAAATTTTTTCTTAACGTCGCCATTGGAAGTTCTCGTTTTCGCACCCCTTTTGCCATGTCACGACTCCCATTTCAAGTTTTTGATTTCTTACGTCCCGACTCCCTTTTTTATATTCATTTTTTATTTTTAATTCTTTTTTCTTTTTAACCTTTTCAGCATATTAGCATTAAGCGCGCATATCAATTCGGGTGCGATCATACCAGCACTAATACACCGGATCCCATCAGAACTCCGAAGTTAAGCGTGCTTGGGCGAGAGTAGTACTAGGATGGGTGACCCCCTGGGAAGCCCTCGTGTTGCACCCCTTTTTTGCCATGTCTCGTTTCCTTTTTAAACTTTTTCTTAGCGTCGCCATTGGAAGTTCTCGTTTTCGCACCCCTTTAGCCATGTCACGACTCCCATTTCAAGTTTTTGATTTCTTACGTCCCGACTCCCTTTTTTATATTCATTTTTTATTTTTAATTCTTTTTTTTTTAACCTTTTCAGCATATTAGCATTAAGCGCGCATATCATTTCGGGTGCGATCATACCAGCACTAATACACCGGATCCCATCAGAACTCCGAAGTTAAGCGTGCTTCGGCGAGAGTAGTACTAGGATGGGTGACCCCCTGGGAAGTCCTCGTGTTGCACCCCTTTTTTGCCATGTCTCGTCTCCTTTTTAAACTTTTTCTTAGTGTCGTCATTGGAAGTTCTCGTTTTCGCACCCCTTTTGCCATGTCACGACTCCCATTTCAAGTTTTTGATTTCTTACGTCCCGACTCCCATTTTTATATTCATTTTTTATTTTTAATTTTTTTTTCTTTTTAACCTTTTCAGCATATTAGCATTAAGCGCGCATATCATTTCTGGTGCGATCATACCAGCACTAATGCACCGGATCCCATCAGAACTCCGAAGTTAAGCGTGCTTGGGCGAGAGTAGTACTAGGATGGGTGACCCCCTGGGAAGTCCTCATGTTGCACTCCTTTTTTGCCTTGTCTCGTCTCCTTTTTAAACTTTTTTTTAGCGTCGCCATTGGAAGTTCTCGTTTTCGCACCCCTTTTGCCATGTCACGACTCCCATTTCAAGTTTTTGATTTCTTACGTCCCGACTCCCTTTTTTATATTCATTTTTTATTTTTAATTCTTTTTTCTTTTTAACCTTTTCAGCATATTAGCATTAAGCGCGCATATCATTTCGGGTGCGATCATACCAGCACTAATGCACCGGATCCCATCAGAACTCCGAAGTTAAGCGTGCTTGGGCGAGAGTAGTACTAGGATGGGTGACCCCCTGGGAAGTCCTCGTGTTGCACCCCTTTTTTGCCTTGTCTCGTCTCCTTTTTAAACTTTTTTTTAGCGTCGCCATTGGAAGTTCTCGTTTTCGCACCCCTTTTGCCATGTCACGACTCCCATTTCAAGTTTTTGATTTCTTACGTCCCGACTCCCTTTTTTATATTCATTTTTTATTTTTAATTCTTTTTTCTTTTTAACCTTTTCAGCATATTAGCATTAAGCGCGCATATCAATTCGGGTGCGATCATACCAGCACTAATACACCGGATCCCATCAGAACTCCGAAGTTAAGCGTGCTTGGGCGAGAGTAGTACTAGGATGGGTGACCCCCTGGGAAGCCCTCGTGTTGCACCCCTTTTTTGCCATGTCTCGTTTCCTTTTTAAACTTTTTCTTAGCGTCGCCATTGGAAGTTCTCGTTTTCGCACCCCTTTAGCCATGTCACGACTCCCATTTCAAGTTTTTGATTTCTTACGTCCCGACTCCCTTTTTTATATTCATTTTTTATTTTTAATTCTTTTTTTTTTAACCTTTTCAGCATATTAGCATTAAGCGTGCATATCATTTCGGGTGCGATCATACCTGCACTGATGCACCGGATCCCATCAGAACTCCGAAGTTAAGCGTGCTTGGGCGAGAGTAGTACTAGGATGGGTGACCCCCTGGGAAGTCCTCGTGTTGCACCCCTTTTTTGCCATGTCTCGTCTCCTTTTTAAACTTTTTCTTAGCGTCGCCATTGGAAGTTCTCGTTTTCGCACCCCTTTTGCCATGTCACGACTCCCATTTCAAGTTTTTGATTTCTTACGTCCCGACTCCCTTTTTTATATTCATTTTTTATTTTTAATTCTTTTTTCTTTTTAACCTTTTCAGCATATTAGCATTAAGCGCGCATATCATTTCGGGTGCGATCGTACCAGCACTAATGCACCGGATCCCATCAGAACTCCGAAGTTAAGCGTGCTTGGGCGAGAGTAGTACTAGGATGGGTGACCCCCTGGGAAGTCCTCGTGTTGCACCCCTTTTTTGCCATGTCTCGTCTCCTTTTGAAATTTTTTCTTAACGTCGCCATTGGAAGTTCTCGTTTTCGCACCCCTTTTGCCATGTCACGACTCCCATTTCAAGTTTTTGATTTCTTACGTCCCGACTCCCTTTTTTATATTCATTTTTTATTTTTAATTCTTTTTTTTTTAACCTTTTCAGCATATTAGCATTAAGCGCGCATATCAATTCGGGTGCGATCATACCTGCACTGATGCACCGGATCCCATCAGAACTTCGAAGTTAAGCGTGCTTGGGCGAGAGTAGTACTAGGATGGGTGACCCCCTGGGAAGTCCTCGTGTTGCACCCCTTTTTTGCCATGTCTCGTCTCCTTTTGAAATTTTTTCTTAGCGTCGCCATTGGAAGTTCTCGTTTTCGCACCCCTTTTGCCATGTCACGACTCCCATTTCAAGTTTTTGATTTCTTACGTCTCGACTCCCTTTTTTATATTCATTTTTTATTTTTAATTCTTTTTTCTTTTTAACCTTTTCAGCATATTAGCATTAAGCGCGCATGTCATTTCGGGTGCGATCATACCAGCACTAATACACCGGATCCCATCAGAACTCCGAAGTTAAGCGTGCTTGGGAGAGAGTAGTACTAGGATGGGTGACCCCCTGGGAAGTCCTCGTGTTGCACCCCTTTTTTGCCATGTCTCGTCTCCTTTTTAAACTTTTTTTTAGCGTCGCCATTGGAAGTTCTCGTTTTCGCACCCCTTTTTACCATGTCACGACTCCCATTTCAAGTTTTTGATTTCTTACGTCCCGACTCCCTTTTTTATATTCATTTTTTATTTTTAATTCTTTTTTCTTTTTAACCTTTTCAGCATATTAGCATTAAGCGCGCATATCATTTCGGGTGTGATCATACCAGCACTAATGCACCGGATCCCATCAGAACTCCGAAGTTAAGCGTGCTTGGGCGAGAGTAGTACTAGGATGGGTGACCCCCTGGGAAGTCCTCGTGTTGCACCCCTTTTTTGCCATGTCTCGTCTCCTTTTTAAACTTTTTCTTAGCGTCGCCATTGGAAGTTCTCGTTTTCGCACCCCTTTTGCCATGTCACGACTCCCATTTCAAGTTTTTGATTTCTTACGTCCCGACTCCCATTTTTATATTCATTTTTTATTTTTAATTCTTTTTTCTTTTTAACCTTTTCAGCATATTAGCATTAAGCGCGCATATCATTTCGGGTGCGATCATACCAGCACTAATGCACCGGATCCCATCAGAACTCCGAAGTTAAGCGTGCTTGGGCGAGAGTAGTACTAGGATGGGTGACCCCCTGGGAAGTCCTCGTGTTGCACCCCTTTTTTGCCTTGTCTCGTCTCCTTTTTAAACTTTTTTTTAGCGTCGCCATTGGAAGTTCTCGTTTTCGCACCCCTTTTGCCATGTCACGACTCCCATTTCAAGTTTTTGATTTCTTACGTCCCGACTCCCTTTTTTATATTCATTTTTTATTTTTAATTCTTTTTTCTTTTTAACCTTTTCAGCATATTAGCATTAAGCGCGCATATCAATTCGGGTGCGATCATACCAGCACTAATACACCGGATCCCATCAGAACTCCGAAGTTAAGCGTGCTTGGGCGAGAGTAGTACTAGGATGGGTGACCCCCTGGGAAGTCCTCGTGTTGCACCCCTTTTTTGTCTTGTCTCGTTTCATTTTTAAACTTTTTCTTAGCGTCGCCATTGGAAGTTCTCGTTTTCGCACCCCTTTTGCCATGTCACGACTCCCATTTCAAGTTTTTGATTTCTTACGTCCCGACTCCCATTTTTATATTCATTTTTAATTTTTAATTCTTCTTTCTTTTTAACATTTTCAGCATATTAGCATTAAGCGCGCATGTCATTTCGGGTGCGATCATACCAGCACTAATGCACCGGATCCCATCAGAACTCCGAAGTTAAGCGTGCTTGGGAGAGAGTAGTACTAGGATGGGTGACCCCCTGGGAAGTCCTCGTGTTGCACCCCTTTTTTGCCATGTCTCGTCTCCTTTTTAAACTTTTTTTTAGCGTCGCCATTGGAAGTTCTCGTTTTCGCACCCCTTTTTACCATGTCACGACTCCCATTTCAAGTTTTTGATTTCTTACGTCCCGACTCCCTTTTTTATATTCATTTTTTATTTTTAATTCTTTTTTCTTTTTAACCTTTTCAGCATATTAGCATTAAGCGCGCATATCATTTCGGGTGCGATCATACCAGCACTAATGCACCGGATCCCATCAGAACTCCGAAGTTAAGCGTGCTTGGGCGAGAGTAGTACTAGGATGGGTGACCCCCTGGGAAGTCCTCGTGTTGCACCCCTTTTTTGCCATGTCTCGTCTCCTTTTTAAACTTTTTCTTAGCGTCGCCATTGGAAGTTCTCGTTTTCGCACCCCTTTTGCCATGTCACGACTCCCATTTCAAGTTTTTGATTTCTTACGTCCCGACTCCCATTTTTATATTCATTTTTTATTTTTAATTCTTTTTTCTTTTTAACCTTTTCAGCATATTAGCATTAAGCGCGCATATCATTTCGGGTGCGATCATACCAGCACTAATGCACCGGATCCCATCAGAACTCCGAAGTTAAGCGTGCTTGGGCGAGAGTAGTACTAGGATGGGTGACCCCCTGGGAAGTCCTCGTGTTGCACCCCTTTTTTGCCTTGTCTCGTCTCCTTTTTAAACTTTTTTTTAGCGTCGCCATTGGAAGTTCTCGTTTTCGCACCCCTTTTGCCATGTCACGACTCCCATTTCAAGTTTTTGATTTCTTACGTCCCGACTCCCTTTTTTATATTCATTTTTTATTTTTAATTCTTTTTTCTTTTTAACCTTTTCAGCATATTAGCATTAAGCGCGCATATTATTTCGGGTGCGATCATACCAGCACTAATGCACCGGATCCCATCAGAACTCCGAAGTTAAGCGTGCTTGGGCGAGAGTAGTACTAAGATGGGTGACCCCCTGGGAAGTCCTCGTGTTGCACCCCTTTTTTGCCATGTCTCGTCTCCTTTTTAAACTTTTTCTTAGCGTCGCCATTGGAAGTTCTCGTTTTCGCACCCCTTTTGCCATGTCACGACTCCCATTTCAAGTTTTTGATTTCTTACGTCCCGACTCCCATTTTTATATTCATTTTTAATTTTTAATTCTTCTTTCTTTTTAACATTTTCAGCATATTAGCATTAAGCGCGCATGTCATTTCGGGTGCGATCATACCAGCACTAATGCACCGGATCCCATCAGAACTCCGAAGTTAAGCGTGCTTGGGCGAGAGTAGTACTAGGATGGGTGACCCCCTGGGAAGTCCTCGTGTTGCACCCCTTTTTTGCCTTGTCTCGTCTCCTTTTTAAACTTTTTTTTAGCGTCGCCATTGGAAGTTCTCGTTTTCGCACCCCTTTTGCCATGTCACGACTCCCATTTCAAGTTTTTGATTTCTTACGTCCCGACTCCCTTTTTTATATTCATTTTTTATTTTTAATTTTTTTTTCTTTTTAACCTTTTCAGCATATTAGCATTAAGCGCGCATATCAATTCGGGTGCGATCATACCAGCACTAATACACCGGATCCCATCAGAACTCCGAAGTTAAGCGTGCTTGGGCGAGAGTAGTACTAGGATGGGTGACCCCCTGGGAAGTCCTCGTGTTGCACCCCTTTTTTGTCTTGTCTCGTTTCCTTTTTAAACTTTTTCTTAGCGTCGCCATTGGAAGTTCTCGTTTTCGCACCCCTTTTGCCATGTCACGACTCCCATTTCAAGTTTTTGATTTCTTACGTCCCGACTCCCATTTTTATATTCATTTTTAATTTTTAATTCTTCTTTCTTTTTAACATTTTCAGCATATTAGCATTAAGCGCGCATGTCATTTCGGGTGCGATCATACCAGCACTAATGCACCGGATCCCATCAGAACTCCGAAGTTAAGCGTGCTTGGGAGAGAGTAGTACTAGGATGGGTGACCCCCTGGGAAGTCCTCGTGTTGCACCCCTTTTTTGCCATGTCTCGTCTCCTTTTTAAACTTTTTTTTAGCGTCGCCATTGGAAGTTCTCGTTTTCGCACCCCTTTTGCCATGACACGACTCCCATTTCAAGTTTTTGATTTCTTACGTCCCGACTCCCTTTTTTATATTCATTTTTTATTTTTAATTCTTTTTTCTTTTTAACCTTTTCAGCATATTAGCATTAAGCGCGCATATCATTTCGGGTGCGATCATACCAGCACTAATGCACCGGATCCCATCAGAACTCCGAAGTTAAGCGTGCTTGGGCGAGAGTAGTACTAGGATGGGTGACCCCCTGGGAAGTCCTCGTGTTGCACCCCTTTTTTGCCTTGTCTCGTCTCCTTTTTAAACTTTTTTTTAGCGTCGCCATTGGAAGTTCTCGTTTTCGCACCCCTTTTGCCATGTCACGACTCCCATTTCAAGTTTTTGATTTCTTACGTCCCGACTCCCTTTTTTATATTCATTTTTTATTTTTAATTCTTTTTTCTTTTTAACCTTTTCAGCATATTAGCATTAAGCGCGCATATCAATTCGGGTGCGATCATACCAGCACTAATACACCGGATCCCATCAGAACTCCGAAGTTAAGCGTGCTTGGGCGAGAGTAGTACTAGGATGGGTGACCCCCTGGGAAGTCCTCGTGTTGCACCCCTTTTTTGCCATGTCTCGTCTCCTTTTTAAACTTTTTCTTAGCGTCGCCATTGGAAGTTCTCGTTTTCGCACCCCTTTTGCCATGTCACGACTCCCATTTCAAGTTTTTGATTTCTTACGTCCCGACTCCCATTTTTATATTCATTTTTAATTTTTAATTCTTCTTTCTTTTTAACATTTTCAGCATATTAGCATTAAGCGCGCATGTCATTTCGGGTGCGATCATACCAGCACTAATGCACCGGATCCCATCAGAACTTCGAAGTTAAGCGTGCTTGGGAGAGAGTAGTACTAGGATGGGTGACCCCCTGGGAAGTCCTCGTGTTGCACCCCTTTTTTGCCATGTCTCGTCTCCTTTTTAAACTTTTTTTTAGCGTCGCCATTGGAAGTTCTCGTTTTCGCACCCCTTTTTACCATGTCACGACTCCCATTTCAAGTTTTTGATTTCTTACGTCCCGACTCCCTTTTTTATATTCATTTTTTATTTTTAATTCTTTTTTCTTTTTAACCTTTTCAGCATATTAGCATTAAGCGCGCATATCATTTCGGGTGCGATCATACCAGCACTAATGCACCGGATCCCATCAGAACTCCGAAGTTAAGCGTGCTTGGGCGAGAGTAGTACTAGGATGGGTGACCCCCTGGGAAGTCCTCGTGTTGCACCCCTTTTTTGCCATGTCTCGTCTCCTTTTTAAACTTTTTTTTAGCGTCGCCATTGGAAGTTCTCGTTTTCGCACCCCTTTTTACCATGTCACGACTCCCATTTCAAGTTTTTGATTTCTTACGTCCCGACTCCCTTTTTTATATTCATTTTTTATTTTTAATTTTTTTTTTTTTAACCTTTTCAGCATATTAGCATTAAGCGCGCATATCAATTCGGGTGCGATCATACCTGCACTGATGCACCGGATCCCATCAGAACTCCGAAGTTAAGCGTGCTTGGGCGAGAGTAGTATTAGGATGGGTGACCCCCTGGGAAGTCCTCGTGTTGCACCCCTTTTTTGCCATGTCTCGTCTCCTTTTGAAATTTTTTCTTAACGTCGCCATTGGAAGTTCTCGTTTTCGCACCCCTTTTGCCATGTCACGACTCCCATTTCAAGTTTTTGATTTCTTACGTCCCGACTCCCTTTTTTATATTCATTTTTTATTTTTAATTCTTTTTTCTTTTTAACCTTTTCAGCATATTAGCATTAAGCGCGCATATCATTTCGGGTGCGATCATACCAGCACTAATACACCGGATCCCATCAGAACTCCGAAGTTAAGCGTGCTTCGGCGAGAGTAGTACTAGGATGGGTGACCCCCTGGGAAGTCCTCGTGTTGCACCCCTTTTTTGCCATGTCTCGTCTCCTTTTTAAACTTTATCTTAGCGTTGCCATTGGAAGTTCTCGTTTTCGCACCCATTTTGCCATGTCACGACTCCCATTTCAAGTTTTTGATTTCTTACGTCCCGACTCCCTTTTTTATATTCATTTTTTATTTTTTATTTTTTTTTCTTTTTAACCTTTTCAGCATATTAGCATTAAGCGCGCATATCATTTCGGGTGCGATCATACCAGCACTAATGCACCGGATCCCATCAGAACTCCGAAGTTAAACGTGCTTGGGTGAGAGTAGTACTAGGATGGGTGACCCCCTGGGAAGTCCTCGTGTTGCACCCCTTTTTTGCCTTGTCTCGTCTCCTTTTTAAACTTTTTCTTAGCGTCGCCATTGGAAGTTCTCGTTTTCGCACCCCTTTTGCCATGTCACGACTCCCATTTCAAGTTCTTGATTTCTTACGTCCCGACTCCCTTTTTTATATTCATTTTTTATTTTTAATTCTTTTTTCTTTTTAACCTTTTCAGCATATTAGCATTAAGCGCGCATATCATTTCGGGTGCGATCATACCAGCACTAATGCACCGGATCCCATCAGAACTCCGAAGTTAAGCGTGCTTGGGCGAGAGTTGTACTAGGATGGGTGACCCCCTGGGAAGTCCTCGTGTTGCACCCCTTTTTTGCCTTGTCTCGTCTCATTTTTAAACTTTTTCTTAGCGTCGCCATTGGAAGTTCTCGTTTTCGCACCCCTTTTGCCATGTCACGACTCCCATTTCAAGTTTTTGATTTCTTACGTCCCGACTCCCTTTTTTATATTCATTTTTTATTTTTAATTCTTTTTTCTTTTTAACCTTTTCAGCATATTAGCATTAAGCGCGCATATCATTTCGGGTGCGATCATACCAGCACTAATGCACCGGATCCCATCAGAACTCCGAAGTTAAGCGTGCTTGGGCGAGAGTAGTACTAGGATGGGTGACCCCTTGGGAAGTCCTCGTGTTGCACCCCTTTTCTGCCTTGTCTCGTCTCCTTTTTAAACTTTTTTTTAGCGTCGCCATTGGAAGTTCTCGTTTTCGCACCCCTTTTGCCATGTCACGACTCCCATTTCAAGTTTTTGATTTCTTACGTCCCGACTCCCTTTTTTATATTTATTATTTATTTTTAATTCTTTTTTCTTTTTAACCTTTTCAGCATATTAGCATTACGCGCGCATATCATTTCGGGTGCGATCATACCAGCACTAATGCACCGGATCCCATCAGAACTCCGAAGTTAAGCATGCTTGGGCGAGAGTAGTACTAGGATGGGTGACCCCCTGGGAAGTCCTCGTGTTGCACCCCTTTTTTGCCATGTCTCGTCTCCTTTTTAAACTTTTTCTTAGCGTCGCCATTGGAAGTTCTCGTTTTCGCACCCCTTTTGCCATGTCACGACTCCCATTTCAAGTTTTTGATTTCTTACGTCCCGACTCCTTTTTTTATATTCATTTTTTATTTTTAATTCGTTTTTCTTTTTAACCTTTTCAGCATATTAGAATTAAGCGCGCATATCATTTCGGGTACGATCATACCAGCACTAATGCACCGGATCCCATCAGAACTCCGAAGTTAAGCGTACTTGGGCGAGAGTAGTACTAGGATGGGTGACCCCATGGGAAGTCCTCATGTTGCACCCCTTTTTTGCCTTGTCTCGTCTCCTTTTTAAACTTTTTTTTAGCGTCGCCATTGGAAGTTCTCGTTTTCGCACCCCTTTTGCCATGTCACGACTCCCATTTCAAGTTTTTGATTTCTTACGTCCCGACTCCCTTTTTTATATTCATTTTTTATTTTTAATTCTTTTTTTTTAACCTTTTCAGTATATTAGCATTAAGCGCACATATCAATTCGGGTGCGATCATACCTGCACTGATGCACCGGATCCCATCAGAACTCCGAAGTTAAGCGTGCTTGGGCGAGAGTAGTACTAGGATAGGTGACCCCCTGGGAAGTCCTCGTGTTGCACCCCTTTTTTGCCATGTCTCGTCTCCTTTTGAAATTTTTTCTTAGCGTCGCCATTGGAAGTTCTCGTTTTCGCACCCCTTTTGCCATGTCACGACTCCCATTTCAAGTTTTTGATTTCTTACGTCCCGACTCCCTTTTTTATATTCATTTTTTATTTTTAATTCTTTTTTCTTTTTAACCTTTTCAGCATATTAGCATTAAGCGCGCATATCATTTCGGGTGCGATCATACCAGCACTAATACACCGGATGCCATCAGAACTCCGAAGTTAAGCGTGCTTCGGCGAGAGTAGTACTAGGATGGGTGACCCCCTGGGAAGTCCTCGTGTTGCACCCCTTTTTTGCCTTGTCTCGTCTCCTTTTTAAACTTTTTCTTAGCGTCGCCATTGGAAGTTCTCGTTTTCGCACCCCTTTTGCCATGTCACGACTCCCATTTCAAGTTTTTGATTTCTTACGTCCCGACTCCCTTTTTTATATTCATTTTTTATTTTTAATTCTTTTTTCTTTTTAACCTTTTCAGCATATTAGCATTAAGCGCGCATATCATTTCGGGTGCGATCATACCAGCACTAATGCACCGGATCCCATCAGAACTCCGAAGTTAAGCGTGCTTGGGCGAGAGTAGTACTAAGATGGGTGACCCCCTGGGAAGTCCTCGTGTTGCACCCCTTTTTTGCCATGTCTCGTCTCCTTTTTAAACTTTTTCTTAGCGTCGCCATTGGAAGTTCTCGTTTTCGCACCCCTTTTGCCATGTCACGACTCCCATTTCAAGTTTTTGATTTCTTACGTCCCGACTCCCATTTTTATATTCATTTTTAATTTTTAATTCTTCTTTCTTTTTAACATTTTCAGCATATTAGCATTAAGCGCGCATGTCATTTCGGGTGCGATCATACCAGCACTAATGCAACGGATCCCATCAGAACTCCGAAGTTAAGCGTGCTTGGGAGAGAGTAGTACTAGGATGGGTGACCCCCTGGGAAGTCCTCGTGTTGCACCCCTTTTTTGCCATGTCTCGTCTCCTTTTTAAACTTTTTTTTAGCGTCGCCATTGGAAGTTCTCGTTTTCGCACCCCTTTTGCCATGTCACGACTCCCATTTCAAGTTTTTGATTTCTTACGTCCCGACTCCCTTTTTTATATTCATTTTTTATTTTTAATTCTTTTTTCTTTTTAACCTTTTCAGCATATTAGCATTAAGCGCGCATATCATTTCGGGTGCGATCATACCAGCACTAATGCACCGGATCCCATCAGAACTCCGAAGTTAAGCGTGCTTGGGCGAGAGTAGTACTAGGATGGGTGACCCCCTGGGAAGTCCTCGTGTTGCACCCCTTTTTTGCCATGTCTCGTCTCCTTTTTAAACTTTTTCTTAGCGTCGCCATTGGAAGTTCTCGTTTTCGCACCCCTTTTGCCATGTCACGACTCCCATTTCTAGTTTTTGATTTCTTACGTCCCGACTCCCATTTTTATATTCATTTTTTATTTTTAATTCTTTTTTCTTTTTAACCTTTTCAGCATATTAGCATTAAGCGCGCATATCATTTCGGGTGCGATCATACCAGCACTAATGCACCGGATCCCATCAGAACTTCGAAGTTAAGCGTGCTTGGGCGAGAGTAGTACTAGGATGGGTGACCCCCTGGGAAGTCCTCGTGTTGCACCCCTTTTTTGCCTTGTCTCGTCTCCTTTTTAAACTTTTTTTTAGCGTCGCCATTGGAAGTTCTCGTTTTCGCACCCCTTTTGCCATGTCACGACTCCCATTTCAAGTTTTTGATTTCTTACGTCCCGACTCCCTTTTTTATATTCATTTTTTATTTTTAATTCTTTTTTTTTAACCTTTTCAGCATATTAGCATTAAGCGCGCATATCAATTCGGGTGCGATCATACCTGCACTGATGCACCGGATCCCATCAGAACTCCGAAGTTAAGCGTGCTTGGGCGAGAGTAGTACTAGGATAGGTGACCCCCTGGGAAGTCCTCGTGTTGCACCCCTTTTTTGCCATGTCTCGTCTCCTTTTGAAATTTTTTCTTAGCGTCGCCATTGGAAGTTCTCGTTTTCGCACCCCTTTTGCCATGTCACGACTCCCATTTCAAGTTTTTGATTTCTTACGTCCCGACTCCCTTTTTTATATTCATTTTTTATTTTTAATTCTTTTTTCTTTTTAACCTTTTCAGCATATTAGCATTAAGCGCGCATATCATTTCGGGTGCGATCATACCAGCACTAATACACCGGATGCCATCAGAACTCCGAAGTTAAGCGTGCTTCGGCGAGAGTAGTACTAGGATGGGTGACCCCCTGGGAAGTCCTCGTGTTGCACCCCTTTTTTGCCATGTCTCGTCTCCTTTTTAAACTTTTTCTTAGCGTCGCCATTGGAAGTTCTCGTTTTCGCACCCATTTTGCCATGTCACGACTCCCATTTCAAGTTTTTGATTTCTTACGTCCCGACTCCCTTTTTTGTATTCATTTTTTATTTTTTATTTTTTTTTCTTTTTAACCTTTTCAGCATATTAGCATTAAGCGCGCATATCATTTCGGGTGCGATCATACCAGCACTAATGCACCGGATCCCATCAGAACTCCGAAGTTAAACGTGCTTGGGTGAGAGTAGTACTAGGATGGGTGACCCCCTGGGAAGTCCTCGTGTTGCACCCCTTTTTTGCCTTGTCTCGTCTCCTTTTTAAACTTTTTCTTAGCGTCGCCATTGGAAGTTCTCGTTTTCGCACCCCTTTTGCCATGTCACGACTCCCATTTCAAGTTCTTGATTTCTTACGTCCCGACTCCCTTTTTTATATTCATTTTTTATTTTTAATTCTTTTTTCTTTTTAACCTTTTCAGCATATTAGCATTAAGCGCGCATATCATTTCGGATGCGATCATACCAGCACTAATGCACCGGATCCCATCAGAACTCCGAAGTTAAGCGTGCTTGGGCGAGAGTAGTACTAGGATGGGTGACCCCCTGGGAAGTCCTCGTGTTGCACCCCTTTTTTGCCATGTCTCGTCTCCTTTTTAAACTTTTTCTTAGCGTCGCCATTGGAAGTTCTCGTTTTCGCACCCCTTTTGCCATGTCACGACTCCCATTTCTAGTTTTTGATTTCTTACGTCCCGACTCCCATTTTTATATTCATTTTTTATTTTTAATTCTTTTTTCTTTTTAACCTTTTCAGCATATTAGCATTAAGCGCGCATATCATTTCGGGTGCGATCATACCAGCACTAATGCACCGGATCCCATCAGAACTTCGAAGTTAAGCGTGCTTGGGCGAGAGTAGTACTAGGATGGTGACCCCCTGGGAAGTCCTCGTGTTGCACCCCTTTTTTGCCTTGTCTCGTCTCCTTTTTAAACTTTTTTTTAGCGTCGCCATTGGAAGTTCTCGTTTTCGCACCCCTTTTGCCATGTCACGACTCCCATTTCAAGTTTTTGATTTCTTACGTCCCGACTCCCTTTTTTATATTCATTTTTTATTTTTAATTCTTTTTTCTTTTTAACCTTTTCAGCATATTAGCATTAAGCGCGCATATCATTTCGGGTGCGATCATACCAGCACTAATGCACCGGATCCCATCAGAACTCCGAAGTTAAGCGTGCTTGGGCGAGAGTAGTACTAGGATGGGTGACCCCCTGGGAAGTCCTCGTGTTGCACCCCTTTTTTGCCATGTCTCGTCTCCTTTTTAAACTTTTTCTTAGCGTCGCCATTGGAAGTTCTCGTTTTCGCACCCCTTTTGCCATGTCACGACTCCCATTTCTAGTTTTTGATTTCTTACGTCCCGACTCCCATTTTTATATTCATTTTTTATTTTTAATTCTTTTTTCTTTTTAACCTTTTCAGCATATTAGCATTAAGCGCGCATATCATTTCGGGTGCGATCATACCAGCACTAATGCACCGGATCCCTTCAGAACTCCGAAGTTAAGCGTGCTTGGGCGAGAGTAGTACTAGGATGGGTGACCCCCTGGGAAGTCCTCGTGTTGCACCCCTTTTTTGCCTTGTCTCGTCTCCTTTTTAAACTTTTTTTTAGCGTCGCCATTGGAAGTTCTCGTTTTCGCACCCCTTTTGCCAGGTCACGACTCCCATTTCAAGTTTTTGATTTCTTACGTCCCGACTCCCTTTTTTATATTCCTTTTTTATTTTTAATTTTTTTTTTTTTAACCTTTTCAGCATATTAGCATTAAGCGCGCATATCAATTCGGGTGCGATCATACCTGCACTGATGCACCGGATCCCATCAGAACTCCGAAGTTAAGCGTGCTTGGGCGAGAGTAGTACTAGGATGGGTGACCCCCTGGGAAGTCCTCGTGTTGCACCCCTTTTTTGCCATGTCTCGTCTCCTTTTTAAACTTTTTCTTAGCGTCGCCATTGGAAGTTCTCGTTTTCGCACCCATTTTGCCATGTCACGACTCCCATTTCAAGTTTTTGATTTCTTACGTCCCGACTCCCTTTTTTATATTCATTTTTTATTTTTTATTTTTTTTTCTTTTTAACCTTTTCAGCATATTAGCATTAAGCGCGCATATCATTTCGGGTGCGATCATACCAGCACTAATGCACCGGATCCCATCAGAACTCCGAAGTTAAGCGTGCTTGGGCGAGAGTAGTACTAGGATGGGTGACCCCCTGGGAAGTCCTCGTGTTGCACCCCTTTTTTGCCATGTCTCGTCTCCTTTTTAAACTTTTTCTTAGCGTCGCCATTGGAAGTTCTCGTTTTCGCACCCCTTTTGCCATGTCACGACTCCCATTTCTAGTTTTTGATTTCTTACGTCCCGACTCCCATTTTTATATTCAGTTTTTATTTTTAATTCTTTTTTCTTTTTAACCTTTTCAGCATATTAGCATTAAGCGCGCATATCATTTCGGGTGCGATCATACCAGCACTAATGCACCGGATCCCATCAGAACTTCGAAGTTAAGCGTGCTTGGGCGAGAGTAGTACTAGGATGGGTGACCCCCTGGGAAGTCCTCGTGTTGCACCCCTTTTTTGCCTTGTCTCGTCTCCTTTTTAAACTTTTTTTTAGCGTCGCCATTGGAAGTTCTCGTTTTCGCACCCCTTTTGCCATGTCACGACTCCCATTTCAAGTTTTTGATTTCTTACGTCCCGACTCCCTTTTTTATATTCATTTTTTATTTTTAATTCTTTTTTTTTAACCTTTTCAGCATATTAGCATTAAGCGCGCATATCAATTCGGGTGCGATCATACCTGCACTGATGCACCGGATCCCATCAGAACTCCGAAGTTAAGCGTGCTTGGGCGAGAGTAGTACTAGGATAGGTGAACCCCTGGGAAGTCCTCGTGTTGCACCCCTTTTTTGCCATGTCTCGTCTCCTTTTGAAATTTTTTCTTAGCGTCGCCATTGGAAGTTCTCGTTTTCGCACCCCTTTTGCCATGTCACGACTCCCATTTCAAGTTTTTGATTTCTTACGTCCCGACTCCCTTTTTTATATTCATTTTTTATTTTTAATTCTTTTTTCTTTTTAACCTTTTCAGCATATTAGCATTAAGCGCGCATATCATTTCGGGTGCGATCATACCAGCACTAATACACCGGATGCCATCAGAACTCCGAAGTTAAGCGTGCTTCGGCGAGAGTAGTACTAGGATGGGTGACCCCCTGGGAAGTCCTCGTGTTGCACCCCTTTTTTGCCATGTCTCGTCTCCTTTTTAAACTTTTTCTTAGCGTCGCCATTGGAAGTTCTCGTTTTCGCACCCCTTTTGCCATGTCACGACTCCCATTTCTAGTTTTTGATTTCTTACGTCCCGACTCCCATTTTTATATTCATTTTTTATTTTTAATTCTTTTTTCTTTTTAACCTTTTCAGCATATTAGCATTAAGCGCGCATATCATTTCGGGTGCGATCATACCAGCACTAATGCACCGGATCCCTTCAGAACTCCGAAGTTAAGCGTGCTTGGGCGAGAGTAGTACTAGGATGGGTGACCCCCTGGGAAGTCCTCGTGTTGCACCCCTTTTTTGCCTTGTCTCGTCTCCTTTTTAAACTTTTTTTTAGCGTCGCCATTGGAAGTTCTCGTTTTCGCACCCCTTTTGCCAGGTCACGACTCCCATTTCAAGTTTTTGATTTCTTACGTCCCGACTCCCTTTTTTATATTCCTTTTTTATTTTTAATTTTTTTTTTTTTAACCTTTTCAGCATATTAGCATTAAGCGCGCATATCAATTCGGGTGCGATCATACCTGCACTGATGCACCGGATCCCATCAGAACTCCGAAGTTAAGCGTGCTTGGGCGAGAGTAGTACTAGGATGGGTGACCCCCTGGGAAGTCCTCGTGTTGCACCCCTTTTTTGCCTTGTCTCGTCTCCTTTTTAAACTTTTTTTTAGCGTCGCCATTGGAAGTTCTCGTTTTCGCACCCCTTTTGCCATGTCACGACTCCCATTTCAAGTTTTTGATTTCTTACGTCCCGACTCCCTTTTTTATATTCATTTTTTATTTTTAATTCTTTTTTCTTTTTAACCTTTTCAGCATATTAGCATTAAGCGCGCATATCATTTCGGGTGCGATCATACCAGCACTAATGCACCGGATCCCATCAGAACTCCGAAGTTAAGCGTGCTTGGGCGAGAGTAGTACTAGGATGGGTGACCCCCTGGGAAGTCCTCGTGTTGCACCCCTTTTTTGCCTTGTCTCGTCTCCTTTTTAAACTTTTTCTTAGCGTCGCCATTGGAAGTTCTCGTTTTCGCACCCCTTTTGCCATGTCACGACTCCCATTTCAAGTTCTTGATTTCTTACGTCCCGACTCCCTTTTTTATATTCATTTTTTATTTTTAATTCTTTTTTCTTTTTAACCTTTTCAGCATATTAGCATTAAGCGCGCATATCATTTCGGATGCGATCATACCAGCACTAATGCACCGGATCCCATCAGAACTCCGAAGTTAAGCGTGCTTGGGCGAGAGTAGTACTAGGATGGGTGACCCCCTGGGAAGTCCTCGTGTTGCACCCCTTTTTTGCCTTGTCTCGTCTCCTTTTTAAACTTTTTCTTAGCGTCGCCATTGGAAGTTCTCGTTTTCACACCCCTTTTGCCATGTCACGACTCCCATTTCAAGTTCTTGATTTCTTACGTCCCGACTCCCTTTTTTATATTCATTTTTTATTTTTAATTCTTTTTTCTTTTTAACCTTTTCAGCATATTAGCATTAAGCGCGCATATCATTTCGGGTGCGATCATACCAGCACTAATGCACCGGATCCCATCAGAACTCTGAAGTTAAGCGTGCTTGGGCGAGAGTAGTACTAGGATGGGTGACCCCCTGGGAAGTCCTCGTGTTGCACCCCTTTTTTGCCATGTCTCGTCTCCTTTTTAAACTTTTTCTTAGCGTCGCCATTGGAAGTTCTCGTTTTCGCACCCCTTTTGCCATGTCACGACTCCCATTTCTAGTTTTTGATTTCTTACGTCCCGACTCCCATTTTTATATTCATTTTTTATTTTTAATTCTTTTTTCTTTTTAACCTTTTCAGCATATTAGCATTAAGCGCGCATATCATTTCGGGTGCGATCATACCAGCACTAATGCACCGGATCCCATCAGAACTTCGAAGTTAAGCGTGCTTGGGCGAGAGTAGTACTAGGATGGGTGACCCCCTGGGAAGTCCTCGTGTTGCACCCCTTTTTTGCCTTGTCTCGTCTCCTTTTTAAACTTTTTTTTAGCGTCGCCATTGGAAGTTCTCGTTTTCGCACCCCTTTTGCCATGTCACGACTCCCATTTCAAGTTTTTGATTTCTTACGTCCCGACTCCCTTTTTTATATTCATTTTTTATTTTTAATTCTTTTTTTTTAACCTTTTCAGCATATTAGCATTAAGCGCGCATATCAATTCGGGTGCGATCATACCTGCACTGATGCACCGGATCCCATCAGAACTCCGAAGTTAAGCGTGCTTGGGCGAGAGTAGTACTAGGATAGGTGACCCCCTGGGAAGTCCTCGTGTTGCACCCCTTTTTTGCCATGTCTCGTCTCCTTTTGAAATTTTTTCTTAGCGTCGCCATTGGAAGTTCTCGTTTTCGCACCCCTTTTGCCATGTCACGACTCCCATTTCAAGTTTTTGATTTCTTACGTCCCGACTCCCTTTTTTATATTCATTTTTTATTTTTAATTCTTTTTTCTTTTTAACCTTTTCAGCATATTAGCATTAAGCGCGCATATCATTTCGGGTGCGATCATACCAGCACTAATACACCGGATGCCATCAGAACTCCGAAGTTAAGCGTGCTTCGGCGAGAGTAGTACTAGGATGGGTGACCCCCTGGGAAGTCCTCGTGTTGCACCCCTTTTTTGCCATGTCTCGTCTCCTTTTTAAACTTTTTCTTAGCGTCGCCATTGGAAGTTCTCGTTTTCGCACCCATTTTGCCATGTCACGACTCCCATTTCAAGTTTTTGATTTCTTACGTCCCGACTCCCTTTTTTGTATTCATTTTTTATTTTTTATTTTTTTTTCTTTTTAACCTTTTCAGCATATTAGCATTAAGCGCGCATATCATTTCGGGTGCGATCATACCAGCACTAATGCACCGGATCCCATCAGAACTCCGAAGTTAAACGTGCTTGGGTGAGAGTAGTACTAGGATGGGTGACCCCCTGGGAAGTCCTCGTGTTGCACCCCTTTTTTGCCTTGTCTCGTCTCCTTTTTAAACTTTTTCTTAGCGTCGCCATTGGAAGTTCTCGTTTTCGCACCCCTTTTGCCATGTCACGACTCCCATTTCAAGTTCTTGATTTCTTACGTCCCGACTCCCTTTTTTATATTCATTTTTTATTTTTAATTCTTTTTTCTTTTTAACCTTTTCAGCATATTAGCATTAAGCGCGCATATCATTTCGGATGCGATCATACCAGCACTAATGCACCGGATCCCATCAGAACTCCGAAGTTAAGCGTGCTTGGGCGAGAGTAGTACTAGGATGGGTGACCCCCTGGGAAGTCCTCGTGTTGCACCCCTTTTTTGCCATGTCTCGTCTCCTTTTTAAACTTTTTCTTAGCGTCGCCATTGGAAGTTCTCGTTTTCGCACCCCTTTTGCCATGTCACGACTCCCATTTCTAGTTTTTGATTTCTTACGTCCCGACTCCCATTTTTATATTCATTTTTTATTTTTAATTCTTTTTTCTTTTTAACCTTTTCAGCATATTAGCATTAAGCGCGCATATCATTTCGGGTGCGATCATACCAGCACTAATGCACCGGATCCCATCAGAACTTCGAAGTTAAGCGTGCTTGGGCGAGAGTAGTACTAGGATGGTGACCCCCTGGGAAGTCCTCGTGTTGCACCCCTTTTTTGCCTTGTCTCGTCTCCTTTTTAAACTTTTTTTTAGCGTCGCCATTGGAAGTTCTCGTTTTCGCACCCCTTTTGCCATGTCACGACTCCCATTTCAAGTTTTTGATTTCTTACGTCCCGACTCCCTTTTTTATATTCATTTTTTATTTTTAATTCTTTTTTCTTTTTAACCTTTTCAGCATATTAGCATTAAGCGCGCATATCATTTCGGGTGCGATCATACCAGCACTAATGCACCGGATCCCATCAGAACTCCGAAGTTAAGCGTGCTTGGGCGAGAGTAGTACTAGGATGGGTGACCCCCTGGGAAGTCCTCGTGTTGCACCCCTTTTTTGCCATGTCTCGTCTCCTTTTTAAACTTTTTCTTAGCGTCGCCATTGGAAGTTCTCGTTTTCGCACCCCTTTTGCCATGTCACGACTCCCATTTCTAGTTTTTGATTTCTTACGTCCCGACTCCCATTTTAATATTCATTTTTTATTTTTAATTCTTTTTTCTTTTTAACCTTTTCAGCATATTAGCATTAAGCGCGCATATCATTTCGGGTGCGATCATACCAGCACTAATGCACCGGATCCCTTCAGAACTCCGAAGTTAAGCGTGCTTGGGCGAGAGTAGTACTAGGATGGGTGACCCCCTGGGAAGTCCTCGTGTTGCACCCCTTTTTTGCCTTGTCTCGTCTCCTTTTTAAACTTTTTTTTAGCGTCGCCATTGGAAGTTCTCGTTTTCGCACCCCTTTTGCCAGGTCACGACTCCCATTTCAAGTTTTTGATTTCTTACGTCCCGACTCCCTTTTTTATATTCCTTTTTTATTTTTAATTTTTTTTTTTTTAACCTTTTCAGCATATTAGCATTAAGCGCGCATATCAATTCGGGTGCGATCATACCTGCACTGATGCACCGGATCCCATCAGAACTCCGAAGTTAAGCGTGCTTGGGCGAGAGTAGTACTAGGATGGGTGACCCCCTGGGAAGTCCTCGTGTTGCACCCCTTTTTTGCCATGTCTCGTCTCCTTTTGAAATTTTTTCTTAACGTCGCCATTGGAAGTTCTCGTTTTCGCACCCCTTTTGCCATGTCACGACTCCCATTTCAAGTTTTTGATTTCTTACGTCCCGACTCCCTTTTTTATATTCATTTTTTATTTTTAATTCTTTTTTCTTTTTAACCTTTTCAGCATATTAGCATTAAGCGCGCATATCATTTCGGGTGCGATCATACCAGCACTAATACACCGGATCCCATCAGAACTCCGAAGTTAAGCGTGCTTCGACGAGAGTAGTACTAGGATGGGTGACCCCCTGGGAAGTCCTCGTGTTGCACCCCTTTTTTGCCATGTCTCGTCTCCTTTTTAAACTTTATCTTAGCGTCGCCATTGGAAGTTCTCGTTTTCGCACCCATTTTGCCATGTCACGACTCCCATTTCAAGTTTTTGATTTCTTACGTCCCGACTCCCTTTTTTATATTCATTTTTTATTTTTTATTTTTTTTTCTTTTTAACCTTTTCAGCATATTAGCATTAAGCGCGCATATCATTTCGGGTGCGATCATACCAGCACTAATGCACCGGATCCCATCAGAACTCCGAAGTTAAACGTGCTTGGGTGAGAGTAGTACTAGGATGGGTGACCCCCTGGGAAGTCCTCGTGTTGCACCCCTTTTTTGCCTTGTCTCGTCTCCTTTTTAAACTTTTTCTTAGCGTCGCCATTGGAAGTTCTCGTTTTCGCACCCCTTTTGCCATGTCACGACTCCCATTTCAAGTTCTTGATTTCTTACGTCCCGACTCCCTTTTTTATATTCATTTTTTATTTTTAATTCTTTTTTCTTTTTAACCTTTTCAGCATATTAGCATTAAGCGCGCATATCATTTCGGGTGCGATCATACCAGCACTAATGCACCGGATCCCATCAGAACTCCGAAGTTAAGCGTGCTTGGGCGAGAGTTGTACTAGGATGGGTGACCCCCTGGGAAGTCCTCGTGTTGCACCCCTTTTTTGTCTTGTCTCGTCTCATTTTTAAACTTTTTCTTAGCGTCGCCATTGGAAGTTCTCGTTTTCGCACCCCTTTTGCCATGTCACGACTCCCATTTCAAGTTTTTGATTTCTTACGTCCCGACTCCCTTTTTTATATTCATTTTTTATTTTTAATTCTTTTTTCTTTTTAACCTTTTCAGCATATTAGCATTAAGCGCGCATATCATTTCGGGTGCGATCATACCAGCACTAATGCACCGGATCCCATCAGAACTCTGAAGTTAAGCGTGCTTGGGCGAGAGTAGTACTAGGATGGGTGACCCCTTGGGAAGTCCTCGTGTTGCACCCCTTTTCTGCCTTGTCTCGTCTCCTTTTTAAACTTTTTTTTAGCGTCGCCATTGGAAGTTCTCGTTTTCGCACCCCTTTTGCCATGTCACGACTCCCATTTCAAGTTTTTGATTTCTTACGTCCCGACTCCCTTTTTTATATTTATTATTTATTTTTAATTCTTTTTTCTTTTTAACCTTTTCAGCATATTAGCATTAAGCGCGCATATCATTTCGGGTGCGATCATACCAGCACTAATGCACCGGATCCCATCAGAACTCCGAAGTTAAGCATGCTTGGGCGAGAGTAGTACTAGGATGGGTGACCCCCTGGGAAGTCCTCGTGTTGCACCCCTTTTTTGCCTTGTCTCGTCTCCTTTTTAAACTTTTTCTTAGCGTCGCCATTGGAAGTTCTCGTTTTCGCACCCCTTTTGCCATGTCACGACTCCCATTTCAAGTTTTTGATTTCTTACGTCCCGACTCCTTTTTTTATATTCATTTTTTATTTTTAATTCGTTTTTCTTTTTAACCTTTTCAGCATATTAGAATTAAGCGCGCATATCATTTCGGGTACGATCATACCAGCACTAATGCACCGGATCCCATCAGAACTCCGAAGTTAAGCGTACTTGGGCGAGAGTAGTACTAGGATGGGTGACCCCATGGGAAGTCCTCATGTTGCACCCCTTTTTTGCCTTGTCTCGTCTCCTTTTTAAACTTTTTTTTAGCGTCGCCATTGGAAGTTCTCGTTTTCGCACCCCTTTTGCCATGTCACGACTCCCATTTCAAGTTTTTGATTTCTTACGTCCCGACTCCCTTTTTTATATTCATTTTTTATTTTTAATTCTTTTTTCTTTTTAACCTTTTCAGCATATTAGCATTAAGCGCGCATATCATTTCGGGTGCGATCATACCAGCACTAACGCACCGGATCCCATCAGAACTCCGAAGTTAAGCGTGCTTGGGCGAGAGTAGTACTAGGATGGGTGACCCCCTGGGAAGTCCTCGTGTTGCACTCCTTTTTTGCCTTATCTCGTCTCCTTTTTAAACTTTTTTTTAGCGTCGCCATTGGAAGTTCTCGTTTTCGCACCCCTTTTGCCATGTCACGACTCCCATTTCAAGTTTTTGATTTCTTACGTCCCGACTCCCTTTTTTATATTCATTTTTTATTTTTAATTTTTTTTTCTTTTTAACCTTTTCAGCATATTAGCATTAAGCGCGCATATCATTTCGGGTGCGATCATACCAGCACTAATGCACCGGATCCCATCAGAACTCCGAAGTTAAGCGTGCTTGGGCGAGAGTAGTACTAGGATGGGTGACCCCCTGGGAAGTCCTCGTGTTGCACCCCTTTTTTGCCTTGTCTCGTCTCCTTTTTAAACTTTTTTTTAGCGTCGCCATTGGAAGTTCTCGTTTTCGCACCCCTTTTGCCATGTCACGACTCCCATTTCAAGTTTTTGATTTCTTACGTCCCGACTCCCTTTTTTATATTCATTTTTTATTTTTTATTCTTTTTTCTTTTTAACCTTTTCAGCATATTAGCATTAAGCGCGCATATCATTTCGGGTGCGATCATACCAGCACTAATGCACCGGATCCCATCAGAACTCCGAAGTTAAGCGTGCTTGGGCGAGAGTAGTACTAGGATGGGTGACCCCCTGGGAAGTCCTCGTGTTGCACCCCTTTTTTGCCATGTCTCGTCTCCTTTTTAAACTTTTTCTTAGCGTCGCCATTGGAAGTTCTCGTTTTCGCACCCCTTTTGCCATGTCACGACTCCCATTTCAAGTTTTTGATTTCTTACGTCCCGACTCCCTTTTTTATATTCATTTTTTATTTTTAATTCTTTTTTCTTTTTAACCTTTTCAGCATATTAGCATTAAGCGCGCATATCATTTCGGGTGCGATCATACCAGCACTAATGCACCGGATCCCATCAGAACTCCGAAGTTAAGCGTGCTTGGGCGAGAGTAGTACTAGGATGGGTGACCCCCTGGGAAGTCCTCGTGTTGCACCCCTTTTTTGCCATGTCTCGTCTCCTTTTTAAACTTTTTCTTAGCGTCGCCATTGGAAGTTCTCGTTTTCGCACCCCTTTTGCCATGTCACGACTCCCATTTCAAGTTTTTGATTTCTTACGTCCCGACTCCCTTTTTTATATTAATTTTTTATTTTTAATTCTTTTTTCTTTTTAACCTTTTCAGCATATTAGCATTAAGCGCGCATATCATTTCGGGTGCGATCATACCAGCACTAATGCACCGGATCCCATCAGAACTCCGAAGTTAAGCGTGCTTGGGCGAGAGTAGTACTAGGATGGGTGACCCCCTGGGAAGTCCTCGTGTTGCACCCCTTTTTTGCCTTGTCTCGTCTCCTTTTTAAACTTTTTTTTAGCGTCGCCATTGGAAGTTCTCGTTTTCGCACCCCTTTTGCCATGTCACGACTCCCATTTCAAGTTTTTGATTTCTTACGTCCCGACTCCCTTTTTTATATTCATTTTTTATTTTTAATTCTTTTTTCTTTTTAACCTTTTCAGCATATTAGCATTAAGCGCGCATATCATTTCGGGTGCGATCATACCAGCACTAATGCACCGGATCCCATCAGAACTCCGAAGTTAAGCGTGCTTGGGCGAGAGTAGTACTAGGATGGGTGACCCCCTGGGAAGTCCTCGTGTTGCACCCCTTTTTTGCCATGTCTCGTCTCCTTTTTAAACTTTTTCTTAGCGTCGCCATTGGAAGTTCTCGTTTTCGCACCCCTTTTGCCATGTCACGACTCCCATTTCAAGTTTTTGATTTCTTACGTCCCGACTCCCTTTTTTATATTCATTTTTTATTTTTAATTCTTTTTTCTTTTTAACCTTTTCAGCATATTAGCATTAAGCGCATATCATTTCGGGTGCGATCATACCAGCACTAATGCACCGGATCCCATCAGAACTCCGAAGTTAAGCGTGCTTGGGCGAGAGTAGTACTAGGATGGGTGACCCCCTGGGAAGTCCTCGTGTTGCACCCCTTTTTTGCCATGTCTCGTCTCCTTTTTAAACTTTTTCTTAGCGTCGCCATTGGAAGTTCTCGTTTTCGCACCCCTTTTGCCATGTCACGACTCCCATTTCAAGTTTTTGATTTCTTACGTCCCGACTCCCTTTTTTATATTCATTTTTTATTTTTAATTCTTTTTTCTTTTTAACCTTTTCAGCATATTAGCATTAAGCGCGCATATCATTTCGGGTGCGATCATACCAGCACTAATGCACCGGATCCCATCAGAACTCCGAAGTTAAGCGTGCTTGGGCGAGAGTAGTACTAGGATGGGTGACCCCATGGGAAGTCCTCATGTTGCACCCCTTTTTTGCCTTGTCTCGTCTCCTTTTTAAACTTTTTCTTAGCGTCGCCATTGGAAGTTCTCGTTTTCGCACCCCTTTTGCCATGTCACGACTCCCATTTCAAGTTTTTGATTTCTTACGTCCCGACTCCCTTTTTTATATTAATTTTTTATTTTTAATTCTTTTTTCTTTTTAACCTTTTCAGCATATTAGCATTAAGCGCGCATATCATTTCGGGTGCGATCATACCAGCACTAATGCACCGGATCCCATCAGAACTCCGAAGTTAAGCGTGCTTGGGCGAGAGTAGTACTAGGATGGGTGACCCCCTGGGAAGTCCTCGTGTTGCACCCCTTTTTTGCCTTGTCTCGTCTCCTTTTTAAACTTTTTTTTAGCGTCGCCATTGGAAGTTCTCGTTTTCGCACCCCTTTTGCCATGTCACGACTCCCATTTCAAGTTTTTGATTTCTTACGTCCCGACTCCCTTTTTTATATTCATTTTTTATTTTTAATTCTTTTTTCTTTTTAACCTTTTCAGCATATTAGCATTAAGCGCGCATATCATTTCGGGTGCGATCATACCAGCACTAATGCACCGGATCCCATCAGAACTCCGAAGTTAAGCGTGCTTGGGCGAGAGTAGTACTAGGATGGGTGACCCCCTGGGAAGTCCTCGTGTTGCACCCCTTTTTTGACATGTCTCGTCTCCTTTTTAAACTTTTTCTTAGCGTCGCCATTGGAAGTTCTCGTTTTCGCACCCCTTTTGCCATGTCACGACTCCCATTTCAAGTTTTTGATTTCTTACGTCCCGACTCCCTTTTTTATATTCATTTTTTATTTTTAATTCTTTTTTCTTTTTAACCTTTTCAGCATATTAGCATTAAGCGCATATCATTTCGGGTGCGATCATACCAGCACTAATGCACCGGATCCCATCAGAACTCCGAAGTTAAGCGTGCTTGGGCGAGAGTAGTACTAGGATGGGTGACCCCCTGGGAAGTCCTCGTGTTGCACCCCTTTTTTGCCATGTCTCGTCTCCTTTTTAAACTTTTTCTTAGCGTCGCCATTGGAAGTTCTCGTTTTCGCACCCCTTTTGCCATGTCACGACTCCCATTTCAAGTTTTTGATTTCTTACGTCCCGACTCCCTTTTTTATATTCATTTTTTATTTTTAATTCTTTTTTCTTTTTAACCTTTTCAGCATATTAGCATTAAGCGCGCATATCATTTCGGGTGCGATCATACCAGCACTAATGCACCGGATCCCATCAGAACTCCGAAGTTAAGCGTGCTTGGGCGAGAGTAGTACTAGGATGGGTGACCCCCTGGGAAGTCCTCGTGTTGCACCCCTTTTTTGCCATGTCTCGTCTCATTTTTAAACTTTTTCTTAGCGTCGCCATTGGAAGTTCTCGTTTTCGCACCCCTTTTGCCATGTCACGACTCCCATTTCAAGTTTTTGATTTCTTACGTCCCGACTCCCTTTTTTATATTAATTTTTTATTTTTAATTCTTTTTTCTTTTTAACCTTTTCAACATATTATCATTAAGCGCGCATATCATTTCGGGTGCGATCATACCAGCACTAATGCACCGGATCCCATCAGAACTCCGAAGTGAAGCGTGCTTGGGCGAGAGTAGTACTAGGATGGGTGACCCCCTGGGAAGTCCTTGTGTTGCACCCCTTTTTTGCCTTGTCTCGTCTCCTTTTTAAACTTTTTTTTAGCGTCGCCATTGGAAGTTCTCGTTTTCGCACCCCTTTTGCCATGTCACGACTCCCATTTCAAGTTTTTGATTTCTTACGTCCCGACTCCCTTTTTTATATTCATTTTTTATTTTTAATTCTTTTTTCTTTTTAACCTTTTCAGCATATTAGCATTAAGCGCGCATATCATTTCGGGTGCGATCATACCAGCACTAATGCACCGGATCCCATCAGAACTCCGAAGTTAAGCGTGCTTGGGCGAGAGTAGTACTAGGATGGGTGACCCCCTGGGAAGTCCTCGTGTTGCACCCCTTTTTTGCCTTGTCTCGTCTCCTTTTTAAACTTTTTTTTAGCGTCGCCATTGGAAGTTCTCGTTTTCGCACCCCTTTTGCCATGTCACGACTCCCATTTCAAGTTTTTGATTTCTTACGTCCCGACTCCCTTTTTTATATTCATTTTTTATTTTTAATTCTTTTTTCTTTTTAACCTTTTCAGCATATTAGCATTAAGCGCGCATATCATTTCGGGTGCGATCATACCAGCACTAATGCACCGGATCCCATCAGAACTCCGAAGTTAAGCGTGCTTGGGCGAGAGTAGTACTAGGATGGGTGACCCCCTGGGAAGTCCTCGTGTTGCACCCCTTTTTTGCCTTGTCTCGTCTCCTTTTTAAACTTTTTTTTAGCGTCGCCATTGGAAGTTCTCGTTTTCGCACCCCTTTTGCCATGTCACGACTCCCATTTCAAGTTTTTGATTTCTTACGTCCCGACTCCCTTTTTTATATTCATTTTTTATTTTTAATTCTTTTTTCTTTTTAACCTTTTCAGCATATTAGCATTAAGCGCGCATATCAATTCGGGTGCGATCATACCTGCACTGATGCACCGGATCCCATCAGAACTCCGAAGTTAAGCGTGCTTGGGCGAGAGTAGTACTAGGATGGGTGACCCCCTGGGAAGTCCTCGTGTTGCACCCCTTTTTTGCCATGTCTCGTCTCCTTTTGAAATTTTTTCTTAACGTCGCCATTGGAAGTTCTCGTTTTCGCACCCCTTTTGCCATGTCACGACTCCCATTTCAAGTTTTTGATTTCTTACGTCCCGACTCCCTTTTTTATATTCATTTTTTATTTTTAATTCTTTTTTCTTTTTAACCTTTTCAGCATATTAGCATTAAGCGCGCATATCATTTCGGGTGCGATCATACCAGCACTAATGCACCGGATCCCATCAGAACTCCGAAGTTAAGCGTGCTTGGGCGAGAGTAGTACTAGGATGGGTGACCCCCTGGGAAGTCCTCGTGTTGCACCCCTTTTTTGCCTTGTCTCGTCTCCTTTTTAAACTTTTTTTCCCCTTTTGCCATGTCACGACTCCCATTTCAAGTTTTTGATTTCTTACGTCCCGACTCCCTTTTTTATATTCATTTTTTATTTTTAATTCTTTTTTCTTTTTAACCTTTTCAGCATATTAGCATTAAGCGCGCATATCATTTCGGGTGCGATCATACCAGCACTAATGCACCGGATCCCATCAGAACTCCGAAGTTAAGCGTGCTTGGGCGAGAGTAGTACTAGGATGGGTGACCCCCTGGGAAGTCCTCGTGTTGCACCCCTTTTTTGCCTTGTCTCGTCTCCTTTTTAAACTTTTTTTTAGCGTCGCCATTGGAAGTTCTCGTTTTCGCACCCCTTTTGCCATGTCACGACTCCCATTTCAAGTTTTTGATTTCTTACGTCCCGACTCCCTTTTTTATATTCATTTTTTATTTTTAATTCTTTTTTCTTTTTAACCTTTTCAGCATATTAGCATTAAGCGCGCATATCATTTCGGGTGCGATCATACCAGCACTAATGCACCGGATCCCATCAGAACTCCGAAGTTAAGCGTGCTTGGGCGAGAGTAGTACTAGGATGGGTGACCCCCTGGGAAGTCCTCGTGTTGCACCCCTTTTTTGCCTTGTCTCGTCTCCTTTTTAAACTTTTTTTCCCCTTTTGCCATGTCACGACTCCCATTTCAAGTTTTTGATTTCTTACGTCCCGACTCCCTTTTTTATATTCATTTTTTATTTTTAATTCTTTTTTCTTTTTAACCTTTTCAGCATATTAGCATTAAGCGCGCATATCATTTCGGGTGCGATCATACCAGCACTAATGCACCGGATCCCATCAGAACTCCGAAGTTAAGCGTGCTTGGGCGAGAGTAGTACTAGGATGGGTGACCCCCTGGGAAGTCCTCGTGTTGCACCCCTTTTTTGCCTTGTCTCGTCTCCTTTTTAAACTTTTTTTTAGCGTCGCCATTGGAAGTTCTCGTTTTCGCACCCCTTTTGCCATGTCACGACTCCCATTTCAAGTTTTTGATTTCTTACGTCCCGACTCCCTTTTTTATATTCATTTTTTATTTTTAATTCTTTTTTCTTTTTAACCTTTTCAGCATATTAGCATTAAGCGCGCATATCATTTCGGGTGCGATCATACCAGCACTAATGCACCGGATCCCATCAGAACTCCGAAGTTAAGCGTGCTTGGGCGAGAGTAGTACTAGGATGGGTGACCCCCTGGGAAGTCCTCGTGTTGCACCCCTTTTTTGCCTTGTCTCGTCTCCTTTTTAAACTTTTTTTTAGCGTCGCCATTGGAAGTTCTCGTTTTCGCACCCCTTTTGCCATGTCACGACTCCCATTTCAAGTTTTTGATTTCTTACGTCCCGACTCCCTTTTTTATATTCATTTTTTATTTTTAATTCTTTTTTCTTTTTAACCTTTTCAGCATATTAGCATTAAGCGCGCATATCATTTCGGGTGCGATCATACCAGCACTAATGCACCGGATCCCATCAGAACTCCGAAGTTAAGCGTGCTTGGGCGAGAGTAGTACTAGGATGGGTGACCCCCTGGGAAGTCCTCGTGTTGCACCCCTTTTTTGCCTTGTCTCGTCTCCTTTTTAAACTTTTTTTTAGCGTCGCCATTGGAAGTTCTCGTTTTCGCACCCCTTTTGCCATGTCACGACTCCCATTTCAAGTTTTTGATTTCTTACGTCCCGACTCCCTTTTTTATATTCATTTTTTATTTTTAATTCTTTTTTCTTTTTAACCTTTTCAGCATATTAGCATTAAGCGCGCATATCATTTCGGGTGCGATCATACCAGCACTAATGCACCGGATCCCATCAGAACTCCGAAGTTAAGCGTGCTTGGGCGAGAGTAGTACTAGGATGGGTGACCCCCTGGGAAGTCCTCGTGTTGCACCCCTTTTTTGCCTTGTCTCGTCTCCTTTTTAAACTTTTTTTTAGCGTCGCCATTGGAAGTTCTCGTTTTCGCACCCCTTTTGCCATGTCACGACTCCCATTTCAAGTTTTTGATTTCTTACGTCCCGACTCCCTTTTTTATATTCATTTTTTATTTTTAATTCTTTTTTCTTTTTAACCTTTTCAGCATATTAGCATTAAGCGCGCATATCATTTCGGGTGCGATCATACCAGCACTAATGCACCGGATCCCATCAGAACTCCGAAGTTAAGCGTGCTTGGGCGAGAGTAGTACTAGGATGGGTGACCCCCTGGGAAGTCCTCGTGTTGCACCCCTTTTTTGCCTTGTCTCGTCTCCTTTTTAAACTTTTTTTTAGCGTCGCCATTGGAAGTTCTCGTTTTCGCACCCCTTTTGCCATGTCACGACTCCCATTTCAAGTTTTTGATTTCTTACGTCCCGACTCCCTTTTTTATATTCATTTTTTATTTTTAATTCTTTTTTCTTTTTAACCTTTTCAGCATATTAGCATTAAGCGCGCATATCATTTCGGGTGCGATCATACCAGCACTAATGCACCGGATCCCATCAGAACTCCGAAGTTAAGCGTGCTTGGGCGAGAGTAGTACTAGGATGGGTGACCCCCTGGGAAGTCCTCGTGTTGCACCCCTTTTTTGCCTTGTCTCGTCTCCTTTTTAAACTTTTTTTTAGCGTCGCCATTGGAAGTTCTCGTTTTCGCACCCCTTTTGCCATGTCACGACTCCCATTTCAAGTTTTTGATTTCTTACGTCCCGACTCCCTTTTTTATATTCATTTTTTATTTTTAATTCTTTTTTCTTTTTAACCTTTTCAGCATATTAGCATTAAGCGCGCATATCATTTCGGGTGCGATCATACCAGCACTAATGCACCGGATCCCATCAGAACTCCGAAGTTAAGCGTGCTTGGGCGAGAGTAGTACTAGGATGGGTGACCCCCTGGGAAGTCCTCGTGTTGCACCCCTTTTTTGCCTTGTCTCGTCTCCTTTTTAAACTTTTTTTTAGCGTCGCCATTGGAAGTTCTCGTTTTCGCACCCCTTTTGCCATGTCACGACTCCCATTTCAAGTTTTTGATTTCTTACGTCCCGACTCCCTTTTTTATATTCATTTTTTATTTTTAATTCTTTTTTCTTTTTAACCTTTTCAGCATATTAGCATTAAGCGCGCATATCATTTCGGGTGCGATCATACCAGCACTAATGCACCGGATCCCATCAGAACTCCGAAGTTAAGCGTGCTTGGGCGAGAGTAGTACTAGGATGGGTGACCCCCTGGGAAGTCCTCGTGTTGCACCCCTTTTTTGCCTTGTCTCGTCTCCTTTTTAAACTTTTTTTTAGCGTCGCCATTGGAAGTTCTCGTTTTCGCACCCCTTTTGCCATGTCACGACTCCCATTTCAAGTTTTTGATTTCTTACGTCCCGACTCCCTTTTTTATATTCATTTTTTATTTTTAATTATTTTTTCTTTTTAACCTTTTCAGCATATTAGCATTAAGCGCGCATATCATTTCGGGTGCGATCATACCAGCACTAATGCACCGGATCCTATCAGAACTCCGAAGTTAAGCGTGCTTGGGCGAGAGTAGTACTAGGATGGGTGACCCCCTGGGAAGTCCTCGTGTTGCACCCCTTTTTTGCCTTGTCTCGTCTCCTTTTTAAACTTTTTTTCCCCTTTTGCCATGTCACGACTCCCATTTCAAGTTTTTGATTTCTTACGTCCCGACTCCCTTTTTTATATTCATTTTTTATTTTTAATTCTTTTTTCTTTTTAACCTTTTCAGCATATTAGCATTAAGCGCGCATATCATTTCGGGTGCGATCATACCAGCACTAATGCACCGGATCCCATCAGAACTCCGAAGTTAAGCGTGCTTGGGCGAGTGTAGTACTAGGATGGGTGACCCCCTGGGAAGTCCTCGTGTTGCACACCTTTTTTGCCTTGTCTCGTCTCCTTTTTAAACTTTTTTTTAGCGTCGCCATTGGAAGTTCTCGTTTTCGCACCCCTTTTGCCATGTCACGACTCCCATTTCAAGTTTTTGATTTCTTACGTCCCGACTCCCTTTTTTATATTCATTTTTTATTTTTAATTCTTTTTTCTTTTTAACCTTTTCAGCATATTAGCATTAAGCGCGCATATCATTTCGGGTGCGATCATACCAGCACTAATGCACCGGATCCCATCAGAACTCCGAAGTTAAGCGTGCTTGGGCGAGAGTAGTACTAGGATGGGTGACCCCCTGGGAAGTCCTCGTGTTGCACCCCTTTTTTGCCTTGTCTCGTCTCCTTTTTAAACTTTTTTTTAGCGTCGCCATTGGAAGTTCTCGTTTTCGCACCCCTTTTGCCATGTCACGACTCCCATTTCAAGTTTTTGATTTCTTACGTCCCGACTCCCTTTTTTATATTCATTTTTTATTTTTAATTCTTTTTTCTTTTTAACCTTTTCAGCATATTAGCATTAAGCGCGCATATCATTTCGGGTGCGATCATACCAGCACTAATGCACCGGATCCCATCAGAACTCCGAAGTTAAGCGTGCTTGGGCGAGAGTAGTACTAGGATGGGTGACCCCCTGGGAAGTCCTCGTGTTGCACCCCTTTTTTGCCTTGTCTCGTCTCCTTTTTAAACTTTTTTTTAGCGTCGCCATTGGAAGTTCTCGTTTTCGCACCCCTTTTGCCATGTCACGACTCCCATTTCAAGTTTTTGATTTCTTACGTCCCGACTCCCTTTTTTATATTCATTTTTTATTTTTAATTCTTTTTTCTTTTTAACCTTTTCAGCATATTAGCATTAAGCGCGCATATCATTTCGGGTGCGATCATACCAGCACTAATGCACCGGATCCCATCAGAACTCCGAAGTTAAGCGTGCTTGGGCGAGAGTAGTACTAGGATGGGTGACCCCCTGGGAAGTCCTCGTGTTGCACCCCTTTTTTGCCTTGTCTCGTCTCCTTTTTAAACTTTTTTTTAGCGTCGCCATTGGAAGTTCTCGTTTTCGCACCCCTTTTGCCATGTCACGACTCCCATTTCAAGTTTTTGATTTCTTACGTCCCGACTCCCTTTTTTATATTCATTTTTTATTTTTAATTCTTTTTTCTTTTTAACCTTTTCAGCATATTAGCATTAAGCGCGCATATCATTTCGGGTGCGATCATACCAGCACTAATGCACCGGATCCCATCAGAACTCCGAAGTTAAGCGTGCTTGGGCGAGAGTAGTACTAGGATGGGTGACCCCCTGGGAAGTCCTCGTGTTGCACCCCTTTTTTGCCTTGTCTCGTCTCCTTTTTAAACTTTTTTTTAGCGTCGCCATTGGAAGTTCTCGTTTTCGCACCCCTTTTGCCATGTCACGACTCCCATTTCAAGTTTTTGATTTCTTACGTCCCGACTCCCTTTTTTATATTCATTTTTTATTTTTAATTCTTTTTTCTTTTTAACCTTTTCAGCATATTAGCATTAAGCGCGCATATCATTTCGGGTGCGATCATACCAGCACTAATGCACCGGATCCCATCAGAACTCCGAAGTTAAGCGTGCTTGGGCGAGAGTAGTACTAGGATGGGTGACCCCCTGGGAAGTCCTCGTGTTGCACCCCTTTTTTGCCTTGTCTCGTCTCCTTTTTAAACTTTTTTTTAGCGTCGCCATTGGAAGTTCTCGTTTTCGCACCCCTTTTGCCATGTCACGACTCCCATTTCAAGTTTTTGATTTCTTACGTCCCGACTCCCTTTTTTATATTCATTTTTTATTTTTAATTCTTTTTTCTTTTTAACCTTTTCAGCATATTAGCATTAAGCGCGCATATCATTTCGGGTGCGATCATACCAGCACTAATGCACCGGATCCCATCAGAACTCCGAAGTTAAGCGTGCTTGGGCGAGAGTAGTACTAGGATGGGTGACCCCCTGGGAAGTCCTCGTGTTGCACCCCTTTTTTGCCTTGTCTCGTCTCCTTTTTAAACTTTTTTTTAGCGTCGCCATTGGAAGTTCTCGTTTTCGCACCCCTTTTGCCATGTCACGACTCCCATTTCAAGTTTTTGATTTCTTACGTCCCGACTCCCTTTTTTATATTCATTTTTTATTTTTAATTCTTTTTTCTTTTTAACCTTTTCAGCATATTAGCATTAAGCGCGCATATCATTTCGGGTGCGATCATACCAGCACTAATGCACCGGATCCCATCAGAACTCCGAAGTTAAGCGTGCTTGGGCGAGAGTAGTACTAGGATGGGTGACCCCCTGGGAAGTCCTCGTGTTGCACCCCTTTTTTGCCTTGTCTCGTCTCCTTTTTAAACTTTTTTTTAGCGTCGCCATTGGAAGTTCTCGTTTTCGCACCCCTTTTGCCATGTCACGACTCCCATTTCAAGTTTTTGATTTCTTACGTCCCGACTCCCTTTTTTATATTCATTTTTTATTTTTAATTCTTTTTTCTTTTTAACCTTTTCAGCATATTAGCATTAAGCGCGCATATCATTTCGGGTGCGATCATACCAGCACTAATGCACCGGATCCCATCAGAACTCCGAAGTTAAGCGTGCTTGGGCGAGAGTAGTACTAGGATGGGTGACCCCCTGGGAAGTCCTCGTGTTGCACCCCTTTTTTGCCTTGTCTCGTCTCCTTTTTAAACTTTTTTTTAGCGTCGCCATTGGAAGTTCTCGTTTTCGCACCCCTTTTGCCATGTCACGACTCCCATTTCAAGTTTTTGATTTCTTACGTCCCGACTCCCTTTTTTATATTCATTTTTTATTTTTAATTCTTTTTTCTTTTTAACCTTTTCAGCATATTAGCATTAAGCGCGCATATCATTTCGGGTGCGATCATACCAGCACTAATGCACCGGATCCCATCAGAACTCCGAAGTTAAGCGTGCTTGGGCGAGAGTAGTACTAGGATGGGTGACCCCCTGGGAAGTCCTCGTGTTGCACCCCTTTTTTGCCTTGTCTCGTCTCCTTTTTAAACTTTTTTTTAGCGTCGCCATTGGAAGTTCTCGTTTTCGCACCCCTTTTGCCATGTCACGACTCCCATTTCAAGTTTTTGATTTCTTACGTCCCGACTCCCTTTTTTATATTCATTTTTTATTTTTAATTCTTTTTTCTTTTTAACCTTTTCAGCATATTAGCATTAAGCGCGCATATCATTTCGGGTGCGATCATACCAGCACTAATGCACCGGATCCCATCAGAACTCCGAAGTTAAGCGTGCTTGGGCGAGAGTAGTACTAGGATGGGTGACCCCCTGGGAAGTCCTCGTGTTGCACCCCTTTTTTGCCTTGTCTCGTCTCCTTTTTAAACTTTTTTTTAGCGTCGCCATTGGAAGTTCTCGTTTTCGCACCCCTTTTGCCATGTCACGACTCCCATTTCAAGTTTTTGATTTCTTACGTCCCGACTCCCTTTTTTATATTCATTTTTTATTTTTAATTCTTTTTTCTTTTTAACCTTTTCAGCATATTAGCATTAAGCGCGCATATCATTTCGGGTGCGATCATACCAGCACTAATGCACCGGATCCCATCAGAACTCCGAAGTTAAGCGTGCTTGGGCGAGAGTAGTACTAGGATGGGTGACCCCCTGGGAAGTCCTCGTGTTGCACCCCTTTTTTGCCTTGTCTCGTCTCCTTTTTAAACTTTTTTTTAGCGTCGCCATTGGAAGTTCTCGTTTTCGCACCCCTTTTGCCATGTCACGACTCCCATTTCAAGTTTTTGATTTCTTACGTCCCGACTCCCTTTTTTATATTCATTTTTTATTTTTAATTCTTTTTTCTTTTTAACCTTTTCAGCATATTAGCATTAAGCGCGCATATCATTTCGGGTGCGATCATACCAGCACTAATGCACCGGATCCCATCAGAACTCCGAAGTTAAGCGTGCTTGGGCGAGAGTAGTACTAGGATGGGTGACCCCCTGGGAAGTCCTCGTGTTGCACCCCTTTTTTGCCTTGTCTCGTCTCCTTTTTAAACTTTTTTTTAGCGTCGCCATTGGAAGTTCTCGTTTTCGCACCCCTTTTGCCATGTCACGACTCCCATTTCAAGTTTTTGATTTCTTACGTCCCGACTCCCTTTTTTATATTCATTTTTTATTTTTAATTCTTTTTTCTTTTTAACCTTTTCAGCATATTAGCATTAAGCGCGCATATCATTTCGGGTGCGATCATACCAGCACTAATGCACCGGATCCCATCAGAACTCCGAAGTTAAGCGTGCTTGGGCGAGAGTAGTACTAGGATGGGTGACCCCCTGGGAAGTCCTCGTGTTGCACCCCTTTTTTGCCTTGTCTCGTCTCCTTTTTAAACTTTTTTTTAGCGTCGCCATTGGAAGTTCTCGTTTTCGCACCCCTTTTGCCATGTCACGACTCCCATTTCAAGTTTTTGATTTCTTACGTCCCGACTCCCTTTTTTATATTCATTTTTTATTTTTAATTCTTTTTTCTTTTTAACCTTTTCAGCATATTAGCATTAAGCGCGCATATCATTTCGGGTGCGATCATACCAGCACTAATGCACCGGATCCCATCAGAACTCCGAAGTTAAGCGTGTTTGGGCGAGAGTAGTACTAGGATGGGTGACCCCCTGGGAAGTCCTCGTGTTGCACCCCTTTTTTGCCTTGTCTCGTCTCCTTTTTAAACTTTTTTTTAGCGTCGCCATTGGAAGTTCTCGTTTTCGCACCCCTTTTGCCATGTCACGACTCCCATTTCAAGTTTTTGATTTCTTACGTCCCGACTCCCTTTTTTATATTCATTTTTTATTTTTAATTCTTTTTTCTTTTTAACCTTTTCAGCATATTAGCATTAAGCGCGCATATCATTTCGGGTGCGATCATACCAGCACTAATGCACCGGATCCCATCAGAACTCCGAAGTTAAGCGTGCTTGGGCGAGAGTAGTACTAGGATGGGTGACCCCCTGGGAAGTCCTCGTGTTGCACCCCTTTTTTGCCTTGTCTCGTCTCCTTTTTAAACTTTTTTTTAGCGTCGCCATTGGAAGTTCTCGTTTTCGCACCCCTTTTGCCATGTCACGACTCCCATTTCAAGTTTTTGATTTCTTACGTCCCGACTCCCTTTTTTATATTCATTTTTTATTTTTAATTCTTTTTTCTTTTTAACCTTTTCAGCATATTAGCATTAAGCGCGCATATCATTTCGGGTGCGATCATACCAGCACTAATGCACCGGATCCCATCAGAACTCCGAAGTTAAGCGTGCTTGGGCGAGAGTAGTACTAGGATGGGTGACCCCCTGGGAAGTCCTCGTGTTGCACCCCTTTTTTGCCTTGTCTCGTCTCCTTTTTAAACTTTTTTTTAGCGTCGCCATTGGAAGTTCTCGTTTTCGCACCCCTTTTGCCATGTCACGACTCCCATTTCAAGTTTTTGATTTCTTACGTCCCGACTCCCTTTTTTATATTCATTTTTTATTTTTAATTCTTTTTTCTTTTTAACCTTTTCAGCATATTAGCATTAAGCGCGCATATCATTTCGGGTGCGATCATACCAGCACTAATGCACCGGATCCCATCAGAACTCCGAAGTTAAGCGTGCTTGGGCGAGAGTAGTACTAGGATGGGTGACCCCCTGGGAAGTCCTCGTGTTGCACCCCTTTTTTGCCTTGTCTCGTCTCCTTTTTAAACTTTTTTTTAGCGTCGCCATTGGAAGTTCTCGTTTTCGCACCCCTTTTGCCATGTCACGACTCCCATTTCAAGTTTTTGATTTCTTACGTCCCGACTCCCTTTTTTATATTCATTTTTTATTTTTAATTCTTTTTTCTTTTTAACCTTTTCAGCATATTAGCATTAAGCGCGCATATCATTTCGGGTGCGATCATACCAGCACTAATGCACCGGATCCCATCAGAACTCCGAAGTTAAGCGTGCTTGGGCGAGAGTAGTACTAGGATGGGTGACCCCCTGGGAAGTCCTCGTGTTGCACCCCTTTTTTGCCTTGTCTCGTCTCCTTTTTAAACTTTTTTTTAGCGTCGCCATTGGAAGTTCTCGTTTTCGCACCCCTTTTGCCATGTCACGACTCCCATTTCAAGTTTTTGATTTCTTACGTCCCGACTCCCTTTTTTATATTCATTTTTTATTTTTAATTCTTTTTTCTTTTTAACCTTTTCAGCATATTAGCATTAAGCGCGCATATCATTTCGGGTGCGATCATACCAGCACTAATGCACCGGATCCCATCAGAACTCCGAAGTTAAGCGTGCTTGGGCGAGAGTAGTACTAGGATGGGTGACCCCCTGGGAAGTCCTCGTGTTGCACCCCTTTTTTGCCTTGTCTCGTCTCCTTTTTAAACTTTTTTTTAGCGTCGCCATTGGAAGTTCTCGTTTTCGCACCCCTTTTGCCATGTCACGACTCCCATTTCAAGTTTTTGATTTCTTACGTCCCGACTCCCTTTTTTATATTCATTTTTTATTTTTAATTCTTTTTTCTTTTTAACCTTTTCAGCATATTAGCATTAAGCGCGCATATCATTTCGGGTGCGATCATACCAGCACTAATGCACCGGATCCCATCAGAACTCCGAAGTTAAGCGTGCTTGGGCGAGAGTAGTACTAGGATGGGTGACCCCCTGGGAAGTCCTCGTGTTGCACCCCTTTTTTGCCTTGTCTCGTCTCCTTTTTAAACTTTTTTTTAGCGTCGCCATTGGAAGTTCTCGTTTTCGCACCCCTTTTGCCATGTCACGACTCCCATTTCAAGTTTTTGATTTCTTACGTCCCGACTCCCTTTTTTATATTCATTTTTTATTTTTAATTCTTTTTTCTTTTTAACCTTTTCAGCATATTAGCATTAAGCGCGCATATCATTTCGGGTGCGATCATACCAGCACTAATGCACCGGATCCCATCAGAACTCCGAAGTTAAGCGTGCTTGGGCGAGAGTAGTACTAGGATGGGTGACCCCCTGGGAAGTCCTCGTGTTGCACCCCTTTTTTGCCTTGTCTCGTCTCCTTTTTAAACTTTTTTTTAGCGTCGCCATTGGAAGTTCTCGTTTTCGCACCCCTTTTGCCATGTCACGACTCCCATTTCAAGTTTTTGATTTCTTACGTCCCGACTCCCTTTTTTATATTCATTTTTTATTTTTAATTCTTTTTTCTTTTTAACCTTTTCAGCATATTAGCATTAAGCGCGCATATCATTTCGGGTGCGATCATACCAGCACTAATGCACCGGATCCCATCAGAACTCCGAAGTTAAGCGTGCTTGGGCGAGAGTAGTACTAGGATGGGTGACCCCCTGGGAAGTCCTCGTGTTGCACCCCTTTTTTGCCTTGTCTCGTCTCCTTTTTAAACTTTTTTTTAGCGTCGCCATTGGAAGTTCTCGTTTTCGCACCCCTTTTGCCATGTCACGACTCCCATTTCAAGTTTTTGATTTCTTACGTCCCGACTCCCTTTTTTATATTCATTTTTTATTTTTAATTCTTTTTTCTTTTTAACCTTTTCAGCATATTAGCATTAAGCGCGCATATCATTTCGGGTGCGATCATACCAGCACTAATGCACCGGATCCCATCAGAACTCCGAAGTTAAGCGTGCTTGGGCGAGAGTAGTACTAGGATGGGTGACCCCCTGGGAAGTCCTCGTGTTGCACCCCTTTTTTGCCTTGTCTCGTCTCCTTTTTAAACTTTTTTTTAGCGTCGCCATTGGAAGTTCTCGTTTTCGCACCCCTTTTGCCATGTCACGACTCCCATTTCAAGTTTTTGATTTCTTACGTCCCGACTCCCTTTTTTATATTCATTTTTTATTTTTAATTCTTTTTTCTTTTTAACCTTTTCAGCATATTAGCATTAAGCGCGCATATCATTTCGGGTGCGATCATACCAGCACTAATGCACCGGATCCCATCAGAACTCCGAAGTTAAGCGTGCTTGGGCGAGAGTAGTACTAGGATGGGTGACCCCCTGGGAAGTCCTCGTGTTGCACCCCTTTTTTGCCTTGTCTCGTCTCCTTTTTAAACTTTTTTTTAGCGTCGCCATTGGAAGTTCTCGTTTTCGCACCCCTTTTGCCATGTCACGACTCCCATTTCAAGTTTTTGATTTCTTACGTCCCGACTCCCTTTTTTATATTCATTTTTTATTTTTAATTCTTTTTTCTTTTTAACCTTTTCAGCATATTAGCATTAAGCGCGCATATCATTTCGGGTGCGATCATACCAGCACTAATGCACCGGATCCCATCAGAACTCCGAAGTTAAGCGTGCTTGGGCGAGAGTAGTACTAGGATGGGTGACCCCCTGGGAAGTCCTCGTGTTGCACCCCTTTTTTGCCTTGTCTCGTCTCCTTTTTAAACTTTTTTTTAGCGTCGCCATTGGAAGTTCTCGTTTTCGCACCCCTTTTGCCATGTCACGACTCCCATTTCAAGTTTTTGATTTCTTACGTCCCGACTCCCTTTTTTATATTCATTTTTTATTTTTAATTCTTTTTTCTTTTTAACCTTTTCAGCATATTAGCATTAAGCGCGCATATCATTTCGGGTGCGATCATACCAGCACTAATGCACCGGATCCCATCAGAACTCCGAAGTTAAGCGTGCTTGGGCGAGAGTAGTACTAGGATGGGTGACCCCCTGGGAAGTCCTCGTGTTGCACCCCTTTTTTGCCTTGTCTCGTCTCCTTTTTAAACTTTTTTTTAGCGTCGCCATTGGAAGTTCTCGTTTTCGCACCCCTTTTGCCATGTCACGACTCCCATTTCAAGTTTTTGATTTCTTACGTCCCGACTCCCTTTTTTATATTCATTTTTTATTTTTAATTCTTTTTTCTTTTTAACCTTTTCAGCATATTAGCATTAAGCGCGCATATCATTTCGGGTGCGATCATACCAGCACTAATGCACCGGATCCCATCAGAACTCCGAAGTTAAGCGTGCTTGGGCGAGAGTAGTACTAGGATGGGTGACCCCCTGGGAAGTCCTCGTGTTGCACCCCTTTTTTGCCTTGTCTCGTCTCCTTTTTAAACTTTTTTTTAGCGTCGCCATTGGAAGTTCTCGTTTTCGCACCCCTTTTGCCATGTCACGACTCCCATTTCAAGTTTTTGATTTCTTACGTCCCGACTCCCTTTTTTATATTCATTTTTTATTTTTAATTCTTTTTTCTTTTTAACCTTTTCAGCATATTAGCATTAAGCGCGCATATCATTTCGGGTGCGATCATACCAGCACTAATGCACCGGATCCCATCAGAACTCCGAAGTTAAGCGTGCTTGGGCGAGAGTAGTACTAGGATGGGTGACCCCCTGGGAAGTCCTCGTGTTGCACCCCTTTTTTGCCTTGTCTCGTCTCCTTTTTAAACTTTTTTTTAGCGTCGCCATTGGAAGTTCTCGTTTTCGCACCCCTTTTGCCATGTCACGACTCCCATTTCAAGTTTTTGATTTCTTACGTCCCGACTCCCTTTTTTATATTCATTTTTTATTTTTAATTCTTTTTTCTTTTTAACCTTTTCAGCATATTAGCATTAAGCGCGCATATCATTTCGGGTGCGATCATACCAGCACTAATGCACCGGATCCCATCAGAACTCCGAAGTTAAGCGTGCTTGGGCGAGAGTAGTACTAGGATGGGTGACCCCCTGGGAAGTCCTCGTGTTGCACCCCTTTTTTGCCTTGTCTCGTCTCCTTTTTAAACTTTTTTTTAGCGTCGCCATTGGAAGTTCTCGTTTTCGCACCCCTTTTGCCATGTCACGACTCCCATTTCAAGTTTTTGATTTCTTACGTCCCGACTCCCTTTTTTATATTCATTTTTTATTTTTAATTCTTTTTTCTTTTTAACCTTTTCAGCATATTAGCATTAAGCGCGCATATCATTTCGGGTGCGATCATACCAGCACTAATGCACCGGATCCCATCAGAACTCCGAAGTTAAGCGTGCTTGGGCGAGAGTAGTACTAGGATGGGTGACCCCCTGGGAAGTCCTCGTGTTGCACCCCTTTTTTGCCTTGTCTCGTCTCCTTTTTAAACTTTTTTTTAGCGTCGCCATTGGAAGTTCTCGTTTTCGCACCCCTTTTGCCATGTCACGACTCCCATTTCAAGTTTTTGATTTCTTACGTCCCGACTCCCTTTTTTATATTCATTTTTTATTTTTAATTCTTTTTTCTTTTTAACCTTTTCAGCATATTAGCATTAAGCGCGCATATCATTTCGGGTGCGATCATACCAGCACTAATGCACCGGATCCCATCAGAACTCCGAAGTTAAGCGTGCTTGGGCGAGAGTAGTACTAGGATGGGTGACCCCCTGGGAAGTCCTCGTGTTGCACCCCTTTTTTGCCTTGTCTCGTCTCCTTTTTAAACTTTTTTTTAGCGTCGCCATTGGAAGTTCTCGTTTTCGCACCCCTTTTGCCATGTCACGACTCCCATTTCAAGTTTTTGATTTCTTACGTCCCGACTCCCTTTTTTATATTCATTTTTTATTTTTAATTCTTTTTTCTTTTTAACCTTTTCAGCATATTAGCATTAAGCGCGCATATCATTTCGGGTGCGATCATACCAGCACTAATGCACCGGATCCCATCAGAACTCCGAAGTTAAGCGTGCTTGGGCGAGAGTAGTACTAGGATGGGTGACCCCCTGGGAAGTCCTCGTGTTGCACCCCTTTTTTGCCTTGTCTCGTCTCCTTTTTAAACTTTTTTTTAGCGTCGCCATTGGAAGTTCTCGTTTTCGCACCCCTTTTGCCATGTCACGACTCCCATTTCAAGTTTTTGATTTCTTACGTCCCGACTCCCTTTTTTATATTCATTTTTTATTTTTAATTCTTTTTTCTTTTTAACCTTTTCAGCATATTAGCATTAAGCGCGCATATCATTTCGGGTGCGATCATACCAGCACTAATGCACCGGATCCCATCAGAACTCCGAAGTTAAGCGTGCTTGGGCGAGAGTAGTACTAGGATGGGTGACCCCCTGGGAAGTCCTCGTGTTGCACCCCTTTTTTGCCTTGTCTCGTCTCCTTTTTAAACTTTTTTTTAGCGTCGCCATTGGAAGTTCTCGTTTTCGCACCCCTTTTGCCATGTCACGACTCCCATTTCAAGTTTTTGATTTCTTACGTCCCGACTCCCTTTTTTATATTCATTTTTTATTTTTAATTCTTTTTTCTTTTTAACCTTTTCAGCATATTAGCATTAAGCGCGCATATCATTTCGGGTGCGATCATACCAGCACTAATGCACCGGATCCCATCAGAACTCCGAAGTTAAGCGTGCTTGGGCGAGAGTAGTACTAGGATGGGTGACCCCCTGGGAAGTCCTCGTGTTGCACCCCTTTTTTGCCTTGTCTCGTCTCCTTTTTAAACTTTTTTTTAGCGTCGCCATTGGAAGTTCTCGTTTTCGCACCCCTTTTGCCATGTCACGACTCCCATTTCAAGTTTTTGATTTCTTACGTCCCGACTCCCTTTTTTATATTCATTTTTTATTTTTAATTCTTTTTTCTTTTTAACCTTTTCAGCATATTAGCATTAAGCGCGCATATCATTTCGGGTGCGATCATACCAGCACTAATGCACCGGATCCCATCAGAACTCCGAAGTTAAGCGTGCTTGGGCGAGAGTAGTACTAGGATGGGTGACCCCCTGGGAAGTCCTCGTGTTGCACCCCTTTTTTGCCTTGTCTCGTCTCCTTTTTAAACTTTTTTTTAGCGTCGCCATTGGAAGTTCTCGTTTTCGCACCCCTTTTGCCATGTCACGACTCCCATTTCAAGTTTTTGATTTCTTACGTCCCGACTCCCTTTTTTATATTCATTTTTTATTTTTAATTCTTTTTTCTTTTTAACCTTTTCAGCATATTAGCATTAAGCGCGCATATCATTTCGGGTGCGATCATACCAGCACTAATGCACCGGATCCCATCAGAACTCCGAAGTTAAGCGTGCTTGGGCGAGAGTAGTACTAGGATGGGTGACCCCCTGGGAAGTCCTCGTGTTGCACCCCTTTTTTGCCTTGTCTCGTCTCCTTTTTAAACTTTTTTTTAGCGTCGCCATTGGAAGTTCTCGTTTTCGCACCCCTTTTGCCATGTCACGACTCCCATTTCAAGTTTTTGATTTCTTACGTCCCGACTCCCTTTTTTATATTCATTTTTTATTTTTAATTCTTTTTTCTTTTTAACCTTTTCAGCATATTAGCATTAAGCGCGCATATCATTTCGGGTGCGATCATACCAGCACTAATGCACCGGATCCCATCAGAACTCCGAAGTTAAGCGTGCTTGGGCGAGAGTAGTACTAGGATGGGTGACCCCCTGGGAAGTCCTCGTGTTGCACCCCTTTTTTGCCTTGTCTCGTCTCCTTTTTAAACTTTTTTTTAGCGTCGCCATTGGAAGTTCTCGTTTTCGCACCCCTTTTGCCATGTCACGACTCCCATTTCAAGTTTTTGATTTCTTACGTCCCGACTCCCTTTTTTATATTCATTTTTTATTTTTAATTCTTTTTTCTTTTTAACCTTTTCAGCATATTAGCATTAAGCGCGCATATCATTTCGGGTGCGATCATACCAGCACTAATGCACCGGATCCCATCAGAACTCCGAAGTTAAGCGTGCTTGGGCGAGAGTAGTACTAGGATGGGTGACCCCCTGGGAAGTCCTCGTGTTGCACCCCTTTTTTGCCTTGTCTCGTCTCCTTTTTAAACTTTTTTTTAGCGTCGCCATTGGAAGTTCTCGTTTTCGCACCCCTTTTGCCATGTCACGACTCCCATTTCAAGTTTTTGATTTCTTACGTCCCGACTCCCTTTTTTATATTCATTTTTTATTTTTAATTCTTTTTTCTTTTTAACCTTTTCAGCATATTAGCATTAAGCGCGCATATCATTTCGGGTGCGATCATACCAGCACTAATGCACCGGATCCCATCAGAACTCCGAAGTTAAGCGTGCTTGGGCGAGAGTAGTACTAGGATGGGTGACCCCCTGGGAAGTCCTCGTGTTGCACCCCTTTTTTGCCTTGTCTCGTCTCCTTTTTAAACTTTTTTTTAGCGTCGCCATTGGAAGTTCTCGTTTTCGCACCCCTTTTGCCATGTCACGACTCCCATTTCAAGTTTTTGATTTCTTACGTCCCGACTCCCTTTTTTATATTCATTTTTTATTTTTAATTCTTTTTTCTTTTTAACCTTTTCAGCATATTAGCATTAAGCGCGCATATCATTTCGGGTGCGATCATACCAGCACTAATGCACCGGATCCCATCAGAACTCCGAAGTTAAGCGTGCTTGGGCGAGAGTAGTACTAGGATGGGTGACCCCCTGGGAAGTCCTCGTGTTGCACCCCTTTTTTGCCTTGTCTCGTCTCCTTTTTAAACTTTTTTTTAGCGTCGCCATTGGAAGTTCTCGTTTTCGCACCCCTTTTGCCATGTCACGACTCCCATTTCAAGTTTTTGATTTCTTACGTCCCGACTCCCTTTTTTATATTCATTTTTTATTTTTAATTCTTTTTTCTTTTTAACCTTTTCAGCATATTAGCATTAAGCGCGCATATCATTTCGGGTGCGATCATACCAGCACTAATGCACCGGATCCCATCAGAACTCCGAAGTTAAGCGTGCTTGGGCGAGAGTAGTACTAGGATGGGTGACCCCCTGGGAAGTCCTCGTGTTGCACCCCTTTTTTGCCTTGTCTCGTCTCCTTTTTAAACTTTTTTTTAGCGTCGCCATTGGAAGTTCTCGTTTTCGCACCCCTTTTGCCATGTCACGACTCCCATTTCAAGTTTTTGATTTCTTACGTCCCGACTCCCTTTTTTATATTCATTTTTTATTTTTAATTCTTTTTTCTTTTATAACCTTTTCAGCATATTAGCATTAAGCGCGCATATCATTTCGGGTGCGATCATACCAGCACTAATGCACCGGATCCCATCAGAACTCCGAAGTTAAGCGTGCTTGGGCGAGAGTAGTACTAGGATGGGTGACCCCCTGGGAAGTCCTCGTGTTGCACCCCTTTTTTGCCTTGTCTCGTCTCCTTTTTAAACTTTTTTTTAGCGTCGCCATTGGAAGTTCTCGTTTTCGCACCCCTTTTGCCATGTCACGACTCCCATTTCAAGTTTTTGATTTCTTACGTCCCGACTCCCTTTTTTATATTCATTTTTTATTTTTAATTCTTTTTTCTTTTTAACCTTTTCAGCATATTAGCATTAAGCGCGCATATCATTTCGGGTGCGATCATACCAGCACTAATGCACCGGATCCCATCAGAACTCCGAAGTTAAGCGTGCTTGGGCGAGAGTAGTACTAGGATGGGTGACCCCCTGGGAAGTCCTCGTGTTGCACCCCTTTTTTGCCTTGTCTCGTCTCCTTTTTAAACTTTTTTTTAGCGTCGCCATTGGAAGTTCTCGTTTTCGCACCCCTTTTGCCATGTCACGACTCCCATTTCAAGTTTTTGATTTCTTACGTCCCGACTCCCTTTTTTATATTCATTTTTTATTTTTAATTCTTTTTTCTTTTTAACCTTTTCAGCATATTAGCATTAAGCGCGCATATCATTTCGGGTGCGATCATACCAGCACTAATGCACCGGATCCCATCAGAACTCCGAAGTTAAGCGTGCTTGGGCGAGAGTAGTACTAGGATGGGTGACCCCCTGGGAAGTCCTCGTGTTGCACCCCTTTTTTGCCTTGTCTCGTCTCCTTTTTAAACTTTTTTTTAGCGTCGCCATTGGAAGTTCTCGTTTTCCGCACCCCTTTTGCCATGTCACGACTCCCATTTCAAGTTTTTGATTTCTTACGTCCCGACTCCCTTTTTTATATTCATTTTTTATTTTTAATTCTTTTTTCTTTTTAACCTTTTCAGCATATTAGCATTAAGCGCGCATATCATTTCGGGTGCGATCATACCAGCACTAATGCACCGGATCCCATCAGAACTCCGAAGTTAAGCGTGCTTGGGCGAGAGTAGTACTAGGATGGGTGACCCCCTGGGAAGTCCTCGTGTTGCACCCCTTTTTTGCCTTGTCTCGTCTCCTTTTTAAACTTTTTTTTAGCGTCGCCATTGGAAGTTCTCGTTTTCGCACCCCTTTTGCCATGTCACGACTCCCATTTCAAGTTTTTGATTTCTTACGTCCCGACTCCCTTTTTTATATTCATTTTTTATTTTTAATTCTTTTTTCTTTTTAACCTTTTCAGCATATTAGCATTAAGCGCGCATATCATTTCGGGTGCGATCATACCAGCACTAATGCACCGGATCCCATCAGAACTCCGAAGTTAAGCGTGCTTGGGCGAGAGTAGTACTAGGATGGGTGACCCCCTGGGAAGTCCTCGTGTTGCACCCCTTTTTTGCCTTGTCTCGTCTCCTTTTTAAACTTTTTTTTAGCGTCGCCATTGGAAGTTCTCGTTTTCGCACCCCTTTTGCCATGTCACGACTCCCATTTCAAGTTTTTGATTTCTTACGTCCCGACTCCCTTTTTTATATTCATTTTTTATTTTTAATTCTTTTTTCTTTTTAACCTTTTCAGCATATTAGCATTAAGCGCGCATATCATTTCGGGTGCGATCATACCAGCACTAATGCACCGGATCCCATCAGAACTCCGAAGTTAAGCGTGCTTGGGCGAGAGTAGTACTAGGATGGGTGACCCCCTGGGAAGTCCTCGTGTTGCACCCCTTTTTTGCTTTTAGCGTCGCCATTGGAAGTTCTCGTTTTCGCACCCCTTTTGCCATGTCACGACTCCCATTTCAAGTTTTTGATTTCTTACGTCCCGACTCCCTTTTTTATATTCATTTTTTATTTTTAATTCTTTTTTCTTTTTAACCTTTTCAGCATATTAGCATTAAGCGCGCATATCATTTCGGGTGCGATCATACCAGCACTAATGCACCGGATCCCATCAGAACTCCGAAGTTAAGCGTGCTTGGGCGAGAGTAGTACTAGGATGGGTGACCCCCTGGGAAGTCCTCGTGTTGCACCCCTTTTTTGCCTTGTCTCGTCTCCTTTTTAAACTTTTTTTTAGCGTCGCCATTGGAAGTTCTCGTTTTCGCACCCCTTTTGCCATGTCACGACTCCCATTTCAAGTTTTTGATTTCTTACGTCCCGACTCCCTTTTTTATATTCATTTTTTATTTTTAATTCTTTTTTCTTTTTAACCTTTTCAGCATATTAGCATTAAGCGCGCATATCATTTCGGGTGCGATCATACCAGCACTAATGCACCGGATCCCATCAGAACTCCGAAGTTAAGCGTGCTTGGGCGAGAGTAGTACTAGGATGGGTGACCCCCTGGGAAGTCCTCGTGTTAGCACCCCTTTTTTGCCTTGTCTCTGCACCCCTTTTTTGCCTTGTCTCGTCTCCTTTTTAAACTTTTTTTTAGCGTCGCCATTGGAAGTTCTCGTTTTCGCACCCCTTTTGCCATGTCACGACTCCCATTTCAAGTTTTTGATTTCTTACGTCCCGACTCCCTTTTTTATATTCATTTTTTATTTTTAATTCTTTTTTCTTTTTAACCTTTTCAGCATATTAGCATTAAGCGCGCATATCATTTCGGGTGCGATCATACCAGCACTAATGCACCGGATCCCATCAGAACTCCGAAGTTAAGCGTGCTTGGGCGAGAGTAGTACTAGGATGGGTGACCCCCTGGGAAGTCCTCGTGTTGCACCCCTTTTTTGCCTTGTCTCGTCTCCTTTTTAAACTTTTTTTTAGCGTCGCCATTGGAAGTTCTCGTTTTCGCACCCCTTTTGCCATGTCACGACTCCCATTTCAAGTTTTTGATTTCTTACGTCCCGACTCCCTTTTTTATATTCATTTTTTATTTTTAATTCTTTTTTCTTTTTAACCTTTTCAGCATATTAGCATTAAGCGCGCATATCATTTCGGGTGCGATCATACCAGCACTAATGCACCGGATCCCATCAGAACTCCGAAGTTAAGCGTGCTTGGGCGAGAGTAGTACTAGGATGGGTGACCCCCTGGGAAGTCCTCGTGTTGCACCCCTTTTTTGCCTTGTCTCGTCTCCTTTTTAAACTTTTTTTTAGCGTCGCCATTGGAAGTTCTCGTTTTCGCACCCCTTTTGCCATGTCACGACTCCCATTTCAAGTTTTTGATTTCTTACGTCCCGACTCCCTTTTTTATATTCATTTTTTATTTTTAATTCTTTTTTCTTTTTAACCTTTTCAGCATATTAGCATTAAGCGCGCATATCATTTCGGGTGCGATCATACCAGCACTAATGCACTGGATCCCATCAGAACTCCGAAGTTAAGCGTGCTTGGGCGAGAGTAGTACTAGGATGGGTGACCCCCTGGGAAGTCCTCGTGTTGCACCCCTTTTTTGCCTTGTCTCGTCTCCTTTTTAAACTTTTTTTTAGCGTCGCCATTGGAAGTTCTCGTTTTCGCACCCCTTTTGCCATGTCACGACTCCCATTTCAAGTTTTTGATTTCTTACGTCCCGACTCCCTTTTTTATATTCATTTTTTATTTTTAATTCTTTTTTCTTTTTAACCTTTTCAGCATATTAGCATTAAGCGCGCATATCATTTCGGGTGCGATCATACCAGCACTAATGCACCGGATCCCATCAGAACTCCGAAGTTAAGCGTGCTTGGGCGAGAGTAGTACTAGGATGGGTGACCCCCTGGGAAGTCCTCGTGTTGCACCCCTTTTTTGCCTTGTCTCGTCTCCTTTTTAAACTTTTTTTTAGCGTCGCCATTGGAAGTTCTCGTTTTCGCACCCCTTTTGCCATGTCACGACTCCCATTTCAAGTTTTTGATTTCTTACGTCCCGACTCCCTTTTTTATATTCATTTTTTATTTTTAATTCTTTTTTCTTTTTAACCTTTTCAGCATATTAGCATTAAGCGCGCATATCATTTCGGGTGCGATCATACCAGCACTAATGCACCGGATCCCATCAGAACTCCGAAGTTAAGCGTGCTTGGGCGAGAGTAGTACTAGGATGGGTGACCCCCTGGGAAGTCCTCGTGTTGCACCCCTTTTTTGCCTTGTCTCGTCTCCTTTTTAAACTTTTTTTTAGCGTCGCCATTGGAAGTTCTCGTTTTCGCACCCCTTTTGCCATGTCACGACTCCCATTTCAAGTTTTTGATTTCTTACGTCCCGACTCCCTTTTTTATATTCATTTTTTATTTTTAATTCTTTTTTCTTTTTAACCTTTTCAGCATATTAGCATTAAGCGCGCATATCATTTCGGGTGCGATCATACCAGCACTAATGCACCGGATCCCATCAGAACTCCGAAGTTAAGCGTGCTTGGGCGAGAGTAGTACTAGGATGGGTGACCCCCTGGGAAGTCCTCGTGTTGCACCCCTTTTTTGCCTTGTCTCGTCTCCTTTTTAAACTTTTTTTTAGCGTCGCCATTGGAAGTTCTCGTTTTCGCACCCCTTTTGCCATGTCACGACTCCCATTTCAAGTTTTTGATTTCTTACGTCCCGACTCCCTTTTTTATATTCATTTTTTATTTTTAATTCTTTTTTCTTTTTAACCTTTTCAGCATATTAGCATTAAGCGCGCATATCATTTCGGGTGCGATCATACCAGCACTAATGCACCGGATCCCATCAGAACTCCGAAGTTAAGCGTGCTTGGGCGAGAGTAGTACTAGGATGGGTGACCCCCTGGGAAGTCCTCGTGTTGCACCCCTTTTTTGCCTTGTCTCGTCTCCTTTTTAAACTTTTTTTTAGCGTCGCCATTGGAAGTTCTCGTTTTCGCACCCCTTTTGCCATGTCACGACTCCCATTTCAAGTTTTTGATTTCTTACGTCCCGACTCCCTTTTTTATATTCATTTTTTATTTTTAATTCTTTTTTCTTTTTAACCTTTTCAGCATATTAGCATTAAGCGCGCATATCATTTCGGGTGCGATCATACCAGCACTAATGCACCGGATCCCATCAGAACTCCGAAGTTAAGCGTGCTTGGGCGAGAGTAGTACTAGGATGGGTGACCCCCTGGGAAGTCCTCGTGTTGCACCCCTTTTTTGCCTTGTCTCGTCTCCTTTTTAAACTTTTTTTTAGCGTCGCCATTGGAAGTTCTCGTTTTCGCACCCCTTTTGCCATGTCACGACTCCCATTTCAAGTTTTTGATTTCTTACGTCCCGACTCCCTTTTTTATATTCATTTTTTATTTTTAATTCTTTTTTCTTTTTAACCTTTTCAGCATATTAGCATTAAGCGCGCATATCATTTCGGGTGCGATCATACCAGCACTAATGCACCGGATCCCATCAGAACTCCGAAGTTAAGCGTGCTTGGGCGAGAGTAGTACTAGGATGGGTGACCCCCTGGGAAGTCCTCGTGTTGCACCCCTTTTTTGCCTTGTCTCGTCTCCTTTTTAAACTTTTTTTTAGCGTCGCCATTGGAAGTTCTCGTTTTCGCACCCCTTTTGCCATGTCACGACTCCCATTTCAAGTTTTTGATTTCTTACGTCCCGACTCCCTTTTTTATATTCATTTTTTATTTTTAATTCTTTTTTCTTTTTAACCTTTTCAGCATATTAGCATTAAGCGCGCATATCATTTCGGGTGCGATCATACCAGCACTAATGCACCGGATCCCATCAGAACTCCGAAGTTAAGCGTGCTTGGGCGAGAGTAGTACTAGGATGGGTGACCCCCTGGGAAGTCCTCGTGTTGCACCCCTTTTTTGCCTTGTCTCGTCTCCTTTTTAAACTTTTTTTTAGCGTCGCCATTGGAAGTTCTCGTTTTCGCACCCCTTTTGCCATGTCACGACTCCCATTTCAAGTTTTTGATTTCTTACGTCCCGACTCCCTTTTTTATATTCATTTTTTATTTTTAATTCTTTTTTCTTTTTAACCTTTTCAGCATATTAGCATTAAGCGCGCATATCATTTCGGGTGCGATCATACCAGCACTAATGCACCGGATCCCATCAGAACTCCGAAGTTAAGCGTGCTTGGGCGAGAGTAGTACTAGGATGGGTGACCCCCTGGGAAGTCCTCGTGTTGCACCCCTTTTTTGCCTTGTCTCGTCTCCTTTTTAAACTTTTTTTTAGCGTCGCCATTGGAAGTTCTCGTTTTCGCACCCCTTTTGCCATGTCACGACTCCCATTTCAAGTTTTTGATTTCTTACGTCCCGACTCCCTTTTTTATATTCATTTTTTATTTTTAATTCTTTTTTCTTTTTAACCTTTTCAGCATATTAGCATTAAGCGCGCATATCATTTCGGGTGCGATCATACCAGCACTAATGCACCGGATCCCATCAGAACTCCGAAGTTAAGCGTGCTTGGGCGAGAGTAGTACTAGGATGGGTGACCCCCTGGGAAGTCCTCGTGTTGCACCCCTTTTTTGCCTTGTCTCGTCTCCTTTTTAAACTTTTTTTTAGCGTCGCCATTGGAAGTTCTCGTTTTCGCACCCCTTTTGCCATGTCACGACTCCCATTTCAAGTTTTTGATTTCTTACGTCCCGACTCCCTTTTTTATATTCATTTTTTATTTTTAATTCTTTTTTCTTTTTAACCTTTTCAGCATATTAGCATTAAGCGCGCATATCATTTCGGGTGCGATCATACCAGCACTAATGCACCGGATCCCATCAGAACTCCGAAGTTAAGCGTGCTTGGGCGAGAGTAGTACTAGGATGGGTGACCCCCTGGGAAGTCCTCGTGTTGCACCCCTTTTTTGCCTTGTCTCGTCTCCTTTTTAAACTTTTTTTTAGCGTCGCCATTGGAAGTTCTCGTTTTCGCACCCCTTTTGCCATGTCACGACTCCCATTTCAAGTTTTTGATTTCTTACGTCCCGACTCCCTTTTTTATATTCATTTTTTATTTTTAATTCTTTTTTCTTTTTAACCTTTTCAGCATATTAGCATTAAGCGCGCATATCATTTCGGGTGCGATCATACCAGCACTAATGCACCGGATCCCATCAGAACTCCGAAGTTAAGCGTGCTTGGGCGAGAGTAGTACTAGGATGGGTGACCCCCTGGGAAGTCCTCGTGTTGCACCCCTTTTTTGCCTTGTCTCGTCTCCTTTTTAAACTTTTTTTTAGCGTCGCCATTGGAAGTTCTCGTTTTCGCACCCCTTTTGCCATGTCACGACTCCCATTTCAAGTTTTTGATTTCTTACGTCCCGACTCCCTTTTTTATATTCATTTTTTATTTTTAATTCTTTTTTCTTTTTAACCTTTTCAGCATATTAGCATTAAGCGCGCATATCATTTCGGGTGCGATCATACCAGCACTAATGCACCGGATCCCATCAGAACTCCGAAGTTAAGCGTGCTTGGGCGAGAGTAGTACTAGGATGGGTGACCCCCTGGGAAGTCCTCGTGTTGCACCCCTTTTTTGCCTTGTCTCGTCTCCTTTTTAAACTTTTTTTTAGCGTCGCCATTGGAAGTTCTCGTTTTCGCACCCCTTTTGCCATGTCACGACTCCCATTTCAAGTTTTTGATTTCTTACGTCCCGACTCCCTTTTTTATATTCATTTTTTATTTTTAATTCTTTTTTCTTTTTAACCTTTTCAGCATATTAGCATTAAGCGCGCATATCATTTCGGGTGCGATCATACCAGCACTAATGCACCGGATCCCATCAGAACTCCGAAGTTAAGCGTGCTTGGGCGAGAGTAGTACTAGGATGGGTGACCCCCTGGGAAGTCCTCGTGTTGCACCCCTTTTTTGCCTTGTCTCGTCTCCTTTTTAAACTTTTTTTTAGCGTCGCCATTGGAAGTTCTCGTTTTCGCACCCCTTTTGCCATGTCACGACTCCCATTTCAAGTTTTTGATTTCTTACGTCCCGACTCCCTTTTTTATATTCATTTTTTATTTTTAATTCTTTTTTCTTTTTAACCTTTTCAGCATATTAGCATTAAGCGCGCATATCATTTCGGGTGCGATCATACCAGCACTAATGCACCGGATCCCATCAGAACTCCGAAGTTAAGCGTGCTTGGGCGAGAGTAGTACTAGGATGGGTGACCCCCTGGGAAGTCCTCGTGTTGCACCCCTTTTTTGCCTTGTCTCGTCTCCTTTTTAAACTTTTTTTTAGCGTCGCCATTGGAAGTTCTCGTTTTCGCACCCCTTTTGCCATGTCACGACTCCCATTTCAAGTTTTTGATTTCTTACGTCCCGACTCCCTTTTTTATATTCATTTTTTATTTTTAATTCTTTTTTCTTTTTAACCTTTTCAGCATATTAGCATTAAGCGCGCATATCATTTCGGGTGCGATCATACCAGCACTAATGCACCGGATCCCATCAGAACTCCGAAGTTAAGCGTGCTTGGGCGAGAGTAGTACTAGGATGGGTGACCCCCTGGGAAGTCCTCGTGTTGCACCCCTTTTTTGCCTTGTCTCGTCTCCTTTTTAAACTTTTTTTTAGCGTCGCCATTGGAAGTTCTCGTTTTCGCACCCCTTTTGCCATGTCACGACTCCCATTTCAAGTTTTTGATTTCTTACGTCCCGACTCCCTTTTTTATATTCATTTTTTATTTTTAATTCTTTTTTCTTTTTAACCTTTTCAGCATATTAGCATTAAGCGCGCATATCATTTCGGGTGCGATCATACCAGCACTAATGCACCGGATCCCATCAGAACTCCGAAGTTAAGCGTGCTTGGGCGAGAGTAGTACTAGGATGGGTGACCCCCTGGGAAGTCCTCGTGTTGCACCCCTTTTTTGCCTTGTCTCGTCTCCTTTTTAAACTTTTTTTTAGCGTCGCCATTGGAAGTTCTCGTTTTCGCACCCCTTTTGCCATGTCACGACTCCCATTTCAAGTTTTTGATTTCTTACGTCCCGACTCCCTTTTTTATATTCATTTTTTATTTTTAATTCTTTTTTCTTTTTAACCTTTTCAGCATATTAGCATTAAGCGCGCATATCATTTCGGGTGCGATCATACCAGCACTAATGCACCGGATCCCATCAGAACTCCGAAGTTAAGCATTCTAGTGTTAGTTGTTGGTACAAATCAAAATACTTGTAGTTTTTTAAGTCGGTCTCCAAATCTCTATTATAATATCTTTCTGGAAGCGGAACGACGAAACAAATTGAACTCATTGCGCATCGCGCGATGATGTAAGTTGTTTTTGGCCTAAAATCCAACGATAGGCAGTGTTTGTTGAACTTTTACCATTTTCATACTATTATCTATTTACCTTGTATTTTCTTTCTATTTTTATTACAAATTTTTCTTTTAAATATGACTTTGTTTCTTTCTGATAGGAAGATTTTGATATTTTAACTTTTATAAAATAGTTTTTTTTATCTCCTACTATGTTTGTTTTTCTTTTACGTTTATCTAGAGTATGGGCTATTATACATGATATGAATATATATAATATTGACTTAAAAATATATAATTATAAATTAACCTTAGATAGGTTACCCGTGATCTTTCCCACAACAAGAAATTCTTTGCACTGTAATAAGAGGGTTGTGCAATATTCTTCATGTATCTAATTTTATTTTACATTTCGTATTAATTGATAAGAATTTGTTCCTTCATACATCAAAAAACTTGTTTAATTTGTTCCTATATATTTCATTTATTTTATGTTATAATATAAAATTGTTTCCCCCTTCAAACAATCAATGTGCTATGATTAATCCAAAATTTCAAATTTTCAATCAATGCTATGAGTTTATAGAAGTCAAATTTAGTGCATGTATAATAATGATCACAATTTAGTCATCAAATACTTTGATCACAATGATACAAAATTTTATTGTTTAATTACATACTACCTAAAAATTTTACTTCAACCAAACCTGTTGTTTTAGTTTTTAGCTTCTGTTGTCATTATGAAAGGCGAGATACTTGTGAGATGCGAAATACTTGCGAGACTATTTTCATTTACAATTTTTTTTCAGGTTTTTTTAAAAAAAGATTTAAGTTTGAAAATAGTACAATTACAATGAATTGTTGTTTGATGACACATGCATGATAATATTAAGAATCGATTTTTCAAATTGATTATCTCTCGTTGTATTAATTACAATTAACGAATCTTGATGCACATTCTTTTGATCAAATGTTGGGCTATGGCATATGTAACACCCCAAATTAAACTTTGACTATGTAAAATATAACGTTAATTTTCTATAGTTAAAATAAAACCTAAATGACAATAATGTGTGTAGTGCTCCGGACCAAAAGCGAAATATAATTGATTAATTAAATATTAAACCCTTAATTGAATTATTATGTGCGTTATTTTTGACTGTTTAATTTAATTACGTGCGTTTCAAATACGTGTTTAATACAAGATTTAGATGAAAATATTTTCTAGACATGTAACATAGGATTTCATTATACCATTAGATGCGCAATAGAAAAACGAGAAGATAAAAACGAACTAGGGGTCAATCGGAGACCCGTAGCTCAAACGGCGACGAAAAGGGCAAACACGAAGTTTCGGAAAAATCGAAAGATAGTTCCGGTGAATAGTAACCCAAGATTTTTTCACCATGAACAGTAACCAATATATTTTTGGATGAATAGTGTTTTTCAAAAATCTATAAATAGGGGTGTTTTTGATTCAAAAATCACCGTTTTTCCGTAAGTCTCTCTCTCCTCCCTTATCTCTTTCAATTTTCTATTTCCTGACCACCGGCGCCGGCGCCGCCGCTGGTGGCCGGAAAAATTCAACTTTATCGGTTTCGGCCGATTTTCGCACAGAATGTAGGTCTTGTCGAGACAAGTCTAGGATAGGTTTCGGATTTCAATTTCGATGTCTCGTTCGTCGGGAAACGGCAAAAATGTTGCCGGAAAACCCTAATCCATGTTTTTCAACCCTTTCTCTCTTCTCGTTTCTCTCTCTCCTCCTTCGCCGGAGTGGTGCCTGACCTTCCCGGGATGTCGGACTATCAGTTGGGGGTGGTGGCGCTGCCGTGGGCGGCGCTGTCGGGGTCGGAAATGGTGGTGGAAAGTGGTTGTGTGTGTGTGTAGGCTGGTGTGTGTGTGTGTTTTTACGTGATAGTGTGTGTGTTTTTGGGCTGTTGGTTGCCGGTGATGGGAGGTCGCCGACCGGAGTTGAGTGTTGAGACGGCGCCTCGTTGCACCGCCGTATCAGGTGGTGTTGCCGGTGATGGGAGGTCGCCGACCATGGCCGGAATTTGGGGGGAGAGAAAACGGTTGAGAGGCTGGGCTGGCGCCGGGAGTTGGGCGTGCTGGATAACCATCCCTCAAACTTAAAACACTCCGTTTGAGCTCGTTTCAACTCCGATTGAGCTCATTCTTTTTGCGTTGCAACCCAAATCTTTTCCTCTATATTATCAGATTGTTGGATTTAACTTCTACTCTCGTTTCGTCATCCTCGATCTTTAGATCTTCCATTCCATCTCGTTTTTACCGATCGTTTCAACTCTGATCGAGCTCATTCTTTTTCCGTTGCTATCCAAATCTCCCCCTCTTTCATGTTAGTATACTGAACTGACCTTTCCCTCTTGTTTCTTCAACCTCAATCTTTAGGTCTTCCGTTCCGACTCGTCTCTATCGATCGTATTTTCATCGATATCATCTATACCTTTAATTATACATTTTTAGGATCTAAGAAATGTTATAACTTGTGTAGGCTATCAGTTGGAAGGTGCTTTGTGATACTTGATTTTTATTACTTGAAAACTCATGTGGTAACCACCAAACGAGGTGGGGGTAACTTCTAAACCCTAACACTTATGTTTCCATTATTAAATGCATGAATGCCAGTTACATGTTATGTGAAACTTCTGTTTATGAAACGAATCTTAATCGTTATGCTATATGAATATAAGATTTATGAAATGTCGAGTTTCATGTGTCGTGCTTACATGTGGTGGATTATATGGATATATACATGCATGTTATTTCTATACTACAAAGGGACTACGGTCCAAGACTACGGTCCATATCTATACTACGAAGGGACTACGGTCCATATCTATACTACGAAGAGACTACGGTCCATATATATTGTACGAAGGGACTACAGTCTATTTCTATGCTACGTGTCCCTATGTTAGGTGTTATGCATTCTACGCACTGTCTTTAATTATTGTAATTGTAAGTGTTCAAAAGACTTAACTATTTAATGAACTTTAAAATATGAAATTACTCCCACGAGTGTATTTTGTAACGCCCCATTTTCCTTTTTTTGGAAATAGATCGTCACCCTTTACATATTTAAGAATTAAAGAAATTATAATTACTTTCTAAAAATACAGCGGAAGACTTAAAAGTGAAGACACGAGAGTTATAAATTTTTTTTAAAACATAACATATATACATATATATATCTGTTTATAAACCAAGATTAGTCGTGTCTCACCCACATTTCTAGAAAAAATGTTCGAACCAAAGACGTACATGAATTACACAACAAAACATACATATATATATAATAGGATACGAGTCTAGGCCCATAGTTTATCATACTATACATATTTACAGCATATTGTTCTAAAAAAGAAACGTTATACTAGTACAATTTTATAGATACTGTGAGAAGTCAGCCCAGCCTGCTACACGTCCACGTCATCATCTGCCGAGCCTAAAAATTATAAAAGTAACGTCATGATACACCTCCGGAGAGGGATCCCAGTGGGATAACTTTACTGTATAATATAGTGAAGCAATTAAACCGTTAAACAAATACTACATGTCATCATAAAGGAATGTGGGAATCTCTCGCCCACTAAACCTTGCTTTCATAGAGGAATGTGGGAATCACTCACCCACTAAACCTCGCTTTTATAAAGGAATGTAGGAGTCGCTCGCCCACTAAACCTTGCATAGACCAGGCATTTTCGCCCTTATGGTCGCTTTCATAGACCAGACATTTTCGCCCTTAAGGTCGTCGCCGAGTATGGAAGTTACATACTGGTTATAGCTACGGACTTCAGTCGTAGATTTTCATACATAACTTATCAATTCAATTAACAACACATAGTAGAGAGTAGAAGTTACCCACTTGTACGTTGATAGTGCAAGGATTGCTTCTGGATTCACCGACCGTCTCGACTGCGCTCGACACACTTAACTGATTAGCCTTTTATGTTGTATAACATAATCTTTTATATTTTATATTAGGTTACTTTAACCTAAAGCGTAATCATTAGTAATTTAATGTAAACACTTCGTCCAAAATGCAAATATTAAAATGATTCTATACACATCATTCAAGTGTTTATGATAATCATACTTTATTCAATACATACTTCATTTATATATGAAGCTTTAAAGATGATCCTATCATACATAATTCATCTAAGTGCGATTAGAACATTAGATACACCATCATACTTGTAACTTAATTGTTAAGCATTTAAACTAGCAGGTTTAGACTTAAAACGACATATAAAGATGTAATAAATTTAATAATTCATATATAATTCCTAAAATCACATAATTATTCATATAATCACATAACTTCTTTTAGTATAACATACGGAAAACTCATGAATTTTAACAACTTGTACAAAGAATTAAAAATCACATATTTAACTAGTTTTTCACTTCAATTGTAGCTCCAGAATAGTCTGTTTTTGAATAATTAATCAATCCCTATAGAATTCATGGAATCCTTTCAAATTTCTACAGACTATAGATACCTTACAGATGTATGACATATAAAAATATGAACCGAAAATAAGATTCACATAATTAGTTATGAATTTTCTAAGTTGGCTGAAAACAGGACATAGCACATGCTGAAAACAGACTTTCTTATAAAAATAATCATAAATCGTACAAGGCTCTAAAAATTATGTGGTAAATTTCTACATACTCACAAGAACATGTACTACAACATAGTAAAATATGGCTTATAAATATGATCTCAATAAATAGTTATGAAATTTAGAACAAGACTGAAAATAGGACATCATCTATGCAGAAAACAGGTTATATTGTAAAATTCGGCATAAATTGTACAAAACTCAAAAAACTGCATACTAAATTCTTACACGTACCTAAGAACTGGTTCTAAAATATAGTAGAAGATCATGCATAAATTCGAAGTATACTGTTCCAGAAAATTATATGATTCAGACCTAAAAACAGAATGAATTTGTCACAGAACAGGGTCATGTTTGAAAATTCATAGTAAATCGAATTCAAGTCCAAAAAATTCTGAAATTTTATAGACATACTCTTAACTTCATATTTTTCAACTTGGCAAAAGGATTTAGCTTAAATCAATTTCTAAGGTTTTCGAACAGTTCCAAAACAGAAGCAAAAATAGAGCTCATCCTTAAGTATATTCTAGAAACAACTTATTTCTCCATTCAAGCAACATAAAATTCCCAAACAATTGCCAAAGAACATCTTTGGACTTTCTAACCTAAGATATTAATCATAAATCATGAGATTTAATGAAGGTATTAAGAGAGTTTAGCCAAAAATACCTTTAGGGTTTGAGGAAGAACTTTGACGTATACTTGATCTTTTATTTCCTTTGTTTCTCTTCTCTTTCTTTGCTTCTTATGATCAATTACTATGGCTTTTTTTTATTTTTTGTTCTCTTCATATAGCATGGACGAGAGAGAGAGATATATCCTCAAGCAAAGGATGTGTTGCATGTTGCAAGTTGAAGTAGGATGATGAGGTGGCTAGGCTAGGTTTAGATTGCTTAGTCATAACTTAGCAAGTAAGCTTGTGATTTAAATTACTTTGTTATCTTGATACTTTGGTGTTTTATATTACACATATTTATAAGTATATGTATACCTTATTGAAGGGACTAACAATAATAATATAATGTCTAATTCACATAAATGTGAAAATTACTTAGCATAAAATTAAGTATTAAAAATTTACGTACTTAGATTAATAAGTATTGTGGTTATTTTAATATTCACTATAATGCATGCTCGTTCAAGTAAAATGTTTTATTTCATAAAATCACATATAAAGATCATAAGTAAAATTTCATAAAAATAAAGCATTCGAAAGCGGTAACGAATAAAGTTAGCATGTAAACTTAATATCGTTTTATTCATTTAAATTTAATTAACATCTTATCTTTTTACTTCCATTCATATGTGTCGAGTGAGTGGAGATCGAGCTCGGTTTCCTCCATAAGTTATTCTGCAAAAATCCTTAAATCTCGAAAGAGATATTAGATCATACAATTTTTTAAATCATCGATCATAATATAATTTGTAAATCATAACTTTAAGTAGTATAAGAACTTGCACTTAAATCATTTATACTTGAATGATAAAAGAAATTTTATAAAATATGCAATACAGGGTGTTTTACTTGAAATGGGGTGTTACATATTCAACGCACTCACCCCTATTCTGTACTCACACTATAGGAGATGAAGAGAATCATGATGCGTAGAGAGAGGGGTGCCTTATCAAGCTGTGTCCTTTTTTCGGTTTTGTCTTTTAAAACTATGTTGATCATTTGTAAAATTAAACTGTACTTCTTCTTGGTAATGGATCTTGATGTTTTTCCGCTGCTTTGTTCTCTCCCGGCTTTGTGCTAAAGGATATTTTATCATGTAAAGTTTATTTTCTACTGTGTAAGGTTTTCAAACTCTTTTCATCGGTTGTATCCGATGTTTCATATGTACAGCTTCTTACAGCCTCTTATCTCTTTCTATTTTATATCATGTACGTTTTTTTCACTTCTTTCTTCACGCCCACAAAGAAAACTCTGATAAATTTTTAAGTGCGAAAAACGAGGCGTGACAAATGGTATCAGAATTGTTTTATAATATCGTTTTCGAACTTGCTCAAACTTGTTTTATAAAGAGAAAATGAGAAAAAATGTATTTTTAAACGAGAAAAATCTTTTTGAAAAGAAATGGATAAGCACCATCCTCTCTCTATACGTGTCTCTCCCTAATCATGAGTGTTTATCTGTTAGGTGTTTTCTCGTTTATCTGATATAAACCATTAAGGTTTGAAGAGGTGTTAAGGATATAGTTTCACGATAAAAAGATTTTTAAAAAAAAAACCTCTTGATGTCACTGCAATCGACACACTGCTCTAAGCCACCGCCATAAAGCCGCTGACTGCAGCAGCGTGAGCTCGTGTGCGAGTATGGCCGTTCACAGGAGTTGATGTTGTGTGACTGATAGTTGAAACTACCATGGACCCTTGTTTATAACAAGGTGTGCTAATGAGTGGGTTTACCCAGCTCGTGGTTGGGATATGTAAGGTTGGTTTTGATACTGGAGGTCTATGAAAACCATGTGAGGATGTCAGTAATGTGTTTCATGATGTTTTACTTGATGTATTTTTCTGGTTGGCTTATGCAAGTTGAGTCTACGCTATCATACATGATAAACGAATGACAGAGAATCTAATGAGATTATTATATGATATAGGGAGTGTTGGTCCCAAGTGGTGTCCGAGGTTCAGAGGGGGGGTGAATGAACCTTGGTCGATTTTGAAAATCTATTTAAAACTTACTATTCTGCAAGTTACTTGAACTTGCAGCGCCAGTCAGTTACTGCTTACAACACTAGGATGCAGTGCTACACGCTGTAACTTAGAGTTTTATACGCAGTGGAAAAATAAAAGATTTTAAGACATAAGGCTGGTTTTCTCAAATATGATCCTTTTCAAAACGTTTTATGCTTATGACAGAGATAGATATAAAAGATAAAGCACATATAAGAAAGTAATAAAACACTTATGGCTTATAGTGGTTTGAAGGTGGTATAACCCTTCTACGTCCACTCTACTGCTACCTCGAGCAGGAACTTCGTTAAGCAAGATTGATTTACAGGACACTTCTAACAATCTATCAACTTAGAAAGCTAAACACCTACTAGAGTCCAGCGTACACACAACAACTGCAAACTCTAAAGGCAAATCCACACAGGGTTTCAAACTCCCACACAGGGAAGCTGCCTAAACCTTAGACAACTATACAAACAACAAGGATCTCTCCTATCAACTGTTCGACACCAAAAACAAGTTCTTCCTGATGAAATCCTTAACTTTCCAAGTACCAGTTTGTGTCCTACTCAACTTGGACCAATTGCTTCCAATTCAGCTGTCGATCTGCCAGAGTACATGTTTGATCCTCTTCCTCCGACCTCCACCGATGATCCGACTTTTCAATCAATTCCTCCTACCGACCCTCCTAGTCAGGCTTAGATATTTTGTAATAGATATCCGATTTGCTTTCTGAACTGTGCGCTTTGATTTTTCTCTCTGCGTTTTATAAATGTACCTTAACTTGTCTAGAAACGAAGTGATGAGAATTGTTCAAACTTAAAACATTTCAAAGTATTCCAAAATATTTTGTAAAAATACCCCGATCTGCTAAATCAGAATGTTCAAAGAGAATACTTTGATTTTTTGAGCAAAGAGTTCTATGAAAACTCTTCAATTAATTTCATCGCAAAATTCCATAGGAACTCTTCAATTCGCTTAATCATGAAGTTCCGAGGGAACTCTTCAATTCGTTTAATCATGAAGTTCCGAGGGAACTCTTCAATTCGCTTAATCATGAAGTTCCAAGGGAACTCTTCAATTCGCTTAATCATGAAGTTCCGAGGGAACTCTTCAATTCGCTTAATCATGAAGTTCCGAGGGAACTCTTCAATTCGCTTAATCATGAAGTTCCGAGGGAACTCTTCAATTCGCTTAATCATGAAGTTCCGAGGGAACTCTTCGATTCACTTAATCATGAAGTTCCGAGGGAACTCTTCAATTCGCTTAATCATGAAGTTCCGAGGGAACTCTTCAGTCATATTAATAATGGCATGGAATCAACAGAATGAAAAGACAGAAATGAAAAGACACAGGAATTTAACGTGGTTCGGTCAAATTGACCTACATCCACGGAGTGCAACTATTCTCTTATTTCATTAAAGCAACAGAAATCAAAAAGGATGAAGAATAACATACTGAAATGTAGTACATCAAGCATAGAATTTCTTCAAATGACTGACATGCCATGGCCTTGGTAACACCTTTCCTCGTCCATCTGTTAGTTCGTAAGATCCACCAGGCAAAATTCTTGAAACAATATATGGTCCTTCCCAGATAGCATCCAGCTTCCCAATCTCTACCAAAGCATCTGACTGTCTCAACACCATATCTCATACTTGGAACTCCCTCCTCCTAACTTTTTTATGAAATGCTGACTGAATGCGTCGTTTATAGAGTTCATGATGAACTCTCGCTTCATTTCTTACTTCATCTAAGAACATCATGTCGGTTTTAACTAATTCCTCATTCTCTTGAGGTTCGAAATTAGTAATCCTTAAAGCTTCTCCTTGTATTTCTGTCGGGACTACTGCTTCCATTCCAAATGCCAAATTGAAAGGGCTCTCTCCCGTTGTCGATCTAGATGTTGTTCGATAAGCCCATAAGACAGATGGAAGTTCATCTACCCAATTCGACTTCTCAGATTCAAGCCGCTTTTTATTCCCTCCACTATAATTCGATTTACCACCTCAACCTGCCCATTAGCTTGGGGATGTGCAAGAGCTGTAAACACTTGCACAATTTTCATCTCTTTACACCACTCAATAATCCTTTTTCCTCGAAACTGAGCTCCATTATCCGATACCAAAATCCTTGGTAAGCCGAATCTGCAACAAATGTTTTTCCATACAAAATTGATCATATCAGCCTCAGTGATTTTGATTAAAGGTTCAGCCTCAACCCACTTGGTGAAGTAATCCACTGCTACGACCAAAAATTGTTTGCTTCCTCTAGCTTTAACAAATGGACCGACAATGTCAATTCCCCATCTGGCAAAAGGGCAGGGCGAACAAACAGTCAACATATCAGTAGCTGGTGTATGGATCCGCCATCCATGTTTCTGGCAAGATTCACACTTTCTTACTATCTCTTCAGCATCCCTCTTCATTGTAGGCCAATAAAAACCAGCCCGCACTACTTTTCGAGCTAAAGATCTAGCTCCTGCGTGTTCGGCGCATCCTCCTTCATGAGCCTCTTTTAGAACTTTAACCCATTCCTCTTGGGATAAACACCTCGCATCTGTTGGTAAAAAGGTCTTTCTATATAAAATTCCATTAAGGATGTAATAGAAACGAACCTGTCTCTCAAGCTTATCAAGTTCTCTCGCTGTTCCTTCTTTTTTCCCCCCGAGAAATTCCAATAAAGGAGTTCGCCAGTCAGATTTTACCTCATCAATACTCATCACCTCTTCCTCTTTTCCTACTCCCATAATAGTAATACTTCTTCGCGAACAATCGTGTAGTGAACTTCCTATCTTCGCTAGAAAGTCTATTTTCTGATTTTCACTCCGCGGGATCTGTTCAATCCGGAACTTTTCAAACTTTTTCTCCATATCTTTCACCTTCTGTACATAAGAAATCATGCGCCCCTCTTTGACTTCACATTGATTTTGAAGCTGCTGAGTCACCAACTGCGAATCAGACTTGACAATTACATTACGAGCTCCAACTTGTTCGGCTATCCTCAAACCCTGCAAAAAAGCTTCATATTCTGCCTCATTGTTAGATGCCTTGAATTGAAACTTTACAGCAAATTCTAACTCGTCTTTTTCCGAACTAATCAACAATATTCCAGCTCCTGCTCCTTGACGAGATGACGATCCATCAACATACAGTTCCCACTCTTTTTCTTCCTGTATCCTGGTTGTTTCTTGAATAAAGTCCGCTAGGGCTTGCCCCTTAATAGCAGTGCGAGGTTCATATTTAATATCAAACTGTCCTAACTCCACAGCCCACTTGATCAATCTTCCTGATGCTTCAGGCTTTCCAAGGATCACACTCAAAGGATGATCTGTTCGTACTATCACTTCATATCCCAGGAAGTATGGTCTCAATCTCCTTGTCATAACAACCAGAGCGTAAGCTACTTTCTCTACCTCCGTGTACCGAACTTCTGCCCCATGAAGAACTCTACTAACAAAATATATTGGGAACTGATCTTTTCCTTCCTCTCGAACTAATACCGAACTGACCGATTCTTTCCCAACTGCCAAATATGCTACTAACTTACTTCCCTTAACTGGCTGTTTTAACAAAGGAAGTGATGATAGAAATACTTTCAAATCTTCAAAGGCTCTCTGGCAATCTGTATTCCATCCGAACTTTCCATTCTTCCTCAATATCTTGAAGAAAGGTAATCCTTTATCCGCCAACCTGGATATAAATCTGCTCAAAGCTACAATGCGTCCAGTTAGCATTTGTATTCCCTTATCGTCCGAGGAGGTGACATCTCTTGTATAGCTTGTATCTTACTAGGATTGACTTCTATTCCTCGCTCGGTGACCATATACCCCAAGAATTTTCCTGCCTTAACCCCAAATGAATATTTAGCCGGATTCAAACGCATCCTATGCTTCCGAATAGTCATCATCGTCTCATTCAAGTCTTCAGCATGTGTGCCTGCTTGTACACTTTTCACCAGCATATCATCCACATAAGCTTCCATATTTCGTCCCAATTGGCTTTTGAACGCTTTATCCACCATTCTTTGATAAGTAGCTCCTGCATTTTTCAATCCGAATGGCATTAATGTATAACAATATGTACCTGAAGAGGTGATAAAGGCCACATTGGGTTTGTCCTCCGGATGCAACCGAATTTGATGATATCCCTGAGCTGCATCTATCATGCTAAGTAGCTCGCATCCAGCGGTGGAGTCCACCAACTTATCAATTCGAGGCAGAGGATAATGGTCTTTAGGGCAAGCTTTATTCAAATCTCTGAAATCAATACACATTCGCCATTTGTCCCCTGGCTTCGGTACTAACACCACGTTAGCCAACCATCGAGGATATTGGATCCTTTCAATATGCCCTATTTCTAACAGCTTCCTCACTTCTCCCTCAATGACCTCATTCTGTTGATCTCCAAAATGTCTCAATTTTTGCTTAATTGGCCGAACATCAGGTTTGATGTTCAATCTATGAACCGCCAGCTCTGGATTTATACCCTTCATATCTTCCGGTTTCCATGCAAAAAGATCTATATTCTCTCTTAGAACCCTCACCATCTCTTCTTTAATCTGCCCCTGTAACTGACTTCCTATGCGAACAAAATGTCCTGGTTGTTCGGGAATCAACTCAATACTCATCAGCTCTCCTTCTTCAAACTCAGCTGTGTTCGACTCATCCTCTGTCTTTTGACTTTTATCCCGACCTCGATCAGTATCATCCCTTTGTTCGGTACTACGCTTCCGCATTGCAGAATGTCGAACTGCAGCAACATAACAACGTCGAGCAGTTTGTTGGTCGCCATGAACCACTCCAACCCCAACTGTACATCCACTTTCATCTTCCACAGGAAATTTCATCATCAGATGTGCAGGAGATATGACAGCAGCATAAGTGCTTAACGAAGGGCGACCCAAAATTACGTTGTACTGCGAGGGTGCATCCACCAACAAGAAAGTCATAGTCTTAGTTTGCCTCCATTCTTCATCCCCCAGAACCATGGGAAGTTGAACCTTCCCATATACTGTTACCGCTTCACCTGCAAAACCATAAAATGAGGTCTCCACAGATTTTACCTCGACTGTCGATTTCATCTTTTTGAAGCAATCCATGAACATTATATCCACCGAACTCCCTGTGTCTACAAAGACACGCTCCACATTGAAGCCACCGATCTTAGCTACAATTACCATGGCATCGAACTGCGGGCTTTGGATAGCTACACGATCTTGATCTCCAAACTTAATCACAACATCACTAAAAATGGAGTGGACTTCATCTACCGGCTGCCGGACTGAATTGAGTCTTGATTTTCAAGCTCTATTGGAATCTCCATCTGTTGGCCCTCCCATGATCATGTGAATAGTGGGTCTCTCTTCTCATTCAGGTCGATTCCGAGGTGGGAGAGGCGGAGGTGGAGGTAACTCTTGTCGCTCTGGCCTTCTTTCTCTTCTAGGCTCTTCTCTGTTATTCCTCTACTCTTGATTCGGTTGAGTTCGACGAACAAACCGAGCCAGTCTATTTTCTCGGATCAATCTCTCCAACTCATCCCGCAAATGCAAACATTCATCAGTCCCGTGTCCATACTCGTTATGAAACCGACACAGTTTACCATTACCAAAAGTAGGAGGCTTTTTAGGATTAGAACTCCAGGTTGATAGCCATTTCAATTGGGGTAAATTCCATATCTCCATCAATACTTGTCCAGGTGACATGGTTATTGGAGTATATTGCTCATATCTCCGTCCTGTCCTATTTTCTCTCAACAAGGGTGGTGCAAATCTCATTCGGGACTCTTCCATCTCTTTTTTCCTGGCTAACTCTTGTTCATATGCTTTGTTCGATCGACTAGAGCCTTCTCCCTTCTTAATCCGAACTGCTTCTTCCAAATTAATGTACTTAGTGGCTCTCTGTAATAAATCATCAAAAACTCTGGGTATTTTCTTGACCAAAGAGATGTGAAGGTCACCCTCTCTCAAGCCTTGAATGAAGGCATTAACTACCAAATCATCAGAAGCTTCAGGAGCTTCTAGAGTTGCCGCCGTAAATCTTTTAACATATTCCCTCAGCGTTTCTTCTACCTTCTGCTTAATCCCGAACAGTGTCTGAGTAGATCGTCGCTGCCTTCTAGCACTAGCGAACTGATGCAAAAAAAAATCTGACAACTGTCCAAAATCATAAATGGCTCCATCATTTAATTTGCTGAACCAAGTTTGGGCAGCCTTAGTGAGGGTAGTAGCGAACACCCTACACTTGATCCCGTCTGAATAACGATGCAAAAGGGCTGTATTCTCAAACCTACATAGATGATCCCATGGATCAATAGTACCATCATAATCAAAATTAACCGGCCGAAATGAAGCAGGCAGTTCGTCCTCCATAACCTCATCAGAAAAGGGATTTCCTCTTGATCCTCTTGGAACCCTTCGAACAGTTCTTTGAACTTCCCACAACTCCCTTCTCAAATCATCCATCTTCTCAGATAATTCCACATGTTCTCGCTTCTGACCTCGAGGATGGTCAGACCGACTTTCTTGTTCATCTGTGTTAGATTTATCATCATCCTTCTCTTTTCTCATCTGAACATCAACATCACCTTGTTGCGATTCAACCCTTTGTTTGTCCAGAGCTTTTTGAATAGCCGTTTCTATCAAATTTGCTAACTCCTCTGATGTCAAGGTAACAATACCAAGAGGATTCACCGGTGCAAAACTTCGACCTTCCTCACCATCATCTTGCATCCTTGAAGTTCCACCTACTTCTAGCCTTCTTCGCGATCCTCTAATATTCACCATTTTCAAAATTCTCAACGTCTTAAAAACTCAAAGTCGTTTTTCCCACAGACGGCGCCAATTGATTTTACTCCGATTCGATAATCTTCTTCTCCTTGTAAAAAATCGACGTCTTCGATCAAAGTACCTGCAAAAGAAATACCGGGAGGGATTCCCGGCGATGGGACTCCGATGCTTAAGTCAGAAAGTGGAAAAGTGTCTATATTTTTAGTATAATTTTGCCTAAGAGACAAATAAATGAATGTAAATAAGTTTATATACTCCCTGGAAGATGTGACAGTTGGAAGTCTCCTAAAAGTGGGGGAAATGGGTTAGTGGCCTATAAACTGGCGGTTATTTGATTCAATTTAGTTCGTTCAACTCCACCCAAATGAGTTCGTCAATTCAGTTCACCACGCATTCAGTTTGCACCTTAATGGCATACGATATAAATACAGTTCGCCTTAAATTGTATCATAATATAATTCGCTCTATCCAAAGGAATCAATTACCTTCCAGAACCGAACTACCTAAGAAAATCTAGTTCGCATAGTTCGATCATATCACCTCAGACGATACTTACAATACAGTTCGCTCCTTCCCTACCTACCTTTCTTTAAACACTTCACATCAATGATTTATAATCCTGAATCGAACTAGCTGGTAAAAACCGGTTCGCTTAACTTAGCCATATCAGATACTTCTTCTAGCTTGCTGTTCCCTACAGCATGTTGACCCTCAGAAGTGTTCTTACTTCTTCTAAGGTTGGTTTTCCTTGTATCTTGGAAAACCATTACATGATCTTTCCTTCAGTATCGATAAGCTTGTGATCATGTAGTGTGGAAGCTAGGTATCAATACCTTAAGCAAACTGTTCTTTTCTTATTGTGTTATTGTGTTTTATCTTATCAAGATAACTATTGAAATATCCCAACATGGAGTAACGTTTATCGGAACCATGATACCCATTTTTTTATTTATTGTTATTTTATGTTGTTGGGTTATGTGGGGTAGATAATAAAGGTTAGTTTTCATTTATTGTCTTTAGAATTATGCCTCGAGGTCGACCACGAAGGAACCAACCACCAACTGCAAATCCGCCAATTGTAAATCCACCAAAACAAAATGTGGATGCTACAATGGTGGATTTAGTGTCCATCCTTAGGGGACTGGCACAACACTTCAAGGTGACTCGAACCACACCCCCGCCAAAAAGATCCGATCCGAATTTGATATACGAACAGTTCCGGCATTTCAATCCGCCGACGTTTAACAGAAAAGGCGAATTAGCTGATGCCGAGGAGTGGCTAAGGTCATTAGATCGTTTATTTGGACATCTAACCTGCACGAAAGAATAAAAGATCTCGTGCACGATGATCCAACTCACGGAAGAAGCGAGTCATTGGTGGGACTCGTATGAGAGGACCCTATTGCCAACTCAAAGAGAGGAGATGACATGGGAGGATTTCAAGGAGGTGATTGCTCATCATTTTATACCTCAATCCTACAAAGATAAAAAGGAAATGGAGTTTCTACATCTTCGTCAAGAGAGCTCGACGATAGGAGAGTATGAGCGGAGGTTTAACCATCTGAGCAGATACGCCACTCACTTGGTGGACATTGATATCATGAGGGCCCGACGTTTTGAAAAGGGTCTTCGCTCAGAGATCAGTTCAATTTTGGCAGGTCAGGGAAACATGACCTATGCCAACATCGTGGAGAGAGCCCAAAAGATCTCCTCTCGTCTGCACTTGGACATGTTACCACCCGAGAAGGTTGATGAGATACCTGGAAAGAGGAAGTGGATCGAGCCGAGTCAAAGCTTCGATCAAAACAAATTTCCAAGGACTAACAATGATCTGCTTCTCCCTGCTCCTAAGCTAAGAAACTCGTGTGCCAAGTGTGGAAAGGCTCATGCAGGATCATGCCTTTTAGGGACCCAGATTTGCTTTAGATGTAGAGAACCAGGACATGTCGCCATCAGATTTCCGAAGTTCAGTAACACAACAACGGTGTAAAATTCAGGGTCAGGGGCAGGCAAGGCTCGAGCTTTCATTCTCAATCATACAGAGACTGCCAAAAGATAGGTTACGGATGATGAACTTTTAGTATTATATAAGTAGATAGATATGCAGTTGCTCTTATCTTGTGGTAGTGTACGTAATCCTTTTGTATAATGTACGAGCTGCCCACCTTTTGGCTTATATATATATATTTTATACTAGATCATCTTTTGCTATTCGATGAAATCCACGTTTACTTCTCTCTTCGCGTTTCATGTTTTATTTCTTCATCTTTAGTAATGTGGTGGCACCGGATCTGTTGAAGTATGAGAATGATAAGATAGATGCTAAAACTTTAGAAGATAGTATTCCATCGGGAAGAACGATACGAATGAAACACCTTTGTCTAGGTCTAAAGATCGCACTTGGGAGTAGAATTCTTTTAGCCAATTTGTATGTGTTAGAGATGAAGGACTTTGATGTGGTTATGGAAATGGATTGGCTTAAGGCAAAAATCACACAGTGAACAAGTGCCGTGCAAGAGAGATTATCTTTCAAATACCTGGAGAACCGGAGTTCACCTTTCATAGGACCCGAGTAATGTTGACTCAAGGATTATCTCGGCCATGAAGGCAACCTAGATGCTTAGCAAAAGAAATTGTGAAGCTTGGTTGGTCAACATGGTGAACCCCGAGCGAGGATCGACTTCTATCGAGAATGTACCGTGATAAAGGAATACATGGATGTATTTCCAGAGGATTTACCTGGCCCTCCACCGGATCGACAAGTGACCTTCGAGATTGATCTCGTCTCTGGATCAGCACCGGTGTCGAAAGCTCCATGTTGGATGGCACCGAAGGAATTACAAGAACTGAAGGTCCAGTTACAAGAACTTTTGGACAAAGGCTTCGTTAAACCGAGCGTGTCGTCTTGGGGAGCTCCAGTGCTTTTTGTGAAGAAGAAAGATGGGAGCTTTCAGATGTGTATTGATTACCGAAAGTTGAACAAGCGGACCATAAAGAACAAGTATCCACTGCCTTGAATTGAAGATCTTTTTGATCAATTAAGAGGTGCCAGTGTGTTCTTGAAGATTGACTTAAGGTCTGGATATCACCAGATAAAAGTCAAAGATGCGGATATATCTAAGACATCATTCAGGACGAGATATGGCCACTACGAGTTTGTAGTAATGTCATTTGGACTTAGCAATGCTCCAACTATCTTTATGGACTTGATGAATCGCGTCTTCCATCCATATCATGATCTTTTCGTCATCATGTTTATTGACGATATCCTCATCAATCCGTGCGATAGAACGCACCACGAATAACATCTTAAGAATGCATTGGAAATTCTGTGAAAGGAGTTACGCATGCAGGGAATTCCTCCTGATGGGATGCGCCAACTTTTCCCCTGTCTCTTCAACTCTCTTTCTCTTTCTTTTCTTTATTTTTATCGAAAACGTACTTATTTTCTTTGACTAAGGAATACGACTCTCCAGTGCCAACTACTCCTCACCCTACTCCGCAAGTAAAATGGTGAAAACAAGAAGTATATAGGATGATTATTACAACAATCAGTACTATGATTAAAAAAAAAGGATAAGAATGAGAAATAGAAGTGTGATCCGGTTAGGAAGGTTCGAGAAAGAATTGGAGAAGCTCAGGACTGACAAAAGTTCTGAACATTGAGCTTAGCCAAATAATCGAAGCCTACAAGTTCCTTGACAAGAAATGGAAAGAATGAAACAACACGGGGGATAAGAGGATGAGATTCTGGCAAACTAGCCAATCATGTCGTTTCTAAGTACACGTTTAATTTCGAGGACGAAATTCTTTTAAAGGGTAAGAGATGTAGTGCCCCGGACCAAAAGCAAAATATAATTGATTAATTAAATATTAAACCCTTAATTGAATTATTATGTGCGTTATTTTTGACTGTTTAATTTAATTACGTGCGTTACAGATTTGTGTTTAATGCAAGATCTAGATGGAAATATTTTCTAGACATGCAACATAGGATCTTATTATACCATTAGATGCGTAATGGAAAAATGAGAAGATAGAAACGAATTAGGGGTCAGTCGGAGATCCGTAGATCAAACAACGACGAAAAGGGCAAAACACGAAGTTTCGGAAAAATCGAAAGATATTTCCGGTGAATAGTAACCCAAGATTTTTTTCACCATGAACAATAACCAAGATATTTTTGGATGAATAGTGTTTTTCAAAAGTCTATAAATAGGGGTGTTTTCGATTCAAAAATCACCATTTTTCCGAACGAGCTGAAATCGATGAAAACACGTAAGTCTCTCTCTCCTCTCTTCTCTCTTTCAAATTTCTGTTTTCTAACCACCGTCGCCGCCGCCGCACCGCTGCCGGTGGCCGAAAAAATTCAACTTTATCAGTTTCGGCCAATTTTCACACAAAACGTAGGTCTCATCGAGATGAGTGTAGGATAGGTTTCGGATTTCAATTCCGATGTCTCGTTCGCCGGGAAACGACAAAAATGTCGCCGGAAAACTCTAATCCATGTTTTTCAACCCTTTCTGTCTCCTCGTTTCTCTCTCTCTCTCCTCCTTCGCCGGAGTGGTGGCTGACCTTCCCGGGATATCGGACTATCAGTTGGAGGGCGATGCTGGGGCCAGAAATGGTGGTGGAAAGTGGTTGTCTGTGTGTGTGTGTTTACGTAATAGTGTGTGTGTTTTTGGGTTGTTGGTTGCCGGCGATGGGAGGTCGCCGGGCCGAGTTGAGTGTTGAGGCGGTGCCTCGTTGCGCCGCCGTATAAGGTGGTGTTGCCGGCGATGGGAGGTCACCGACCATGGCCAGAATTTGAGGGGGGAGGAGAAAACGGTTGAGAGGTTGGGCTGGCATCGGGAGCTAGGCGCGCGTGCCGGCGCCGGGTAACCATCTCTCAAACTTAAAACGCTCCGTTTGAGCTCGTTTCAACTCCGATTGAGCTCATTCATTTTGCGTTGCGACCCAAATCTTTTCCTCTATCATATCATATTGTTGGATTTAACTTCCACTCTCGTTTCTTCATTCTCGATCTTTAGATCTTCCGTTTCGTCTCGTTTTTACCGATTGTTTCAACTCCGATCGAGCTCATTCTTTTTCCGTTGCTATCCAAATCTCCCCTTTTCATGTTAGTATACTGAACTGACCTTTCCCTCTTGTTTCTTCAACCTCAATCTTTAGGTCTTTCGTTCCAACTCATCTCTATCGATCGTATTTTCACCGATATCGTCTATACCTTTAATTATACATATTTAGGATCTAAGAAATGTTATAACTTGTGTAGGCTATCAGTTGGAAGGTGCATTGTGATTCTTGATTTTTGTTACTTGACAACTCACGTGGTAACCATCAAACGAGGTGGGGGTAACTTCTAAACCCTAACACTTATGTTTCCATTATTAAATGCATGAATGCCAGTTACATGTTATGTGAAACTTCTGTTTATGAAACGAATCTTAATCGTTATGCTATATGAATATAAGATTTATGAAATGTTGAGTTTCATGTGCCGTGCTTACATGTGGTGGATTATATGGATATATATGCATGTTATTTCTATACTACAAAGGGACTACGGTTCATATCTATACTACGAAGGGACTACGGTCCATATCTATTCTACGAAGGGACTACGGTCCATTTCTATACTACGTGTCCCTATGTTAGGTGTTATGCATTCTATGCACTGTCTTTAATTATTGTAATTGTAAGTGTTTAAAAAACTTAACTGTTTAATGAACGTTAAAATATGAAATTACTACCACGAGTGTATTCAACGCACTCACCCCTATTCTGTACTCACACTACAGGAGATGAAGAGAATCATGATGCGTAGAGAGAGGGGTGTCTTATCAAGCTGTATCCTTTTTCCGATTTTATCTTTTAAAACTATGTTGATCATTTGTAAAATTAAACTGTTCTTCTTCTTGGTAATGGATCCTGATGTTTTTCCGCTATTTTGTTCTCTCCCGGCTTTATGCCGAAGGATTTTTTATCATGTAAAGTTTATTTACCACTGCGTAAGGTTTTCAAACTCTTTTCATCGGTTGTATCTGATGTTTCATATGTACAACTTCTTACAACCTCTTATTTCTTTCTATTTTATATCATGTATGTTTTTTTCCCTTCTTTCTTCATGCCCACAAAGAAAACTCTGATAAATTTTTAAGTGTGAAAAAGGGGACGTGACAATGTGTGTTGTGTGCATGAGGTTGGTGTTGTGTGCACGAAGTGGGTGCTGTGTGTATAAAATATTTTAGAAATGAACTAGTTGAGTGTTTGAGTGGGAAATTGGAAATGAAACAAGTGATTTAAGAAGTGGATCCATGGGAAGGAGTTGTAAAGAACCATAATATCATACATAATTTCGGCTTACTGAGATTTATCTCATGTAATTTATGCTTTGTAGGTAACCATAATGATGTGTAACGTTATGGACGTACCGGACAAACTGTGGAGCTCCTGTAGGATTTTGAACACTCATGTACATAGATGAAGACCTGTTGGGTATGATTGTAGTTTATGCTATTATTGTTTTTAGATATTTAGTCTCGTTTGGACATGTTTTGTATTATATAATATGATACGTACTAATAGGTTAACATGAAAATTTTTTGTGAGTTGCTGATGTCACATCCCAAAATCTTTTGGTATTTTTATCAGAGTTTCACAAGGACGTGAAGAGAGAAATAGCAAGGGATACAAAACACAACAGAAAGAAGGAGTAAGAGACGCCAGAAGAAAGAGGTAAGAGATGATATGGATCATTCACATATCAACAGTCGGTCTCACTACTGACAATATTCGGTCTCAATACCGATATATACAACATTATAAAGCAACAGAATCAAATATCAGGATCTCACACTAACAGTATACTCAGAATTATTTACAAAACGTGAATGAACTTAAAATATTATTTGAAAATGTTCGTGTGGGACCACATCCTAAAATATAGGTTCTCATCATTCAGAAATCACCAATCCACAAAACAACACCACCTCTCTCCACCTAGGGTTCAACATGCTCACCAGCTCCTGTAGTGTGAGTACAGATTAAGGGAGTGAGTGCGTGGAATACACTCGTGGGGATAAAGTCTGCATCTTATAATATTCAACAGGCATATATAGATTAACAATATATAACAATCGGCACAAAGTCATAGCAAGTAAAATGTATAGCAGATATTAGAAATGGTAAGAAGGATAGGTGCAGGAACATCCCGTCTTACCCTATAAAACGGTCTTAATACTGCTGGTGTATTTTATGAGGACCACCAAACCTCAATAGAGTAGTAGAAGGGAGGGAGATGATTTTTTACAGTCCCATAGGACTCTCCGAACATGCAATGTGAACTGAAGTTCTTTCACAGTATATAGTATGGCACATCACGTATATTCACAACATTTAGTATTCCTCATTCATGCTTCATAATAGGGAAAACTATAAACACATTAAGATTTAGAAGTTACCCCCACCTTGTTCGGTGGTTACCACGTGAGTAGCGAGGTCCGATGATCTGATAACTCAAGTGCTCAGTCCAACAGATAGTCTACACAAGTTACAGTATTTCTTAAGTCCTTAATAAGTTTTATTAAAGCGATAACTGATTCCGGAGTAAAGATGATTGTTAAATACACGACGGATCGAGAAATCTAAAGATTGGAGTCCAAGAAATGAAAGGGACAGATCTGTCCAAATGGCTGAGAAGATAGGAACTGAAATTTGGGTCACGACGGAAAAAGAATGAGCTCGATCGGTATTAAAACGAGCTCAAACGGAGCATTTTAGGTTTAGGTGTAAAATGGTAATTTTGGTCAAAGGGTTCACTTTGATCGGGCCCACGGACCTCGTAAGCGATGACTCGAAAATGATGAGCATAATTTATTAATTAAATATTTTAACGTACGACTTGATAATTACGTGCGTATATTTTGACTGTCTAATTAATTATGTGCGTTTCAAATACGTGTTTAACGCGTGACTTAGACGGATAATTTTCATGGACATGGTGTATAGAATATTTTTTTATACCATAAGATGCGTCTTGGAATGACAAGAAAATAGAAACGAACTAGGGGTCAATCGGAGACCCGTAGCTCGAACGGTGACGGAAAGAGCAAAACCCGAAGTTTCGGAAAAAATCGGAAGATATTTACGGTGAATGGAAATGAAGATATTTACGTGAATAGTAATATCGGAAAAGTCAACCGATGAATAGTGTTTGGATATTTTGGATGAATAGTGATTCGGATATTTTCGATGAATAGTAATTTCCGGATTTCTATAAATAGGGGTAGTTTCGATTCGAAAATCACCGTTTCTTCGATCGAGCTGAACCCGACGAAAACACGTAAGTCCTTCTTCCTCGTCTTTTAATTTCGAATATTCTGTCTCCGGCAGGCCACCGCCGGTGCCGCCGCCGGCCGGTCGCCGGAAAATTTCAACGTTGTCGGAGCGGATGATTTTCGCACACGACGTTCGTCTCGGCGAGATGAATCTAGGATAGGTCTCGGATTTCAAATCCGATTTCTCGTTCGCCGGAAAACGACGAAAAACACCCTTGAAACCCTAACCCCAACCCTTGCACCACCCTTTCTCTCTCCTCTATTCTTTCTCTCTCAACCACGCCGGAGAAGCTGCCGGAGGTCGCCGGAGGTCGTGGCCAGACGCTGGAGTGCCAGCGCTGCCGTGGGTGGCGGCACCGGAGATGGACAGTAGATATATATATGTGTGTATGCATGCATGTGTGAGTGTTTGATGGTGTTGTGGTGTGTGTGTGTGTGTTGTGCTCACTGTTGGGGCGGCGCATAGTGGCGCCGCCGTGTGTGAACTGGTGGCCGGCGACGGGAAGTCGCCGGCGAGGCCGTGGGGAGGGTGGCCGGCGACTGGAAGTCGTCGGCCAAGAATTGAGAGTGTGTATGTATGTGTGTGTTTGCAAGCGTGTTTATATATATATCTGTGTAGGTGTGTTGTGGCCGGAGTAAGGGGGTTGCCGGCGACAAGGAGGTCGCCGGCCGGTGTCTGGAGGTCGGGGGAGTGGTAGCCGGAGACGGGGGTCGCCGGCCGGAGTGTTTTTGAGTGAGTTGGAATTTTTGGGAAAACTGAGTATCGAAGGGTTTTGCGGCGAGATTTCCAGGCACTATTCATGCCAGAATCCGGCGATGGACGGTCGGAGGAGGTAGCCGGCGGTGCGAAGTATCCGGAGAGATAGGTGGTGGCGGTTGGAGGCGGCGCCGCTGCGCTGGGTGACGTCGGGAAGGTGGCGCGTCGAGCAGCCTGGGCGCCGGGAGCCTGGGAAGAGGCTGGCCGAGAAAACTCGACCAGCCTGGCCGAGCTGCGCGCAGCTGCCGAGAAAACTCGGCAGCCATCGGGTGTCGGGTAGCCGGCGCGCACCGTGCGCGCCCATGCGCACCCGTCGGGTGCCGACGCGCACCCGACGCCGTGTTTTCGATCCGAACCTCGTTTTCTCTCCGTCGTTCATCCGTATTGAGTCGTCAATGACGAGACATCGTTGATCGGGGTCCGTGGGCCCGGTCAAAGTCAACCCTTTACCAAAATTACCATTTTACCCCTAAACCTAAAATGCTCCGTTCGAGCTCGTTTTAACTCCGATCGAGCTCGTTCTTTTTGCGTTGCGATCCTTATTTCATTTCCTATCATCTCAAACCTTTAGACTTGACTTTCAGCCTTGTTTCCAGAATTCCAATCTTTAGATCGATCGATCCGTCGCGTATTTAATGACCGATTTCCAACGGAACCTTTTACAGCTTTAATTATAATTTATTTAGGATCTAAGGAACGTCATAACTTATGTAGGCTACTTGTTGAGTTGAGCCTTGTGATATCGGATCCTTTGGTACTTGCTTGTGAAATCTGATCCGCCGATACTTGTTCACGTGGTAACCACTATACTTGTGCGTCCCCAGCTATTATTCTAATACTCTGTGGCGGTGTCGTGAGCCTCTTGAAACGCACAAGCGGTGAAATATCGATATAGGATAAGACGGGGGAATCCCGCACCTATTCTTCTTAAGTACCATTTCTAATATCTGTTTTGCATTTATACGTGCCGTGACAATGTGACTGTAGGATAGCTTTTCGGTATTTAATTCTGATATAAGTTGTGCGAGGTGGATATTATCCCCACGAGTGTATTCCACGCACTCACCCCTTAATCTGTACTCACACTACAAGCGATGACGAGCGTGAGGAACCCTAGTTGGAGAGAGAGGAAGTGTTGATCCTGTTTTGTTGTAATGAGACGATGTCTCTTAAACATTTTAAAACTATGTTTTGGATAACTTGTGTTTTGTAATATTTTGATACATGTAAGGATGTGAGATCCTGAAGGTATTTCCGCTGCGTATGATATATATATTATCAGTAGTGAGACTGATTGCTATCGGCAGAGGCCGTATGTTGTAATATATCGGTAGTGAGACCGAATGTAATCGACAGAGGTCGATTTTGATAAGTGAAAGATTCACTTCGTCCCTTATCTCTTTCTTCTAGCGTCCCTTGCTTATTCTTTCTGTCTTAAAAAGCGTCCTTTGCCTTTTTCTATCTTCACGCCCGAATAAAAACTCTAATAAAATGTGAAAAGATTTCGGGGCGTGACAGGTGGTATCAGAGCCATTCTAACATTGAGAACGTGCTCGAGCTGGTTTTAAAATGGGAAAAATGTGATTTGAAAACGAGAAAAAGTTTTGGAACGAGTTTTAAAGTGGGAAATGTGTGATTTCAAAATGTGGATGGTTTTTGAAAAGATATAGATAGGTACTATCCTCTCTCCATAGGTGACCCTCCCTGATATAAGTGTTGTGGAGCATTAATGTTTGTTTGTTAAGTGTTAATTTGCTTTGAACCGTTGGGTTTAGAAGGAAGCGTTGCGAGTATGAGTATGATCTCTGTTGAGGGCGGTACGAGTGGTGCCGCCATGAGGAAAAGTAATGATCGGCGCTGGTGATGCGCCAGTGTGTTAAGACTGATGGGATGTTAAGGAATATTGTTTCATGATGAGACAATCTGTTAAAACCCTCTTGACGTCATTACAATCACGATGAAAAGATTTTGTGAAAACCTCTTGAAGTCACTATAATCGACACACTGCTCTGAGCCACCGCCACAAAGCCGCTGACTGCAGCAGCGTGAGCTAGTGTGCGAGTATGGCCGTATGCAGGAGTTGATATCGTGTGACTAAAAGTTGAAACTACCATGGACTCTTGTTGATAACAGGGTGTACTAATGAGTGAGTTTTCCCAGACCGGGGTTGTAATGCGTAAGATCGGTTTTGACAATTGAGGGCTATAAAAACTTTCTGAAGATGTCAGTAATGTGAATTTTAATGTTTTGCGTATGATACATTTTCTTTGGTTTGATTATGCGAGTTGTGTATACGCTATCATACATAAACGGATAATAGAAGATCTGTTAAGGTTATTATATGATTTATGGTATAGCGTTTATTGGTACCGTGATTTTGGCTATTAGTTTTCCTACTACTATAGAATGTTGGGTTATGCGAGGTAGAGTATAAGGGTTAGTTTGCTTAGGTCGGCTGTAGAACGATATGCCACGAGGACGGCCACGAAGGAATAAGCCGTCAAGGAAGGGGATTTGGTTACAGTGCTATGAGCGTTAGCACAACACTTCGAAGTAACCAAAGCCACCCCACATCCAACCAGAACTGACCCGAATCTCATCTACAAACAGTTCCGATGATTTAACCCACCAACGTTCAATGGGAAGGGAGAACCAACGGAGGTGGAAGAGTGGCTAAGGTCATTCGACCGACTGTTTGGGGACCTGACTTGCTCTCAAGGACAGATGGTCAACTGTGCGATCTTCCAATTGACTAATGAAGCAAGTCACTGGTGGGACTCGTACAAAAGGACTCTGCTACCCGCTCAAAGAGAGGGGATGACGTGAAAGGAGTTTAAGGAAGTGGTTACTCACCACTTCATCCCTCAATCATACCGGGACAAGAATAAGACAGAGTTCCTTCATCTCCGACAGGGAAGCTTGTTTGTGGGAGACTACGAGCGGCGATTTAATCATCTGAGCCAGTGTGCTCCACATTTGGTGGGTACTGACAATAAAAAAGGCCCGAAGATTTGAGAAGGGCCTTCGCTCAGAGATCAACTTGATCCTGGCTGGACAGGGGACGATGACATATGCAAGTGTCATGAAAAGAGCCCAGGAGATCGCTTCTCGGATGGGTTTGGATGCAGCACCTCTCCAGAAAGTTTTTCCTGCTCCTGTCAAGAGGAAGTGGATTGGCCCGAGTTAGGATTTTTCCCAGAACAAAATTCCGAGGGCAAGCAACGTTCCACTCCTTCCTACACCTAGACCTGGGAACCCGTGCCCTAGATGCAGGAAGGTACACTCAGGACCGTGTCAGCAAGAAGCACGAAACTGCTTCACTAGCGGCGTACCGGGGCACATAGCGGCTAACTGCTGGAGGTCGAGGAACATGCCAGCTACAGCCCCACACTCGAGGCTGGTGGCAGGCAGAGAGCGAGCATTCGCTCTTACTCGCCCAGGAGTGGTTGAGGGAGCTGAGGCGATGACAACATGAAGATGGTAAAACATCTGTACCGTCACCTTAGGATTGCTTTTGAAGATAAGATCCATCTAGTTAATCTTCACGCTTTGGAGATAAAGGATGGAGATAAAGGATTTTGATACGATCCTGGGGATGGACTGACTAGAGTCCAAACCACGCGGTAATCAAGTGTCGTGCAAGGAAGACTGTCATTCAAGCACCGGGCAAACTAGAGTTCACCTTCCATGGAATATGAATTAAAGTGGACTCAAGAATTATCTCGAGCATGAAGACAACCCAGATGCTTAGCAAAGGGATGGCGAAGTGGGGTTGGTCAACATGGTGAACCCCGAGAAAGAACCGACTACTATCAAGAAAGAGCCGGTGGTCAGGAAATGCATGGACATGTTTCTAGAAGAGTTACATGGTCCTCTGCTGGATCAACAAGTAACATCCTAGATTGATCCCATCGGGAAGTCAATGCTGGTGTTAAGAACTTCTTATCGGAAGGCACCGAAGGAGTTGTGAGGACGGAATGAGCATTTACGAAAACCTCTCTGGACGAAGGCCTCATTAGATCGAGCAAGGTCACCTGAGGAGTTTCAGTGCTCCTTGCGAAGAAGAATGATGGAAGCATTCGGATGTGTATGGGTTACCGAGAGCGGAACAAGTAGACTCTAAAGAACAAGAATCCACTGTCTCAAACTGAAGATCTTTTGATCAGATAAGAGGTATCAGTGTGTTCTCAAAGATTGACTAAGGGTATGGAACTCACCAGATAAAGGTCAAAGTTGCGGATTCAGCTAAGACAACATTCAAGATAAGAAATGGCTACCACGAGTTTGTAAGTAATGCTCTAGCCGTCTTTACGGATTTGATGAATCGCGTTCTTCATCCGTATCTCGATCGTTTTGTCATCATGTTTGATGATGATATTCTCATCAATTCGTGCGATAGAACGCACCGTGAAACATATCTCAAGAATGCGTCGAAGAATCAACGGAAAGAGTTACCGCATCCAACAAGAGTATCAGAGTACTGTTTGACAACTTTTCCCCCGTCACTTCAACTCTCTTTATCTCTCCTTTTTTCCTACTCTCGTTCTCGCTCTTTCTCTCTCTTTACTTTACCGATATTAAAAACATACTTAATATCTAAAATGGAGGGATACGACTTTCTTATTCCTCATTCTATTCCGCAAATAAATGGTGAAGATGAGAAGTATATCGGATGACTAATACAAAGATCAATATTATGAGACGAAGAAAGAGTGGAATGAGAAGCAAAAAATGTGATCCGGGTAGGAAGGTTCGAGAAAGAATTGGAATAGCTCAGGATTAGCAAAAGTTCTGGATAGCGAGCTTAGCCAAATAATCGAGACGGTTGGGCGCGCAGGCTACAGGGCGCACGAGCGCGCACGGTCGTGCATGGTGTGCACGGTCGTGCGCGAACTAGCAGGAGCCACTGGAAGTTGGCGCACGGTCGTATCGGAGAGCACGGTCGTGCACGAGCTGGGGAAAGTTACTGAGTGGTGGCGCACGGTCGTGCCGGGAGGGCACGAGCGAGCGTTGGGTGGGTGCACCGGGAACGGGCGTCGGGTGCTGGGCACACGCCGAGTGACGTCGGATGACGGAAAACGTGCACGTGTGCCACATCATGAAATGGGTGCGCACGTGATGCCGTATTATTTTTCGATCTGATTTTCGTTTCTTTTTCCATCATACGCTGTTAAGCGAGTCATTAGAAGTAGCAATCTTCAAAAATCACTCTATGAATCCTTGATGAGAAATGGAAAGAAAGAAGCAACACAGAAATAAGAAGACGAGAGTTCTAGCAAAGTATCTAGTCTCGCAGCTTTTAGTACATGTTTAGTTCTGAGTTGTTCTTAGTACGCGTTCAATTTTGAGGACGAAATTATTTTTAAGGGGTAAGGGATGTAGCGCCCCGGATCAAAATGAGCAAAATTTATTAATTAAATATTTTAACGTACGACTTGATAATTACGTACGTATATTTTGACTGTCTAATTAATTATGTGCGTTTCAGATACGTGTTTAACGCGTGACTTAGAAGGATAATTTTCATGGACATGGTGTATAGAATATTTTTTTATACCATAAGATGCGTCTTGGAAAGACAAGAAAATAGAAACGAACTAGGGGTCAATCGGAGACCCGTAGCTCGAACGGTGACGGAAATAGCAAAACCCGAAGTTTCGGAAAAAATCGGAAGATATTTACGGTGAATGGAAACGAAGATATTTACGTGAATAGTAATATCGAAAAAGTCAACCGATGAATAGTGTTTGGATATTTTGGATGAATAGTGATTCGGATATTTTCGATGAATAGTAATTTCCGGATTTCTATAAATAGGGGTAGTTTCGATTCGAAAATCACCATTTCTTCGATCGAGCTGAACCCGACGAAAACACGTAAGTCCTTCTTCCTCGTCTTTTAATTTCAAATATTTTGTCTCCGGCGGGCCACCGCCGGTGCCGCCGCCGGCCGATCGCCGGAAAATTTCAACGTTGTCGAAGCGGACGATTTTCGCACACGACATTCGTCTCGACGAGACGAATCTAGGATAGGTCTCGGATTTCAAATCCGATTTCTCGTTCGCCGGAAAACGGCGAAAAACAGCCTTGAAACCCTAACCCCAACCCTTGCACCACCCTTTCTCTCTCCTCTATTCTTTCTCTCTCAACCGCGCTGGAGAAGCTGCCGGAGGTCACCGGAGGTCGTGGCCAGACGCTGGAGTGCCGGCGCCGCCACCCACGGCGCCGGAGATGGACAGTAGATATATATATGTGTGTATGCATGCATGTGTGTGTGTTTGATGGTGTTGTGGTGTGTGTGTGTGTTGTGCTCACTGTTGGGGCGGCGCATGGTGGCGCCGCCGTGTGTGAACTGGTGGCCGGCGACGGGAAGTCGCCGGCGAGGCCGTGGGGAGGGTGGCCGGCGACTGGAAGTCGCCGGCCAAGAGTTGAGAATGTATATGTATGTGTGTGTTTGCAAGCGTGTGTATATATATATCTGTGTAGGTGTGTTGTGGCCGGAGTAAGGGGGTTGCCGGCGACAAGGAGGTCGCCGGCCGGTGTCTGGAGGTCGGGGGAGTGGTCGCCGGCGACGGGGGTCGCCGGCCGGAGTGTTTTTGAGTGAGTTGGAATTTTTGGAAAAACTGAGTATCGAAGGGTTTTGCGGCGAGATTTCCGGGCACTATTCATGCCAGAATCCGGCGATGGACGGTCGGAGGAGGTAGCCGGCGGTGCGAGGTATCCGGAGAGATATGTGGTGGCGGCTGGAGGCGGCGCCGCTGCGCTGGGTGACGCCGGGAAGGTGGCACGTCGAGCAGCCTGGGCGCCGGGAGCCTGGGAAGAGGCTGGCCGAGAAAACTCGACCAGCCTGGCCGAGCTGCGCGCAGCTGTCGAGAAAACTCGGCAGCCATCGGGTGTCGGGTAGCCGGTGCGCACCGTGCGCGCCCATGCGCACCCGTCGGGTGCCGACGCGCACCCGACGCCGTGTTTTCGATCCGAACCTCGTTTTCTCTCCGTCGTTCATCCGTATTGAGTCGTCAATGACGAGACATCGTTGATCGGGGTCCGTGGGCCCGGTCAAAGTCAACCCTTTACCAAAATTACCATTTTACCCCTAAACCTAAAATGCTCCGTTCGAGCTCGTTTTAACTCCGATCGAGCTCGTTCTTTTTGCGTTGCGATCCTTATTTCATTTCCTATCATCTCAGACCTTTAGACTTGACTTTCAGCCTTGTTTCCAGAATTCCAATCTTTAGATCGATCGATCCGTCGCGTATTTAATGACCGATTTCCAACGGAACCTTTTACAGCTTTAATTATAATTTATTTAGGATCTAAGGAGCGTCATAACTTATGTAGGCTACTTGTTGAGTTGAGCCTTGTGATATCGGATCCTTTGGTACTCGCTTGTGAAATTTGATCCGCCGATACTTGTTCACGTGGTAACCACTATACGAGGTGGGGGTACATTCTAATCTCTGATCTGTTTACGGCTTTCCCTATATATGCATGAATGAGGAATACTAAGTGCTGTATTTATACTTTCTGTGCCATGATATAACTGTGGAAGGACAGAGGTCCTCCGATCATGCATTTTGTGCGTCCCCAGCTATTATTCTAATACTCTGTGGCGGTGTCGTGAGCCTCTTGAAACGCACAAGCGGTGAAATATCGATATAGGATAAGACGGGGGAATCCCGCACCTATTCTTCTTAAGTACCATTTCTAATATCTGTTTTGCATTTATACGTGCCGTGACAATGTGACTGTAGGATAGCTTTTCGGTATTTAATTCTGATATGAGTTGTGCGAGGTGGATATTATCCCCACGAGTGTATTCCACGCACTCACCCCTTAATCTGTACTCACACTACAAGCGATGACGAGCGTGAGGAACCCTAGTTGGAGAGAGAGGAAGTGTTGATCCTGTTTTGTTGTAATGAGACGATGTCTCTTAAACATTTTCAAACTATGTTTTGGATAACTTGTGTTTTGTAATATTTTGATACATGTAAGGATGTGAGATCCTGAAGGTATTTCCGCTGCGTATGATATATATATTATCAGTAGTGAGACTGATTGCTATTGGCAGAGGCCGTATGTTGTAATATATCGATAGTGAGACCGAATGTAATCGACATAGGTCGATTTTGATAAGTGAAAGATTCACTTCGTCCCTTATCTCTTTCTTCTAGCGTCCCTTGCTTATTCTTTCTGTCTTAAAAAACGTCCTTTGCCTTTTTCTATCTTCACGCCCGAATAAAAACTCTGATAAAATGTGAAAAGATTTCGGGGCGTGACATCTCGCATCGCCAGCTACCACCTCCGGCCATCCCTTACCAGATTTCGATGATGAATAGTGTTCGAAACTTCACCGCAAAACCCTTCGATACCACATTTTTCCAAAACCCAACCCCATCTCCGAGCTCCGGCCGGCGACCACCCCCAGACCCCCGGCCAGCGACCCCCCATCGCCGGCAACCTTTTCCGGCCATGAACACACCCATATACAGATATATATATACACTCACGTTCATATACATACACACACGTATACACACACTGAACCACCAGCCTTGGTCGGCGGCCTCCTACCGCTGGCCACCACCACCACCCACCGGTAACCCTGGCCGGCGACCCCCAGTCGTCGGCCACCACCAGCCGCCGCGCACACACACACACACAGGAGCATACACATATCGCATGGTGGATAAACACACACACACACACTGCCAAAAAACTGAAAACGAGAGAGAGAAGGGAGGAGAGAGAGACTTACGAGTTTTTGGCACGTTCGGCTTGTTCGAAAAAATGGTGAAAATGAATCGGGGAAGGCCCTATTTATAGAATTTAGAAAGTTACTATTCATCTGAAAAATATTGGGTTACTATTCACGGGTTGACTTTTCCACATTACTATTCACCGGAAATATCTTCCGGTTTTCCAACCAGAACTTCGGGTTTTGCCCTTTTCATCGCCATTCGAGCTACAGGTCTCCGATTGACCTCTAGTTCATTTCTATCTTCTCGTTTTCTCGATACGCATCTAATGATATATAAATACCCTATGTTCCACATCTAAGAAAATTATCGATCTAAATCGTGCATTAAACACGTATCTGAAACGCACGAAATAAATTAAACAGTCAAAACATACGCACATAATTATTAAATCATAGGTTTAAATATTTAATTAATTTATTATGCTTCATTTTTGGTCCGGGGCGCTACATCTGACTTATTGAAACTTCTTTTATATGAATATGAACATAGTAACTTTGGGTATGAGATAATATTATGTTGAAAAAAATAAAAACAAAAATAAATAATAAATAAATAAATATAACAGGTTTTTAGATTGTGTTATATTTAAAATTCATTGTATGTGTGGTTGAGTAAGTGTGGTCATGACAACATATATCATTGTTTAATATTTTCTATAACAATGTGTACTCCGCCGAATACATATGAGCTATTCAATTATAATTATATGGATCTCCTCATTTTATGTGCATTAAATGTTTATTTTTTGAAAAGAGAGAAAAATTAAAACTCATAAATTTAAATAGGAAATAATAGATTACTAAAATTCATAAGTACAACTTTTCTTCTTCAACTTATATTTCATCAGCTATTGATACATAGTCTGAGTCTTGTATTATTCCCATGCATTTGATCTTGTAGTTTCCGAAACAAAATCAAGGTTTTAGTACCCATTTAGTTTTAGGTCCTTAGTAGTTATTAGTTGCATTAGCTTTTGGAGCTCAAACTTGTTTGAATTTAATTAATTACCTTAAAGCATCTTTGTTTAGTTCTATAAATTGTGGAAACATCAACATTTTATGTGACACAAGAAGGTATATAATAAAGTATTGAAGATATATTTATGTTCACATAAATGGAAAATGTTTCCTACAATATATAATAAGGTCTTTTTCTTATAGCAACTATTTATTCAGCTTGTAGTAATATCTTGATCTTGTACCTCTTGAACTTGTCTTTACTTGAGGCGACTCAAAGTTATTTTAAGGACTAAAATACCCCATTTATCTTCACATATATAGGGTGAAAAAATTGGGATACTCTAAATGCAACACCCCGAATTAGAATTTAATTAAATAAAATATAATGTGAATTTTCTATAGTTAAAGTAAGATTTAAATAATAATAATATAAATTTTTGATTAATAGTGGTATGAATTATCGAAGGAAAATGAATTTCATATTTAATATATATATATATATATATACATATATCATAATATGATATATATATATGTATGTGTGTGTAAGTGTTGTATAGATGCGTGAATATAAAACTAAGATTTAATTAATAATAATATATATATGTTAGTGTCGTGTGCTATATATCTATATTTATATAAAAACAAGCAAATTGGTAATATTTACAATTTTGCCATTTTCCATCCTAAAAATGTCACATCAATTTTTTTTATATTCTATTTTGCATTTTAATTATTTTCCCATGTACTAAATTTATTAAGATTCTTGCTTCATAATCCACAATGGATAATTCGTGGAAAATCATTATGTAAGATGATTTTGGGTTTTATAAAAAAATTAAGATTATTATAAACTCATGTTTTGAAAATTCTTGCTTCATCTTACAAATCATTTTGGGGTTTGAGTTTTATAAATATGAATAACATGCTTTTTTGTAAGATGATTCATATAACATGACCATAAATGAATTAATTTTATTAGGAATTGTAATATTGTATAGATTTTTCAATTTATATAATTGGTCCATTTGATTTAATATTATAATTATTTTATTAGTTCATTTATATTTTCTTGGTCTTAATTAAATTAATTTTTATTGAATATAGTTTCATAAATCCCAATAATAGATATTTTCAAAGATAAACTTAATAACAAATATTAATTTATTTAGGGATATCTAATATCATATTTAATATAAATAAATGAATGTAACATTGTATATATATGTATGTGTGTGTAGTATGGAATTATCAGTCATTCTAAATATTTTTTAAATTAATATTTATATATTCAAATATGTAATATCATCAACATTGTACGGAAAATATTAATATCCTTTATCGATATCTTTTAATGATGAAAATATTATTAAGTACTCAAGTATAAAACACATGATTCGGCTATCTGTCATTTTCAATGTTAAGCAATATTAAAAATGTCATTTTTTAATTCAATTTATTTTAAAATGAAGGTTGAAAATACATGATTGACATTGTTTGCATCAAGTTCTCAAGTAAAATTTCTATTTTTTGTGTATTGTTTCTAATATATATAAGATATATATATATCTTTAATTTAAGTAATTGAGTTTAATTTGAAATTCATAATTGATACTTTTAGTGTTATTAATTATAGATTGTCAAATTGGATATATAATAAACAAGGTTATTATGAATTAGATAGATATTTAATATATATATATATATATTAAGTAAATTCATATTTTTTTAATTGTTAAATACTTTATATCTTCAAAATGCATATTATATAACAAACCGTGCAACGCACGGGGATAACTACTAGTATATATATAAAACTAAGCTTATTAATATTATAATATATAATATAAGTGTGCATGGCGAGGTGCATAGTTGATTGCCACCTTAGAATAGAAATAGTATAATAATAATTTAATAAATATAATAAATAAAAAAATAAAAAAATAAAAAAAAGAAACTTAACTTGAATGTTTAGAAGAGGTGGTGTGGATGGACATCAAGATAGACGTATACATCATTTTCACATCTCTCACTCTTTTGTTTTTACTCTATCTCTCCACCTCTTTTCTTTTCTTTTCATTTTTTTCCTCTCTTACCTACTTGCTACAATTGTCATTTCCCCTTCTCACCATCTTCTTTAATCTCTTCTTTTAAACCATCTACAACTTTTCTTCTCTCTCTCGATCGTTTGTGTTTTGTGCGCTTGTGGCTGTCCTGATTCGATGCGTGTATGCAAGATGTTGGGGCTAGATAGAGGTGTGCTCGTCGCTTCATGCATCGTCACCGATGGCAATTGCAATCAGAAGTGGTGGTTGGATTAAGAGTTTGAGGGTGATGGTTCCTTTGAGAGTTGGATAAGAAGCCGATTCAATCTTTCGCGACCAATGAAAACACTAAAGGAAATAAGGAGAGCTGAAAGATTGAATCGACATGTGGAGGAATCTCATTGTTGTTGTTGTTGTTGTTGACAACTTATGCATAAACTTTTTCCAAGTGTTGGAAAATTGGTTGATAAAAGTGGTGGATGATACCACTTTGACCAATGATTAAGTGGCTAAGAGTTAATCCTTATAAAGATAGGATGCCAAAAATTTAATCTATGTTTGGAGTAGATACTCGAGGCATGATGAATCGCTTAAAACCAATTTTTGGTGAGTGAGAAATTAAGCATTGAAGTTAGTCACTTGAAATGAGAATAGAAAGGTCTTGAGTGTGGGAAGAGAGCTTAACTATCCTACATAGGAAAATGGACCATGAAAATGCAAGTATAAGTTAAGCCATGAGAAAAAGGCTTAGTAATTAATATACTCTTGGAGTGGTATGCTTGTACAACACACATGCACGCGCGGCTTGGCCCGGCTCGACCCGACCTGATCCCGGACCTAACCCGACCTCGGCCGTGGGTCTTAGTCCTTGGCAATTAGACGTTGGGTAGATGGGGCTTGGGTTTTACACCACCTGCTTTTTCTTTTTGGACCGTGGTTGCAACATCATGGACGGGTTGCTGCATTGCACCGCCGGGGATGGGTTGCTGCTTGCTGCATTGCAGCGCTGGATCTAGGATGTAGATCACGGAGGACGAGTGCTGTGGGGGATGGGTGCAAGATATAATACCAAGGACAGGTGCAACATACAGCGCATGATCCAGTAAGCATTACCCTGGACGTATCTCATCTTAAGGAAAATGGGTCTTTCTTCGACTTGACTTGCAACATCATTGTAATAGCGTAGAGTTTTTATAAGTCGTGTTATTTTTTGTTTCTTGTTTCTTTATTTTTTTTTGTGTTCGATAGGTTTGGCCACTGTTGATTTCTATTTATTCAACAATCTTAAGACGAGATAGTCCGATCATGTCGAAAAATGAGAACATCAACAACAACAACAACAAGGTTCCTCTACATGTCAATACTAGTGAAGCAACCATTGTGATTGTTGATGCATCCTCCACTGCTGCTGCTGCAACCTACAATGCAGCAGCATGCCCTGCTATTTTGCCTACTGCTGAGAAGCTCGAGAGGTTTATGGGCGAGAACTTCAAGAGATGACAACTGAAGATGTTGTTCTACCTGACCACCGTTGGTGTGGCTATGTACTAGAAGCAAGACCCCCCGATCATGGCTGAAGGTAACATGAACATGGAAGTACGTACTACGCTTGATGCTTAGATACATATTGATTTCTTGTGCAAGAACTATATCCTTAACAGGATGAGCAACCCGATGTATAGCGTGTACACTGGCTGCAAGATGGCTAGGGAGCTATGAGATGCTCTAGAGAAGAAATATAAGATCGAGGATGCTAATGTGAAGAAGTTCGTGGTTGCTTGGTTCTTGGAGTTTCAAATGGTGGACTCACGTCCCGTGATGGATCAAGTGAGAGACTTTCAACTCGTGGTACACCAAGTCCAAGCCGTAGACATGAACTTGCCTAAGTTTTTCACTGTTGCTTGTGTGATTGAGAAACTCCCACCTAGTTGGAGGGACTTCAAGAATTACTTGAAGCACAAGTGGAAGGAAAAAAGTCTCAAGGACTTGATTGTCAAGCTTCGAATTGAGAAAGATAGTAAGAAGGCTGATCCTAGGCCTCGTATGCTAATGGATGCTAAAGCTAACCTATTGGAGGGCAACAAGTGAAAGCGCCCTTACCCCAGTCAAAATGAAAATGGGAGAAACCGATGAAGAAATTCAATGGCAACTGTTACAATTGTGGTAAGCCAAACCACATGGCAAAGGAATATGTGTTGCCTAAGAAGAACAAAGGTAATCAAACTTGCCGAGCAAAAGAAAGACTTGGATGACAATGATCTTTGTGTCGTGGTGTTTGAAGCAAACATGATGGATAACCCAAGAGAATGGTTCGTGGACACGGGAGCCACTTACCATGTTTGCTCGGATAGGGAGGTCTTTTCCTCCTACAAGGCCATGAGTGGAAGAATGTTCCACATGGGCAACCAAGTTTCATCTGAAGTGGTTGGAGTGGGTAACATTGTAACACCCCGTTTTCAAGAAAACCGGCATTGTATATTTTATAAGAAAATTCTTTTAGCATCTATATGATTTAAGTATGAGTTCTTATATTACTTAAAGTTATCATTTACTAATTACGTTATGTTTGATGATTTTAAAGATTTTATGACATATATATATATATATTTCTTTCGAGATTTTAAGGGTTTTTGCAGGATTGCTCACGGAGAAAACCGAGCTTGATCTCAACTCACTCGACAAACATGGATGGAAGTAAAAAGATAAGATAATAGATAAGTTTAAATGAATTAAGATTATATTAGGTTAAGACATTTAATTTACTCGTTTGTGCCTATGAATGCTTTATTTAATGTAATTTTACGTATGATCTATTTATGTGATTTTATGTGATAAAATATTTTGCTCAAGCATGCGTTTCTAATTTATTGTGTATCAAAATATCTTCTCACCACACAAGTAAAATTATAACACCCTAATCAATTAACTATGTATAAGAATTAATTAATTAAGTCTAAGAAATAATAAATTAAGTGAGCTAAGTAATTAACTAACTAAACCAAAGTTATTAGTTAAGTATAGTATTTAATTAATTAAGAAGTAATCCATGAGAATGGCTAGTCCTCTCCCACTTCCTGCAGCTGCCACCTAGCCCACTCCCTCTCTCCACCAAAATTAGACAACACTCCATGGTGACTCCTCTTTTATTTTGCAACCTGGAAAGAGAAAGTCAACATATTTGCTTCATATCTCTCTCTCTCTCTCGGCAATATCACTCCTCCATGCAATGCCACACAATACTCTCTCTCCTCACAATAATAATAATAGTCAACGTAGCTTATGACTCATCTTGGTCAAGTTGGAAGGAAAGGAAAAGGGCAGCAAGGAAAGAAAGAAAGAGGAAAAAACATACACAGCCTTCTCTCTCGTCTCTCTTTTTCTCTATCTCTCTCTCCCTCTCCCTCTCCCTGCTGCTCCGTTACTCGGCTGCTATACGTAAGTATGCTACTGCTACGTATTTTGCTGCTGCTATTACTGTAATTTACTGCTGCTGTACATGTGTGTGCTTTTCCCTGCTGTTCGATAATTTTCTGTGTGTTGTAGAAATCGATTTAGGCTAAACCCTTTTACCACAGTGTATTATGTGAAGTGTAGAATATGCATGTTAAATTTCAGAAGACTCGGAGTTAAACCCGATTTTATATGATTTTTCTAAGATAAGCTGATCAGAGACAGTTTTTGCCCCGTTTTTAGGTCTGAATCAAACAATTATCTGGAACTGTATCCTTCGAATTTAAATATGATCTTTTACTATGTTTTAGAACCAGTTCTTAGGTACGTGTAGAAATTTAGTATGCATTTTTTTGAGTCTTGTATGATTTATGCCGAATTTTACAACATAACCTGTTTTCAGCATACACTATGCACTGTTTTCTGCTAATTTAGAAAATTCATAACTAAATATGTAAAGCTTATTTTCAGTTGATATTTTTATATGTTATACTTCAGAATGTTGTCTAAATTCTGTAAAAATATGAAAGGTTTTCATCAATTCTGTAGGGTATGGTGAATTTTACAATATAGACTGATTTTGAGCTAAAATTCAAGTGACAATCTTGTTTAGGATTCTATTTTTATTTAATTATATACACTGTGGAAAATTGTGAATTTTTAGAATATGATAATTGATACTAATGTGTGATTATATGAATTAATAAACTAAATAATTATATGTATGTCGAGCGTAGTTCGAGACGGTCGGTGGATCCAGAGATATCCTCGTAAAGTCAAATCTATCGGTTGCAAGTGGGTAACTTCTACTCTCTACTATGTGTTGATAATTGAATTGATAAGTTATGTATGAAAATCTACGGCTGAAGCCCGTAGCTATAACTAGTATGTTACTTCCATACTGGGCGACGACCATAAGGGCGAGAGTGCCTGGTCTATGAAAGCAAGGTTTAGTGGGTGAGCGACTCCCACATTCCTTTATGTTGACCATAAAGGGCGAGAGTGTCTGGTCTATGTTCTTAGGGTGGCTAAGAACCACAAAATGTTTTCAGGGTGGCTAAGAACCACAAAATGTTCTCAGGGTGGCTAAGAACCACATGTAGTACTTGCTTAATGATTTAATTGCTTCAATATATTAGACAGTAAAGTTATCCCACTGGGATCCCTCTCCGGAGGTGTCTCATGATGCTACTTTTATATTTTCAGGCTCGACAGATGATGACGTGGACGTGTAGCAGGCTGGGCTGACTTCTCACTGTCCCTTCAAGTTGTTATACTAGAATAAGGTTTCCTTTGAGAATGATATGTTGATATATATGTATATATGTTACGTTTTAAAAAAAAAAAAATAATATGGCTCCCGTGTCTTCACTTTTAAGTCTTCCGCTGTATTTTGAAAAGTAATTATGATTTCTTTAGTTCCTAAATAAGTAAAGGGTGGTGACCTATTTCCAACTAAGGGGAACGGGGCGCCACAAACATGGTGCAAAGTTGACTTCGAGAAAGGATTTAATGTTGAAGGATGTGCTGCATGTCTCGGACATCTGTAAGAACTTAGTTAGTGGTTTGTTGCTTGTAAACTATGGCTTCAAGCTCGTTTTCAAGGCTGAAAAGTTTATTCTTACGAAGCAGGGTGTATTCTTAGGTAGGGGCTATTTGGCCAATGACTTGTTTAAGCTTAATGTAATGGCCAAACGCCACATTATACTTAGAATTAATAATGGAAATGCTCTTACTTCCTCTTACATTGTTGAATGTTGTGATTTGTGGCTTAATAGATTAAAACATGTAAATCTAAATGCTAAAAAAAGGTTAGTAACCTTGGACTTGCTAAAAGTTGACGAAATTAACACACAAAAGAAATGTGAAGTGTGTGTTGAAGCTAAAATGGCTAAGCTACATTTTCATAATGTTGAAAGGAACACTAAACCTCTAAAATTAATTCACACCAATGTATGTGATTTGAAGTTTGTGCAAACTATAGTGTTGGAAAAAAGTATTTCATTACTTTCATAGATGATTACATAAAGTATTACTATGTCTACCCTTGAAAAGTAAAGATGAAGCTATAGAAGCTTTCAAGAATTACAAGAATGAGGTAGAAAATCATTTAAATAGCAAGATCAAAGAAATAAGAAGTAATAGAGATGGAGAGTACGTGGCACCGTTTGAGGAGTTGTGTTCACAAAGTGACATATTTCACTAAATGACTACTCCCTACTAGCCTCAATCGAATGAAGTGGCCGAACGCAAAAATCATACTTTAAAAGAGATAATGTTATGCTTGTTAGCTCAGAGTTACCACATAACCTGTGGGGGAAGTTGTTTTAACGGTGAATTACGTACTTAACAAAATTTCTTTAAAAGGTAAGAACGAAACCCCCTACGAAATATGGAAAGGACGTAAACCGTCATATAAATACCTTAAGTGTGAGGGTGTTTGGCTAAAGTAAAGGTGGAGTAGTTCAAACATTGTGTCCACTAAACCTCCGGTGAACTCGACGACATTAGCTAAGGAAGGTTCATTGGCACGTCGCGGACAGGGTTGTTGCAATACAATACCGGGGCCGAGGATGCAGCGCCATGTGTGTTTTTTTTTACCGTTTCAAGTTTTTGAATGGGCCGTTAACTTGCATTAAAAGTCCTATTTTTGGGCAGTAAATTTCCATTAATTTCAGGTATAACCCCCTATGTTGGGTCATCATGCATTATTTTTACACATAAAAATTCGAACACTTGCATAGTTTTCTCATTTCGCATCAAGCTCAGTCTTCAAGCACTAGAAGTTCGTTGGAGCTTTCGAGGTTTACAGTACTGCTACCTTAAGAGACGAAGTCGTTTTATCTTTGGGAGATGATATGCATGATCCAGTAAGTACTACCCTAGGCGTATCTCATCTAAGGAAAGAAAGTCTTTCCTCCACTCGACTTGCAACATCATTGTTGTAACACCCCATCAAGAAAACCTGCATTGCATATTTTATAAAAAAAAATTTATCGTTCAAGTATAAATGATTTAAGTGTGAGTTCTTATATTACTTAAAGTTATGATTTACGAATTACGTTGTACTTGATGATTTTAAATATTTTATAATAAGAAGAAGAAGAGAAAAATGAAAGAAAACAAAATGGAGTAATATAACTTAAGTACAAATATTATATTTAAACAATGGTTAAGTATAAGCATTGTCACCTCCTACTTCAACTCATACACCTCTTACTTCAACTCATAAACCTCCTACTATACCTCCTACTACAATTTATGCTAGCTATTGATGCATCAAATTATAAAAAAAAGGATGAAAAACGTTCAGCAAGCTTAGAAAAAAAAAATACAGCAACTAACTAAGAAAGCACACTTTTCTCCCTTGCAACCTTGAAGGTATTTTAGCTTAAACCTTATAATTTCTTCTTTAAATCTTGATGTTTTCTGGTTTATAGCATATATTAGAAGTTCCAAAGATGTTCTTTGTAATTTGGTTGGGAAGTTTCAGCTTATAATGTTCACTTGAATGTATAAAATGTTTGTTTCTATGATGGAATTCAACTATATGCCTTGATTTTCTGTTTTGTAACTTTGTGAAATATTTAGAAATTGAATTAGGCTAAATTCTTTTAAAAAGTTGTAATATATGAAGTAAAAAATATGTATGTCAAATTTCAGAAGATTTGGACTTAAATTCAATTTACTATGATTTTTCAAACATGACCCTGTTCTTTGACATATTTATCCTATTTTTAGTCTGATTAAAACCCTTCTTTAGAATTTTGTACTTCGATTTCAAAATTTATCTTCTACTATGTTGTATTACAATTCTTTTAGACATTTAGAAGTTTACTATGTAATTTTTCGAGTCTTGTACGATTTATCATGGTTTTTACAAGAAAGTCTGTTTTCAGCATACACTATGTCTTGTTTTCTGCCAACTTAGAGAATTCATAACTAATTATGTGAATCTTATTTTCAATTGATATTTTTATGTGTTATACTTGAATATGTTTTCTAACTTCTGTACAAATATGAAAGCATTTTATTAATCCTATAAGGTTTGGTAGGGATAATATAGACTGATTTTGAGCTAGAATCTAAGTGAAAAACATGTTTAGTATTTCATTTTAATTATTTATATATATATATATACTGTAAAACATGTATATTTTCAGAATATGATAGTTGAGCCTAATATGTGGTTATGTAAATATTCTTGTGATTTTAGGAGTTAACTATAAATTATTAAAATTGTTGTGACTTTATGTGTCATTTTATGCTTAAAATTGCTAGTTTAAGTGCTTAACAATTATATAATAAGTATGATGATATATTTTATATTATAAATCTCACTTAAATGATTTATGTATGATCTGATCATCTTTATAATCTCACCTAAATGTTTAATATATATAATTGAATGAAGTTTATGAAATTTAGTTAATATATGCTTTTAGAGTGATTTATTTTCCTTAAGCGATTACATGGCTATGCTTTAGATTAAGATAACCTAGATATAAATACAACAAACATGCTATATGACATAATAGACTAAATAGTTAAATGTGTCGAGCGCAGTTTGAGACAGTCGGTGAATCCAGAAGCAATCCTCGCACAATCAACGTGCAAGTGGGTAACTTCCACTCTCTATTATGTGTTGATAATTGAATTAATAAGTTATGTATGAAATCTACGGCCGAAGACCAGTAGTTATAACCGATAGGTAGCTTCCCTACCGGGCGATGCTCATAAGGGCGAGAGTGCCTGGTCTATGAAAACAAGGTTTAATGGGCGAGTGACTCCCATATTCATTTATGTTATAGTATGGTTCAGGATAAGCTTACCCGAATGACATGTAATATTTGCTTAATAATTTAATTGCTTTAATGTATTAGACAGTAAAGTTATCCCACTGGGATCCCTCTCTGGAGGTGTCTCATGATGCTGCTTTTTATAATTTTCAAGCTCGACAGACGATGATGTAGACGTGTAGCAGACTGGGCTGACTTCTCACTGTCTCTTTAGAGTTGTTATACTAGAATAATGTTTCCTTTTGAGAACAATATGATGTTTAAATATGTAAAGTATGATAAACAATGGGTCTAGACTTATATCCTATTATAATATATATGTTTTGTTGTGTTAATTCATGTAGGTCTTTGGTTCGAATATTTTACCTAGAAATGTGGGTGAGACACGAACTAGATTTGGATATATATGTATATATGTTACGTTTTTAAACAAAAAAATATAGCTCCTCGTGTCTTCATTTCAGTCTTCCACTGTATATTAGAAATTAATTATGATATCTTTAGTTTCTCAGTTAGGGTGACGATCTATTTCCAATTAAAAGGGGAAGGAGGCGTCACAATTGTAATAACATAAGCCTTTTATAAGTCACTAAAATTGGAAATAGGTGACGACCTATTTCCAATTAAAAGGGGAAGGAGGCGTTATTTTTTGTTTCTTGTTTCTTTGTTTTTTGTTGTGTTCGACATGTTTGCCCATTATTGAGTGTTATATATCCAACACTAAGGTGGGGGTAACCTTTTAAATATGTATTCATGATTTTCGTACTCTCAATTATGTGATCTTTATGAATATGTGAAATGAGATTGTTCTTATTACATGTCGATGTGATTGTTACCAAATTGTTAACATTGTATTATGAGCTTGTCAATGCAAATGTGAAGAATGTGTATTTAAGTGTGAAGTGAATATGTGTGTATGTGCATGCAAGCTACGGTGGCTCAAAACCACAAGCTACGATGACTCAAAACCACAAAAAATGGTGGCTCCGAACCACAAACTACGGTGGCTCAGAACCGCAATCTATGGTAACTAAGAATCGCAATCTATGCTATGATGGTTCAGATCCACAACTAAGTGCTTTGTATGATTACTTTGGTTTTGTGTATATGTATCTATGATACATTCGGCTAAATCCCACACCTATGAAATTACTATTGTAAAACGATGGTATTATGTGTTTGTTTGCTACAATTTATTTATTTGAATTTATTTAGTGTTGTCTCGAGATCTCTCACTAAGTGTATTTTAAACACTCACCCCTTTATGAAAAATGTTTTTTTTTCAGCTCAAAGAGTTTAGGACGAGGTGTGCGAGTGGTGAATACTAGTAGCTGATATTTTAAAGGTTGTAAAAGAATTTTTATTTAAAGAGTTTTATTTCATAAATTATTCTTGATTTTATTAATCTTCACTATTCTTAAAATGAGAATTTTTGCACGTAAGTAACGCCTTAGTCGAAAATTACCTTTAAAAGAAACGAGACATTGCATTAAAGTCCTATTACATATGTGTTTTGTTTAATCAAAATTTAAACACTGATTTTCAAACAGTAACTGTAAGTTATGTTGTAAGAACGAGTTTCCTATAGTTTACAACAAGTGAGGTCTGTTGGAACCGATGGATCGCCGGCCCTATGCTATCGGAATCGGGATCCAAAAATAAATCGCAGCGGAAAGAAATCATACCCTTGTAGACCTCTTGATCTTCTGATGTATTCCTATGAGCCCTTCTCGAACGTTGCGTGGCCAACGATCCTTCGAGAAAAATCAGTTCTGCTCTCTCTCACTTATCACGTGTTTTCTGTGATCTGTATTCTGTGTTTTGAGAGGCGCTGATGAAAAGAGCTATATATAGGCTACACCAGGGACCTAGAGGAGGAATTTGATTGGGCCTCCTGATGGGCTTAAGTATCCTGTGTTCGGCCCGAACACATAACTTAAGCCCATTAATAATAATTCAGTCCACTAGAGAATTATTATTAAACTACCGTCCCAATCCCATATTTAATATGGGCTCCTTCTTATTATGTGTACATTTATTTCCCCGTGTTTAAGATATCGAATGTCCGTAAATTAAATAAGTTACTGACAACTTAATTAATTTACATCTAATTCCAAGAGTAGTACCACTCATCCTTATTATCATGTCGGATTAAATCCACCTGCAGGGTTTACATGATAATCCTTATGAGTTCCTTAAGGGGACATTATCATCCTAAATAATTAGGACACAGATTCCTTCTACAATCAACAGCACACCATATAAACAATGCTATCTCCCAACTCACCGAGCTTATTGATTTATGAATAAATCCAACCCATTGGCAAATTAAAGAAATAAACACTGAGCATACGTGCCCGTTATTATATAGGGATTAAGAAGATGTACATCCATAATAACAGAGGTCTTGTTCTATTATATAGTCAGTATAAAACGAACAACCTCAAATGGTCCTGCTTAATACACACAAAGTGTACTAGTGTAGTTTTATAGTCAAGACAGACTAATACCAAACTACACTACAACCATTCCGATGATTTGTCCAAATCCATCTTGGTTGTGAGCTACTATTTATAATTTATAAGAAACTGATAACATGATCTTCTGTGTGGCACCACATACCAAGTTATCTATAATATAAATTAATTGGACATTGCATAAACATATATAACAAATATAAAATGCAAACATGTGACCAAAATGATTCTTATTCCATAAAGGATGTTCATACAAAAGCTAGACTTATAGTATACATCCTAACAAGGTCTATATTGTTTGAAAATTTTGATAATGTTTATTCATTGTTCCTCTAAACTTCTATACCAATTAGAACCAACAAGTGGTATTAAAGCATGTTGGATCAATAACCAACAACTTGGTAATTAATTCAGATCTTTGTTTATGAAAATCTTTATTATCCGTATTTTTCTTGTATAAAATTCAATGTCTTAGGATAAAATAGATGCAACTTCTAATATTCCCATGTTTTCCGTAAAAGAATATGATTGATTATTGGAAGATAAAAGTGCAAACACACTTGTCAGCTATGAATGATGAGATGTGGTTCATTATAGAAGATGGACCCCCACGGATAATAAAGGTTAACAATCTTGCAACTATATAGGATGAAGATAACATGCATATGATAGAGAAACCTAGACATGAATGGACTACCGAGAATAAAAGAATGTCTAACATGGATAACATTGCAAAAAAATATTCGACAAAGTGGAGATCTACAAGACTGTTAAGGTAATTTGTAATAAATTACAGTTAATCTATAAAGGCACATAGCTCACAAAAGACAACCAAATCTCATATATCACTCAGCTATTTGAATTATTGAAGCTGAGACCTGAAGTGACTATTGAGTAATTAGATTTAAGATTTACATGAATTATAAATGAACTAATTCACTTGACAAGGCATACACTCTGAAGGAGAAAAACATGAAAGTTTTTTATGCACTCCCTACTGAATGAGATAAAAAGATTACAATAATGAGAGTCGTTATTGTCCTCAATGCTATGAGAACTTTTGATCTGTTTTCTTACTTAAAAGCTTCAGAGTTTGACATCAATAGAAGAAAAAAAGTATCATATAAATCAACTTCCAAGGCACTGCTCTTGCTTCAACAATCATCAAGCCACCTGCTAATTCCAAGTCATCTCAAGCCCAAATCACAACTTGAAGACATCACTTAAGAAGATCTTGCTATACTGATGAAAAAGTATATAAAAAACAATGTTAGGAGCAGCCTCCTATTGGAACCGACGGATCTCCGGCCCTATGCAATCGGAATCAGGATCGATAAGGATATGATAACGTGCAGCAGAAAAGAGTCATACCTTTCTTGGAGACTGGTGGAGACGAATGGAGGTAAGACCTCTCGATCCTCTACTGTATTCCTAGCCCCTTCCTTGGACGTCGTGTGGGTGACGATCCTCCAAAGACTCAGCAGTCTCACCTCTTTTCACTTTCTCACGATTCTGTATTGTAACATACACGTGATATTTAGTGTGTTTTGGAGGCTGCTGACTTTAGGGATATATATAGGCTACAACAGGGACACAGAGGAAGAATTAGGGTTGGGCCTCCTGATGGGCTTAGGCGTCCTGTGTTCAGCCCGAACACCCAGCTTAAGTCCATCAACTATAAATTGAACTACCAGCCCAATCTCATATTACAATATGGGCTCCTTCTTATTATGTGTACGTTTATTTTCCCGTGTTTAAGATATCAAATGTCCGTAAATTAAATAAGTTACTGACAACTTAATTAATTTACATCTAATTCCAAGAGTAGTACCACTCAACTTTATTATCATGCTGGACTAAATCCACCTATAGGGTTTACATGATAATCCTTATGAGCTCCTCAAGAGAACATTATCATCCTAAATAATTAGGACACAGATTCTTTCTATAATCAACAACACACCATATAAACAGTACTATATCCCAATTCACCGGGATTATTGATTTATGAATAAATCTCACCCATTGGCCAATTAAAGAAGCAAACACTGAGTACACATGCCTGTTATTATATACGGATTAAGAAGATGCACATCTATAATAACAGAGGCCTTGTTCTTTTATATAGTCAGTACAAATCGAACAACCTCAAATGGTCTTGCTCAATACACACAAAATGTACTAGTGTAACTTTATAGTCAAGATAGATTAATACCAAATTACACTACAACTGTTCCAATGGTTTGTCCAAATCCATCTTGGTTGTGAGCTACTATTTATAATTTATAAGGAACTGATAGCATGATCTTATATGTGGCACCACACACCATATTATCTACAATATAGATTAATTTGGATAATTACATTAACACATATAACAAATATAAAATGCACACATTTGACCAAAATGATTCTCATATCAAATAAATGTTCATACAAAAGCTAGGCTTATAGTATACATCCTAACAATCTCCCACTTATACTAAAAGACTATGTTGCCATAAGTGTTGCCATACATCTGATTCCCATCCCCTCAACATGCCCATCAAAAGCTTTCGTTGGAAGGGCCTTTGTGAAAGGATCTGCTAGGTTATCCACCGATGTAATTTTGGCGACAACTTCTCTTCGTTTTATGATGTCTCGTATCAGGTGGTACTTGCACTCAATGTGTTTACTTGCTTTATGGGCTCGTGGTTCCTTCGAGTTTGCTACTGCACCATTGTTAACATAATAAATTGTGATAGCTTTGGGCAAACCAGGAATCACTTCTGAGTCTATCAAAAAGTTTCTGAGCCATACAACTTCTTTGGCTGCCTCAGAGGCTGCCACATACTCAGCTTCCATGGTGGAGTCCGAAACATATTTCTGCTTAACACTCCTCCATACTATGGCTCCACCTCCCAAGGTAAACACATAACCCGAGGTAGATTTACTGTTGTCCCTATCCGATTGGAAATCAAAATCCGTGTAACCCACAGTAAGCAAATCATCTGCCTGGTAAACCAGCATATAATTTCTAGTCCTTTTTAGGTACTTTAAAATATGCTTTACCGCAGTCCAATGTCCTTGTCTTGGGTTACTTTGATATCTACTAACCATACCCATGGCAAAGCAAATATCCGGTCTCATACATATCATCGCATACATTAGGCTTCTTACAGTGATAACATACCACATTTCATCATGCATGGCTGACAGATGAGCTTCCATGCATATTCTCCAGTCGTCATATTCATTTATGAAAAACATAGGTAGCTTGTGATGTGAGAAATCCATGCTTATGCTAAAATTATGAATTTTGGTCAGAAAACTAAAACGGTTTATCCAGCAGAAACGGGTGGATCTGGGTAGGTAGCCAGATACGTTGGCTGTTAACCCAATGCACTTTGATACCACTTGTTGGTCCCAAGTGGTCAGAGGTTCAGGAGGGGTGAATGAACCTCTATCGATTTTTCAAACTTTTTAAAACATATAACTGATAATTAGATTTCTGTCTTACTTAGGAGGACAGTATCCTATCACGAATCAGTAACCTGGCCCTAGGCTAGATCAGGTTACTGTCCCGATATCAGAATGCAATGTAGCGGAATAAAGTTGATAGAGTTTCTGATGAAAACCAGTTTTCTTTTCCAAATACGATTTTACAACACACGTTTATCAGGATGCTTATGATAGATGCAACAGAATAGATATGCAAACAATGCGATGCAACAAATAAGATAAGCAGTAAACACTTATGGCTTATAGTGGTTCGAAGGTGGTGTAATCCTTCTACGTCCACTCTACTCCTTCTCTGAGGAGGAACTTCGTTATGGTCAGTTTGTTTTACAAGACTCGTCTTTACAAACCTCTTCCAAAATAAGTTAAACCTACTAGAATCCCAGATTCCTAGGTCTAATCCCACACAGGGTTTACAAACTCCCACACAGGGAACACACTCCTACACAGGGAAAGATAGCCTACACAAGACTAATAAACTTAGCAAGGATAAAATCCTATCAACTAAGTACATCAAATAAAACAACCTAACACACAGTACAATGGTTAAAAGTATATGTTTCTTCAATTGGTGTAATACGAAGACAATCTTGAACTTGAAAGTTCAGATGCTTGGCTTGATCGCTTCTGAAGATTGAGTGACTGAACTCGGAAGCTTGAGATAATGAAGAATGGTAGAATAACTTGAAGAGCTCAATTTGTTCAGTAGTCTTCACAATCCTCTCAACCTTCTATTTATAGATGTTTGGAAAATGCACGTTGAAGAGAGGTATGATCCAAGTTTTAATTCAAAAAGATCTTCAAATCTTCATAATTAATGCGGTGTGAAAGATTAGAGCTTCATAACATATCCTACTCTGAATCCACATTAATGGTGTCATACTTTAGATACAGTACTTTGCAGAGCCGCTTTCCACGTGGTAGTATCTCAGTGGTTCTTCACAAACTTCTATCTACTGGTAACTAATCAAGATCCAAACCTCGTATAGTTTCCAGCGTTTTTCTCGTACTATATTGAATAGACTAGGACTTACTGCATGTTGTTCTGATTGCAGTAGTCACTATCTGTTGTGCTTTAGGATTCCGTTCCTGATCAACTTCCTGTTCTTGAATACTTTAATCAGCTTCTTGACTCGCGTATCCTTTCTGATACGCTTCATGTTTCTGACCAGTTTCCTGTTCCAGAATCCTGTTGTCTACTTCCTGATTCTGACTTCCACTAACTCTTACTGACTTCTTTCAATATGAATCAGTCTTCCTGAAGACTCAAAGTCCAGAATCCTGCTAACAGGGTTCTACCTATCTTTCTGGTATAATTGACTTCTTAAAAATATAGCTTGAAAGATTTGATAGGCAAACAAAAATCTACTTATAAATCGTGGAATATGGGTACTCTAAAAGTTCATCTAATATTACATTGTCTCATCAAAACTTAGTTAGAAATATCCCAACACTATCATATGCACCTAAGTGTATACCATTACTTAATACTAAGTCCATTATCTAGGATTGTGCCCCTTCAGATGGAGAAGATTACACGCTCCTAAATAATTTCTTATAATTATCCATAAGGAAGTTTGATCTAGTGATCCGCAGACAAACTCATCCGATATGGAAGAAGGCACTTAAAGCCAACGTATAAGTTTAAATGCATCACTTACAAACCAGTAATGGAGGCTATGAGAATTATTCGAAATAATCCCTCTCCCACTTAGTTTTTAACATGAGGGATTTTAACATGCATATCATAAAACATATAACATCATGCATAACATAACAACATATAAACAATGACAATAAATATGGAAAGCCATAAATTCTAACTATTATGGCCTCGTATATAGCCGTTGTTCTTGAATGTCCACTATCGGCGTGTTAGGATGGGGATCGACCTATTTTTTCTTTTTAAGTTTTTGGCCGACTCAGATCCTTCTCAGCCGTGCCTACCAACGTAAAAAAATGCTATGCACAGTAAAGAACCAGGCCATAACCAAATAGAATCGATCCTATATAGAATCTTGATCGAACAATAAATTACATCCATCAATCCTATTCTAGATCAAACAGTAAATTACATCCATAAATCCTATTCTAGATCGAATAGTAAATTACATCCATCAATCCTATTCTAGATCGAACAGTAAATAAGAACCTACATGACCAACCCAAAAACAAAACAACCTTGACAGGTCCGAGGGTTTAAATCATACATAACATACATACATGCCATAATAGTTAGACTTAGGATACCTGCAACCACCAAGTTATCCTATCGCATATACTACTATTATCCAGCCATATAAAACGTATAAATCGGTCATGATACATAATAGAAATAACCGATTCAATCACACAGAACCAAAAAACCTCGGCTTTGATACCAATTATTTTAATCGATGGATCACCGGCCCTTTGCAATCAGAATCGGGATCCATAAGGGTATGATAACGTGAAGCTGAAAAAAGTCATACCTTTCTTGGAGACTGGTGGAGATGAACGAAGATAAGACCTTTTGATCTTCTGCTGTATTCCTAGCCCTTTCCTTGGACGTCGTGTGGACGACAATCCTCTAAAGACTCAACAGTCTCACCTCCTTTCACTTTTTCACGATTCTGTATTGTAACGTATGCATGAGATTTAGTGTGTTTTGGAGGCTGCTGACTTTACACTACAAGAAATTTGACATTTTACAACGGGTTTTCTCCGTTGTCGTATCCATTTTCCGAGCGTTGTTGTATCCAGCGTTGCAAAAAAAAATTTCACCATTTAACAACGCACCAAAAAGCGTTGTCTTTTCTACATATGACAACGCATTTATACCGTTGCAAGAAAGGGTTGTCTTTTCTGATTTTGTGGTTTCTATCTATGCAATGCTTAAAAATCGTTGTCTTTCAAGCGTTGTCTTATCTAGATACGACAACGCATTTAAACCGTTGCAAGAAAGAGTTGTCTTTTCTTATTTTGTGCAACTACATATGCAACGCTTAAAAAGCGTTGTCTTTCTGAAGCATTACAACACGATTTTATGCAACGCTTATAACCGTTGTCTTTTTTTTTTGATTTTTTTTTAAATTGCATACAATTACAATTATGCAACGCTTTTCTAGGGTTGTCGTGTTTTAAAATAACAACACTAATGACAACCCTTTTTTGTGTTGTCTTAAATGTTTTTCACATTTTTTTACAATAATTTCATATTTTCCTGGATATATATAACAATATAATTTACTTACATAAATTAACAAATGTTATTAGAAGAACATTTAAACATCGTCAATATCATCGGTCACATTCAAAAATCATCCCAACAATATGTCCCATCCTAACACAATAAATCACACAACCTTAAATCCATACATTTAAAGTACTCCACAATTACTAACAAAATGATCGAATTTGTTTTAATAACATCAAAAACTTTACAATCACGGCATCACGAACTTGACATGTACGCCCTACGTCCCCACAGTTTGTCAAATGCTCGTAAACATCAACACCTAAAAATCATAACGTCATCATATGAAATATTCAAAAGAAAGCATTGCAAGTTAAAATATAGTAGTCACCTTGTTCTACCCATTTATATTTTCTTGAACGCAATCAGCCCATTCAACACGTACTTCATCAATATCAGCTCTAGTGCACTTAACATCAGTGAACTTTAAAAAAAGAATATAGAGAATAATCAACTTCATTTCATTTTGGTGAAGTATACAATATGCAAACTAAATAGGAAGTAGTTACTCACAATTGAACGCAATGAGACCATGTCCGCCATTGCATCCTTTTCAACAAGGTGTCTCATGTACCACAACACAAAAAAACCACATTGTTTGGTATCAGGTTGCAAAGGAGCCTACATTACAATGTATGAGTATCAACTTACATACATGCTTGATGATGATAAAATAAAAATATACATAAGTATCAACGTATTATTCACATCTTTGCAATACATACCTTGACTACTTCCCATGTAGGTTGTTTTTTCACATTCTTTTCAATTTCTGTATTGAACATTCTCAAGGCCCTTCAATTTAAAACAAGGTATTAATCATCAATTGTGCAACATAAAATAAGGGAACTAAAATGTACTAAACTAATTGAAACTTACAGATCAACTATTGTTTTCCAAGCTTGATCATGCAAGCGATGATAAAGAGGGTCCAACAAATGACAAGTTTGCTTGTGGGGGTTGATGACAGTTAGAATCCAATGAAATCTATTGTGATTGGATAATTAAAATAATCAGTCAAAACTTCAAACCAGAAATCAACAAAACAAAAGGCTGCTAAACCTTTTTAACAGTTACCATACGGATCAAAACTGAAACTCAACAATTCAGCTACTGGAAACCATGTCTTCTTTAATTATCAGGTTAATAAGCACATAAGATCATAATTAAAGAAACTATCTGTCATGCAGTTTACTACTTACAAAGACTCATTTTCCAGTTTCACTCATACAATTATAACATCCATGAAGTTAATTTTCTCACAAACAATTAGTAATATGCGAATTATTCTTAGTTATCACAATATTGATGGTAAAAAAGCAAATCAAAACTTACCCGACATTACAAGGTGCCAAAACTAATTGAGAGGGCAATGTACCACTCAACCTTTTGGCTAGAGCACATGCCCTTCTTTCCATCTCATTTTCACGAAAATCTTGATCAACTTTTGTTGATGGCAAATGTCCTATTTCATATGGATCCACAAATCTGAAATTTTGAAGCTTGTTTTCGTTCACCAACCGTTTGTAGAGATGCCTAACCATCATTTTTTTTAAAAGAAAAAAACCACAATGTTAAATATAATAATAATAATAACAACAAGAATAATAATTGCCCAGAATACTTACCAAATATAGACAACTACACATACGTATGAGATTGGCTCCAACTTACAGAAGGGAACCAAATCTTCAATGTTAACAAAGATATTCAACTCACGACCAAATAATTCATGATCAAGATCTATCTGCACATTGCCTCCATTCTGAATAACAAGCTTAGTATAACAATATAACATATGCAATGGCTTTGGCACACTTGATAGATCAACAGAAGGCAAGTCTTTGTGCACGATTTTCTTCTTCCCAGGTTTCTAAAAATTGTATTAGCATGATATGTAAGTAGACATGCCATATTTCTGGCAATAGTAAAAAATAATGTAATATAACACTCGGCAAAAAAGAATTACCTTCACTTTGGGTTTTATTAAATGCGATGGCCACGCAACCTGAGAACCTACCACCTCACCAATACTATTGCATTCTCCAGGAATGGGCAAAGGGGCATCGTGATCCAATGCTTGGTCAATGGACACACTCATGCAATTTTCAGGTAAAGGACTACCATGAAGAAGTTGTTTACGTCCACCCACTTTGATAATTGTGCCATAAGCAGCAATATTTGCTTGAGATTCCAACGTTAAAGCGACTGGTTCACCCTACAATGTAGATTACGTCATAGAGATAATTCATATATATTACCGAAATATAAATCTGTAACATGATACAAAATTTTACCTTTGATGGCCAATTATTCTCAACAATTTTGAGATCATCATCCGAGTCTACATTTTCAACAAAGTTCTGCATTTGTGGTTTGTCATCTTTGTCTCTCTCATCTTCCATTACTAAGGGACTTGGGAGTTTAACTGAACAACTGCCCTTCTCTTCTTTATCATTAGCAGACGTAGGTGCATTCTTCAAAATCATTGCTTCTAGCTTTCTTACTCGTGCGTCGAGTTCTGAATTGATCTTTTTTTGCTCTTGTAAAAGCAAATCTTTATCCACCAGCGTACTAGATGAAACACTCTTGTAAGTTGAGGGAGTGACATGACCTCCGATCCCCCTCAAACGTCCAGAGTGTTCTTGTGAATTGAGAGCTTTCGCAAGGATGCTATCTCCCTTCCGTTGCATGACTAAGTTACCCTCCTTTCTTTGTTGTATGTACTCGTCCTTCAAATTTAATTAGTAAGAACATAACAACAAACCGAAGGGTAAGTAAGAGAGAGTGTTAGTTTGAAAAATAATTAAGTACTAAAAAACCTCACAATCTTAGTAATCGTGTCTTTTAAACTCTCTTCTTGTATATCCCCTTCTTTGGGCAATCGTGCTTTCATCCACAAAATTGCTCTATTGATTTCATCATCGTTCCCTAACTCAGCAGCCTACAACCAATAACATATTATTTATATAAAATGATCGTTAAATTTTCCGAGTGATGATACAAAAAATAATCGATCAAAAATGAAAGACTTACACACTCTTCAGCCAAACGTGTATATCCTTTACGAGAAAGCTTATGAGAATATTGCACTTGACCTCTTCGCTTCTTTTGTTCCTGACTCTTTGTCTACGTCAATTGATTAACAACCGTAAGACACCAATGACGAGAAATATCAATTAAAAAATCTGTATTTGAATCTTACCTTGAACTCTTCCGATAATCGAGTGATCACAAAATTGCTCCAATCACTTTGCTCAATGCAAGACTTATTAGGTGGAGTATTCAACTTTTCAGGCTCCTGGACTCTACTGAAAACATACTTATTCGTGAGTCTTGCCTTGTATTGATGCCACTTCAGGTTAGCCGAATTCAAACACCCCTTCTTCTATGAAGGAGGAACCTCGAACAACAACTATAAAAAAATCAGCAATTAGGACCATGACAGGAAAATATTCTTATTTTAATTAAAAAGACAATAAAAGAAACACATGCACTTACATTTACAGATTCCCATATCGAGTCCTTGACATCAGTATGCACCTCCCTCCAATCATCAATTGTTATTTTGACCTTTTCCCGAGCTAACACTCCAATGTAACTCTGCATTTCTGCACCAAAAGGCCCAATGGGCTGACCTTTGTTGTTGAACAAGACCTTCTTTTTGAAACATTGAGCTCTTTGTACCGCAAGAGCATGCATGTAAGTACGACCCCCATACTGTCTTGATGTGCTCTTCCCTTTAGTCATGGGGCTACCCTCTTCATCCGAAGTTCCCAAATCAACATCAACTAAACTTGAACTTTTTGAAACAGTTTTATCCTTTCGAAGTTTGTTCTTATTTTTGTCTTTTTTCTCGTCTTCTTTTGCAGATGACCTTCTACGACACACCATGATTCGAGCCTACAAAATAGTTGAGATTAGGTTAGTTGGTAAATATTTAACAAACAAGACGAATATCATAAGAGAAAAGTAATAAGTTCAGAGGTTATATACCAAAAAAGATAATCACATAACTAGGAAGTGCAATTATCAACCCAAATCCCATCACAATCTTCACGCACACATGATGTTTCGTTCTCATCTATACCATCAACCTCTAATGGGGGCATCCCCACTGTAAAACATTGATGGTCCATGTTACATTCTTCTAAATCATAACCATGAATGTGATCAAAATACTCTCTACTGGGGGTTGAAAGTACAACATGCCACGCAGGATCTCGAGGGTCTTCAACGTAGAAGACTTGTTTAGCTTGACTACCCAATATAAACCGATTAGATTTAAATCCAATTCTATTGAGGTTTACTGTTGTGAAACCAAGATCATCTATTTGAATTCCATTATTGTGCTCAACCCAATTACATTTGAACATTGGAAGCCGAAAAGTGTGGTAATCAAGTTCCCATATCTCTTCAATAACCCCATAATAAACCATGTCCGTCACAACTGGATTTTTGTCCTTTGCACTAGCCACTTGCATGGTTTTTGCCACTAAACTGACTCCCGAGTTTTGAACAGCTCGTATACTATCACGCTCCCTCATATGATAGGTAAGTCCATTAATCATGTAACTAGAGTACTTGAACACATTTTTTTCGGGACCACTTGCAATCAACTTTAACTTCTCTGATACTTGACCATTGGAATGATTAATTTCATTTGAAACCTATAATTCAACAAGTCGTAATTAACATGTTAATTAAAATTATATAATCCAATAGGACAAGTTAGAGTTATAATACGTACTCGATCAGTTAACCAATTAATAAATGTCTTGTTGTGTTCATCCAAGAGTTGTTTCTCCGACTTTCTTCCAGAAGTTAGCTTTAGTTGAGCCATATGTTCACTAAAAAAGTTTAATGAGATGAATATAAAAATAGTAACATATAAGGTTTAATGAGTTAGTGAGATCACCTTACATACGGTTCAACCTCAATGTCATTTGTCAAAACATATAGATGCGCTTGTATCAAATCATCAGGACTAGCTTGGATCACTTTTGCAGTTGATAATGGCCTAGTCATATTACCTTGATGATGTTTTGATGGGATTCCAATTGTGTGAACACTAGAAAGGTAGTTTGAACAAAATTCCACAGCCTCCTCAGCAATATAGCATTCAGCTATACACCCTTCAGGCCGATTACGATTTCGCACATAACCTTTTAAGACCTTCATGTATCTCTCAAATGGATACATTCATCTGTACCAGACTGGTCCACACAATTTCACCTCCCGCACAAGATGAACAACTAGGTGAACCATGATATCAAAGAACGAGGGAGGGAAATACTTTTCAAGTAAACACAAGGTTGTCACAATCTCCTTTTGAATTTCATCCAACTTTGAGACATCTATAACTTTGTTGCAGATCACAACAAAAAAGAAGCACAACCTTGTGATTGCATGTCTCACATTATCAGGTAAAACACCACGTATAGCCACTGGAAGCAACTGTTGCATTAAAGTGTGGCAATCATGTGACTTTAGGCCAACAAGCTTCAAATCTTTCATTGAGACCAAATTTCTGACATTAGACGAATACCCCGTAGGGACCTTCATTCCCATCAAAGAGTTACAAACCTTTCTTTTTTCTTCTTTACTTAGTGTGTAACAAGCTGGTGGCAAGAAAGTTTTTTTGTCACCCACCTTTGGTGCCAACTCTGTTCTAACTTTCATCGACACAAGATCTAGTCTAGCTGTTATTCCATCTTTCGTCTTCCCTGGAGTGTTAAGTAATGTGCTGACTAGACTTTCACATACGTTCTTCTCAATATGCATCACATCCAGAACATGTCTCACATGTAAGTGTTGCCAATACTCGAGTTCAAAAAAAATTGATTTCTTCTTCCAACATGGCTTATCTTCACTGACTTTTGACACATTGTTACAGCTTTTTTTACCCCATGTACATTGGATTTCTGATACTCGTTTAAAAACATCACTGCCCATCAATGGTATTGGGGCAGGGTCAAACTCTTGATTACCATCAATTGACTTTTTTTGTCTTCGATAAGGATGAGTCGCATGGAGAAACCTTCTGTGACCCATATATGACATTTTCCTGGAATGTTTCAGCCTTTTTGCATAAGTGTTATCACCACAAATTGGACACGCACAATATCCTTTCATGATACAACCAGATAAGTTTCCATAAGCTGGAAAGTCATTGATGGTCCACAACAACACTGCTCTAAGTAGAAATCTTTCATCTCGAAAACTATCATAAGTTTCAATACCTACTTCCCAAAGAAGTTTTAAGTCCTCAATTAAGGGTGACAAGTAAACATCAATGTCGTTCCCTGGTTGTTTAGGACCACCAATTAACATAGTGAGCATCATAAATCTTCGTTTCATACACAACCATGGAGGAAGATTATATGTGATCAACATTACTGGCCAACAACTGTACGTAGAGGTCATCATACCATGAGGATTGATCCCGTCTGATGATAGAGCCAATCTGAGATTTCTTGACTCGGAGGCAAATTCAAGCCACTTAAGGTCCACTACTTTCCAAGATGGTGCATCAGCTGGGTGACGCAAATAACCATCAACAACACGATTATCAGAATGCCAAGTCAAGTCCTTGGATATCTCCTTATTTCGAAACATCCGTCGAAACCTTGGAATAGGTGGGAAGTACCAAAGGACCTTTCCTGGAACTCCTTCATAAATCTTAGAATTTTTCCCCACTTTCCATCTTGAGATACCACAATTAGGACAATTAGTAAGGTCCTTGTACTCCTTACGATACAGGACACAATCATTTGAACACGCATGAATTTTCTCATAATCCATCCCCAATGCAACCAAGGTTTTCTTTGCATCATACAAAGATGAAGGCAATTCATTTTGGGGAGGAAGCATTTGCCTAACCAAACTAAGCAACTCAGTAAAACTTTTATCACTCCAACCAAATTTTGTCTTTAAGTTATACAATTTCACAACGGCAGACAACTTTGTGAAAAAAGTACATCCAGGATATAGAGGTTTCTCTGCATCCTCAAGCAATTCACCAAATTCGTTTGGGTTGTGATCAGTGTATTCATATCCAGCATGTACCATGCCAATAGGATCTTCTACACCAAAATTATATTCATTTCCCCTAAACTGATCACCATCATAGTTAGACTTTCTTGACCTAGGTCTCTCTCCATGCCATATCCATGTTTGATATGTTTTATCAATTCCCTTAGTCAACAAATGCAACCTAACGATGACATGTTTCCATTTCCTAAGATTACCACAATCAGAACATGGACAAGACATTGCATTGACATCATCTATATTTTGAAATGCAAAATGCATAAAAGACTCGACCCCAGCCTTGTATTCATCTGAGAGTCTGTCCTTCAACATCCATTCCTTGTCCATCTCAAGTAGGAAATAAACTAATTAACAAAAGATCACATTTCAGTAACCATTGATAAATTAATTACACTAATTGAGCATAGTTAGTTAATGTATGCTAGGCAAATGATAACACAGATTACACAAACTACGCTAATTCAGTGGTTAACAAGTTATAACACAAATTTAGGTAGAACATCAGTAAGTCAAGCTATCATCTCATTCACATCCCCAAAGTTGTTATTAGTCTCTATTTCTTTGGGCAATTATTTCTTTAGTCTATATTTTTAAGAAAGTAACTATCTACACCAGCAGATGTTAAAAGCTATTATCTCATTCTCTTTGCACTCAAATATGCCTCAAATAATAAAAGCATAGTCTACACAAATTGTTATAATCAGCAGATATATCGTGGTAATTCAGATTTGGTAATTAATCTAACTACCAAATCTATCTAATATCTGCTCACTTAAAACAACACCAGTACCAATATCTTCTAAAAAATGGTAATAAATATAATATTGATCGAAAAGGATTAAAATAACCATCTAAGAAAGGTTTCACAACCTAACCTTAAGAACAATGCAAAACTCTTGCTCTTCCGATTCAAGCTGTAAATCCTGGCCACTCCTCCCAATCCTCTGCCAATGACCCCTCGCTTCTTTATAATCCTCAATGCAATTCTGATCAACCTTTTTTCAACATGGTGACAAACTGATCATAGAATTATACAAATCAAAGAAAATCACAACTTAGTAAAAGGGGATATACCAGTATCTCACCTTTTTATTGATGAAGGTGTTTGTTTTGTGAAAAGCGTCAGGTCCAATTACTATGACATGGTAGACAATTTGTTTTTCAGCACAGTGTACTTCATGCGACACCTATCACTGAACTGAAAAATTTCAGTATCATTACACCATACCAGGACAAAAGATTAATCAAATGAATACTACAGTACAACTACCACCAAGTAACAGACACAAATATCCTTGCTTAGTTCAGAAAATAAGATAATAATAAAAGAACAATGAATAAATTGACTTGCATCTAAATTTCTACAAAGTTCCAATGAAGCATGTCTAGAAAATTCCACATGTAGTAGGGCTTCCATACAAAGTAAGTTGCATGCCTTTCAGGGGGTGTCAAAGTTATTTATTATACCAAAATAAAGGTAATAATAAAATATTGAATTACTATAACAGAAATTTGCTAGGCTAAAAGGCTTGTTAGTGTAGCTTCTCAAAACCAAAGGAAAGCAGCACAGAGCAAATAAATCCCAAATCATAGGCATATACAGATTTCCTGTTTTCAGCAAACATACTTGTAGATACCAATAAACCCAATGCTAGATAGTGTAAAACCATAGCTAAAATAGTAAGATATCATATGATGTCAATCCCCACATACATTAGACCATAAGTTTGCCTTAAGCAAAAGACTTTCATTATTTATCATTAAAGATAACCAAGTAGCAGTCTAGCAGAAGACACTATCAATACAATGCCCAAAAAATATTTCTGAATTAAATTGATATGCTCCAAAATGCAGTTCAAACAGATCTGAAGATTCTATAGACATGCATTGTGACATCAACTGAGCAGACTATCATGCTATGTATCAAAATTCCATTTTTGAAACCATCTTTGCTCCTCTGCTTTTCGCCAACAAAATTCCGATATGATGCATTAAGTCTTATTACAGATATTATAAAGTAAATTATCAACTCTGAAGGTAGTCAGCAGAGTTAAAAAGATTGCATCAATTTTAGCTGTAAGCACAAAACATAATTAAGCATTTTCAGTCCCTCAAGTTGACTAAAACACAGGAAGCTCTGCTTTTCGCCAACAAAATTCTGATATGATGCATTAAGTCCTATTACAGATATTATAAAGTAAATTATCCACTCTGAAGGTAGTCAGCAGAGTTAAAAAGATTGCATCAATTTTAGTTGTAAGCACAAAACATAATTAAGCATTTTCAGTCCCTCAAGTTGACTAAAACACAGGAAGGAGAAGAAAGAAATTGCAAAATGGAATGACCAAACAATTCCCAGATAGTAATGCAATTTTGTGAACAGAACAGATACATACACAAATATGAAGAGGTGTGAGAATGATATTTTTCAATGTGGCCTAAGTACGACCATATAACACATATATGTGAGTGATTGAAAAACATTCTCATCTCAGGAACATTTTGAGTTTAATAATGTTCATAATTTTAGCATGAAACATGTTGCATAATATTATATGTGCTCCTTACAAAACTTTACAAATTAATATATATATTTTACGTATTCATACCTATATATGACCCATTTCGTAATTCTAGACCCATCTTTTACCCCATATTTCGAATTGTAACATAATAGTAGGTATTATTAACTGCCGATGTATATGTTCGTAAAATTAATTCTAAATTTTTGCATATCATGCAAGTGTATATCCCATATCTGTTTTACATCTCCGTGATCAATCTTTTATCGCTAGCTTTGCAAGTATTATGTGCTATCATCCTCCCGATATTATTTTCATAGATCATTAAATTTATGCATGCAATATCTTAACCAGCAGTTTTTACAATATTTCTTGCATCTACTAGATGAAAAGGAAGGAAAACCTTTTACCCTCCCTCCTCACATTAACATACTTAACATAACATATAATTTCCATCATTTTCCCAGGTAAATTGAGGACGAAAAGTTCAATATCAGCAGCAAGACAGCAAGTTGGAAGTTTTATAAGGCAAATGGCAAGTAATTAATAAGCCGTAAAGCAAGTTTATATACAGAAACAAATTGGTTTTAACCGTTTTTTAAGAATATGAAGTGTTTAAGAATTAACTTTCAATCATATAAATTTTTATAACTCCGTCAAAAATACAAGTAGACCACTTGCTTATAATTGTGAGAATAGTACAAGCACAAGCTCACACATCTAGCACAATACAAGGTTTCAATGGCATTAGTGCACAATAATGACCCACAAGTGTATTTAGCAATTTGGTATGCAGCAAAATCATTCATGCGGGGAAAGTTGATCAAATGAATGCTTGATATCTTGATTTGGAATGTAAACTTTCTAGATTAATCTCAATAAATCATCGGAACCAAATGACCAAAATTCTCTGAGTTTTTGAAAGTTCCAACTCTCCACTTAATTCCAAAATATATGTGATTTCCAAACCAAATGATATGTCTTAAAAATTGAATCTGAAGTTGAAACAAGTGTTTCAAAACTTGAATATCAAAGTAACACAATTCAAAATAAGCTGATGAGAAAGGTGTACTTTACAATATATCAAATAGAAATTCAATAATGGTCAACCAAACAAGTATACCACATATTCCTTCGAGCAGTTTGTTGTGCTCTTCTCATTAATCTATTAGTAGACACAACAAGGCCTAGCATACCCTAGTAACATTATTTTTGTGTTAGAAAACAAATTTAATGCCATGCAGACTTGGGTTAACATATAAACAAAATGTTCCCCTCATATCCAGACAATTCCATTAGTAATCAGTCAACAACATTATTATGACACAAAACAATGTTTATTGGTTGTCTGATTCCAACAATGAATATTACACCTTGATCACATGGATAAGCTATCACAAGGTAAAGATACTAGTTTCATTGGATAGAGGCAAAATAAGAATTTTGACAATCCCACAAAATTGCATTACTATCTGGGAATTGTTTGGTCATTCCATTTTGCAATTTCTTTCTTCTCCTTCCTGTGTTTTAGTCAACTTGAGGGACTGAAAATGCTTAATTATGTTTTGTGCTTACAGCTAAAATTGATGCAATCTTTTTAACTCTGCTGACTACCTTCAGAGTGGAGAAAACTAATAAAGTATCTGAAAAAGCTCATTTCTTTCAATGATGGTGATCATCTGCTACTATGTTTGACTCTAACTCCACTACATGCCACTAGTGAAGGAATCAAATTAACTTTAGCAGATAGGACGAGAGTAGGCTTTGATGACAATGACGATGATGATGAATTAACTACTGAGAGTATTCCAATGAATAATATATCACCAAACTTGTAGGGAAAATAAAAGAGAAAAAAAGAAAAAAAAATCTAAAGACTGCTCTAGTTTCATGCTCAAGGTAAGCTTTGTGTACCTTTGTCACGCCCCGAAATCTTTTCATAAAATATCAGAGTTTTACCCGGGCGTGAAGATAGAAAAGCAAGGGTTGCTTAACATATACAGAAAGAATTAAGTAAGGGACAACAGAAGATAGAGGTAAGAGACGTTGAGAATCCATCTCATAACAAAAATCGACTTCATCCGATAACATTCGGTCTCACACCGATAATATACATCATATACAGCGGAAACTACTCATCAGGATCTCCCATCCTCACAAGTACTCAAAAATATAAATACAAAAATATTACAAAAAAAAAACATGAGTTAAACTTAAAACATTGTTTGAAAGTGTTTGTGCGACACATCCTAAATAAACACAAGATCAGGAACAGCACCACCTCTCTCCAACTAGGGTTTGACATGCTCACCAGCTCCTGTAGTGTGAGTACAGAATAAAGGGGTGAGTGCGTGGAATACACTCGTGGGAATAACTCTGCCCCTTATGACTCTCATCAGATATAAAAATACTAGTAAAATAATCTTAAGTCACGTTGCCACAACACATAAAATGCATAGCAGATATTAGAAATGGCAAGGGACGCATAGGTGCGGGGTTCCCCCGTCTTACCCTGTAAACGGTCTCATATACCGCTAGCGTATTTTAAGGACCGCTAGACCTTTTCAGAGTAGTAGAAAATAGCAAGGGACGAACGGAATGCATGATCAAGGTGGACATCAGTCCAACCACAGTAATAATATGGCACAGCAAATATATTCACAGCATTTAGTATTCCTCAATCATGCATTTAAATAGGGAAAACTGTAAACAGATAAAAGGATAGGAATTACCCCCACCTTGTTCGGTGGTACCCACGTGAGTTGATAAATCCGAAAGTCTGATAACTTGCTATCTCAAAACTCAGTCCAATAAGTAGCCTACATAGTTACGATGTTTCTTAGATCTTAAATACTGTATAAATAAAGCTGTAAAAGGTTCCAACGGAAAAACGCTTGCTAACGACACGACGGATCGAACGATCTAAAGATTGGAGTTTTGGAGACAAGGCTGAAAGTCAAGTCTCAGTGGCTGAGATGATAGGAAATGAAATAAGGATCGCAACGCAAAAAGAAAGAGCTCAATCGGAGTTAAAACGAGCTCAAACGGAGCATTTTAAGTTAAGGGGTAAAATGGTAATTTTGGTCAATAGGTTGACTTTGAACGGGCCCACGGACCCCGATCAACGACGTCTCGTCATCGACGACTCAATACGGTTGAACGACGGAAAGAGAACGAGGTTCGGATCGAAAACACGGTGTCGGATGCGCGTCGGCACCCGACGGGTGCGCACGGTGCGCGCGCGGGTTCCCGACACCCGACGGCTGCCGAGTTTTCTCGGCAGCGGGTGGCCCGTCTCGGCAGCTGCCGAGTTTTCTCGGCAGCGGGCGCCCAGATTTTCCCGACGTCGGCCCTGCTCGCCTGTCACTTTCCCGGCTCCGCCCGGCGCGGCAGCGCCGTCTCCAGCCACCCCCACCTACCTCGCCGGATACCTCGCACCGCCGGCTACCACCTCCGGCCGTCCATCGCCGGATTCCGGCATGAATAGTGCCTGGAAATTACGCCGCAAAATCCTTCGAAGTCACATTTTTTCCAAATTTCAACTCCAACCAAAACTCCGGCCGGCGACTTCCCGTCGCCGGCGACCACCCCCAACACCTCCGCCGGCGACCCCTCGTCGCCGGCAACCTTTCCCGACCAACCAAACATCCTAACACAGCCTATACATATACATGTATATACACACACTTACACGTATAACACACACACACACACGGCTTCCCAGCCTTGGCCGGCGGCCACCTGCCGCCGGCGATCACCGTCGTTCCCCCAGGCCTTGGCCGGCGACCCCCGTCGCCGGTCACCACCAACACCGTCCATGCACACACACACGCACACAGGAAAACACACACACACACAAGGTGCTACCACACACTCACACCCACGGTTCTTGCTTCTCCGGCGGCCACCCGCCGCCGGCCCCCTCCACCTGAGCCCTCGCCGGCGACCTCCCGTCGCCGGCCCACTGGTCACGCATGGCGGCGCCACCATGCGCCGCCCACAACAGCGAACTCAACAAACACACACACTAGCACACCTAAACCCACACACACATGCACGTTCATACATATATACCTACTGTTCCGGCCATGCGCCGCCACCCACGGCGGCGCCACCTCCCCGACATCACCACCACACCACCAGCAGCTTCTCCGGCCACCGCTCGGGCAAGAGGACGAGGAGAGAGAAAGAAATCAGAGGAGAGAGAAAGGGTGAAGGGGTTAGGGTTTGGGGCTGTTTTTCGCCGTTTTCCGGCGAACGAGAAATCGGATTTGAAATCCGAGACCTATGCTAGATTCGTCTCGTCGAGACGAACGTTGTGTGCGAAAATCGTCCGATTCCGACAACGTTGAAATTTTCCGGCGACCGACCGGCGGCGGCGCGCCGGAAAACAGAAAGACAGAAAAGAAAAGACGAGAAAGGAGGACTTACGTGTTTTCGTCGGGTTCGGCTCGATCGAAGAAACGGTGATTTTTGAATCGAAATCACCTCTATTTATAGAAATCCGAAAGTTACTATTCACGTGAAAAAAATCTAAGTTACTGTTCATAGCTGACTTTTCCGGGTTACTATTCATCATGTCTATCTCGTTACTATTCATCGTTAATATCTTTCGATTTTCTGTTCCGAAACTTCGAGTTTTGCCCCTTTCTTCGTCGTTCGGGCTACGGGTCTCCGATTGACCCCTAATTCGTTTCTATCTTCTCATTTTTCCATTACGCTTCTAATGGTAAAATAAAATTCTACGTTCCACGTCTAGTAAAAATTATCGTTCTTAAACGTGCATTAAACACTTATCTGAAACGCACAAATTAAATTAAACAGTTAATTCATACGCACAAAATTATTAAATCATAGGTTAAAATATTTAATTAATTAATTATGCTCATTTTGGTCCGGGGTGCTACATCCCTTACCCCTTAAAATAATTTCGTCCTCGAAATTGAATGCGACTAAAAACGACTCAGAACTAAACGTGTACTAAGAGCTGCGAGACTGGTTACTTTGTCAAAACTCTCGTCCTCTTATATGCGAGTTGCTTCTTTCTTTCCATTTCTCGTCAAGGAACTTCCTTAGGCTTGCGAGTTCCTTGATGATCTGGCTAAGCTCGATATTCAGGACTTTCGTCAATCCTGAGCTTTTCCAATTCTTTCTCGATCCTTCCTAACCGAACCGTATTTCTGCTCTTTATTCTTCTCCTTCTTCATCTCGTAGTATTGATTGGTGATTCATCTGCGTCTTTAACTTTTATCTGGTGATACCCAGACCTTAAATCATTCTTCGAGAACACACTAGCTCCCCTTAATTTATCGAAGAGATCTTCACTTCGAGGCAGTGTATACTTGTTCTCTATAATCCGCTTGTTCGACTCTTGGTAATCGACACAAATCCTCAAGTTCCCATCTTCCTTCTTCACGAAGAGCACTGGAGCTTCCCAAGACGACACGCTCGGTTTAATGAAACCTTTGTCTAAAAGTTCTGGTAACTGGACCTCCAGTTCTTGCAATTCTTTCGGTGTCATTTGATAAGAAACTTTTGACACCAGCGCTGATCCCGGAATGAGATCCATCTTGAAAATCACCTGTCGATCCGATGGAGGACCAGGTCAATCTTTCGGAAACACGTCCATATATTTCTTTATCACCGGCACCTTCTCAGTTGAAGTTAATGCTTGCTCGGGTTTTCCCATGTTGACCAACCAAGCTTCACAGTTCTTTTTGCTAAGCATCTCGGCTGTCTTTATATCCAAATTATTCCTTGAGTCGACTTGATCTGGGTCTCACGGAAGGTGAACTCTGGTTCTCCAGATGCTTTGAAAGACAGTCTTCCTTGCACGGTATTTGATTACCGCGTGTTGGGATTCTAGTCAGTCCATCCTCAAGATCGTGTCAAAATCCTTCATCTCTAAAGCATGAAGATCAACTAGAAGGATTCTATCTTCGAAAGTAAATCTAAGGTGACGGTGTAGGTGTTCCGTCCTTACCGTCTTTCCCGAAGGGACAATAACTTCTATAATCCGAGCGACTATCCTACCGTCCTCATGCTTCAGCAATTATAGCAGTCAACAAATACGAATAAAATATATCGCCCCAATCATCCAGCAAGATGAAAACAGGTATATCAGATACTGATAGCATACCTGCAATCGTCTCCGATCTCTCCGCGGCCTCCAGACGAGATAGAGCAAAAGCTCTCGCCCTTCCTGCTACTGGCCTCGAGTTCGATCCTGTAGCCGGCGTACTTCTTGCCTTCCTGCAATTCGCCGCAATGTGCCCCGGTGTCCCGCAATTATAACAGGTCCGCGTCTCTGACTGACACGACCCCATATGCACTTTTCTGCATCTCGGGCACGGATTTCCTAGTCGAGGAACGGGAAGAAGAGGAGCATTGCTTGTCAGGGGAAACTTATTCGGGACGAAGCTCTGGCTTGGGCCAGTCCATTTCCTCTTGACAAGAACAGGAAAAACTTTCTTGAGGGGTGCAGCATCTAAACCCATCCGGGATGCAATCTCCTGGGCTCTTTCGATGACATTCGCATAAGTCATCGTCCCCTGCCCAGCGAGGATCGAGCTGATCTCTGAGCGAAGACCCCTCTCAAACCTTCGGGCCTTCTTAAGATCTGAATCCACCAGATGTGGGGCATACCGGCTCAAATGATTGAACCGCCGCTCATAGTCCCCTACAGTCGAACTTCCCTGTTTGAGATGAAGGAACTCTGTCTCCTTCTGATCTCGATATGATTGAGGAATGAAATGACGAGAAACTATCTCCTTGAATTCCTCCCAAGTCATCTGCTCTCTTTGAGCGGCCAACAACGTGCGCTCGTACGAGTCCCACCAGTGACTCGCTTCGTTTGTTAGCTGGAAGATAGCGCAGCTAACCATCTGCTCCTTAGAGCAGGTGAGATGTCCGAACAGCCTGTCTAATGACCGTAGCCACTCCTCTGCTACAATCGGTTCCCCTCGTCCGTCAAAGGTTGGCGGATTAAACCGTCTGAATTGTTCATATATCAGATTCGGGTCAACCCTAGCTGGCTGAGGGTCGGCCCGATTGGTCTCGAAATGTTGTGCTAATCCTCTTAGCACAGTTAACAGATCACCGACGTTTGCATTCTCTTCCCGCTCAGGTGGGTTAACCGGTGGTTGCGGTTGTTCCTTCCTTGGTCTACCTCTCGACATGTTTCTGTTACGATAAGTATATATGTATAAGTCGTTGAGATAACACGATACTTACTATACGTAAGTAGATTAACGTGATATATGTGAAAAGGCATAAACGTATATTATATAAAATAAGCGAGAACGTAAATATGCGTTTATACATAGGAGCCTAATCAGGGTGGCCTTACATCATCCAAAAGATGTATATACACTATCTATGATGTAAAACTACTCTACACATACATATAGAATACTAAAGTTCATCGTCCGTAATCTATCTCTCGGCAGTCTAACCGAGTGAAGACGATCGTTCAAGTCGGGCCTGCTCCTGGCCTCGAACTCGGCATGGTAGCTGGTGGTTTTCTAGACCTTAGACAATGGGCGGAGATGTGTCCCGGCATTCCACACCGGTAGCAATTCCGTGTCTCCTGTGGGCATGGTCCCTCGTGCATCTTCCCACACTTGGGACAGATAGTTCCTGGCCTTGGTGAGGTAGCCACCGAGTTCCTAAACTTCTGGCAGTGAAATGCGATATGTCCAGGTTCTCCACACCTGTAACAGTTTCGAGCCCCAAGGTGGCAGGGTCCTGCATGCGACTTCCCACCCTTAAAATACAAGTTCTCTGGCCCGGGAGTAGAGAGAAGCGGAGCATTGTTGATTCGTGGAAACTGGTGTTGATCAATGTCTTGACTAAGACTGATCAGTTTCCTCTTTCCCGTTGCTATCTCCATTCTCCTGGGTAGCACCACGTCTATGCAGAGATGGGTGGCGATCTCTTGAGCCCTCTCAACGATCGCGGCATAAGACATTTCACCATGTCCTGCTAGAATGGAGCTGATCTCTCTACGAAGTCCCTTCTCAAAGTGTCGGGCTTTCTTGACATTCGTGTCCACCAGATGGGGCGCGTACCTACTTAATAGGTTAAATCTCTTCGCGTATTCCTCTACGGAGGTGGTTTCTTGACGAATGCGTAGGAACTCTGCCTCTTTTTGGTCACAGTATGACTGGGGTAGGTATTCCTGTTTAATCAACTCCTTGAAGACTCCCCAGGACATAGCGCTCCTGAATTCCGGCGACATGCTCCTTTCTTGACTCTCCCACCAATAGCTGGCTCCTTTGGTGAGTTGTAAAACGGCACAGGAGATCTTCTGCTCCTCTGTGCATGCCAAATGTCTAAAGAATTGATCCAACGTCCTCAACCACTCCTCAGCTTCGATTGGTTCTCCTTCTCCGTTGAAGGTTGGCGGATAGAATTATCGAAACTGTTCAATGATTCGGCTGACACCATTTTCATATAATGGTGGCGGCATAACTTGTGCGGTCTCGTGTTGTCGGGCTGAGTCCCTTAGTACAGACTCCCCATCTCCCTTCACGGCGTTCACATCGTTTACGGATGGATTCTCCATCGATGGCTTAGTCCTTTGTGGTCGTCCTCATGGCATATCACTCTATAGACGACATACGAAACTAACCCTTATAATCTACACCGCGTAGCCCAATTAACAATAGGGTATACACAACACATACAATCAAACCAGAACAATGTATCATACACATAACATTAAAATTTAAATTATTGACATCTTCAAAGGGTTTTTATAGCTCTCAGTTGTCAAAACCGATCTTACGCATTACAACCACGGACTGGGAAAACTCACTCATTAGTACACCCTGTTATAAACAAGGGTCCATGGTAGTTTCAACTTTTAGTCACACAAGACCACTTTTGCGAACGGTCATACTCGCACACGAGCTCACGCTGCTGCAGTCAGCGGCTTTGTGGCGGTGGCTCAGAGCAGTGGGTCAATTGTAGTGACATTAAGAGGTTTTCACAAAATCTTTTCATCGTGATTGTAATTACGTCAAGAGGGTTTTAACAGATTATCTCCTCGTGAAACAGTCTCATTAACACCCCATCAGTCCCAAACAATTTATATCATATCAATAAAGTAACGCACATCAGGTAACCACTTACTCAAGCAAGTCCTATGTTCAGGGAGAGTTACCTATGGAGAGAGGATGGTGCCTATCTGTGTATTTTCAAAAACCCGACCATATTTTAAAATCACACTTTTGAAATCACGTTTTTCCCATTTTAAAACCAGTTCGAGCAAGTTCTCAATCTTAGAACTGCTCTGATACCATCTGTCACGCCCCGAAATCTTTTCATAAAATATCAGAGTTTTACCCGGGCGTGAAGATAGAAAAGCAAGGGTCGCTTAACATATACAGAAAGAATTAAGTAAGGGACAACAGAAGATAGAGGTAAGAGACGTTGAGAATCCATCTCATAACAAAAATCGACTTCATCCGATAACATTCGGTCTCACACCGATAATATACATCATATACAGCGGAAACTACTCATCAGGATCTCCCATCCTCACAAGTACTCAAAAATATAAATACAAAAATATTACAAAAAAAAAACATGAGTTAAACTTAAAACATTGTTTGAAAGTGTTTGTGCGACACATCCTAAATAAACACAAGATCAGGAACAACACCACCTCTCTCCAACTAGGGTTTGACATGCTCACCAGCTCCTGTAGTGTGAGTACAGAATAAAGGGGTGAGTGCGTGGAATACACTCGTGGGAATAACTCTGCCCCTTATGACTCTCATCAGATATAAAAATACTAGTAAAATAATCTTAAGTCACGTTGCCACAACACATAAAATGCATAGCAGATATTAGAAATGGCAAGGGACGCATAGGTGCGGGGTTCCCCCGTCTTACCCTGTAAACGGTCTCATATACCGCTAGCGTATTTTAAGGACCGCTAGACCTTTTCAGAGTAGTAGAAAATAGCAAGGGACGAACGGAATGCATGATCAAGGTGGACATCAGTCCAACCACAGTAATAATATGGCACAGCAAATATATTCACAGCATTTAGTATTCCTCAATCATGCATTTAAATAGGGAAAACTGTAAACAGATAAAAGGATAGGAATTACCCCCACCTTGTTCGGTGGTACCCACGTGAGTTGATAAATCCGAAAGTCTGATAACTTGCTATCTCAAAACTCAGTCCAATAAGTAGCCTACATAGTTACGATGTTTCTTAGATCTTAAATACTGTATAAATAAAGCTGTAAAAGGTTCCAACGGAAAAACGCTTGCTAACGACACGACGGATCGAACGATCTAAAGATTGGAGTTTTGGAGACAAGGCTGAAAGTCAAGTCTCAGTGGCTGAGATGATAGGAAATGAAATAAGGATCGCAACGCAAAAAGAAAGAGCTCAATCGGAGTTAAAACGAGCTCAAACGGAGCATTTTAAGTTAAGGGGTAAAATGGTAATTTTGGTCAATAGGTTGACTTTGAACGGGCCCACGGACCCCGATCAACGACGTCTCGTCATCGACGACTCAATACGGTTGAACGACGGAAAGAGAACGAGGTTCGGATCGAAAACACGGTGTCGGATGCGCGTCGGCACCCGACGGGTGCGCACGGTGCGCGCGCGGGTTCCCGACACCCGACGGCTGCCGAGTTTTCTCGGCAGCGGGTGGCCCGTCTCGGCAGCTGCCGAGTTTTCTCGGCAGCGGGCGCCCAGATTTTCCCGACGTCGGCCCTGCTCGCCTGTCACTTTCCCGGCTCCGCCCGGCGCGGCGGCGCCGCCTCCAGCCACCCCCACCTACCTCGCCGGATACCTCGCACCGCCGGCTACCACCTCCGGCCGTCCATCGCCGGATTCCGGCATGAATAGTGCCTGGAAATTACGCCGCAAAATCCTTCGAAGTCACATTTTTTCCAAATTTCAACTCCAACCAAAACTCCGGCCGGCGACTTCCCGTCGCCGGCGACCACCCCCAACACCTCCGCCGGCGACCCCTCGTCGCCGGCAACCTTTCCCGACCAACCAAATATCCTAACACAGCCTATACATATACATGTATATACACACACTCACACGTATAACACACACACACACACGGCTTCCCAGCCTTGGCCGGCGGCCACCTGCCGCCGGCGATCACCGTCGTTCCCCCAGGCCTTGGCCGGCGACCCCCGTCGCCGGTCACCACCAACACCGTCCATGCACACACACACGCACACAGGAAAACACACACACACACACAAGGTGCTACCACACACTCACACCCACGGTTCTTGCTTCTCTGGCGGCCACCCGCCGCCGGCCCCCTCCACCTGAGCCCTCGCCGGCGACCTCCCGTCGCCGGCCCACTGGTCACGCATGGCGGCGCCACCATGCGCCGCCCACAACAGCGAACTCAACAAACACACACACTAGCACACCTAAACCCACACACACATGCACGTTCATACATATATACCTACTGTTCCGGCCATGCGCCGCCACCCACGGCGGCGCCACCTCCCCGACATCACCACCACACCACCAGCAGCTTCTCCGGCCACCGCTCGGGCAAGAGGACGAGGAGAGAGAAAGAAATCAGAGGAGAGAGAAAGGGTGAAGGGGTTAGGGTTTGGGGCTGTTTTTCGCCGTTTTCCGGTGAACGAGAAATCGGATTTGAAATCCGAGACCTATGCTAGATTCGTCTCGTCGAGACGAACGTCGTGTGCGAAAATCGTCCGATTCCGACAACGTTGAAATTTTCCGGCGACCGACCGGCGGCGGCGCCGGCGGCGGCGCGCCGGAAAACAGAAAGACAGAAAAGAAAAGACGAGAAAGGAGGACTTACGTGTTTTCATCGGGTTCGGCTCGATCGAAGAAACGGTGATTTTTGAATCGAAATCACCTCTATTTATAGAAATCCGAAAGTTACTATTCACGTGAAAAAAATCTAAGTTACTGTTCATAGCTGACTTTTCCGGGTTACTATTCATCATGTCTATCTCGTTACTATTCATCGTTAATATCTTTCGATTTTCTGTTCCGAAACTTCGAGTTTTGCCCCTTTCTTCGTCGTTCGGGCTACGGGTCTCCGATTGACCCCTAATTCATTTCTATCTTCTCATTTTTCCATTACGCTTCTAATGGTAAAATAAAATTCTACGTTCCACGTCTAGTAAAAATTATCGTTCTTAAACGTGCATTAAACACTTATCTGAAACGCACAAATTAAATTAAACAGTTAATTCATACGCACAAAATTATTAAATCATAGGTTAAAATATTTAATTAATTAATTATGCTCATTTTGGTCCGGGGTGCTACAACCTTGAGACCACATTCGGACAATGCTATGATCCTAGTATATCGCCATCAATCCACTTCGTTCGGTACCATTTGTTTCCTTCCTGGTACGACGACCCTCACCTTTCTGGCACCAGGCAACTCCGCCACCACCTTTTTTAAAGGATCATTCTGTTCAAAAACACACAAAGTAGCACTCTTGCAATTGTCAAACCACCCCAAAGATCAAACCAACACTAATCTGAATTCCAAAATAGTTTAAATCGAACAACTAACATTAATTAGTAATAACCATTTTCTTCGTGTACTGCTTTCTGATTCACAAACACAATACATTGATCATTGACTAAATCAGAGGTATCAATTGTGTATACAAGATACATATAAAAGAAAAGATGCATACCCCTTGATAAAGACCCTCTGACGCCATGAGCATGATCTTAGCCTTATCATTAATACCCGAGGAAACACAAATTACTCATCAGATAATTTTCTTCAAAATGTCTAACTTACCCTAAATCCTAAGTCATATAAAATTTCATTCGCCTAAATTGCATAAGATATGTGACCTAAAATTGGAAATCTATGAAATTAGGGCACTGAATCGTCAATTGAGAAGATTGTGTGTGAGAGAGAGAGGTATTAGCGGCGAACCTGCGGTGAACCTGCGGCGATAAGAATGAAAAAAGAGAGGGGCGCGACGAATCTACTCGGCGGCAGCGGCGACGTGATGACAGCAGATTCTGGGCGGCTGCGACACGAAGAAAAAATAGAATGAGAAGATGGGGCGGCGACGACTAAGCGGCGGAGGAGGCTTGAGCGGTGAAGTGCAGTTGATGTGGAAAGGGGATGGCGGCAAGACGTACAGTGGATTTTGGTAGGGGTGGGAAGGAATTGTCGAAGTTTGGGTATTTGAAAAATTGCAGGTCCAAGATTGTGTATAAGAATTTGTCATGTGAGTATTAATATTAATTGTTGGAAAATAATGACCAAAGACATGTTTGGTAAAATTGATGATACCCTTCCACTTGAGTTTGAGGTTCGATCCTGGTAGCAACATTTTTGAAATTAACTATTTCATTTTTACATATTCTTAATTTTAATTGTCATGATTTATATATATCTTTTTTTTAATTATAAAATTTTCTTTTTGTCCTAATTTATTTTTTTTGTATTAATTTTAAAACACAATAATTTTATCTTTTCTTTTTAAGGAAAACATTCATAATTTATGAATTATGAATTATAAAACACAATTTTCAAGCTTATGTTTTAAAATAATATACCAATTTTGTATTATTATATAAAAGGATGAGAGTAATATTTTAGGTCTAGTTTTTTAATTAATTCAAAATAATATTTTATGAAAATAAATTTTTTTTAAATTATGAGTTTGTTCATATAGGATAATATTAATGCAAATAATATATTATAAGATAGCATCCCTAAATTAATTAAATTTATTAAATTTAATTTAATTAAAAACAATTATTTTATACTTAACACAACACAACACATAAAAAAAAGGGTTGCATAATGTGTTGTCTATTGTAAAAAAAGTACTAAGAAAAGACAATGCATAAAAGTGTTGCATAAAAGGGTTGTCTTTTAAAAAAAAAACGCCATTTGACAACCCTTTGAAAAAAGCGTTGCACAAAAGCGTTGTCTTTTTTTAAAAAAAAACGCCATTTAACAACCCTACGAAAAAAGCGTTGTCATTTCCATTTTTTGCGTTGTCGTTGAGCGAATTTTTTGAAAAAAGACAACGCTTTTCGTAAAAAGGGTTGTAAATTTACAAAAGACAACAAAAAATCATAAAAAGGGTTGTCTTTTGGGGGTTGTTGTATCCCAAATTTCTTGTAGTGTTAGGGATATATATAGGCCACAACAGGGACCCAGAGAAGGAATTAGGGTTGGGCCCCCTGATGGGCTTAGGTATCCTGTGTTCGGCCTGAACACCCAGCTTAAGTCCATCAATTATAACTCGGCCCACTAAGAAGTTAAAATTGAACTACCATCTCAATCCCATATTATAATATGGGCTCCTTTTATTATGTGTACGTTTATTTCCCCATGTTTAAGATATCGAATGTTCGTAAATTAAATAAGTTACTAACAACTTAATTAATTTACATCTAATTCCAAGAGTAGTACCACTCAACTTTATTATCATGTCGGACTAAATCCACCTGTAGGGTTTACATGATAATCCTTATGAGCTCCTCAAGGGGACAACATCATCCTAAATAATTAGGACACAGATTCTTTCTATAATCAACAACACACCATATAAACAATACTATATCCCAATTCACCGAGCTTATTGATTTATGAATAAATCTCACCCATTGGTAAATTAAAGAAACAAACACTGAGTACATGTGCCCGTTATTATATACGGATTAAGAAGACGCACATCCATAATAACAGCGGACTTCTTCTTTTATATAGTCAGTACAAATCGAACAACCTCAAATGGTCCTGCTCAATACACACAAAATATACTAGTGTAACTTTATAGTCAAGATAGACTAATACCAAATTACACTACAACCATTCCAATGGTTTGTCCGAATCCATCTTGGTTGTGAGCTACTATTTATAATTTATAAGAAACCGATAGCATGATCTTCTATGTGGCACCACACACCATGTTATCGACAATATAGATTAATCTAGACAATTGCATTAATATATATAACAAATATAAAATACAAATATTTGACCAAAATGATTCTTATATCAAATAAATGTTCATACAAAATCTAGGCTTATAGTATACATCCTAACAACTGTTACTGGGCATCGAGACCACCCACTAGAAGAAGTTAAGGGCTCCAAGACCGCCCTATGAGTATTGAGTTACTCTGTTTGGATTTGGTGGCTAACTATCCCGGGTTCTTTGAAGTTGCATGCATTGGTACTATGTCCAGGCCCATAGTATATTATTTTCAAGTATAAGAGTATATATATTGTTTTATTGGCTAATTTCTATCATTTTTTCAAAAGTTGCATAAGAAAATATTTTTATGAGATTAGGTGATGTACTTGCATTTTGCTTATGGTATTGATCTCATACTGCAGATAAAGACAAAGGTAAAGTGTGATGTAAGGAGGTAGCAGTATTGAAGCATGATTGGTGGTGACGACGGAACCTCAAAATTGTTTTTAAGATTTTTTCAAAGTTTTCATACAAAGCAGACTTTAGTTTTTGAGTTATTTGATGTTAAATTTTACTCAAACGATTTAATTCCTTTTTGGATGGTTTAGATTGTTTAAAAGCTCTGACATGTTTCTTAACAAAATTATTTCTGGTACTTTCTTTTATAAAAAAATTCTATGAATCCTTATGATATTTCTCATTGTTGGAAAGTCAAATATAATTTAGTAGAAATAATAACCCTACCAAAAGGGAGTGTTTCAATGAGGTTGATCTTCCTGAATATCTTAGTATCAAGATGTTATTATTGTTGGTAATATTGTTATGACTCTTAAAGGGAAAGAATATCTTATTTCAGTTTTTCTTTCTACTAGCAAATTAGATTATATATATTTTGCTGCTATTCTCAAGAACGAGAACCAAAGACTTAGAATCAGGCTGGTAAACATGAGAAATGGCAGAAGGTTGTGGCATTAGAAATACAAACTTTAAAAAAGGACTAATACTTGGAGTCTTGTTGATTTACCTCATGATAAGTATTCCATTGGTTGTAAAGGGGTATATAAGATAAAATATAAGGTTGATGGTAGTATTGAGAGATATAATGCAAGATTAGTGGCTAAAGGATATACTCAAGAGGAATGAATAGATTATTTTGATACTTTCTCTCTTGTTGCTAATATTACAACTGTTAGAGTTCTTTTAGCCATTGTTGTTGCTCACAATTGGCATATACATCAACTAGACATAAATAATGTTTTTCTACATCGAGATTTGATTAAGAAAATATATATGATACCTCCTCCAAGGTATTGTACTAAAGATGATAAGAGGGTTTGCAGGGTAAACAAGAGCTTAAACAAGCCTCAAGACAATGGTTTCATAAATTGGCTAAATCTTTGTTTCTTTTTTTGTTATACACAGTCAAAGGATGAAAATTCTCTTTTCACCAAATACATTTCTTTTCTTTTTTTACAGTTTTGTTGTGTTATGTAGATGATATTATATATTGGCAGATGATAACTTACAAGAAATACAAAATATTAAAGATTATCTTGACAACAAGATTACTATTAAGGATGTTGGGATTTTAAATACATACTTGGCATTGAAGTTGTAATGAATGAGAAAGGTTTGCAACTTTACCAAAGAAAATATGCTCTAGACCTTCTCAATGATCAGGTTATTTAGAGAGTAAGCCTAGCTCCACTCCTATAGATTCTAAGCAAAGTTTTGCTACTGTTGATGACCTATTATTACAGGATCCTACTATTTATAGGAAGGTTGGTTGGTAAGCTATTATATCTTACAATAACAAGACTTGGTCTATCATATTCTATTCAAACTTTAGCTCCATTCATGAACAAATCAAGTGAAGCACATTGGTCAACAGTATACATGCTATTAATATACTTGTAAAGCAATCCAGGACAACATATTTTCTGCCCATCTAACTGTGATTTTAAGCTTCGTCGTTTCTCAGATGCATATTAGGGGAGGTGTGAACAAATGAGAGAAGCATTAGTGGATATACCATTTACCTAGGGATCGAATTCATTAATTTCCTAGAAGTCTAAAAAGCAACTAATTGTGAGCAGATCTTCAGCTGAAGCTGCACACACATTAATGGCTTACAAAGCATGTGAAGTAAAATGGTTGATCTATATTCTTCAAGACCTCATGATTCCACATCAACAACTTCCAAAGCTTTATATTGACACTCGTTTTGTATACTGTATTGCTCACAACCTTGTTCTTTATGACAAAACAAAGCATATACAGATTGATTATCACTTTACTAGAGAGAAGATCTAAGGAGTCATCCAACTCATAATATTCTGGCTGAGCAAAATTTGGCTGATATAATGATAAAATTACTTGGTCCAACTTTTTTTAACAAATTCAAATCGAAAATGAGATTGCTTAACATTCATTCCCACTCTCATTTTGAGGGGGGTCTCAAGAGAGTCGAGATAAATCAACAAATCAAGAAAGAGTTGAAGTTAGTTGAGCTCAACTCTCCATGCAAGCCATGTAGTTAAATTAGTTGCTATTAGGGTTTAGTCTTATATATATAGGTGTAAAGTGTATTGTTTATATTCACTTAGTTCTATCATCCTATATTCACTGTAAACATAACCTTTCTTCAATCCTTCATGAATGTACATCCAACCATTCATCCATCAATGATAATCAAGCTTTTTTATTGAAGATCTTTCTTATTTTGTACATTCAAAAATGATGTGTAATATATATATTTGGATCTGAATAACAGAAGATTAAAAATAATATGGATTTATAAATTTCATAAAGAAATTCTTACGTCACAAGGACGACTAAACACAATTGAGTAAATACTTAACTAAAATCATAACTTCTAAAAACTTTTTCCAATACTAAACTAGTCAATTTCGAGAGAAATTTATTTACAAAATGGAAATAGAAATGTTATGAGGAATACTATCACACACTCGCAACATAATAATTAGTAGATTGTTTTTCTGATCTCAAAATCCTTCTATTTCAACTAGAGCTTTGTTTGTCATTTATAGACATTTGGAATCCCTGCACAACGCTTTTTCTAGCCATGTGTTTAGTGAGTTTAGACAAGTTGGGAAGTTAGCCTAGCGGCTGTTATGGACGACTTTGAAAGACTTGGTCTCTAAACACTTTCCTTGGTTAATAATGTTAGTTTTTATATCTCTTCCTTATTACAAGTCTAACTAATTGCTCACCACTAATATTGTTGGTCCCAAGTGGTCAGAGTTTCAGAGAGGGGTGAATAAACCTCTATCGATTTTTCAGTTTTAAAAACTTTAGTGATACAGGTTCCTGATTCAAGAGTGAATGCAGCAACCTAACTCATATCAATAACCTGGCAGTGTGCTATATCAGGTTCCTAATCTGGTTTCACAGTAAGCTGCAGAATAAACTAGATAGAGTTTCTTTATAAAAACCAGTTTTCTTTTCAAAGATGATTTTAACAGAATCCTTTCTCAGGATGCCAAAGATATGCTCAGCAAGATAGATATCAGATAAAATGCAATGCACCAAATAAGTAAAACAATAAACACTTATGGCTGATAGTGGTTTGAATATGGTGTAATCCTTCTACGTCCACTCTACTCCTTCACAAGGAGGAACTTCGTTAGGTCAGTTCGATTTACAAGTCTCAACTTTACAAATCTCTTTCTAACAAGTTAAATCTACTAGAATCTCAGATTCCTAGGCCAAAACCCACACAGGGTACATAATCCCACACAGGGCAAATAGCCTACACAAGACTATAAACTTAGCAAGGATATAATCCTATCAACTAAGTACACCAAACTAAAACAACCTAACATACACAACATAATAGTTAAAAGTATATGTTTTTCTTCAACTGTTGTGGTGAAGTCAGTCTTGAACTTGAATGCTCGAATCCTATAGTTGACTGCTTCGAAGGTTGAGTGGCTAAACAAAGGTAAGCTTAAAAAGCTTTGGAGTATATCTGATTTTCCACTCGGCTCTGCTCAACAAGGTCTTCAGTCACTCAAACCTTCTATTTATAGATCTTGAGAATATATCCATTGTAGGAAAGTATCTGTTGAAGGAAGATACTTTTCCATTTTAAAATCGAGCTTTGATCTCCAAAGATCTTCTCTATGGCTGCATTAAATGCATCTGAGTTGCTCTTGACATGTGTATCTAATACGCCCAACATCGACTTCTGGACCTCTCTGACATTCTTGCTGACTTGTCAAGTCGGTATGGGTCCATAGCTGAAGTTTATGCAACGGCTACTTGATGTCAGTTAGCTTTGTTCTTTCTCGTACTGCATGATCTTCTTCGTGCTTTATGGATGAGAATAGCACTTTATCTTTCTGCCATCACTGCAAGTTGCTTCCTTCCTGCTGCTTCCTTCAGCTTGCTGCTTCCTTCTTGCTGCTTCTTCCATGCTGTATCCTCTAGCTTGTTGCTTCCTTCAACTTGCTGTTCTTAGAAGATAACTTCCAAGGTTGATTTTCCTTATAACTTGGTAAATCATTACATTATCTCTTATCAGAAGATCATGTAATCAGTATGGAAACTAGGTACTGACACCCTAAGCAAACTATTTTTGTCTCATCAATATAACTACTGAAATATCCCAACAATTTCCCCCTTTATATTGATGATGACAAAACATAAAAAGAACAAGAGTCATTTAAACAATGAATGCTTTTTTATTGAAACTGAATGTTTGTACAAGTACAAGTTCATCCTAGAACAACTGTAAATGTAAGTAAGTTATGACGCTCCATCTTTAGCTTCCATCTTCAATTTCAGATAGTTTGCTGTTTCCATACTTTTCCACCAGAGAGTTTTTCCTCTCTCTCTACCATCTCTAACCTGCGTGTTGCTTCTTTTAATCTGTTTGCTGCATCTTCTTGAATGATCAGCTTGCTGTATTCTCGGATGGTAGGTGCTTCCCGATTGCCTATGTTTCTTCCACTGCTTCCCCCTTATTTTTAAGGTTTCAACAGTGACTCTTGGCTCAACTCTTGACTTGAAACTCTTCCCCTTTTTGTCATCATCCTCCAGTTTGCTGCTCAGGGGTGGAGTTATAACACCAAGGTAGGCAACTCAGGTTTTTTTTATCTGGTAGTTGTTGTTCATATCAGCAACCTATCTCCATTGAGGTTCCTTCTTCTTATTCCTACCTTAGGGACTAAGACCTCGAGATAAAAGTGACAAGAGATTAGGGATCTGATCGGTGGATGTGTAGCTTCGTCGTCCAAGGCACGTTCACCTTGGATCTTTGACTGTTGGTCTGGCTTCGTCTTCACCACAGCTATAGTGCTGGTGAGGATTCATCTCCAAGCCCAGATACCAGCTGAAAGCTGTTGACATAGTATCTTCGAACAGATGGCCAGTTTCTTGCTGACATCCTTCAAGACACAACTGCTGGTTTTTGGTTTTGACTCCATGAATGGCAGCAGATGCAGTCTTTATCCGTAGATGGGTCCTTATGTTATAACTTCCACATAACAATTGATGTGGAAGGCTTCCTCATGGGATTCGGTCCCATATCTTCATCTTTTTTAGGAAGTCGGACTTGTGTCAGATAAACGAGGGTGTATGCGAGTACCTTATTTATCGTTCTCTCATCTTTTTTATCTTCAATCATCTTGAAGAGGGTCTTACGAGTGATCTCCGGCTTCTCAAACACTTTTCTAATAGCATCCATTTTACAGAGGGTGTCTTTTCCTTGTGTGAGAGCCACGTGGTTGATGAGATATCCTTCAGGGGCAATTATTTCTTCTTCAACACCCGTGATGACCGCTTCTTCATCATCCCTTGAAAACTTCCTTCTCTTCTTGGTCATCAGAGATTTCTCGTCTTCTTTTTCTTCTTCTCCACTTCCTGGAATTTCCATAACTGCATTTTTCATGGAGAGTTATGGTTGCTCATACTTTAATAAAGAGCATTTGAGGAAAGATGATGGATGCTCAGATATAAATAAACGAATATGAGTGGTTTCTTCGATCAGACGGTTAGGAAATAAAATGCATGATCTAACGGTTGATGCGAAAAGATGGAGGGGCCTTTTCGTAATAAGATGATCTTCTGGTTTTAGATAGATTTGACCGTCTGTCTATCTTCTGGAAAGATAGATCTTGATATGACTTGGATTTGATAATCAGCCGCCTATGAAGATCTTCTGCACATGGCTAGTTCCCTTGGATCAAAGTTATAGTAACTTGACGCTCGCTGCAACGGACATGCTTAGTTAGAATGCTGAGTTCTTTTGTTGGATCATTCCTTGCAGTATCCTTCTTGATCATGTTAGTAACCTGTGCATACTTTTACTAATCCCTGAAACTGAATACTGTTAAGAAATGTTGTTCTTATATATAACACGATGCAGTATCCTGTGTCAGTATGCTGCATATAAAAAACATAAGTGATTGAGAGAAAGGTACAGAATAAATGAATAATGAAATAAGTTCCCCCTTACTTAAGGAACTTATATCTCCTTACTCATCGGAGCTTGTTTCTCATTTCCAATTACTCATTCTTTTATGACGACTTCTGAGCCATATCCTGTTAGGCTCAAAGAGAAGTTAGGTTGTTGGACAGTAACCTGTTGAGCTATAGCATCCTGACTGTGGTTACTGTTGGTCTGTTGAATCCTGTTTGCCTGCTGGTTGAGCACTAGCATCCCCAGTACCTGCGCCACCTTCTCCATCATCATCTTTTCTCCTTCTTTTGGGGTCAGCATCCTGACCATAACCAGAATCGGTTCTCTTTCGCTTGAGGTGGGTCAAAGTTGTTTGGTCGCACTTGTTGGTCCCAACTTGATACCACTTTGTTGGTCCCAACTTCCAATATTTCTTGTTGTTTCCTTAGTAATGTCAGCTGTTATAATAGACACAACTTTAGTTACCTCAGCAACCTCCTCAACTGCTTCATCAGCATCCTATGTTTGTGTTTTTATTCATATTTGGGCTTCACTTTGTGCCTGATGTTCAGGTTTCCTGTAAAAAGTAGAAATTAGTCAAAAGGTTTTTGACACTTCCCTTCCATATGCCTTGTTGTCACTTAATGGTTTCCTTTTATTGAACCATCCTTCTTTTTGTTGAGAACGTGTCTGCTTGAATTATGAGTATGTTTTCTGCCTGATTAAATAGATACTTGTATTTTGTCAGAGGTTGTATTCCCCCTAAATCTGTGCATTCTTCTTATCGGGTTGATCCTCTGTTGACTTCTTCCAGGTGCCTGAGGATCCTTTTTGAGATAATCTTCATCTTGAGATTGTTTGTTGGTCCTCAACTTCTGGTGCTTACTAAAACTACCACTTGTTAGACTGTAGGTGTCCACTTCCTATTTTTGCGTCAGCTTCTTGATTCAGAACAACTCCTTATTCTAGAATCCTGTAGTCAGCTCTCTATCTTCCATCCAGTTTTTTAATTCAGAACCGCTTCCTGTGAAATCTCTTCAAGTATATATGTCAGGAGAGTGTGGGTAACCAAAGATATGAGAGATGTTCATGCAAATGTCAAAAGGAATAAGTTTTGGTCTTTTAAAAAAAACGGTTTTCCCAATGCAGAAACGGATGGATCTGGGTAGGTTACCGGAAAGTTGGCTGTTATCCCAACTTGCTCTGATACCACTTGTTGGTCCCAAGTGGTCAGAGGTTTAGAGAGACGGTGAATGAACCTCTATCAAATTTTCAGTTTTAAAAACTTTATTGACACAAGTTCCTGATTCAAGAGTGAATGCAGCAACCTGACTCAGATCAGTAACCTGACAGTATGCTATATCAGGTTCCTAATTTGGTTTCACAGTATGCAGCGGAATAAATTAGATAGAGTTTTTTTATGAAAATAGTTTTCTTTTCAAAGATGATTTTAACAGAATCCTTTCTCACGATGCTAAAGATATGCTCAGCAAGATAAATATAAGATAAAATGCAATAGACCAAATAAATAAAACAATAAACACTTATGGCTTATAGTGGTTCGAAGGTGGTATAATCCTTCTACGTCCACTCTACTCCTTCACAAGGAGGAACTTCGTTAGGTCAGTTCGATTTACAAGTCTCAACTTTACAAACCTCTTCCTAACAAGTTAAACCTACTAGAATCTTAGATTCCTAGGCCAAAACCCACACAGGGTACACAATCCCACATAGGGCAAATAGCCTACACAAGACTATAAACTTAGCAAGGATATAATCCTATCAACTAAGTACACCAAATTAAAACAACCTAACACACACAACATAATAGTTAAAAGTATATGTTTTTCTTCAACTGTTGTGGTGAAGTCAGTCTTGAACTTGAATGCTCGAATCCTATAGTTGATAGCTTCGAAGGTTGAGTGGCTAAACAAAGGTAAGCTTAAAAAGCTTTGGAGTATATCTGATTTTCCACTCGGCTCTGCTCAGCAAGGTCTTCTGTAACATCCCAATTTCAAGAAAACCGGCATTGTATATTTTATAAGAAAATTCTTTTAGCATCTATATGATTTAAGTGTGAGCTCTTATATTACTTAAAATTATGATTTACAAATTACGTTATGCTTGATGATTTTAAAGATTTTATGACATATATATATATTTCTTTCGAGATTTTAAGGGTTTTGCAGGATTGCTCATGAAGGAAACCGAGCTTGATCTCAACTCACTCGACAAATATGGATGAAAGTAAAAAGATAAGATAATAGATAAGTTTAAATGAATTAAGATTATATTAAGTTAAAACATTTAACTTACTCGTTTGTGCCTATGAATGTTTTATTATGTAATTTTACGTATAATCTATTTATGTGATTTTATGTGATAAAATATTTTGCTTAAGCATGCGTTCCTAATTCATTATGTATCAAAATATCTCCTTATCACACAAGTAAAATTATAACATCCTAATTAATTAATTAAGGTATATGTTGCTAATTAATTAATTAAGCTAAGAATTAATTAATTAAGTGCTAATCTTAATAAGCTAAGAATTAATTAAATAAGTAAAAATTTTAATTAAGCTAAGAAGCAATTAATTAGGGGATAATCTTAACTAAGCTAAGATTTAACTAAGTGATAATTTTAATTAAATTAAGAATTAATTAGATATAACATTAAGTAATTTATGTGTAGTAGTTATTTATGTAACCTTAAGTAATTAGTTGAGTAAGAAAAAGGGAAAAGATTTTTTGGTTGTGCTTATTCATCACCAAACCGCCACCACCTACTTTTTTTTCTTCCTGCACATGACACCTCCCATATTATGTGGCTTGTGTATGAAAGGGGAGGGAAGTAGTATTATACAAGAAAGAAAAAAAAAAACATCCCAGCTACTCACGCTCAAATTTCTCTTCTCTCCCTCTCGCTAAAGTCTCTCTCTCGTCTCTCTCTTTCTCTATCTCTCTCTCCCTCTCCCTACCGCTCCGTTACTCTGCTGTTTTGTGTGAGTTTTACTGCTGCTATGGCTTTGTTTGCTACTGCTGTGCATGAGTTTTTGCATGCTGCTACTACGTATTTTTTCTGCTGCTGTGTGTATTTCGCTGCTGTTCGGGAATTTTCTGTGTGTTGTAGAAATCTATTTAGGCTAAACCCTTTTACCACAGTGTATTATGTGAAGTGTAGAATATGCATGTTAAATTTCAGAAGATTTGTAGCTAAACCCGATTTTCTATGATTTTTCAAAGACAAGCTGTTCTGAGACAGTTTTTTCCCCGTTCTTGGGTCAGAATCAAACAATTTTCTGAAACTGTGTCCTTCGAGTTTATGTATGATTTTTTTACTATGTTTTAGAACCAGTTCTTAGGTACGTGTAGAAATTTAGTATGCATTTTTTTGAGTCTTGTATGATTTATGCCGAATTTTACAACATAACCTGTTTTCAGCATACACTATGCACTGTTTTCTACTAATTTAGAAAATTCATAACTAAATATGTAAAGCTTATTTTCAGTTGATATTTTTATATGTTATACTTCAACATGTTATCTAAATTCTGTAAAAATATTAAAGGTTTTCATCAATCCTATAAGGTGTGGTGAATTTTACAATATAGATTGATTTTGAGTTGAAATTCCAGTGAAAATCTTGTTTAGGATTCTATTTTTATTTATTTTTATACACTGTGAAAATTTGTGAATTTTTAAATTATGATAATTGATACTAATGTGTGATTATATGAATAATTTTATGATTTTAGGAATTATGTATGAATTATTAAAATTATTACACCTTTATATGTCATTTTAGGTCTAAAATTACTAGTTTAAACGCTTAACAATTAAGTGATAAGTATGATGATGTATTCTATATTCTAAATCTATTTTACATGATGCGTATGATATGATCATGTTTAGAATTTAATATAAGGATTCAAGCATGTAATGAATGTTATATGACATAATAGACTAAACAGTTAAATGTGTCGAGCGCAGTTGAGACGATCGGTGAATCCAGAAGCGATCCTCGCACGATCAGCGTACAAGTGGGTAACTTCTACTCTCTACTATGTGTTGATAATTGAATTGATAAGTTATGTATGAAAATCTACGGCTGAAGCCCGTAGCTATAACTAGTATGTTACTTCCATACTAGGCGACGACCATAAGGGTGAAAGTGCCTGGTCTATGAAAGCGAGGTTTAGTGGGCGAGCGACTCCCACATTCCTCTATGAAAGCAAGGTTTAGTGGGCGAGCGATTCCCACATTCCTTTATGATTATGGTCCAGGGCAAGCGTACCCAAAGGACATGTAGTACTTGCTTAATAATTTAATTGCTTCAATATATTAGACAGTAAAGTTATCCCACTGGGATCCCTCTCCGGAGGTGTCTCATGATGCTACTTTTATATTTTCAGGCTCGGCAGATGATGACGTGGACGTGTAGCAGGCTGGGCTGACTTCTCACTGTCCCTTCAAAGTTGTTATACAAGAATAAGGTTTCCTTTGAGAATGATATGTTGATATATATGTATATATGTTACGTTTTAAAAAAATATATATAATAATATAGCTCTCGTGTCTTCACTTTTAAGTCTTCCGCTGTATTTTGAAAAGTAATTATGATTTCTTTAGTTCCTTAATAAGTAAAGGGTGGCGACCTATTTCCAATTAAGGGGAATGGGGCGCCACATATTCAGTCACTCACACCTTCTATTTATAGATCTTGAGAATATATCCGTTGTAGGAAAATATCTGTTGAAGGAAGATACTTCTCCATTTTAAAATCGAGCTTTGATCTCCAAAGATCTTCTCTGTGGCCGCATTAAATGCATCTGAGTTGCTCCTGACATGTGTATCTAATACGCCCAACATCGACTTTTGGACCTTTCTGACATTCTTGCTGACTTGTTAAGTCGGTATGAGTCCAGAGCTGAAGTTCATGCAATGTCTACTTGATGTCAGTTAGTTTTTCTCTTCATCGTACTGCATGATCTTCTTCGTGCTGCATGGATGAGAATAACACTTTATCTTTCTGCCATCATTGCAAGCTGCTTCCTTCTTGCTACTTCTTCCATGCTACATCCTTCAACTTGCTGCTCTTAGAAGGTATCTTCCAAGGTTGATTTTCCTTATAACTTGGAAAATCATTACATGATCTCTTATCAGAAGATCATGTAATCAGTATGGAAACTAGGTACTGACACCTTAAGCAAATTATTTTTGTCTCATCAATATAACTACTGAAATATCCCAACAAATATGTTATCCTTAATATGATGTCCACGTATATTCACAAGAAATAGAACATAATGCAAAACTCATAATTGTAAATGAAAGTAAAAAGAAATAATTAATGTTTATAAAAATTAAACTCCAACAATTGAAATACTAAGCCAGAGTCCCAGTGGCCACTAAATTTATTTAGCTACTTCTGTAAGTATACAGTCATGTAGATTGTAGAAGTGATGAGCAAGGTCAATCCCACTGAGACTATCAAATTAGAAACTGATTAATTAACCAAATACAACACCTAATTTTATCTAGACAACCGAATAAGAAAGATTTAATAAAAATAACTAAAACAAAGTAAAATAACGAATGAAAATGATAAATCAATATAACAAACGCAAGTTCTAGAATATGCTTTCACCTAATTTTTATCAAAATATCACTTTGACCAACCAAGTTCATTAGCTATCCTCCCTATACGAGCAATCATGAAGATCAAATTAACCATTTTCCCAAGATAGTTAATCGGTTTATTATATGTCACTAGAGGTATTCCTACTCAATCTGATAAAAAAAATAACTCTCAAAAGCATCTATATTGAATTTCATCATATAAGTTCATTAATCTCCCGAACTAATTCCACTTATATGTCATGTGTTTATTCTTCTGTAATTAAATTTCATCTCCTAAATATTGACTTAATTACTAAAACATGTTCAACTAGTGGGCATCTAATCAAACAAGCAATCAAAACTTGAACACATGAATAGAGTTTAAAAATTAAGAACTTGAATTATAATCAACATCCATAACGATTCAAATTAAACTACTAACAAATCCTAGAAACACTAGAAAATTAGCTAAACATGATTATCAAACAATTCATAAACAAATTGGAAAACATCATATTTAAACCAAAAACCTAACTATGAAAAAAGATAGAAAAAAATCTAGAAAACGTGATCTCCCGTTTCTTCAATCCTATCATGTTTGTCTTTTCCTCCAAATGATTCTCAAAATATTGATTTTCTCTCTAAGTGTGTGTATGAAGCATGGTATATGGCATCTTATATATTTCCATCTATTTTGAGCTTCTCTTAACATCTTAGTATAGGACTTCACAAGCTACTATGTATTGGCGCACGGTCGTATCGTGGGACACAGTTTGACCATGCACCACTACAAAATTCGAATTTGACTTCGTATTCTTCATGAAAGTTAGTAGTTCTTGCAATTAGCTTTCCAATGCCCAAAATTTCAGCTAAATAACAACTTTCTAGAGAAAATTATAACCAAAATACTAAAGTATTATCTATTTCCATTGCAAGTTGTAGCCAAAATACTATAGAGGTATTTGTAACGCCCCTATTTTGTAAAAAGGCCTTTTTTACCTAAGGCGTTACTCACATACCAAATATTGCATTTTTAGGAATAATAAAGATAAATAAGACTAAGAATAATTTTGAAATACATGTTTCTAAAGTTCATGAAATATTTAAATAAATTCTTCTACAACCATTGAATATCGGCTACCAGTATTTACCACTTGCGTACCATGCCCTAAAGTTTTTTAACCTGAAAATATTTAAACATGGAGGGTGAGTGCTTGAAATACACTTAGTGGGGGACATATGACGTTACGAGATAAAAATATACATATAAATATAGCAAACACATAAATTTAGTGTCACGCCCCAAAATCTTTTGGTATTTTTATCAGAGTTTCACCTGGGCGTGAAGAGAGAAATAACAAGGGACACAAAACACAACAGAAAGAAGGAGTAAGAGACGCCAGAAGAAAGAGGTAAGAGATGATATGGATCATTCATATATCAACAGTCGGTCTCACTACCGACAATATTCGGTCTCAATACCGATATATACAACATAATAAAGCAGCAGAATCAAACATCAGGATCTCACATCCATAGTATACTCAGAATTATACAAAACGTGAATAATATGAAACATTGTTTTGAATCTGTTTGTGCGACAACATCCTAAAAACATAAATTCAGAAACAGCATTACCTCTCTCCATCTAGGGTTCATCATGCTCATCAGCTCCTGTAGTGTGAGTACAGAATAAGGGGGTGAGTGCGTGGAATACACTCGTGGGGATAAAGTCCGCATTTTATAACATTCAACAGACATATATAGATTAATAATACAACAATCGTCACAAGATCATAGCAAGTAAAATGCATAGCAAATATTAGAAATGGTAAGAAGGATAGGTGCCGGATTCCCCCATCTTACCCTATAAAACGGTCTCAATACCGCTGGTGCGCTTCATGAGGACCACCAAACCTCAATAGAGTAGTAGAAGGGAGGGAGACAAATATTTTACAGTCCCGTAGGACTCTCCGAACATGCAATGTGAACCGAAGTTCTTTAACAGTATATAATATGGCACAACACATATATTCACAGCATTTAGTATTCCTCATTCATGCTTTATAATAAGGAAAACTGTAAACACATAAAGAGTTAGAAATTACCCCCACCTTGTTCGGTGGTTACCACGTGAGTCGTAAGTTTCAAACGTCTGATAACACAAGCTCAATCCCACAAGTACTCAAGCTCAATCCAACAGTAACTCAAGCTCAATCCAATATATAGCCTACACAAGTTACGGTGTTCTTAGTTCCTTATTAATTATAATTAAAGCGTTAAATGTTTCTTCCGGAAGAAAGATGATTGTTAACTACGCGACGGATCGAGCGATCTAAAGATTGGATAAGGAACGAGCTCGATCAAAGTTGATACGAGTTCTACGACGTATATAACTTTGAAGGTAAAATGGTATTAAGGGTTGACTTTGACCGGGCCCTCGACTCTCGGTCGACAACCTCCCGTCGGCTAAGACTCGATGATAAAGGATACAAAGGAAAAATGAACGGAAAAGGATTGGAAACACGGCATTACCCGACACGCATCTCGCACCCGGCACCCACTCCCGGCGCGCCCATGCAGCGCACGACCGTGCGCCAGCTTCCAGCAACTTCTGCCTGGCCGTGCACGACCGTGCGCCAGCCTCCAGTGACTTCTGCCAGCTGGGGCACAACCGTGCGCCAGCAGCCTGTGCCCAGCAGCCTCCTCCGGCTGCCCGGCTTCTTCCCCTCCCGGTCCTCCGGCTACTTCGTTCCATACTCCTCGTCCCAACTAGTACATCTCCGATACTAAACCACTCGTCCCCAACCCCATCTCACACACACAAACATATATATATGCAAACACACTCATCACAAAAATGCTTGGCCGACGACCTTCGGTCGCCGGAAACCCATCATCTCAACCCACCGGCACATCACCAACGCCGGTTATCACTTTCCTCATGGCGGCACCATCTGTGCCGCCCCCAACAGAGATCACCCAAGCACATAAAAACACACACACACATGCATATATAATAACCAACCCGTTATAACTCCAACACCACCACACACGACGACGTCGTCCTCCCAACAACTCACCCTCGCCTCCATAAGAAACTCCGAAAACATCTCCGATTAAAAGGATGAAGAAAAAGAGAGAAAGTCGAGGAGAGAGAAAAGTTGGCTAGGGTTAGGGTTTAGGGTTTTGAAATGGTTTTTCACCGTTTTCCGGCAAACAATAAGTCGGAATAGAAATCCGAGACTAGTTCTAGACTCGACTCGTCAAAACCTACGTTGTGTGCGAAAATCGGTTGAAATCGACAACTTTGAAATTTTTCGGCGAACTCCGGTGGCGGCACCACCGCGCCGGCAGTGGCTCCGGCGGCGGCACCGGTGGTGGCGCACCGGAGGCCGAAAAAGAAACGAGAGAGAGAATAGAGACTTACGTGTAAACGTCGCTTTTGGCTCGTTCGAATAAGGGGTGAAAAATGAATTGAAGGAGCCTCTATTTATAGATTTCAAAAGTTACTATTCACCGGTAAATATCTCGTTTACTATTCACCGTAAATATCTCCTGATATTTCTGAAACCTCATGTTTTGTTCTTTTCATCATCGTTTGAGCTACAGATCTCCGATCGACCTCTAGTTCGTTTTTATCTTCTCGTTTTTCTAAAACGCATCTAGTGATATAAAAATATCCTATGTTCCACGTCTAGGTAAACCATCCATCTCGTACATGCATTAAACACTTATCTGAAACTCATGTTTTTAAACAGTTAAAACATACGCACATATATATTAAATCCTAAGTTTAAATATTTAATTAGTAAATTATGTTTCGTTTTGGTCCGAGGTGCTACATTGTAGTCTGTATTATTACATACACACATGTTTACTTCACAATCAATATTACATTTAACCAATTGCTCTTCTCATTTGTATTGATAAACCCATAGTACATACACCAAACGTTTCTAAAGAACATGTTGTCATATAATTAGAACAATCACATTTCAAGACAATAGCTCACAATCAACGAACACATATTAAAATAGGATTCATAATTGAAGAGTACATAAATCATGAATGCATGAGTAAAAGAAGTTACCCCCACTTTAGGAGTGGTTTGAATGTAAGTTATCGAACAGACCTAGATAATTCATCTTTTCTTGCTTCTTACATCAATTATTAAGAGAATGGTCTTAGTACCATATCTAATTATAAATTCGTAATATAAAGCTACTAGTATTTAAAGTATGACCTTTAGCTTTTTCCTTAATCACGAGAAGGATTGAAATGGTTTTTTGACGACTTGGTGGTTAAAAGAAGAAAAGAAATGATATTAGGGTGTATATAGGGTTTAAGTGAACTTATAATGAAAATGTGTTTAATAAAACATTAGAAAACTTAATTAGAATTTAATTAGATCTTGAAAGACTTAACTTTTATTTTAGGAAAGGAAATTATAAAATTGTAACTTAAGTTAGATCTTGAAGACTTTAAACTATTTATAGGAAGATGAAAAGAAAATTGGGCTTAAATTAAATCTTGGATGATTTGAATTTAATTCTAGAAAAGCTAATTATAAAAATAGGGCTTAAATTAGATATTATGAGACTCGAAAATCATTTTAGAAAAGTTAAATTGGGAGTTATGGTTTAATTTGATCAAAAATAAAGTTTATTTCATAAAATTAGACTTAATTAATAAAAGGGTTAATTACAAATAACTATCCAAACTATACCCGTTTTTACACTTAAATAATTAAACTTTTTTTTATTGCAACTAACCATCTCACATTTGCGCAAGTTGTAATTTACCATCCAAGACCACCAGATCTTCAATTTCTAGCCAATTATTGTCACGTGTCTCGCACGTCTTTACTATTAAGGGTGTATTTGTCTTTTCAAAAATTTCAACTTGCAATTAACCATCTCAACTCAACAAGAGAGTTACAATTTACCATCTCAAGTTTGCACAAGTTGCAATTAACCATCTGAGACCCCTAGATATTCATTTTTCGATCAATTTTAATCACGTGCCTTGCATGTCCTTTACAATCCAAGACCACCGAATGTTCATTTTTCTATGAATTTTAGGCACGTGTGTCATGCCCCGGTTTCTTCCATACAAATATATCAGAGTTTTAATTAAAAATAGAGGCGTGCAAAAGAAGAAGGAGACAAGGGACGATCAGAAGAAGAAGAGGATAGAAGACATCAGAAACTTTCTCATAACATATCGAACACAGCCGATTTCTCCATATCATACAAAACATCGGTCTCATTACCGTTGGTGCAGTTCCAGGACCACCAAACCTTCAAGAGTAGTAGAATAGGGATAGGGGACGAATGCATGATCAGAGGTGGACCGCAGCCCATGCACAATATAAAGTATGACACAACACTTATAAAACACAACACTTAGCATTTCTCAATTGAGCATCAAAATAGGGAAAGCAGTAAACAGATTAAGAATTAGAAAATACCTCCACCTCGATAAGAGGTTATCACGTGATCTGACAAGTTATAAGTGTCAAGCCTAAAGCGTACGATCCAACAGATTGCCTACAAAAGTACCGTGATATCTTAGATCCTCAAAAGATTAAAAGACGGATATAAATAAAGAAAAGAACGATTGAGGAGTCGAGACGGATAATCAAGACTCGAGGATTAAGGATATCGAGAAGAGTGTGAAAGGTAAACTTGGTAAAAGGGTTGACTCGACTGAGACCCACGACTCCCGACAAAGCAATGGAAACAAACGACTCGAAATGACCCGCGACGCTCGCCGGTGCACACACAACGCACCTGGCAGCACCCGATAAAACCCTACACACAAAACCCCTCGCACGGTCATGCAAAACTGCACACGACTGTGCCCCAACAACACTCGACCGTTCGCCACCTTCCAGTTGTCGCGCACGGTCGCTCACTCCTGGCGCACGGTCGTGCCCTAGCGCACGGTCCTGCGCGGACCAGCTTACACAGCAACGCCGCCTTCTCCTTCCTAAGCTCTCTTGCTCCGGCCGGTGACTCCCGTCGCCAGCAACACTTCTACCACCATGGTCGGTAACCTCCCGTCGCCGGCATCACCCAACAACATGTAAACACACAACCCAAGCAAAAACCACACACACAACACACACTCAAAACCAAACCTCTCACCCAAAACACACACATACACAACTCCGGCCACATCGCCCCTCCGGCGGCTCCACCACTTCCAACCCATGATCAAACACTCTGGGATGGTTATCTACCACTTCGGCGAGGAAAACAAGAGAGAGAAAGCAAGAAATGAGGAGAGAGAAAAGGTGATGGACTCCAAACAAGGTTTTTCCAGCGGTTGACCGATGATTTGCAAGCGATCTAACCATCGAGAAACAAGACCATCACTAGACCCACCTCGACCAGAGCTACGACCTATGCGGAAACCATTCGATTTCGAGAAGGTTGACTTTTCTGGCCACCGGCGGCGGCGGCCGCCGCCGCCGGAAAAAGAAAGAGAAGAAGGAGAGAAACTTACGTGTTTTTCGTGTGACTTTTTTTCGACTTAAAAAAAGCTATATATACTTCTCCAAGAAAGACTACTATTCACCATAAATATCTCGTATTCTACCCTTCGCATACGTCTCGTATACGTCGTATTCTTCGTTTCACTGTTTTCTTCACTATTCGAGCTACGAAACTCCGATCGAACCCTAGTTCATTTCTATTTTCTCGTTTTTCCATTACGCTTCCGATTATATAAATATCTTCTAAGTTCCACGTCTAAAAATTATGTTCTTCTAAACCGGCATCAAACACATATCTGTAACGCACATAAATAAATTTAAACACCCAAAATTAACACACGTAGAATTATTTCAATTAAGGGTTTAATTATTTAATTATCCATTTATGCTTCGTTTTGTCCTGGGCGCTACATCCCTTACCCCTTAAAAGAATTTCATCCTCGAAATTAGATGCGTACCTAAAAAGGGCAAATCGGGATATTTTGTCCGAATATGATCTTCTAATTCCCACGTGGCTTCTTCCTTCCCATGACGACTCCACTGAACTTTAACTATAGACACCTCTCGATTCCTTTGCTGACGCTTTTTCCTGTCGAGGATGGCTACAGGAAATTCTTCATAGGTCAAATCTTTCTCCCATTCTATGTCGTCTTGTTCGATAACGTGATTTGGGTTGAAAATGTACTTTCTTAGCATAGATACATGGAATATGTTGATACTCCGATGAGGTCTGGCGGTAGAGCTAGACGATATGCGACCACTCTAACTCGTTCCAAAATTTCAAAGGGTCCTATGTATCTCGATTTCAGTTTCCCTTTCTTTCCGAAACGACGAACTCCTTTAGTGGGTGACACCCTCAGAAAATCTTTGTCTCCCACCTCGAATTTCAACTCCCATCGTCTCTGATATTTTAAATACGAAAACGGGGCTTGACAAGAAGAGTCTCTAAAAAAGGTTATTAATATCAAGACGAATTCTTTAGAGTTTATTTATAATGTTAGTTATGTGGAGTGTATCCTAATCAGTTATCTATATTTTATTTTATAACCTATAATATAGTTGAACATGGTTAATTTAGATTCTCTCCCTTTATTTTACGCAAAAACTTGTGTGTCCTGGGGACACGGATCTTAGATCCATGTCCCCAACCCGACCCGCGCCCAACGCGCGCTAACGCGCGTCCACACGCCCTGAACGCACGCGCGTGGGCACCTGGCGAGCCCCTCCATGCGCGCACCTGATAGGTATCCATGGGATACCTATCAGGTATCCCATGGATATCTTGATAGTATCCATGAGCAAGGTATCCACATGTATACTTGATGGTTTCCACATGTATAGTTGAAGGTATCCATGGAACCTAAGTGCATCTCAGCACGCCGTACGCGCACACCGTGCACCCATGCACCCACGCCGCACGCGCAACTCACAAATTGTGCACCCACGTCGCCCGCGCACAGGTATCCCATGTATATCTTGAAGGTATCCCAAGGTATACCTTAAAGGTATACATGTGATGTTTGTAAAATGATATTCCATGAATAACTGAAAGGTATTCCATGGATATCTTGAAGGTATCCCGTATATACCTTAAACGTATACATGTGATGTCTTTAAAATGATATTCCATGAATAAATGAAAGGTATTCCATGGATATCTTGAAGGTATCCATGTGCATACTTGCGCGCACGTCACAAACAGCGCGACCATCCACCACGCCGCGCGCACCCACCACGCCGCGGGCGCACTTGACAAACCGCACACCCACGCCGCCCATGCACCTTCAATGTATACATGTGATACCTTCAAGACATTTCATGGATACCTTGAAGGTATACATGTGATACCTATATATGAAAAAATAAAAAAACCCTGAGCGAAAAAAAAATATAATAATAATAATATGGGGCCCGCGGATTGGGCTGGGGACACGGATTGGATCCGTGTCCCGGGGACACAAGAGACACACCCTTTATTTTATGGTATTAATTTATTTAACTTATGCAAAAAGCATCAAAAACCAACTAGTCCTATCTTTTCGGTCGGTAAACTACAATTGTTAGATTTTACTCTCTTTTTTTCTAATTATTATTTATTTGTTTACCTAAATATCATTACGAACTAACTCAACCTATGTATTCGGTTGGCAAGGATATATCAAAATACATGCCTACTTAATTTTATTTATTATTATTCTATTACTTAGCATTAATGCTACTATTAGGCAAGTTAAGATATACTACTCGGTGGGCTCAAGATCAATCATATATACATACTAATTCACTTATTTTATTCTACTCGGTTGATATCTAAACTTTTTTCCTATTTAGTTATCGGTCACTACTTAGTTTTCAGAGTTTAATATTTGGTCAGTTCTTTTATATTTCAGAAGTGAAATATATATCTAATATATTATTTTATATTATATATATAATGAATTTTTGCCACATGGTATTTTTTATTGATGCTAACTTAGGATTACCCTCTTCCCAAGAGACTCACCCTTATAAATAGAGAGTTTTCTTTTCATTTTCTCTAATTACTCGCAAAGAATTCCTAAAGAAAAACTTTTAAAAGAAAGCTAAATGGTCAGCAATTAAGGTATGTTGTTGGTCACCATCTCTTTTCTTTAATCGGTCTCATTTTTCTCTTTATTTCGATTTTTAGTGTATAAATTTTTAGTAACAATGAGTGACGGAGATTCATGAAGTACAAGTAGTGAATTGAGAGAATCTGAAGCTCAATGTGATAGTGACGGAGAAGGTGGGTGAGAGTCGTATTATGTCGGTCGAACCATTGAGGGTGATAAGAGACGCTGGTGAGATATCTCAGATCGAGAGAGGGGGATTAGGGAAAATTTGGTATAGACCACCCCCAGTACCTATTCAGTAACATAATTTTTAGCCAATCAAATTCGTAGTGATACAAATTTTGAGAAGTTAGATGTATATAGGCGTACATATCGTATTTGGGTGATGTTACTCTATTATTACCTGAAATCGGTGAGTCTATATATAGCCCCCTTGTCAGTTGTATCAATGTTCATTACTATATGCTATATTCTCGTCTTAGATTCACTCTACCTAAAATTATTAGTGAATAACTTTACGAGTGGAGGATTGTACCTAGTCAGTTATCCTCAAATGCATGGTCACTTCTTATTGGGACCATACTACTGTTTCACCGAGAGGGTTGGAGTATCCCTATACCTACTAAGATGTCTTATTTATTCAAAGTTAGAGCTGATGGAGTAGATTCGGGATGGTTCTACTTAGCCAGGAGGAATGAGAGTAGATTTTAATTGTTGTAGCCGATAGTTTTAAAAATTGGAGTGAAAGATGGTTTTTTGTTGGTGGAAATTGGTCGACACCAAATTTTGAAAGAGATGAAATGTCTATCTGCCCCGAGCACTTTATGCCTCAAAGTGTTGTAAGTTATTTTCCAAAAATCACTCTATTTTCTAGTGTTCTAATATTCTTAATAATTTCTCTTTTTATAGGTTTAATTGAACTCTCGGAGGATGAGATTTTTAAGACCTTCATCAACCTAATAGCTCGGATCAACAAATTTCCTTCTACTAAAAAGAATTTTTTATACCTAGTGACCGAACAAGCACTATTTGAGGTCAAACTTAGCACCTATCATCCAGACAAGAAACTTCCCCATCTGATTTCTGGTAACTTTAGTAATTTCACTTGCTACTGTCCAACTAAATAGGAACCGTAACTTAGGATAAGATGGGAAAACCCTGGACCTATACAAAAGCCATGGTCCAACGTGTTGAATGCTAAGACAGAAAGATCCATAAACTATGCTACGACATATAAGATCTGTAAACTATGCTATTACATTTGAGAACTTAAATAATGTTAAGTCGGGTTAAATCCCGCATCTAAGCAAAACAAAGGTTCTATGTTTTGATTTTCTATGTTTTATTTGTTAGATGTTATTTGATATCTTGGAATCCCCCACTGAGTTTATTTCAAACACCCAACCTTACATGTTTAATTATTTTCAGATAATTGGTTTCTTTGCGTGGTAGAGGAGCGGTGAATGCTGATCGCCGATTATCTAGAGGTTATAAAAAATATTAAATTATTTTATTCCATACACTTATAAAGGTTAGGTAAACGTTCTTTTACTTCATTCTTTGTATAATCTAAAGTTTAGTTTGAGAAATATGGAATTTTCAAGATAAGGTTTCCGTTGCAACCTTCTAAATAATATTTTGATTTTCGTTTCTAGTTTCATTAGCCCTTTTTATTTCCAAGAAAAATGTAAATTTTGTACTTGAGTAATGCTTAGCTAAAAATGATCTTTTACGATTTCAGGGGATTACAATAACAGCTTCTGTCCCGAAGGCAAATGAAAAAGAGGTTTCTCTAGTGGTTGTCCGATAAGTAGTTCGATAAGACCAAAGTGCTCTTAGTAGCTCTTTGGGCCAACATGCCTTTGATTCTTCTAATCGAGTATTCAACATGTACTTGAGAATTTTATTGACTGCTTCAACCTGACCATTGGATTGTGGATGGTATGGCGTGGAAAATGATTCAAATATATAGCTTAGCGTAAAATTCTTTAAACTATGTGTTATCAAATTATTTGGCATTATCGATCACGATAGAGTGCTATACTCCAAACCGACATATTATTAACTTCCATACAAAATTTATCATCTTGCTTTTAGTAATCTTAGCTAAGGGTTCAACCTTTACCCATTTTGTGAAGTAGTCTACTAAGACAATAGCATATTTAACTACACCTAGTAGGTAGCGATCCCGATTAAATCAATCCCCAATTTAGTAAAGGGTCATGGACTTATCACCACAATTAAGTTGTGGGTCGGAAATCGGTTCGATGGTGCATAACGCTGATATTTTCACACTTTCGAGCAAACTCTATTGCATCATTCTTTAAATTCGACCTGAAATATCCATGACAAATGATTTTGAATGCTAAAGCTTGGCCTCCTGAGTGATGGTCGCAGATTCCTTTATGGATCTCTCTTATAACATATTGAGCCTCATCTTTATCAAGACTCATAATAGTGGTAGTGAAAATCCTTGTTTGTAAAGTACTTCTTCTATTAAATTGTATCTTGTAGCTCTAATACAAAGCTTACGGGCTTGGATGGGATTGTCTGGGGCCACTTCTCTCTGTAGATAAATTTTTATTTGACTCCTACAACTTATCTTCTCATCTATCTCAATCATGTTGTAATCGGTCATAATTGAAGGGTGCTACTTACCGATCGACTTCGATTATTGTTAGGTTTGTTATTCTAGCCTTTGATGCCAGTCGGGCCAAAGCATCATCTTGAACATTCTCAGTTCTGGGTACTTGCTCCACTTGAACCTGTAGTTCATCCATTCTTTTTTTAACTTGACTAAGATACCACACCATTTTTTTTCCTTGACAACATATGCTCCTCTAATTTGACTTATAACCAGTTGTGAGTCACTATATGAGTGACATTGGTTACTCCTAGGTATTTCTCCATTTGCAGCTAGCTAATACAGCTTCATACTTCATTATTACTTGTAGAGAATTCTAATTTTAGTGTTGTGCAGTAGCACTATTGACTAGGATCGATTAGCACTATACCATCACCTGCCTCTTCTATAGTAGAAAATCCATTTACAAAGAGTTTCTAAGAGACTGCCAAATCACGTTGCAACTTAATCGGTGGCAAAAATTCCACAATGAAGTTAGTCACAGCTTGACCATTAATAGCAGGTCACGGTGTGTAAGAGATATCATATTGACCAAGTTCAACTTATCACTTTAGCATTCTCCTTGATGCATCTGGCCATTGTAAAGCTTGTCTCAATGGGGTAGTTAGTCAGAACCTCTATTCGGTGACCAAGAAAGTAAGGTCGAAGTTTTTATGCTGATATGATCAGGGTATAAGCTAACTTATCCATCGGTGGATATCTTATTTCAGCATCATATAAGGTTTGACTCACATAATATACATGATGTTGTACGTGTCACTTATGTCGAATAAGAACTGTACTAAGTGTTCAATTTGAAACTGTTAGGTACAAGTAGAGAACTTCATCAGACAAAGGTTTTGACATGATATGAGGATGTGCTGAAAATTCCTTTAACTTCTCAAAAATGACTTGTCATTCCTCACTCCATTGAAAAATCTTATTTTTCTTGATTGTGTCAAAGAAAGGTTTATATCTGTCGGTTGATCAAGAGATAAACCGACTAAGAGCTGCTATTCAGCCGGTAAGACTCTATACTTGCTTGGTCTTAGTCGAACCCGTAAGTTCATGACAGCAGTTATCTTAGCGGGACTTACCTCTATTCCTCTCTTACTGACCATATAGCCGAGAAATTTTCCTTAGCCAATCACATATCTTTGAATTTAACTTCATCATATATTCCCTCAATATTCCAAACATTTCAACTAGGTATGAGATATGATCGTATGCATTCAAACTTTTCACCAACATATCATCGATATATTGTAGCACCCCAGACCAAAAATGAAGCATAATTGGTTAATTAAATAATTAAACCCATAATTGAAGTATTTTATGTGTGTTAATTTTTAATTGTCTATGTGTGTTTCAGATATATGTTTAATGCAAGTATTAGGTGGGTAAAATTTTAAGACGTGGAACATAGAATATTCTTATACCATGAGATGCGCAACGGAAAAATGAGAAGATAGAAACAAACTAGGGGTAAATCGGAGACCCGTGGCTCAAATGACGAGGAAAAGAGCCGGATACAAAGGTTGGGCAAAACGAGGGGGTAAAATCCGGATGAACGGTAAAACGGAAAAATAATATTTTAATGAATGGTAAATTAAATTTACTTGGTAAATAGTAACTTTGAAAATCTATAAATAGGAGCTCATTCAATTCAAAATTTTCATTTTCCACCGACGATGAAAGCGACGCGAACAAGTAAGTTTTCTCTCTCTTCTCTCTTTCATTGCTTTTCCGCCACCGCCGTCACCGGAGCCACCGTCGGAAAAGTCGTTAGAGTCGCCGCCGCCGGAACCGCCATCGCCGGAGCCGCCGCCAGCCGACAGTTGTGTTGGTGGTGGTGCACCGGGTCGTGGGTGAGCACCGGTGGGCGAGTGCCGGGTGTGCGTCAGGGACGGGATGTGCACGCGGGGGTGGGCGTCGGGGGCCGGTGTGCATGGGGGGTGGGCGTCAGGGTCTAGGTGTGCACGCCGGGGTGGGCGCCGGGGGCCGGGTCTGCACGCGGGGCGGGCAACAAGAGACGGGCGCTGGGTGCGGGTGCGGGCGCGGGCGATAGGAGCGTCGGGTGCCGGGTGGCCGAGAAAACTCGGCAGCTGCCGAGCACCGTGTTGCCTGCTGCCGAGAAAACTCGGCAGCTGCCAGCTGATGTGCCAAGCCGTCGGTTTTTTCCCCCAGTGCCGGGTCCGCGTGTGCCGACGCGCATACAACGCCGTGTTTTCGATCCGAACCCCATTTTTTCCGTCATACGTCAACATCGAGTCGTTGTTGATGAGATGTCGTTGACCGAGGGTCGCGGGCCTGGTCAAAGTCAACCCTTTGACCAAAATTACCAAAATACCCCTAAACTTAAAATGCCCCGTTCGAGCTCGTTTCAACTCCGATTGAGCTCATTCTTTTTGCGTTGCAACTCTTATTTCATCCTCTTTCATCTCAGCCTTATGAACTGAACCTTCACCCTTGTTTCTTCAACCTCAATTTTGAGATCCCTCAATTCGTCGCGCCTTAAACAATCGTTCTTTCTCCGAAGTTATTTATAGCTTTAAAATTATATTTATTAAGAATCTAAGAAATACTGTAACTTGTGTAGGTTATCAGTTGGATCGAGTGTGTGATACTTAATACTTGTTATTCAACAACTCAACAAGGTGGGGGTAACTTCTAAATCTTTATCTGTTTACTGTTTTCTCCTAGTAAAAGCATGAACTATGGAATACTACGTGTTGTGATTTTAGTTGTTGTGCCATACTTTATACTGTGAAAGGACTGAGGTCCGCTCTGAACATGCATTCATCCCTTACCCCCTCTTCTACTACTCTGGTGAGGTTTGGTGGTCCTCTTGGAATGCACTAGCGGTATTGAGACCGTTTTATAGGATAAAACGGGCTAATCCCACACCTACTCGTCCCTTACCATTTCTAATATCTGTTGTGCATTTTACGTGCTGTGGCAACGTGCTGGTAGATGCTTTTATTTTCAATATTTAGTTCTGTCATGTGTCATAGGAGATGGATTTTACTCCCACGAGTGTATTCCACGCACTCACCCCTTAATCTGTACTCACACTACAGGAGACGATGAGACTGATGAACCCTAGTTGGAGAGAGGTGGTGTTGTCTTGTAGATTTGTGATTTCAGGATGATGTTACTCAAACATTTCCAAACAATGTTTTAAGAAATTCACGTTGTGTAATATTTTGATATATGTGACAGATATGAGATCCTGATGAATTGTTCCGCTGCGTATGTTGTAAGTATCGGTACTGAGACCGATTATTGATATGTGAATGATGCACTTTATCCCTTACCTCTTTCTTCTGTCGTCTCCTACTATTTCTTTCTGTTTGTGATATGTGTCCCTTGCTATTTCTTTCTTCATGCCCAAAGGAAAACTCTGATATTTTACCAAAAGATTTTGGGGCGTGACATATATACTTCAATTGTATGACTGATTAGTTTTGCAAACATTTTACTGACCAACCTTTGATAGGTTGCTCTTGCATTCTTTAAGTCAAAAGACATCATTTGATAATAATAAAGTGCTCGGTCAGTCATAAAGACAGTGTTCTTCTCATCTTCTGGATGCATTAGAATCTGATTATATCCAGAGTAAGCATCCATAAAACTTATTAGCTCATGTCCGACTGTAGCATCCACCATCTGATCTATATGTTGTAATGGATCATTAGTTCATTATCCTTGTAGTATGCTTTATTAAGATCTGTAACATCAATACAAAGTCTCCAAGCTTCCATTTGGTTTATGAACCAACACGGGATTGGCCACCCATTGGGGTACCTTGCTTCTCTTATAAATCCATTTTCTAGTAGTTTTAGAACTTCCAAGTTTAAAGCTTCATACCTTTTAGGACCCTACTTACTTCTTTTTTTAGCTACTGGTTTAATTTTGGAATCAATACTCAATCGATGACATATTTTTTTTACGTCAATCCAAGTTATATTTGAGTGGGTCCAAGCAAATAAAACCAAATTGGCTCGTAGAAAAATCATTAGTTCACCTTGGATCGGTTCTTGTAAATTCTAACCGATTCTAAGTTTGATTTCTTGTACCGCATCATCCATAACTATTATATCCACCTTCTCTACAAGCTCTGCTCGTTTTTTTCTATCATTGTTGATGGTTCTAGAGTTTCCCATACCTCATTGTATTCAGGTACTAAAAGTTCTTCTTGGTGATTTTTCTCTTCTTCAAAATTTACTCGGTCAACCATATGCCCTTGAACTTCATTTTTCAACAAATGTATTTCTCTAGGCTTGAGTACTCCATTGCTTCATGATGGTTCTCTCGAACAATCCCTACTCCGAATGGTGTCAGGAACTTTATACAATAATGATACAAAAATACTGAAGTATGAAGCCGATAGAGTGCTGGTTTTCCCAAAATTACATTGTAGATAGATACTGATTCTGAATCAACAATCACAAACTTTGTAATGATTATCTTCTTATGCTCACCATTTCCAAATTCAACTGGTAAATCAATTACTCCAAAAGGTATTGTCGAACAACCACCAAATCTAGTTATTATATCATTGTACTTTCAGAATTTAATCCAGTTATCATCCAGTTATTACCAAAGTGGTTGTGCTCAATTGTCGATAGACATCATAATACATGATATTTGCATAACTTCCTAAATCAACCATTATCCTATGTACTAGGGTCCTTGAGATTTCGAGAGTGACTACTAATGAACCATTGTGAGGATGAATGATCCCTACAACTGCCTCCAGATCACTATAGTGCATTGTACCTGATGTGGAATTTGATCCTGATCTAGATGATATCATATGACATCATTGATAAGAGTTGGTAACTTCTCATATACGTTGCTTCTTTTTCTGGTTAGAAATCCCGATTGATGAATCATTTATATTGACTAAAGGAAAACTTTTTGGCATATAACGTTTTGGTATTGGTGGTCGGTCTTGCTCGTCAGGCTGTTGTGGCCCTTCAACTAGCTTCTCCTCGATCGAAGTTTTCTTCGTAAACCTTTTTAGGTTACCTCTCTCAATCAGACGAAAAAAAAACTCTAAGTAGGTCACGACACTTGCCAGTGTTATAGCCTATTGATCAATGGTATCTACAATACCTACTGTGATCCAATTCAGTAGGATTTTTCAGTAAAGGTCTTACCAGAGAGAGAAATTCCCATGTCTTTTACTTGTTCATATACTTCTTCAGGTTTGAGTGTAAATATACTCTTAATATATAAGACACGAGCTTCTCACTACTTATTTTCTAATATATAGTTCTAGCATCCATGCATTATAATTATATGCTACTTGAGTTTAGCATTCGTTTAGTTATTTTATTATATTTTATATTTAATATTTTAGGGTGTTTGTTATTAGTAGTTAAGTACCCTCAATTTAGATTATGAAAATTCTAATTTAATAAATTAAAATTACGTGAAAGTATTTTTGTGATAATGAGTAATAAGTGGAAGCGTGAGGGTAGAAAAAAATGATAATTAACATGTTAATAAAATAAATGTAGACTCGATATATTATTATATATGAGTTAATCATGGTATAAAATAATTCAATTTAGATACTCAATTAAAAATGGAGTAGTTTACAGAAGTTATATTATCACATCTTAAAATAATTTATCTTGCAAAATTAACGATACATCAAGTAAAACTCAAAACAATTGTATTTTGAATTAATATATATATATATGTATATATATATTATATTTATAAAATGATAATTAATAAAAAGAACGAAAAAAAAAAGAATGAAAATGTTACTCTTTAACATGTGCGCAGAGATCAATAATGAAATATAGGATTAGTGTCATCACCCTCTAGGCTACGTGTTATCATTACATCTCAAATTAAAGAAGGATTAATCTCTTTTGTATATGATTTTGCTCCGGTCCAGCACTCTTTTTCTTCTTGTAGAAAGTTGAAATCTCTGATTGAAATACCTGCAAAACAAATACCGGGAAGGATTCCCGGCAATGGGACTCCGACGCTCAAGTCAGAAAATAGAAAGAATATGTGTCTTTTTTAAGTATAATTGTGTATCCGAAAAATTAAAGAAATGGATGTAAATAAGTTTATATACTCCCTGTAAGACATGACAGTTGGAAATATCCGAAAAATGGGGGGAATGGGTTAGTGGCCCACGAAGTAAGTAGTTACTTGAATTCGATTCAGTTCGCTTAAGTCAACCTGAACGAGTTCGTCAATTTGGTTTACAATTCAATGAGTTCGCACTTCAATGGTATACTTATAACGAACTCGTATCAAGTATGATATAGTTCGGTTCATATTGCACCACAGCATAATTCGCTCATTCCGAAGGAACTCAACTGCCCTTCTTAAAACTGTTCGTACCAATGGTTCATAATCCTGAGTCGAACTAAAATACTCGAATTCGGTTCGCTTAGTTCGATCATATCAAGTACTTGAATTCGGTTCGCTTAGTTCGACCATATCAGTATATGTAACTATAGCAACATATATATATATATGTAAATACATAGGAAAAACTATAGCAACAGTTAAAAAAAAAGAAGACAGAGAGAGGTGAAAGACATGACGTCGAAGGAAAAAGAAAAGGTATAACTTTCATGCACCATAAGTATAAACATGTATATCTTTTTGATTGTTTTTGATAATTTAGAATTAATTTCTTGAAGTAATATCTAAATAATCTCTTAACCAAATATACGTTATGACTTTATTAGTTATTTAAGAGTATATCAAGTTATGTATATACGAAGATTTCTTAAAGAATTTTAGTAATATGATCCATTAATTATTGAAGAGAGATATTAGTGGAACTTTTAGTTACTGTAATTAGATTGGTAACAAGGATTTTATGATTTTTATTAAATATATATACCTAAGCACGTGTATATACTTATAATACTAGACTTTCAATTCTTTTGTTTGTGGCTATAATTTATCCAATATATAATTGTTATCAAACTCAGTAGTTAAGAAGCATGTCTTGAGTACTTGACGAAATTAATCAAAATGATACACCAAGTTGAGTTAATAAAAGTATAACTATATATATTCCATTCACTAGCTGGATAAAATTGTCTTATTGATAGAGTATTTGTATTAAATTGAAATGAAAAGTATTATTAATATAATTCATATCTACTTGTCAGTTTAACTAATTGTTGTTTACCACATAAATAGCTAGGTTCATCAGGCACTCACTTTGGAGTTGGAATTTAATTTTTATGAAAGATATTTAGGAAGAAGCATCTCATCTCTTGTGTGTAAGATGCCAATTCTTGAAATTTGAGGTAAGTAGAAATTTATTTGTGACTACGATGTATGAATTTAATATTTCATGTTATATATTGATTGAGTGATATTACATGATTTTACGTCTTCTTCAGAATTGAAGTGTTTGAGTGATGCGCGCTATGTGAAAATATATGAGTTGCATTAAGAATATTGTTCACGAGCATTAGCACTTGCATATGTAAATGATGAAAGTTATTGCATTCTACATGCAAGACATGATTTCAAGAAGAAAAGTATTTTATTGACCACTACTAGTGCATCGAGGCATGTAAATCATGCTTATGATATATTATATGGGTAGTCGGTGGCATGTGAGACATGAGTATGACTTGATTTGTTCAGCCAGTGGCATGTGAGACATGAATATGGCTACCACTACTATATGTTTAGCCGGTGGCATGTGGGACATGAATATGTCTTGATTCGTTCAGCCGGTGGCATGTGAGACATGGATATAGCTATGATGAATGATATTATGTAAGCTCTATCCGGTGCCTAGTAGATGGTGGTCAAGGACCTAATGAAGGAAAATGGTTTCAAAATAAATTATTTTCATTCATTAGCATGAATCATTGATATCATTCGTATTATTCATGTTATGTGCATAATTTCTGCTTATTGAGCTTTTTAGCTCATATAGTTCATACATTGTAGGTGAACCTGTTGATGTATAAGCTCATGGACTTACTGATCATGTTGTTGAGTTCTTACGGGTTCGGAGATGGTGTACATGGATGACGACCTGTTGAGCTATGCTATGGGCTTATTTTGCTTTAAACAATATTTTGATAATGTATTTTGACTTCTATCTTATCCTCGTATTCTGATGTCAATAAATATGTAAATATATAGGTGGGTGTGGTTTAACACTACGATACATGTTATGAAATATGCTATAAATATGTATATCTTTACGGGTTTTCATGTTTAAAAAAAAAGGTCACACACTCACTTACATGTGTTTTAATATTACAGGTGTTTTAATATGAAAATCTATTACATGTCTAGCTATACTAGAAATGTGGGCGTGACATAATATATTGTTCTTGAGCAATATCAAATGGCTTAAAAGTAACCCCTGGCCGATTGGTCTTCTCATTGGTCAGTTCTGTTGTCGTTTCTTTTTTGACCTTGTGCTCCTCTTACATTATCTATCTGATTGTCAGGTTGAGAGCTCACCTCTTCTTCTGCATAAATATGTATTTTTACTCTTACTAAAAAATCTTGGTAAGTTTGTGGCCCTTGCTCATGGATAGACCACCAAAATCAAATTTGTAGGTGCAGCCCCCGAGATTATTGCCATCAAGACGACATCATTTGATACCTTCTCCTTCTCCATTATTTATTTATTAAATCGATCCAACTATTCCCTAAGCAATTCATCAATGTTCTGTTTTATAGTAACTAGCCTCTCTTTGGGTACTGTTCTAACTTTGGATCCCATAAATTGGGCTGAAAAATGTGAAAAAAGTTCTTCCAATGAGTGGATTGAGTGATTTGGCAATATTCTATAACATCTGTGGGCTCGGTGACCTAAGGTCATGGGAAAGGCTCGCCAAAAAATCACGTTGGTTACTCCCTAGAGCTTTATCCAAGATAAATATTTATGTAGGTGTGAAATTAGATCGGTCTCCCCATTATAAAGTCCGATTTGTGGTATTTTCATTTTACTCGGTAATGGTTCATATAATATTTGAAAAGAGAAATTGGATACCTTCTCCACGAAGTTCTCTCCTTGAGTTTGGGCATGACGTTGTCTACTATCTAGCTTTGTAATGCGATCCCGTAAGCATTGAATCTTTACCAGGTCATGAGCAAGACTCGGTCTTTAATTAGCTTTGTTCGTTAGGATGTTTTTATGAGTTGGAATTGGTGATCCTTGGATTAGATCTTGATCAATCTTTCATCTTGCTAATCAAGAAGTTATATCCAGTGGGTGTTCAAGTTTATGTTTGTGTTGTGGATTAGCAGTCGCTCCTAGTTGGTCGAACACACTGGCAATTCGAGAGTGAGTTCTCCGATGGTGTTTTCTCCTCAAGGATTGGCGAGGACTCTCCTCAACTTGGCTTTGAATCAGTGGTTCTGGCCTTGCAGGTCTATTGATCTCCACATGTTAATCTACTTCTTGTTCATCCTGATTGATCCTCTTTGCAGCCTCTAGCTGGTGCTTGCATATATGAAAGTCAGTACCGCCTACAACTCTTGGGCTTGGGTAAGATGTTCTACGACAACTTCTTCACAACTTGATTAATCTGCATTTAGCCCATATTTCAACAATGATTATCTTGATTGTGGTTATCGGAGCTTTTCAGACTCATTGGAAGATTATCAGTATGTTGAGATATGTTTAGATGGTGTAGTCTTCCCCCTCCTTCTAGAGCAAATTTGTCAAATAAACTTGAATAATTGTGGATAATTTGATAATTATTTGTGGTTAATTATTTTTACCAACCGATTAGTGATTTGAAACGGTGGATAAGTATTGGGGCTACTTGGTGACCAACAATGAGAAATTATGCTACGAATTTATAAAAATAAGAAAAGTAAAAAAGAGGTTTTTATTACTGGATCCGTCCATTTCTTGGGCTTTTGTCATTCTTTTATAGTTGATTTTTAATGTAAAAATAGTAAAACAATTATTATAGCTACCATATTAGCTTGTACAAGTGTAGACTATTTACATGTGTATTGTTGCATGAAATAGTAGGTAATAGCTTAGTCATTGTAAGCCCAGCACATGTCTCTTAAATGTACAAGTGTCGTTCTTCAAGCTTATCCACCTGATCATTATCCTTCAATTGTTATATTGGTCTGAAATATTTCTAATCGATGATGAGCGTTTGGTGTCAGCAATCAAAAAAATAAATTTGTTTTCCTTTGCTAATTAGTAGCTCAAAGTGTAATTTAGTAGTTTTATCTATAACCCAAATACTTAATTTAATCGGTGGCTAGTTGTAACACCCCTTTCTAGTAGGATAGTTACTTCTACTAAATCAAGCATAACATTCCATCTTATAAAAATCTTCGTTAGGGTCTTTTTTTTAAAGAAAGCAACGGAATCAAACTTTGTTAAGAAAAATATCAGAGTTTTAAAGAGGTCTAAAGCATCCAAAAAGGAATTAAATCGTTTGTGTAAAACTTTATGTCAAAAGAAGTTAGAACTAATGTCCACTTAGCATAAAAACTTTGAAAAATCTTAAAACCAATTCCAAGGTTCCGCCGTCACCATTAATCATGTGTCAGCGCTGCTAGCTCCTTGCATTACGCCTTACATTTGCCTTTATCTGTAGTATGAGATAAATACTATAAGTAAAATCCTTAGCAAGTACATCGCCTAATCTCACAAAAATATTTTTCTTGCAACTTTATAGAAAACTGAAGTGTACCAAGTGTGGTAATGTTAAAACTGAAGAACGATATAGGTATGTGATTAAATTTCAATTAAAATAAATTATAAATAGAATTTTCAAATTCATTTTTAATTTAAATAACATTATGAACTCAATGAAGATATAAAATGAAAGTACGTGTGGCTGATAAGGATGACAATGCATTGTTTGTCATTTGGGATAAAGAGGGTATCTAATTGCTTGGCATGAATGCATTTGACTACAAAACTAAAATTGTAGGTTTTTAAAATTTTAATTGTGTAAATTTTTTTTATCCATACATGTTATAATATTATTATAATTATAATTAAAAGTATGTCATTTTTTATTATAGGAGGCGAATCCTGAGTATCTTCCTGCAGAGTTAGAGAACTTGAACGAACATGATGTTCTTTTCAATATTAAGCTGATCGGTGATCAATATCGTAAGTATGATGACTCATTCTCAATGGTGAAATTGACTGAGGATCCTGATTTAAAAGCTAGATTTGATGCTACAAATTGTGAGAGTAAGTCCATAAATTTGTAATACTTTCAATTAACATATGTATTTTTATTACTTCATTTTTAATGTATTACAAAAAAAATTGTAGGGGTCAAGACTTAATTCTTTCAATGACAAGGTATTATATTAACATTTTTTATAACATATAATATTTATAGTTATTATTTAACTCTTATATGACAAGTCAATTTTATTTTTCTTATTAGGATATTCATTCTGATGATGAGGTGAGCATACCAAACAAATTGAGTGTGAATCGAAACTCAAACGTTGATCCTAATCTTGAAGTTGGAGACAAAAAGAACGTTAAAAGGAAGCTAGTTATTGAATTCTCTCCATCATCCCACAAGAAAGAGAAAATTGTTGTCAAAATTGAAAAAGACATCTAGATATTTACGTTGCCTGTTTTGAGATAATATTTAATATTTAATTTCTTTGTTGCATGTTTCTTCAAATATTATGTGGTGGATGATTTGCACATTTGTTTAATATTGTTTCGTAGTTGTTGGATGATTGCAAATAGTAAAGCTATTTTTACGTGTTTGTTCTTTATTGGATGTTTACGTGTTTTTTCTTTGTAAATATGTGTTTTTTATATCATATATAAATTGTAATGCTCTCAAAATTAGTTTACATATGGATTAAATATTTTTTTCCTTTAATCTAAAATATTTATAATAAATAAATAATGTATATTTGTATATGTTTGGATATTGATAGAAACCATAATATTTATCCAATTATATTAAACAATATATCATATATGTGATGTTAATTCCATAACTAAATATCCTAAATTTATGATTACATGCTGATGTATGTTTCTTTGTAAATATATATTTTTTTATATCATATATAAATTATAATGCTCTTAAAATTAGGTGTTTCTTTGTTATAAATTGTAATATCACATTTTTTATTATTTTTTTCTTGATTTTATATTGTCTGTTTTATAATTAAACTCATTCAAACACTTTGTGAATATATTTAATTGCCTGTACCAGAGACTCAAGTTAAAAGGCATTTATCATAAATAATGATGAACATTACTAAAATATTATTAAAATATCATATTTTTTTATAATAATGTTCGATGAAATATTAAATATGTAATATTTATGTATGTAATGAATATTCTTGCATCAATTAATAATATGCTATGATAGTATTAATGTTATGTATGATTCGAATTTCAATAGTTCATATTGATCTTGAAGTTCGACTTAAAAAGAAAACTCTCTCCATCATCTCACAACAAATAAAAAAATAATATTAAACTTACTAAAAGTTTGAATTATGTCGATCATCCCACAAAAGGAAGAAAAAACCTAAACCTATCGGGAAGATATACTACCGTTCATCTTCATAATGCGAATTGGATTAAATAATATATATATATATATATATTGTGTAATTTGATCCGTATAAAATTGTGTAAAATCATACTTACAAATATCAGATTAATTATTATGATTTGTTTTACGTACTTATTTGGATATATTCTTTAATTTGATACGCATAAAATTGTAGATGATCTTACTGATGAATATCAAGTTAATTACTCCCCAACTTATTTTACGGAACCTAGTTATCCCGGACCCGTAATATGAAAGTATGGACCCCTGTTACCTAGTAATTTGAAAGTAGACCTTTGTCCCTTCAATATGAATGTGGACTTTCATCCCTTCAGCATGAACGTGGACCTTTGTCTCTTCATATGAATGTGGACTTTCATCCCTTCACATCATACTCATAAAATATTCATGAACGCATTAATCACAGCATATAAACACAACACGTAGTTTTAATGATTCATTTAACATTAATTCACATGCATGCATTTGTTCATCAGCATTGTACATAAAATACAAAAACGTAAAGTTATTAGGGATTAGAAGTTACCCCCATTTTGTTCGGTGGGAATTTTCGTGATATGTTGAATTCTACACTTTAAGATCTTTTCTAAACTTGATAGCCTACACATGTAAACGAGAGTCTTTTTAGATCTCGTATTATGATAAAATATGCATACTTAAATATAGAACTCTCTCGAAGAAGAAGCGTTAAAGAAAATGAAATAAAATGAAGATTTTGGAGGTCGAAAGAGGCGTTGAAACGATCATGGAAGTTTAAAACGAGTTCATAAGGCTTGAAACTTGATCATAGGATATAAAGGGATCGATCAGAGTTTTAACGGAAGAAGAACGGGCTTAAACGGAGGAAAAATGAGCTTAAACGAAGCGTTTAAAGGTACAGGGGTGTTTTCGTAAAATCTGGTAAAGTGTTAACTTTGACCAGGGGTATTTTTATAAAAATAGAAAAGTTTTGGGGTCTAAATGAAATATACGAAAGTTAGAGGATTAAACGAGATTTTTAAAAGATGAAGGGCTAGATGAAAGATCCTAAAAATCTAGGGTTTGCGATCCGGTCCTCAGGTTTGATGAAATTGCAAAACGGCCCCCGTCTCCCCAAAACCCATCCCGACGCGCACAACGTGCCCAAGACATGCACGGCCACGCCCGACACGCACACCCAGCACCTGACACCCCCTTCCACACGTGTACACACGCACACACGGCACACACACTCACACGGCGCGCGCACCACGTGGCTGCCTACACATCACAGAGCCCCCAGCGTGCGTGGCCGAGGTACAGCCCCAACCCGGTGCGTACCCAGCACTCCCGATATGCCTGCCCAGCCCAAACCAGCAACACGCCAGCCACTATCTACACAACCTCGGCCGGCGACCTCTAGTGTCGGCCATACCCCTAGCACCGGTGCCACCTCTCCCCCGGAGCAACCCGACACGGCGCCGCCCCTCACGACGGCACCACCTCATGCTCAACAGACACAAAACAAAAATACACACACACCAAACACATACCCACTGACATGGCCATGGCCGGCGACTCATCACGCCGGCCACCACCACCAACCCAGCACCACCGGTGCGACTCCACACACCGGCCTCCGAAAAACACGTAAGTCTCTCTTCCCTCTCTCGTTTCTTTTTTGGCCTTCGGCGCACCACCACCGGCGCCGCCGCCGAAGCCGCCACCGGCGCGGTGGTGCCACCACCGGAGTTTGTCGGAAAATTTCAAAGTTGTCGGGTTCAGCCAATTTTCGCACACAACGTAAGTTTTGAGGAGTCGAGTCTAGAACAAGTCTCGGATTTCTATTCCGACTTATCGAACGCCGGAAAACGGCGAAAAACCTTTGCAAAACCCTAAACCCTAACCCTTAGCCAACCTTTCTCTCTCCTTGGTTTTCTCTCTTTTCCTTCGTCCTTTTAACCGGAGGTGTTGTCGGAGGTTCTCATGGAGGCGAGGGTGAGTTGTTGGGGGGACGACACCACCGTGTGTGGTGGTGTCGGAGTTGCAACGGGCTGGTTATGTTTATATGCATGTGTGTGTGTGATCTCTGTTGGGGGCGGCACGGATGGTGCCGCCATGAGAAAAGTGATAACCGGCACTGGTGATGTGCCGGTAAGTGTGACGATGGGTCGGTCGCCGGCCAAGCATTTTTTAGATTGTGAGTGTTTGTATATATATATATATATATGTTTGTGTGTGTGAGATGGGTTTGGAGAAAGATGGGTTGGTATCGGAGAGATAGTAGTTGAGAACGAGAGGTTTGGAATGAAGTGGCCGGAAACGCCGGGCAGAAACGAGGTAGCCTGGGGGGGCTGTCGGGCGCGCAGGCTGCTGGGTGCGCTGGCACGCAGTCGTGCCGGAGCACACGGCCGTGCACCAGCCGGCAGAAGTTGCTGGAGGCCAACGCACGGTCTTGCCAAGAGGGCACGATCGTGCGCCAGCCGGTAGATTTTACTGGAGGTCGGCGCACGGTCGTGCCTGGATAGCACGGTCGTGCGCGAGCTGGCAGGACTGTTGGAGGGTGGCGCACGGCCGTTCCAGGAGGGCATGGTCGTGCACCGGTTGAACATGTCGGGGGTGGGCGTCGGGTGCTAAGTGCACGTCGGGTAACGCCGTGTTTTCTATCCTTTTTCCGTTCCTTTCCTTGTACGTTTATCATCGAGTCTAAGCCGATGAGATGTCGTTGACCGAGGGTCGTGGGCCCGGTCAAAGTTAACCCTTCGATCTTTTTACCAATATACTCTCCAACTTATGTTCGTTGTTGAGCTCGTATCAACACCGAACGAGCTCGTGTCTTATCTAATCTTTAGATCCCTCAACTCGTCACGTATACATTGATCGCTTTAATTATAATTAATAAAGATCTAAGTATACCGTAACTTGTGTAGGCAATTTGTTGGATCAAGATTTGATTACTTGATTGGATTGAGCTCGGTTTACTTGTTGGATTAAGCTTGTATCACCAGATCTTTAGACCTTTCGACTCACGCGGGAAACCACCAAACGAGGTTGTGACGCCCAATTCTCTTATCACATGCATCTTACATTGAAATGCATTCATGAGCATTCAATCTATATTTCTAAGCATCTTATTACGAAATGCGCTGAATTCTCAAGTATATGCCTATTTTATGATCTAACTAGTCATGATTACTTTATCTATGCATGATATTATTATGGCGTTCCAACTCTATAGCCTAATATACTCTGTTTAGTGCTTCTTCTTTTACAGTGGAAAGGTTTGGCTTGGGAAGAGAAGATAGATGTGCTGAAAACGGTTATAAATACGCTAAATGCATAATATCTCTAAAATGACATTCCTAGATTAACTTGATTACACTTCTAATTTATGAATTTCATTTCATTTATTTATAATTCTAAAGTAAGTAAAATGCTGCAATTTGATTGGTTAGTTGACTAGGGTGCACTAAAAGCACTTTTAATGTGTTGCACTAGATTATTGAGATCTTTCATCCAACACCAACCCTCTACTAAGGCCAAAAACGTGGCATATTGTCCATTTAACACCCACACATGTCCAGCCAATAAGAACAAAGCAAGTGGAAGTCTTTAGCATGGTCAAAAGTGGTAGGAAATGTCTTTTTATGCTTTCATTTGTTCACATTAGACTCAAAAACGAACAGCCCTCTTCTTCTTTTCCTTTCTTCAACCTTAGAACCCCAAATACCATACAAAAACTGAAATTTATCATGGAGGTTGCATATGAGATGAATTGAAGCTAGTTGGTGACTCTTTTGGTGAAAACGTTGCATCCTTAAGCTTAATTGTTAGGTCTGATCCTATCTCTGTGTTTTATGCTTAAAATTATGTTTATGTGATGATTACATGATCTGATTTTATATGTAGTATTATGAAGATGAATTGAAGATAACTAAGTTAGTTGAAGTAGTTTAATTAAACTTGTGAATCTGATAAGTTGTGGCTGATTCTATTGATGCTTGGTATTGTTATAATGATTGGAAGTATGCTTGAAGAATTAGAGGATAGGTAACTCAAGTGGTTATTTAGGTTAAGTTATGCAAGTATATAATTAGTTCGGTTCATGTGAGTTTTTATTATTGCAAAGTTAGGGGCTGCCCTATTAGTGTTCTTAATTTATTGAATTAAGAAATGATATTAAGATGAATTATAGGTTTTGATGTGTTTAATTGAATGATAGTGTCTCTTTATTGAATGAGCATTTAAAGGTATGTATATGCATGCTTGATCCTTTTAAGTTTATAAGCACATCGTATCTTCCCCAAGGGCCAAACACTTCCACTATTGTACTTGTTTTGGATTTGAGATAAGTTGAAGTTTTTATTTGCTGCATTGCAAGAACTAATTGATATTCATGTAATTTGAATGATATGTGAATGATTGTTCTATGTCTACGATTGAATGGTATGTGAGATTAACTTAATACATGATGCATATAAAAGATGTTTTGAAAGAGGAAGTATGGTACTTAATTGATTGAGAGTGGGCAACATGACTATATGGTCTACAGATGATAGTTGAGCTATCGGAGAGTAGACACAATGTGTAAGGTCTGCTGATGTTGGTTGAGTACTAATGATAGTGCTTAACTAACAGAGAGTAGATATGATTGGCCAATCTTAATGAAACGCTTATACGGCCTACTGATATTGATTGAGTACCAGTCTTCCGGGTATCCCACAAAGAAGGTTTTCAAAATAAATGAGTATGGAAAAGTATATTGCATGATATGATTCATTATACGTGGTTGTGTGCATAAGTTTCAACTTACTGAGCTTATTGCTCATTAATAAGTTTTTGTAATGCAGGCGATGATGTGCAGTGATAATTTGTCTCCTAAATGGCCAGTCAGTTTGTTCATATGCCATGCTCGAGATGAACTTTTGAAGTTTATGTTCAGTTACTTATCTTTTGGACAATTAAACCGTTGAGGGTCTTTTGTTGTAAATAGATATTTTGGATTCCATGTATAAACGATGGTATATTTCAATCGACAAAGTTCCTTTCAAGTATTATGAAGTTCTTTTGCAAAAATTTAATATTGGGGACCTTCTTAAATGACTGGCTGCGTTTTCAAGATAAGATAAAAATCTAACATTCTCACACATGTGTTTCTTAAAAGTATTTCGAATTAGTAAAGCTTGGGAGTGTTACAGAGGTGGGGGTAATTTCTATCTCTTATTTTGTTTACTGTTTTCCCTAATAAATACATGACTGAGGAATACTAAGTGCTGTGATTATAATTGTTGTGCTATACAACTGTGAAAGGACCGAGGTCCGCTATGTTCGTCCCCAGCTATTTTCTACTACTCTGTTGAGGTGTCGTGAGCCTCTTGAAATGCACTAACGGTGAGATACCGTTATATAGGGTAAGACGGGGGAATTCCGTACCTATTCGTCCCTTGCCATTTCTAATATCTGATTTGCTTTTATGTGTTGTGATGACGTGACTTAAGGATTATTTTACTAGTGTTTTATATCTGTTATGAGTCACAAGAGACGGGTTTTATCCCCACAAGTGTATTCCACGCACTCACCCCCTTAATTTGTACTCATACTACAGGCGATGATGAGCAAGGGGAACCCTAGACGGAGAGAGAGATGGTGCTATCTTTTGTATTCGCATGACTAGAACGATGTAACATAAACTTTATCAAACCATGTTTCATGTATTTTTGGGTTATGTAATATTGTGATACATATAAGGATGTGAGATCCTGAAGAATAATTCTGCTGCGTATGATGTTTTATATCGGTAGTGAGACCGATTGCTAACGACAGAGGCCGTATGTTTATAAGTGAGAGATTCACTTCATCACTTACCTCTTTCTTCTGTTGTCCCTTACTCTTTCTTTCTGTCGAGTATGCGCCCCTTGCTATTTCTATCTTCATGCCCAATGGTAAAACTCTGATAAAATGTGAAAAGATTTTAGGGCGTGACAAATGGTATCAGAGTCGTTCTAATGTTGAGAATGGGCTCGAATTGGTTTTAAAAATGGGGAAAATATGATTTCAAAGATGTGATCTTAAAACGTGGAATGGTTTTCGAAAAGAGATAGATAGGCACTATTCTCTCTCCATAGGTGACCCTCCCTGATATAAGTGTTGCGGAATATGTATGTTTATCTGTTAAGTGTTATCTCGTCTTAAACCGTTGGGTTTAGGAGGGAGCGTTGCAGTATGGATATATGACGTTAGGAACTCACGTAAATTAACTTGGCAAATGAGAAGGATACTCAGGGCCGGTAGAGGAGGAGGGAGAGCCCCTATTTTCGAGACTCAAGAGCAGCGTTTTTGACGTTAATTCTATGAGAGTAGGGTGACAGACGATAGATCGGTGGGGGAGCATGTAGCTAGACTCCTCCACTGTTGGAGAGAGATTGGGGGTATGAGGAGTAGAATTAGTGGAGTGCAGGCTTGTCTGCAGATGATCTACACTCTACCACAGGATTGGTTGGTGAGAGCTCGATTAGTTTATAGAGACGAGCTGGTGTTCTCATCTGTGAATTTAGTGCCTATCGCCGATTTCGGCAACGTAGCACGGAAGATGCTAGAGCTCTGGGGTCTACATGGCCTACCGATTGCTCCGGAACCATCACCCTATGATCCTCCCAGCAGTAGCTCGGAGTCGGAGGAGGATCTAGAGGAAGATCCAGAGGAGGATCCTGAGGAGGACGCCGAAGAGATTAATGATCCTCGGGAGGGACATGAGTCTCCACCGCCTCCTACTGATGTAGATTAGATGTTTGGAAGCGACTTAGTTATATGTATATATATTATGCTACACGAGATACGATGTTCTATATGTTTAAGTGTGGGGTAGTTTTTACACCGTAGATAGTGTACATACATCTTTTGTTATGGTGTAGTACTACCCTTTTTGATGCTACTATGTATATATACACGTATATCTTTTCGTTTATCATATGACGTTTGCATTTGTGTCTCATCACGAGTAATGTGTTATCTTTTATATTTATAACGTTATTAATAATCCCAACGACTTATACGTATATACATATCGTAACAGAATTATGTCGAGAGGTAGACCTCGAAAGGAACCACAACAATCGGTCAACCAACCGGAATGTGAGGAAAACACCAACGTGGGAGATTTGGTGACCGTGCTACGAGGGTTAGCACAACACTTTGAGGTTAACCAAACCGTCCCCCAGTCAGCGAGGAATGACCCAAACCAAATTTACGAGCAATTTCGGTGATTCAATCCGCCGACTTTTAGCAGGAAGGGAGAACCGACTGAAGTGGAAGAGTGGCTAAGGTCATTCGACCGGCTGTTTAGGCATCTAACGTGCTCAAAGGAACAGATGGTCAGTTGTGTCATCTTTCAACTCACGGAAGAAGCGGGTCATTGGTGGGACTCGTACGAGAGAACCCTATTGCCGGCTGAAAGGGAGGCAATAACTTAGGAGGATTTCAAGGAAGTGGTGTCTAGTCACTTCATTCCTCAATCATACCAGGACCAAAAGGAAACTGAGTTCCTTCACCTCAAACAAGGGAGTTCTACTGTTGGGGATTATGAACGGCGGTTCAACCAGTTGAGCCGGTACGCCCCACACTTGGTGGACACAGATCTGAAGAAAGCGTGAAGATTCGAGAAAGGCCTTCACCCACAGATCAGCATGATCTTAGCTGGGCAGGAAATGACGATGTATGCAAGGGTTGTTGGAAGAGCCCAGGAGATCGTCTCTCGAATGGGTATAGATGTTGCACCCCTTAGGAGGGTTTTCCCTGTACCTGTCAAGAGGAAGTGGACTGGCCCAAGCCAGAGCTTCACCCCGAATAAGTTTCCGAGGGCAAGCAACGCCCCACCTCTACCTGTTCCCCGACCTGGGAATCCGTGTCCCAAATGTAGAAAGGTGCACACGGGACCGTGTCAACAAGAGACACGGAGTTGTTTTAACTACGGAGTGCCGGGGCACATAGCGGCAAATTGTTGGAGGATGAGAAACACGCCGGCTACAGGGTCGAATACGAGGCCGGTGGCAGGTAGAGCGAGAGCTTTCGCTCTTACTCGTCCGGAAGCTACGGAAGGAGCTGAGACGATGGCAGGTATGTTATCAGTATCTGATATACCTGTTTTCATCTTATTTGATACTGGAGCGACGCACTCCTTCATATCTGTCAACTTCTGTAAACTGCTGAAGCATGTTGACGGTAGGATAGTCGCTCGAACTCTAGAAGTTAATATCCCCTTAGGAAAGACGGTAAAGACAAAACACTTGTACCGTCATCTTAAGATTTCCTTCGAGGATAAGATACTTCTAGCAGATCTCCACATTCTGGAGATGAAGGATTTCGATATCATCTTGGGAATGGACTGGCTAGAGTCCAACTACGCGGTAATTAAGTGTCGTGAGAGGGAGATAGTCTTCCAAACGCCGGGAGAGCCGGAGTTTACTTTCCACGGGACTCGAGTTAAAGTCGACTCAAGGATTGTCTCGGCCATGAAAGCGACCCAGATGCTTAGCAAAGGAGATTGTGAAGTTTGGTTGGTCAATATGGTGAACTCCGAGAAGGAATCGATTCCTATCGAGAAGGTGCCGGTGATAACGGAATTCACGAATGTATTTCCAGAAGATTTACCTGGTCCTCCACCCGATCGACAAGTGACCTTCGAGATAGATCTTATCCCGGGATCAGCGCCGGTGTCTAAAGCTCCTTACCGGATAGCACCAAAAGAGTTGCAGGAACTGAAGGTCCAACTACAGGAACTACTGGACAAGGGTTTTATCAGACCGAGTGTGTTGTCCTGGGGAGCACCCGTGCTGTTCATGAAGAAGAAGGATGGCAGCTTTCGGATGTGTATTGATTACCGAGAGCTGAACAAGAGAACGATAAAGAACAAGTATCCACTGCCTCGGATCGAAGATCTTTTTGATCAAATAAGAGGTGTCAGTGTGTTCTCAAAGATTGACTTGAGATCTGGATATCACCAGATGAAAGTCAAAGATGCTGATACCAAGACAGCATTCAGAACGAGGTACGGCCACTACGAGTTTGTAGTAATGTCATTTGGAGTAAGTAATGCTCCGGCTGTCTGCATGGATTTGATGAATCGCGTTTTCCATCCTTATCTGGATCTCTTTGTCATAGTGTTCATAAATGATATTCTCATCTACTCGTGCGACAGAGCGCACCATGAACAACATCTCAGAATTGCACTGGAAGTACTAAGGAAGAAGAAGCTCTATGTCAAATTCAATAAGTACGAGTTTTGGATGGACAAAGTGAGTTTTCTAGGCCACATCGTTTCTGCACAAGGAATTGAAGTAGATCCTGAAAAGGTGGTAGCTGTCAGCAAGTGGGAAACTCCAACGAATGTGAAGGAAGTTCGAAGTTTCGTCGGCCTAACTGGATACTACCGAAGGTTTATAGAAGGATTTTCGAAGATTGTCACTCCAATGACTCGACTAACAAGAAAGGATGTGAAGTTCCAATGGAGTGAGCAATGCGAGAGTAGTTTCCAGGAACTGAAGAGAAGACTGACAGAAGCACCAGTCTTAACAGTTCCAGATGTGTATAAAGACTTCGTGGTCTACAGTGACGCATCCAAGCAAGGTTTGGGGTGTGTTCTGATGCAGGAAGGAAAGATAGTGGCTTATGCATCACGCCAGCTGATGATCCACGAACAAAACTATCCGACTCACGATCTGGAACTAGCAGCCGTAGTACACGCCCTCAAGATCTGGAGGCACTACCTTTACGGCGTGAAATGTGAAATCTATACCGACCACAAAAGCCTGAAGTATTTCTTTGAGCAAAAAGAGCTCAATATAAGGCAAAGAAGATGGCTAGAGTTGGTAAAAGATTATGATATTACGATTCACTATCATCCTGGAAAAACGAATGTGGTAGCTGACGCCATTAGCAGAAAGGGAAAGGGAGTGGTGGCGTCGATGATCACCAATTAGCACCATTTGATCGAGGAGATGTCAAAGCTAAATCTGGAGGTAGTCTCGTCTCCGATTAGCATTGAATCCAGGATGGCGGCGTTATTCGTAAAACCCACATTACATGACCGAATCATGGAAGCTCAGAAAAAGGATAACTTTCTAATGAAAATGAGAGCCCTTATGGATAGTAAAAGAGCCGAAGGTTTCACTTTAGCTACCGATGGAGCTCTGATCTTCAGAGGAAGAGTGTGCGTGCCTAAGAATGAAGAATTAAGAGAAGAAATTCTCAAAGAAGCGCATTGTACACCAATGTCTGCACACCCTGGAGGTACAAAGATGTACCGAGACCTAAGGGTGAACTTTTGGTAGAGGAATATGAAAAGAAGTATAGGGATGTTCGTCAAGAGGTGTCTCGTCTGCCAATAAGTGAAAGCAGAGCATCAACGACCGACCGGGATGATAACACCTTTAGAGATACCGGAGTGGAAATGGGAGCATATAACCATGGATTTTGTGGTTGGTTTGTCGATAACCAGATGAGGAAACCACGTCGTGTGGGTAATCGTTGATAAATTAACGAAGTCTACCCATTTCTTGCTAATCAAGATGACTTTCGGACTAGACAAGTTGGCACGTATATATCTTGAAGAGATAGTCCGACTGCACGACGTACCAGTTTCTATCGTATCTGATAGAGATCCACGGTTCACTTCCAGGTTCTGGCAAAGTTTGCAAAAGGAGTTGGGAACCAAGTTGTCATTCAGCACAGCCTTCCACCCACATACTGACGGACAATCAGAAAGGACCATACAGATTTTGGAGGACATGTTGCGGGCATGTGTTCTAGATTTTCCCGGAAGCTGGGAAGATCATTTGTGCTTAGTAGAATTTGCCTACAACAACAGCTACCAATTGACTATCGGTATAGCGCCTTACGAAGCACTATACGGAAGAAAGTGTCGCTCACCTATATGCTGGGATGAAGTGGGCGAAAAGAAAATTTTAGGACCCGAATTAGTGAAGCAAACGGCCGAAATAATAAAGAAGATTTGGGACAGAATACGAGTAGCCCAAGATCGACAGAAATCATATGCGGACAATGTTAGGATGTATACTATAAGCCTAGTTTTTTGTATGAACATCGTTTATGGAATGAGAATCACATTGGTCATATGTTTGCATTTTATATTTGTTATATATGTTTATGCAATGTCCAATTAATTTATATTATAGATAACTTGGTGTGTGGTGCCACACAGAAGATCATGTTATCAGTTTCTTATAAATTATAAATAGTAGCTCACAACCAAGATGGATTTGGACAAATCATCGGAATGGTTGTAGTGTAGTTTGGTATTAGTCTGTCTTGACTATAAAACTACACTAGTACACTTTGTGTGTATTGAGCAGGACCATTTGAGGTTGTTCGTTTTATACTGACTATATAATAGAACAAGACCTCTGTTATTATGGATGTACATCTTCTTAATCCCTATATAATAACGGGCACGTATGCTCAATGTTTATTTCTTTAATTTGCCAATGGGTGAGATTTATTCATAAATCAATAAACTCGGTGAGTTGGGAGATAACATTGTTTATATGGTGTTCTGTTGATTATAGAAGGAATCCGTGTCCTAATTATTTAGGATGATAATGTCCCCTTGAGGAGCTCATAAGGATTATCATGTAAACCCTGCAGGTGGATTTAATCCGACATGATAATAAGGATGAGTGGTACTACTCTTGGAATTAGATGTAAATTATTTAAGTTGTCAGTAACTTATTTAATTTACGGACATTCGATATCTTAAACACGGGGAAATAAATGTACACATAATAAGGAGCCCATATTAAATATGGGATTGGGATGGTAGTTCAATAATAATTCTCTAGTGGACTGAATTATTATTGATGGGCTTCAGTTATGTGTTCGGGCCGAACGCAGGATACTAAAGCCCATCAGGAGGCCCAACCCAATTCCTCCTCTAGGTCCCTGGTGTAGCCTATATATAGCTCTTTTCATCAGCGCCTCTCACAACACAGAACACAGATCACAGAAAACACGTGATAAGTGAGAGAGAGCGGAACTGATTTTTCTCGAAGGATCGTTGGCCACGCAACGTTCGAGAAGGGCTCAGAGGAATACATCAGAAGATCAAGAGGTCTACAAGGGTATGATTTCTTTCCGCTGCGATTTATCTTTGGATCCCGATTCCGATAGCATAGGGCCGGCGATCCGTCGGTTCCAACAATTGGTATCAGAGCCACGGTTTCTGGTTCTATGTAATTGGATCGGTTATATATTACGATCTTATGCTTTTTCATACGTTTTATATTCAGATTGTATGATAGTAGGATTGCATAGGATAACTCGGTTTTGCAGGTTACCTATATATCCAACTATTATGGTCTGTATGTATGTTTAATGTATGATCTAAACCCTCGGACCTGTCGAGGTTTTTATTTTGGGTTGGTTGCATGATTGTAATAGTAAAAACACGGCGGTTTGTCGTGTTAGGTTTTACATATTCTTGATTTGTTCTCGATGTAATTTTGTTCGATCTCATATGGTGTATTCTGATCCTACAAGGATTCTGCATAGGGTTTGGTAGATGTTCGAACTAGATTCTGTATAGGATTGGTAGATGTTCGAACTAGATTCTGTATAGGATTCCTGTTCGATCGAGACTTCTATTCGAACTAGGATTGGCGTTCGAAGGGGCTGTTCGATCAAGATTGCTAGGCGCTGGAACAGATTGCTCGATGGGGCTGATCGATCAGATCAGTAGATTGGCGCTGATTCTGTGCAACAACCTGCTGGATTTGCGCAACAATCGCTGGATTTGGCGCTGATTCTGTTCGCTGGATGTTGGTGCTGATTAGGGTTTTAAACCCTAATTTTTTCTAACGGGGCGCTGCCCCGCACCCCGCGACCTGACCGGGCAGGTCGATCCCCGTTTAGCAGGCAAACATTCAATCGAAGTGGCCATAATAGTTGGATTTATATTATTCCGTATTTATTGTCTTTCTATTTGTTTGTTGTTTTATCAAGCATGCTTTTGAATGTTATATGTTATTGCATGCTAAAATCCCTCATTTAAATAACTAAGTGGGAGAGGGATTTATTTTGAATAAATCCCATAGCCTCCATTACTGGTTTGTAAGTGATGCATTTAAACTTACACGTTGGCTTTGAGTGCCTTCTTCCACATCGGATGAGTTTGATTGCGGATCACTGGATCAAACTTCCTCTAAGGATAATTATAGAAAATTATTTAGGAGCGTATGATCTTCTCCATCTGAAGAGATACAATCCTAGATAATGGACTTAGTATTAAGAAATGGTACACACTTAGGTGCATATGATAGTATCCTTCCCATCGGAGTAAGTGCTGTTGTTTGCATGGCTGAAGCTAAACCAACTATTAATTTTATTTTGTTTGACAAGATAATGAAATTAATGGGTAAAACCTCCTCTTACAAATGTTTGAATTAGCATACGTCCACACTATCGTGGCATGCGAAGTTCACGGTGTTTTTGAGGTGTTGGTGAATTTAATTATATTGTTTGAGGGAACAATATAGGCTTTAAATTCTATATGTTATGACCTGTGTATTTATTTATTTATTTATATGATTCTCAGGATTTCATTATGTCTTTCAATCCACTTGCTGTTATACTCAAAGAAAACAAACTTACTGGTCCTAATTATATTGACTGGAAAAGAAACCTGGATATTGTCCTAACTGCTGAGGAGTACAAGTTTGTACTCCATGAGCACTGTCCTGACATGCCTGATGAAAACTCTACTGAAGAGGAGAAAGCGCATTATAGAAAGTGGGTTAAGGCAGATGAGATGGCGCGGTGTTACATTTTGGCTTCCATGTCAAATGTACTGCAACATCAGCATCAGGCCATGCCCACTGTCTATGATATGATGCACAATCTTAGAGAACTCTTCGGACACCAGAGTCGGGCTGCCAGACAGGAGGCAATGAGAAACTTAATGACGACCACCATGTCTGAAGGGACACCTGTGAGTGATCACGTCCTTAAGATGATGGCTCATTTGAATGAGATGGAAGTCCTTGGAGCTGAAATCGATGGGGAAACCCAGGTCGATATCGTGCTCCAAACACTGCCTAAGAGTTTTGAGCAGTTCCGCCTTAATTATAATATGAACAAAAGGATGTATTCCTTGGCGGAACTTCTGACAGAACTCAAATCGGCAGAAGGACTATTTCGTCAAAGTGCTCAAGCTTACGTTGCTGAAAATGTTTCTAATTCTAAGCCGAAAGGTGGAAAGAAGAAAAAGAAACAGAATCCTTCGGCAAACAAAGCGAATGGACCTCAAAAGGCTGGGCCACAAGGTGGCGTGAAAAAGCCGAAGGGCAAGTGCTTCTCATGCAAGCAGCCTGGACATTGGAAGGTAGATTGTCCCAAGAAAAAGGAGAACAAAGAAGGTAAATCTTACTCACTAATTACTGAAACATGTTTAGCGGTGTTATCTACCGGTACCTGGTGTGTAGATACGGGAGCCACTGATCATGTCTGCAATTCTTTGCAGGGGTTCCAGGAAACCAGGCGACTTAGTGAGGGCGAGATTACCATCTACATGGGCAACGCTACGAAAGTGGCGGCAGTTGCAGTGGGAGATGTTTATTTATCTTTTGATAGGAACAAGACTTTGGTTTTGAGGAATTGTCTTTACGTACCTTCTTTTAGAAAGAACTTGATTTCGGTTTCTAAGTTATTTTTGGATGGATATTCTGTTTCTTTTGATGACAAAGTGGTTGTCAAGAAAAATAGGGTTATTGTCTGTTCTGGTACGTTGGTTGGCAATTTATATACTCTTAATCCAATAACTCCTACGATGCAACAACTGGAAATTAATAATACATCTTCTAACTCAAATAAGAGAAAAGAACCTTCTAAAATGAACCAAACATATCTTTGGCATCTAAGACTAGGTCACATTAACTTGAGTAGGATTCAAAGGTTGATAGCCGATGGACCTTTGAGTTCATTGGAAGTGGAAAACTATCCGACCTGCGAGTCCTGCTTGGAAGGAAAAATGACCAAGAGGCCTTTTAAAGCCAAGGGGTATAGAGCCAAAGAAGTGTTGGAATTGGTTCATTCTGATTTGTGTGGTCCTATGACTATCCAGGCAAGAGGTGGTTTCGAATATTTTGTCTCATTTATAGACGATTTTTCGAGATATGGGTATATTTATTTGATGCGCCGCAAGTCTGAGTGCTTTGATAAATTCAAAGAGTACAAGGCTGATGTGGAGAAGCGTCATGGTAAATGTATCAAAACACTACGATCTGATCGTGGTGGCGAGTACCTCTTAGGAGAGTTTAGGAATTACTTATCAGAGGCTGGGATTCAATCCCAATTGTCTGCACCTGGTACACCCCAACAGAACGGTGTGGCAGAACGAAGGAATAGAACTCTCATGGAAATGGTTAGATCGATGATGAGTTATTCGGAATTACCGAATTCGTTTTGGGGATATGCCCTGGAAACGGCAGCGTATATTCTAAACTTGGTACCTTCTAAGACAGTACCCTCTACTCCCACAGAATTGTGGAATGGGCGTAAGCCTAGTCTTAAACACATTCGGATTTGGGGTAGTCCAGCACATGTGCTGAAGGGAGATGCTGATAAGTTGGAATCTCGTACGGATGTTCGGCTGTTTGTGGGCTATCCTAGAGGAACGAAAGGTGGTTTATTTTATAGTCCTAAGGATCAGAAGGTCATTGTTAGCACAAATGCCCGATTCTTAGAAGAGGACTATGTAATGAACCACAAGCCCACGAGTAAAATTGTTCTAGAGGAAATCAGAGGGGAAATCCCTACCTTAGTACCACTAGTACAAGATGAGATACCACAGGGGTCTGCACCATGTGTCACTAATGATACACAATTACCACAAGTGCCTCGTCGTAGTGGGAGGGTTGTTAGACAGCCTGATAGATTCATGTTTTTGGGAGAGTCTTCAGACTTGGTATCTGGTGAACATGAATCTGATCCTTGGACCTATGACGAAGCACTCCAAGATAAAGATGCAGAATCTTGGCAAAAAGCTATGAATTCTGAATTAGAATCTATGGATTCTAATCAAGTCTGGGAGCTAGTAGAACCACCAAATGGTGTAAAAGCCATTGGATGTAAGTGGGTCTACAAAAGAAAAAGAGGATCAGACGGGAAAGTAGAAACTTTCAAAGCAAGGCTTGTTGCGAAGGGGTACACTCAAAAAGAAGGAATCGATTATGAGGAAACCTTTTCGCCGGTAGCCATGCTTAAGTCTATCCGGATTCTTTTGTCTATTGCTGCTCATATGAATTATGAGGTTTGGCAAATGGATGTCAAGACTGCTTTCCTTAACGGTAGTCTTGAAGAAAACATCTATATGAAGCAACCAGAAGGGTTCGTTGCAAAGGGCAAAGAGCATCTTGTGTGTAAGCTTAATCGGTCCATTTATGGATTGAAACAAGCTTCGAGATCTTGGAACATCCGTTTTGATGAGGTAATCCAGTCTTATGGATTCATTCAATGTCCGGATGAGTCATGTGTATACAAGAAGAGTGATGGAAACGTGGTGGTATTTCTTGTACTATACGTAGATGACATCTTGCTCATTGGCAACAATGTCAAGGTGTTGTCAGACGTAAGGGTATGGCTGTCCAAGCAGTTTGATATGAAGGACTTGGGAGAAGTAGGACATATTCTTGGGATCAAAGTGATAAGAGATCGCAAGAAAAGAATGTTATGCTTATCTCAAGCTTCGTACATTGATACCATTCTAGCTCGTTTTAGCATGCAAAACTCCAAGAAAGGTTTTCTACCTTTTCGACATGGAGTACCTTTATCTAAGGAGATGTGTCCTAAGACACCAAAGGAGATAGAGGACATGAAGGCAGTTCCTTATGCTTCGGCCGTAGGAAGCCTAATGTATGCAATGCTATGTACGAGGCCAGATATATGTTTTGCAGTGGGCATGGTTAGCAGATATCAAAGTAACCCAGGACAAGGACATTGGACTGCGGTAAAGCATATTTTAAAGTACCTGAAAAGGACTAGAAATTATATGCTGGTTTACCAAGCAGATGATGTGCTTCCTGTGGGTTACACAGATTCTGATTTCCAGTCGGATAGGGACAACAGTAAATCTACCTCGGGTTATGTGTTTACCTTAGGAGGTGAAGCCATTATATGGAGGAGTGTTAAGCAGAAATGCGTTTCAGACTCCACCATGGAAGCTGAGTATGTGGCAGCCTCTGAGGCAGCCAAAGAAGCTGTATGGCTCAGGAACTTCTTGATGGACTTAGAAGTGATTCCTGGTTTGCCCAAAGCTATCACAATTTATTGTGATAACAGTGGTGCAGTGGCAAACTCGAAGGAACCACGAGCCCATAAAGCAAGTAAACACATTGAGCGCAAGTACCACCTGATACGAGACATCGTAAAGCGAGGAGAAGTTGTTGTCGCCAAAATTGCATCAGCAGATAACCTAGCAGATCCTTTCACAAAGGCCCTCCCAGCGAAAGCTTTTGATGGGCATGTTGAAGGGATGGGAATTAGATGTGTGGCGGCGCTTATAGAAGCATAGTCTTTTAGTATAAGTGGGAGATTGTTAGGATGTATACTATAAGCCTAGTTTTTTGTATGAACATCGTTTATGGAATGAGAATCACATTGGTCATATGTTTGCATTTTATATTTGTTATATATGTTTATGCAATGTCCAATTAATTTATATTATAGATAACTTGGTGTGTGGTGCCACACAGAAGATCATGTTATCAGTTTCTTATAAATTATAAATAGTAGCTCACAACCAAGATGGATTTGGACAAATCATCGGAATGGTTGTAGTGTAGTTTGGTATTAGTCTGTCTTGACTATAAAACTACACTAGTACACTTTGTGTGTATTGAGCAGGACCATTTGAGGTTGTTCGTTTTATACTGACTATATAATAGAACAAGACCTCTGTTATTATGGATGTACATCTTCTTAATCCCTATATAATAACGGGCACGTATGCTCAATGTTTATTTCTTTAATTTGCCAATGGGTGAGATTTATTCATAAATCAATAAACTCGGTGAGTTGGGAGATAACATTGTTTATATGGTGTTCTGTTGATTATAGAAGGAATCCGTGTCCTAATTATTTAGGATGATAATGTCCCCTTGAGGAGCTCATAAGGATTATCATGTAAACCCTGCAGGTGGATTTAATCCGACATGATAATAAGGATGAGTGGTACTACTCTTGGAATTAGATGTAAATTATTTAAGTTGTCAGTAACTTATTTAATTTACGGACATTCGATATCTTAAACACGGGGAAATAAATGTACACATAATAAGGAGCCCATATTAAATATGGGATTGGGATGGTAGTTCAATAATAATTCTCTAGTGGACTGAATTATTATTGATGGGCTTTAGTTATGTGTTCGGGCCGAACGCAGGATACTAAAGCCCATCAGGAGGCCCAACCCAATTCCTCCTCTAGGTCCCTGGTGTAGCCTATATATAGCTCTTTTCATCAGCGCCTCTCACAACACAGAACACAGATCACAGAAAACACGTGATAAGTGAGAGAGAGCGGAACTGATTTTTCTCGAAGGATCGTTGGCCACGCAACGTTCGAGAAGGGCTCAGAGGAATACATCAGAAGATCAAGAGGTCTACAAGGGTATGATTTCTTTCCGCTGCGATTTATCTTTGGATCCCGATTCCGATAGCATAGGGCCGGCGATCCGTCGGTTCCAACAGACAAGAGACGGAGGGAACTGGAATTTGAAGTAGGAGATGAGGTTTTCCTCAAGGTATCTCCTACTAAAGGGGTTCATCACTTTGGAAAAAGAGGGAAGCTGAAACCTAGATACATCGGACCATTCGAAATTCTAGATCGTGTTGGAGAGGTCGCGTACCGTCTAGCTTTACCTCCGAACTTCACTGGAGTCCACAATGTATTCCACGTTTCTATGCTACGGAAGTACATATTCGATCCACAACATGTAATCGAACAAGAAGACATAGAACTGGAAAAGGATTTGACGTATGAAGAAATCCCGATAGCCATATTGGATAGAAAGCAGCGACAACTAAGAAATCGGGATATGGCTATAGTAAAGATCCAGTAGAGCCGACATGGGAAGGAAGAAGCAACCTGGGAATTGGAGGATGAAATTATGAGGAAGTACCCCGACATACCTTTCATAGGTACCCGTTTATCTTCCTTCATATAGTACGCGTTTAATTTCAAGGACGAAATTCTTTTAAGGAGTAAGAGATGTAGCACCCCGGACCAAAACGAAATATAAATTATTAATTAAATATTTAAACTCAAGATTTAATAAATATGTGCATATGTTTTAACTGTTTAAATACGTGCGTATCAGATAAGTGTTTGATGCTTGTATGAGATGGATAGTTTACCTAGACGTGGAACATAGGATATTTTTATATCACTAGATGTGTTTACGCAAAACGAGAAGATAGAAATGAGCTAGAGGTCAATCGCAGACCCATAGCTCGAACGGCGATGAAAATAACAAAACACGAGGTTTTAGAAATATAAAGAGATATTTACGGTGAATAGTAAACAAGATATTTACTAGTGAATAGTAACTTTCGAAATCTATAAATAGAGGCTCTTTTCAGTTCATTTTCACCTCTTTCTTCGAACGAGCCAAAAGCACCGAAAACACGTAAGTCTTTCTTCCCTCTCTCGTTTCTTTTTTGGCCTCTGACGTGCCACCACCGACACCACCGCCGGAGCCGCCGCCGGCGCGGTAGTGCCACCACCGGAGTTCGCCGGAAAATTTCTAAGTTGTCGGGTTCAGCCGATTTTCGCACACAACGTAGGTTTTGACGAGTCAAGTCTAGAACAAGTCTCGGATTTCTATTCTGACTTATCGTTCGCCGGAAAACGGTGAAAAACCTTTGCAAAACCCTAAACCCTAACCCTAGCCAACCTTTCTCTTTCCTCGGTTTTCTCTCTTTTCCTTCGTCTTTTTAACCGGAGGTGTTGTCGGAGGTTCTCATGGAGGCGAGGGTGAGTTGTTGGGGGGACGACGCTGCCATGTGAGGTGGTGTCGGAGTTGCAACGGGTTGGTTATGTTTATATGCATGTATGTGTGTGTTTGTGTGTGATCTCTGTTGGGGGCGGCACGGATGGTGCCGCCATGAGAAAAGTGATAACCGACGTTGGTGATGTACCGACAAGTGTGACGATGGGTCGGTCGCCGGCCAAGCATTTTTGAGATTGTGAGTGTTTGTATATATATATGTATATGTTTGTGTGTGTGAGATGGGTTTGGAGAAAGATGGGTTGGTATCGGAGAGATAGTAGTTGAGAACGAGAGGTTTGGAACGAAGTGGCCGGAAACGTCGGGTAGAAATGAGGCAGTCGGGGGGCTGTCGGGCGTGCAGGCTGTTGGGCGCGCTGGCGCGCCAGCGCACGGTCGTGCCAAGAGGGCACGGTCGTGCGCCAGTCGACAGGTTTTACTGGAGGTCAGCACACGGTCGTGCCTGGATAGCACGGTCGTACGCGAGCTGGTAGGAGCTGCTGGAGGGTGGCGCACGACCGTTCCAGGAAGGCACGGTCGTGCACCGGTTGAGCATGTTGGGGGTGGGCGTCGGGTGCTAGGTGCACGTCGGGTAACGCCGTGTTTTCTATCCTTTTTCCGTTCCTTTCCTTGTACGTTTATCATCGAGTCTGAGCCGATGAGATGTCGTTGACCGAGGGTCGTGGGCCCGGTCAAAGGTAACCCTTCGATCTTTTTACCAATATACTCTCCAACTTATGTTCGTTGTTGAGCTCATATCAACATCAAACGAGCTCGTGTCTTATCCAATCTTTAGATCCCTTGACTCGCCGCGTTAATTATAATTAATAAAGATCTAAGTATACCGTAACTTATGTAGGTGATTTTTTGGATTAAGATTTGATTACTTGATTGGATTGAGCTCGGTTTACTTGTTGGATTGAGCTTGTATCAACAGATCTTTAGACCTTTCGACTCACGTGGGAAACCACCGAACGAGGTGGGGGTAATTTCTATCTCTTATTCTGTTTACTGCTTTCCCTAATAAATACATAACTGAGGAATACTAACTGTTGTGATTATAATTGGTGTGCTATACAACTGTGAAAGGACCGAGGTCCGCTCTGTTCGTCCCCAACTATTTTCTACTACTCTTTTGAGATGTCGTGAGCCTCTTGAAATGCACTAACGGTGAGATACCGTTATATAGGGTAAGACGGGGGAATCCCGCACCTATTCATCCCTTGCCAATTCTAATATTTGTTTTGCTTTTATGTGTTGTGATGACATGACTTAAGGATTATTTTACTAGTGTTTTATATCTGTTATGAGTCACAAGAGGCGGGTTTTATCCCCACGAGTGTATTCCATGCACTCACCCCCTTAATCTGTACTCACACTACAAACGATGATGAGCAAGGGGAACCCTAGACGGAGAGAGAGATGGTGCTATCTTTTGTATTCGCATGACTAGAACGATGTAACATAAACTTTATCAAACCATGTTTCATGTATTTTTGGGTTATGTAATATTGTGATACATATAAGGATGTGAGATCCTGAAGAATAATTCTACTGCGTATGATGTTTTATATCGGTAGTGAGACCGATTGCTAACGGCAGAGGCCGTATGTTTACAAGTGAGAGATTCACTTCGTCCCTTATCTCTTTCTTCTGTTGTCCCTTACTCTTTCTTTCTGTCGAGTATGCACCCCTTGCTATTTCTATCTTCATGCTCAATGGTAAAACTCTGATAAAATGTGAAAAGATTTTGGGACGTGACAAATGGTATCAGAGTCGTTCGAATGTTGAGAACGGGCAAAAGCCATTTTGGACGACCAGGCACGCTGGGCGTGCGGGCGCCGGGTGTAGCGCCCAGGACAAAATGAAGCATAATTGGATAATTAAATAATTAAACCCGTAATTGAAATAACTCTATGTGTGTTAATTTTGGGTGTTTAAATTTATTTATGTGCGTTACAGATATGTGTTTGACGTCGGTTTAGAAGGACGAAATTTTTAGACATGGAACCTAGAAGATTTTTATATCATGAGATGCGTGATGGAAAAACGAGAAAATAGAAACGAACTAGACGTTAATCGGAGTTTCGTAGCTCGAGTAGTGAAGAAAACAGTGGAACGAAGAATACGGCGTATATGAGACGTATGCGAAGGGTAAAATACGAGATATTTAACATGAATAGTGGTTATTTTTTGAGAAGTATATATAGGACGTTTTTAAGATGATAATCACACGAGCTCATTATCGAAAAACACGTAAGTTTCTCTCTTCTTCTCTTTTCTTTTTCCGGCGGCCGCCGCCGGTGGCCGGAAAAGTCAACCTTCTCGGAATCGAACCGTTTTCGCATAGGTTGTAGCTCTCGTCGAGGCGAGTCTAGTGACGGTTTTATTTTTCCGTTCCAACGGTCGGATCGCTGGCAAATCGCCGCTCAACCATCGGAAAAACCTTATTTGAGTTCATCACCTTTTCTCTCTCCTCGTTTCTTGTTTTCTCTCTCTCGTCTTTCTTGCCGGGGTGGTAGATAACCATTCCGGGGTGTTTGGTCATGGGTTGGAGGAGGTGGAGCCACCGGAGGGGCGGTGTGGCCGGAGTTGGGTTTGTATGGTTTTGGGGTGGTATAGCTTGAGTTTGGTGTGTGTGTTGTGTATATGTTGTTCTTGCTTGGGTTGTTGTGTTGTGTGATGTTGGAGGTTGCCGGTTATGGTGGTAGAGGTGTTCCCGTCGCCGGCCAAAGCTAGAGGAAGAAGATGGTGAAGGCGGCGCTGCTGTGTAAGCTGGTCCGCGTAGGACCGTGCGCTGGGGCACGACCGTACTATGGGGCACGACTGTGCGCCAGACGGGAATGACCGTGCGTAGCCACTGGAAGATGGGGCACGGTCGAGTGTTGTGGGGCACGGTCGTGGGCGATTTTTACATGACCGTGCGAGTGGTTTTGTGTGTGGTGTTTTATCGGGTTTTGTCGGGTGCGTTGTGGGCGCACCGGCGAGTGTTTTCACGGGTCGTTTCGAGTCGTTTGTTTCCGTTGCTTTGTCGGCAGTCGGGGGTCTCGGTCGAGTCAACCCTTTCTATCTAGTTTACCTTCCACACTTGTCCCGATATCCTTAATCTTCGAGTCTTCCTTATCCGTCCCGTCTCCTCGATCGTTTCTTTATTTATATTCGTCTTTTAATCCTTTGAGGATCTAAGCTATCGCGGTACTTTTTGTAGGCTATCGGTTGGACCGTACACATTAGGCTTGACTCTTTATCTTGTCAGATCACGTGATAACCTCTTATTGAGGTGGGGGTATTTTCTAATTCTTAATCTGTTTACTGTTTTCCCTATTTTGATGCTCGTTTGAGAAATGCTAAATGTTGTGTACTATAAGTGTTGTGTCATATTTATATTGTGCATGGGTTGCGGTCCACCTCTGATCAAGCATTTGTCCTTACTCTTTTCTACTACTCCAAAGGGTTGGGTGGTCCTGAAAATACACCTACGGTAATGAGACCGTTTCTATAGGATAAGACGGGGAACACCCACACTTATTTGTCCCTTACCATTTCTAATGCCTGTTGTGCATTCTACGTGCTATGACAACGTGTCTCCTTGTTGTGAACTTTCGAATTACTATATATATATCTTTGTCGAGTGTTATAAGATGCAGAATTTATCTCCACCAGTATATTCCATGCATTGACCCCTTAATCTGTACTCACACTACAGGAGATGATGAACAGTAGAGCAGTAGAGAGAGAGATGGTGCCACCTTTGGGATTTTCATAAAATATCTTTTACAAAGTTTCAAGGAACAATGATCACAATCTTTTGTAATGTAAATATATTTCTGTAATCTCTGATGACGATGGATCCTGTTGATGTTTATCCACTGTGTTGATGTTTTGAGAATCGGCTGTGTCCGATGTTTGTATTATATGAAGTCGGCGATGTCTGATAAGTTATGAGAAAGATTCTGATGTCTTCTATCTTCTTCTTCTGATTGTCCCTTGTCTCCTCCTTCTCTTGCGCGCCTCAGTTTTAATTAAAACTCTGATATACTCGTGTGAAAGAAACTGGGGCGTGACACCGGGAGATGCCGGGAGTTGGGCACGCGGTCGTGCACGGCATGCGCATGCGTGCGCATGCCAAACCATATTTCTAGACGATGGAGCATGGCCGTGTTGGGTGGGTAGGGGCGTGCGCTAGGCACACGCACCGGGAGCGAGCGACGGTTACTGGGCGCGTGTGGCGCCGGGAGACAGGAGGCACGTGCACGAACGACGTCGTGTGACGGGTGCACGCGCAATGCTGTGTTTTCGATATGAATCCCATTTTTTCCGTAGTACATTATCATCAAGTCATTGCCAACGAGATGTCGTCGACCGGGCATCGTGGGTCCCGGTCAAAGTCAACCCTTTGACCAAAATTACCAAAATACCCCTCAATCTTAAAACGCTCCGTTCGAGCTCGTTACAACTCCGATTGAGCTCATTCTTTTTCCGTTGCGACCCAATTCTTACCCTCTTTCATCTCAACCTATTAAACTGAACATTCACTCTCATTTCTTCAATCTCAATCTTTAGATCTTTCGATCCGTCTCGTCTTTATCGATCGTATCTTCTCCGAAATCATTTATGTCATTAATTATACTTATTAAGGATCTAAGAAACACCGTAACTTGTGTAAGCTATCAGTTGGATCATGCTTTTGTGATACTTGATATTTGATACTCGCTACTCACGTGAGAACCACCGAACAAGGTGGGGGTAATTTCTAAATCTTTATTTGTTTACAGTTTTCCCTATTTCAAAGCATGATTGAGGAATAATAAATGCAGTGATTATATGCTATGATTATGTGTTCATGATATACTGTGAAAGGACTACGGTCTACATTGCATGTTCGGAGGGACTTATGCTCCGTAAAAAAACTGTCTCTTACCCCCTCTACTACCTGGAAGGTTTGGTGGTCCTGTAAATGCACCAGTTGTATTTAAAACCATTTTATAGGGTAAGACGGGAAATTCCCGCACCTAAAGGATGTGTTACAAGATACGTGCTATGTATTTTACATGTTGTGCCGAATGTTACGAATTTCTGTTTTATATATCTATCGATTCTTATAAGATGCGGAGTTTATCCCTATGAGTGTATTCCATGCATTCACCACCTGTACTGTAATTCACGTTACAGGAGATGAAGAGCATGATGAACTTTAGAGGGAGAGAGATGGTGCCCTATCCGGGCATGTTTATTTTAAGTCTTTTATCACACAACAGTTAAACAATGATTTTATAATTCACATTTTGTAAGTATAACTCGTTTGTACTATGAATGATGGATCCTGAAGGGTTTATTTCCACTGCGAATGTTTTATTTAATCGGTTGAATCTGATGGTTTGTATGTAATGATTATGCTCGTCTCCTACCTCATTCTTCTCATAACTGTCTCCTATCTCCTTCTTCTGTATATGTAAATGTCTTTTACCATTTTTTCTTGCACGCTCGCAAGGAAAACTCTGATAATTTTTAAGTATGAAAAACGGGACGTGACTATTTGGTATCAGAGCAATGTTCTATCATTTTCGAACTTGCTCAAACCTGTTTTAGAAAAAGAAAATGAGAAAAAAAATGTGTTTTAAACGTGAAAATGTTTTCAAAAAGAAATGGATAAGCATTATCCTTTCTCTATAGGTGTCTCTCCCTGATCATAGGACTTGAGAAAAAGAGTGATTATCTATTATGTGATACCTTGTTAGCATGATATAAACCGCTAAGGTTTGAAGGGGGTGTTACGGATATAGACTTATGATAAAAAAACTTATATAACTTCTACATGACAGATGAATAGGATTAGTTTTACTTCTAGGATGCGGGTACCGAATTTAGAGATGCGTGAGGAGAGACTCCGACGCCGTTTCTATGAGAGTAGAATGACGGGCGATGTGTCGGTCGGTGAGCATGTAGCTAGGCTGTTGCACTGCTGGAAGGAGATAGGGGGCACTGAAAGTAGGATTAGTGGTGTCCAGGCCTTTTTGCACATGATCCATACTTTACCACGTGAGTGGGAGGTTAGGGCCCGCCTAGTGTACCAGCATGAGCTCGTATTCTCATCGGTAGATCACGTACCCATTGCCGACTTCAGGAACATGGCCAGACAGATGCTGGATCTGTGGGGCCGATATGGCCTTCCGACTGCCCCTGAGCTAGGACCCTACGATCCGTCTAGCAACAATTCTGAGCCAGAGGATGATGATCCCGAGGAGGACCCTAAGGAAGATGACCCGGAGATAGGCAACCCGAGGGACAGGGCACTAGGACTACCGGGGCCTTCGCCGCCTCCCGCTGCAGTCGTGTAGACGTTAGGAGAGGACTTTTTATGATATGTATATATTATGCTACAAACAATATAATATTTTATATGTATATGGTAGCTTTTATTTCATAGATAGTGATATACACATTTTGTTATGATGTAAGGGCTACCCCTATTATGCACGTATAATTCCTCGCCTATCTTATAAAATATATGTTTATGTCTCTTCACGTGTATCGTGTTTATTTCTTTACCTTTAGTATTATTATGGAATCTTAACGACATATATATATATATCGTAACAGAACTATGTCAAGAGGAAGACCATGAAGGGAACAACCACAAACGGCTAATCAACCAGAGTGAGAGGAAAATGCGAATGTGGGAGATTTAGTGACTGTTGGAACCGACGGATCGCCGGCCCTATGCTATCGGAATCGGGATCCAAAGATAAATCGCAGCGGAAAGAAATCATACCCTTGTAGACCTCTTGATCTTCTGATGTATTCCTCTGAGCCCTTCTCGAACGTTGCGTGGCCAACGATCCTTCGAGAAAAATCAGTTCCGCTCTCTCTCACTTATCACGTGTTTTCTGTGATCTGTGTTCTGTTTTTTATGAGAGGCGCTGATGAAAAGAGCTATATATAGGCTACACCAGGGACCTAGAGGAGGAATTGGGTTGGGCCTCCTGATGGGCTTTAGTATCCTGCGTTCGGCCCGAACACATAACTGAAGCCCATCAATAATAATTCAGTCCACTAGAGAATTATTATTGAACTACCATCCCAATCCCATATTTAATATGGGCTCCTTATTATGTGTACATTTATTTCCCCGTGTTTAAGATATCGAATGTCCGTAAATTAAATAAGTTACTGACAACTTAAATAATTTACATCTAATTCCAAGAGTAGTACCACTCATCCTTATTATCATGTCGGATTAAATCCACCTGCAGGGTTTACATGATAATCCTTATGAGCTCCTCAAGGGGACATTATCATCCTAAATAATTAGGACACGGATTCCTTCTATAATCAACAGAACACCATATAAACAATGCTATCTCCCAACTCACCGAGTTTATTGATTTATGAATAAATCTCACCCATTGGCAAATTAAAGAAATAAACATTGAGCATACGTGCCCGTTATTATATAGGGATTAAGAAGATGTACATCCATAATAACAGAGGTCTTGTTCTATTATATAGTCAGTATAAAACGAACAACCTCAAATGGTCCTGCTCAATACACACAAAGTGTACTAGTGTAGTTTTATAGTCAAGACAGACTAATACCAAACTACACTACAACCATTCCGATGATTTGTCCAAATCCATCTTGGTTGTGAGCTACTATTTATAATTTATAAGAAACTGATAACATGATCTTCTGTGTGGCACCACACACCAAGTTATCTATAATATAAATTAATTGGACATTGCATAAACATATATAACAAATATAAAATGCAAACATATGACCAATGTGATTCTCATTCCATAAACGATGTTCATACAAAAAACTAGGCTTATAGTATACATCCTAACAGTGACGATATTAAGGGGGTTAGCACAACACTTCGAGGTAACTCGAGCCATCCCCAGCCAGCAAGATCCGATCCTAACCTTATATATAAACAGTTTTGGTGATTTAATCCGCCGACGTTTGATGGGAAAGGAGAACCAACAGATGTGGAAGAGTGGCTAAGGTCACTCGACCGATTATTTGGGCACTTAACGTGTACCAAAGAACAGAAGGTCTCCTGTGCGATCTTTCAACTAACCGACGAAGCGAGTCATTAGTGGGACTCGTAGGAGAGGACTCTGCTGCCAGCTCAAAGAGAGGGGATAACGTGGGAGGATTTTAAGGAAGTGGTTTCTCATCACTTCATACTTCAATCCTACCAAGATAAAAAGGAAACGGAGTTTCTACATCTCCGTCAGGAAAGCTCGATGGTGGGAGAATGTGAGCGGTGGTTCAATCATCTGAGCTGGTACGCCACACACTTGGTGGATACTGACATTAAGAAGGCCCGATGATTTAAAAAGGGCCTTCATCCAGAGATTGGATCCATTTTGGCTGGGCAGGGGACGATGACATACGCAAGTGTTATCGAGAGAGCTTAGGAGATCACCTCTCATTTGTGTTTGGATGTTATACCTCCCAAGAAAGTTTTTCCGATTCTTGTAAAAAGAAAGTGGACTGGCCCGAGCCAGGGTTTTGCCCAGAACAAATTTCCAAGGGCAAGCAATGTTCCACTCCTTCTCACTCCCAGACTTGGGAACCCGTGTGCTAGATGCGGAAGAATACATATAGGACTATGTCAACAAGGAACATGGAACTGTTACACATGTGGAGCACTGGGGTATATAGCGGCCAACTGCTGGAGGACGAAGAACTCACCAACTATAGCCCCAAACTCGAGGCCAATGGCAGGCAGAGCGTGAGCTTTCACTTTTACTCGTCCAGAAGCTGCTGAGGGAGCAGAAACGATGACAAGTATGTTATCAGTATATGATATACCTGCTCTCATCATTTTTGATATGGGAACGACACACTTCTTTATATCTATCAACTTCTGTAACTTGCTGAAGCATGAGGACGGTAGGATAATCGCTCAAACCCTAGAGGTTAGTATTCCTTCAGGGAAGACGGTAAGGACAAAACACCTGTACCGTCACCAAAAGATCGTTTTTGAAGACAAGATTCTTCTAGCTGATCTTCACGCTTTGGAGATGAAGGATTTTGACATAATCCTGGGGATGGACTGGCTAGAGTCCAATCACGTGGTAATCAAGTGCCGTGCGAGAGAAATCGTCTTTCAAGCACCGGAAGAACCGGAGTTCACATTCCATGGAACATGAGTTAAAGTTGACTCAAGGATTATCTCGGCCATGAAGGCAACCCAAATGCTTAGCAAAAGAAATTGCAAAGCTTGGTTGGTCATCATGGTGAATCCCGAGCAAGGGTCGGTTTCTATCAAGAATATGTCGGTGATAAAGGAATACATGGACGTATTTCCAAAAGATTTATCTGGTCCTCCACCGGATCGACAGATGATCTTCGAGATTGATCTCGTCCCAAGATCAGCACCGGTGTCTAAAGCTCCTTATCAGATGACACCAAAGGAATTACAAGAACTGAAGGTCCAATTACAAGAACTCTTGGACAAAGATTTCATTAGACCAAGTGTGTCGCCTTGGAGAGCTCCAATACTCTTTGTGAAGAAGAAAGATGGAAGCTTTTGGATGTGTATTGATTACCGAGAGCTGAATAAGCGGACAATAAGGAACAAGTATCCACTGCCTCGAATTGAAGATCTCTTTGATCAATTAAGAGGTGCCAGTATGTTCTCGAAGATTGACTTAAGGTCTGGATATCACCAGATGAAAGTCAAAGGCACGGATATATCAAAGACAACATTCAGGATGAGATATGACCACTACGAGTTTGTAGTAATGTCATTTGGACTGAGCAATGCCTAGCTGTCTTTATGAACTTGATGAATCGTGTCTTCCATCCATATCTTGATCTTTTCGTCATCGTGTTCATTGATGATATCCTCATCTATTCGTGCGATAGAACACACCATGAATAGTATCTCAGAATCGTACTAGAGGTTTTAAGAAAGGAGAAGCTTTAAGAAAAATTCAAGAAGTGCGAATTCTAGATGGACAAAGTGGGCTTCCTGGGCCATATTGTCTCTTCACGAGGGATCAAAGTAGATCCTGAAAAGGTGGAAGCTGTCAGTAAGTGGAAAACTCCAATGAACGTTAAAGAAGTCCGGAGTTTCATAGGCTTAGTTGGATACTACCGAAGATTTATAGAAGGATCTTTGAAGATTGCCACTCCTATAACTCGCTTGACAAGGAAGGACGTGAAGTTTCAATGGAGTGAGCAATATGAGCGTAGTTTCCAGGAACTAAAGAAGAGACTGACAGGAAAACCAGTCTTAATAGTTCCAGATGTAACGAAGGAGTTCGTGATCTACAGTGACGCATCCAAACAAGGTTTGGGATGTGTTTTGATGCAACAGGGGAAAGTAGAGGCGTATGCATCACGCCAATTGAAGATTCACGAATAGAACTACCCAACACACGATCTGGAACTAGCAACTGTGGTACACGCTCTCAAGATATGGAGACACTATCTCTATGGCGTGAAGTGTGATATCTACACTGACTATAAGAGCCTGAAATACTTCTTTGAAAAGAAGGAGCTTAATATGAGACAAAGAAGATGGCTAGAGTTGGTGAAGGATTATATATTACAATCCACTACTATCCTGAAAAAGCAAACGTGGTGGCTGATGCCCTATGCAGAAAAGGAAAGGGGATGGTGACGTCTATGATCACCAGTCAGCACCAACTGATCGAGGAGACATCAAAGCTGAATCTGAAGATAGTCACGTCTCCGAACAACATCGAAGCTAGGATGGCAGTGTTATTCGTGAAACCCACACTGCACGACCGAATTGTTGAAGCCCAGAAGAGGGACAACTTCCTAAAGAAGATGAAAGCTCGTATGGATAATGGAAGGGCCGAAGGTTTCTCTTTGGCAACAGATAGAGCTCTTATCTTTAGGGGAAGAATATACGTGCTAAAGGATGAGAAATTGAGAGAAGAAATCCTCGAAGAGGCACATTACACACCGATGTCTGCACACCCTGGAGGTACAAAGATGTACTGAGATTTAAAAGAAAATTTTGGTGGAGGAACATGAAGAGAAGCATAGGGTTGTTCGTCAAGAAATGTCTCATTTGTCAACAAGTGAAAGCGGAACATCAATGACCAGTTGGAATGTTAACTCATTTGGAAATACCAGAATAGAAGTGGGAACACATTGCCATGGATTTCGTGGTTGGTCTACCGAGAACCAAATGAGGAAACCACGCGGTATGGGTGATCGTTGATAGATTAACGAAGTCTACCCATTTCTTACCAATCAAGATGACTTTCGGACTGAATAAGTTGGCACAAATATATCTCGAGGAGATTGTCCGACTACATGGCGTACCGATTTCTATCATGTCGGATAGAGATCCTCGGTTCACCTCCAGATTCTAGCAAAGTCTACAAAAGGAGTTAGGGACCAAGCTGGCCTTCAGTACGACTTTTCACCCGCAAACAGACGGACAGTCAGAAAGGACCATACAAATCCTAGAAGATATGTTGAGGGCATGCGTTTTAGATTTTCCCAGAAGCGAGGAAAACCACCTGTGCTTGGTGGAGTTTGCCTACAACAACAACTACCAATCTACAATTGGCACCCTATGAAGCCCTCTATGGAAGGAAATGCTGCTCACCTATCTACTGGGACGAAGTGGGTGAAAAAAAAATATTGGGACCCGAATTGGTGGATCAAATGGTCGAAGTGATAAAAAAAATTTGGGAAAGTACAAGTGGCCCAAGATCGATAAAAGGCGTATACAGATAAAAGACGGAGGGAGCTGAGATTCAAAGTGGGAGACAAGGTTTTCCTAAAAGTGTCACCCACTAAAGGGGTCCATCATTTTGGGAAGAGAGGGAAGCTGAGGTCGAGGTACGTGGGACCATTCGAGATCTTAGATCGAGTTGGGGAGGTCGCGTATCGTCCAGCTCTACCGCCGGACTTCACTGGAGTACACAACGTTTTTCACGTTTCTATGCTACGAAAGTATATATTCGATCCGAACCATATAATCGAACAAGAAGACATAGAACTTGAGAAAGATCTGACTTATGAAGAAGTCCCGGTAGCCATCTTGGATAGAAAGAACCGTCAACTAAGAAATCGGGAGATGGCTATAGTGAAGGTTCAATGGAGCCGTCATGGGAAGGAAGAAACGACTTGGGAATTAGAAGACGAAATCCTGAAGAAGTATCCCGACTTACCATTCCTAGGTACACGTTTAATTTTGAGGACGAAATTCTTTTAAGGGGTAAGGGATGTAGCGTCCCAGATAAAAAATGAAGCATAATTGATTAATTAAAAATTAAGCCCTTAATTGAATTATTATGTGCGTTAATCTTAACTGTTTAATTTAATTATATGCATTTCAATTACGTGATTAATGCATGTTTTAGATGGAAATAAAAATTAGTCGTGGAACATAGATTATTATGTAACCATAAGATGCGTAATGGAAAAACGAGAAGATAGAAACGAACTAGAGGTCAATCGGAGACCCTTAGCTCAAATGGCGAAGAAAAGGGTAAAATTCGAAGATTCGGAAAAACGAAAGATATTTACGGTGAATAGTAACCCAAGATTTTTACATGAATAGTGACCCAAGATTTTTATCGTGAACAGTAACTTAGATTTTTTTGGTGAATAGTGTTTTTCGGAAAATCTATATATAGGGGCATTTTCGATTCAAAAATCATCGTTTTTCCGAACGAGATAAAATCAACGAAAACACGTAAGTCTCTCTTCTCCCTCCTCTTCCTCTTTTTACTATTTTCTGACCGGCGCTGCCGCCACCGCCGGTGGCCGAAAAATCGATTTTATCGGTTTCGGTCGATTTTCGCACAGAACATAGGTCTTGTCGAGACGAGTCTAGGATAGGTCTCGGATTTCAATTCTGATGTCTTGTTCACTAGAAATCAGCAAAATACCACCTTATAACCCTAAACCCTAGTTTTGTCACATTTTCTCTCTCCTCGGTTTTCTCTGTCTTTCTCTCTCCTCTCACTGGAGTTATCGCTGGGACTGAATAGTGGTGTGTGTGAGTGTTGTTGGAGGGGCGGCGTCGTCGTGGGTGGCGGTGCCGGAGCTAGAGGGGGTTGGAAAGGTTGTGGTTTCATGATGTTTGTGTAGTGTGTGAGTAGTGTTTGTTTTGTGTTGTTGTTGAAGGTTGTGTTGGTGGTGCCGATAGTTGCCGGCGACGGGAAGTCACCGGCTAGGGTTTGGTGGGTTGCTGGTGGCGGGTGGTCATCGGCCAAGGTCTGTGAGTTGTGTGTGTGTATATAGGTATATAAGTGTGTGTGTTTGGAGGGTTGGGGAAGGAGTACTATTCACGCCGGAGCCGGGGAGGGGTGGCCGGAGAAGGTGGTGTCGCCGGCGAGTCGGAGGGGGGTGGCACCGCCGCGGCAACAGCCATTCCGGGTGAACAAGCGCGCTGGTACATGGCGTCGGGAGGGCGCTGGGCACTGTTGGGCGCTCGGGCATCTGGAGCTAAGCGCGCGGTCGTGCTCGGCATGCGCGGGCGTACGCACGCCGGGCCGAGTTTCTGGACGATGGCGCACGGCCGTGCCGGGTGGGCACGGGCGTGCGCTAGGCACGTGCGCGGGGAGCGAGCGACGGGTACTGGGAGCACCTGGCGCCGGGAGACGGGAGACACGCGCGCACGCGACGCCGTGTGACAAGTGCGCGCGCGACGCCGTGTTTTCAATACGAATCCCATTTTTTCCGTTGTACGTTATCATCGAGTCGTCGCCAATGATATATCGTCGACCGGGCGTCGTGGATCCCGGTCAAAGTCAACCCTTTGACCAAAATTACCAAAATACCCCTCAATCTTAAAACGCTCCGTTCGAGCTCGTTACAACTCCGATTGAGCTCATTCTTTTTCCGTTGCGACCCAAATCTTACCCTCTTTCATCTCAACCTATTAAACTGAACATCCACTCTCGTTTCTTCAACCGTAATCTTTTGATCGATCCATCTCGTCTTTATCGATCGTATCTTCTCTGAAATCATTTATATCTTTAATTATACTTATTAAGGATCTAAGAAGCATCGTAACTTGTGTAGGCTATCAGTTGGATCGTGCTTTGTGATACCTAATATTTGATACTCGTTACTCACGTGGGAACCACCGAACAAGGTGGGGGTAATTTCTAAATCTTTATTTGTTTACAGTTTTCCCTATTTCAAAGCATGATTGAGGAATACTAAATGCATTGATTATATGCTATGATTATGTGTTCATGATATACTGTGAAAGGACTACGGTCCACATTGCATGTTCGGAGAGACTTATGCTCCGTAAAAAAAAACTGTCTCTTACCCCCTCTACTACCTGGAAGGTTTGGTGGTCCTGTAAATGGACCAGCGGTATTTAAGACCATTTTATAGGGTAAGACGGGAAATTCCCACGCCTAAAGGATGAGTTACGAGATACGTGCTATGCATTTTACGTGTTGTGCCAACGTGCCGAATGTTACGAATTTCTGTTTTATATATCTGTCGATTGTTATAAGATGCAGAGTTTATCCCCACGAGTGTATTCCACGTACTCACCCCCTGTACTATAATTCACGTTACAGGAGATGAAGAGCATGATGAACTTTTGAAGGAGAGAGATGGTGCCTCATCCTGACATGGTTATTTTAAGTCTTTTATCACACAACAATTAAACAATGATTTTATAATTCACGTTTTGTAAGTATAACTCGTTTGTACTATGAATGATGGATCCTGAATGGTTTATTTCCGCTGCAAATGTTTTATTTAATCGGTTGAATCCGATGGTTTATATGTAATGATTATGCTCGTCTCCTATCTCATTCTTCTGATAACTGTCTCCTACCTCCTTCTTCTGTATATGTAAATGTCTTTTACAATTTCTTCTTGCACGCCCGCAAGGAAAAGTCTGATAATTTTTAAGTGTGAAAAATGGGGCATGACAACACCCGTTGCTGTATTGGGAGCACAACAACCCGTTGTTGCATTTTGGGCGTTGCAACACCCGTTGCTGTATTGTGGGTGCCCTGTATTGGGCACGCAGCAACCTGTTCCCATCGCTGCAACTTTTGCCCAAAAAAATAAATTCGGGTCAGGTAAAATCCGAGTCCCATCCGTCTAAGTCCAGCCCAACATCCAAGGCCCACGGTCGAGGTCGGGTCGGGACCGTGTTATGCCAAGCTCCGCGTGCACTTGTGTTGCACAAGCATACTACTCCATTAATATACTAATTACTAAGCCTCTTCTCATGGTTTAACTTATACTTGCATTTTGAAGGTCAATTTTCCCATGAGATAGTTAAGCATTCCTCCCATATTCAAGACATTTCATTCCCATTTCAAGTGGCCAACTTTGATGTTTAATTTCTCACTCACCAAAAATTGGTTTTGAGCGATTCAAAAGGCCTCGATTATCTACTCCAAACGTAGATTAATCTTTTGACATCCAATCCTTAAGAGGATTAACTCTTAGCTACTTAGCTATTGGTCGAAGTGGTGCCACCCGCCACTTTTAACAACCAAATTTCAACAGGGCGATAATGGCGGTGATACTGCGGCCACACCAAAACACACAAGGACTTACAACACTAGATTGATCCAACGAACACAGTTGAATAAAGGAACTCCGGTGAAGCCTATGGAAAGCGTTCATGTTTGCTTTGTTCAATGAGAACAAGAAAGAGTGGGTAGTAGTGAGAGGAACTTTGGGATGTTCAATGGTGATGGTTCGAAGCTTTACGATGTATATTTAAGTTGCCAGTTTTGTTCAAAGTTTCGAAGCAATGAACTCTGAAATTCTATGATTTGCTTTATGTGATCTTGATTCATATATATATATATATATATATTTTTTTTTTTTAATTTTGAGGTTAAAATGAGTTAATCATGATTAATTAGGGATGATAAACTTTTAATTAAGTGATGTCATTCACATAATATGTTGCATCTACATCACCAGACTCAAAATCTAATTCTGATAAAAATTATTAATTGACTAAAATTGAAATCAATTTATTAATTTAAGACTAAAATTAATAATTTTTTAACTATTGGTTAAAATAGAAAAAAATTGATTCTCACATGTTCGAAGAATAAAAGTACAAAATCCATGTTGATCCAATTTGTTTCAGGAATTAAATAGATAACACGGTGGGTTGAGACAATACAACAGTAAACTTTCGTTCCGTGTACGCCAGTCCCGATCAAAAGAGAGATCACCCCGTAACACCACCAACTCTGAATTAATCTTCTTTATTATCGTGTTTCGATCACACGCTTTCCTCTTCTTTGAATATGAAAAAGATAATTCAGTTTCTTTATTGAATAATATACCGTGTTAGAAATATTAAACCTCTTTCTTCCCCCACATAATTCTTCCTTCATCCTTCACTCCATCTTCTCACTTTTGTGTTTGGTGATTGATTCACACACAATTATATCTAATTACATATATATATATATATATATATTTGTATGTATGAATACGTTTAATGTTTGTTTGCTTGATGAGTCCTATTTTTAATTTTTTTCTAATTTTTGCTAGTTCTCACTCTTCTGACTTTTCCTTCTTTGAACATCTCTCTACCTCTGATATTTCTTCTTCTCCAAGAATCGAATTTTATCTATTGGATTTACGGACTTTTTTTTCTTTTTCTACGTTTTAATTTTTCTTGAGGGTTTTGTTATGGAGTTATCCAATTCTGATGCAACAAATTTGAATTCTGCGTCATCTTCATTACCAAGCAATGGAGGCGGAGCGACCCGAATCCTCCAGTTTCCTTTCATCCGGTTCTTACAGTCCCCGATTTCATCTCTACTCGAATATTCCGGCGTCCTGCGCCTCCGGCCGGAATATCGCTACTCCGAAGCCCTTCCTCTCGTACCTGAGAGTACCAATAGCGGTGTAATTGCTCAAAATCCAGGCAATTCGGAATCAGTCAACCGAAATGATGATTCTGGTGGGATTGGCAATATCAATTCTGGTAATAGGAGTAACAGTGGGGAGGTGTCAATTCGGATTATTGGGGAGCAGGATAGAGCTGGGGATGCAATTAATGGGGAGAATGGTGTAAATGGGGTGGGATTGGGTGTGGATGAGTCTTTGGTAGGGGCTGATGATGTTAATGGAAATGGGATCGGTAATAGTAGCGATGATAACAGTAATAACAGGGAAACGTCGTCATATCAGAGATATGATATACAGCAAGCAGCAAGGTGGATTGAGCAGATTCTTCCATTTTCATTGCTATTGTTGGTTGTTTTTATTCGGCAGCATTTGCAAGGTAATGTGTTGTATTATCTCTTGACTTTTGATCACTTTGACCTTTGATTCATCAACTCTCAATTTATGCTTTCTGATGTTTGATAAAACGATTAACATGAATACACATCTTTATAACTCCAGAAGATATTATTTATTTTGTTATTGATTAGCCACCACTAGAAAAGTATCAGAGTTCTTTGTATTATGATTTGTTGGGACTTAGAAAACTACCAAATCATTTTCTCACTTTCTGATAGTGGCATTTGAAATTGATTGTGAATGTTGAACATCTTATGCATATGGAGAGTTATCACGGAGATGGATGACTTATTTCTTGATACCTTAGATATTATTTTTGGCATGTGTTTAGCTATTGTTATTTGGATTGATGAAAACATTTTTTTGCTGCTTATTAGTTAATATTGTGGAGTGTCTTCCTTTTTCTATAGTAGGGTTCTGAGAGGCTAGATTAGGAATATGCTTGAATAATATACCTGACTTGAGGATGGTCCATCATATTGTTGATGAAACAGTTGCATTTCAAATTCGACTAGCACTTGTGACCAGCCATATTAAATGAAATATAGTATCATTCATCTTTAAACTATTTCTCACCCCATTGAATATGGAATTTGAATGAAACAAATAGAGCTCAATACCTTCTCTCTCTCTCTCCTCTCTCTCTCTCTCTCTCTCTCTCTCTCTCTCTCTCTCCCCCCCCCCCTCCCCCTCTCAGACACATTGGCATATTCATTCTCCACCTCTTTTCTCCTCCTCCATCCAAATTTTTATTGGTGTAAAGAAGATTACTCACTCTGTTTGGATTGGGAAATTTCTTCTCTGGCAAACTTTATTTTTTACTTATGTAAGAACAGTTTTTCTTTTGGAACATCAAATAATATTTTGTGCACCATCACGATCCCTTCAGAGGTTGAGATTCAACCTTTTGTTATTACCTGCCCAGAGGAGAATTATGGCTCACATAAGGAAGGGAAATAAAATGATTACAGAAAGAAACTTGGAAGGGTAGGTGGAAATGCCTAACTATCATCTACTTGGATTTTGTGACAACTGAAAACAGCTTATATATGTGTTCTTAAACTCTAGGATGTTGAAGAGCAGGCTTTTTCTTTCAATTGTGAAGTTTTTGAGCTACTCGATTCTGTTGATCTGCTGGATACACATGAGCCTTGTATCTAGATGAAGTTTTAATGTAATTAACAAACTTGAATGTTTTATTTTTTCTTCGTTTCATGAATCGTGAGAAGTCAGTTTACGTATAGCCTTCCACTTTAATGAAAACAACAGGCAAATAGAGGTGGTTAGTGTAGTGTTGTCCAATTTGTGAGCTATCTGATCTATTATCTACTACAGTTAAGATAATACAAACAAGATCTTCAACTTCTATGAAGTAGTTGTTATTGTCAATCTCTTACCAACTACAGTTAGAAGATAAAACAAACAAGATCTTCAACTTCTATGAACTAGAATTGTATTGTCCTTTAAGCCTTATGAGTATTTTCTTGAACATGTGTTCATCTTAAACTTCTATTTGGATCCAACTATTGACTTCCTTGAAAATGATTTTCAGGATTTGTTGTTACCATTTATTCCACTGCCATCTTGTTGAAGTCCAATGACATTCTTCGGAAGCAAACTGCTCTAAAGGTACGTTCATGTTCCTTAGGTTGAAGCTTAAAGCATTATTCGTGTAAATGAAATTGAAGCTTCCCATTCTGTAAAAACTATTGAAAGTTAAGCTGAAGAACTTATAAGAAACTGTGCTTTGCAGGGGGAAAGGAAGATTAGTGTCCTTGTTGGTTATACAATTTTTTTCATACTTCATATAATTGGAATCTACTGGTGGCATCGTAAGGATGATCTTTTTTATCCATTACTCATGATTCCTCCAAAGGCAATACCACCTTTTTGGCATGCTATATTTATCATCCTGGTTAATGGTATAGTTTTTACCTGATTTTTACATTTTTTGCATTGATTCTAACAATTGTTGTTGTTGTTGTTGTTGTTGTTGTTTTTCGGTCATTACTTAGTAGTTCAATCATTTAAAGACAACTCTACACTTAAGCTATAATGATTTTTAGGCATTTAAAGAATTGGCTGTTGAAATTGATTTGGGGTTTTATGACATTTATTTGCCATCTTCTAGTGAATTTCTGTTATGGAGAACATATTGGAATATTAACCTTTCATAGGGAGCTTGAGAAACTTACCTCTTCCATCACTTGTTTAGTAGTAGTCATTTTTTAAGTTCTGAATCAATAAAAACATCATACTGCCATAATCGTATTGGCAGCTAGCAACATGCCAGTACAAACAATATTTGTGAATTAAAATTAGTCTTGACTTCCATATTCCATTCTTCTTTGGGTTGTGTGTTCCTTTTTTTTTTTTGAGGGGCTCGATCAATTTTTATCTGCTGATATTTCTCTATTTACTTTGTATTTTGTTTCTGTCAGACATAATGGCAAGGCAGACAGCCATGACTTTGAAGTTGGTTCTATTAATGTATTACAAGAATGGTAGAGGACACAATTTTCGCAGACAGGTAATAATCCTGGCAGATAATAATTCCATTGTATCTGATCACCAATGTGTATGAAAATGGTTTATAATCTAGCAATGCACAGTTAAAATTTGCTTAGGAATGATACTAATACTTTTTCATTCAGGGGCAAATGTTGACTCTTGTCGAGTATACACTACTTCTGTACCGTGCTTTGTTACCAACCCCTGTATGGTATAGATTCTTCTTGAACAAAGAGTATGGGAGTCTCTTTTCATCACTGACAACAGGATTATATTTAACTTTCAAACTAACATCAATTGTTGAGAAAGTAAGTTCATTACAACTTTTATTTCACTGGTAATCTAGTCTTCTGAGTCTCTACATCATACTTATGAACTCTCTTCTCTAGGTTCAATCTTTCTTTGCTGCCCTGAAGGCATTATCCAGAAAGGATGTCCATTATGGGTCTTATGCTACGTCAGAACAGGTAAATTGTTTATTCCCTTCCAAATTCCATCAATCTTTACATGTCCACATGCCAGAGTCGTTTTGTCTTTCCTCTGAGCTGACCAATGAGTTAACCTTGAGTGACTGACTCCCTGTCGTCTTAACACAGAAACCTTGTGAACGCTTGTTTTTTCAAACATCTACATCTTTCAGATAAAGTTCAGATTTGCTGGTCAAAATGAAATTTAATTAATTAATTCCTGATTATTAGCAAAAGAGTTAATAAAATAGACGATATCGCATTTGCATTTTCCCTTTTTCTTTTCAACACCAGAAAAGATAAATAGAGGGAGGGAAAGATCAGAGCAAATGTAGCTACAGTTGGTTGAGCTCACTTTACTTCTACACTTGCTAGATCCCCTGTTCTTTCATGTTCCTTATATTGTCTAGGTGATTCAGAGAACAATACTGTTTTTCTTCTTGGCTTACAAGCCCTCTAATTATTTTCTCGAACATTGACGTCCAACATACATTTCCCTCTTAATTTTCTTAGAAATTTAACAGCATGGTATGTTTAATGAGTCTAAGGATGTAAAAAGATGCACTATACACTAACAAAATCTTATGATTATGTAACATAGGTAAATGCAGCTGGAGATCTATGTGCTATATGCCAGGAGAAGATGCATTCACCCATTATATTGCGCTGCAAGCATATTTTCTGTGAAGACTGTGTTTCTGAATGGTTTGTTTTCTTTCTCCCCCCCCCCATGTTACAGTGTGGTAAACTGTTTCTACTTTCCCTTGAAAAAGTTTTATCAATATATATGTCATAATTCTTGATCTTCTGTGATTTTCCTGTGCATTTTATAATTAATTGCGTAGTGGTAATTTGGTTATCTGTTTGGGTGTGTTGCTAATTAATATAATATTGTATATATTCTCATCTTGCATATAGATTGTAGTTGGCTCTTATAAACTGTTGAATTAGCCATACTAATAACTAGGTAGGCAAATCTACAAATTACAAATGATGTTCATCGGTTGCAAATAATTTTAAACAACTATATTCCTCATCATATCGCAACATTCATTTCAAAATTTAGCTTCTTAAGTTTTAGTTTTTTTCTTTTTTTTTTTTCCTAATTGGTTCTTTAACATCCTTTTGAATTCTTTGGTACCTTATTATTATGTCAATGAACGAAAGAATTGTCATTATTTTCTTTCAGGTTCGAAAGAGAGAGAACTTGCCCTTTATGCAGGGCACTAGTTAGACCTGCTGATCTCCAATCATATGGGGATGGATCAACTAATCTATTCTTCCAGTTGTTTTAATCAAATTGCGGTAAACTTCTCATTTGCAAGACTATGTTCCCTAATCTGCTCTAAGAAACGGAGAGCATCTCCTGAAACTCTGTCTTACACAGATGAAAACTGCACAATCATAGGCTATGCACAGGCAAAATATGGCTAGCACAGCAGCAACGCTGCTTATATTTTATACATAGGTTTGTGAAGCTTTTGAAAAGTTTAAGTTGATGAGGGTTTTGAGGTTTCATCTCCAAATAATGCTGTTTCTATTTTGCACATTATTTAATTGTATAATATAATTATGCATGGTGTATTCTTCTGCTTCAAAATTAAATATATGGTTACATATGTCAACAAGATTTTCTCTTCTTTTTTTCTATTTTCATTTTTTTTTTAAGAAGTGTGCTTGCTCACAGTAAAAAAAAAAAAAAGATCTCTATTTTTAATGAGTGAGTCTTCATCTTCTATGAACCATGAACCGTATCAGGGATCTTATTTCATGAGATGGGTTGACTTGATCCGGTCAACGTAGGTCAAAAGTCAATCATCATTGTTGATTTAAGAACGTGTTGCATGATATATATAAAAGTGTAATTAATATTTTTGTTCATGTAATGTTTTCAAAAAGTATTATATGGTATGTATAAAAGTATTATATAATATTTGTATTCTCATAATATAATATTTTTATTTTCATAACATAATCCTTTTATGTGTATCATGTAATATTTTTATATTATGTGATATTTTTAAAAAGTATTTCATTGTATCAAGGACGAAAATTTTGGTTTCGGTAGAAATTTCGGTATTTTGATTTTATAGAAATTTCGGTGAAAATTTTGATTTCGATGGAAATTTCGGTAAAATTTAGAAAAATGAAGGAAACTTCATTAAAATTTGGGAATATGGACATGATATTGTACAGAGTTTTATAACTAACATAATTACATATGTTAACTTAAAGTTATAAACAAAATGATATATTTACAACATATATAGAAATTAACTAGTATTATATAAATGTTGTTTGGTATAATAACATGAAAAATTCAAAATAATTGAATACATTGTTACTAATACTAGAATAAACTCTTATGAGTTTCAATTACTTGCATCTGCAAATCATTTGAGGTATTTACTTTCTTATGAAGTATTGTAGGGTGTGAGTAATTTTTTGCAAAAACCATCTAAAGAAATTATTTGATTGTATTATACACGTTACAATTATAATGTGCAAATTATAATATTATTTGGGTACAAAATACATTTTTTTCCAAAAATTGTTGTAATTCATTACAAAATTATTTTATAATTATTTGGGGTAAAAAAATAAATTTTACTAAGTTTCCATTGAAATCGAAATTGAAACGAAATTTTTCAAAATTTAGGTAAATTTTTGATATTTTCAAACATTTTCTACTATGATTTCTCTGAAATTGAAATTGCAATCGAAATATATCATAATTTCGCCGAATTTCTGTGAAATATTGATGAAATTTTTACAACCCCCGTTTCTATTTCGATAACTCAATTTTAATGAAGTTTCGGTGAAATTTCATGAATTTTTTATCCTTGCATAGTACACAAAAGTATTATGTAATATTTTTATGTTTATCATGTGATACTTTCAAAAGTATTACATGATGTAGATAAAATATTACATTATGTGAATAAAAGTAGGCCGTGGCTACTCACACCCCACCTAACTTATGAGTATACCCCATTACTAGGTACACCCACATTTTATATTTTTTGTTTCTTCCTTTTCTAATACAACCCCTCAAATTATCTTAAATGCCCTTGTCTATGGAAAAATGAATTCATAGAATCTGAGAGGGAAAATATTCAATGCACTATCTTCTTCTTCCCACTTCTCTCCTATGCTAACACTGTTTGACAACCATCAGACCGCCGTTTGACCCATGCCCAACCACCCCCAGAAGCAGGGCAACCACCGCCCGAAGTAGCGTGACCGGTCCAGATGCAAGGTCGAGTAGCAACCCTTTTCTCAAATTTCCTATTGAATTCTTCTCCCTTTCTTCAAACATGGAGAGAGATCGAACATTACCCATTGAAGGTTAGTTTCTTCATATATATGTTATTGTATAGCCAATGTATTAATTTGTACTTTCTAGTTTCTTCTATGCTAAAAGGGTGTAGACGCTGGAAATTTGAAGTCGAAAGGGTTTTTTGATGAAATTTTTCTATGATTTTCAACTATTATCATGCCCTAGAAATATAAGAGGAAAGTTCTTGAGTTGAAAACCAGTGAGATTAAGCAAATTTTGTCTTGCTTCGTCAGCCCTCTACTATTAAAGTTTCAATTAACTGTGATATTTGTTGTGTGAAAATACTTCTGCATTTGAATCTTTCAGGTTGATAAGAGACAAATAAACATAACTTTTATTACAATCTCAAAAACAAAAGGCACATCTACCCAGTGGCGGATCCAGAAAATCGAAAGAGGGTATGCACTTTCTTTAGAATACTAAATTTTTTTTACATAAACAAAATATATGCACTAAAACTTGAAAATGTATAATATTAAGAATTGCAACAAAAATATATTTATCTAAAGAAAGATTACAATCGTTCTCGACGAGTTCTCATACTTTGAAAGTGGTCTAAAATGTCGTCATTGCTTATTTTTAAAAATACATCTCTCTCTAATTTAGTAACTAAGCAATCATTCAAAAATTGATCTCCGAGGCTATTCCGTAGCTTGTTCTTCACATATGTCATTGCTGAGAATGCTCTTTCCACATTTGCAGTCGCCACAGGAATGATCAACACCATCTTTATAAGCAAGTAGACATGACAATATATTTCATGCTTCTTTGTCTCGACAAGTTTCATGGAGAGTTCTCCAATATCTTTCAAGCCCTGAAATCTATCATCTCTTCTCATATCATAAACAAAATTATCAAGTTCATCCTCAAGATACAACAAATCAACATTTGAGAACTCATCGGGATAAAATTCAGCTAGTCTAAGCAACTTTGATTTATCAAAAGAAAAGAAGGCATCAACGGGACTCAAGGAAATCATACAAAGGAGCAACTATGTACTTACTTCATCAAATCGATTGTCAAGCTCCTGGAGTTGCAAATCAATTATTTCAACAAAAATATCAAATCGATAGTGATGAAAATATGTAATGTCCTTCTTTCCACGCCTACGGTTCTTCCTTCAATGAGGAACATACTTATCATCCATTTTAGGAACATCAATACCATTTTTTCCACAAAAAGATATGACCGAATTTAAGAGAGATTCCCATCCATCTTCTCTCATTTGTCTCAATCTCTCTTTAGTTAACTTCACAAGAGACATTGCATTAACAATGTCTTGATCTTTTTTTTGCAATGCAATATTCAATTGATTTGCTACTCCAAATACACTCTTCATCAAATGCACCATAAGAATAAAGTCAAATGACTCAAGAGCGTAACTAACACCATCAACTTTTGCACGATCTTCAGAAGTCTGTGGATTATCATAAATCATATCAAACACCTTACAAATTGGAGAATACAAAACAATAACATTCACCAACAACTTATAGTGAGTTCCCCAATGAGTATCACCTGGTCTTCCCAATCCAAGCTCCTGATTCAAACCTTTTCCACGTTCAAGTTCACCATCTTCAAATGTTTTTGCAACTGCTTCTACTTGGGCCTCTTTAAGCATTTCTTGACGTTTACAAGAGCCTCCAACAATGTTCAACATATTAGAAAGAGTTTCAAATAACCAACCACACTCACCATTTCTTTTTGAAACTGCAACAAGTGTTAATTGAAGTTGATGTGCAAAACAATGAATATAATATGCTGCTGGAGTTTCATTCCTTATCAAAGTTTTGAGATCATTAATGTCGTCCTTCATATTTCTATCCCCATCATAACCTTGCCCACGAATTCTAGATGGACTCAATGAATGCTCAGAAAGTACAGAATAAATCGCATCTCTAAGAGATAAAGCGGTAGTACCCTTAACATGCACTATACCAACAAACCGTTCGATGACTGTTCCTTCTTTATTAACATAACACAAACAAAAAGCCATCTGCTCTTTACAAGACACATCATGAGATTCATCTACTAATATTGCAAAATGATCATCATCCAACTCCTTTATAATGGCCTTAGTTGTTTCCCTTGAACAAGAATGAATGAGATCTTTTTGAATTGAAGGGGATATCATTTGATTATTTCCAGGCGCATTTTTAAACACAACCTTTTCAATTTCCTCATGTTTACTAGCATGCCACTTCAAAAGTTCAAGAAAATTCCCTCTATTAAACGATTCTTCACTCTCATCATGACCACGAAATGCAAATCCTTGAAGTAATAGAAATTTCAAACATTCAAGTGAAGCAGTCAAGCGAGTTCGGTACTCTTTCCTAGCATGTGAAGTTTTCCGAATGAAAGAATTATTGATGGATAATTTTGGATCAACTAAAACCTCAAATTTCTCCATACATCGATTATGAACACTTTTAATCTTACCTATATGCTTAGCAAGAGCAACCGGTCTATTCCAACCTCTAAATCCACTTTTGACAAAAGCATCATGCCCATCACCATCCAACACTCTAACATCATCTTTAAATAAATAACAAACAAAGCAAAACGCGACATCCTTTTCAATACTATACTTAAGCCATATGTACTTGTCAAACCAATGAGGATTAAAACGATGCATTTTACCTTCGATATTTGTTTGTGGAAAATTATGATCATGTGGTTGGCAAACCTTTCTTTGAATGTATTCTCTCCTCACTGCATCTTGATCACTTGGGTGATAATCATGAATTCTTTTCCTTTTTCCTAGATCATGTGGGAGAGAGTTAATGTCATATTGACATTCTCTTTCTCTAGTTGGAGCTGCAGTGGTTCTGAATAGCTTTCACTCAAATTTTATGGTCCAATCAAAGACGATGAAAAACCCACTTGAGTCTTTCCTTTCTTATTAAAGTATGATTCTAAAGTGCTTCTCATCCCCCATCATTTTGAATTTATCAAGTCTATAAATTTACTGCATAATTTGAATAATAAAATTAGAATAAATGAATAACACATTAACCATTTAATCAGTCTGCATTACACAAAAAGTTAGTCAATCAGCTTCAGAAAAGGTACCAATCAAAGTATATAAGAAGCATAAGAAAGATATGATTCATCTTTAACAATATTAACTTCTAACTGTACTAAGTGAGGCGAGCAATGAATAAACATAAGAAATAATTCGAAAAGATTGTCCTAATTTTGGAATAGAAGTCAAAATATAGATAATTCAATAAGATTTATTATCAACTTAAAATAGCGATCTTCAGGGCAATAAGCTCATTTAAAGGTATCCAAAATTCAATCCAGAGACGAAATGAGCTATAGCTTCAAATTCTAATTATCATGTAAATTGCCAAACTATGTGATTAGATTACTCCAAAACGTAGCATTCCTAGGTTCATTAATGATGTCAAACCAATCTTGAGATGATCTTATCCCGCAACACGAGTATTGCCTATATTTAATTTTTTGGTTTCTTACAACATTGATGAATTTGCAATTCATAAATCGAATGAAAATAATACTCTATAGACTATAAATAAGAAGCAATACAAGAAGGTGTTTAAATATGTTCAGCTTCACTATTCAATTGTAAAAAGAGAGAAAAAGAGAGAGAGAGAGAGAGAGAGCTTACTTCGACAGTTCGACGAAGCAATCATGGAAGAAGAGGCGAATGGTGGTGAGGCCGGCCGGAGATAGGGGCTTCTCAATTTGCCGGAGATGGGGGCTTCTTAAAGTGAGGGTTTGAATTTGAGAATTTGGGGATAAAGTTAGGGATTGAAAATTGAGAAGAAGTGTGTTTTATCTATTATTAAAATTATATAGCTTTTTATTTTATTTTATTAAACCTAAATAATTTAATATATAATATATATGGTGTTTTTTTCCAAAATAAAAGGGTATGCACTTGCGTACCCTCTCTCTATGCTACATTTGCCACTGCATCTACCAAACATGGCTCGCTAGGAGCATTATAGGTTTATAATTAATTCTCATTCTTTCGATTATTAAAACTCTGGTAAGGAGTAGAAGAATGTGACGAAGGTATTCTATTCAAATTAGCACAACTGAAGCAAGACTACCTCTTCTAATACATATCAACATTCAATAAATGATGCATTTCCAATATCCTTCAGCTAGAGTATTATCCTGCTTGATGGAGTTATCAACTCAAATATATATTGATACATGTATTCATGTCTTAATCTCAAATGTCAAACAATATCAATTAATGATTATAAATGACATTTGCAAATTAGAAAAACAAAAAATGCATGCTTTTCAACAAAGTAGAAAGGAATGAATATAGACAATCGGCTAGTACACGCATATAAATATCCTTAACACAATTCCAGATGAGAAATTTCAAACTTGGAGAGCGATCGAACATTACCCATTGGAGGTTAGTTTCTTCATATATATGTTATTGTATAGCCAATGTACTAATCTATACTTTCTAGTTACTTCTATGCTAAATGGGTGTTGATGCTGGAAATTTGAAGTTGAAAGGGTGTTTTTGATGAAATTTTTCATGATTTTCAACTGTTGTCATACCCTAGATATATAAGAGGAAAGTTCTTGAATTGAAAAATAGTGAGATTAAGAAAATTTTGTCTTGCTTTGTTATCCATCTGCTTTAAAGTTTCAATTAATAGTGACATTTGTTGTGTAAAATACTTATGCATTTGAATCTTTCAAGTTGATAGAGAATTTATTATTTTGTTTATTGATGGAAATTTTATTGCAACCATACCACTTAATTGTTGTAAACAAGATTGCATACTTTAATTATCATGATACTTTAATGCGTTGTGATAGTGTTGTCCTTGAGAATCTTTAGATTGTTTGATCATTGCTTGGGCATCATTGCATACCTTAAATAACCCTCAATCTTTTATAAGTTTCCATTTTGGTTGAGATTAAAACATTTAATAAACCTAATTTGATTTGAACTCTAACAACTTGGATGCATTATTGTGATGAGACATATGCTAGCTTAATCTGCCAATTGGGGGGGGTGTTATGATTTATTGAACTCATTTAAGTAATTATAATACATACATATATATATATACACTAGGCTTTTTTTCTTCCACTTAAGCTCAAAACTAATTTAAAATTGAGCTTGATTTTTATTACTAGATTGGAAATACTTTAAATAGGTTAAAGTAGTCATTTTTGAGCATTTAGAGAGAGACAATATCTGCTTGTGAGGGCTGATTATTTGATAAAGGTACCATCAATGCTTAAAAGAAATAGTTGCTGATTTAGGAATTCTATCTAACAACATCCAATATATTTTTCTTTCCTTTTGGCTTTCTTTTCGTCATTTATCTTTCGAGTGTTATGCTATAATTAACATACTTTTTTGTTTAAATAATTGTTTTTGTCACTTTCATATCTTCAACGGTAGGATATCCACAACCTTGGCCATTGCATTCTCCTATGGTAAAGTTGGGTAGAATTCCTGAACTTACTTTCTAGTTTACCTGGCTGTTCAGGCTCATGCACTAACTTGTAGATCTATTTTTCACATTTCACTGTTTATGGACATTTCTTGAAGCTATGAGATTTGAAGTGTTAATATAACTATTTTAAATAGAAACATCAAATAACTATAACAATATGCACTCATTTCCTAGATCCTTGTTTATAATCCCTCAAGAAATCCATCAACTAGGTGATTACTGGAGCATGACTGACTTTGGGTAATATTGAATAAAATAAAATAAAATATTTTTCTAACAATTTGAAATAATTGACACATTTAGTGAATTTTTCTGTAGTTTTTGTAGTTAAGTGTTAGAATATGTGGAGTTCATTAGTTCTTTTTAATTCACTTGAATCAAGATTTTTCCATAATATTATGAATTTTGCTCTGTATTTTCTGATGATTATATTCCTCAATAACCTCATTTATTTTAATGTGATTAATAATATAGTTACATAGATTATATTGAGAAATAATTGAAGAAATTAATGGAATAATAGTTTGCAAGAAACATATATATTTTTTGTTTTGCAATCTCTATAGTATAAGTTTTTAGTTTCATTGTATATATGTAAATATAATATATGATAGCTCTCTTAAAAATATTTCTTGTGTATAGTCACTAAGACTTATTTAAGGAAGCATCGACCAACAACATTAGAGAGAAAGCGACAAGTTGAGGAGCAAGATGCGGTACCTCTAGTAAATGAACAATTACAAGAAACAAAGCATGTTGAAGTCCAAGACATGGTTGATGGCCAAGAAGAGAGCATGTTGAAGTCCAAGACATGGTTGATGACCAAGAAGAAACAAATATGCACACAGATGAGCAACCATCAAGTGGATGTGACAACGAAAATGATGTATTACGTGAACCATTTCCCGGTGGTCCAACAAAATTACATGTTTTAAAGTCATTTAAAACACACGTGGCAACAAAGATATGTTTTGGGGAAGAAAGAGAGGTGCTCAAATGTTTCTGTCACATATCCAAAAGTGTTGGAATGGGGAGTCAATAAAGAAAGACAATCGATTTACACGTCTATTTTAGACATTCCCAAATTCATTCATTGAGAACATCATATTGATCGCCTAATAGAAATTTGATAGTTGCTTTTGTGGAAAGGTGACATCCGAAAACCAATACTTTTCACATGTCTTTTCTAGAGATGACAATTACATTAGAAGATGTATACTCTTGTTGGTCTACCAGTGATAGGGGTTGTAGTGCAGCAAATCAATACAAATGAACCGTTGTGTGGTATGATTAGTCAATTACTAGGAGTGACATTAGAAGAAGTTGATGAGGGTATGCATGGTGCTACTATAAAGTTGGAATGGCTACGTAGAAAGTTTGTTAGTAAAATGGACTCTGATGATGAGGTCGGTCAACTTCACGCTGTGAGCGCATACTTATTGTATGTATTGGGATGCACTATTTTTGCAAACAAGACTAGCACCAGAATTTCAGCCATATACTTGTGTTTTTTTGAAGACATAAGTATAGTGCAATCATATGCATGGGGAGCAACTACACTAGCTTTTTTATATAGACATCTAGGATTAGCTTCTAGTACAGGAGTCAAGCAAATTGCAGGATATCTTACATTATTGGAGGTATATATACACATATGTGTTTATTCAATGATAAGATTTTATTATTTATTTTCGGTAATAATTATATTTTATCACAACTAGGCATGGATTGAACACTTCCCAAGAATCGGACTAGTGCACAACACAGAATACACAGTTGGGGAACCACTTGCATGGAGGTGGTCACAACAGACTCGTGCAAGAGGTTGAATTGAAAGTGTACGATCTTATAGAGAGTTACTAAATTCACTACAAGCTCGTGATGTAAGTTCTCATATTAACTTATTAACTCAATTATAAATTTATCTATAATTTGAATTCTTGTATTTGTCATGTAATAGGTTATTTGGGACCTATATATTGACATTAGATCCTTTTTCCCACGTCCCGAAGTTACATTCTTCCATGGTTGCATTAGGTCCATGAGCATAGTAGAGTCGTATCATCCTGATTGTGTACTTTGGCAATACAGACACATGCAAATGATTCCATCAAACCCTCTTGCACCTGAGCTTGTAGATAGAGGCCATACGACTGCACAATATAAGGTTATTTGGGGTATACTCGATCGTTCTTTTGAATCTTGGGACAACCATCTGTTGACTTTGGATCATCGTGGTAGAATGGCCAATCCTGCATGTGAGTGTGCATCAGATTACTTTAAGTCAGTGGCGAATCCAGGATTTTGACTCAGGGGGCCAACACATGGTCATAATTCAATACGAAAATATTCAAAAATTAATAACTAAAACATTAAAACATCAATGTAAAAATATAAATAACAATACATGAATTACAACATTTCTCTTCTATTTTTTAATGTTTTGAAATCGATGCATTATAGCCTCATTGCTAACATTACTAAACGCATTTTTTTTTCAATATATGCTACTAAATAATCATTCAATAGTGTATCGCTCATTCGATTGCGAAGATAACTCTTAATGATCTTCATTGCCGAAAAAACTCCTTCAACTGTGGCAGTGGCAATCGGTAATATCAATGCCAACTTGATTAACAAGTAAACCAATTGAAAAACAATGTGTTTTCTTGTAGAGACCATCTTCTAAGCAAGTCCTCCAACTCCATTTACTTCAAAGAAATTTTTATCCAAATGCACATCAAAAATAAAATTGTCAAGTTGACTCTCAAGTTCATATGGATCAATTGAAGAAAACTCAGATGGATAAAATTTTGCAAGATGAAGTAACTTGTTTTTGTCAAATGCAGAAAATGAGTCTCTAGGATCAAAACATGTCATACATAGAAGCAATTCGGTGTTCACTTCATCAAAGCGATGATTTAGCTCTTGAGCTTGCATATCAATCATAGAATAAAACAACTCAACTCGATAATGGTGAAGATTGGTGATCTTTTCGGTTCTACGCCTTGATCTCCCTTGAGGTGCATATATATTTTCCATGTTTAATACAGTTATCTCATATTTGCTACAAAATTCTGAAACTTCAATCAACAAAGTCTCCCAATCATCTTCTCTCAATGCTTGCAAACGAGCTTTGGATACTTTTACAAGATTCATTGCATTAACAATATCTTGATCATTCCTTTGCAAAACTTGTGATAGTTCATGTGTGATTCCCAAATTTTTTCTCATGAGATGCAAAATCAAGATAAACTCAAATTGATTCACAACAGCTAACAAGTCAATTGCTTCGGTCCTTTGTGAATCATCATTACCATTCTCTCCAACATACTCAAGAACGTCGACAATAGAAAAAAATAAATGCATCAAGTTTATGAGCGTACCATAATCGGAACTCCAACGAGTATCTCCCGGTTGCTCAATGTCATTTCTTGATTTAATCCTCTCCCAGTCATGATTCCATCATTTGCAATTCCTTCAAAGATCTTTTCAATTTACTTCTCTCGAAGAATATCCATGCGTTTGCAAGAACCTCCAACAACATTACATAGACATGTAACGATATTGAAAAATGAACCAATACTTGTATGTTTTTTTGCAACGACAACAAGTGTCAATTGGAGTTGGTGAGCAAAATAATGAATATAGTATGCAGAAGGATTATTCTTTAGTAGCAAAATTTTTAGACCATCAAGTTCACCTCTCATATTGCTAGCTCCATCATAACCTTGACCTCTCAAACTAGAAATACTCAAGCCATAAGTGGAGAACAATGACTCAATACCTTTCTCGAGTGAAACTGCAGTTGTGTCACTAACATGCACAAGACCAAGAAAACGCTCAATAAAATTTTCTTGATTCAAAGATTCTTCCAACTCATCATATCCTCGAAAAACTAATCCTTGCATATTGAGATAGCTTAAACAAACAATTGATGCATTCAACCTACAATGGTAATCAATCTTTGACTGCTCTGATATCTTAGAAAAAGATACTTCAATGTGTTGACCTTGATTCATCAAATCTTGACAAGCCAATCTACATCTATTATGATCACTATTATTAGCTCCAATATGATCTCTCAATCTCTCTTTCTTACGCCAAACATTAAATCCTTCGTGCACAAAAGCATCATGCCCTCTTTCACTACGTCCCATAGAGAAAAGATAACAATATAAACAAAATGCCGTATTTTTTGTTATGCTATACTCCAACCAATTAGTAAATTCATCAAACCAAGATGCAACAAATTTATGTTTTCGATTTCCATCAATCTTTTGAGGAAAATCATGCTCACGTGGTTGACACGGACCTTTTAGTAAGTAAGCTCTACGAACCTATTCAATTGAGTTAGGTGGATAACTCATTATGTTGGGTCGTAATCCTGGATCACTCGGAAGATTATCCATATCAAATTCATTGTTGTTATCTTTACTCAAATTTCCTTGAGGTTGCACATTGATTGAAGATGATGATGCATCTACCGTGGGTTGTATTTTTCCGTAGTATCTTTTCATTATCTATAAAAATTGAACAATTATTAGATAATAAATAAAAAGTTCAAGAATTTAGTGAATCAAAATAAGATTTTTCAAAAAAAGTATAAGTTTGCCCATTCCATAACATAAGTTTGCCCATCTTCATTCCATAACTTCAAGTATAGATAATAAAACATTGGTAAATAAAATGTAAAATCATTCATCAATCATTTTCAATTAATCACTAAATTACATCTAATTTAAGATACAATAAATCAAAACATAAAGAAAAAGAAAGCAAGAATATATAAATATAACATCTTACCTTAAGATTAGATGGAGTAGATTTGTAAAATAAAGAGAAAAAATCAAAATACAATTAGGGTTTTTGTTGGATGAAGTGGAAAGAAATTTGGGGAAAAGCTTCACTGTCCCTCTACTGGAGAAACAATTCGCTGGAATGGAATGTTAATTTACTGGAGAAACAATTTGGGGAATACATATGCTTTTTTTTTAATTAAAATATTAAATTACCAAAATACCCCTATCTTTTTTTCAAAATTTCAGGGGGGCCTAGTGCACCCCTTGGCCCCCTGTAGGTCCGCCCCTGCTTGGAATGATACTATCAAATTTCACATCCAATAGTACAAAATCCAGAGTTGCGATCTAGCTTTGTTGGACAGTCAGTTGACCCACATTCATCCTGTAACACCCCGAGTAAAGTTCAGCTTAAATTTGAATTTTTGAGAATTTTAATCAATTTAATTTGATAATTAGAGTTTCATTTTATCCAATCGGGATTTAGATATAGTACTGAGAAGCAATCTGATTATATGGTTACCCTTAAAAATATTTTTAAGATGCATAAAATGTCACGCCCCGAAATCTTTTCAAATTTTATTAGAGTTTTACCCTTGGGCGTGAAGATAGAAAAAGGCAAGGGACGCTTATCAAGACAGAAAGAAAGAAGCAAGGGATAACAGAAGAAAGAGGTAAGGAACGAAGTGAATCTTTCACTTATCAAAACCGACCTCTGTCGATTACATTCGGTCTCACTACCGATATATTACAACATACAGCCTCTGCCGTTAGCAATCGGTCTCACTACCGATATAAATTATCATAGGCAGCGGAAATACCTTCAGGATCTCACATCCTTACATGTATCAAAATATTACAAAACACAAGTTATCCAAAACATAGTTTGAAAATGTTTAAGAGACCTCGTCTCATTACAACAAAGCCAGATACAGTACTTCCTCTCTCCTCCTAGGGTTCCTCATGCTCATCATCGCCTATAGTGTGAGTACAGATTAAGGGGTGAGTGCATGGAATACACTCGTGGGGATAATATCCACCTCGCACAACTCATATCAGAATTAAATACTGAAAAGCTATCCTACAGTCACATTGTCACGGCACGTATAAATGCAAAGCAAATATTAGAAATGGTAGTAAGAATAGGTGCGGGATTCCCCATCTTATCCTATTTTGGTATTTCACCGCTTGTGTATTTCAAGAGGCTCACGACACCGCCACAGAGTAGTAGAAATGGTATATAAGAAGAATAGGTGCGGGATTCCCCCGTCTTATCCTATATCGGTATTTCACCGCTTGTGCATTTCAAGAGGCTCACGACACCGCCACAGAATGCATGATCGGAGGACCTTTGTCCTTTCACAGTTATATCATGGCACAGCAAGTATAAACACAACACTTAGTATTCCTCATTCATGCAAGCGTTTACTTAGGGAAAACGGTAAACAGAAGAAGAGTTAGAATTTACCCCTACCTCGTATAGTGGTTACCACGTGAGTCGATATAAAACACAAGTTCGATAACGCAAGCTCGATCCAACAAGCACGCAAGCTTAATCCAACAAATACTCGATCCAAAATATAGCCTACACATGTTACGGTGCCCCCTTAGATCCTTATTAATTATAATTAAAGCGATAAATGTTCACGCGACGAGTCGAAGGATCTAAAGCTTGGATAAGGAATGAGCTCGTCTGGAGTTGATACGAGCTCAACAACGTATATGAAGTTTGAAAGAACATTGATATCAAGGGTTGATCTCAACCGGCCCCTCGACCCTCGGTCGACAATTTCCCGTCGGCTAAGACTCGATGGTAAAGGATATATAAAGGAAAAGGAACGGAAAAGGATTGGAAACACGGCATTACCTGACACGTGTCTCGCACCCGGTGCCCACTCCCGGCGTGCCTTGGCCGCACACGACCGTGCTCTGGCGCATGACCGTGAGCCAGCTTCAGCAAGTCCTGCTTGGCCGCGCACGACCGTGCTTCCCTAGCACGATACTCCAATGACTCGTTTAACATGAAAGGATATGAAGTTCCAATGGAGTGAGCAATGCAAACGTAGTTTCCAGGAACTGAAGAAAAGACTGACAGAGGCACCAGTCTTGATAGTCCCAGATGTATCTAAGGAGTTCGTGATATATAGTGATGCATCCAAACAAGGTTTGGGGTGCGTATTGATGCAGGAAGGAAAAGTAGTGGCGTATGCATCACGCCAGCTGAAGATTCACGAACAGAACTATCCGACTCACTTCGTTCCAACTTCTCGTTCCCAACTACTATCTCTCTGATACCAACCCATTCTTCTCCAAACCCATCTCACACACACCAACATATATATATAAACATAAACACTCACAAACTCAAAAACGCTTGGCCGGCGATCGAAGGTCGCCGGAGATCCATCGTCACACTCGTCGGCGCATCACCAGCGCCGATCATTACTTTTCCTCATGGCGGCACCACTCGTACCGTCCTCAACAGAGATCATACTCAAACACACACACGCAAACATGCAAATATCAGAATAACCAAATCAGGATAACTCCGGCACCACCCCACACGACGACGCCGTCCTTCCAACAACTCATCCTCGTCTCCACATGAACCTCCGACCACATCCCCGGTTAAAAGAACGGAGGAAAAAAGAGAGAAACTAAGGAGAGAGAAAAGTTGTCTAGGGTTAGGATTTAGGGTTTTGATGTGGTTTTTCGCCGTTTTCCAACGAACGATAAGTTGGAAAAGAAAACCGAGACTTGTTCTAGACTCGACTCGTTAAAATCTACGTCGTGTGTGAAAATCGGCCGAAACCGACAACTTAGAAATATTCCGGCGAACTCCGGTGGCGGCACTACCGCACCGGCGGTGGCTCAGGCGGCGGCGCCAGTGGTGGCGCGCCGGAGGCCGAAAAAGAAAAGAGAGAGAAGAGATGAACTGGGGTGAGCTCCTATTTATAGATTACAGAAGTTACTATTCACCGTAAATATCTCGGTAAGTATCTTGGTAAATATCTTCTGATATTTCCGAAACCTCGTGGTTTACTCTTTTTATCGTCGTTCGAGCTACGGGTCTCCGATTGACCCCTAGTTCGTTTCTATGTTCTCGTTTTTCCAAAACATTTCTAGTGATATAAAAATATCCTATGTTCCACGTCTAGATAAATATCCATCTCATACTTATACTTAACATTTATCTGAAACGTACATATTTAAACAGTTAAAACATACGCACATATATATTAAATTCTGAGTTTAAATATTTAATAAATCAATTATGCTCGTTTTGATCCGGGGCGCTACATCCCTTACCCTTTAAAATAATTTCGCCCTCGAAATTAAACGCATGCTATAAGAAGGAAGATAAACGGGTACCTATAAAAGGTAAGTCAGGGTACTTTCTCAAAATCTCATCTTCCAATTCCCAGGTTGCTTCTTCCTTCCCATGTCGGCTCCACTAGATCTTTACTATAGCCATATCCCGATTTCTTAATTATCGTTGCTTTCTATCTAAGATAGCTATCGGAACTTCCTTGTACGTCAGATCCTTTTCCAGTTCTATGCTTTTCTGCTCGATTACATGTTGCGGATCGAATATGTACTTCCGTAGCATAGAAACGTGGAATACATTGTGAACTCCAGCGAGGTTTGGAGGTAAAGCTAGACGATACGCGACCCCTCCAACACGATCTAGAATTTCGAATGGTCCTACGTATCTCAGCTTCAGCTTCCCTCTCTTTCCAAAACGATAAACTCCTTTAGTAGGAGATACCTTGAGAAAAACTTCATCTCCCACTTCAAATTCCAGTTCCCTCCGTCTCTTATCCGCATACTCTTTCTGTCGATCTTGGGCTACTTGTATCCTTTCCCGAATCTTCTTTATTACTCCTACTGTCTGCTCCACTAATTCGGGTCCCAAAATTTTCTTTTCACCCACTTCATCCCAACATATAGGTGATCGACACTTTCTTTCGTATAGGGCCTCATAAGACGCCATACCAATGGTTGCTTGATAGCTGTTGTTGTAGGCAAACTCTACTAAGCATAGGTGGTCTTCCCAGCTCCCAGGGAAATCCAAAACGCAAGCCCTCAATATATCCTCCAAGACTTGTATGGTTCTTTCCGATTGTCCGTCAGTCTGTGGATGGAAAGCTGTACTGAAAGACAACCTGGTTCCTAACTCCTTTTGCAAACTTTGCCAAAATCTGGAGGTCAACCGTGGATCCCTATCGGATATGATAGAAACTGGTACACCGTGCAGTCGGACTATCTCCTCGAGATATATTTGTGCTAACTTATCTAGTCCGAAAGTCATCTTAATTGGTAGGAAATGGGTAGACTTTGTTAGTCTATCAACAATTACCCATACTGCGTGGTTTCCTCGTCTGGTTGTCGGTAACCCAACCACAAAATCCATGGCTATGTGCTCCCACTTCCACTCTGGAATCTCCAAAGGAGTTAGCATTCCAGCCGGTCGTTGATGTTCTGCTTTCACTTGTTGGCAGGTGAGACACCTCTTGACGAACATCCCTATACTCCTATTCATATTCTTCCACCAAAAGCTCACCCTTAGGTCTCGATACATCTTTGTACCTCCAGGGTGTGCAGACATTGGCGTGCAATGCGCCTCCTTGAGAATTTCCTCCCTTAGTTCTTCGTTCTTAGGCACGTACACTCTTCCTCTGAAGATCAGAGCTCCGTCTGTAGCTAAAGCGAAACCTTAAGCTCTTCCACTATCCATAAGGGCTTTCATTTTCATTAGAAAGTTATCCCTTTTCTGAGCTTCCACAATTCGGTCACACAGCGTAGGTTTTACGAATAACGCTGCCATCCTGGATTCAATGCTAATTGGAGACGAGAAAATCTCCAGGTTTAGCCTTGACATTTCTTCGATCAGTTGGCACTGATTGGTGATCATCGTCGTCACCACTCCTTTCCCTTTTCGGCTAAGGGCGTCAGCTACCACATTCACTTTTCCAGGGTGGTAGTGAATCGTAATGTCATAATCCTTCACCAATTCTAGCCATCTTCTTTGCCTCATATTGAGCTCTTTTTACTCAAAGAAGTACTTTAGGCTTTTGTGGTCGGTTTAGATTTCACACTTCACGCCGTAAAGGTAGTGCCTCCAGATCTTGAGGGCGTGTACTACAACTGCTAATTCCAGATCATGAGTTGGATAGTTCTATTCGTGAATCTTCAGCTGGCGTGATGCATACGCCACTACTTTTCCTTCCTGCATCAATACGCATTCCAAACCTTGTTTGGATGCATCACTATATATCACGAACTCCTTAGATATATCTGGGACTATCAAGACTGGTGCCTCTGTCAGTCTTTTCTTCAGTTCCTGGAAACTACGTTCACATTGCTCATTCCATTGGAACTTCATATCCTTTCGTGTTAAACGAGTCATTGGAGTATCGTGCTATGGAAGCACGGTTGTGCGCGGCCAGTCAGGACTTGCTGGAAGCTGGCGCACGGTCGTGCGCTAGAGCACGGTCGTGTGCGGCCAAGGCACGCCGGGAGTGGGCGCCGGGTGCGAGACGCGTGTCGGGTAACGTCGTGTTTCCAATCCTTTTCCGTTCCTTTTCCTTTATATATCCTTTACCATCGAGTCTTAGCCGACGGGAAATTGTCGACCGAGAGTCGAGGGGCCGGTTGAGGTCAACCCTTGATATCAATGTTCTTTCAAACTTCATATACGTTGTTGAGCTCGTATCAACTCCGAACGAGCTCATTCCTTATCCAAGCTTTAGATCCTTCGACTCGTCGCGTGAACGTTTATCGCTTTAATTATAATTAATAAGGATCTAGGGGGCACCGTAACATGTGTAGGCTATATTTTGGATCGAGTATTTATTGGATTAAGATTGCGTGCTTGTTGGATCGAGCTTGCGTTATCGAACTTGTGTTTTATATCGACTCACGTGGTAACCATTATACGAGGTGGGGGTAAATTCTAACTCTTATTCTGTTTACCGTTTTCCCTAAGTAAACGCTTACATGAATGAGGAATACTAAGTGTTGTGTTTATACTTGTTGTGCCATGATATAACTGTGAAAGGACAGAGGTCCTCCGATCATGCATTCTGTGGCGGTGTCGTGAGCCTCTTGAAATGCACAAGCGGTGAAATACCGATATAGGATAAGACGGGGGAATCCCGCACCTATTCTTCTTATATACCATTTCTACTACTTTGTGGCGGTGTCGTGAGCCTCTTGAAATACACAAGCGGTGAAATACCGAAATAGGATAAGACGGGGAATCCCGCACCTATTCTTACTACCATTTCTAATATCTGCTTTGCATTTATACGTGCCGTGACAATGTGACTGTAGGATAGCTTTTCGGTATTTAATTCTGATATGAGTTGTGCGAGGTGGATATTATCCCCACGAGTGTATTCCACGCACTCACCCCTTAATCTGTACTCACACTACAGGCGATGATGAGCATGAGAAACCCTAGGAGGAGAGAGAAAGTACTGTATCTGGCTTTGTTGTAATAAGACGAGGTCTCTTAAACATTTTCAAACTATGTTTTGGATAACTTGTGTTTTGTAATATTTTGATACATGTAAGGATGTGAGATCCTGAAGGTATTTCCACTGCCTATGATAATTTATATCGGTAGTGAGACCGATTGCTAATGGCAGATGCCGTATGTTGTAATATATCGGTAGTGAGACCGAATGTAATCGACAGAGGTCGGTTTTGATAAGTGAAAGATTCACTTCGTTCTTACCTCTTTCTTCTGTTATCCCTTACCTATTTCTTTCTGTTTTGATAAGCGTCCCTTGCCTTTTTCTATCTTCACGCCCAAGGGTAAAACTCTGATAAAATTTGAAAAGATTTCGGGGCGTGACAGGTGGTATCAGAGCAGTGGGTCGATTATAGTGACTTCAAGAGGTTTTCACAAAATCTTTTCATCGTGATTGTAATGACGTCAAGAGGGTTTTAACAGATTGTCTCATCGTGAAACAATATTCCTTAACATCCCATCAGTCTTAACACACCGGCACTGATCCTGGGACGAGCTCTATCTCGAAGGTCACTTGTCGATCCGGTGAAGGACCAGGTAAGTCCTCTGGAAATACATCCGTGAATTCCTTTATCACCGGCACCTTCTCGATAGTGGTCGATTTCTTCTTGGTGTTTACCATGTTAACCAACCAAGCTTCGCAATCTCCTTTGCTAAGCATCTGGGTTGCTTTCATGGTCGAGACAATCCTTGAGTCAACTTTAACTCATGTCCCGTGGAATGTAAACTCCGACTCTCCCGGTGCTTGGAAGATTATCTCTCTCTCGCGGCACCTAATTATCGCGTAGTTGGACTCTAACCAGTCCATTCCTAAAATGATATCGAAATCCTTCATCTCCAATGCGTGGAGATCAACGAGAAGGATCTTATCATCAAACGCAATCTTAAGATGACGGTAAAGATGTTTTGTCATTACCGTCTTTCCTGAGGGAATACTAACTTCTAATGTTCGAGCGACTATCCTACCGTCAACATGCTTCAGCAGTTTACAGAAGTTGACAGATATAAAGGAGTGCGTCGCTCCAGTATCGAATAAGATGAAAGCAGGTATATCAGATACTGATAACATACCTGCCATCGTCTCCGCTCCTTCAGCGGCTTGTGGATGAGTAAGAGCGAAGGCCCTCGCTCTACCCGCCACCGGCCTCATGTTCGGCCCCATAGCCGGCGCATTCCTCGTTTTCCAGCAATTGGCCGCTACATGCCCCGGCACTCTGCAATTGAAGCAACTCCGTGTCTCTCGCTGACACGATCCTATGTGCACCTTGCCACATCTAGGGCATGGATTTCTAGGTCGGGGAATCGGAAGGAGTGGAATGTTTCTTGCCCTTGAAAACTTATTCGGGGCAAAGCTCTGGCTCGGGCCAGTCCATTTCCTCTTGGCAGGAATAGGGAAAACCCTCTTAATGGGTGCAACGTTCAAACTCATTCGGGAGGCAATCTCATGGGCTCTTCTCATGACACTCGCATATGTCATCGCTTCCTGCCCAGCTAGGATCATGCCAATCTCCAAACGAAGGCCCTTCTCGAATCTTCGAGCCTTCTTCAAATCAGTGTCCACCAAATGTGGAGCACACTGGCTCAGATGATTAAATCGCCGCTCGTAGTCTCCCACAAACGAGCTTCCCTGTCAGAGATGAAGGAACTCTGTCTTATTCTTGTCCCGGTATGATTGAGGGATGAAGTGGTGAGTAACCATTTTCTTAAACTCTTTTCACGTCATCCCCTCTCTTTGAACGGGTAGCAGAGTCCTTTTGTACGAGTCCCACTAGTGACTTGCTTCATTAGTCAACTGGAAGATCGCACAACTGACCATCTGCCCTTGAGAGCAGGTCAGGTGCCCAAACAGTCGGTAGAGTGACCTTAGCCACTCTTCCGCCTCCATTGGTTCTCCCTTTCCATCGAACATTGGTGGGTTAAATCGTCGAAATTGTTCGTAGATGAGATTCGGGTCAGTTCTGGCTGGATGTGGGGCGACTTTGGTTACTTCGAAGTGTTGTGCTAACGCTCATAGCACTGTAACCAAATCCCCTTCCTTGACGGCTTATTCTTTCGTGGTCGTCCTCGTGGCATATCGTTCTACAGCCGACCCAAGCAAACTAATCCTTATACTCTACCTCGCGTAATCCAACAATCTATAGTAGTAGGCAAACTAATAGCCAAAATCACGGTACCAATAAACGCTATACCATAAATCATATAATAACCTTAACAGATCTTCTATTATCCATTTATGTATGATAGCATATACATAACTCGCACAATCAAACCAAAGAAAATGTATCATACGCAAAACATTAAAATTCACATTACTGACATCTTCAGAAAGTTTTTATAGCCCTCAATTGTCAAAACCGATCTTACGCATTACAACCACGGACTGGGAAAACTCACTCATTAGTACACCCTGTTATAAACAAGGGTTCATGGTAGTTTCAACTTTTAGTCACACAAGACCACTTTTGTGAACGGTCATACTCGCACACGAGCTCACGCTGCTGCAGTCAGCGGCTTTGTGGCGGTGGCTCAGGCGGCGGCGCCAGTGGTGGCGCGCCGGAGGCCGAAAAAGAAAAGAGAGAGAAGAGAGACTTACATGTAAACGTCGCTTTTTGGCTCGTTCGAAGAAAGGGGTGAAAAATGAACTGGGGTGAGCTCCTATTTATAGATTACAGAAGTTACTATTCACCGTAAATATCTCGGTGAGTATCTTGGTAAATATCTTCTGATATTTCCGAAACCTCGTGGTTTACTCTTTTTATCGTCGTTCGAGCTACGGGTCTCCGATTGACCCCTAGTTCATTTCTATGTTCTCATTTTTCCAAAACGTTTCTAGTGATATAAAAATATCCTATGTTCCATGTCTAGATAAATATCCATCTCATACTTATACTTAACATTTATCTGAAATGCACATATTTAAACAGTTAAAACATACGCACATATATATTAAATTCTGAGTTTAAATATTTAATAAATCAATTATGCTCGTTTTGATCCGGGACGCTACATAAAAATATCAGTTAATAATCTTTCGGACATAAAATATAAAAATCGAATACAACTAATTCTCTTTCGGATAAAATAATTGAGGTATCAACACCTCATTCAACATTTGGACACATGTCAAGTGTTGAGACAACTCACTAATCCAATAAGAATATTTTATTATTATTAAAATATATATAAATAAGCTGAAAATGCAATTAAAATTCATTTGAACCACATTTTAGGCAATTTTCTGCATTTTTGTTTTATTTTTATTTTTCATTATTGTATCATGCATCTCCTTCATCATCCTTGCATACCAGCCTCACTGGAGACACCGCCCGAGCCGCCGCTCACCGTCGGAAAGTGGCAATTTGCATCCAATTCACTCCCAAATCATCCACTTTTCATAAAAATGAGTTTTCCATCTTCTTCCACCAAGAAATCAACTAAAATGATACAAAACTTCCACCAAAACAACCCCCAACAGCCACCACTTTGCCGGAAATCGACCATGGCCACCCTTCAAGCTCCAAAAACGTCAACTATCTCAAAACTCAACTAAAATGCCCAAATAATACCAAAACGCTCGTCTCCTCAAGCCCAAACATAATCCCACATCAATTTCATGTTTCCTTTCCAAATCAAGCCTCAATTAAACCCAAATGTGTTAGAAAATTTCACACCAAACCCATTTCCTAGTTATCCCAAATTGTGCATGCATTCAGAAAATTGGTTTGAGGGGTTTTAATCCCCATGTAATGAGTAATATTTTTATGTAGAAGATGCTAATATTAGTGAAGAAATTGTATGTTAATTTTATGCATGTTTTAGAATTTGTTTTTCTTGTTTGTTAAACTTGAAGAGTTTGACATCCGGCCAATTAATGGCCCGAATTGAATTGTCAATGACTGGGCGAGGTCATCGGTGGCACCGGAGCTCTAACCGACGAGCCCCAAGGTATCTCCAACAAAAATGGGGCTGATTTGTATAAGGGACTTGAGTTGGGTATCTTGCTTGGAAATTTGATTAAGTTTTGGTCCTTCTTGCAATTCTTAAGATTTACAGTTTGACCCCCATTTTGAATTAAGTTTATGTTTATTTCATTTTTACCACAGTCTTTATTAGTCTTCATAAAAATGCTAAATCCACCTCTAAATCCTTGTTTCTGTTTTGAATAATTTATTTTCATATTATTATAACTATAATTATAGATATCATTGTATTTTAGTTAAGTTTTCTATTTTAAATTGATATGCATGTAATAATAAATTGTATTACATTATTGTTGAAGATATGCAAATATTTCTATACTTTTTCAGTATTTAACTTATATGCATGTATATCTATATTTATGTAAAAATATTTTTAACTTATAAAAATGACATAAAATTAGTTTATTTACTTTATTTTATGATGTTTGTTTATAAATTATATTTTATTTTACATATAGGTATGCATATATGAATATCATACTTGCAATTTTTAATTTATGCATGTTAAGTAGTTGATGATCTAATACAAGTATCCAATTTTTAATTTATGCATGTTAAGTAGTTGATGATCTAATACAAGTATTTTATTTAATTTTATGCAACTTTTAGCAACTTATGTATTTAATATAACTCATGTAAAATTTTATAATTAACTATCAAAAGTGACATGCAACTAGTTAATTACATTTTCACAAAATATTCTTTACTACTTAACTTATTAATCTATCAATTAGTTAATGCATACATATTTTTGTAAGAAAATTTCTATTATTAAGAATAATAATTTTATGTGTATATATATGTTTAGTTATGTAAAAATTTCTAGTGATATATATTAAGATAGTTTATAATTAGTTTGTTATATTACATGTAAATTCCATAATCAAGATTTTAACACACTTTAATATATTTCATTATAATTAGTTTATATACTTTATTTTATTATGGTTCTTTTTATAATTTTATTTTACTTTACATTTATGTGTATATGTAAGAATTTAAATGCAATCTTATTACATTTTACCTTTTATGAGCATGAAATTGTAGTAATTTCCAAGTTTTCACAAAAGAAATTTTATTTTAATTTTATTAGAAAATTTCATGATAACATGAACATAAAATTACCCTCCAAGATACTTTAGTAGAAGTTTTGCTCAACAATAAGAGCTAAGGATGAACAAGAGGAACAGCTAGACATCGAAGTTGAAGACTCTTATACTCACCAACAATATAAGGTGGTTTTAGATTAATGCTTAGACATGTTTTAGACGTAAGCATGATTACATGTTTAAATATGTTTTATGTTTCCTTGTAACACATGTATTGTGATGTATAATGCACCAGCACCTCCTTTGTCCTTGTCATCTTTTCTCCTTTTAGATTGAGGGCCCTAGCTGTGTCCAGAATCTGATCTTCTCCTTCTCTTGCTGGCCAAAGATTCCTCATCTACTTCTTCTTCATCCAAGTCTTTCATGACTGTCACATCCCGAAATCTTTTCACATTTTATCAGAGTTTTTACTCGGGTGTGAAGATAGAAAAAGACAAGAGACGCTTAACAAGACAGAAAGGAAGAAGCAAGGGACGCTAGAAGAAAGAGGTAAGGAACGAAGTGAATCTTTCAATTATCAAAACCGACCTCTGTTGATTACATTCGGTCTCACTACCGATAAATTACAACATATGCAGCGGAATTATACATCAGGATCTCTCATCCATATATACGTCAAAAAGATGTTACAAAACATAAGTTATCCAAAACATAGTTTGAAAATGTTTAAGAGACCTCGTCTCATTACAACAAAGCCAGATATAGTACTTCCTCTCTCCTCCTAGGGTTCCTCATGCTCATCATCGCCTGTAGTGTGAGTACAGATTAAGGGGTGAGTGCGTGGAATACACTCGTGGGGATAAAACCCGCCTCGCACAACTCATGTCAGAATTAAATACCGAAAAGCTATCCTATAGTCACATTGTCACGGCACGTATAAATGCAAAGCAAATATTAGAAATGGTGTATAAGAAGAATAGGTGCGGGATTCCCCCGTCTTATTCCTATATCGGTATTTCACCGCTTGTGCATTTCAAGAGGCTCACGACACCGCCACAGAGTAGTAGAAATGGTATATAAGAAAAATAGGTGCGGGATTCCCCCGTCTTATTCCTATATCGGTATTTCACCGCTTGTGCATTTCAAGAGGCTCACGACACCGCCACAGAATGCATGATCGGAGGACCTCGGTCCTTTCACAGTTATATCATGGCACAACAAGTATAAACACAACACTTAGTATTCCTCATTCATGCAAGTATTTACTTAGGGAAAACGGTAAACAGAAGAAGAGTTAGAATTTACCCCCACCTTGTTCGGTGGTTACCATGTGAACAACGAGTATCGGCGGATCAGATTTCCCAAGCGAGTACCAAAGGATCCGATATCACAAGGCTCAACTCAACAAGTAGCCTACACAATTTATGACATTCCTTAGATCCTAAATAATGTATAAATAAAGCTATAAACGTTCCCGGTGAAAGTACGATTGTTAACTATACGGTGGATCGAGAGATCTAAAGATTGGGATCCAAGAAACGAGAGGGTCAGAACTGTTGGAACCGACGGATCGCCGGCTCTATGCTATCAGAATCGGGATCCAAGGATAAAACGCAGCGAAAAGAAATCATACCCTTGTAGACCTCTTTGATCTTCTGATGTATTCCTCTGAGCCCTTCTCGAACGTTGCGTGGCCAACGATCCTTCGAGAAAAATCAGTTCTGCTCTCTCTCACTTATCACGTGTTTTCTGTGATCTGTGTTCTGTGTTCTGTGTTCTGAGAGGCGCTGATGAAAAGAGCTATATATAGGCTACACCAGGGACCTAGAGGAGGAATTGGGTTGGGCCTCCTGATGGGCTTAAGTATCCTGTGTTCCGCCCGAACACATAACTTAAGCCCATCAATAATAATTCAGTCCACTAGAGAATTATTATTGAACTACCGTCCCAATCCCATATTTAATATGGGCTCCTTCTTATTATGTGTACATTTATTTCTCCGTGTTTAAGATATCGAATGTCCGTAAATTAAATAAGTTACTGACAACTTAATTAATTTACATCTAATTCCAAGAGTAGTACCACTCATCCTTATTATCATGTCGGATTAAATCCACCTGCAGGGTTTACATGATAATCCTTATGAGTTCCTCAAGGGGACATTATCATCCTAAATAATTAGGACACAGATTCCTTCTACAATCAACAACACACCATATAAACAATGCTATCTCCCAACTCACCGAGCTTATTGATTTATGAATAAATCTCACCCATTGGCAAATTAAAGAAATAAACACTGAGCATACGTGCTCGTTATTATATAGGGATTAAGAAGATGTACATTCATAATAACAGAGGTCTTGTTCTATTATATAGTCAGTATAAAACGAACAACCTCAAATGGTCCTGCTCAATACACACAAAGTGTACTAGTGTAGTTTTATAGTCAAGACAGACTAATACCAAACTACACTACAACCATTCCGATGATTTGTCCAAATCCATCTTGGTTGTGAGCTACTATTTATAATTTATAAGAAACTGATAACATGATCTTCTATGTGTCACCACACACCAAGTTATCTATAATATAAATTAATTGGACATTGCATAAACATATATAACAAATATAAAATGCAAACATATGACCAATGTGATTCTCATTCCATAAACGATGTTCATATAAAAAAGCTAGGCTTATAGTATACATCCTAACAAGAACTGCCCAAGTGGCTGAGAAGATAGGAAATGAAATAAGGATCGCAACGCAAAGAGAATGAGCTCAATCGGAATTGAAACGAGCTCAAACGAAGCATTTTAAGTTTAGGGGTAAAATAGTAATTTTGGTCAAGGGGTTGACTTTGACCGGGCCCACTGACCCCGATCAATGACGTCTCGTCATCGATGACTCGATATGGATGAACGATGGAAAGAAAACGAGGTTTGAATCGAAAACACGGCGTCGCGAGTGCGTCGGCACGCGTGAACCCGGCGCCGGGTGGAAAAACCCGGCGGCTAGGCGTATGGCTCGGCAGCTGCCGAGTTTTCTCGGCAGCGTCGTGTCCCGTCTCGGCAGCGGGTGCATGGCTCGACGGCTGGTCGAGTTTTCTCGGCCAGCCTTGCCCAGATTTTCCCGATGGTGGCTGTTCAACGCGCCTCCTTCCCGGCATCGCCCGGCGCGGCGGCCCCGCCTACAGCCACCACTACCTACCTCGCTGGATACCTCGCACCGCCGGCTACCACCTCCGGCCGTCCATCGCCGGATTCCGGCATGAATAGTGCCTGGAAACTTCGCCGCAAAACCCTTCGAAGTCACATTTTTCCAAAATTCCAACTTTAACCAAAACTCCGGCCGGCGACCACTCCCAGTACCTCCGCCGGCAACTCCCCGTCGCCGGCAACCCATTCCGGCCACCACAACACACCAACACAGCCACCACACACATGCATGCTATGACACACACACACACAGTGATTTCTCCTTGGCCGGCGGCCACTTGCCGCCGGTCACCACTACTGAGCCTTCGCCGGCGACCTCCTATCGCCGGCCCACCGTTCACGCACGGCAGCGCCACCCGGCGCCGCCCCCACAGCGAGCCACACAACACACACCAACACACCTTACATCACACACACATGCATGCATACATATATATTCACCCACTGTCCATCTCCGGTGCCGCCACCCACGGCGGCGCCGACACTCCAGCGTCTGGCCACGACCTCCGGCAGCTTCTCCGGCGCGGTGGAGAGAGAAAGAACAGAGGAGAGAGAAAGGGTGGCGCAAGGGTTGGGGTTAGGGTTTCAAGGCTGTTTTTCGCTGTTTTCCGGCGAACGAGAAATCGGATTTGAATTCCGAGACCTATCCTAGATTCGTCTCGTCGAGACGAACATCGTGTGTGAAAATCATCCGATTCCGACAATGTTGAAATTTTCCGGCGACCGGTCGGCGGCCGTACCGCCACGCCGGCGGCGGCACCGGCGGTAGCCCGCCGGAGACAGAATATCCAAAATTAAAAGACGAGGAAGAAGGACTTACGTGTTTTCGTCGGGTTCAGCTCGATCGAAGAAACGGTGATTTTCGAATCAAAACTACCCCTATTTATAGAAATCCTGAAATTACTATTCATCAAAAATATCCGAATGACTATTCATCCAAAATATCCAAACACTATTCATCGGTTGACTTTTCCGATATTACTATACACGTAAATATCTTCGTTTCCATTCACCGTAAATATCTTCTGATTTTTCCGAAACTTCGGGTTTTGCTCTTTCCGTCACCGTTCGAGCTACGGGTCTCTGATTGACCCCTAGTTCGTTTCTATTTTCTTGTCTTTCCAAGACACATCTTATGGTATAAAAATATTCTATACACCATGTCCATGAAAATTATCCATCTAAGTCACGCGTTAAACACGTATCTGAAACGCACATAATTAATTAGACAGTCAAAATATACGCACGTAATTATCAAGTCGTACGTTAAAATATTTAATTAATAAATTATGCGCATTTTGATCCGGGGCGCTACAATGACTTCTTCTAATGCAACATCCATCTTCTTATCTTCTGATCTTTTCTTGCTTTCCCTATTTTTGTCATCATCAATTGGGGTAAGCTGGAGAGATGTTGTTTCTTGTTTAGTAGGGACAAATTGTGCAAAGATGCGATTCAGGATTGTTCTCATTTCACCAACAAATAGCTCAAGATTGCTTATCCTGTCATTCGTGCTTTGATAGGCACGAGCTTGAATAGAAGCGCTTTCCTGCAGAGAGTTGAGTACAAGATTTTGTGCAACAAAGGTGCTTTTGATTTCATCCACGGACTTGTCCCTTGCTTCACTTGCAGCTTGACGTGCTCTTTTAAATCTCTGACGCTCATGATGTTGTGCATTTCATTCAGCATTGAGCCTTGTTTGAATTCTGGAAAAAAGCTCAGCTAGCTCTCTTCTTAGATTTTCCATCAAGGAGGAATGAGATTTGTCGCTCATATGAATACTGTTGGCCATATTAACTTCATGGGTCTGCAAAGCCCGAATTAGCCCTTATACCACTTCCATGATTCCTTGGAGGGATTGTTCTTGAGTATCAATAAGAGTCAAGAGGTCTTTTCTGGTTGCTTCTACTGCATCTTGAATGTATGGGACCAGAGCTTGACTCGTACTTTGATCTTGGTTTTGTGCATCTTTCTCCAAGTGTTGCTGCATTCTTCTTCTAATATCATGAGTAGACTACACCTTGCGGAAAGGTGAGCCAGGTCTAGGTGGACTATCTCCTCCAAGATCCTCATCATCATCTAAAGAATCTCCTCTATCGTCTTTAGGATTTTGTTCTGGAGCGGCTATCAGAGCATATTTCCCTCCTCAAGGTGCTGCATTCTCCTCTTCGTTCCCTTCTAAATCCTCTGCTAGCACTATCTCAGCAGTAACTGCACCCGAGGTCTTATTTAGAGATGTTGTCTCAACAACAATCTCAGCAATATCTATCCTTATTTCAATAATTCTGGTAGCAGCATTGAAAATATCTAAGTTCTCAGCATTAAGATATGTGCATTCAATGATATGCTGGAATTCCACCAGGAACTGATCATCCTCTGTTAGTTTTGATTCAGCTTGGACTGTATGGATGATCACTTCTTCAATTGCTGCAAGGATTGTAGCATCAGAATCTGTTGCATTCTATTCCATAGTAGATTTCTGTACTGCTGGCGAAGCCAATACAGAGAGTCTTACCTTAGCAACTTCCTCCGTGGTTACTTCATCGGTGATTTCTTCATTCAGGTTCTCCAGGACTCTTTTGATTTTCTCAGAAGCTTCCCCCTCAGATATAATCTCCATGTATTCTGGGAAATCTTCATAATCAACTAGCTCCTGCTCGTCGATCTCCATCACTTTGAGGCTTATGATGGGGACAAAGCTGCTGCCATCTTGTGGAATGTTAGAGAATCATGCGCTTCAGCTCCACTGTCTCCTTCTTCTAATTGCAGCATACGAGGAGTTTGCCTGGGAGGCTCAGTAACAGTTGCTTGCAGGCCCAACTGCAACATCTTTTGATTGGCTTTTTCAACATCTAGATGTGTCAATTGAGCTTCAGCAATCTCCAGCTTTATTGGGTTCCCTACAATCTCGGCATTGGGGTTTATCAATGTGTTATCTACCCCTGCTATCATTGATTGTTCACCCTTAGCTTCATCAAAGGGATTCTTCCCTTTCACAGCCCTGTGCTTTCTCAAAGTCTCATGCTTCTCGATAATCTCTTGAAGCTTCACTTCTCTGCAGTATTCATCGAACTCTGGTTATAGTAGAGGCAGGATATCATTGGTTTGAGCCTAATTAAGGACTATTGCCTCTACTATGAGAAACTCCTTCCATGCCAACAACTCTTCTCCTTTGGAGAGGTACATCCTCCTCCAGTGCTGGTATAAATTGAAGAAGTTATTGATTGACTCAGCAGAATGAGATAGAAGATTGTATACCAAATCTGAGTCGATGTCACTAATGGTTTTCTCATAGTCAAACCAAGCTTTTATCTGGGTAATTGACTCTTCTGTTTCTTTCCTGACCACCAGTGCATACTGCTTCTTCGTCTTCTTCTTGAGCTTTTTATCTCTCAGCTCCTTTCTTCTCTGTGCAAGTTGCTGTTTTTTCTTTCTCTTCATCTCCTTCCTGCTGGGCAGGATGAGATGCTTTACTTAGGGTACTTGCACGAGGGCTGGACTGTCATCAACTTCCTGATCAGGTTCCTGATCAGTTCCTACAACTATTATAATTTGAAGTACAACTTTTTTCCTCTTTGACATCCTCCCAAGAGGTATATTTTCATCATTATCATCATCGTTGTTGGAGGATTAAGGTTCAACATCTTTCTTAGCTTCAGTGTTGTAACCTATTGCTGCATCTCGCTCTGAGTCACTGTCTATGATACTGCTTTCTGCAAAGACTCTTCTCTTCTTTGGTTGTTGTGCTTTCATAACAACTTTATTTCTGAAGGTGCTCTTCTTCACACCTAAGTACCATCCCGGAGGGATCGGTACAACTTCCTCAACTTTGATTCCCATCTTGCAGAGGATGAGGGTGATGGTCATTCCGAAACTCCTCCTCTGGGTTTTTTTGGTGGCTTTTTCCCAGATTCTTTGCAGGTTAAAACTGCTCTAGTTGACTTTCACTCATTTCATGATGGCGGTCATGATTCTGAAATGGAGGTTAGTGCACCTGTCAAAGCTTCTGTGTCTCCCTTCAATGGAGTATGCACATACATTATGGAGAAACTCATACTCAGGCTTCAGTTTCTTCTTTTCGAATCTTTTCTTCACCGGCTCAAAGATGGAATCCTGTTTGAACAGATTCCACATCTCTTTCGTGTACTCCGTGCTGTATCTTTTGAGCTCTAATGGAGGTAGCCCTTTGATAGAGATGTCGAACGTTAAAGCAATCTCTTTCGATGTCAGGGTATGCTCTTCTTCTTCTGCATCCATCTTAAAGATGATGCTCTTCGTGTTGTCGGACAACTTTGCAAAGATATAAAACTTCTGGACGGTCAAAATTGACAGTCCTATGTATCTGGTGGTGAGAAGACTAGATTTACTGCTTTTCTCCAAGCAGTCCCATACTTTGGCAATGACATCTCTATCAAAGACTCCAAGACCTTGTTTTCCCTTCCGTTAGCCATAATGATTCAAATATACTGGAATGAGAGAGGTTTTTTAAAAAGGGTGAGGTTTTTTCTTGTTACAAGATTAGAGATTGAATGAAGAAGATGATGAGCAGTTTCCAGTTCAAATATGTGATGGTTTATGATCAATGGTTATGATTAAGGGGATTATGAGGGAGACGCAAAATGTGACGGTTGAGATAAAAAGGCGGAGGGGTTCTTTTGTAATATAAAAAATAGAAATGTGCTTCTGAAAAAGTAGATTTTCATTAAATGCGAGAAACCCATTTGCCGCTCAAATGATTAGCGTTTAAGGTTACTGTTCCTGATGCGAGATTGTAGGACTTTTAAATGTTGTATCAATAAATGTTGTAAGCTAGACTGCTGTAAGCTAGAATGATGTATCTTGAACCTTGCTGTATCCTGGATTTTGCGGTAACCTTGATTGTTGTATGCTGAGCTTTCTACAATATCATCTTCATGTTTTCTTGTGAAAGTATAGTATTCCCCCTTACTTCATGCTTACTCTTCTGAGGAATAATTCTTCTTTCAATATTCATAACTTGATGATTCCAAGTTCATATCTGAGCATAAAAAACCTCGATTCACATAAGGGTTTTGTAAAAATATCTGTTAGCTGTAGATCTGTATGAACCTTTTCTAGCACACTGTCTTTCTTCTCTACATGATCTCTTATGAAATGATATCTCACATCTAGGTGCTTTGTTCTAGAGTGAAAGATGGGATTGTGTGTTATAGCAATTGCACTTGTATTATCATATAGAGAGAGAGTTTCTCTTTCCGTAATCCCATAATCTTTATGTTGTTGTATCCATGGAATCTGAGCACAACAACTTTCTACGGTGACATATTGTGCTTCTGCTATTGAAGTTGCTATGGACGTTTGTTTCTTGCAGAACCAAGAAACCAACATTTCTCCATGAAATTGACAAGTACCACTAGTACTTTTTCTGTCAATTTTGCATCCCGCAAAATCAAAATCCGAATATCTCTTTAAGCTAAAACCTCATTCCTTGGGATACCATAGGCCAACATCTTGAGTGCCTTTCAAATACATGATAATTCTTTTTACAACTGTAAGATGCAATTCTTTCGGTACTGTTTGGAATCTTACATATATTCCTACTACAAACATGATATCCGGTCTGCTTGCTGTAAGATACAACAGAGAGTCAATAAGTCTCCTGTATCTTGTGATATCCACATCTTTTCCATTTTCATCTTTGTCAAGACTAATTGACGTGGCCATAGGAATGCTTACTGATGATCCATTTTCCATTCCAAACTTCTTGATCAGTTCCTTGGTATACTTAACATGATTAATGAAAATGCCATTGTCCAATTGCTTAACTTGCAAACCAAGAAAGAAACTTAATTCTCTCATCATGCTCATCTAAAAATTCTTCTGCATGAGAGTTGAGAATTTCTCGTAGAGATCTTTGTTTGTTGATCCGAAGATAATGTCATCTACATAGATTTGTACAAGCAGAATGCTATCACATCCTGTATTCTAAAGAGAGTTTTATCCACTGTTACTTTCTGAAATCCATTCTCCAACATATATAGAGACAAAGTATCATACCAAGCTCTCGGTGGTTGCTTCAATCCATTCAAAACTTTTTGTAGTCTAAAAACTTTCTCTTTAGGTTGATCTTCGAATCTTGGGGGTTGTTCCACATAGACTTCTTCAGTTAAGAGACCATTCAGAAATGCACTTTTGACATCCATTTGATATACATTGAAATTCTTGTATGCAACATAGGCTAGGAAATTCTGATAGCTTCAATTCTTGCTACAGGTGCAAAGGTCTCATCAAAATCAATTCCTTCTTCCTGACAATATCCATTCACAACTAATCTTGCCTTGCTTCTAACAACGACGCCAGATTCATCCAACTTGTTCTTGAATACCCACTTTGTTCCAATTACACCTTGATGATCAGGTCTGGGACCTAACTTCCATACATGATTTCTTTCAAACCCGTTCAGCTCTTCTTGCATAGCTTGAATCCAATTGCTGTCTTAAAGGGCTTCTTCAATGTTTTTGGGTTCTACTTGTGATATGAAACATGCAAACATTACTTCATGAGGTCTTGATCTTCTTGTTCTTACTCCAACATTAGGGTCTCCAATGATGAGTTCTCTTAGATGGTTCCTGTTGGGAGATTTCAATATAGGTTTTGATGAGACAATGTGACTTTGGATAGAAAGTTAGAGTACCCATTCTCCACATTTTATAAGTGGGACATAGACCTATAAGCATATCTTTATGAATATAATAGTAGGTCTTTAGAAAGATAAAGAAAAATGTTTGGAATAGAACTTCAAGGAACACTTCGTGTCCAAAGAAGAATCAAGCAATCAGAAGATCAGGAAGTTACATTGAAGACTGAACAATTGTCTGGCTAAGGAAGCTAGTCGAGTCAGGAAGCTGATAATCAGATGTCAAGATAAGAAAACTATTCTGGAATAAAAAGCTGTTTCACATCATAAAGCTGGCATCTAAGATATACAAGCATTGAAGGATAAAGCAGCAAACTGACAACTCCCGCTCAACTCATTTATCACTATACGAGGAATATACATTGAATGTTGTACAAGAAAGGTTGCTGACAAAGATCCGTTTGACTAAAGTAAAGTGCCGGACCAATAAGAAGATGCCACCTAGATGTGAGAGAAGAACTGCAACCAAGGAGTGACACCATTAATGCAAATCAGACTAGGACAAGACTTCTCCTCTCAGCTGTTCAGTTGCATTAATTGCAAAGATTTAGAAGATCAAATTTGAAATGGAACAAGGACAATGCCTTTCTTCAACGGGCATTTTCCAAAGATCTATAAATAGAAGGATGTAGTGACCAAGAAGACTACTGAAGCTTTGAAATATACATTGCAAAATCTCTCAAGTCTTTCATATTCAAACTCTTACTAAGCTCAGTCACTCAATCTTCGAAGAAGCAGTTAATCTATCAAGCATTCAAGCTATCAAGTTCAAGTCTGACTTCATCACCACAGTTGAAAAAACTTTTATCTTTTAACCATTTGTGTTGTGTGCGCTAGGTTGTTTTAGGTGTACTTAGTTGAGAGGATAGTATCCTTGCTAAGTGTGTAGTCTAGAAGTAGGCTACTTGCCCTTTATGGGATTGTACCCTTTGTGGGTTGTGGCCTTCGACTAGAATCTGGGATTCTAGTAGGCGTAGCTTGTTAGAAAGAGGTTTGTAAAGCGACGCTTGTAATTCAAACTGACCTAATGAAGTTCCTCCTTGTGAAGGAGTAGAGTGGACGTAGAAGGCTTACATCACATTCGAACCACTATAAACCCTTGTGTGTTTATTATTTTGATATATCTGCTACATTGCATTCTATCTATATTTATCTTGCTGAGCATTTCATAAGCATCCTGCATAAAGTGTTTTGAAAAGAGCATACTTGCAAAGAAAATAGTTTTTCCAAAAGAAACCCTATCGTTGTTTATTCCGATGCATACTGAGAAAGCTAGGTCAAAAACTTGAATCAGCATTCTACCAGGTTTCTGATCAAGTCAGGTTGCTGTTTCTTTTAAGAATCAAGAACCTGTATCTCTGATAGATTTTAAAGATCGAAAAATTGATAGAGGTTCATTCACCCCCCCTCTGAACCTCTGACCACTTGGGATCATCAGTTCCTAAGCCATGTTCTACCTAGTTGAAAGATGTATGGAGGTTGATGACCGATAAGTTTTTGATCAGCCTCATCATATTGAGTTCTGCCTGGTTGTTGTATTCTATCAGCTTGCTGTGCAGTAACCTGTGTTGCAGAATTGTCGGGTGTAGAAACTTCTGTGATGTTCTCAGCGATAATTTCAGCAAGCAGAGAGACTCCATCAATATACTTGACTTGGTGATCCTTGATCTTTTTCTGAGATATATCCTCCTTTAGCTTTTCAAGCTCTGTTGTGTCACAATGTGGTTCATCAAATACTACATGAATTGATTCTTCTACAACAATAGTCCTTTTGTTGAAGATTCTGAAGGCCTTGCTTATTGATGAGTATCCGAGAAATACACCTTCATCTGATTTTGCATCGAAGGTCTTAAGATGTTCTTTACCATTGTTCAAGATGTAACATCTATATCCAAAAATATGTAGATATGAGATGTTTGGTGTATATCCATACCAAACCTCGTAAGGTGTTTTGTCATGATCTTTGTTGACTAGGCATCTATTTTGCGTATAGCGTATTGTATTGGTGGCTTCAACCCAAAATCTTTTAGGTATAGCAGCTTCAACAATCATTGTTCTTGCTGCTTCCTTCAGGGTTCTATTCATTCTTTCTGCAACTCCATTCTGTTAGGATGCTCTAGCTGCAGAGTATTGATGACGGATTCCATTTTCTGAACAATGTTTCTCTATGAATTTATTCATGAATTTTGTTCCTCTGTCAGATCTTATCTTCACAATACTCAAGATTTTCTCATTCTGAATTCTCTTCATAAATTCTGGTAGCTTGTTTTGAGTTTCTGATTTCTTGGCTATAAAGGTGGTCCAAGTAAATCTAGAGTAGTCATCCACAACCACTAGGGAATACTTCTTCCTACTTACACTTACAGGCTCAACTAGTCAGAAAAGATCCACGTGAAGTAGATCCAGAATCCTGTGGGATGATCTTTGTGCTTTCTCCTTGAATGAACTTCTTACTTGTTTTACCTTTTGGCATATGTAATAACAAATTTTATATTTAAATAAATAAACACAAAATATTTACACAAATTGTATTTATCAAATCAAAATGAATTTCGGGTCACAATCTCTTGAATCCCTTGATTCTTCTCTTCAATATTTTGAGTTGACTTTGGTCAAAGTTTCTTTAGATTTGAACTTCTTGAAGGAACAGCTGTGAAGATCGCTTTTGAATTTGATGATCTTCGATATGAGAAACACCGATCGGAAGGGTTTAACACCTTGATTTCGGATTGAACGTCATTCTTGTAGCTTTCCTCTTGAACACTTTGAAGATCACTTTGAAAATTATCGAAGAACTTGACGATCACTTTGAAGATTGTTGAAGAACTGGAATTGCCTTTGAAGAACTTGAATCACCTTTGATGATCGTTGGAGAGAATTTCTCTAGCTCTTGAACTCTTCAATTTGCTGTGTAATTATGTTTTTGAATATTGAATTTGAGATCCTATTTATAGATGTAGAATAGGGAATCCGATAGACTTCAAAGTAGGTGTGGAATGATTTGATTGGTCTACCATTATTTGATCATATCCGGAAGTAGAATTTAAATAACTCAAACTATATTTGATTGGTCCATCCCGATTTATCATTTCTGATATCTTTGTGATAATTATCAAATTTAATTTGATTTAATTTGATAATATCTTCAATATTTTGACATGTGTCGACTTCTGATTGGCCGATGAAATATACATAAAATATCAATTAATTTGATTATTTTATTTTGGAATTATATTTAATTAATCCCTAAATAAATATTAATTAATATTTCACATATTATTTTACACGTGGCATAATATAATTGGACGTTAAATTTGTGTCTACAAATTGTCCCTTTAAGACTTGTTCATGGATGATGATTTTTTAGTGGATAGACTATCTATTTTTTTAAAGAAAAACCTCCACCAGGTTTCCCTTCATGTCAAAAGAGAGATTTTTTTTTCACCCCCTTTTATTACTCTTTTTTTTACACGTTCAACTGATTTATGTTTTTTTTATGGTAGACACAATGGTTCACTTTAAAGATTTCACCATCTCTTGACAATAATTCTTGGTCATCCTCGATGATGAAAGTTAATCCACGGAAAAATGGGAATGTGTTTGGTGGTATATGAACCTCTTGACGACAAGTATGCGAGAACGAAACCAAAGTTAGCCAACTCTTTTATAACCGATAGTGGTCCATGGAAGTCTCCTCAAATATGGCTTAGATTTTGAAGTCGACTCATCACGAATTCTTAGATGAGTCAAACAAGTTGATTTATCTACTTAGACTTGCATGCTCCATCATAGAAGGTGAAGCTAATTGGGAAGACATCATCGAGTTCCTGGGCAAGTTTCACTACGTTGAAGGTTATTGGAAGTGGACTGAAGATATCCTTAGCCGATGTGAGAAGATCCTCTAGGCGGCAGCAATTCATGATTTTGTGTATGCTTCGCTTTTTACATATGACTGCAACAATGAAGTGATAGATATCTTTTTGTGATGCATGATGCCCTTTGACAAATACGTTGCTGACGTATTTTGGCGAGCTCTCTATTTCTTTATGGGACTTACATAGTTTGGTGGGTTTTTCAATGGTTGGGTCTTTCTATGATGAGGTGATACCAAGTGCAATGGAACTCACTAATATTGTTGATACCAACAACATATCACTATATCGTACTTGTAGTCATATGTTGCATGCTTTTCACCTCCTTCATAAGTGGACTAGTAACCGCCCGTCTTCTGGAGTTTTCGTTAAAGCATAGATCCAATTATGGGCAAAGAAGACTCTAAGGTATTCACAACCTCCTCCATGTAAAGAGATAAAATTTATGTCGAGACCAACTTAAAAGCTTCACAACCCTACTGGTTCTTTTACGAGACATAGAGTTTAGAATTCTACCGAAAGTGCTTGTTTTTCAAATCTTGGTGTTGAAGAAAACATGATGGAAGAGACCTATTTAGCAGCATACTTAGCATGTTGGCTAAGTGTCTTCGTGCTTCCTCGCGATGACTTCAATCTCATCCGTCCAGCTACTTTCAAGATGACAAGTGTTATGGCGAGCAGGCAAAAGGTGGATCTTGTTTTCTCAGTTTTAACTAGCATCTACCAAGGCTTGAACAAGATTGCAAACTTCTTAATACCACTATTGACATTTTCGACCTTCCCGATTCATTTTGTTTATAGTTGGCTTACCCACTACTTCAAAACACATTGTCGGTTATTCCGTAGTATGCAAATTTCTCGAATGGTGGCTTATTCTGGTGAAGGGTGTTTGAGAGATTTGGAACCTCAGGAGGCTCGTAAGAGAATTCACAAAGGGGACTTTGCTTGTTGGACATGCTTCATGAAATCTTCTTTCTTGAAGGGCTTTTAGTTTGTTGATAATGGAAATGGAAATGATTCAGCATTCCTATATTTTGTTGTCATTCGCTCGGGCTACCTTTCTCTATCGCAAGAAAATCACTTTGTTGTTGAGCCTTTTAGCCCTCATCATTTAGGTTGTCAATTTGGATTTTTCCAAATTCCACCGGGAGTCCTTAAAAGGGACTATCGCAAGACTTCTTTAGATGAAGGACTTCATTTTTGGTGCATATATACTTTATCTCAGTCCAATGCGAGAGCTTGGTTTTCTTATGTTCCATCCAAAGTTAAGAGGTTTTCATCTGATGAGTATAAGAAGTGGTGGTTTAATATTCGCGGACATTATCTTGAAGAAAATCTAGAGTATCTCATTCGTCCGAAGTTATGTGAAGCTTTCTTAAAAGGCGTGAAACAAGTCAATAGAGGTGACCTAGTAGAAAAAGATACTAAAAGGCATATTCATACCATTTCTACTTCCAAACCTCGTAAGTCACCATCTTTTGATATTGTTGGGATAGACAAAAGAAGAAATGACCCTGCTCATTCTGAAGAAAGTTGAAGCAATGGCGGTCATTGGAAGAGGCCTAAGAAGACTCTTAATTCTTCAAATCCTAACAAAGAAATTATAGAAGATCCTCAACAAAAGCAAACTTCTGCTGAGGTTTGAGTTGTTCTCGTAATTTTTTTTTTTGAGATCCATATTTTTCCTTGACCCTTTTTTTTAAGGAAATTGAGGCTCTTTGTGTTGGTGAAAATGAAGTCTTTGAGATTGATGATGATGAATTGTGTAATGAGAGTCGGGAGTTGATCGTGTGTCCTCAAGTTGAGGTTCGATTGATTTGCAGGATGCTAGAGAAAATAATTTAATTCAAAGCAAATTCTTCACCGTCAAGCTGCGATATCCACTTTTGTGGGTGAAGACTTTGTTCGTACTCATTATATATCATGTTTTCAAAGCATGTAAAATGGCCTTTGTGATAAGATAGATCAGACTCCTATTGATTCAACTTCTTTTATCAAAAGAAAGATAGAAATTGTCTTTGACTCCATGAAGGGTTTCAATACACATGGACTTTTTGATCTTTTATACGTCGAAAAATCTCTTTGAGACATTTTTTGAAGAGGTTGCCATTCATGAAGGCATTAGATCGTTATCTTCGAAAAAGCCTTCCAAGGAACATCTTATGGATGAAGCTAAAGGTCGTCTTGATGATCTTGAATCTAAAATGGGCAAGCAGGCCACACAAGTTGAGTCCACTCAAGCTGATCTGAAGGGTACAATGAAGTGTGTCGAAACAAGGAAAAAATTTGATTGCATCTTTAGGGAGACAAAAAAACTCTTTGAGGCTACTCAAGCTGAAGTTTGTAAGGTTAGAAAAGAAATCACTATCATTGAGATTGTACCATCGCTGAATGATGATATGGTCAAAGCTTCGAGACTTGCTACTGAGACCGCCAAAAGAGCTTTATTGGACTTAAAATCATTTATTTAGATTGGTTAGCACTTTGTTTAGAATTTTCTTCATTTTTTATTGTATGAAGAACATCTTGAATTTACGCAATGAAACTTCTTTTATTTTCTTCTGTGATGCAAATAATTGAATCTCTTTTGTATGTTATAATTTTGTACTTGAACAATCAAACTTTGAAGGAGTAAAAACCACATCTTATAACTGAACTTAGAGAATATCTAAGTTGTCTCATACCTCCATGAAGAGGATCAAGTCATAACCTAGTTCAAACTCACACTTGTATGTTTTTCTTTTTGGGAGTGCCGTACACAGTTTATACTCATGCGGGCTAGGAGTATCCATTCTTTAACCATTTTAGACAAAGTGGGGTATTTAAAATTTAACCACTTAAAATACCTTTAATGGGATAACTCAATAGTTTAATCATATGTATTTATCTTTAATGGGGAAGTAAGTAATTTAACCACATGGATTGCCTTTTGTTGTTGTCGTACACATTTTATACTCGTGCAGGCCTGGAGTAACATGCAGTTTAAGCTCGTGCATCGAGGAGCCTCCTTTTTTTTATATTTGAATTGTTTTTTCAAAAAAAAAATTTCGATTTTATTTTTTTGTTTTCAAGGGTAATAGCACTTCAAGAACCTCCAATTGATTGGGCCAATTCACACTTTATCTTTAGAGATCAACTTTTAGGTGCCACTAGTGTAGACTTCTTTCACAACATACGAGCCATTCCACTTTGATGTAAACTTATTTCTAGTTCGGTGTGTGGTGATGATTTGCCTTCTTACGACGAGTACCAAGTCTCGTACTTGGAAAGAATGTGCTCTTACTTTCTTATTGAATGCTTTTAATAGATGAGCTTGATAACATTCGAGCCTTTGTTGCATTTCCAGCCTCTTCTCGTCTAGAGCTTCTAACTCCTCAAGAAGTATTCGTGCATTTTCTTCTTTGGTGAGTCCTTCTTGCATAGCTATCCTTAATAAAGGGATTTGTTGTTCAAGGGATAAAACGGCTTCCACACCGTACACTAATGAATAAGGAGTTGCTTGAATAGGTGTTCGGTGGGTAGTTCTATATGCCTACAAAGCTTCTCCAATTAATTTTGTTTTCAGGGGTAATAGCACTTCAAGAACCTCCCATTGATTAGGCCAATACGCACTCTATCTTCAGAGATTAACTTATAGGCGCCATTGGTGTAGACTTCTTTTACAACATACGGACCATCCCACTTTGATGTAAACTTATTTCCAGTTTGGTGTGTGGTGATGATTGGCCTTCTTACGATGAGTACCAAGCCTCCTACTTAGAAAGAACGTGCTCTTACTTTCTTATTGAATGCTTTTGACAGATGAGCTTGATAATATTCGAGCCTTTATTGTGCTTTCGGCCTCTTCTCGTCTAGAGCTTCTAACTCCTCAAGACATAGTCATGCATTTTCTTCTTTGGTGAGTCCTTTTTGCATAGCTATCCTTAATGAAGGGATTTGTTATTCAAGGGGTAGGAAGGCTTCCATACCATATACTAATGAATAAGGAGTTGCTTGAGTAGGTGTTCCGTGGGTAGTCCTATATGCCCACAAAGCTTCTCCAATTCTCTCATGCTAGTTACGTTTTGACTTCACAACCACCTTTTTCAGCAAATTGCAAAAGGTTTTGTTGAATGCCTCAGCTGTTGGAACCGACGGATCGCCGGCCCTATATGATCGGAATCGGGTTCCATAAAGATATGCACAGCGGAAGAAAACATACCTTTCACGAAGACAAACTGATCGATTCTAAACCTCTCAATCTTCTGTCGTATTCCTATCCCTTTCCTTTGAATGTCGTGTGAGCGACGATCTTCCAAAGGTTCAGAAATCCCGCTTCCTCACTTCTTTCTAGCGAATCTATTTTTTTTTACGTGTGTGATTGAGAATTCGTGATCTAGGAGGCGCTGATGTTAGGGTTATATATAGGCTACAACAGGGACCTAGAAGAGGAATTAGGATTGGGCCTCCTAATGGGCTTAGGTGTCCTGTGTTCAGCCCGAACACCCAACTTAAGCCTATTAATTATAACTCGGTCCACTAAGAAGTTATAATTGAACTACCGTCCTAATCCCATATTACAATATGGGCTCCTTTATTATGTGCACATTTATTTCCCCACGTTTAAGATATCGAATATCCGTAAATTAAATAAGTTACTGACAACTTAATTAATTTACATCTAATTCCAAGATAATACCACTCATCTTTATTATCATGTCGGATTAAATCCACCTGCAGGGTTTACATGATAATCCTTATGAGCTCCTCAAGGGGACATCATCATCCTAAATAATTAGGACACAGATTCTTTCTATAATCAACAACACACCATATAAACAACGCTATTTCCCAATTCACCAAGCCTATTGATTTATAAATAAACCTCATCCATTGGCAAATTAAAGAGACAAACACTGATTACATGTGTCCGTTATTATATAGGGATTAAGAAGATGCACATCCATAATAACAGAGGTCTTGTTCTTTTATATAGTCAATACAAATCGAACAACCTCAAATGGTCCTGCTCAATACATACAAAATGTACTAGTGTAACTTTATAGTCAAGATAGACTAATACCAAATTACACTACAACCGTTCCAATGGTTTGTCCAAATCCATCTTGGTTGTGAGCTACTATTTATAATCTATAAGGAACTGATAGCATGATCTTCTGTCTGGCACCATATACCATGTTATCTACAATATAGATTAATCTGGGCAATTACATTAACATATATATAACAAATATAAAATGCAAACATTTGATCATAATGAATCTCATATCATAAAGATGTTCATACAAAAGCTAGGCTTATAGTATACATCCTAACTGACCATTAGCAGCGGCGTAGTACATTAAAGACTTCATTTGCTTTAAATCAAACTTTTGACATAGTTTGTCTATCAAACTGTTGTTGAAAGGTTTGCCATTATCAGTGATGATATATCGAGGGACTTCATAGTGATAGGTAATATTGAGACAAATAAAATCAGCCACATTTTTTTTTACCTCCCTAAGAGGTACAACTTCAGCCCACTTAGAGAAAGAATCTGTTACAACCAAAATATATAGGTGACCACCAGAAGCCTTTGTCATTGGTCCAACCACATCTAGCCCCCATGCATCAAACGGCCAGGAGAAACTGTAAGGTGTAATGGCTCTGGCGGTTGATGGATAAGGTTTGCATGAAGTTGACAAGCTTAACATCTTTGTGCATAATCCATGCAGTCTTTAACCATACTTGGCCAGTAGTAGCCCATCATCTTTATACAAAAATGTAATTTTGAGCCCGACTGATGAGCACTACAAACACTAGAATGAGCCTCCTCCATAGCTCATGCTATTTCTTCATTGTTTAAGCATCGAAGAAAGACTCCATCAAAAGAACACCTATAGAGTGTGCCTTTAAAGTAGATGAAATGACTAGCACATCGTCAAACATCTACTCTTTGTCATGGATTGTCAGACAACTTTCCATGAGTAAGGTAATCAATGAAAGATTGACGCCAATTTTTCATTTCAACTTCAAATACCTCAGAAATATGATTTCATTCTTCTATGTCTTCATCTTCCAAGATTAAGGGCATGACCCAATTTTTACATATTGGTATATGTAATTCCTCCTCATGCATGGCCATTATTGAAGCAAGTTTAGTCAATGCATCAGCTTGTTTATTATGCTTTCTTGGAATGTGTCCTAACTCTACTCCTCCAAGCTACGCGATGATCCTTCATGCATAATTGACATATGGGAGTAATTCGGGTTTCTTTACTTCGTATTCTCCAAGGAGTTGGTTGATTACTAACTTGGAATCCCCATAAACTTTGAGATCCAATCGTTTATTCTCCATCGCCATTTCTAGTCCAAAAATAAGGGCATGCTATTCTGCAACATTGTTAAAACAGTTTTCCGTCAAAGTAAAAGAGTACGGAAGCACCTCTCCATCAAGTGTTACGAATACAACTCCAGCACCAGCCCTTTTCCTATGAGATGCTCCATCAAAATACATTTGCTAAGGTGGAGAGACTTCTATGGTGAGAACATCTTCATCTGGAAGGTTATCAGACAATTCCCACTCTGTTGGGATGTGATGGTCGGCTAAGAAATTGGCTAACACCTATCCTTTTACCACATTTTTAGGAACATAAATTATCTCAAATTGTTGTAGCTGGGGGTATCACCTTGCAAGTCTATTGGAGAGCATAAGTCTCGACATAACATATTTCAATGGATTTGCTTTTGAGACAAGGTGGACAATATGAGCTTGAAAGTAATGCTTTAGTTTGTGAATGATGAAGATGAGGGCTAGACATATCTTCTCAATTAGTGAATAGTTCAACTCATTTGGCATGATTGTTCTACTTAGGTATATAACGCATTCTCTTTACCATTATCATTTTCTTGAGCTAGCAGAGCTCCTACAGAATATTCTTGAGCAGCAATATAGAGAATTAAAGGTCTTCCAGCCACTGGTGCGACCTATACTGGAGGTCTCATCAAATACTCTTTTATTCTTGTAAAAGCTTTACTGCAAGATTCATCCCATTCAAATGGGTCATCTTCATGAGTCTATTGAAGGGTTGATATCATCCTGTTAGGTTGGAAATGAACCTTCGAAGATACGCCAATCTTCCTTGCAAACTTTTGTGTTCATGGATGTTTTGCGGTTCAGGCATCTTTAGAATTACATCGATCTTTGTTTGTTCGATTTCGATTCCTTGATGACGGACTATGAATCTAAAGAATTTTCTTAATGTCACTCCAAATGCCCACTTCAGAGAATTCATTCTTAGTTGGTATCTTCTAAGATGCTCAAAGACCTTCCTCAAGTTGTTTAAGTGATCCTGACAATTTTTTGACTTCACAACCAAGTCATCGACATAACATTCGACGTTCTTATGGAGCATATTGATAGGTTGTGTAATTGCATGTTTTTCATTATTGATTTGCATGATTTTTAGTGTGTATATTGCACTAATTATGTTGTTTTTATGTGTTTTGATGTCCTAGGGCTTATGAGTAAGGTTAGTGGAAAAATGAGATGAAAATGGAACCAATTTCAGACTTACAACTAACTTAGAGTGTGGGCACGAGAATTCCCATGGGATTTTCACTTTTGGAAGAAGTTGGAGATTGCTACTTCTTTAATTAAGAGATGGGGTTCTAGTTTCCTTATTCCCATAGAACTCTTATTTATTTTCCTTATGGGATTTAATTAGTCATTATTGGATATTTTGTATTTTTCCTATTTTAGATAATTATTAGGATTCTCTCTCCAGATATAAGAGAGATAAAAAAATCTTTTAGACCTAATTTTGGATTCACGTAAAAAAACAGCAAAGGGTGAGAATTTTGGCTTGTTCTACTTCTTCACAAGACTACTTATTTTTTATGGTATTCAATCTTTTCTCTCTTAATTTTGTGCTCTTAATTATGAGTACGTGCTAAATTCCTACTTCTAGTTAAAGGGTTATTGAAGCCTTGAGTCAATGATTGTGAGATTTATTTGCTCGTATTAATTCGATCATTTGTAAGTGTTTATTTATTCTCTGTATGTCCATGTTCATGATTAGATTAGGGTTTATTGAATAACTGGTTAGTATTTGATAGTCCTAGTATAATCTATTGATAATTGAAAAGACAAATCTGTAGTTGTTTGTTGGTTTTGATAGAGTAGCACAAGGCATAATTTTATTGCCTTACAAACAATCTATTTTGTGCCTGAGAATAAATGATCTAATTGAAACGAGCCACGCTTGTGTGTTTGTGATTAGTAATTGGGACTCTTTAATTTTAATGTTGTCAAAACTCTAAATCCTACGAGCGTCTCTAGGGTTATCTTTTGATTAGAGTAGTAATTAACGAGATTCTTTTAATTATCAATACAGTAAGAAGAGATTGGTGGTTAGGCGATTGTCGATCACCATAACTAATTTATTTATGAACTGTTGAATCATTTTTTACATCAATGATCAATCGAGTGAATCAAGGTGGAAATAATTTCTTTAACTAGAGCTTTCTCATATTGATTTAAAACCCTTTTTATCTGTGTTAATTTTTATTCTTGCTCTCATTGTTAGTTTATACCTTAGTTTATTAATTTTGGTTTAATAAATTCAAAACCCCCATTTTAAGAGTCTCAAAAGAAATAAATCTATCGTTCCCTGAGGATTCAACCCCTACTTACTTTATACTAATTTATTTGGTAGTAGGTGATTAAAATTTTGCATGGTTGACACCCATCAAATGACGCCGTTGTCGAGGAACGGTTGCTAGATTTATTTCATTCGAGTTTTTTATTTTTTTATTTTTTTGTTTCTCTTTTATGTCGTGCTCTTCTCACACAAGTGAACTCATGTTTATTCTAGAAATTGAGAAGACAATGAAGAGATTTAGAAAAGAAGCAAAGCTACGACGTGAGCAAGCATCATCATCATCATCCCCCGGATTGAACGTGGCTTTAGATCTGAGTGTGTAGTGTCTAGAACAAAAACGAAGCATAATCGGTTAATTAAATATTAAACCTTAATTGATTTATTTTATTATATGCGTTAATTCTTGACTATTTAATTTAATTACGTGCGTTTCAGATAATTGATAAATGCATGTTTTAGATGGATGTAAAAATTAGTCGCGCAACATAGATTATAATTTTACCAGAAGAAGCGTAATGGAAAAACGAGAAGATAGAAATGAATTAGTGGTCAATAGGAGTAGCTCAAATGGCGAAGAAAAAGGCAAAATACGAAGATTTGGAAAACCGAAAGATATTTTCGATGAATAGTAACCCAAGATTTTTACCGTGAATAGTAACTGAGATTTTTTCGATGAATAGTGTTTTTCGAAAAATCTATAAATAGGGGCGTTCTCGAGCCGGAAGATCACCATTTTTCCGAACGAGGTTAAATCGATGAAAACATGTAAGTCTCTCTCTCCTCCCTTCTCTCTCTCTCTCTTCTGTTTTCTGACCTCCGGCGCTCCGCCGCCGCCGGCCGGAAAAATTGATTTTGTCGGATTCAGCCAATTTTCGCACAGAACGTAAGTCTCATCGAGATAAGTCTAGGATAGATCTCGGATTTCAATTCCGATATCTCGTTCGCCAAAAATTGTCAAAATACTGCCGCCAAACCCTAACCCTAGTTTGTCACTCTTTCTCTCTCTTCTGATTTCTCTCTCTCTCTCTGTCTCTCTCTCGTCGGAGCTGACGCCGGAGGAGCTCCTGGGTGGGTGTGTCGTTGGAGGGGCGACATCGTCGTGGGTGGTGGCCCCAGTGCAGCAGTAGTGTGTGTGTGTGTTGAAGTGTGTGTGTGTGATCGTGTGTGTGTGTGTTTGCATGCTGTTGGAGACAGCACTGTGCAGCGCCGCCGTGGTTACTGTTGGCTGGCGCTGGTGATGCGCCGGTGAGGGTTGGTGGAGGGTGGCCGGTGGTGGGTGGTCGCTGGCCAAGGCTGAGAAGTGTGGGTGTGTGTATATTTGTATATGCATGTGTGTGTTGAGGTTTTGGGGGGAAGATAACTATTCATATCGGAGTCCGGCAGGTGGCCGGAGATAGTGGTGGTCGGAACTGGGTCGCCGACGGACCAGGTGGGGGCGGCGCCGGGTGGCGCTGCCACAGCAGGTGGCCGTTGACAGCAGGCACGCTGGGTAGCACGCGCGCGCTGGGCGCACAACTACTGAGTCCGCCGAGGGGCGCCGGGTGTCGGGCGCACATACTAGGCGCTGGCACGCGCATCTGTCGAGCGTGGCCGAGGGGCGCCAGGTGCTAGCGTGCGTATGCTGCCGAGGCTGCCGAGAAGCACCGGGTGCTAGGTGCGCATGCTGGGCGCCGGGTGCGCAGGGCACGCGCACGTGACGCGGTGTGACGGGTGCGCATGTGGTGCCGTGTTTTTGATTCGAATCTCGTGTTTTCCATTGTACGTTATCATCAAGTCATCGGCAAGAAGACGTTGTTGACTGGGAGTCAGGTCCCGATCAAAATCAACCCTTTGACCAAAATTACCAAAATACCCCTCAATCTTAAAACACTTCGTTCGAGCTCATTTCTACTCCGATTAAGCTCATTCTTTTTTGTTGCGACCCAAATCTTACCCTCTTTCAGATCAGCCTATTTGACTGAACTTTCACCCTCGTTTCTTCAACCTCAATCTTTAGATCTACCGTTCCATCTCGTCTTTATCGATCGTACCTTCTCCAACACTGTCTATACCTTTAATTATATGTATTTAACATATTAAGGTTCTAAGACATATTGTGTAGGCTATCAGTTAGATCGTGCTTTGTGAAACTTGAAACTTGTTACTCGACTCACGTGGTAACCACCGAACAAGGTGGGGGTAATTTTTAAATCTTTACTTGTTTACAGTTTTTCCTATTTTGATGCATGATTGAGGAATACTAAATGCAGTGATTATATGCTATGATTATGTGTTCATGATATACTGTGAAAGGACTACGGTCCACATTGCATGTTCGGAGGGACTTATGGTCCGTAAAAAACAACTGTCTCTTACCCCCTCTACTACCTGGAAGGTTTGGTGGTCCTGTAAATGCACCAGCGATATTTAAGACTATTTTATGGGGTAAGACGCGAAATACCCGCACCTAAAGGATAAGTTACGAGATACGTGCTATGCATATTATGTGCTATAACTACGAGCCGATTATTACGTTTTTTCTGATTTATATATCTGTCAAATGTTATAAGATACGGAGTTTATCCCCATGACTGTATTCGATGCACTCACCCTCTATTCTATAATTCACATTTCAGGAGATGAAGAGCATGATGAACTTTAGAGAGGGAGTGATGGTGCCCTATCCGGATATATTTATTTTAAATTTATTATCACACAACAATTAAACAATATTTTTATAATTCACGTTTTGTAAGTATAACTCGTTTGTACTATGAATGAGGGATCCTGAAGGTTTATTTTTCCTTTGCGAATGTTTTATTTAATCGGTTGAATCCGATGGATTATATGTAATGATTATGATCGTCTCCTACCTCATTTCTTCTGATAACGGTCTCTTACCTCCTTCTTCTGCATGAGTAAACATCTTTTACCCTTTCTTCTTGCATGCCCGCAAGGAAAACTCTGATAATTTTTATGTAAGAATGTCACGCCCCAGTTTCTTTCACACGAATATATCAGAGTTTTAATTAAAACAGAGGCGCGCAAGAGAAGGAGAAGACAATGGACAATCAGAAGAAGAAGATAGAAGACATCAGAATCTTTCTCATAACTTATCGGACATCGCCGACTTCATATAATACAAACATCGGACACAGCCAATTCTCAAAACATCAACACAGCGGATAAACATCAACAGGATCCGTCGTCATCAGAGATTACAGAAATATATTTACATTACAAAAGATTGTGATCATTGTTCCTTGAAACTTTGTAAAAGATATTTTATGAAAATCCCAAAAGTGGCACCATCTCTCTCTCTACTGCTCTACTGTTCATCATCTCCTATAGTGTGAGTACAAATTAAGGGGTCAGTGCATGGAATACACTGGTGGAGATAAATTCTGCATCTTATAACACTCGACAAAGATATATATATAGTAATTCAAAAGTTCACAACAAGGAGACATGTTGTCACAGCACGTAGAATGCACAGCAGGCATTAGAAATGGTAAGGGACAAATAGGTGCGGGTGTTCCCCGTCTTATCCTATAGAAACGGTCTCATTACCGTATGTGTAATTTCAGGACCACCCAACCCTTTGGAGTAGTAGAAAAGAGTGAGGACAATTGCATGATCAGAGGTGGACCGCAGCCCATGCACAATATAAATATGACACAGCACTTATAGTACACAGCATTTAGCATTTCTCAAATGAGAATCAAAATAAGGAAAACAGTAAACAAATTAAGAATTAGAAAATACCCCTACCTCAATAAGAGGTTATCACGTGATCCGACAAGATAAAGAGTCAAGCCTAAGGTGTACGGTCCAACCGATAGCCTACAAAAAGTACCGCGATAGCTTAGATCCTCAAAGGATTAAAAGACGAATATAAATAAAGAAACGATCGAGGAGACGGGACGGATAAGGAAGACTCGAAGATTAAGGATATCAAGACAAGTGTGGAAGGTAAACTTGATATAAAGGGTTGACTCGACCGAGACCCCCGACTCCCGACAAAGCAACGAAAACAAACGACTCGAAACAACCCGTGAAAACACTCGCCAGTGCGCCCACGACGCACCCGACAAAACCCTACACACAAAACCACTCGCACGGTCGTGCAAAAACCGCCCACGACCGTGCCCCACAATACTCGACCGTGCCCCATCTTCCAGTGGCTACGCATGGTCGCTCACCCCTAGCGCACGGTCGTGCCCCATAGCACGGTCGTGCCCCAACGCACGGTCCTGCGCGGACCAGCTTACACAGCAGCGCCGCCTTCACCATCTTCTTCCTCTAGCTTTGGCCGGCGACTCCCGTTACCGGCAACACCTCTACCACCATAACCGGCAACCTCCAACATCACACAACACAACAACCCAAGCAAGAACAACATACACACAACACACACACCAAACTCAAGCTATACCACCCCAAAACCATACAAACCCAACTTCGGCCACACCGCCCCTCCGGCGGCTCCACCTCCTCCAACCCATGACCAAACACCCCGGAATAGTTATCTACCACCCCGGCAAGAAAGACGAGAGAGAGAGAAAACAAGAAACGAGGAGAAAGAAAAGGTGATGAACTCAAACAAGGTTTTTTCGGCGGTTGACCGGTGATTTGCCGGCGATCCGACCGTCGGAACGAAGAAATAAAACCTTCACTAGACTTGCCTCGACGAGAGCTACGACCTATGCGAAAACCGTTCGATTCCGAGAAGGTTGACTTTTCCAGCCACCGGCGACGGCCGCCGGAAAAAGGAAAGAGAAGAAAGAGAGAAACTTACGTGTGTTTCGATAATGAGCTCGTGTGATTATCATCTTAAAAACGTCCTATATATACTTCTCCAAAAATAACCACTATTCATGTTAAATATCTCGTATTCTACCCTTCGCATACGTCTCATATACATCGTATTCTTCGTTCCACTGTTTTCTTCACTACTCGAGCTACGAAGCTCCGATTGACCTCTAGTTCATTTCTATTTTCTCATTTTTCTGTCACGATTCTCATGATATAAAAATCTTCTAGGTTCCATGTCTAAAAATTACACCCTTCTAAACCGGCGTCATACACATATCTGTAACACACATAAATAAAATTTAAACACCCAAAATTAACACACATAGAGTTATTTCAATTACGGGTTTAATTATTTAATTATCCAATTATGCTTCGTTTTGTCCTGGGTGCTACAAAGAAAACGGGGCGTGACAGAGTGAATCTAAGACAGAGATTGATTCTACCTTGGAAGAATCATTAAGTGAGAATGAAGGGACGATGGAAGCTGAAGCACAAAGAACTCTCAAGGACTTAGCCAGTCCTAATGTCACTCAACAACCACTTTTGTAACCCCCCGTTTCCCTTTATTGGAAATAGGTCGTCACCCTTTACATACTTAGGAAATAAAGAAATTATAATGATTTTATAACATACAGCGGAAGACTTAAAAGCGAAGACACGAGAGTTTTTTTTTTTTAAAACATAACATATATCTCTGTCTATAAACCAAGATTAGTCGTGTCTCACCCACATTTCTAGGAAAAATGTTTGAACCAAAGACTTACATGAATTACACAACAAAACATATATATATATAATAGGATACGAGTCTAGGCCCATAACATCATACTGTACATATATACAACATATAGTTCTTAAACGGAAACGTTATACTAGTACAAACATAGCTACTGAGAGAAGTCCACCCAGCCTGCTACTCGTCCACCTCATCATATGCCGAGCCTGAAAATAATAAGCATAACATCATGAGACACCTCCGGAGAGGGATCCCAGTGGGATAACCTTACTGTCTAATATATTGAAGCAATTAAATTATTAAGCGAGTACTACATCATAGACCAGGCACTTTACGCCCTTATGGTCGCTTCCTTAGACCAGGCACTTTGCGCCCTTATGGTCGTCGCCCAGGTATGGAAGTTACATACCGGTTATAGCTACGGACTTCAATCGTAGACTTTCATACATAACTTATCGACTCAATTAACAACACATATAGTGAAGCAATTAAACCGTTAAGCAAGTACTACATCATAGAGGAATGTGGGAATCGCTCGCCCACTAAACCTTGCATAGACCAGGCACTTTACGCCCTTATGGTCGATTCCTTAGACCAGGCACTTTGCGCCCTTATGGTCGTCGCCCAGTAATGGAAGTTACATACTGGTTATAGCTACGGACTTCAATCGTAGACTTTCATACATAACTTATCAACTTAATAAACAACACATAGTAGAGAGTAGAAGTTACCCACTTGTTCGTTAGAGGTGCTAGGATTGACTCAGGTTCCACCGATCGTCTTGACTGCGCTCGACACACTTAATTGATTAGCTTCCTTATATCGTATAACACATTCTTTGCATTTATATTAGGTTACATTTACCCAAAACACATTCATACTCATAACTTATTCGTTAAACTTCCAAACTAGTAATCTTCGAATGATAAGAAGACCCATAAAATCGCAACAATTTTAATAATTCACATGTGATTCCTAAAATCATACAATTATTCATATACGTACATAACTTCTTTTAGTACATCATATAAAAATATCAACTAAAAATAAGGTTCACATAAGTAGTCATGAATTTCTTAAGTTGGCCGAAAAACTGGACATCATATGCTGAAAAATGGACTTTCTCGTAAAAATCATCATAATTCGTACAAGGTTCCAAAAATGACATAGTAAAATTCTACATACTCCTAAGAACGTGTAATACAACATAGTAAAACATGGCTTATAAATTCGATCCCAATAATTAGTTATGAGTTTTAGAACGAAGCTGAAAACAGGACATCGTCTACGCGAAAAACATGTTTTATCGTAAAATTCGGCATAAATCGTACAAGACTCAAAAAAATGCATACTAAAATCCTACACGTACCTAAGAATAGGTTCTAAAACATAGCAAAAGATCATGCATAAATTCGAAGTATATTATTCCAGAAAATTATACGAATCAGACCCGAAAACAGGGTAAAAACTGTCCCCGAACAGCTTGTCTTAGAAAAATCATATAAAATCGAATTTAACTCCAAATCCTATGAAATTTTACAGACATGCTCTTGACTTCATATATTTCAATCAGGCAAAAGGATTCATCTTAATTCAATTCCTAAGATTTTCGAACACCACCAAAACTGTAGCAAAATAAAGCATATCTTTAAGTCTACCCTAGAATCAACTTATTCCTCCATGCAAACAACATATAATCCCAACAAATATGCCAAAGAACATCTTTGGACTTCTTATCCTAAAGTATTAAGCATAAATCATGAGTTTTAATGAAGGATTCATATGGGTTTAGCCAAAAATACCTTTAGGTTTTGAAGAAGACTTGATGGATAAAAGATCTTTGCTTTCCTTTATCTCTTGTACTAACTTATCTATGACTTTGGCTCTCCTATATGAAGTGATCAAGAGAGAGAGAGAGAAAGAGAGAGTGATCGAGAGAGAGGGAGGGAGAGAGAAGAAATATCCTCAAGCTAAGATGTATTGCATGTTGCAAGTGGATGGTTATTTGCATGATGCTATTAGATTAGTGAGGTGGCTAGGCTAGGTTACCACTTGCTAAAAGACTTACCTTGGAAGTTTTGTATTAAAAATAAAGGTTAATCTAATTATTTATCTTGATATTTTGATATTCATATAACACATATGTATAAATACATGCATACCTTATTGTAAAGACTAGAAATAATAGCATAATGTATAAATCACACAAATATGGAAATCACTTAGCATAAAACCTAAAATCATTCTATTAATTAACTTTGATCATCATCTTATCTTTTTACTTCCGTTCATATGTGTCGAGTGAGTGGAGATCGAGCTCGGTTTCATCCGTGAGCAATCCTGCAAAACCCTTAAAATCTCGAAAGAAAACACGTCATAAAATCTTACGTAATATGAAAACTTGTACTTAAATCATTAACACTTGAACGATAAAAGAAATTTATAAAATATGCATATGCAGGGTGTTTTCTTGAAATGGGGTGTTACAACTTTACACCACATTTCCTACCACTGATGCTGTTTTTGAGTTGAAGTCTGGTATCATTCACTTGTTGCCTACTTTTCGTGGTCTTGCCGGAAAAGACCCCTACAAGTATCTGAAGGAATTCCATGTTATCTGCACTAGTATGAAGCCACAAGGAGTAACAGAGAAGCAGATATCATTGCAAGCCTTTCCATTCTCTTTAGCTAACAAAGCTAAGGATTGGCTCTACTATTTACCTTCTAGAAGCATCACTACTTGGGATGGAATAAAACATCAATATTTGGAAAAAAAATTCCCAGCTTCCCGAGCAACAAGTATTAGAAAAGATATATGTAGAATCAAACAGTTGCATGGTGAAACCTTATACAAATATTGGGAGAGATTCAAGCAGTTATGCGCTAGTTGCCCTGATCACCGAATTCAAGAGCAATTACTATTGCAATATTTTTATGAGGACCTCTCCAATTTTGATAGGAGCATAGTGGATGCAGCAAGTAGAGGAGCTTTGGTGAACAAGATACCTGAACAAGCAAGAGCTCTTATTTCTAGCATGGTTGCTAATGCGCAACAATTCAGAGCCAGATAAGACAATTACCCACGACAAGTCAACGAAGTAAACGCTAGTCCCCTTGATCATAGGTTGGATGCGTTAACTTCACTTGTGGAGAAATTGGTGGTAGGTCAAACACAACAAGTTAAAGCTTGTGGTATATGCTCGATTCCTGGACATCCTACAAATATGTGTCTAACCTTACAAGAAGACCCAACGCAGCAAGCTAATGCAATTGGAGGATTTCCTGGGCAACCTCAACGCAGATATGATCCATTTTCTAACACCTACAACCCTGGGTGGAGGGATAATCTGAATTTTAGCTACAGAAATCGAGGAGGACAACAAGGATTCCCACAACAAAGCTACAACAAACCGCTAGTACCTGCGCAGCCGTCGAGTTCAAGTATGTCCTTAAAAGATATTGTGAAGAGCTTAGCTACCAGTACTTAGCAATTTCAACAAGAGATAAGGGCCAATGTTCAACAATTTCAATAGGAGACAAGGGCCAGCATTCAGAACCTGGGAAACCAAGTTAGCCAAATGGCCACTTCTCTCAGTAAAGTGGAAGCGCAGAATGCTGGAAAATTACCATCACAAGTGGTGATTAACCCAAGAGAGAATGCAAGAGCTATAGTATTGAGGAGTGGAAAAGAAATTGAGGATAAACCTACATTGCCAATGACGCTCAACAAAGAAAAAAATGGAGCGGAGGAACTAAAGGAAAATTTTGAAAAACAAATAAAGGTAAAACCATCTCCTTCTTCATCTAACACTTCTAATATGGTTGCCGCTTCTTTTCCTGGTAGATTAGTGAGAGCAAAAAAAAAGAGGATGAAAAAGAGATGTTGGAGACTTTTCGTAAAGTCGAGATCAATATCCCTCTTTTGGATGCAATCAAACAAGTGCCAAGGTATGCCAAATTCCTCAAAGAATTATGTACCAAGAAGATGAGGCTGAGAACCAATGAAAATATTTTAGTGGGAGAGAATGTCTCGCTATCATTCAACGAAAATTGCCCCAAAATTGTAAGGATCCTGGTATGTTCACTGTACCTTGTGTTATTGGCAGTAAGAGAATAGAAAAGACCATGCTGGATTTAAGTGGATCAATTAATGTCATGCCTTTGTCAATTTATGAGGAATTGAAGTTAAGATCCTTAAGACCGACAAATGTGATAATCCAACTAGCCGATAGGTCTAACGCGTATTCTGAGGGAATGATTGAAGATGTGCTCGTGAAGGTGAATGAGTTAATTTTTCCTGTGGATTTTTATATCATTGATATGGAGGATGCATGTTCTTCTAATTCTGCACTAATTTTGTTAGGGAGGCCATTCATGAAAACAACTAGAACAAAAATTGATGTGGATAAGGGTACCTTAACTTTTGAATTTGATGGGGAAGTTGTCTCTTTTAACATTTTTGATGCTATGAAGTACCCAAATGATAATGAATCTGTTTTTCTTGTTAGTATTTTAGATTTCTTGGTCGAAACTAATTTTGAGTATAATTTGATGAGTGATGAGTTGGATTTTGTTCTTAAAAAAAATTAACAAATAAAGAGGCTCAAACTGAAGATAATGAAGATGTTCAAGATGAAATAATGGCACTTTATTCTACTAAAGAAATGCCTCTCAGGTATACAACTCCTAAATTGTTATTACCTATTAATTCTGAGAGAATTCTCTCTTCTGTTGTGCAGGCACCCAAATTTGAATTGAAGGTCCTACTGGAACATCTGAAATATGTATATTTGGGAGAGAATGAAACACTACCGGTGATCATTACTAAAGATTTGACAAAAGTTCAAGAAGAGAGCTTGTTGCGGGTTCTGAAGGAGTACAAGACAACAATATGGTGGACTTTAGCGAATATCAAGAGAATAAACCCTTCTCTATGCATGCACCGAATCTTACTCAAACCAGATTCCAAACCGGTAAGAGATCCTCAAAGTAAATTAAATCCTGTCTTGAAGGAATTGGTTATGAAAGAGATTTTAATGTTGCTAGAGCTAGGAATTACTTATCCTATATCTGATAGCTCTTGGGTCAGTCTAGTTCACATAGTACCTAAGAAAAGTGGCTTTCAATTGGTAAAAAATGAAAAGAATGAATTGATTCCTATAAGGCTGCAAACTGGTGGAGGATGTGCATAGACTATCGTAAGTTAGATATCGCCACAAGAAAATATCACTTTACACTTCCGTTCATTGATGAGATGCTTGAGAGGTTAGCCGGTAAAGCATTATTCTATTTCTTAGATGGTTATTCCAGTTATTACCAAATTGTTGTAGCTCAAGAAGACCAAGAGAAAATAACCTTTACATGCCCTTTTGGTACCTTTGCTTATCGTCATATGCCTTTTTGTTTATGTAATGCCCCTGGTACTTTTCAACGCTGCATGAGCATATTTTCTAACTTGATTGAGAATTGCATTGAAATATTCATGGATGATTTTTCAGTTTATAGTGATTCTTTTAATCAATGTTTGGATAATTTAACCAAGGTTTTGAAACGGTACATCGACACTAATCTTGTTCTTAACTACGAAAAGTGTCATTTTATGGTTAACCAATGGATAGTTTTAGGTTATGTGGTTTCATCTAAGGGAATTGAGGTTGATAAGGGAAAGGTTGATTTGATTGCAAAATTACCGTATCCTACTAATGTTAGAGAGATTCATAGTTTTCTTGGTCATGCAGGTTTTTACAGAAGATTTATCAAGGATTTTTCAAAGATTGCACAACCATTGTCAAGGTTGTTGCAACATGATGTCACCTTTGAGTTTGGTGAGGCGTGCAAGAAGGCATTTAAGAACTTGAAAGAATAACTCTTTACTGCACCAATAATTCAACCTCCCAATTGGAGTTTACCTTTTGAGTTGATGTGTGATGCAAGCGACTATACAGTAGGAGCTGTTTTGGGACAGTGAGATGGAAAGAATCAGCATGTCATTTATTATGCCTCCAAGACATTAAACATAGCTCAATGCAATTATACCACCACCGAGAAAGAGCTTTTAGCTATTGTTTTTGCATTTGAGAAATTTAGATCATATTTATTAGGATCTAAAATTATTTTTTATTCTGATCATGCAGCTATCAAGTATCTCCTTACAAAGAAAGAGTTAAAGTCAAGGCATATTCGTTGGATTTTTCTCTTACAAGAATTCAATTGGGAGATCAAAGATCGAAAGGGAGCTGACAACTCCGTGACGGACCATTTGAGTAGACTTGTACGTGAGGAGGAACGGTTACCCATTTCTGAGGCATTTCCCGATGAACAACTATTGGCGCTACAAGGTAAGGGAGGTAAGGAACCATGGTTTGCTGATATAGTGAATTTCTTAGTCACTGGAAATCTACCACATGGTTTGAGTACTGCAAAAAGAAATAAGATAAAAATGAATCTAAGTACTTTATTTGGGATGAATCATATCTATCACGACCACATTTCTAACATAGCTAGATGTAGTAGGCTTTCATATTAAAAGACCTGAAAGTGAGTGTGTGACTTTTTTTTTTTTTAAATATAATAACTGATAACTTTTCTTGCACCCGAAATTAGATAAGAAAATATATAGCATGTTTCGTAGCATCCATCATCAAGTCAAACCACACTTACTTCTATATTTACATACTTATCCCTAAAAGAAAGTAAAGATAAAATGGAAATCCATATTCTTTATCAAAACATTATTTAACGCAAAATAAGCTCATAGCGTAGCCCAACAGGTCGTCATCCATGTACACCACCTCCGAACCCGTAGGAACTCAACAGCATAGTCAGTAAGTCCATGAGCTTAAACATCAGCAGGTTCACCTACAATGTATGAACTATATGAGCTAATAAGCTCAGTAAGCAGAAATTATGTACATAACATTAATGATTTGGAATGATATCAGTGATGCATGCTAATGAATGAAAACCTTTCTTTACAAAATCTTTTTTCTTCATTGGGCCCCTTGACCACCTCGCTACTAAGCACCGGATAGAGCTCAATATACCATCATTCATCATTATAGTCGTAACCATGTCTCACAGGCCCCTGGTTGAGCGAATCAAGCCCTAGCCATGTCTCACAGGCCCCCGGCTAAACATATAGTAATGGTAGTCGTAACCATGTCTCACAGGCCCCTGGCTGAGCGAATCAAGCCGTAGCCATGTCTCGCAGGCCCCCGGCCACCCATATAATATACTGTAAGCATGATTACATGCCTCGGTGCTAGTAGTGGTCAATAAAATACTTTTCATCTTGAAATTATGTCTTGTATGCAGAATGCAATATCTTTCATCATTTATATATGCACGTGTTGATGCTCGTAATTGATATTCGTAATGCATCACGTATACACCCCCATAACATCATTCAAACACATCAATTCTCAAGAATACGTAAAATCACGTAATATCACTTAAAAGGGTAATTCAAGTATTTAAAAGCAAAATAAAATCATGCATGATCCATTATTCTTAAATTTTGTATATTCGATTAAGAGGGTAACTATCTATTATATCAAGAAATTTGTTCCTAATAATTAAGAAAGCAATTGAGAAGTTGATAATAAATTTTTTTTTACTTTAATTAATTCATATAACCAACATGTAATGGTTCATAAAATACATGAATGCATGTACTATATCGTTCAAAGAGTAATAAGGGCCTCGGGTCTCACAATATCTGTGGAGAATTGGATCTGATCAAATTATTCGTTGATGTGTGCCTGATGATGCAATTCATTTCATTCTTACTATCAAAGCTACACATGTGGTGGACATTTTGGTCTAAAGAGAACTGCTAGGAAGGTGTTGGATAGTGGATTTTACTAGGAGACTCTTTTTAAAGATGCTTATTTATTTTGTAAGAGTTGTGAGAATTGTCAAAGGGGTGGAAATATATCATCTAGAGATGAAATGCCTCAAATACCTATATTATTCTGTGAAATTTTTGATGTGTGGGGTATGGATTTCATGGGACCTTTCCCTAACTCTTTTGGGTGTTTATATATCTTGCTTGTTGTTGATTATGTCTCGAAGTGGGTAGAAGCGAAAGTTACCCGAACTAATGATTCTAAGGTGGTTGTAGGTTTTCTCTAAGCTAATATCTTTAGTAGGTTTGGAGTGCCTCAAGCAATTATCAGCGATCAAGGCATGCACTTCTACAACCGCACAGTAAAAGCCTTGATGAGAAAATATGGAATTCACCACCGAGTTGCTACCACTTCTCACCCGCAAACTAATGCGCAAGCGGAGGTCTCAAATCGAGAAATCAAAAGTATTTTAGAGAAAATTGTTAACCCGAATCGCGAAGATTGGAATATGTGCTTAGATGATACTCTCTGGGCACATCAAACGGAATATAAAACTCCGATTGGGATATCTCCATATCGTTTAGTTTATGGTAAGTTGTGTCATTTGCCAATTGAAATTGAAAATCGTGCTTTTTGGGCAGTGAAAATGTAACTTGGACACAAAAGAATCCGGGAATGAGAGGAAATTACAACTCTAAGAATTGGAAGAAATGTGATTGGAAGCCTAGGACAATGCACGACTCTATAAGGAGAGAACAAAGCTTCTTCATGATAAGCTTTTGCACCGTAAACAATTCACGGTAGGCTAAAATGTGCTTCTTTTCAATTCAAGATTGAAGTTCATGTCGGGTAAGTTAAAGTCTAGATGACAGGTCCTACACAGTAGTAAGTGTATCTCCTCAAGGGGTTATTGATATACAAAGTTTAGAAACTAACAAAATTTTTAAGGTTAATGATCATTGTTTGAAGCCATTCTTTAAACTTACTGAAGTTTCTACAATTGAGGAAGTTCATTTAGCATGCTCCGTTTATGAATAAATTTGAAGCAAGAAGGATGTCTGGCCAAAGACGTTAAAGAAAGACGCTTGTTGGGAGACAACCCAATGCTTATTTATGCTTTTTTCAATTTTATAAATTTATTGCTTAGTTGTTGTAATTTTTGATACTTTTTGGTTGTTATTTTGTAGGCTTTTTGAATCTCTTGGGAGTCAATAACAGATACGAAACTGTTTTGGGGCATGCCCATGGAATTTTCGTGCAAAAAAATTTGAATGTTCTAAGGAAGCAAGTCAGTTGTGCACTCAAAGTGGGGCGTGCCCACATAAAAACTTTCATATTTAAACCACTTTCTCCAAAGAGTCAGTCTTTCACTGAAAATAGTGTGTGCCTGTGCACAAACCATCATTCACATTTGCCTTCATCCCCTTTGAGATTTGTTATTTTATTTTTAAAAAAATTTCTTTCTTCCAGAGTGCTCCCCGTAATCCAAAATATGGAGACTCTGTTACGTGAGGCACTCATGAATCAGTCAGCTATGGTGCTCAAATTGGAATATCTGCACCACCATCTTACTCAACTAGAACGGCCCTCCTAGGCCTTGCTTCCTTACTCTCAGCCCTTTTTATGTTAAGGGAGGTTCATTTTCTTTTCATTCTTGCATCTTTGTTTTTGTCGTTTTTCCTTTTGCATTGAGGACAATGCTTGTTCTAAATATGGGGGGATCTTTTGCATGATGTTTTTGTTTGAAGTGGTACTTGTGTAATTTATTTTCATTTGTTTACATGTTTGTATATTGTTTTATGTGTTTTTGTGTTTTGATGTTGTCTTTTGGGCATGTATTGTCATGCCCCAGTTTCTTTCACATGAATATATCAGAGTTTTAATTAAAACAGAGGCGCGCAAGAGAAGGATGAGACAAGGGACAATCAGAAGAAGAAGATAGAAGACATCAGAATCTTTCTCATAACTTATCGGACATTGCCGACTTCATATAATACAAACATCGGACACAACCGATTCTCAAAACATCAACACAGCGGATAAACATCAACAGGATCCGTCGTCATCAGAGATTACAGAAATATATTTACATTACAAAAGATTGTGATCATTGTTCCTTGAAACTTTGTAAAAGATATTTTATGAAAATCCCAAAAGTGGCACCATCTCTCTCTCTACTGCTCTACTGTTCATCATCTCCTGTAGTGTGAGTACAAATTAAGGGGTCAGTGCATGGAATACACTGGTGGAGATAAATTCTGCATCTTATAACACTCGACAAAGATATATATATAGTAATTCGAAAGTTCACAACAAGGAGACACATTTTCACAGCACGTAGAATGCACAACAGGCATTAGAAATGGTAAGGGACAAATAGGTGCGGGTGTTCCCCGTCTTATCCTATAGAAACGGTCTCATTACCGTAGGTGTAATTTCAGGACCACCCAACCCTTTGGAGTAGTAGAAAAGAGTGAGGACAATTGCATGATCAGAGGTGGACCGCAGCCCATGCACAATATAAATATGACACAGCACTTATAGTACACAGCATTTAGCATTTCTCAAATGAGCATCAAAATAAGGAAAACAGTAAACAGATTAAGAATTAGAAAATACCCCCACCTCAATAAGAGGTTATCCGTGATCCGACAAGATAAAAAGTCAAGCCTAAGGTGTACGGTCCAACCGATAGCCTACAAAAAGTACCGCGATAGCTTAGATCCTCAAAGGATTAAAAGACGAATATAAAAAAAGAAACGATCGAGGAGACGGGACGGATAAGGAAGACTCGAAGATTAAGGATATCAAGACAAGTGTGGAAGGTAAACTTGATAAAAAGGGTTGACTCGACCGAGACCCCCGACTCCCGACAAAGCAACGAAAACAAACGACTCGAAACAACTCGTGAAAACACTCGCCAGTGCACCCACGACGCACCCGACAAAACCCGATAAAACCCTACACACAAAACCACTCGCACGGTCGTGTAAAAACCGCCCACGACTGTGCCCCATCTTCCAGTGGCTACGCACGGTCGCTCACCCCTAACGCACGGTCGTGTCCCAGCGCACGGTCCTGCGCGGACCAGCTTACACAGCAGCGCCGCCTTCACCATCTTCTTCCTCTAGCTTTGGCCGGCGACTCCCATCACCGGCAACACCTCTACAACCATAACCGGCAACCTCCAACATCACACAACACAACAACCCAAGCAAGAACAACATACACACAACACACACACCAAACTCAAGCTATACCACCCCAAAACCATACAAACCCAACTCCGGCCACACCGCCCCTCCGGCGGCTCCACCTCCTCCAACCCATGACCAAACATCCCGAAATAGTTATCTACCACCCCGGCAAGGAAGATGAGAGAGAGAAAACAAGAAACGAGGAGAGAGAAAAGGTGATGAACTCAAACAAGGTTTTTCCAGCGGTTGACCGGTGATTTGCCGGCGATCCGACCGTTGGAACGAAGAAATAAAATGGTCACTAGACTCGCCTCGACGAGAGCTATGACCTATGTGAAAACCGTTCGATTCCGAGAAGGTTGACTTTTCCGGCCACCGGCGGCGGCCGCCGGAAAAAGGAAAGAGAAGAAAGAGAGAAACTTACGTGTTTCGATAATGAGCTCGTGTGATTATCATCTTAAAAACGTCCTATATATACTTCTCCAAAAATAACCACTATTCATGTTAAATATCACGTATTCTACCCTTCGCATATGTCTTATATACGTCGTATTCTTCGTTCCACTGTTTTCTTCACTACTCGAGCTACGAAGCTCTGATTGACCTCTAGTTCGTTTCTATTTTCTCCTTTTTTCCGTCACGATTCTTATGATATAAAAATCTTCTAGGTTCCATGTCTAAAAATTACACCCTTCTAAAAACCGGCGTCATACACATATCTGTAACGCACATAAATAAAATTTAAACACCCAAAATTAACACACATAGAGTTATTTCAATTACGGGTTTAATTATTTAATTATCCAATTATGCTTCGTTTTGTCCTGGGCGCTACATCCCTTACCCCTTAAAAAAATTTCGTCCTCGAAATTAAATGCGTACCTAAGAAAAGCAAATCAGGATATTTCGTTCGAATATGATCTTCTAGTTCCCACGTGGCTTCTTCCTTCCCATGTCGATTCCACTGAACCTTAACTATGGGCACTTCTCGATTCCTTTGCTGACGCTTTTTCCTATCCAGAATGGCTATAGGAAATTCTTCATAGGTCAAATCTTTCTCCCATTCCACGTCTTCTTGTTCGATAATGTGACTTGGGTCGAAAATGTACTTCCTTAGCATAGATACATGGAAGACATTGTGTACTCCGATGAGGTTCGGAGGTAAAGCTAATCGATATGCGACCTCTCCAACTCGTTCCAAAATCTCAAAGGGTCCTATATATCTCGGTTTCAGTTTTCCTTTCTGTCCGAATCGACGAACTCCTTTAGTGGGTGACACCCTCAGAAAAACTTTGTCTTCCACCTCGAATTTCAACTCCCGTCGTCTCTTATCTAAGTATGCTTTTTATCGGTCTTGTGCTATCTTCATTCTTTCCCGAATTTTACTTATGACCTCTACTGTCTGTTCTACCAATTCGGGTCCCAAAACCTTCTTTTCGCCTACTTCGTCCCAACAAACAGGAGAGCGACATTTCCTTCCATAAAGAGCTTCATACGGCGCCATCCCAATTGTGGATTGATAACTGTTGTTGTAGGTGAATTCTACTAGGCACAAGTGTTCTTCCCAAGTCCCTTGAAGATCCAGAACACAAGCTCTTAACATATCTTCCAGAATCTGTATTGTCCTTTCTGACTGTCCGTCTGTTTGTGGATGAAAAGCTGTACTGAAAGCTAGCCTGGTTCCCAACTCCTTTTGTAAACTCTGCCAGAATCTGGATGTAAATCGAGGATCTCTATCTGACACTATAGTAACTGGTATACCATGTAATCGGACAAACTCTTCAAGATAAATCCGAGCCAACTTATCTAACCCGAAAGTCATCTTAATCGGTAGAAAGCGTGCAGACTTTGTTAATCTATCCACAATGACCCATACTGCATGGTTCCCTCACTTGGTTCTTGGCAGACCAACTACAAAATCCATAGCTATATGCTCTCATTTCCATTCCGAAATTTCCAATAGAGTTAGCAATCCAGCTGGTCGTTGGTGTTCAGCTTTTACTTGTTGACATACCAAACATTTCTTGACGAACAGTCCGATGCTTCTTTTCATACTTTCCCACCAAAAGTTTTCCCTCAAATCTCGGTACATTTTCGTACCTCCAGGATGCGCTGACAACGGCGTGCAATGAGCTTCTTCTAGGATTTCTTCTCTCAGATTCTCGTCCTTTGGCACACATATTCTTCCCCTGAAAACAAGAGCTCCATCCGTTGCAAAGGAGAAGCCCTCTGTTTTTCCACTGTCCATGCGAGATTTCATCTTTGTTAAGAAGTCATCTTTCTTTTGAGCTTCAAGAATTCGTTCACGAAGTGTGGGTTTCACAACCAGAGTTGTCATCATGGCTTCGATGTTGTTCGGAGGTGATATCATTTCCAGATTCAATCTTGACATTTCTTCGACCAGTTGATGTTGGTTGGTGATCATAGACATCATAATCCCTTTTCCTTTTCTACTAAGTGCATCGGCCACCACATTTGCTTTTCCGGGATGATAATGGATTGTAACGTCATAATCCTTTACTAACTCTAACCACCTTCTCTGTCTCATGTTCAGCTCTTTCTGTTCGAAAAAATACTTCAAGCTCTTATGATCTGTGTATATCTCGCACTTCACGCCATACAGATAATATCTCCAAATTTTAAGAGCGTGAATAACCGCAGCCAATTCCAAATCGTGTGTCGGATAGTTTTGTTTGTGAGCTTTCAGTTGTCGGGATGCATAAGCCACCACTTTTCCTTGCTGCATCAGAACACACCCCAAACCTTGTTTAGACGCATCACTGTAGATCACAAACCCCTTTGTTACATCCGGAACTGTCAAGATTGGTGCTTCTGTCAGTTTCTTCTTTAGCTCTTGGAAACTTTGCTCGCACTGTTCCGTCCATTGAAACTTTACATCCTTCCACGTCAGACGAGTTATAGGAGCAGCAATCTGTGAAAATCCATTTATAAACCTTCGATAATACCCCGCCATACCAATAAAGCTCCGTACTTCCTTGATATTGGTTGAAGTTTCCCATTTGCTGACAGCTGCAACTTTGTCGGGGTCTACCTCAATCCCTTGTGATGAGACAATATGTCCAAGAAAACCTATCTTATCCATCCAAAATTCGCATTTTTTGAATTTTGCAAAGAGCTTTTCTTTCCGAAGAACTTCCAGTGCAATCCTAAGATGTTGCTCATGTTGTGTCTTATCACATGAATAGATGAGAATATCGTCGATAAACACGATAACAAATTGATCGAGATATGCATGGAAAACACGATTCATCAGATCCATGAAGACAGCTAGTGCATTGTTAAGTCCAAATGGCATCACTACAAACTCGTAGTGGCCATATCTGGTCCTGAATGCTGTTTTAGACATATCAGCATCTTTAACTTTCACTTGATGATATCCGGACCTTAAATCGATCTTCGAGAATACGCTAGTATCTCTTAACTGGACAAAAAGATCATCAATTCGAGGTAGTGGATATTTGTTCTTGATCGTTCTCTTGTTCAGCTCCCTGTAATCAATACACATCCGGAAGCTTCCGTCTTTCTTCTTCACAAATAGCACCGGAGCTCCCCAAGGAGACACACTCGGTCTAATGAAACCCTTGTCCAGAAGTTCTTGTAGTTGCACCTTCAATTCTTATAATTCTTTCGGTGCCATTCAGTAAGAAGCTTTCGACACTGGTGCTGATCCTGGTACAAGATCAATCCCAAAGGTCACCTGACGATCTGGTGGAGGACCAGGTAAATCTTTGGGAAATACGTCTATAAATTCTCTTACCATCGGTACATCCTCAATGGAACTCATCTCTCGTTCTAACCTCTCCATACTGACCAACCAAGCTTCGCAATCTCCTTTGCTAAGCATTTGGGTTGCCTTCATAACCGATATAATTCTCGTGTCAATCTTAACTTGTGTCCCATAAAAAGTGAACTCGGGTTCTCCCGGTGTTTGAAAAATTATCTCTCTTGTACTGCACTTGATCACTGCATGATTCGACTTAAGCCAGTCCATTCCGAGGATAACATCGAAATCCTTCATCTCCAATGCATGAAGATCAGCCATAAGGATCCTATTCTCAAAAGCGATACGTAGGTGATGATATAGGTTTTTCGTCTTTACCGTCTTTCCTGACGGAATACTAACCTCTAGGGTTTTGGCATCTACCCTACTATCCTCAAACTTCAACAGCTTACAGAAATCGACAGAGATAAACGAGTGGGTTGCTCCCGTATCAAATAAAATGAGAGCAGGTATACCGCATACTGTTAACATACCTGTCATTGTCTCCGTCCCTTCTGCAGCCTCCGGGCGAGTAATAGCAAAAGCCCGAGCTCTACCGGCTACCGGCCTCGAACTTGTGGGTGCAGTCGCTGGGCTCTTCACCTTCCTACAATTCGACGCGATATGCCCCGGCTCTCCACATGAGTAGCAGTTCCGTGTTTCTGGTTGACATGGCCCCATGTGTACCCTTCGGCATCTGGAACACGGATTCCCAAGTCGAGGAGTGGGAAGAAGTGGAGCGTTGTTCTCTCTCAGAAACTTGTTTTGGGTAACGCCTTGACTCGGCCCTGTCCACTTTCTTTTCATCGGCGTCGGAGCAAATCTCTTTGGAGGCACCACATCCAATCGCAGTCGGGAGGCAATTTCTTGAGCTCTCTCAATTATACTGGAATAAGTCATAATTCCTTGTCCGGCTAGGATCGATCCAATCTCCGGGCGTAGACCCTTTTCGAATCTCCGAGCCTTTTTGGCATCAGTGTCGACCAGATGAGTGGCATATCTGCTTAGATAATTAAATTTCCATTCGTATTCCCCGACCGTCTAGTTCATTGACGTACACAGCATTTAGCATTTCTCAAATGAGAATCAAAATAAGGAAAACAGTAAACAGATTAAGAATTAGAAAATACCCCCACCTCAATAAGAGGTTATCACGTGATCCGACAAGATAAAGAGCCAAGCCTAAGGTGTACGGTCCAACCGATAGCCTACAAAAAGTACAGCGATAGCTTAGATCCTCAAAGGATTAAAAGACGAATATAAATAAAGAAACGATCGAGGAGACGGGACGGATAAGGAAGACTCGAAGATTAAGGATATCAAGATAAGTGTGGAAGGTAAACTTGATAAAAAGGGTTGACTCGACCGAGACCCCTGACTCCCGACAAAGCAACGAAAACAAACGACTCGAAACAACCCGTGAAAACACTCGCCAGTGCGCCCACGACGCACCCGACAAAACCCTACACACAAAACCACTCGCACGGTCGTGCAAAAACCGCCCACGACCGTGCCCCACAATACTCGACCGTGCCCTATCTTCCAGTGGCTACTCACGGTCGCTCACCCCTAGCGCACGGCTGTGCCCTATAGCACGGTCGTGCCCCAGCGCACGATCCTGTGCGGACCAGCTTACACAGCAGCGCTGCCTTCACCATCTTCTTCCTCTAGCTTTGGCCGGCGACTCCCGTCACCGGCAACACCTCTACCACCATAACCGGCAACCTCCAACATCACACAACACAACAACCCAAGCAAGAACAACATACACACAACACACACACCAAACTCAAGCTATACCACCCCAAAACCATACAAACCCAACTCCGGCCACACCGCCCCTCCGGCGGCTCCACCTCCTCCAACCCATGACCAAACACCCCGAAATGGTTATCTACCACCCCGGCAAGGAAGACGAGAGAGAGAAAATAAGAAACGAGGGAGAGAAAAGGTGATGAACTCAAACAAGGTTTTTCCGGTGGTTGACCGGCGATTTGCCGGTGATCCGACCGTCGGAACAAATAAATGAAACCGTCACTAGACTCGCCTCGACGAGAGCTACGACCTATGTGAAAACCGTTCGATTCCGAGAAGGTTGACTTTTCCGGCCACCGGTGGCGGCCGCGGGAAAAAGGAAAGAGAAGAAAGAGAGAAACTTACGTGTGTTTCGATAATGAGCTCGTGTGATTATCATCTTAAAAACGTCCTATATATACTTCTCCAAAAATAACCACTATTCATGTTAAATATCTCGTATTCTACCCTTCGCATACGTCTCATATACGTCGTATTCTTCGTTCCACTGTTTTCTTCACTACTCGAGCTACGAAGCTCCGATTGACCTCTAGTTCGTTTCTATTTTCTCATTTTTCCGTCATGATTCTCATGATATAAAAATCTTCTAGGTTCCATGTCTAAAAATTACACCCTTCTAAACCGGCGTCATACACATATCTGTAACGCACATAAATAAAATTTAAATACCCAAAATTAACACACATAGAGTTATTTCAATTACGGGTTTAATTATTTAATTATCCAATTATGCTTTGTTTTGTCCTGGGCGCTACATGTATGCATGTTTTGGTATGAGCTAAAATTAACTAAGTATTAAATTGATGTCGATAATTAGGGTGTAATTTTGTGTGGTGGTAGTCACGAGGGTGACTTGGTTAGTTTGGTGAATGGACTACCTTGAATGTATGTTAAGCACCTACCTTAATTTAGAGAGGTCCGAGCCTAAATAATTTTTTTTTAAATGTGTTTGCATATCTAGTTCGACATTCTTGTCCGATCTCTATGTCAATAAAGTGTTAAACACTTTTGTGAAGGACAGTAGAATTTGCTTAATGGGTATTAGGAGTAAACCTTACATACATATTCCCATGTCTCATATCCTACCAATGACATTACCACTAGTGTGCCAAATTTGAGCCTTAAAAGCCTTTTTCTTCATAATTTAGCATATTACAAGCCAATTAAAATCCCTTCTTTCTATAGCCTTCTACACTTTGAACCCAATCAAGGATAACATGAGCTCCCAACATGTTTTATTTCCCTTGTGAGTCGTGTCGTTAGTCATTAGTATCATTCTCCATCATATATTTTTGGAGTTATCACTAGGTCGTGAGTTGTAATTTTATTTTTATTTTTATTGTTATGTTAGTCGTAATGGGTATTTTGATTATCCTTTCATTTAGGATTTACCATCCATAGTTGCTAGGTTGTAACCCCTTCCTCTTCCAGAAAAAAAAAACCAGAAAAAGAAAAAGAATAAAGGAAGAGGAGTATGGGATTTTTTATTATTATTTGGCATTATGTAATCGACTTGGATGTGCACTTTAGACCCATTTTTATGGTCTTTTCATCATGTTAAGCCTCTTATATTATGATTGAGTACTATGGATTTAGATGTTGTGAGTAAGCTATCATTGAGCATTTATGTTCAGATATGCTTTGGTGTGTTTATGAGTCTGTTGTGTCGTTTTGAGTCATCGTTGGAAGTTTTACGTAAACCCCTTGATTCTTATTAACTCACTTAGCCATATACATATCCTACCTTACCCCTAGCCATGTTACACCGAATTTACCCATAGATTCTACATACCGGGTGATATGACATGTGTCGTACAAGGCTAGTATGCATAACTTGAGTGTGATCTCTCATATGTTAGCCCGAGTGTTGAGTGTTCACGAGAGCATTGGTGAGCTATATATTCATTTGGTAAGAATGTACATTCATGTGTTTGTAGTCCACAGACCAGTGCAGTATGGGTTTGCACACTCATAGTTGTATTTTAGTTAACGATAGAAAATGCAATGCTTAGTAAATTTAAAGCTCGTACCTTGTTTTGTTGGGTTGTGTCTTTTGTGGTGTTTAATGCTTGAGGAAAAGCATCGTTTTAGTGTGGGGGAGTTTGATAGGTTGTGTAATTGCATGTTTTTCATTATTAATTTGTATGATTTTTAGAGCGTATAGCACTAATTGTGTTATTTTTATATGTTTTGATGTCCTAGGACTTATGAGTAAGGTTAGTGGAGAAATGAGATGAAAATGGAACCAATTTCAGATTTACAGTTGACTTAGAGCGTGGACACGAGAATTCCAGCGGGATTTTCATTTTTTGAAGAAGTTGGAGATTACTACTTCTATAATTAAGAGATGGGATTATAGTTTCCTTATTCCCATACAACTCTTATTTATTTTCCTTATGAGATTTAATTAGTCATTATTAGATATTTTGTATTTTTCCTATTTTAGATAATTATTAGGATTCTATCTCTAGATATAAGAGAGATATAAAATTCTTTTAGACCTAATTTTGGATTCACGTAAAAAACCAGCAGGGGCTGGAGAATTTTGGCTTGTTCTACTTCTTCACAAGACTACTTCTTATTTTATATGGTATTCAATCTTTTCTCTCTTAATTTTGTGCTCTTAATTATGAGTACGTGCTAAATTCCTACTTCTAGTTAAAGGGTTATTGAAGCCTTGAGTCTATGATTGTGAGATTTATTTGCTCGTATTAATTCAATCATTTGTAAGTATTTATTTATTCTCTGTATGTTCATGGTCATGATTATATTAAGGTTTATTGAATAACTGGCCAGTATTTGATAGTCCTAGTATAATCTATTGCTAATTGAAATGATAAATCCGTAATTGTTTGATGGTTTTGATAGAGTAGCGCAAGGCATAATTTTATTGCCTCATAAGCAATCTATTTTGTGCCTGAGAATAAATAATCTAATTGAAACGAGCCATGCTTGTGTGTTTGTGATTAGTAATTGGATCTCCTTAATTCTTAATGCTGTCAAAACTCTAAATCCTACGAGTGTCTCTAGGGTTGTCTTTTGATTAGAGTAGTAATTAACGAGCTTCTCTTAATTATCAATACAGTAAGAAGTGATTGGTGGTTAGGTGATTATCAATCACCATAACCAATTTATTTATGATCTGTTGAATTATTTTTTGCATCAATGATCAATTGAGTGAATTAAGGTGGAAATAATTTCTTTAACTAGAGCTTTCTCATATTGATTTAAAACCCTTTTTGTAGCGCCTCAGATCAAAACGAGCATAATTTATTAATTAAATATTTCAACGCATGACTTAATAATTATGTGCGTTTGCTTTGACTGTTTAATTAATTTCGTGGATTTCAGATAAGTGTTTAATGCATGTTTTAGATCGATAATTTTATTAGACGTGGAACATAGGGTAATTTTATACCACTAGATGCGTTTTGGAAAAATGAGAAGATAGAAATGAACTAGAGGTTAATCGGAGATCTGTAGCTTAAACGACAATGAAAAGAACAAAACACGAAGTTTCGGAAATATTGGGAGATATTTACGGTGAATAGTGAAACGAGATATTTTGGTGAATAGTAACTTTTCCAACTCTATAAATAGAGGCTCCTTTCAGTTCATTTTCACCCCTTTCTTCAAACGAGCCAAAAGCGCCGAAAACACGTAAGTCTCTCTTCTCTCTCTCGTTTCTTTTTCGGCCTCCGACGCCGCCACCGGAGCCGCCGCCGGCGCAGTGGTGCCGCCACCGGAGTTTACCGGAAAATTTCAAAGTTGTCGGTTTCGAACGATTTTTGCATAGGTTGTAGCTCTCATCGAGGTGAGTCTAATGTTGGTCTTATTTTTCCATTCCAACGGTTAGATCGCCGGCAAATCGCCAGTCAACTGCCGGAAAAACCTAAGTTTGGAGTCTACCACCTTTTCTCTTTCCTCGTTTCTTGTTTTCTCTCTCTTGTTTTCCTAGCCAGAGTGGTAGATAGCCATCCTGGAGTATAGGACCACAGGTTGGGGGTGGTGGAGCCGTTAGGGGAGGCGGCGTGGCCGGAGTTGTGTGTGAGTGGTTTTGGGTGAGAAGCTTGGGTTTATGTGTGTGTGTGATCTCTGTTGGGGGCGGCACAGGTGGTGCCGCCATGAGGAAAGTAATAACCGGCGTTGGTGATACACCGGTGGGTTGTGACGATGGGTTTGGCGCAAAGTGATAACTGGAGGTTGGCGCACGGTCGTGCCGGAGGGCACGGTCGTGCGCTAGCCGACAGTAATTACTGGAGGGTGGCGCACGGCCGTGCCAGGAGGGCACGGTCGTGCACTGAGTGGGCGCGCCGGGAGAGGGTGCCGGGTGTGGGGCGTGTATCGGGAGACGTCGTGTTCTCCAATCCTTTTTCCGTACTTACCTTGTTTTACCCTCCAAACTCTATATACTTTGTTTGAGATCATATCAACTTCGAACGAGCTCGTTCCTTATCCAATCCTTAGAGCTCTCGACTCGTCACATTTTTAACGCTCGTCTTTCTTCCAGAAGAAACGTTTATCACTTTAATTATAATTAATAAAGATCTAAGTATACCGTAACCTGTGTAGGCGATTTGTTGGATTAAGATTGACTTACTTGATTGGATTGAGCCTGGGTTACTGCTGGATTACGCTAGAGATACTTTGAGATTGAGTAGGGTCGGGTGATACCCGTACCTGAGATTGAGTAGGGTCGGGTGATACCCGTACCTGAGTTTCTGTAGGGTCAGGTAATACCTGCACCTGAGATTTGTAGGGGTAAGACGGGGGATACCCGCACCTGAGTTGGGTTGCGAAATACATGTTATACTTTTTATGTGCTGTGACAATATGACTGAATGTTACTATTTCTATATTTTATATCTGTTGATTGCTAAAAGAGCCGGATTTCATCCCCACGAGTGTATTCCACGCACTCACCCCCTATTCTGTAATTCACGTTACAGGAGATGTTGAGCATGAGGAACCTTAGTCGAAGAGAGGAAGTATTGTTTCTGGTTTTGTTGTAATGAGACGAGGTCTCTCAAACATTTCTAAAATAATGTTTTAATTTAACTCACATTTTGTAATATTTTAAAGTTTATTCATGTTTTGTACTAATTCGGAGTATTCTATGAACGAGAGATCCTGATGTTGTTTCCGCTGTTTTATTATGATGTTTATATCGGTAGTGAGACCGATTGTTTTTGGCAGAGGCCGATTGTTGATATGAAAAAGGATTTTCATCATCTCTTATCTCTTTCTTCTGTTGTTTCCTGCTTATTCTTTCTGTATGTTATGTGTCTCTTGCTATTTCTCTCTTCACGCCCAACGGTAAAACTCTGATAAAATACGAAAAGATTTTGGGGCGTGACAAATGGTATCAGAGCAGTTCTAACATTGAGAACTTGCTCGAACTGGTTTTAAAATGGGAAAAACATAATGTCAAAAGTGTGATTTGAAAATGAGAAAAGGTTTTTGGAATGGGTTTTAAAGTGGGAAAACATGTGATTTGAAAACGTGAAAAGGTTTTTGAAAAGACATAGATAGGCGATATCCTCTCTCCATAGATGACCCCCCTGATTGTAATACTTGTGAAATATAATGCTCGCTTGTTGTGTGGGATATATTATAAGGGTTAGTTTCGTATGTTGTCTATAGAGCGAAATGCCACGAGGACGACCATGAAGGAATAAGCCATCGATGGAGAATCCATCCGAAAATGATGTGAACGCCGTGAATAGAGATTGGAAGTCTTTACTAAGGGACTCAGCCCGACAACACGAGACCGTACAAGCTATGCTACCACCATCATATGAAATGGTGCCAACCGAATCATTGAACAGTTTCGATAATTCTATCCACCAACCTTCAATGGAGAAGGAGAACCGATCAAAGCTGAGGAGTGGTTGAGGACGTTGGATCAATTCTTTGGACATTTGGCATGCACAGAGGAGCAGAAGATCTCCTGTGCCATTTGCAACTCACCAAAGGAACCAGCTATTTATGGGAAAGACAAGAAAGGAGTATGTCGCCGGAATTCAGGAGCGCTATATCCTGGGGAGTCTTCAAGGAGTTGATTAAACAAGAATACCTGTCCCAGTCATACCGTGACCAAAAAGAGGCAGATTTCCTACGCATTCGTCAAGAAACCACCTCCGTAGAAGAATACATGAGGAGATTCAACCGATTAAGCAGGTACACACCCCATCTAGTGGATACGAATGCTAAGAAGACTCAACACTTTGAGAGGGGTCTTCGTAGGGAGATAGGCTCCATTCTGGCAGGACATGGAGAAATGTCTTATGTCGCGGTTACAAAAAGAGCCCAAGTGATCTCTTCTCGTTTCTGTTTAGACGGTGAGCCATCCAAGAGGGTGGAGGTGGCGACAGGAAAGAGGAAATGGATCGGTCCTAGTCAAGGCCCTGGCCGACATAAGTTCTCACAGGCCAATAAAGCTCCGCTTCTCCCTACTCCCACGCTAGGGAACTCATGCTCCAAGTGTGGAGGGTCGCATGTAGGACTTTGCCTCCATGGAACCCGACTTTGCTACAGGTGTGGAGAGCCGGGACACATTGCGGCTAATTGTCAGAGGTTCAGAAAACCAGTAGCGGCAACTCGAAGGCCAGGAACGAGCGTTCACCCTCTCTAGTACCGAGACTGTCGAGGGATAGATTCCAGACGATGAACATTTAGTATTCTATATGTATATGTGTAGGGTAGTTGATATATCGCAGATAGTGTACATACACCTTTTGGATGGTGTAAGGCTACCCTTATTAGGCTTCTATGTATATACGCATATGTACGTTCTCGCACTTTTTATATAAGTATATGTTTATGCCTCTTCACGTGTAACGCGCTAATCTACTTACATATAACAATATTGCGTTATCCCAACGACTTATACATATATGTATATCGTAACATAATTATGTCGAGAGGAAGACCCCGAAAGGAGCAACCACAGCCGGCTAATCAGCCGGAGTGGGAGGAGAACACTAACGTAGGTGACTTGGCTATAGTGCTAAAGGGTTTAGCGCAGCACTTTGAGGAAACCCGAGCCGCCCCACAGCCGGCAAGAATCGACCTGAATCTCATCCATGAACAGTTCCAGCGGTTTAACCCGCCAACTTTTGATGGAAAGGGAGAGCCAACTGATGCGGAAGAGTGGCTAAGGTCACTCGATCGATTGTTTGGCACCTAATGTGCTCCAAGGAACAGATGGTCAGCTGTGCCATCTTTCAGCTCACCGATGAGGTGAGTCACTGGTGGGACTCGTACGAGCGAACGCTGCTGCCCGCTCAAAGAGAGGGAATGTCGTGGGAAGAATTCAAAGAAGTGGTTTCTCATCACTTCATCCCTCAACATTATCGGGACCAGAAGGAGACATAGTTCCTTCACCTCCGACAGGGAAGCTCAACTGTGGGAGATTATGAGCGGCAATTCAATCACCTGAGTCGGTATGCTCCACACATGGTAGATACCGACCTCAAGAAGGCCCAAAGGTTTGAGAAAGGCCTTCGTTCAGAAATTAGTTCGATTCTCGCTGGGAAGGGGAAGATGACATACGCAAGTGTCATCGAGAGAGCCCAGGAGATCGCCTCATGGATGAGTTTGGATGCTCTATCTCCTCAGAAGGATTTTCCAACTCCTGGGAAAAGGAAGTGGACTGGCCAGGAACTTACTCAGAACAAATTTCCCAGGGTAGCCAATGTGCCACTTCTCCCCACTCCCAAACCCGGAAACTCGTGTGCTAGATGCAGAAGGATACACATAGGACCATGTCAGCCAGAGACACGAAGTTGTTATTGGTGTGGGATACCAGGACACATCTCCACTAACTGCCCGAGGTCTCGAAATCGATCAGCTACAGCTCCAAGCCAGCCAAAGACACGAAGTTGCTATCGGTGTGGAATACCAGGACACATCTCTAATAATTGTCTGAGGTCTCAAAACCCACCGGCTACAGCCCCAAACTCGAGGCCAGTGGCAGACAGGGCACGGGCTTTCGCTCTTACGCACCCGGAGACCGTTGAAGAAATAGAGATGATGACAGGTACGTTATCTGTATATGATATACCTGTTTACATCTTGTTTGATACTGGAGTGAAATGCACTTTCCTATCTATCAACGTAATTGCTGAAGCATGAGGATGACAGGATAGTCGCTCGGACTATAGAAGTTTTTTTTTATTTATTCCCTCGGGAAAGACGGAAAGAACAGAACACCTACACCGTCACCTTAGAATTGTTTTAGAAGATAAGATTCTTCTAGTGATCTTCACGCTTGGGAGATAAAGAATTTTGACACAATCTTGGGGATGGACTGGCTAGAGTCCAGTCACGCGGTAATCAAATACCGTGCAAGGAAGACTGTCTTTCAAAGCATCTGGAAAACCAGAGATCACCTTCCATGAGACCCAGATAATGTCGACTCAAGGAATAATTTGGATACAAAGGCAACCGAGATGCTTAGCGAAAAGAACTGCGAAGCTTGGTTGGTCAACATGGGAAAAAAAAAACCCAAGCAAGCATTAACTTCTACCGAGAAGATGTCGGTGATAAAGGAATGCATAGACGTTTTTACTGAAGATTTATCTAGCTCTCCACCGGATCGACAAGCAACAATCGAGATTAATCTCGTCTCTTCAACTCTCTCTCTCTTCTCTTTCTCATTCTCCATCTCTCTCTCTTTTCTTTACCTCTATCGAAATTTATTTACATTCGCTGATGAAGGAATACGACTTACCAATACCAACTATTCCACGACCTACTCTGCAAGTGAACGATGAAGATAAAAAATATATAGGATGATTAATACAACGAACAGTACAACGAGTTGAAGAAGAAGAGGAACGAGAAACAAAAGTGAGATCTGAATTGGAGAAGCCTAGGATCGGGGAAAGTTCTGAACATCAAGCTTAGCCAGATAATCAAGGAATTTGCAAGTCTGAGTTATTTTCCTTGACGAGAAATAAAAAGAAAGAGGCAACAAGGAAATGAGAGGATGAGAGTTTTAACAAAGTATCTTGATTCGCAGCTCTTAGTACACGTTTAGTTCCGAGTCGTTCTTAGTACGCGTTTAATTTCGAGGACGAAATTCTTTTAAGGGGTAAGGGATGTAGCGCCCCGGATCAAAACGAGCATAATTTATTAATTAAATATTTTAATGCATGACTTAATAATTATGTGCGTCTGCTTTGACTGTTTAATTAATTTCGTGCGTTTCAGATAAGTGTTTAATGCATGTTTTAGATCGATAATTTTATTAGACGTGGAACATAGGGTAATTTTATACCACTAGATGTGTTTTGGAAAAACGAGAAGATAGAAATGAACTAGAGGTTAATCGGAGATCTGTAGCTTAAACGGCGATGAAAAGAACAAAACACGAAGTTTTGGAAATATCGGGAGATATTTACGGTGAATAGTGAAACGAGATATTTTGGTGAATAGTAACTTTTCCAACTTTATAAATAGAGGCCCCTTTCAGCTCATTTTCCGAAAACACGTAAGTCTCTCTTCTCTCTCTCGTTTCGTTTTCGGCCTCCGGTGCCGCCGCCGGAGCCACCGTCGGCGCGGTGGTGCCACCATCAGAGTTCGCCGGAAAATTTCAAAGTTGTCGGTTTCGAACGATTTTCGCATAAGTTGTAGCTCTCATCGAGGCGAGTCTAGTGTTGGTCTTGTTTTTCCGTGCGCCAACCTCCAGTGGCTCCTGCTAACTCGCGCATGGTCGTGCCCTCCGACACGACCGTGCACCAGCGCGCCCAGCAATTGCTCGCCCGACAGTTTCTCCGGCTGCCTCCAACGGCAACAACAACACCCGATTCTTCCCCCTCCCGATCCTCCGACTGTCTTGTTTCAACACAGTACAACATCACTGATATGATACCACTCTATCCCAACCCCATCACACACACAAACATATAAATATACAAACACACTTATCACCAAAAACGCTTGTTGCCGATTTGTTGGATTAAGATTGACTTACTTGATTGGATTGAGCTTGGGTTACTGCTGGATTGCGCTTGAGATATTTTGACATTTGAGAGTTTCGAACAAGGTGGGGGTAATTTCTATCTCTTTATTTTTTTACAATTTTACCTATTTAAAAGTATGATTGACGGAATACTAAATGTTGTGATTATATGCTTTGAATACATGTTCATGATATACTGTGAAAGGACGTGGGTCCATATTCATTCTTACGTAGGGTCGGGAGATGCCCGTACCTGAGTTTCCGTAAGGTCGGGAGATACCCGTACCTAAGATATTGTAGGGTCGGGTGATACCCGTACCTGAGTTTCCGTAGGGTCGGGTGATACCCGTACCTGAGATTGAGTAGGGTCGGGTGATACCCGTACCTGAGTTTCTGTAGGGTCAGGTAATACCTGCACCTGAGATTTGTAGGGGTAAGACGGGGGATACCCGCACCTGAGTTGGGTTGCGAAATACATGCTATACTTTTTATGTGCTGTGACAATATGACTGAATGTTACTATTTCTGTATTTTATATCTGTTGATTGCTAAAAGAGCCGGATTTCATCCCCACGAGTGTATTCCACGCACTCACCCCCTATTCTGTAATTCACGTTACAGGAGATGTTGAGCATGAGGAACCTTAGTCGGAGAGAGGAAGTGTTGTTTCTGGTTTTGTTGTAATGAGACGAGATCTCTCAAATATTTCTAAAATAATGTTTTAATTTAACTCACATTTTGTAATATTTTAAAGTTTATTCATGTTTTGTACTAATTCGGAGTATTCTATGAACGAGAGATCCTGATGTTGTTTCCGCTGTTTTATTATGATGTTTATATCGGTAGTGAGACCGATTGTTTTTGGCAGAGGCTAATTGTTGATATGAAAAAGGATTTTCATCGTCCCTTATCTCTTTCTTCTGTTGTCTCCTGTTTATTCTTTCTATATGTTATGCATCTCTTGCTATTTCTCTCTTCACACCCAATGGTAAAACTCTGATAAAATACGAAAAAAATTTGGGGCGTGACACTTTTCATCTATGTTAATTTTTATTCTTGCTCTCATTGTTAGTTTACACCTTAGTTTATTAGTTTTGGTTTAATAAATTCAATTTGTGCCTCATAAATCTGAAATTTTGGACTATGCATATATAGAAGGTATAGTATATCTTAAAGTTTATGAACATTATGTGTTTGTGTTATGAACATTATGTATTTTGTTGAAAACCTGGAGTTATTTGATTTGATTGGTTACCTTGATTGGTTGATGTGATGAGTTATATTTTTTGGTTATATTGTAGGGTGTTTGAGGTAGATTGGTTGAAGTTGTGTAGAGGAGAGATAAGGATCTTGAACTTGGTAGCTTTTGAAGTGGAGTTCTTGAAGTTGTGTAGAAGGAGAGACACGAATTAATCTTGGACTTTGTTGCTTTTGAATGGATATGTTGCAGTAAACTTTACGTTATGTTGATCGATTTTAACAATATACAAGATATTGATAGTAATGTGATGATGGGTTTGGTTGCAATCAAATTTAAAATCGTACATTTTTTATTTATGATTTATTGATTATAAATTACAATAGATTATAAAGGTATAAATAAAAAGGACAACACAAAAAATACAGGAAAAATACCGTTGTGGAAAAAAGAACATGACAACGGTTATTTACTATTGTGTCAACCGTTGTCGTTATTGTATATGACAATGGTTAATAACCCTTATAAAACTGTTGTTGTTGACTCCAATGATAACGGTTATTAACCGTTGTGCATGTGTTGTAAATGCGCGCTCAAATACGACAGTTGGCTGACCGTTGTGCCAACTGTTGTTGTTATCATCTATGATAATGGTTATTAACCATTGTGGTTGAGGGGGTCTACGACAACACCATCTTCCACAACGGTAAAAAATGGTCTACAACAACGGTTAATAACCGTTGTCGTTGTGCATTTTTCTTGTAGTGTATAACTCTTAATTTTGTATGCAATACTACATAATCATGGTTAAAAAGCATATCATCGATATAGATGCATCCAAACTCATTACAGTAATGGTTTGTAATGCAACAAAGGTTGTATCCAATGATATCTTTAAAAAAATATTGTTGCATAAGATTGATGTTTATGTATCCAATACCATTGCACCAATGATTTTGATGTTGCATAGGATCTAAAATCATTGCAACCATTGTTGCATATGTATCCAAAATCATTGCAACAATGGTTTTGATGTTGCATATGATCCAAAAAAATTGCAACCATTGTTGCATAAGACTGATGCATATGTATCTAAAATCATTGCAACAATGGTTTTGATGTTGCATAGGATCCAAAAACATTACAACCATGCTTTTATATCTTGCATATAATCGAAAACCATTGCAATAATGGTTTTGTATGCTAATCTTAGTTAACAAATATTGTTGTATATTATTACTAGACATGTATCTAGAATCAATGCAGTGTTGCAGTAAGATCGCAAACTATTTCTTTGATACTATATGATCCAAAACCATGCTAAAAAAGTTTTATATACAATGGAACCCAATTGAAACATTGATTCATATCATTGATTTTTTTTGTCTGCATCCACAACCCTTGTACCAATGATTTTCATATCGGTTTGCATACGATCCAAAACCGCTGCAACAATGAATTTGTAAACAATAATACCTTTTAATAGTTAAAATACATTGTTGCATATTATTGAGATATGCATGCATCCAAAAATAGGGTTTGATATACATTCATTGAAAGCAATTGCAATAGTGATTTTGATACCAATACGATTCAACACCAGTTGAACAATGATTTTGGATACATGTGTTATATTGAAACCCTAAATTAATGTTATCCCAAAAAAATATAGCACTTGAATACAACCTACCAAATAAGAAATGTATTCATTTAATACAAAGAAAGAAAAAAAAAAGAACAGTACAATAGAACACAACTAACAAGGAACATCGATTTTCCTACTCTTAACTTTGTATGAAAGCTTAATGTTTATACATTAACCTAGCACCATATACATCATATATATAACTTCTTGTCTTGAAAATACTAATATGCAGATCATAAATTGAAAATATTCCCATTACTAAACGTGGGATAGTAAAACTTTGATCTTGATGTACTTGTGTAGGACATAAACAATCTTGTAATATTGAGAAATAACTGATTGCACTCAATTATGATATGTTGTTCCATATATAAAAGAATGAAACCCACAATTTAAGTATGAATAATGATAATGACCAGAAAAATCTTTAGCCATTGAAATTTTAATATAATTTTTTTTAATGTGAGGCCTGAGCCTCTCTCTACTTATTGACTACTATATAGTTTTTGTATCTATGAATTTCATGTATTGTAATTATATGCTACTTGAGTTTAACATTTGTTTAGTTAGTCTTTTAAATTTAATCTTTTGGGGTATTTATTTTAATAAATTGGAATTATGTATAGGTGCTTTGTGACAATATAACATACATGTAAATGTGAGGATAGAAAAATAATAATTGATAGATTAATTGAAAAATGATTGACTCGATAAAATAATATATAGTTAATCATATTATACAAATAGTTAAAATTAGGAACTCAATCAAAAAATGGATCGGGTTATAGAAGTTGACATTATTATCAAATCATAAAGTAGTTGGTCTTACAAAATCAATGGTGTCATATCAAGTAAAACTTAAAATACTGAATTTTAAATTAATATATAAGAATTTATATCTTTTCAACTATAACTATTAAAATGAAAAACTAAAATAAATTTTTTGTCAACTTTTTAACATTTTGCAAAAATCAATAAAAGGATGGGTGGATTAGTGGCAAGCATGACTAATAATTAATATGAGTGATATGGTGTCCCTTCAACTTAATGGAGGGAAATATTTTATCCTATCAAAAAAAAGTAGAAAGTCATATATTTACATATACATATAGTAAAAAAAAAAAAAAAACTTCACAGGAGTCATTAAGGAAAGGGACGAAGAAGGTTAGTAACATATAATATATGTTGATGTGGTTTCGATTCAACCTTCTTACTCCGATCCAACCTTTTTCTTCTTCAACCCAAAAACTCAAAATCTTGGATCCAGAAACCTGCAAAATAAACACCGGGAGGGATTTCCGGCGATGGGACTCCGACGCTCAAGTCAGTCAAGAGAATAATTAATTCTAGAGAGAAATCGTGTATGTATGTGTTTTTGTTATAATTGTGCCTCTAAAATAAAAGAATGAATATAGCAAGTATATATACTCCCTGGAATACGTGGTAGTTAAGATTTGGCCCAAGAAATATGGGATATGGGTAACTGACCCGCGGAAATAGCGATTAGTTGGACTAAAACCTGTTTGTCACTTTTCACTGTTAATTAGTTCGTCGATACAACTCAAGCTGAATCAGTTTGTCATCATGAATCAGTTCGTCGTCAAGCTGAATCAGTTCGTCATCATGAATCAGTTCGTCATCAACCTAAATCAGTTCGTCATCATGAATCAATTCATCGTCAAGCTGAATCAGTTCGTCATCATGAATCTGTTCGTCGTCAAGCTGAATCAGTTCGTCATCATGAATCAGTTCGTCATCACAAATCAGTTCGTCGTCACGAATCAGTTTGGTTTCTGACTTTAGTGTGAAATTAAGGAAAAAAAGTCCGGTTCTTTTTAGTTCGACCATATCAAGTACTCCCCCCTTCGAAGTGCGTGTTTACACGCATTGGTGCAGTTCGCTAAACACTTTTGTCGAACACCCAACGCTCTTTTTCAAAGCGAAGTATCTTCTCAACGGCCTCTGTCCCATGTAAACGACACGTGGCAAATTGCGTTTCTTGCCGAGCGTCTCTTCATCTCTCACCATCTGACGGTTCTTAGTGAAATTTTGTTGTGTCTTTTTTGGAAAACACTATATATTCTTCTTATCTGTAACTATTCTTCTAGAATTCTGAATGTTATCAGAATCTTCCATCTGACAATTGTCACAAGTAATGCAAAATCGATATGTTCTTAACATAAAAGTTCGTACTCATAATCCACAAAGAGAAATGTAAGTTTCAATCATCACAAGTAATTAATCCGCATAAGTATGTCTAGAAAGCAAGTTCAACTGTAGTTCACTTAATCAGGACATCCCGAGGGAATGATTCGGTTCGTCATTCCGAGGGAATGTTTCAGTTCGTCATTCCGAGAGAATGTTTCAGTTCGTCATTCCGAGGGAATGTTTCAGTTCGTCTAATCAGGACATTCCGAGGGAATGTTTCAGTTTGTCATTCCGAGGGAATGTTTCAGTTCGTCATTTCGAGGGAATGTTTCACTTCGCTTAATCAGGACATTCCGAGGGAATGTTTCACTTTGCTTAATCAGGACACTCCGAGGGAGTGTTTACATTCCAAGGGAATGTTGTGGTTCGCTTAATCAAGACATTCCGAGGGAATGTTGCAGTTTGCTTAATCAAGACACTCCGAGGGAGTGTTTACATTCCGAGGGAATGTTTCGCTTCGCTTAATCAGGACACTCCGAGGGAGTGTTTACATTTCGAGGGAATGTTGCAGTTCGCTTAATCAGGACACTCCGAGGGAGTGTTTACATTCCGAGGGAATGTTGCGGTTCGCTTAATCAGCAAGCATAACAGTAATCATATGAAATCAGATAAAAAAAGAAAAGACACCGCAATTTAACGTGGTTCGGCTAAATTAGCCTACATTTACGGAGAATGAATATTTCTCATTTTATTCAGGTAAAGGAAATTGAAAAACAGTAGCAAGCAAAATACAGAAGTGTGGCACTTCAAGTATTGAATTCAAACCTGTTCGCCCCGCTTCATCATTAATCAGTTCTCCCGCTTCATCATAAATCAGTTCTCCTCAGTTCTCCCGCTTCATCATTAATCATTATTCAGTTATCCCGCTTCATCATAAATCAGTTCTCCCGCTTCATCATTCATCATTAATCAGTTCTCCCGTTTCATCATAAATCAGTTCTCCCACTTCATCATAAATCAGTTCTCCCGCTTCATCATAAATCAGTTCTCCTCAGTTCTCCCGCTTCATCATTAATCAGTTCTCCCATTTCATCATTAATCATTAATCAGTTCTCCCGCATCATCATTAATCATTAATCAGTTCTCCCGCTTCATCATAAATCATTATTCAGTTCTCCCGCTTCATCATAAATCATTATTCAGTTCTCTCGTTTCATCATAAATCAGTTCTCCCGCTTCATCATTAATCAGTTCTCCCGCTTCATCATTAATCATTAATCAGTTCTCTCACTTCATCATAAATCAGTTCTCCTCAGTTCTCTCGCTTCATCATAAATCAGTTCTCCTGCTTCATCATTAATCATTAATCAGTTCTCCCGCTTCATCATAAATCAGTTCTCCTCAGTTCTCCCGCTTCATCATTAATCAGTTCTCCCGCTTCATCATAAATCAGTTCTCTCACTTCATCATTAATCATTAATCAGTTCTCCCACTTCATCATAAATCAGTTCTCCTCAAATCATCGACCTTCTCAGATAGCTCCGCATGTTCCCATTTCTGGCCATGAGAATGACCAAACCGGCTCTCCCTTTCATCGGTCTGATATTTATCATTCTTCTGCCCTGCTTCCGCATGAACTTTCATATTATCATGTTGTGATTCCACTCGTTGCTTACCCAGAGCCTTTTGAACAGTAGCCGCTATCAAATCCGACAACTCATCTGGTGTTAACGTAATGGTATGAGACGGATCTATTGGAGTAGAACTCCGGCTGTTTTCTTCATCTTCCTGTCTTTTTGATGTCCCTTCTACTTCCAATGCTCTCTTAGATCCTCTGGTATTGACCATCTTAAATACTTCAACGTCTTAAAACTCAGATGTTTCCCACAGACGGCGCCAATTGATGTGGTTTCGATTCAACCTTCTTACTTCGATCCAACCTTTTTCTTCTTCAACCCAAAAACTCGAAATCTTGGATCCAGAAACCTGCAAAATAAACACCGGGAGGGATTTCTGGTGATGGGACTCCGACGCTCAAGTCAGTCAAGAGAATAATTAATTTTAAAGAGAAATCGTGTATGTATGTGTTTTTGTTATAATTGTGCCTCTAAAATAAAAGAATGAATATAGCAAGTATATATACTCCCTGGAATACGTGGTAGTTAAGATTTGGCCCAAGAAATATGGGATATGGGTAACTGACCCACGGAAATAGCGGTTAGTTGGACTAAAACTTGTTCGTCATTTTTCACTGTTAATTAGTTCGTCGATACAACTCAAGCTGAATCAGTTCGTCATCATGAATCAGTTCATCGTCAAGCTGAATCAGTTCGTCATCATGAATCAGTTCGTCGTCAAGCTGAATCAGTTCATCATCATGAATCAGTTCGTCATCACGAATCAGTTCGTCATCACAAATCAGTTCGGTTTCTGACTTCAGTGTGAAATTAAGGAAAAAAAGTCCGGTTCGTTTTAGTTCGACCATATCATATGTTATTGAATTAAGTGGTTTTAATTTGAGGTTGCCAATTTTATATTTCATGAATTGAAATAAAAATAATTGTTAAGAATATGAATTTTCGAGTTTCAATCTAATAAGAGAAAATTTTATTGCAAACTGATCTTCTATATTTATTAATCTTATCATTAGTTTATGTATTTCAACATATAGCTGGGAATAATAAATTTAGGTTGAATATATGAAAAGGTGTTCTGTTTCCTTAAGGTTATTAAAATTTTGCTAATTAAATAAGCTTTGTTAATTAAATTTGAAGGGTGATTTAATATTATTTAATTAGCTAACATAAATAATAATATTTCGTAATATAAATTAAGAAGAGAAAACTCGTGTTATTTCTTGGTCAACTTTTGATAAAAGTGTTCAGAAAAGTATGCAATTTATGTTTTCATATTATGAATTCAAAACTTTAAATCATTTTATTAATGAAATCGACTTACAGATTATATATTTGTCATATATATATATATATAAATGGTTAATTAAATGGATTTTCATTCTATTTGATACATGATAATAAGATATATATATATATGTATATATATATATCAATCATTTTCTCTAATTTATTTGGTATAATTGAGGCATGTATTTCTTATAAGGTTATACTAACTACTTATGCAAAATATATATAATTACTCTCTTTACAATATTGTTGTTTATAATTAGTAATAAAATTATGGTTTAATCAAATATTATAAAAGAACTAATTTAGTTTATGGAATTGATTAAGAAACTTAAATTTAGTATAGCCTAATAAGCATATCTTTGACATTTAAAGTGTTATAAAATACTTCTACACACTATTACTGCTATTTTCAAGAAATAAGATTTAAAATGTTTTATACAAGTTAAATTGTTTAAATGATTTCTTTAAGCTAGATAGTAAGTAAATAGAAATTAATTATGCTATTTCATTAACTTGTCCGACTAAATTAATGATCATTTCATTCTAATATAATACGTATCAGATGAAGTTTATTCTTACCCAAACTAATATTCTTGGATAATGAAACATTCAATTTTTAAAGTGTAATACCCCAAATTTCTAATTAAATCACTTTAATGAATAATAGATTTTTATTTTTATTTTTATCATGACCTTCTACTAGATTATAGTGAATTAGTTATGTGAGGTGCTTAGAATTCTTAAATAATTAGGGGATTTATAACTCTATTAGATTAGATATATGATTTTAGAATTTAAATCAATTAGTGGGGATAATGCCAGTAAGTTAAGTAGTTGAGAAACACTAGGAGTCCACGTGCTTTTAAACTCCTAAAGGATAAGAAATCTCAAACCCTAGATAAATAAATATAGGGTAAAACCTACAAAATAAATACATAACTAAAGAGATAGAAAGAAAGAGAACGGTGAGAAAGCAGAAAGAAAAGGTTCATATCGACGTTGTGCAGTTAAGTTTCACGCAATTACAAGTAATGATAAATTTCTTTATTCATAACCTGAATTTTTAATAAAATCAATTGTATTAAGATGGAATTAGGAGTCCGAGGCATAATTAATTAGACTTGCATAACTATTAGTGAGATTTGATGTTAGCAGAAATATACAAAGGTTTTGTGTTGGTAAAATTATTAATTGAATATTAAGGCATGGAGTAATCTGATAGGCAAATTCTTAATTTATGATCTTTTCTTTGTTCACATAATCCAAAGACATGTAATTAATTATTTGATTCGGGATATTGATGAAACCATTTAAGATTTTAATGTAAATAAAATATAAAGAAAAGGTGGAAAGAATTATGCAGAGTTAGTATAATGGAAATATTAACTCGAATGTCACAGTATTCAATATAGCAAATTAGTTGGTTTATTCACATTGTAAATTTGAAAATTTGTTGAAGTGTTCTACTTATTTAAATAATTAAATATTAGACAAAAACCTTCTGTAGAACCTAAGACAAAACGACGCATAATTGATTAATTAAATAATTAAACCCTTAATTGTTTGATTTAATTATATTCGTTTCAGAAAAATGATAAAATGCATGATTAAATAATTGATTGCATAATTTAATAGTAAAGCATAGATTATAATTATTCAAAAGATTTGTAATCAAAAAACGAGAAGATAGAAATGAATTTGAGGTCAATCGGAGACCCGTAGCTCAAATCACAAAGTATACGACGAAATACGAAGAATCGGAAACGAGATATTTCGATGAATAGTAAAAGTGAGGTATTTCGATGAATAGTAATATATTTTCGGAAAATAGTATAAATAAAACGAAACGAATCGTAAAAATAATTATTCGAATGAGAAATCGAACAAGTAAGAATCTCGTCTCTCTTTTCTCTCTCTTCTCTCTCCTTTGTTTCCGACAGCAGCAAGCCGTCGGTGCCAGAAACTTTTTCTCAGTTTCGGTTGATTTTCGCACAACTTGTAGGTCTTGCTGAGATGATTCTAAAATAGGTCTCGGATTTTCATTCCGATATCTCCTTCATTGGAAAACGGCCAATCAACCATTGGAAAACCCTAACTTTCCTCCCTCCTCTCTTCCTTTCTCTATCCTCTGTTCTCTATCTCTCTCTCTTCCTCGCCGGAACAGTGGCCGGAATGCCGCTGCAGGTGTGTGTGTGTCGGGGGGTGGGGATGGCGCCGCCACCGGAGCTGGGTAGAGGTGTAAGTGTGTGAGTGCATGGTGTGTGTGTGTATGCATGCGTGTGTGTGTGTTGCTGGTTTAGGGCTGTTGTGGACGACACTGGGCAGCGCCGCCGTGGCCATGGTAGTGGTGGTGGTGGTCGGCGCTGGTAGCGCCGGCGAGTTGTAGGGGGGTGGCACCACCTAGCGCCACCGCAGCTGGGAACTGCTACAAGTGTTGCAGGCACTAAGTGCGTGACGGGAGAGGCGTTGGGCGCACGCGCTAGGACACACCGGGAGAAGGGTAGCGCGCGCACGCTAGCGAGCGACGGGTACACTGTGAGCGCGGTGCTGGGTTTGTGGTGCACGATGTTTTCATGTCATCGTGTGTGTGCGTGCGTTGTATCGCCGGCGACATGATGTCGTCAGTCGAGTGTCGGGGGTCCCAGTCAAAGATTTGTAGAAGGATGTTCGAAGATTGCCACTCCCATGACTCGTTTGATAAGGAAAGATGTAAAGTTTCAGTGGACTGAGCAATGCGAGCGTAGCTTACAAGAACTGAAGAAGAGGTTGATAGAGGCACCAGTTTTAACTGTTCCGGACGTAACAAAAGAGTTCGTGATTTTCAGCGATACATCCAAACAAGGTTTAGGGTGTGTTCTGATGCAGCAAGGAAAAGTAGTAGCATACGCATCACGACAGCTAAAGACTTACGAATAGAACTATCCAACACATGATCTAGAGTTGACCGTTGTTGTGCACGCACTTAAGATTTGGAGACACTATCTTTATGGCATGAAATGTGAGATCTATACCGACCACAAGAGCCTGAAATATTTATTCAAACAGAAAGAGCTCGATATGAGACAGAGAAGATGGCTGGAGTTGGTAAAAGATTATGATATTACGATCCTCTATCACCCCGGAAAAGTGAATGTTGTTGTTGATGCTCTTAGCAGAAAAGGAAAGGGGATTGTGACATCCATGATCACCAACCAGAACCAATTAATCGAAGAGATGTCAAGGTTGAATCTAGAGGTAGTCTCACCTCCGAACAACATCAAGGCTAGAATGGCAATGTTATTCGTAAAACCTACGCTTCGTGAATGAATAGTTGAAGCTCAAGGAAAAGATAACTTTCTATCAAAGGTGAAGGCTCGTATGGACAATGGAAAAGCTGAAGGTTTCACTTTGGCAATTGATGGAGCTCTTATCTTCAGAGGAAGATTATGCATGCTAAAGGATGAGGAATTGAGGGAAGAAATTCTGGAAGAAGCTCATTGTGCACCTTTGTCAGCACACCTTGGAGGTACGAAGATGTACCGAGATTTGAAGGAAAGTTTTTGGTGGAGAAATATAAAAGGAAGCATCGGACTTTTCGTTAAGAAATGTCTAGTTTACCAACAAGTGAAAACTGAACATCAACGACCAGCTGGAATACTTACTCCGTTGGAGATACCAGAATGGAATGGGAGCACATTGCCATGGATTTTGTTGTTGGTTTGCCTAGAACCAAACGAGAAAATCACGTTGTATGGGTGATTGTAGATAGATTGACCAAGTCTACCTATTTCTTACCTATCAAGATGACTTTCGGATTAGATAGGTTGGCTCGAATCTATCTCGAAGAGATCATCAGATTACATGGAGTACCGATTTTTATCATGTCAAATAGAGATCCCCGTTTCACTTCCAGATTCTGGCAAAGCTTACAAAAAGAGCTAGGTACCAAGCTAGCTTTCAACACCGCTTTCCACCCTCAAACTGACGGGCAATCAGAAAGAACTATACAAATCTTGAGAGATATGTTAAGAGCTTGAGTTTTGGATCTTTACGGTAGTTGGGAAGATCACCTGTGCTTAGTGGAATTTGCTTACAACAATAGTTACCAATCGACTATTGGAATGGCACCGTATGAAGCTCTCTATGGAAGGAAGTGTCGCTCTCCTATTTGTTGGGACGAGATGGGCGAAAAGAAAGTTTTGGGACCCGAATTAGTTGAACAAACAGTTGAAGTAATCAAGAAGATCCGGGAAAGAATCAAAATAGCTCAGGACCGACAAAAATCTTATGTTGATAAAAGATGAAGAGAGCTAAAGTTCATTGTGGGCAACAAAGTTTTTCTGAAGGTGTCACCCACTAAAGGAGTTCATCGTTTCGGAAGGAGAGGAAAACTGAGGTCGAGGTACGTTGGATCGTTTGAGATTTTGGATCGAGTTGGGGAGGTCACGTATCGTCTAGCTCTGCCACCGGACTTCGCTGGAGTACACAACGCTTTTCATATATCTATGCTACGGAAGTATATCTTCGATCTGAACCACATAATCGAACAAGAAGACAAAGAATTTGAGAAAGATCTGACCTATGAAGAAGTCCCAGTAGCCATCTTGGATAAAAAGACCCGTTAGCTAAGAAATCGAGAGATGGCCATAGTGAAAGTTTAATGGAGCCGCCATGGGAAGGAAGAAGCTACATGGGAACAAAAGGACGAACTTTTAGCAAAGTATCCCGACTTACTATTTATAGGTACACATCTAAATTTTGAGGATGAAATTCTTTTAAGGGGTAAGGGATGTAGCACCTAGGACAAAACGACGTATAATTGATTAATTAAATAATTAAACCCTTAATTGTTTGATTTAATTATGTGCGTTTCAGAAAAATGATAAAATGCATGATTAAATAATTGATTGCATAATTTAATAGTAAAGCATATATTATAATTATTCAAAAGATTCGTAATCAAAAAATGAGAAAATAGAAATGAATTTGAGGACAATCGGAGACCCGTAGCTCAAATCACGAAGTATACGACGAAATATGAAGAATCGGAAATGAGATATTTCGATGAATAGTAAAAGTGAGATATTTTGATGAATAGTAAAAGTAAGATATTTCGATGAATAGTAATATATTTTTGGAAAAGAGTATAAATAACACGAAACGAATCGTAAAAATAATTATTCGAATAAGAAATCGAAAAAGTAAGAATCTCGTCTCTCTTTTCTCTCTCTTCTCTTTCCTCTATTTCGGACAGCCGCCGCCGCCACCACCGGTGTCGGAAACTTTTTCTCGATTTTGGCTAATTTTTGCACAACTTGTAGGTCTCGCCAAGATGATTCTAGAACAGGTCTCGGATTTTCATTCCGACATCTCCTTCGCCGGAAAATGACCAATCAACCGTTGGAAAACCCTAACTTTCCTCCCTCCTCTCTTCCTTTCTCTCTCTCCCTCCTTGGAATAGTGGTCGGAGTGTCGCTGCAGGTGTGTGTGTGTCGGGGGGTGGAGGTGGCCCAATCGTGGGCGGCGGCGCCGGAACTGAGCAGAGGTGTGAGTATGTGAGTGCATGGTGTGTGTATGCATGTGTGTGTGTGTGTTGCTGGTTTGGGGCTGTTGTAGGCGGCGCCGCCGTGGCCATAATGGTGGTAGTGGTGGTGGTGGCCGGCGTTGGGCAGCGCCGCCGTGGCCGTGGTGGTGGTGGTGGCCGACGCTGGTGGCGTTGATGAGTTGTGGGGGGACGGTGCCAGGTGGCGCCGCCGCAGCTGGGAACTGCTGCAAGTTTGCAGGCGTTGGGCACGCGACGGGAGGGATGCTAGGCGTGTCACGCCCCGTTTTCTTTTATAAAAATATTAGAGTTTTACTTGTGGGCGTGAAGAAAGAAGAGGAAAAGACGTGCATGAAATAAAATAGAAACCTTTGGAAAAGATAACATACGATTTTATATATACAAATCCTCGGAGTCTAGCCGAAATAAAATATTTAAAACATAGCAGCGGAACATCATCAGGATCCATAAAGGAAATGAGAAGAGTTTATCTTTTACAAACGTGAATTAGTAAAACAACGTTTCAACGTTAAGTTTTGAATAAGAAACAAAATGAGAAGACTTGGTATGACACCATCCTCTCTACACACCTTGACTCTCGTAATTTCCTGTAGGGTGAGTACAGATGGGGGTGAGTACGTTGAATACACTTGTGGAGATACTTTCCTTGTTCAAACAATTATTATGCAGTTACACAAATCAATTGTATATATGTTCGGCAAATAAACACATCACATATATGGCACAACATGTGATCGTTTCCTTAACGGATGACCCAACCCATCCCCAGCTACCGGTATATTTACAGACCATCCTGTCTCTCTCTAGCGGTGTATTTACGGACCACCCTGTCCCTCCCCCAAAATAAAAATACGCTTACAATATTCACAGTACATAGGGTTCAACAATAAGATTCAACAGTTCATATATCAAATATGGAAAACAATTAACATATTGAGTTTAGAAGTTACCCCCACCTTGTTCGGTGGTTTCTGCTTTAGTAGCAAGTACCAAAAGATCGGATAACTCAAGGCTCAATCCAACAAGTAGCCTACACAAGTTACGGTGTTCTTAGATCCTTAGTAATGTATAAATAAAGCTATAAAAGATCCCGGTGCAAAAATGATCATTAAATATACGATGGATCGAGAGATCTAAAGATTGGAGTTGAAGAAATGAAAGGATGTTCAGTCTCAAAGGCTAAGATGATAGAGAATAAAATTTGGGTGACGACGGAAAAAGAATGAGCTCAATCGAGCATTTTAAGTTTAGGGGTATTTTGGTAATTTTGGTCAAAGGGTTGACTTTGACCGGGCCCACGAACCCTGGTCAATGACATATCATCCGCGATGACTTAATGATGATGTACGGCGGAAAAAATGAGGTTCGGATCAAAAACATGACGTCGCATGCGACAGGACGCACGTTACTCGGCGCCGGGTGAAAAACCCGGCGGCCTCAGCAGCTTCTCGGCTCGGCAGCTCGACGTGTGGTCCTCGACAGCTGCCGAGTTTTCTTGGCAGCATCGGCAACTTCACTCGGCAGCTGCTGAGTTTTCTCAATAGCGGGTATCGGCGGCTCAGCAGGGTCTCGATAGGCTCTCGGGAGCTGTCGAGTTCGTGCCCAGGCCACCCGGCACCGGGCCTGCTCGCCCAGCCCAGTTCCCGATGCCATCCACTGCGGCGGTGCCGCCCATCACTACCGCCACCATGTCCGCCGGAAAACATGCATTGCCGGCTACCACCTCCGGCCATCTCTCGCCGGATTCCGACATGAACAGTGCCGGAAAATCTACCGTAAAACCCTTCGATACCATGCATGCCAAAAACAAACCCTACCAATCCAAGCTCCGGCCGGCGACCTGGAGATCAGAGATACACAAACACACACGCATATATGTATATACACACGCATAACATAAAACAGCCTGGCCGACGGCCACCTGCCGCCGGCCACCACCACCTAGACCTCACCGGTGCATCACCAGCGCCGGCCCCTCTATCCCCACACGGCGGCGCCACCCAACGCCGCCCACATCAGCTCACAACAGCAACACACACTCAACACACACAGCAATAAGAACAATGATTGCTGAAGCTGCTATACTTAAGAGATTTTGGGCTGAAGCTACCAATACAGTATGCTATACCCAAAACAGATGTCTAATCAACAAAAATCATGACAAGACTCCTTATGAAGTTTGGTATGGTTTTTACACCAAACATTTCATACCTACACATCTTTGGATGCAGGTGTTACATTCTGAACAATGGTAAAGAACACCTGAAGACCTTCGATGTTATATCTAATGAAGAAGTGTTTTTTGGTTACTCTTCAGTAAGCAAAGCTTTCAAGATCTTCAATAAGAGGACTCTTATCGTAGAGGAGTCAATACATGTGGTATTTGATGAACCTCATTGCGATATAACAGAATTGACAAGCTGATGAAGGATGTATCTCAGGTGAAGATTAGAGATCATCAAGTGAAGTATACAGATGGAGTCCCTCTACCTGCTAATATTGTTGCTGAAAACAGTACAGAAGTTTCAGCACCCAGAAATACAGTAACACAGGATACTACTCAGCAAGATGATAGAATACATCAACCTGACAGAAACCAAAGTGATATAGCAGATCAACAACTTATTGTTCATCAACCTACACACAACTTTGAACTAGATAGAACATGGCTTATAAACCATCCAAGAGAGCTCATCATTGGAGACATCAATGCTGGAGTAAGAATGAGAAGATCAAGACCACATGAAGCAATGTTTACATGTTTTATATCACAAGTGGAACCTAAAAGCATTGAAGAAGCTCTAGAAGATAGTAATTGGATTCAAGCCATGCAAGAAGAGCTGAATGGATTCGAAAGGAATCATGTTTGGACATTGGTGCCAAGACCTGATTATCAAGGAGTGATTGGAATGAAGTGGGTGTACAAAAACAAGTTCGATGAATATGGAACTGTTGTTAGAAACAGAACAAGATTAGTTGCGAAAGGATATTGCCAAGAAGAATGAATTGATTCTAATGAATCCTTTGAACCTGTAGCGAGGCTTAACGTAATCTGAATTTTCTTAGCTTATGTTGCACACAAGAATTTCAATGTATATCAAATGGATGTAAAAAGTGTATTTGAATGGTCTCTTATCTGAAGAAGTCTACATGCAACAACCTCGAGGATTCGAAGATCAACCTAAAGAGAAAGTTTTCAAATTACAAAAATCTTTATATGGATTTAAGCAAGAGCCGAGAGCTTGGCATGATACATTGTCCTTATATTTTTTGGAGAACGGATTTCAGAAAGGAACAATGGACAAAACTCTCTTTAGAATATAAGATGGTGATAGCATTCTGCTTGTTGAGATATATGTGGATGATATTATATTTGGATCAACAAACAAAGATCTATGTGAAAGATTCTCAATCCTCATGCAGAACAAGTTCGAGATGAGCATGATGTGAGAATTAAGTTTCTTCTTTGGGTTATAAGTTAAATAGCTAAACAATGGTATTTTCATCAATCAAGTCAAGTATATCAAGGAGCTAATCAAGAAGTTTGGAATAGAGAATGGATCATCAGTAAGTATTCCCATAGCCAAGTTGATCAGTCTCGACAAAGATAAAAGTGGTCAAGATATGGACATTACAAGATACAGGAGACTCATTAGCTCCTTGTTGTATCTTACAACAAGCAAACCAGATATTATGTTTGCAGTAAGAGTATGTGCAAGATTCCAAAAAATACTGAAAGAATCGCATCTTGCAGCAGTGAAAAGAATTATCAAGTAACTGAAAGACATTCAAGATGTTGGACTATGGTATCCTAAGAAAGGAGGTTTTAGCTTAAAGGGATATTTGGATTCTGATTTTGCGGGATGTAAGATTGATAGGAAAAGTATGAGTGGTACTTGTCAATTTATTGGAGAAAGACTAGTTTCTTGGTTCTGTAAGAAACAAATGTCTATAGCAACCTTAACTGCCGAAGCAGAGTATGTAGCCGCAGGAAGTTGTTGTGCTTGGATTCTTGGATACAACAACTTAAGGATTATGGGATTACAAAAAGAGAAACTCTCATTCTATGTGAAAATACAAGTATATTGCTATAACATACAATCCAGTCTTTCACTCTAGAACGAAGCACATCACTTCAAAAGAGATCATGTAGAGAAGAAAGATATTATGTTGGAAAAATTTCATACAGATCTGCAGCTGGCAGATATTGTAACAAAACCCTTATGTGAATCAAGGTTTTCTATGCTTAGAAGTGAGCTTAGAATCATCAAGTTGTGAAGCTTGGAAGGAGATATGTCTCTTAGTAATAGGAGTATGAAGTAAGGGGGAATACTGTTTTCTTCAAGAAAGAATGAAGATAATTATTCAGTATTCAGGATTCAGCAGTTCAAGATTCAGTATTTTAGGATATAATAGTTTAGGATACAACATTTATTACTACAACATTTAAGAGTTCTGCAACCTCATATCAGGAACAATAGTCATAAACGCTAATCATTTGAGAGATAAAATAAGCATCTCGTATTTAATGTAAAATCTGTTTTTTCAAAAGACGAACAGACGAATGTTTTTATTTTTACCACAGACATTTGGTATATTACAAAAAAGACCCCTCCATCTTTTTATCTCAACCGTCAGATTGCATACCTTTTACATCCTTTTTAATCATGACCGTTGATAAAAAACAATCTCTTATTTGAATTAGAAACTACTCTTCATTACATTCATTCTACCATCTAACTCTCAAAAAGCAAAAGCAATCTCTCTCATTTCCAGAAATCTCTAACAGTCTTTTCCAGATCTCTTAAAGTACATCTATGGCCAGTGGAAGGGAAACCATTGTTCTAGAAGGTCACCTTGTTAACCCAGCGGCATTAGTTGGGAAAGAAAGCATCTCTGACAAACATGTTATCTCGAAGATGTGGAGCTACATGGAGAAGAGTTGTGTCTCTGGTCTCCTTACCACCAGGTACAGCAGGTTGTCGATATCAGCTGTTTAAAGATTTTATGCTTTTTTAAGGCTTTTCGATGATACAAAGAAAATCCATTTCAGAATGGATGCTGATGGAAAAGAGTATACCTTGATGGTGAAGGACATCATTTCCATCTTCAACATCTCCGTCAAGGGTCTACAACCTTCAGAGCTTGAGAAGTACGACTCTGAGCTCACAGAAGAGATGTGGAATCTATTCAAAAAGGATTCTGTCTCAGAGCCGGTGAAGAAAAGCTTTGAGAAGAAGAAATTGAAGCCAAAATAAGAGTTTGTTGATAGCATCTGTGCGTACTCCATTGAAGGCAGATGTGAAAGCTTTGATAGATGCATTGACCTCCGGTTAAGGCTAATGACTGCCATTATGAAATGATTGATGGTTAACTAGAGTAGGTTCATCTTGCAGAGAATCTTGGAAGAGGCCACCAAGAAAACACTAAGGAGGAGTTTTGGCATCACCATCACCTCCATTAGCAACTCGTTAAAATATGTATTTCCAAAGGTAATTTAAATTTTTAAATAAAGGTAAGTTAGTTCGAATATCCCTGTTTTATAAAACATAAATCATACACAGCAGAATAAACGTATTTTTCTTTGTAGTTACATAATTAAAATTGTACAGCTTTGCAGCTACGCTTTCCAAAACACTTCAAAATATAATGTAAAACTCGTAGTAAAGCATATAATGCAAACTTCATCAAATAAGCACATATGTTTCCTGTAGGCACATAACTTCAATTCAAACTCACTTAGAACTCAAACGTGATACAAGAAAATTACCCCCACCTTAATCAAGTGGTGTCTCGAAAATTTGCTAAGTGTTCAGGAAAATTGGTTGGGTCCCTTATCTATGTCTCGTAAAACTCATCTTGGAATCTAGTCGAACTATTCATGAAGTAAAGTGAATTCTTTGAATTGAAACTCTCTTTGGTAAAGAATTATTTAAAGTGGGTCAGTGATCTATTGTAGGGTGAAGGAGAAGGAAATATTTTTCTGGTGTAAAACGAGGCACCCAAAACGTGGTTGATAGGGATGAATTGAGAACAAGAAAGACAATGAGAATTTAATATCTCATCCTGGGATGCTCGATTCATAAATAAGGTTGCAATGTTGGCTCGAATTAAGCGTTAAGGTTCGAAACAATGTTAGCTCGGATTGAGCGTTAGGATTCGAATTTAAATAAAGAGTTGAATATCACACTTTGAAAAAGATAGCATAGACTTGAGGGGTTGAAATGTCTAATTATTTGAAACTTAGGGGATTTGCAATCAAGGGTTTGCACTTAATTAAACTTGCAAAGAAAACCCCTTGCACATTTAATCAAACTTGCAAATAAGGGTTTGAACTTAATAAAAATAACAAGAAAACCCCCTCCTCCCTCAGCCCAATCTGCCACCACCAGTCTTCTTCCGTCGCCGCTACCGTCGCTATCGGCGACCCCCGTCCCCGGCAACTCACACACTAGCCAACACACCCACATACAACAACGCACAAACACACACACACAGCAACCTGCACACACAATACAGCACAACCATACGCACATAGCAACACAAACACACACACACACACAGCAACCTGCACACACAATACAGCACAACCATATGCACATAGCAACACAAACACACACACAGTAGGCTGGCCAGGTACACCCCCGACGTCGCTCCCCGACGCACGCGCCCAACACCCAATGCGTCTAGCACCCAGTGCACACTAGCGCCCACCTGCGCGCGCCCCAACGTGCTCCCAGCCCGCAACCTACGTGCGTGCACATCTCATCGCCCATCCAACACCCGCCATCATCCCCAGCAGCGGCCGACACTCCACACGTCGGCATACCCTACGGTAACCCACGATGATGGCAGCAAACAGCGGAGGAAGAGCAGCAGCAGAGAGAGAGAGAAAGAGAGAGAGACCGTGAGAGAGCTTGAGAGAGGGATCGAGAGAAGAGAAGTTGTGTGTGTATACTGTCTTTCCTTTCTTTCTTTCTTTTTCCTTCCTTTCACACTTAGACTAGGCATGTGTCAACTTTTGTGGAGACAGAGTGTGGCGCCACGTTCCCCTTTTAATTGGAAATAGGTCGTCACCCTTTACTTATTTAGGAATAAAAAAAAAACATAATTACTTTTCAATATACAGCGGAAAACTTAAAATGAAGACACGAGAGCTATATTTTTTTTTAAAAAGACGTAATATATATACATATATATCAAACTATAAACCAAGTCTAGTCGTGCTTCACCCACATTTCTAGGTAGAATGTTCAAACCCAAAAGCCTATCTGAAATTACACAACAAAACATATATATATGACAGGATGCAAGTCTAGGCCCATAGTTTATCATACTATACATATATAAACAACATATCGTTCTCAAAAGGAAATATTATTCTTAGTACAATAACTATAAAGAGATAGTGAGAAGTCAGCCCAGCCTGCTACACGTCCACATCATCGTACGCCAAGCCTGAAAATATAAAAACATCATGAGACACCTCCGGAGAGGGATCCCAGTGGGATAACTTTACTGTCTAATACATTGAAGCAATTAAATCATTAAGCAAGTACTACATGTCCTTTGGGTACGCTCACCCTGGACCATAATCATAAAGGAATGTGGGAATCACTCGCCCACTAAACCTTGCTTTCATAGAGGAATGTGGGAGTCGCTCGCCCACTAAACCTCGCTTTCATAGACCAGGCACTTTTGCCCTTATGGTCGTCGCTTAGTATGGAAGTAACATACTAGTTATAGCTACGGGCTTCGGCCATAGATTTTTGTTCACTATTTTCATTTAGCTACTTCCGCAAGTGTACGGTGTAGAGTGTAGAAGTGGTGAGCAAGGTCGATCCCATAGAGACTAATTATCTAGGCCCTAACTAAGTACTCAAATTCAGTTCTCAGTTTTATCTAAGGGAAGCGAATCACACCGATTGTAGACTAATTTACTAGAAAACTATGCAGATAAATTCACTCAAGAATAACAGATAATCTAAGACAGGTTCTAGGACATGCTTTCATCTAATTCTCCTCACAACATCACTTTAACCAATTCAAGTTCATTAATCAATCATCCTATATGAGTAATCACATATATCGAATTAACAACTCTCCCGAGTCAGTTAACCAGTTGATTATTATGCCACCAGAGGTATCCCTACTCAATCTGATAGAAACATAACAACTCCCAAAGGCACCTAAGATTGATTTCTCATCACATAAATTCCTTAATCTCCCGATCTAAGTCTTTTTATATGTCATGTGTTTATTCTTCCATAATTCAATCTCATCTCCCGAATTTTGATCTAATTACTAAAACATGCTCAATTACTGGCCACATAATCAAACAATCAATCAAATCATAAACACACAAATAGGATAAACGATCATGAACATTGAATTGAAATTAAAGATCCATCAAGATTCGAATTAAACTACTAACAAGCCCTAGAAACCCTAGAAAATTAGCTAGACATGATAATAAACAAACCCATAGACAAGATTGAAAATATCATATCTACTAATATCTAACAAGAGAGCAAAGATTAAAAACTCTAAATAACGACGATCTCTCGATTCCTCGATCTCTTGAATCCTTCTTCAAGTCCTCTCGTTGCTTCTTAGACTCTCGTGTATTCTCCGTATGAATCTCCTCTCTTTCTCTCTCTTCGTTGTTGAGTATATCTCTCGTTCTGAGAGTCTTCCAAGTGAAGTAATCGATCAAGATAATCGAAGAAAACAAGATTTTCTCGAGCTCCTGCGAACCCGGGCACGGTCGTGCTATACGACACAGTCGACCGTGCCCTGCCCATACACGCTGATTCTCGTACAGCTGTGACCGTGTTGTGGGGCACGGTCGTGCTCCACACTTGCACGCTCCCTGTAAGCTGGCGCACGGTCGTGCTTCATAGCACGACATGACCGTGCGCCACCAATATTCCTCACAATCTCGGATTACACTTCGATTCTTCCTCGTTTTTTCGTGATTCCTTCCTTGATCATCAATTACACTTGAAACTTTGTACTTTTCTCATTAAAATCATGAAACTAAGCACAAATACGTCAAATGCAACTTATACAATATAATAACCGAAATCACTATAAAAACATATCTAAACATATCCAAGTGAATACATAAACATACGCAAAAATATGTGAAAAACGACACTTATCAAAATCCCTCAAACTTGAACTGTTGCTCGTCCTCGAGCAACATCAAATACTCAACAGACACTTTTACGAAACTAAAGCAAGCAACTAGAAGAAACACGAATCATGAATTTAAGTATCACAAACTATAGATCATATACACCTAATTGATATCAAAAATTCATTCAAACTTCTAATAAATACTTCAAACAATTCATAACCATGTACTTTCAAGGAGTAATGAACCTCACAAGGTAACAGTGTATCACTCACGCTCAAAAAGTGTTTAGAAATAGGACGTGTATACGCTCAAGTAAAACCTACCATAAGCTTGCAAATCGTCTCACTTCTCCACCACGTGTGTACATGTGAATAATAAGAATCAAAAAGGACTTTATTTGGACGCAATGAGGCTCTTTGGACAGGGTAGGAAAATTTTGGGATAAAAGTGACTAATCAAATAGAAAGTTGAAGCTCCTCCACATATTGCAGTTTCAATCATACTTCATGAGGTCTCTTCAAATGACCTTTTCTCCCAAAACATGAGTTCCAGAGATATGTCAAAAATTAATTATTCAATTGAGTTCCAGAAAAGGCACAACTCAAAACATATCACAATAGGCACAACTCATGCAAAAATTTTCCTTCCAACAATCACCTATACATTATGTTTCTCTTTTCATCACACTTGGTTTTTCTCTTTTGCTCATCATTTTTTTTTCTATCATTGTTTTTTTCAACACTTTTTTCAACACTCTCCACCAAATACTCTCTCCAACTCCACATATACTTCACATTGTCTTTATTCACCCATCACTTCTAACTGAGCTTCAAAATTATAGATAGGTAGGTTCCAGATAAAAGAAGTGGTAATTTACCCAATTATGCGGCTAACCAACAAATAAGGCTTAATGGCTCAACAGGGCTAACAAAGGAAATATATCGAATTTGGTACGAATTTATTTGGCTAAGTGACTTATCAAAGCAAAGATGGCCTTATATCATTTTCAAAAATTCACACGTACTTGTAGTCTCGAAGGAGATACCAAAGCAAGTTCTAGAGGTATATTCAAGATAATCGTCACTCACACAATCAAGAAAATAAGACTTGGTGTAATATCAAGTCAAGGCTCAAATCTCACAAGCTTATTTTCATACTCCTCAAAACTACATAATCATTGCATGCTCAAAAAAATATTCACCAAGAATTTAGAACAAACTTTCAATTTCAATCAAACAATATATTCCTACGTTTATTTTACTCAAATCATATTTTATATATTCATTTCATATAACTCAATCATGAGATCATCTAACATCCTAAAAAAAAAAAACATAAAACACAAGTATGCACATGATAAGATCAGATTGTTTGTTTTTTTTTTACCGTTGTTTCTTTTACCGTTGTTTCTTCAAGTTTACATCCCCCCAAACTTACAGTCGACAACTCCAGAGGCGACAAAAAAAACAAAATAGGAAAAGACAAAAACGAAGAAGAAAAACAAAAGAAGAAAAAAAAAACAAAGAAAAGAAAAAAACCTAATCCTCAGCCGGCGGTGGCGGATAGACGTGCCCCATAGAAATCCTCCAGTGATCCATGCGCACCATAAACTCCGTCATCGTCATCTGGTAGTCCCGGAACTTGCCATGCAGCTCGGTCAAACCAGTCTCCAACGCCTCCAGCCGAGCGTCGTACTGAGGCGCATACCAATGCTGATGTTGTGCTGGCTCGGGAGGCGGGGGAATATAATCAACCGTCTGCTGCGGGGCCGTATAATCCTGGTCCGCCCCCTGCTCATACGCGGCCTCCTCCTCGATCGCCTCCCGAATCTCGTCCGGCATATCCGGCGGAGCTGGTACATACGGCACACCCTCGGAAAGAGCGACGTGCTCCGGCGTATCCAATGACCAGTTGCGTCGATCCAGCTGTCCATCGTAATCACTCCGCTCCCCAACAGTCGTGAGATGAGGATTCGGCAACGGGAAGCCGGCGGTGCCATTCTGCTGAAAGAAATACCCATGGCCAGCCAGATCCGGGCTGATGAAGTGTTGGTAAATCAACACCTGCATGTCAATAGCTGTCGAGCCCGGCACATGGGACACGTTGTCCAAGGTCATGCCAAAGTGGAGGGCTAACGGAGTGATCAAGCCTCCAATGACAATGGGACCGCTCGTCTGCTCAGCGATCCTGCTCATCTGCCGAATCAGAAAAGTGGCAGCATCCTATCTACGGCTATAAACCATGCAGTATAGGATGTATAGCTCGTCCACCCTAAAACCGCCACTGTCGTGTCTCGCAAAAATAGACTTTACGATGACCCGCTGAATATACCGGAAGACCGGATTCCGTAGCCAAGTCGCCTTCGCCCTTCTCGCGTCCCATGGAACCGGATCGCGCAGACTACAATCAGTCAGAAAACCCTAAAACTCCACTGCCCTAAAGTTCCGGTGATGCTTCACCTCGGTAGCCTCTTCCGGGAGATGATATATCTGCCGGAACTGCTCGATAGTGATCTCATGGGTCCGATTCTGCAGCCGGAAACTGATACTAACAGGAGTCATCGGGGGTCGTGTCCGTTCCCGAACCGTCAACGTGCTAAGCACTTCTAGCACTACCTTGGGGTAAGTTCGCCAACGACCCCGAAACAGGAATATCCACCCTACATTCCCAACCATCCTCCAGAAGTCATCGTGTAACCCCAGAGTCTGTAAGGCAGCATCATCTGCGTATCGAGTAGCCTCAATCGGTCGCCCAACCAAATCTGCCCACCGAGCCTGATGCTCAGGATCTGTCAATCAGACCTCGTAGTGTGCGGGTGAAGTAGGAAGAGGAATTGGAGCACTCGATGAAGCACCCTGCGTAGTCTTTCGTTTCTTACCTCCAGCCATAGTAACCTGTAAAGAAAAACCCGTGGTACGTTGTAAGCACTTTCACATCATAGCCAATTTACTCACTTAAATCCCAAACAATACCATACATTGCAGTCATAAACACGAAACCTAGTATCCCATCACAACGTAGCCCAAACCTCTCAATCATACATCGCACACTCCTCAGTCATAACTCCCCCAAACTTAGACCATGCACAAAATATCGGTAGGATACACACATCATCAAACATGGGCAATCGTAAGTGGAACCCAAATTATGCATGCAAACACGAAATCAAACCACAAATCACCATTTATAGTCAATCACAATCCATCATAGGCAAACATAGTCACAAACCATAGACAATCATGCTCAAAAATGCAATAAAAGATCAAGAAAAAGCATGCACGCAGGGTGTTCGACAAAAGTTCCCAATGACAGAAAACTTCAAAATGAAATTCGACTCTGATTAAAACCTCACCCATGTCACCAACAACGCATCTTATAGCAACAAAGACGACCAACATTGGAAAGAAACGTACCTTTTACGATGAAAACTTGGTAACTGAACTTGAGAGTCTAACACCACAATAGGGTCAAATTTCTTCCAAATTGTTTGATTTTTTTCGTTATTATGGAGTGGGAAAGGAATGAATTGGTGTTTGAGAGTGATTAATTGGTGAAAAATTGGTCAATTTGGTGGATGGAGATTAGGGCACGAATTGGGGAAGAATGAGGAATAAACCGTTTGCCCCCATTCTTGCCCTTTTGATCGCGATCCAGTGGGGCACGACCATGCTGAATAGCACGGTCGACCGTGCCCGGGCATCTCAATGGTCTGGATAGTGGGGCACGACCGTGCTAATTAGCACGGTCGACCGTGCCCGGGTATCTCGATTCTGGATGTTGGGGCACGGTCGTGCCTGGTGGCGCACGACCGTGCTCCGGGAATTTCTGGGATTTTTTTTTTTTACTACAACTAGACTAATTGGGTTGCCTCCCAAGTAGCGCTAAGTTTAACGTCTTCAGCCAGACGAGATGAAAGCGTACCTGATCATCGATCGTTTAAGTAATAGACGCACCTTGCCGTCTCCTTTGTTCCATTTCCATAGTACAGCTTGATTCGTTGTGCATTGATGGGGAATGTGTGACCATCTTTAGCCAATAGCTCTACATAGCCCGAATCAAACACCTTCTTAACCCAAAAAGGACCTGACCATCATGACTTCAATTTTTCGGGGAACAATCGGAGTCTCGAATTGAACAGCAGGACTGGATCGCCTGGCTTGAATGTTCTTTTTTGAATCATCTTGTCGTGGAAATGTTTGGTCCGTTCTTTGTAGATTCGAGCGTTCTCGTAGGCATCATTGCGGAACTCATCCATCTCCAATAGATTATGTACTCGATCCGAACTCGCCCGTACGTAGTCCAAATTTAGTGCTCTTGTAGCCCAAAATGCTTTGTGCTCCAATTCCACCGGGAGATGACACGACTTACCAAAAAGAAGTTGGTAAGGAGACATACCGATTGGTGTTTTGAAAGCCGTCCGATATGCCCATAGAGAGTCATCCAAGCGAAACGACCAATCTTTTCGATTTACGCTCACCGTTTTCTCCAAGATCGTTTTTATCTCCCGATTCGACACCTCGGCTAATCCATTGGCTTGAGGATGATACGCCAAAGTCATTTTGTGCTTCACTCCGTATTTCTCCAACAACCTAGCAAAAATTTTGTTATGGAAATGCTTTCCCCCATCGCTAATGATTGCCTTGGGTGTCCCAAAACGATTGAAGATATTTTTCTTCACGAATTGGAGAACTACCTTAGCATCATTGGTTTTGGTGGGAACAACCTCTATCCACTTAGACACATTAGATGGGGGAAAAGGCCCCATGAAATCGATACCCCACACATCGAAAATTTCCACTTCCAATATGTTTGTTAGAGGCATCTCATGCCGTCTTGATATTGTCCCCATCCTTTGACATCTGTCACAACCTGCTACAAAGTTATAGCAATCTTTAAATAAAGTTGGCCAATAAAAACCTGATTGAAGCACTTTGATGGCCGTCTTCTTTCCACTATGATGTCCTCCTACTGGTGACGAGTGACACATCTCCATTATGTCATCCCACTCTTCTAGCGGGACGCATCTCCGAATCATCAAATCTGCACATCTCCTAAACAAGTACGGGTCATCCCACATATAAAAATTAACATCATGAAGAAATTTCTTTCTTTGATACCCATTTATATCTGGTGGGAGGACCCCCTTCGCCAAGTAGTTCACGATATCTGCGTACCACGGTACTGGAGCATCCTTTATCGCTAGTATGCATTCATCTGGAAAATTTTCCTTGATCTCGACGCTTTGATCAACCTCGTCGTTCTCTAGTCTTGACAAATGGTCGGCTACCACATTCTCGCATCCCTTGCGGTCTTTAATTTCCAGATCAAATTCCTGCAAAAGTAAAACCCAACGTATTAAACGTGGTTTAGTATCTTTCTTATCAAAAAGATAACGAATTGCTGCATGATCAGTATAAACAATTGTTTTTATGCCGATCAAATAAGGACGAAATTTGTCGAACGTGAAGACGACTGCCAACATCTCTTTTTCCGTCGTGGTGTAGTTTTGTTGTGCCTCATCCAATGTTCGACTGGCATAGTATATCGGCCTGAGCAATTTATCTCGTTTTTGCCCAAGCATAGCTCCCACGGCGTAATCACTCGCATCACACATTAGCTCAAATGGTTGTGACCAATCCGGAGTCACCAAAATTGGTGCACTTGTCAATGCTTTCTTCAATATTTCGAATGCTAAGTGACATTCCTCATCGAACTTGAATTCGACATCTTTCTCCAACAGTCGGCTCAATGGCTTGGTGATCTTTGAAAAGTCTTTAATGAACCTCCGATAGAAACCTGCACGCCCTAGGAAACTTCGGATTGATTTTTTTGTTTTTGGTGGTGGCAATCTTTCAATCGCCACGATTTTTGCTCTATCTACTTCAAGTCCTGCAGACGAAACGCGGTGACCCAATACGATTCCATCTTATACCATGAAATGACATTTTTCCCAATTAAGAACCAAATTGGTCTCCCTAGATCGCTGCAAAACTCGAGATAGGTTAGCTAAACACACATCAAATGACGTTCCAAAAACTGAAAAATCATCCATAAACACTTCCATCATATTTTCTATCAAATCATGAAAAATTACCATCATACATCGTTGGAAAGTGGCTGGAGCATTACATAATCTAAATGGCATCCTCCGGAATGCGAAGGTACCATATGGACATGTAAAAGTTGTTTTCTCTTGATCCTCCGGAGCAATCGCAATCTGATTGTATCCGGAATACCCATCGAGAAAACAATAATAATCATATCCAGCCAACCGATCCAACATTTGATCAATAAAAGGGAGAGGGAAATGATCTTTTTGGGTGGCGGTATTCAATTTTCTATAATTGATGCACACCCGCCACCCTGTTACCGTTCGAGTGGCTATAAGCTCCTCATCATCATTCTTGACCACCATCATTCCTCCTTTCTTTGGTACCACTTGTACCGGACTTACCCAATTACTGTCGGAGATGGGGTATACGATTCCAGCATCCAGCCATTTTAAGACTTCTTTCTTCACCACATCCTGCATAATTAGGTTAAGTCTCCGTTGGTTTTGGATTGAAGGTTTATAAGTATCCTCCATTCTTATTTTATGCATAACAATGGACGGACTTATTCCCTTCAAATCCGAAATTGACCAACCCAGAGCTCGCTTGTTTTCTCTCAATACTCGTAAAAGTTTTTCTAATTAAATTGAGTTTAGGGACGAGGAAACGATTACCGGATTAGCTTTATTGCTATCTAAAAAGGCATATTGGAGATGATCCGGAAGATGCTTCAACTCTGGAATGATAGTGGGCTTCTCTGCGTCCGAAACACCTTCATTGGGGTCGAGCACGGTCTGACCGTGCTCTTCAGCACGGTCATGCTTGACCTGTATACACGCCATCGGCCCGAACACGGTCGACCGTGCCATATGGCACGGTCGTGCCCCGTTGTCCAGTTTCACCTTTTCGCCGGGCACGGTCTGACCATGCTCCACAGCACGGTCATGCCCGGTTTGATCCCCTTTACATTGTCTCTCGTTTCCTCTGCTCTTTTCCTTTTCGTGGCTCTTCTTCCTTGGTATCTCCTGTAATGCATCCAGACAATAAACGTAGTCAATAACCTCATCATTTTCAAAATCAAGATTATTCACTTGAGTTTGCAAGGATGTCGTCAAACAAAATTCCAATGAATTCTTTGTCAAGATGCGTTCCACTTGGTCCACCACACAAATATCCTCAACTCCAATAAAACTACAATTCTCCTCTTCATCATGGAATCTCATGGCCTTGTAGATGTTGAACAGAATGTGTTCGTCATTCACTCGCAAGGTCAGCTCTCCTTTTTGAACGTTAATCAATGCTCGTCCCGTGGCTAGGAACGGTCGTCCTAAAATAAGAGGCACAACATGATCTTCCTCCATGTCGAGAACGACGAAGTCTACTGGGAAGATGAATCGATCAACCTTCACTAGCACATCCTCGATGATTCCCTTGGGGTATGTTATCGATCTATCCGCCAATTGTAGTGTGATTGTAGAAGGTTTTACATCACCAAGACCAAGCTTCTTAAAGATGGATAACGACATCAAGTTTATACTCACCCCAAGATCACACAAAGCCTTGTCAAAACTTGAATCTCCAATGACGCACGGTATTGTGAAGCTCCCTGGGTCCTTCAGCTTTTATGGCAGCTTTTGTTGTAGGATTGCACTACACTCCTCCGTGAGATTCACTCTCTCATAGTCCGCTATCTTTTTCTTCTTTGACATTACATCCTTCAAGAATTTCGCATAGTTCGGCATCTGTTCCAAAGCATCTGCAAAAGGAATGTTAATGTGAATTTTCTTGAAAATTTCCAAAAATTTAGCGAATTGAGCATCTAGCTTTTTCTTTTGAAAACGTTAAGGAAATGGAAGTGAAGAAATTGTAAAGGGAGGTGAAGGGTCAGAATTAGATTTTGGCTTCTCAGCCCCTTTTTGTTTGTCATCGTCTTCCTTTTTCTCCACCACTTCTTCCTCCGTCCTCTCGTTTTCATCGTCTTCTGCCACCGGCATGCTTGGCCCTTCGTATTCCATTCCACTACGCAATTGAATTGCTTTACACTGCTCCCTTGGGTTTATTTCAGTGGTGCTTGGATATTGTCCCTTCTTGTGTTGATTTCCCATGTTTTCGGCCATCTGCCCCACTTGTAACTCCAAGGCTTTCATCCGTGCATCAAATATTTCCTCAATCCTTGTGAACCTATTGCGTGATTCATTCACAAATGCTCCTACCAAATCTTCTAGTGCTGGTTTCTTTGGTTCGTTGATAACTCCATTCGTAACAGAAAATCCCGGAGGGGGTTGCAGAATGTTCTTATTATTTGCATAAGAGAACTTTTCATGATTTGGCCCTCCGTGCTTATACTGATACATTCCCCTACTTCGGAAGTTTTGGTTGTTGTAATTCTGCCCATTCATATAGTTGACGTTCTCTACTTCTTCTTGTTGGGTAAAATCACCTCCTCGACTCCCTATACTTCCTACGTTTTGGGATTGAACCGTTGCCAGTGCAGATACTTGATTTGTGAGGGCAGCTATTTGTGAGGATAGAATAGATAACTGATCTTGACTTTGGATCTCCGCCACTTTCCTATATGTGTTCCTTTCAGACGGCCATTGGTAGCTGTTTGTTGTCATCTCCTCCAAAATGTATATCGCATCATCCGGACTCTTTGCTAACAAAGCTCCTCCTGCCGCCGCATCTATCATGGCTCTCGTTGATCCAAACAGTCCGTTATAGAAGAAACAGACCTGTTGATCTTCGGGAAATCCATGCTGAGGGCACCTCCTCAACATATCTCTAAATCTTTCCCAAGCTTCGCCTAAAGACTCCCCATCACATTGCTTGAACTGTGTAATCTCACTCTTCAACTTCAACGTCTTACTCGGTGGAAAGTACTTAAATAAGAACTTACTACTTAATCCTTCCCACGTAGTAATTGAGCCTGGAGGGAGTGAGTTGAACCACAGCTTCGCTTTGTCTCTTAGGGAGAAAGAAAACAATCGAAGTCTTATGGCATCGTCAGAAACGCCATTCAACTTGATCGTATCACAGACTTCAAGAAACTGCGTCAGATGCGCATTGGGATCATCTAAAGGACCACCCCCAAACTGATTCTGCTGAACCATATTGATCAGAGCCAGCTTCAACTTGAAATTGTTTGCTTGAATAGGTGGTCGCACAACCCCCCTTCCATTTTGTTTTGGTTGAAAGTAGTCTCTAATGGCTCGTTGAGCAACAGCTGGCGGTACTTGGTTCACTCCTCCATCAATATCTTGATTGTTGAGTACTCGCTCGTTTGGATTATCGTCAGCCATCTGAGTTTGAGCAAATAGTTGCCTTCGTGTTCTACTACGTCTGCACGTTGCTTCAATCTCCGAATCAAGTGCAATCAAATCACCTTTTTAGAACGAGTGTTCATGCACAATCTGAAAACACCTAAAAAGCAAGTATCAGATACTCTCTATAAAATCAGAAGAATTAAAAACAAATAAAACAAACAAAACCTAGACTAAAATTAAAAACAAAATTCGAATATTAGTAATCCTAAACTTTAGTCCCCGGCAACGGCGCCAAAAACTTGTTCACTATTTTCATTTAGCTACTTCCGCAAGTGTACGGTGTAGAGTGTAGAAGTGCAAGGTCGATCCCACAGAGACTAATTATCTAGGCCCTAACTAAGTACTCAAATTCAGTTCTCAGTTTTATCTAAGGGAAGCGAATCACACCGATTGTAGACTAATTTACTAGAAAACTAACTATGCAGATAAATTCACTCAAGAATAACAGATAATCTAAGACAGGTTCTAGGACATGCTTTCATCTAATTCTCCTCACAACATCACTTTAACCAATTCAAGTTCATTAATCAATCATCCTATATGAGCAATCACATATATCGAATTAACAGCTCTCCCGAGTCAGTTAACCAGTTGATTATTATGCCACCAGAGGTATCCCTACTCAATCTGATAGAAACATAACAACTCCCAAAGGCACCTAAGATTGATTTCCCATCACATAAATTCCTTAATCTCCCGATCTAAGTCTTTTTATGTGTCATGTGTTTATTCTTCCATAATTCAATCTCATCTCCCGAATTTTGATCTAATTACTAAAACATGCTCAATTACTGGTCACATAATCAAACAATCAATCAAATCATAAACACACAAATAGGATAAACGATCATGAACATTGAATTGAAATTAAAGATCCATCAAGATTCGAATTAAACTACTAACAAGCCCTAGAAACCCTAGAAAATTAGCTAGACATGATAATAAACAAACCCATAGACAAGATTGAAAATATCATATCTACTAATATCTAACAAGAGAGGAAAGATTAAAAACTCTAAATAACGATGATCTCTCGATTATTCGATCTCTTGAATCCTTCTTCAAGTCCTCTCGTTGCTTCTTAGACTCTCGTGTATTCTCCGTATGAATCTCCTCTCTTTCTCTCTCTTCGTTGTTGAGTATATCTCTCGCTCTGGGAGTCTTCCAAGTGAAGTAATCGATCAAGATAATCGAAGAAAACAAGATTTTCTCGAGCTCCTGCGAACCCGGGCACGGTCGTGCTATACGGCACGGTCGACCGTGCCCTGCCCATACACACTGATTCTCGTACGGCTGTGACCGTGCTGTGGGGCACGGTCGTGCTCCACACTTGCACGCTCCCTGTAAGCTGGCGCACGGTCGTGCTTCATAGCACGACATGACCGTGCGCCACCAATATTCCTCACAATCTCGGATTACACTTCGATTCTTCCTCGTTTTTCCGTGATTCCTTCCTTGATCATCAATTACACTCGAAACTTTGTACTTTTCTCATTAAAATCATGAAACTAAGCACAAATACGTCAAATGCAACTTATACAATATAATAACCGAAATCACTATAAAAACGTATCTAAACATATCCAAATGAATACATAAACATACACAAAAATATGTGAAAAACGACACTTATCAATTTTCATACATAACTTATCAATTCAATTATCAACACACAGTAGAGAGTAGAAGTTACCCACTTGTACGTTGATTGTACGAGGATTGCTTCTGGATTCACCGACTGTCTCAAACTGCGCTCGACACATTTAACTGTTTAGTCTATTATGTCATATAACATCCAATACATGCTTGAGCCTTATATTAAATTCTAAACATGATCATATCATACAAAAATCATTTAAGTGAGATTTAGAATATAGAATACATCATCATACTTATTATATAATTGTTAAGTACTTAAACTAGCAATTTGAAGGATAAAATGACACAAAATTTTGCAACAATTTTAATAACTCATAGGTAATTCATAAAATCACAAAATTATTCATATAATCACATATTAGTATCAATTATCATATTCTGAAAATTCACAATTTTTTACAATGTGTATAAATAAATAAAAATAGAATCCTAAACAAGATTTTCACTTGAATTTCAGCTCAAAATCAGTCTATATTGTAAAATTCACCATATCTTATAGGATTGATGAAAACCTTTCATATTTTTACAGAATTTAGACAACATGTTGAAGTATAACATATAAAAATATCAACTGAAAATAAGCTTTACATATTTAGTTATGAATTTTCTAAATTAGCAGAAAACAGTGCATAGTGTATGCTGAAAACAGGTTATGTTGTAAAATTTGGCATAAATCGTACAAGACTCAAAAAAATGCATACTAAATTTCTATACGTACCTAAGATCTGGTTCTAAAACATAGTAAAAAATCATACATAAACTCGAAGGATACAGTTCCAGAAAATTGTTTGATTCAGACCTAAAAACGGGGCAAAAACTGTCTCTGAACAGCTTATCTTAGAAAAATCCTAGAAAATCGGGTTTAACTCCAAATCTTCTGAAATTTAACATACATATTTTAGACTTCATATTCTAGACTGTGGTAAAATGGTTTAGCCTAAATCGATTTCTACAATACACAGAAAATTCCCGAACAGCAGAGAAATACACATAGCAGCAAAGCATACTTATTCACAGCAGCAACAGGAAAAATAAAACACAGAGCAATAACATACACATGTACACAGGCAGCAGGCCAGCAGACAGTAGAGAGGAGAAGATGGGGCAGAGAGAAAAGGAGAGAAAGATACCGAGAGAGAGAAACAAAGATGGAGAGAAAGAAGTTGTGTGCGAGTACGCCCTTTCTTCTCTTTTCTTTTGTTGCTTGTTTCTTTATCCAGCTTGGTGTGAACTTAAACCAAGTGGTTACTTGGTGTCAAGTTGTGATGAAGTGAGAAGGAGAAGTTGGCGTGAGCTGGTGGGTGCAAGAAGTTGAAGTTATGACTAGCCATTTTCCTTTTCTTAATTTTTGTTTGATATTTGCTTTAGCAAATAATATACAATTATACACATATATATAATGACTTAGCTTAATTAAGATTATCATTGAATTAATTAATTCTTAACTTAATTAAGATTATCACTTAATTAATTAATTCTTAGGCCCAACTAATTAATTCTTATACATAGTTAATTAATTAGCAACATAATATATATAACATTACACCTTAGCCAATTAATTAGGGTGTTATAATTTTACTTGTGTGATGAGATATTTTGATACATTATGAATTAGAAAATTAAGCATATAAATATATGCGTTTATGATCACAAAAGAGACTAAAATTAATACTACATGCATAATTCATTTTACTAAATAATGTTCATCATAAAAAAAAATACAATTTCCATTTCATACATGTATGTTCAAAATTGCATACTATATCTTAAGATTTTATTTTAAAAGATATATATTGATACACATTATGATGTATGCATGTGTGTTCAAGTAAAATGATTTATCACATAAAATCACATAAATAGATCATACGTAAAATTACATTAAATAAAGCAGTCATAGGCACAAACGTGTAAGTTAAACGTCTTAACCTAATATAATCTCAATTCATTTAAACTTATCTATTATCTTATCTTTTTACTTTCATCCATGTTTGTCGAGTGAGTTGAGATCAAGCTCGGTTTCCTCCGTTAGCAATCCTGCAAAAACCTTTAAAATCTCGAAAGAAATATATATGTCATAAAATCTTTAAAATCATCAAGCATAACGTAATTCGTAAATCATAATTTAAGTAATATAAAAACTCACACTTAAATCATTTATAATTGAACGCTAAAAGAAATTTTATAAAATATGAAATGCAGGTTTTCTTGAAGACGGGTGTTACACAGAGAGAATTGGGGTCAGGTGATGTGGGAAAAATGGTGATGACTAGCCATCCTTATGAATTTGGTTCCTTAATTGCTTAATTACCTATATATGATTAAATAAATAAGCTAAATATATATATATATATATCATTACACCTTAGTTAATTAACTAGGGTGTTATAAACTCTGTTGTGCCGAATGTGATATGGGTTGTTTTGGATGATGTTTGTTTTGTCAACAATGATCTTAAGGGGGTTTACTTTGTTTTCGAGGATGTTTGCAGAATCACATATTTGGGAGATTAAAATTCTTTACAATAATATTCGAAATAAATGAAATTCTAAATAAAATATCTTTGCATAAAATAAAATATGTTTTATAAGTTTTTGTAAATAAATTATATTTTTTGTAAAATATCTTTTAATAAAATAAAATATCTTTTAAATTCTACATAAAATATCTTTTGTAATTTTTGTCAGGGAAAAAAAATGAAAAGAAAAAATAATATTATATCACCATTACATTGGGAATATGTTAATTAAGTGGGATTCGAGTGAAATGCAAACGAGCTTGGCCAATCTAACCACAAGAAAATTGCAAGCTAGATTTTGCAATGATAAAGCGATCCCTGGCACCGCTAGTCCATCCAATGGAAATCGTGGTCTTGCATTGGTATATGAGTCGTCGCTCAATGGACTTGTCCTTTTATTCTCCTTTAGTCAAAAGGTTGAACTCGTTGTGGTTACATAGGGAATTTCATTGATGGAAAGTTCTCCATGTGTCGTTTTATTAACATTTACATTGATTTATCAGGTAATCTGTAACATTTGCATGCATATGCAAAAAAATTGGCATTATGTGTAATTGTACAATTCTGAACGTGCTATGAAATATCTTCTACCTCAACAAATTCAAAAATAATTGCAAATGATAGTAATCATATTAATAGTAACAAAACTATATATAATCATCATCATAATAATAATAATAATAACAACAAAACTATAGATAATAATAATAATAATCATAACAACAACAATAATAATAATAATAATAATAAATCCTCTCAAAACACATATTCACAAAAATTGTTCACTTACATTAATTAATAAATTTCAAAGGATTGAACAGTTTGAATAATTCTTTTTAATCAACTCACATTTATAAAAGTTTTTACTTTTTTATTTATGTATATTGTTCTGTAAAACGTTTAAACTAATAAATTTCAAATATATAAATGGTTTTCATATTTGAAGACTATCTAGCAGTGCTATTTAAAAAATGTGACTACAAATTCTTATATATAATAATGTTGAGTACCAACAATAGTAATGTTGAGTATCAACAAATTTTATGTTATTAAGTATAATTAGATAAAATAGAAATATTAATTAGTTTTATCTAAATAACATATGTTAAACGACAATACTATAAAAGTAATTACATATTTGAAATTTTTTAAATTACATTATTGAAAAGTTTAGAGAAAATATATAGATAAATAAACAAGAAACAAAATTAAAATAAAGGTGAGTTGATGGAAAATGTCACGTTCAAACTTTTCAAACTTATTAACGCATGAAATTGAATAATTTTTTTGAATATATGTTTTGCAAGTAAATTATGAATGTATTTGTAAAATTTTGACTTTTATTATTTATCATCTAATTTGGAATTTTTATGGTAAAAATAAAAACCTAAAAAAAAATGACAATATGTGTTCAATAATACAATGGGCTAATAATGCATAATCTTTTCATACTAATAAATAAAATATTATTTGTAATCATCAACAAATGCAACTCGGATATTAACAAGTAAATAATTATTTAGTCATAATATGTTATATGTAAAGTTAACTTAGACAATACGTCAAGCACAAATCATAAATGTAATTTTAATGTATAAATAATTTTTCAAATTTTCAAAATTTTGAAGTTTAATTTAAATTTCTATAAAATCTCGTGTATTACACGAACCCTATACTAGTACTTTTTTATATATATATATATATAAATACACATATATATCATTCAAATATACATATATATGACCTGTGAAAACTACAATTTCCATTCTACTTATATCATTCACTAATACATATTAGTAATGATGGTAATTGGAAATTAAAATTTACGTGTACATACATCAATAAAATATACAACATTTATTCAAGAAATTAGTGTATCAAGTCCATTCGTAAATATTAATTTTTTTTCAAATATACTGTTTTTACCTATTAATATTTTTTTATTTCATCAACAGAACATTCCTTTTATTTCATTCTAAATACATTTTAATCTATTTCATGTTATTTTTGGCTACAAACATTACTAATACATCAAATTAAAAGTTAGTAACTGAGATTATATTATTTTTTGCGTCGGATAGGAATTACAGTTGCTATAGAGACGTGACTATTCAAAATCGCTACCAATCACCTACTCCGTACCTATAAAAGTGATACAAAGCAAACAATCCACATACACAAATCTAAAATTTCTTCGTTTCTCTTTCATTAAAACCCTAATTGTAACTGCATCTGAATATAGTGAGTGTTGTGGCGCTTCAACTTTTGATCATAGATTTCACTTAAATTAGTCGAATGATGTATCAGATTTTTTTCTTTTCTATGTTTTGTTTCAGGACGTCGTCAACTTCATCATTGTGGAAAATGAAAGATCCCTTCAAAAGATAACAAATGAGCACATGGTATGTCGGAATAATCCCTAAAATTGTATTACAATGAAGGTCTGATATCATGTATAACCAAAATTTGCGCTATACATCTCTTTAATTTAGGAACCATTATATTTTGTTCTTAAGATTACAAATGTCCTATGAGTACTAATGTTTATTTTTTCCATTGGCAGCAACAGCTGATTGAGAGGATTGAAGAACATGCAAAGCAGTACAACAAATTTGTTGGCAAGAAAAACGTCTCCTGGTTGGTTGATCTGCGCCGACTGCAGCAGGTTGATATGAAAATTTTGGCTAAGTTGCAGCACTTTCTGTTGGATTAGTAGTGGTTAGGCGTATTGAAAAGATGCACAATTACGGGTTAAGTCGAGGCAAGAGCTAGGCTCTTTCTCCGTAAGACGATATTGCCCCGTATCCAAGTGCTCACGGTTAACGACAATCGTCTCCAAGATACAACGACTTCGAGCTTAAGGATTACAGCACAAATGAAATGAGGGAGCCTCCTATTTATAGAAGTAAGAAGATATGTCCCTTCGCTCAAAGGATACCACCCATGGACCCAAGAGGTATGTTTACACCTCTTCACAAGGGTCAAACCATTTGGACCCAAGGGTCACACCCTTTCATATTCAAGGGTCACACCACTTCACAATTGGCTTAGCCCGACCCGACCCGCGACCCAGCCCATGACCCGACCCAACCCGCGACCCGACCCGTAACCTGGTCCGAACCCAAATCGGTCCGGTCCGAACCCAACCCGAGTGTGATGATGCCTCGTGCGGTTCGAATGGTACGTGAGTGCTTAGCCAACTAGGTCCAAAAAATGACACTAGATTCCACCATAAGGAAACACATATGATTATCTCTTATACATGTGCTCCTATTAATAAAGTAAAACTTTTTCTTCCATTTTTCCTATGTGGGACAATTTCACTTTTCTCCCATTTTTCTTCACAAGAAGGATCCAAGTTGCCAACTTTGTGTAATAATTTCTCATTCACCTGAAATTGGAAATTTGAAAGTAAATGCACTACATTCATTTACACGGAACGTAGATTCCGATTTAGCAACTTATTTTCATTTATTTAAAATGGATTCAACATTAAAATTTGGTCAAAGATTGATCAAAACCAACCTTCTCTTCCAATTTCCAACACTTTCAATTGAAGAGGGAGGCCCTTAGGTGCTCTCGACGGTTGAAGGAAAAGTTGCTTGCAATGACACTCGTGCCGCTCCAGGGGCAAGACGGATCTATTGACGATGAGGCAGGGCAAGTGCACCTCGAGTGGGGTCGTGTTCACAAAAAGGACATTGCAGATGTGAGGGCATTGGCTGAAGATGATTTCTAAAGTTATAATTTTATATTTGCCGTGATGATGTGAATAATGAATATATTTTGTTGTGATGTAGTGAACAATCAATATTAATATATTTTCTAATGAAAGTCATCCATTTTCGCATCTATGTAATCATGGTTTTTATTAATTTACTGATTTTATTTTGGGTACCAAACAATAGTTGTATATATTCAAGTTCTAATTCCAATTCACAAATCTTAGTATAGACTTTAATTATGGTTGTAACGTACATACTCAACAGTTCTATATTTATCTATATGTAAGTACTAATTTCAATGGTAATTACCATATCAAATGAAGAGTATTTTTGCCAAAGATATATACGAATTCTATTGTATATGTGGAAAAAGGTTCGGGTATGAAATGTGGTTGAGTATTCTTGCAAAAGATTTATACGAAGATTCGAATGCAAATATGGAAAATCGTTCGGGTATAATATCTGGTTGAGTATTCTTGCCAAAGATATATACGAAGATTCGTTTGCAATATGGAAAATGGATAGGGTCAAAAATGTGGTTGATAGATATATGCAACTTATATTTGTAAATCATGTAGATGCAATACAGTCATTTTGTACTTCTTTCATAATTATTTGCATTCTGCACAAAAAATAATAATAATAATAATAATATAATAATAATAATAATAGCTTGAATAAAAATAAAAAATAATAATAATAACTTGAATAATAATAATAATAATAATAATAATAATAATAATAATAATAATAATAGCTTGAATAATAATAACAATAATTTAGAATAATAATCTTAATATATATAAAAGTAAGACCACATGTGCCACATGTCAACCATGCAATTTTTCATATCAATTTTATTTCAAAATAACAAATCCAATCTATAATAAATATAATTTTAAAGCCAAGTAATGTGGTTATTTAATGATATCATTCTAATTATGTTGATAATATACATTAGTAAATAATATTGAAATTTTAAGTAAATTAATAAAATAACAATTGCTAGACTTCAAATATAGAAATCATTTAAATTTTTTTAATTTTTTTAATTTAAAATTTTAAGAGACAAATATTTTTTTAAAAAGAAAAAATAAGATAAAGACGAGCTGATTAAAAATGATTATTGATACTTATTACTAATAAAAGTAAATAGATTTTGTGAATATGTGTTTTAAAAAAAACTATGAAATTTATTTGAGAAATTTCGATTTTTCATTTTTTTATTATTTAATTGGAAAGAAATTTGGAGTTATTCTAAATTTTAACATTTTAAAATTTATAATTTTAAAATCCACAAATAAAATTTTAAAAAAATATTTCAATATGTATAAATTATTATTTATTCTTACATATATATATAATTACAAATCTTTTATTTCAATAGATAAATAATATAATCAAAATTACATTATATTTAGTATTAACTTAGCTGATAGTTATAACACCAATCATAAATCACTACAAGGGTTATTAACCGTTGTCTTTGCCATAAATCCACTGTTGTCATAGCCATTGTTGTCGTAGAGTCAGGAAAAGAGCGTTCATAGAAAACGGTTATTAACCGTTATGGTAGACCCCTACTACAATGGCGTAGACAACGATTGTAAACCGTTGTCTTAGATATCTACGACAATGGTAGGACAACAGTTATTAACCGTTGTCTTAGATAAAAAAGACAATGCCTTAACAACGGTTCTTAACCATTGTCATGGAGTCTATGACAATGGCCGAACAACGGTTAATAACCGTTGTTGTTGGTCAAAAAGACAATGCCATTACAACGGTTAATAACCATTGTCGTAGATCCTACGACAACGGCGAGCCAACAGTTTTAAACCGTTGTCATAGATAGCAAGAACAATGGCTTAACAACGGTTAATAACCGTTGTCATAGATCCTATGACATCAGCAAGACTTTCGACAACTTTTGAAGGCTTATAAATATCAAAGTTTACGTAGCGAACGTGCATCAGAAGAGAAAATAACATACATTTTAAAAGCACAGAGGTAGAAATAAACGAGTGATAATAAGAGATGATTAATATCTATAATAGAAATCTTCACGACTTTTAAACTCACGTTATACATAAACGAAACCATCAACGAATACACACGGGGTGAGTGCTTGGAATACACTCGTTGGGATACTTTCTATATTTAACATTTATTAAACAGTAGAGATAAACAACATTCATGAACACAATAGTTAAACACAACACATAAATTCATGGCATGTAACTGTAGATAGGTGCGGGTTTTTCCCTATCTTATCCTATATAACTGTTTTTATCCCATTTGTGCTTTTTTACGGACCATTGGTCCCTCTGTAGTATGATTTGGACTTTAGTCCCTTCATAGCATAGTTACGGACCTTAGTCCATTGGTAGCATAGCGTTATTCATGCACATACGTAGGATTCATAACATGTAAACACATCACATAGAATTCAAGCATTTCATAGCATTACAGAATCACTTCATTAATCATAGATTCACGTAGCTTAGCAATCAAGGTTCATTTCGTTAATCATAGGTTCACGTAGCATTCGTTCGTTCATCGACATTCATGATACTATCCATGGCTTAAGCATGCATATAATAATGGAAAGATAAAGCATTAAGTTTAGAAGTTACCTCCACCTTGTTCGGTGGTAACCCTCGTGAAGCATGATAGTCTAAAATCCTAGGTTCGTTCTTCCACCTCAAAGCCTACACATATAAAAGAGGTTTAGATCTCTAATTACGCTATATGTGTGTGTGTGTGTGTGTATATATATATTAAGATTAACTTAAAAATTCTCTCTCGATGAAGAAACGTTAGAGGAAAGAAAGTGAAACAAGAGCTTTCGAGGTCATAAAAGGTGTTGATACGTTCATGGGAGCTTAGAACGCGATCATAGGGTTTTAAGGGATCGATTTGAGCTTAAACGGAGGTAAAACGAGCTTAAAACGGAGTTTTTAAAAGTATAGGGGCATTTTCATAAATTCTTAAATGTTAACTTTGACTAAAGGGGTCATTTTGCAAAATTAGAAAAGATTTGGGGTTGTTTTGATATATTTTAAAACCTTTGAGGTCAAAACATAATTTTCGGAAGATCTGGGGGTTAAAACATAAACTCCAAAATACTTGGGGGTTAAAAACATGATTTTCAAAAGCTTTAGGGAGAGAAATAAAATTTTCGAAAGCTTGAGGGCTAGATTGTAAAACTCCTAAAATTCTAGGATTTGCGATTAAGTCCCCGGACTGTTTCGAATTTACATAGGAGCCCTCCCCTCCCAAACCCTCCACCCACCGCCACTCTCCTCACACCCACTCCCCACCCTGTCGTCGGACGATGCGGCCGATGACACCACGTCGCCAGACCGCCACCACACACGTACACGTCATCGCGACCCCCACACCGGTAGCACCACGTACACACACACAGGCGTACGGGCCCGAGCACTCGACATGCTTGGCGCGACACCACAACAACACAACACCGCCCGACGGTAGCATACTCACACACACGACTCACTGGTACATCCACCGCATTGGTCACACCCACACATACACGCGACAGACCCGACAGCGGTGGAGAAGACCTGGTGGGTGAGAAAGAGAGAGAGAGAGAGAATGAGGGAGGAAATAAAGAGAGAGATCGTGCCTTTCACAGGTGATTAGTGGTGGAGACGACGACGGTTCGTGAATCCGAGCTCAGATGTATAATGAGCTCGGCGAGGGCTTCAAAAAAATGTAAAACTCCACCGAAATCGAGGTGAGAGGAGGTGGCGACGGCGGCACGACGTTTGGCCGGCTGGAAAACAGGAGGAGAGAGAGAGAGAGAGATACCCTTTTCAAATGTGTTCCAAAATTTACCTCTAGGTGTTCCAATGTTCCTTTTATGTTTTCATCTTTTTGGGCCACGGGCCACAAGATGGGCTATCCATTTTACGATATCTTTGGGCTTACACATACGATACCACTTATTATATTATAACCTAAGGTTTGATTATGAAATTACTTATTATTTCGTTCTGAAACTCACATAATAAAACAAGTAATTGGGGGTTAAATTATTTAATTAATCCGATTATGTATAGAATTATCCTAAGTGTTACTTCATTTCCTCCTTAGAAAAATTTCGTCCTTAAAATTTAGATACGTATCTATAAATGGTAAATCTAGATACTTCACTAAGATCTCGTCTTCTTGTTCCCATGTTGCTTCTTCCCTTCCATGACGACTCCATTGAACTTTCTCTAGGGCTATTTCTCGATTCCTTAACTTGCGAATCTTCATATCCAAGATAGCCACTGAAACTTCTTCGTACGTCAGATCCTTTTCAATTCTGATTCTTTCTTGGTTGATCATGTGGCTTTGATCGAAAACATATTTTGGTAACATGGATACATGAAAGACATTGTGTATGCTGGTGAAGTCTGGTGGCAAGGCTGACGATACGTGATTTCTCTAACTCGATCAAAAATCTCAAACGGTTTCATGTACGTTGGTCTCAACTTTTCTCTTTTTCCAAAGCGATAAACTCCTTTAGTGCGTGACACCTTTAGAAAAACTTTGTCTCCCACATCGAACTTCAGCTCTTTGCGTCTCTTATTTGCATAAGACTTCTATCTATCCTGAGCCACTCTGATTCTTTCTCGAGTCCCAAAATTTTCTTCTCACCTACCTCATCCCAATAGAGAGGTGAACGACACTTTCTTCTATATAGAGCCTTGTATGAAGCCATTCCGATTGTTGACTGATAGTTGTTGTTGTAAGCAAACTCTACTAACACAAGTGATATTCCCAACTTCTGTGAAAGTCCAAAGCGCAAGCAAGCTCTTAACATATCTTCCAAAATCTATATAGTCCTTTCCGACTGTCCATCTGTTTGATGGTGAAAAGTAGTACTGAAAGCTAACTTGATCCCTAGCTCCTTTTGCAAGCTCTGCCAAATCTGGACATGAAACGAGGATCTTTATCTGATACGATAGAAACTAGGACTCCGTGTAGCCTGACGATCTATTCCATGTAGATTCAAGCCAACTTATCCAAATTGAAGGTCATCTTGATCGACAAGAAATGAGCAGACTTGGTTAACCTATCCACAATAACTCATATAGCGTGTTTCCCTCGCTTGGTCCTAGGTGATCCAATAACAAAATCCATAGCGATATGTTCCCATTTCCACTCAAGTATCTCTAATGGAGTTAACATATCGTTGGTGTTCAGCTCTCACCTGTTGGCAAACCAAACACTTCTTAATAAGGAGTCCAATGCTTCCTTTCATATTTCTCCACCGAAAGCTTTCCCTTAAATTTTTGTACATCTTCGTACCTTCGGGATGTGCCGATAATAGCATGTAATGAGCTTCTTCTAGAATTTCTTTCCTCAATTCTTCATCCTTTGGCATACATAACATTTTCCTAAAGATCAGGGCTCCATCTGTGGACAAAGCGAACCCTTCTGTCTTTCATTTGTCTATACGAGCCTTCATCTTCATCAGAAACTTATCTCTTTCTTATGCCTCGACTATTCGCTCACGGAGTGTGGGCTTCACGAACAAAGCTGTAACTTTGGCCTTGATGCTGCTTGATGGTGTAACTACCTCCAAACTCAATCTCGATATCTCTTTTAGTAGCTGGTTCTGGTCTGCGATCATGAATGTCACAACACTTTTTCCTTTTCTGCTAAGAGTATCAGCAACCACATTCGTCTTTCCGGGGTGATAGAGAATCATACAATCATAGTCCTTCACCAATTCCAACCATATTCTCTGTCTCATGTTAAGTTTATTTTGCTTGAAAAAATACTTCAAACTCTTGTGGTCGATATAGATCTCCCATTTCCCGTCATAAAGATAATATCGCCAAATCTTGAGAGCATGCACAACGACGACCTGCTCTAGATTGTGTGTTTTATCATATGATTAGACCAGAATGTGATCGATGAACACTATGATGAAACAATCGAGGTATGGATGGAAAACGCAATTCCTCAGATCCATAAAAATAGTTGGTGCATTGCTGAGTCCAAAAGGCATCACTACAAACTCGTAGTGGCCATATCTTGTCATGTAGGCTGTCTTAGGTATATCAGCATGACTTTCACCTAATGGTATGCAGACCTTAAGTCGATCTTTGAAAACACACTTGCATCTCTCAGTTGATTAAACAAGTCTTCAATACGAGGCAGATGATACTTATTCTTGATGGTTCGCTTATTCAGCTCTCGATAATCGATGCACATCCGAAAACTCCATCATTTTTCTTTACAAAGAGCACTGGAGCTCCCCAGGGTGACACACTTAGACGAATGAATCCCTTGTCCAGAAGTTCTTGTTGCTGAACATTCAATTCCTATAGCTCCTTTGATGCCATCCAATACGGAGCTTTTGACATCGATGCTTATCCTGGTATGAGATCAATCTCAAAAATAATATACCGATTCGGTGGAGGGCCGAGTAGATCTTCTAGAAAAATATCTATATACTCCCTCATGACAGACACCTTAATAGGACTCGTTTCTTATTCGAAATTCACCATGTTCACCAACCAAGCTTCGCAATCTCTTTTGTTGAGCATCTTAGCTGTCTTTATAATCGATACAACTCTCGGGTTGATCCAACTCACGTTTCACTAAATGTAAACTCCTTTTCTCTAGGTATCTGAAAAACTATCTCCCTTGCATTGCACTTGATCACTATATGATTTACCTTAAGCCAATCCATTCCCAAAATCACATCAAAGACCTTCATCTCTAGAGCATGCATGTAGATCGGCCGAAAGAGTTCTATTCTCAAAAGTGATCCTTAGATCCGACAAAGGTGTTTTGTTTTTATCGTCCTTCCTGATGGTATACTAACTTTTAAGAATTCAACAACTACCCTACCATTCTCATGCCTCAACAGATCACAAAACTTGACAGAGATGAAAGAGTGGGTTGTCCTAGTATCAAACAAGATGAGAGTAGGGATATCGCATAATGTTAACATACCTGTCATGGTCTCCAATCCTTCAACAGCCTCTATGTGAGTGAGAGCGAAAGCTCATGCCTTGCCTGCTCCTGGTCTCAGTTTCGGTGTTATTGCTGTGTTTCTGAACTTCTAACAATTGTTTGCAATGTGTCCTAGCTCTCCGCACCTAAAACAATTCTGGGTCCCTAGAAGGCATGGTCTCATATGAGCCTTTCCACACTTGGCACACGAGTTTGCCGGCTTAGGAGTAGGGAGGAGTGGGGTGTTGTTGGCTCCTGGGTACTTGTTCTGATTAATGTTCTCACTCGGACCAGTCCATTTTCTCTTTCCGGGCATCACAAAAACTTTCTTGGGTGGTGCCACGTCTAAGCGTAGATGGGAAACAATCTCCTGAGCTCTCTTAACAACTTCAGCATACATCATAGTACCCTGACTAGCTAAGACGGAAATAATTTCTGAGTGAAGACCTCTTTTAAAGCATGGGGCCTTCTTGGAGTCGGTGTCCACCAAATGAATCGCATACCTGCTCAGCTGATTGAATTTCTTCTCATACTCTCCCATAGTGGTGGCTTCTTGGTGAAGATATAGAAACTCTGTTTCTTTCCTATCGTGGTATGACTGAGGTAGGAAATTCTGTATAACCACTTCCTCAATGGTCTCCCAAGTCATAGCACTTTTCTGTTCTAGTGACATGGTCCTTTCGTATGATTCCCACCAGTAGCTGGCTTCTTTAGTAAGCTGGAATACGGCACATGAGATCTTCTATTCTTTTGTGCAAGACAAATGTCCAAAAAGGCGGTCCACGACCTTAACCATTCCTCAGCGTCGGCAGGTTCTCCATTTCCACTGAAAGTTAGTGGATTGAAATGTCGAAACTGCTCGATGACCAGGTTTGCATTGCTCCTTGACGATAGTGATGGTACAACTTATGCTGTCTCGAAATGTCAGGCCAAGCCCTTCAGCAGAGATACTAAGTCCCCCATTATGGCATCTACATCATGTTCAGATGAATTCTTCATCACTCGTTGGTCCCTACATGGTCGACCTCGTGGCATATCCCTCTAAAAAATGACATACAAAAACCTACCCCTTATCTCTATCCCACATAACCCAACAACATAAATAATATCAACAAGATAAATAAGAAACATGATACAGATGAACATTCATTCGTTAAATTTCATGATCTGGGAGAAAAATATATAGGGAGAGATGCTTATCCGTTCATTTTAAAAGGTTTTCTCGTTAAAACAGTTTTGAAAGAGAAAAATGAGCTTGAACAGGGCCCTACAAAGGGTAGGACATTGTTTTGATATCAAACCTGTCACGCCCCATTTTGAAAGCTTATAAATATGAGAGTTTACAAAGCGGGCGTGTAACAGAAGAGAAAAGAACATATGTTTTAAAAGTATAGAGGTAGAAATAAACGAGTGATAATAAGAATTGATTAACATCTATAACAGAAATCTTCACGACTTTTAAACTCACGTTATATATAAATGAGACCATCGGCGAAAAGCCGGAGAAGACATTTGAAATCTAAGTAGAGGAAATCTTTTTATAAGATCCTTAAGATAAATTGTTTAACTTTACAAAAAAGATAAATGAACATTGTTTTGAAAGATTTAAAAATAGAAAGAATTAAAATCATTTTCTAGATACAACATCCCTCTCTTTGCGCCTTCTCATTTCTGTTATTGCCTATAGTGTGAATACACATGGGGTGAGTGCTTGGAAACACTCGTGGGGATACTTTCTATATTTAAAGTTAATTAAACAGTAGAGATACACAACATTCATGAACACAACATTTTAACACAACACATAAACTCATGGCACGTAACTGTAGATAGGTGTGGGTTTTTCTCCATCTTATCCTATATAACGGTTGTTATCCAATTGGTGTTTTTTTACGGATAATTGGTCCTTTTGTAGCATGATTTGGACCTTAGTCCCTTCGTACCATAGTTATGAACCTTAGTCCCTACGTAGCATAGCGTTATTCATGCACATATGTAGGATTCATAGCACGTAAATATAGCACGTAAGATTCAAGCATTTCATAACATTACAGAATCACTTCATTAATCATAGATTCACATAGCTTAGCAATTAAGGTTCATTTCGTTAATCATAAGTTCACATAGCATTCGTTCGTTCATCGACATTCATGATATTATCCATGGCTTAAGCATGCATATAATAATAGAAAGATAAAACATTAGGTTTAGAAGTTAGCCCCACCTTGTTCGGTGGTAACCCTCGTGAAACATGATACTCTAAAATCCTAAGTTCGTTCTTGCGCCTCAAAGCCTACATATATAAAAGAGGTTTAGATCTCTAATTACGCTATGTGTGTGTGTATATATTAAGATTAACTTAGAAATTCTCTCATGATAAAGAAACGTTAGAGGAAATGAAGCGAAATGAGAGCTTTTGAGGTCATAAAAGGCATTGATACGATCATGGGAGCTTAGAACACGATGATCGATTTGAGTTTAAACAGAGGTAAAATGAGCTTAAAATGGAGTTTTAAGAAGTATAAGGGCATTTTCGTAAATTTTAAAATGTTGACTTTAACCAAATGGGTCATTTTACAAAATCAGAAAAGATTTGGTGTTCTTTTGATATATTTTAAAACCTTTGGGGTCAAAACATAATTTTCAGAAGATTTGGGGTTTAAAACATAAACTCTAAAATACATGGGGGTTAAAAAATGATTTTCAAAAGGTTTGGGAAGAGAAATAAATTTTTCGAAAGCTTGAGGGCTAGATTGTAAAATTCCTAAAATTCTAGGGTTTGCGATTAGGTCCCCAGACTGTTTTGAATTTGCACAGGAGCCCTCCCCTCCCAAACCATCCACCCACCGCCATCCTCCACATAGCCCCCTCCCCACCCTGTGGCCGGACAATGCGACTAATGTCACCACATCGTCAAACCGCTACCACATACGTACATGCCGGTGCGAACCCCCGTGCCAGCAACACCACGCGCACACACACACACATGGGCACACGGGCTCGAGCACCCGATGCCCACCCAACACAGCACACCTGGAGCGCTCGGTGCGCCACCACAGCAACACAACGCAGCTCGACGGCGGCACACTCACACACATGACTTGCCGGTGCATCTACCGTATCAGCCACACCCACACACGCACACGACAGACCTGACGACAACGGAGAAGACCTGGTGGGTGAGAAACAGAGAGAGAGACAGAGAGAGAAAATAAGGAAGGAAAGAGAGAGAGAGAGAGGTCGAGTCTTTCACAGGCGATCGGTGGCAGAGGTGGCGGTGGTTCATGTATCCGAGCTCGGATCTGGAATGGGCTCGGCAAGGGCTTGGAAAAAAGGTAAAACTCGGCTGGAACCGAGGTGAGAGGAGGCGGCGGCGGTAGCAGCACGGCGGCGGCACAGCGGCTGGCCAGCTGGAAAATAGGACAGAAGAGAGAGATACCCTTTTCAAATGTGTTCCAAAATTTACCTCTAGTGTTCTAATGTTCTAATGTTCATTTTATGTGTTCATCTTTTTGGGCCACGGGCCACGAGATTGGTTATCCATTTTACGATATCTTTGGGCTTACATATATGATACCACTTATCATATTATAACCTAAGGTTTGATTATGAAATTATGTATTACTTCATTCTGAAACATACATAATAAAACAAGTAATTAGAGGTTAAATTTTTTAATTAATCCGATTATGCATAAAATTATGCTAGGTGTTATAGATAGATGCTCGATATTGCATAATGATTAGAAATTATGGACAGTCATTTAGTCGGCCAATCATAATCGTATGAATGCATTGGAATAAGGTAGTTGATCTCAGGGTGGCTTGTGATATCTATGTGTGTACATTGGCATTCTAAAAATCCCGCCACACAGTGTAATGCAATAAATATTTGTCTTTAAAATTGAGATATGCAATTTGTTTCCTGTGTTTATTAAGAATAAATTTGTAAATATAACATTTTAATAATCAAATAGAAAGTTATTAAAATTAATATTGAATTAAAACTAATTGCTATAAGTTTCGTGAATTTAATATTACTATTAATATTAAATTATAACTAATTGCTACAAGTTTCGTAAAATTAGTCATGTATGCCATATGTTATTAAGTAGCAATCTAATGCGTAATATACAATGAATTTTAGTTATGAGATGGATTATTGAAGTAAAAGACTAAAACAATAAAGACAAGACACTTTTATTGATTTATTTGAGAGATCGATTTTGTCAGTGAAACAAGTTTAAGTTTGAGCACACCCCATATTTTATATATATATATATATATATATATATTATATCGCTATTAATATTCACATTCACATCTAATATTATATTGAATATTATTGTTATTATTTTTTGTTGTTAATAATATTTCCCATATTGATTGAATTTAATTATCAATAAGAATTGTATGTATGTAAACAACATAGTAAATATAATATAAACTGACCATGTGATTATAAGATAATTTTTTAATGAATAATCAAGATTCAAGCATACCTAAATGATATTCATCAATTCCGTCTGAATTTCATACTTCGTTCTTTATATACATATTCGCAATAACATATTTAACTACATTAATAATTAAGTTATTATTATAATAACTTAATTATTATTATTGTTGTTATTATTATTATTACTAGGATAATACCCGTGTATTACACGGGTTTAAGTAAATTGAATTTAGTAAAATAAAAAAAATTAAATTTAGTTATATTGGAAAAAATATTCACTACAAGAAATTCTTTCATAGACAACAGTCCTAGGACAACGGTTTTATAAAAAAAACCCTTGTTGTAGCCTAAACAACCGTTGTCGTAGAGGTAACCGTTGTCTTTGAGCAAAAAATTCTCTCATAGACAACTGTTTGAACTTGATGTTGTCATTGACGCATTGTCCTAGGACCCTAAGACAAGGGTTTTGACTAGACGTTGTCAAAGAGATGTCCTAGACTAATGGTTGTTTTCTAACATTGTCATAGCCTCGAAGAAGCGTTGTTGTAGACTAATTTAATTAAAAGAAAATAGGACAATAAATTACAACATTTTTTTAAATTAATGGAGAAATACTATATATGTTGAATTAAATGAAATAAATTAATTTTGAGAATTAAATTTTATTTCATTATAATGAAATTTTAGAAATTATGAATAACAGATTATAAATGAAAAATTATTTTGAAAACCAAATGCTAATTAATTAATTAAGTAACAATTAAACACAAATAAAAGATTATTTAGAACTAATTAGATATAGAATAAAAAAAGAAATATACAAATTAATTAGTTTTTATATAAAAAGAGTTGGGAAAAATTAATTTTATAAGTGTACACATATATTACTAGAGTTCCTATCGGGGTTCAAAAGCTGATTATTTCGAATCCCAAAATCTCAATTTATACCTAGGAGGGTTAGAATTGGATTTGGAGAAGAGTTTTAGTCGAAAAAGAGATCTAAAACGGGTAAAAGATACGCGACCCGGTCGGGTCCATACAACCCAGACCGGGTCGGAAAGTTTGGCGTGATTCTGAAAAGGAAGGTGGCACTCACTGGTTGCCGACATTTGCTTGAAGCCTTATATGAAATCAAGCCTCCTCCGCTTGAGAAGGGGCAGATTGATGATCAAGCTTGTAGTGCTTTGCTGCAGTGGAATACGTTGCACAAAGCCGTCCTCAAAGATGTGGACGCATTGGCTCAAGATTGAAGTTAATTTTCTGAGTCCATGAGTACTTGATTTTCAATTTTTGAATGATGCTAAGAGCAATCTGTTTTATTTATAATCGGATTTTTGTTAGTATTTTTTTATCAGAATTTGACAAGTACATCGTAAATTCAAATACATTGCTTTATTCCAATCAATGGAGTCATGGATTGCAATTGGTAGTGAAATGATACCCTATATTCCCGTCAAATGGAAAACCATCGGCCTATCAAATAAGAAGAATATTATTTGTTTGCTAGTGTAATGATGAACGGTTCAAACATCCAATGAGAATCGTTGAATTGCAGTTAATGTTGAGTCACTCCAAAATGGAGGCGTCGTTTTGGATGCATCGGCGCGTGCATGAAAAACATCAAGGAAGACAGATTTTGTAACATATCACCTTAATCGATTGGTGTCGTATTACACCATGATGGACTTCAAATATAGAAACAATTTAATATAAATTCCTAATTTCAGATAAAACATAAATAAATAAAAAAGACAAAACATAAAGTAAAGAATTTTTAATTCCTAATGGGTTGAGATTGTTGACATAAACGTGACAAATTGTCGTGGATATGATGCGTGCATAACCTAAGGAAGAAAAGATTTACCATCATTATATAATTATGTTTCAAAATTTGCTACGTGTGAAATTCACAAAAATGTCATACTAAATATTTATTAACAAAGCAAATCTGTAATACATACAATATTAAAGCTAATCAATTTGAGTAACAATAAACAAAATTAACAAATCATATGGGAATTATAAAAAATTTTGCTAAAATACCATATGCTAGATACATTGTAAATGTAGAGAAAATTTATTTACTTAAATGTTTCTTAATTTACAAAACTTGAGAGGAAAACTGTGAAAAACGTAAACAAGGAAAAACAAAAAGAAGGGATATATTGAATATGTGGTTTCACTCTAACAATTTAATCCACAATGCTAGTTATCTAATTACATAATGAAATAGAAAAATATTGAATATTAAATTGAACAGGCCGAAAAAAAAAATTCAATGTTGTTTAATCTTCCCATTTCTACATACTAAAAATGTTAAATACTAATTAATTGCTTATTGAGTAAAAAAGATGATTTAACTTTTAGTTTTACTTACCAATCGGAAAATAAGGAATAAAGAATATGAAATTAGTTTATCCTCACAAAAATATTGTCTCCAATTTGAAAAAAATACTGCAAATTAAATCTTAATGTAATCTTAATTATGAAATGGATTATCATGTGTTTTTTTTTTTTTTTTTTTTTGGGATTCCAAACAAAAATTAAGGAAACATTGTTATGGAATAGATTTATTCTCACCCAAATAATATCTTCAATTCTACAGCAAATCATTCCTACTATTTATGTTGCGTTTTGGTTATAACAAGTGTTAAGATATGTTTAATTGAGATTCTCCAAATATACAATTCTATTGTCATGGATTTGATGCTTGTGTAGCCTAATGACTAATAAAATAGAGTGGGTCTCTTGTGAGACCGTCTCACGGATCCCTTTTCGTGAGACGGATATATTTGACCCACTATCCAACCTAGACCCAGCCCAACCCAACTCTAACAAGCTCAATATGTCATTTTATTTCACAAGCCCAATATTGTGGAGTGAAGCCTTTACCAATACACAACAACTTTACCAATACGCAACAACTTTACCAACTGAAAAGGAAAGAATGAAAGATTATCCAAGCCTACACTGTCGCACTGTCGCCGCACCGTCGTATAGCAGTGGGAGAGACAATCCTGCGAGAAGACTCGCACCGTCGATAAGATTCAAGTGACACTTCTGATCAATTTTTGATTCTTTGAGGTTTATGTCTTCAATTGATTCATTTTTTCCTTTCACCAATACTCTCTTCAAAGGCTTTGTTACTCTTCTCTAATCTTAATTTACATCAATGGACCTTCTGATTATAGGATGAACTCCTACAAAATAATTTCCAGCTCAATAATAATTATTTATCAAGTTTTTATGTTCTCTTTTTATCATCTTGAGATATTATGAAGATAATTAGAAGGCATCTAAGATTTTTTTTCATTATATGTGCATATGCTTCAGATCACTTATTGCATGTAGAATTGGTGGTCAAATCTTATTGCACAATGGAGGAAACTGAAGATCGTATAGTTGAGTATGTCGGAGGTAAATCGTTCTTAAAAGTATTAATTATACTTGTCTAAGTACTACTTGTATACAAAGTATGTGTTATTATGTTATAGTTTCTGTGTTATTCTGCTATTATGTTCAAGTATTATGATTATGTTGGTATGTATCTATTGTTTGCCAAAAAGTATGACATTTTATGGCTAGATTCTGTTATATAATTCTCTATTCAAGTGTCAGGATTATGTTCATAAATATCTATTTTTTACCTAAAAGTATGACATTTTACGATTATATTTTGTTATATTCTTCTCTATTCAAGTATTAGAATTATGTTCATAAGTATACATGTTTTTGCCCAATAGTATGACAATTGTAACTGTTTTTTATTTCTTTCATTTTCTCTTTTTCAGAAAATACTTGTGATAGTTTTGATATTACTGGAAGTCTTCTGGGGCTGACAAGAAATATTGTTGATGAAATGTATGAATTATATTGCAATCATGCTAGTAAGGTTGGATTTAGTGTACGTAAATCAACTACTAGGATGTCAAATGATAATGAAAATGTTGTGTTGGAGAAATATTATGTTTGTTCTTGTGCTGGATTCAAAAGAAATGACGATTCGTGTTTGGAGAATATAGAAGAGAATGATTCAACAAATAAAAGGAGAGCTCCTATTATACGAACAGGATGTCAAGCTTCATTAAGAGTAAAAATGAATGTTGAGGGAATTTTTGAAGTTATACATCACGTATTGGCGCATAACCATGCATTAACTCGAAAGGAATGGAGCCACTTTCATCGCTCACAGAGGAAAATGAGTAATGAAAAAGGTAAAGTAATAGAAGAAATGATCTCTTCAAGAATGAGACCAACTGATTCATATCGATATATGTCATATCATGCTGGTGGAGAAGAACATGTTGGGCATACTTTAAAAGACCATTTGAATTTTGTTAACCGTTTGAAGATGAAAGCAATTGAGGGGGTGATGCACAAACAACTGTTGATATGCTATATCAACAAGATGTTGAAGAAGATGACTTCTATTTTAGGGTGAAATTGGATGAAAATAGCAAGTTGGTTAATGTGTTTTGGAGGGACTCAATGATGAAAGAAGACTACAACATTTATGGTGATGTTGTAGTCTTTGACACAACGTATCGAACTAATTGATATAATCTCATTTGTGCACCATTCGTTGGTATCAACAATCATTGGAAGAACACAATGTTTGGGTGTGCATTTTTATCTGATGAGAAAATTGAAAGCTTTGAGTGGCTTTTTGAAGCATTTAAGAAATCAATGGGTGGAAAATGTCCTATTACGATTTTCACTGATCAAGATCAAGCGATCTCAAATGCAATGGAAAAGGTAATACAAAGTTGTTCAAATCATATTCTGTTATAGTCTATACAGTACAAGTATGTGTTCAATAGATATAAGTATGTGTAAATTTGTTCAGCACTGTTATTTTATTTCTTTATTAACTTTCTCTAAGAATCATACAGGTTTTCCCTGGGACAAGACATAGACTATGTATGTGGCACCTTTACCAGAATGCTATCAGTCGATTTGGACAATTCAAACAAGACAAGACTTTCAAAGAAGCATTTAATAAATGTTTGATAGGATGTGCTAATCCAGATGAGTTTGAAAAGTGCTGGCAATTAATGGTCTCAAAATATGGATTGGAAGAACACACATGGTTTTCACGGTTGTATTCTTTGAAAGAAAAATGGGCTACTGCACTAAGTAAAGACTTTTTTTCAGCTGGATTGTTATCTTCTCAACGAAGTGAAAGTACAAATCATGTCATTGGATTCAACGCGAAAAAAACAAGTTTGACAAAATTTTTTGGTATCTACTAGGACACCATAAAATGTTGGCGAATAAGAGAACAACTTGATGAATTTCAATGCTCAAAATCAAATCCAATATCAGTACTCCCATTGACTGGAATGTTGAAACACGCTTCTGAGGTATATACGTTATCTCATTTCAAGGATTTTGAGGCTGAATTTCTGAAATCTATATCAACAAGTTCTGCTATTGTCTTTCTTGATGACAACATGATGGTTTATGACATTTTGTATGATGGTGAAGGATCTCATCGTGTTATATTTGATTGTCGAAATATGTTGATCACTTGTGACTGCAAAAAATTTGAAGAATGTGGATTGTTGTGTTATCATTACTTAAGAGTGCTTCATATTCATTCTGTAACAAAGATACCTGAGTCTTACATCCTTAAAAGATGGACAAAGTATGCAAAGTCAGAAATATGGGAGAATTTAAATAAAGAACAACAGTTACCTGATAGTAGGAAGAGATCCATACTTTGGCGTTATGAGATGATACGAAAGTATTATAATCTGGTGTTGAAAAGTGAACATTGTGAAGAAGCAAGAAAAATTGTTGAAGACAGATATAATAGAGATTGTGTTGTTATTCATGGAATGTTGAGTTCTAGAGATTCTATTGATCAATACAATCCTTCTACTGATTCGTGTTCGACAACTAATATTATTTTGGATCCTACACGATCTGTTACGAAGGGGAGAAGACAAAGGATCAAGGGACATTCTAAAAAGAAAAAAAGACAAATGATACATCAAATCAAGAAAAGGAGTTTGGAAGCAAGACTCCTAATTTGCATTTATTTTAGCAACAAAATGTTGGAAGATTGATACTCAGATTGCGTTTATTCTTCGCGGTAAACTTTCTCTTCTACTATATTCTGTGAGTGATGTATTTACTATACTTCCATACTTGTTCTAGTGATGTTTTTCTTTTTGTAGGCAGTATGTTTGCTTAAAGAATGTGCAAAAGATGAAGAGAGTAAATGAAGAAGATGATCAGCTTGAGGTTGTTGGTCTTAAGATTTCATGTTTGATTAGACTTCATGGACTTCATGTTTGATTCTTGGACTTCATGTTTGATTCTTGATGCAATGTTACTGAAACGATCATAAAACTTTGTTCTAATCTATTTTCTTAAATAATTGTTTTTTTTTTGATATTTTCATTGTTAAAATTAGAATACAAAAATGCATACTTGAAGGTTTGAAAGACATACTTAGATATTTTAAAGTCATACTTATTGTTAAATTCGGTAAGAAGATACAAATAATATTAATGTTAATATTAAAAACTATTAAATAATTGTTTGATATCAATATTAATATTGAAAAATATTAAGTAACGGACTTCATGTTTGATTCTTAATGCAATGTTACTGAAACGATCATGAAATTTTGTTCTAATCTATTTTCTTAAAATAATTATTATTTTTTGATATTTTCATTGTTAAAAATAGAATACAAAAATGCGTACTTGAAGGTTTGAAAAACATACTTAGATATTTTAAAGGCATACTTATTGTTAAATTCGGTAAGAAGGTACAAATAATATTAATGTTAATATTAAAAACTATTAAATAATTATTTGATATCAATATTAATATTGAAAAATATTAAGTAATTATTTTCTTGATATTTTAATTGTTAAAATAGATGGAAAAAATAGAATTAAAAAACTTATACTTGAAGATTTAAAAGACATACTTATATATATGAAAGACATACTTGTTACTAATCTTAAGACTTCATGTTTGATTAGACTTCATGGACTTCATGTTTGATTCTTGGACTTCATGTTTGATTCTTGATACAATGTTACTGAAACGATAATGAAATTTTGTTCTAATCTATTTTCTTAAATAATTATTTTTTTTTGATATTTTCATTGTTAAAAATAGAATACAAAAATGCATACTTGAAGGTTTGAAAAACATACTTAGATATTTTAAAGGCATACTTATTGTTAAATTCGGTAATATGGTACAAATAATCTTAATGTTATTAAAAAATACGAAATAATTGTTTGATATCAATATTAATATTGAAAGATATTAAATAATTATTTTCTTGATATTTTTATTGTTAAAATGGATGAAAAAAAAACGCATACTTGAAGGTTTGAAAGACATACTTATATATTTTAAAGGCATACTTATTGTTAAATTCGGTAATAAGGTACAAATAATCTTAATGTTAATATTAAAAAATACTAAATAATTGTTTGATATCAATATTAATATTGAAAAATATTAAATAATTATTTTCTTGATATTTTCATTGTTAAAATGGATGAAAAAAATAGAATTAAAAAAACATATACTTGAAGATTTAAAAGACATACTTATATATATAAAAGACATACTTATATATATAAAAGACATACTTGTTACTAATCTTTTTTCCCCCTTCTAAATGGTCTATGCAGCATGTAGAGTTTTAATCTCAAAGAATCATAAACCCTTTTTTTTCTCTCACATGGCTATAGCAATACACAAGTTCCTTCATAAAACCCACTATTTTACCTTCTCTTCTTCACCACCAACAAACTCTTGATTCTCTGTCACAAATTGATAACATTTGCAATGTCAAGACTAAAGACACCATATAAACATTGATTAAAAAGTTATTGAAGTCACCTACAAATGTGCAGCAACATACTTGTATAAAAACATTATACTCTTAATCCATGTACATCAACATGTGCATCATAAAATCAACAAGTATATCAGAATAAACCAACTATATAATTGCCCTTAAAATGATAAACCAAAAAGTTTTTCAAGACCTAATGAAAAAGTTATAATCCAAACACTTCATCTTTCGCTCTTTTTCCTCCTAGTGACATCTTCATCTTTCTTCTTTTTACCACATGTCTCAATAAGTTGTGGTTTCTTCAAAGAGAATTCGGATACTTTTCTCACCATCTCATCCTTGAACTCATTTATATCACTTAAGATAATTCAAACTAAATATTCAGCCCTCAACAATCGTCGTATCATAGCCTTCAAAGAATAAAATTAAAATACTCAATATAAGTAAGAAACTAGTTCTCAAAGAATCAAAACAACAAAACATATTAAAAATATATACCTTGCCTAAGTCCGGACTTTCATAGACATTCCCTTCAAAATTTTCCATATGGTGCATAAGGAACACACCACAATCTAGATCTTTGCTGTATTTTTTTTGCCAACTGAAGTCGACGTTCTCAAAAACACATTTAAGAACATCATTTGCTTTTGTGTGATTAACCTCCCCAAGGAACACATCCATTTGATTTTGCTACATAAAAAACAAATATATAATAAACTATCAATACATATCTAACTTACCATAAAATATTAAGAAAATAGAAAAATACATACCACTAGTCGAACAGCATTGATGAACGATTCTGGATATGTATGCTTCCTATTATCTAGATAATGCATCTTTCCTTCGATCAAATTAACCACAACACCAATATAATGACCATGCATATGGATTGGCACAAAGAACTACAATTTCATAAACAAACAACAAACAGTCCATAAAAAATAATAATCAGTTCATAAAAATAATAATAGTACCGTGTTGTTTCTTACCATATCAAATTCATCCAATTTTGCATTATTCAAGCAACACCACCGTTTCCAACAGGCTCTAACACTTTTTTCATTTTCTTCAACATTTTTGCCATCAACAATCCTACTCAAATAAATCTTTTGCAAAACAAAAAGAAGCTGTAATGTTATTCATATAAATTTAAATTCAATCATACTTGATGACAAAAATCACATACTTAAAGATGTAAGAGGCATACTTATACATAAATTTATATTCAGTCATAAAATCACATACTAATGTGCATAAATCAAATACTTATGTGCATAAATCACATACTTAAAGATATAATGTTAAACCAGTGTCATACATACATATATAAGATAAATACATACTTATATAAGTAAAACACATACTTGTAATAAATATACTTACAATATGTCCCAAATCAAAAATAAAGCATTTCCGTTGATGTGTAGTATTTACTATCAATGCCCACGCATCAATAATACTTGTGTAGATCTGTTGAAATGTATTGAGTGACTGTATTTCTTCAAATGAAATGGTTTTGTTACTACCATATTTGAAGACAAGTTCACTACAAAAAAAAGAACAAAAAAAAACATGAGAAATGAAATAAATATATAAATTTCAAAAATATGTAAATACTATAATTAACTTGCCTTTTTGAATTATTGTCTGTTTGATAAAAGCAATAATCAATCACCTCTTTCTTCTCCCTCTCCACTTCAGAAAACAATTTTCTATTCACATTCAAAAATGTGCAAATATATCCAACTTCTTCCCCTAAATTAAGAACAACAGCTGCTTCACCCATTTTCTCCTTCTCCCGATCATTTCTTTTCAAACTTACTGATGTTACCTTTTGAATCTCTTCAATCAAAAGATCTTCAGACTTATCTTCTAAAGTATCATCCACTTTAGTCACTTCTGGAGTTAATAATTCAAATGTAGGCATATCATCTGAGAACTTCTTACTCTTCATCGCCAAGAAATTCTCTACTATATAATCTATACATTTTTGCACTTTTGGATCAGCAAAAAATTCTTGACTTCCAGCAGGCGAATCGGAAGAAGTTGAAGCAAATTTATCCATCAAATTCTCACTTCTAGCTTTCATCAACTCTTTCATATGAAAGTTTGAAACAACAGAAATGTCTCTCTTTAGGAGAAGCAATGTCTTATGGACAAGATCCTACAATGGAAAGATAATTACGTTATAATATATAAATGGAAACAAAATTGAATACTTTTAACAAATATATAAATAACTTACATCTTTGGCCATGTCGTGGATTGTTTTATCATTTAATTCCCCCTTTGGTATAAAGAATTTAATGAAATTTCTTTCTTCAGGGATCTCTTCCTCACCAACTTTCTCCTCAACATGAGTCTCCTCTTTCTTATCACCTCCAATCCCATCTTTCTCAATTGTTACTTCTTCATAACTCTCTTTCCCACTTATTGGGTAGCACTCTACCCATTCACCTTGTCCATACTTACCTGCCTTTACTTCCTCTTTCATTCTTTTCCTCAACTTCTCATTGTCCCAATGTTGGATCAATGGTAATGTGCAGGGCTCAACCTTTCCTTGCCACTTCATTCTGTGGAAATAAATAATCTGAAGGGCCAAAACACAACCACTTATGTTCGTTTGACAGTGATTTCTATTGTAACTGTCAACAGCAACACATAACTTCTTCAGAATGTAATCACACCAATCAAAATCACATATTTTATCCACATCCCTGATTGAATTATATGCATTGAAATCCACAAGTCTGTTTGTCGTAGGAGTAAGAAATGTTGACAGGCTATACAACGTAAAAATACGTTTGAAATCCTCACCCCCCTCTTTCAAATCCTCTAACATAAGCTTATTCAATTTATTAAGAGGTGTCTTCACATCAATATCAAATCTCTCTTTCAACGTACCTAACTCAACACTCTTGTGATTTCTTCCAAGTTCTATTATTTCTTTACCCTTCCTAGGTAAAAGAAATATATCACATATATCATTTGATGTGACTACAAAACTCCTATTTTGGCTGATTGATAGCATTCTACTAGTTCCATTGAAATTATTTGTAAGCCACTTCATGATATGACCAGGAATATAACTATCAAGCTTCAAATTTAGTAAACCACCAAAACCTATACTCACTACATCTTCTCTTTGCTTCTCATTAAGGCTTTTAACAACATGACAAAGACCTTGAGGTCTGCAGTGAGCTATAAAGTCCCTACAAATAAAGACAACATATGCAGAAATCAAAAATACAAATCACACAAATAACATACTTATAATCAAGAATCACATACTTATGTGCAGAAATCACATACTTAAACTTAAATTCAGTCAAAAAAATCACATACTCATGTTTAGGAATAACATATCACATACTTAAACTTAAATTCAGTCAAAAAAATCACATACTTATGTTTAGGAATAACATATCACATACTTAAAAATGTCAGAGGTATACTTTAACTTATACTTAAATTCAGTCAATCATTCACATACTTATGTGCAGAAATCACATACTTGTACTTAAATTCAGTCAAAAAAATCACATACTTATGTTTAGGAATCACATATCACATACTTAAAAATGTCAGAGGTATACTTATACTTGTACTTAAATTCAGTCAAAAAAATCACATACTTATGTTCAGGAATCACATACTTATATCAAGAAATCACATACTTAAAAATGTAAGAGGTATACTTTATACTTATACTTGTCGGCAGAAATCACATACTTAAAGATGCAAGAGGAATACGTATACTTATACTTATACTTAAATTTAGTCAAAAAAATCACATACTTATGTTCATGAATCACATACTTATATTAATAAATCACATACTTAAAGATGTCAGAGGTATACTTTATACTTATACTTGAATTCAGTCAAAATTCACATACTTATGTTCAGGAAGAGACATACTTATCGGCAGAAATCACATACTTAAACATACAAGAGGGATACTCATACTTAAATTCAGTAAAAAAATCATATATTTAAATTCATTATATTTATGCTCAGAAATTCACATACTTGTAGGTAGAAATTTCACATACTTATGTTCAGGAATCACTTACTTATATCAACAAATCACATACTTGAAGATGTAAGAGGTATACTTTAACTTATACTTAAATTCAGTCAAGCATTCACATACTTGTAGGTAGAAATTTCACATACTTATGTTCAGGAATCACATACTTATATTAACAAATGACATACTTAAAGATGTAAGAGGTATACTTTAACTTATACTTAAATTCAGTCAAGCATTCACATACTTTTAGGTAGAATTTCATATACTTATGTTCAGGAATCACATACTTATATCAACAAATCACATACTTAATTATGTAAGAGGCATATTTATACTTATACTTAAATTCAAGTGTAGAAAATAAAGTATAGAAAAAAAAATACTAAGTGGTTATTGATAACTAATCATGGTTGGAGGATTTAATCCAGCAAATAACTCCCTTTAATCACAATACCACTCCATGCTAATGAAAACTTATATCAAGAAATCACATACTTAAAAATGTAAGAGGTATACTTTATGCTTATACTTGTCGGCAGAAATCACATACTTAAAGATGCAAGAGGAATACTTATACTTAAATTTAGTCAAAAAAATCACATACTTGTGTTCATGAATCACATACTTATATTAATAAATCACATACTTAAAGATTTCAGGTACTATTCACCGCCGGAATCCGGCGAAGGATGGCCGGAGGTGGTATCCGGCGATGCGAGGTATCCGGCGAGGTAGGTGGTGGCGGCAGGAGGCAGCGCCGCCGCGCCGGGCGATGCCGGGAAGGTGGCGCGTTGAGCAGCCTGGGCGCCGGGGACCTGGGCATGGCTGGTCGAGAAAACTCGACCACCGTCGAGACGCCGCCGAGACCTACCGAGAAAACTCGGCAGCTGCCGAGAGCTGCCGAGCCACGCTGCCGAGGACGTCGAGTGCTGCCGAGAAAACTCGGCAGCTGCCGAGAAAACGCCGGGAGCTGGGCGCGCAGTCGTGCACGACGCGCCTGGGCGTGCGCGCGCCTGGCCGAGTGTTCTGGACGTTGGCGCACGGCCGGGCCGGGTGGCACGGGCGTGCGCTGGGCGTGCACGGCGCCGGGAGACGGGGGGCACGCGTGGGTTCCGTCGGGTGCCGACGCGCACGCGACGTCGTATTTTCGATCCGAACTCCATTTTCTCCACCGTTCGTCTTTTTCGAGTCGTTGCTAACGAGACGTCGTTGACTCGGGTCCGTGGGCCCGGTCAAAGTTTACCCTTTGACCAAAATTATGAAAATACCCCTCAATCTTAAAACGCTCCGTTTGAGCTCGTTTCAACTCCAATTGAGCTCATTCTCATTCCGTTGCAACCCTAATCTTTTCCTCTTCCTCACCGTTTTACCAAAATTACCATTTTACCCCTAAACTTAGAATGCTCCATTTGAGCTCGTTTTAACTCCGATTGAGCTCATTCATTTTGCGTTGCGATCCTTATTTCATTCTCTATCCTCTCAGCCAGTTAGACTGATCTTTTTCTCTCGTTTATTTGACCCCAATCTTTAGATCGAACGATCCGTCGTGTTGTTAACGAACGTTGTTCCGTCGAGACCCTTTACAGCTTTATTTATACTGTATTTAAGATCTAAGAAAACACCATAACTGTGTAGGCTATTTGTTGGATTAAGCTTGCGTACTTGTTGGGCTGAGCTTTGAGGTGTTGGGTTATCAGACTTACTGTTCTAGCTACTCACGCGGTAACCACTATACGAGGTGGGGGTAATTTCTAACTCTGTAACTGTTTACAGTTTTCCCTATTGAAGTATGATTGAGAAATACTAAACGATGTGGTCATATGTTATGATACGTGAGCTTAATCTGTTTACTGTTTTCCCTATTTGGATGCTCTATTGAGAGATGTTAAATGTTGTGTTTATTCTTATAAGTGCTATGTCATACTCATATTGTATATGGGCTGCGGTCCACCTCTGATCATGCATTTTTATCCTCGCTCTTTTCTACTACTCTAATGAGGTTTGGTGGTCCTCTTGAAGCGCACCAACGGTATATGAAACCGTTTCTATAGGATAAGACGGGGAACACCCGCACCTATTTGTCCCTTACCATTTCTAATGCATGCTGTGAATTTTATGTGCTGTGACAACGTGACTTAAGATTATTTTACTAATATTTATTATCTGTTGTGTCACAAGAGGCAGAGTTATTCCCACGGGTGTATTCCATGCACTCACCCTCTTAATCTGTACTCACACTACAGGAACTGTTGAGCATGATGAACCCTAGATGGAGAGAGACGATGCCGCTTTTGAATCTGTGATTTTAGATATGTCACACAAACATTCTCAAAATAATATATTTTAAGTTTATTCACGTTTGTATATTTTCTGAGTATTCTGTGAATGAGAGATCCTGATGTTATTTCCGCTGTATAAGATCCATATTATCAGTAGTGAGACTGATTATTATCGGCAGAAGCCGATTGTTGTTAAGTGAAAGAGTCACTTCGTTCCTACCCTTTTTCTTCTGTCGTCTTCTGCTTATTTCATTCTGTTGTGTATGCGTCTCTTGCTATTTCTATCTTCACGCCCAAATAGTAAAACTCTGATAAAAAAAAATATATACGAAAAGATTTTGGGGCGTGCCAAGAAGCATATATCTTAAGAAGACAAATATTCTGACAAAATTCATCAAATTTCAAAAGGCATTAATAAAAACATTACTTTTGTTAAAATTTGCCTATACTTTAATTCATCCCAAATAGAATGCCCTTGATATTATAATATATATTTCAAATAGTTCACTTATAGTCAACATCACATAACCTTTTTCATGCTTGCCTACAATACAAATCTTTTATCTCTCAAATACAATGCTCAACAAACAAATCTATGCATAATGACAACATATATTGTGAGCAACTACTGAATCTGATGCTCCAAACAATAAGTAAACTTACATCAAACAATCAGAATTACACCTATCATCACCAAATTCAACTACAATCTCCTGTATGAGTTTTCAATAAAGATGAATCTGTAAACCTTTAGTTTAATGGGATACCAAATAAATTTTGATCCATACACATAATAAGTCAATTAATTTACTATTTCAGCTCCACATGGGTCAATCACCTTTACAAAAATGGTCAGAATCTTATCTTAAGGAAATACTTGAAATTATCTTCAATAAAAATTGAGATTAGTTTGTAGGCCCCAATCTTGTGATGAACCACCATTGTTTACAAGCAGTCGCATGATGAAAATTTACCAAATAGTTGAAACAGATCTTTCATACTGTTGGTGCTAAAGCAAATTTGAGGGGTCTGGAATATTATGTCCAGATTAAGACATAAGCCTGGAAATCGGCTAAAAACAATAAGGGGATCATCAAGTAATAAATCTCTGATTTCTGAAATACTTTCAAAAAGGGGCAAAACTTCATGAATAGTTACAGAAACCAAAGACTAAGAAAATCAAACTATTACACTTAAAGAAAATGTCAATAATAAGTTCCATGGCGATTCAAATCATAACAGTAGAATACAACAAACATGAAAAAATTACAAACTCACGATTAGGTCACAACAGTTGAATCAATCCGACTGTGCGACGGCGGCTTATGTACTCCGGTGTGCGACGGATTGCATGTGACATGTGGCGAATGCGACAAACCCAAGGACCTACGTGCGACGTGCGGCGTGAGACGGAAGATACACCTTGCTGTGCAGCGTGTGTGCGGCGGGAAATAATATTGGGCTTGCTGTATATTGGGCTTGTGGGTAGTATATTGGGTTTGGTTTATATTTTTGGGTTGGGCTTTGTTTTGGGCTGGGTCAAATAGATCCGTCTCACGGAAGAGGATCCGTGAGACGATCTCACGTGAGGTTTTGCGAATAAAATAACCCTATTATGTACTTAACCAACAAAGATAAATGAAATTATATATTTAAAATAACTATTATAGGCATGTGTATTATATGGAATTAAAAAAGTAAACTAATTGAATTTAAAAATATTTCATATTAGTTTCGGTTTGATTTTTTACTGACTCACAATCATAAAATTTAAATATTTCGAGTTTGATATGAAAATGTTAATTTAGAAAAAAAAATTAAGTTCTCATAATATTTTAGTCTCATTTGGTATACCCTCGTGATGTATGAACAAAGAAATTTGAAGTGTTAGTAATTTTTTGATATAAAAATAACAATGTTCATGAAAATAATATAGTTCTTTAAAGTTATTTCAATTTAATCTACTACCCATATAATTTATGAATTTAATTTTTTTTTCATTATAAGTTGTCTGTCTACTTTACTAATTGTTTTCGTCACAATTGACCTGAAAAAAACTTATGCAATTTTATGTTCAATAACTTATTCATAATGAGCATAAAATGGTGATATTATTGTGTATTATAATCAAGTCTTGATAATATTTCAACCTCAGTTGTTATCATGATGTAATGAATAATTTCAAGTGTTAGTAATTTTTTGATATAAAAATGATGATTATGAAAAATCATATAGTTCTTCAAAATTATTTCAATTTTATCTACTACCCATATAATTCATCAATTTCAAAAATTTGTAAATTTTGTTTTATATCAATTCTATCTCAAATAACACTGAATTTTGTAAATTATATCAATTAAATATCAAATATAACAAGTAATGTATAATTATATTGTATATCCATCACGCGTATAGCATGAATGTAATATTTGCAAATTTTATTTTAAATCAATTCAATCTAAAATAACACTAAATTTTGTAAATTATATCAATTAAATATCAAATATAATAAGTAATTAATAATTATATTACTTATTAACTCTAGTAGTCTAGTTGTTTGAACGAATAAATGTATAAAATACAAAAAACTATTTTAAAAAAAGTTAACAAAATCTATAAGAAACGTATTTAACAGTAATTATACAAAATTTGTTGTATAAGTAATTCAAGTTCTCGTCAGAAAGTAATTCAAGTTCCATTCAAAAAATAAAAATAAAAATAAAGTAATTGAAGTTACAGATTAAGAATTTGGTGGCTAGTGCACGTGTATACAAAAACGAATTGGGTATATTCTCATGAGCCTTAGGGATTCAACCCACATCCCCAAAATGCCTCCTCCCATGGATGATCCCATTTTGACCGAAAAATTAAATGCCGACTATGTCTACTGTAGCGCCTAGGACTAGAACGACGCATAATTGATTAATTAAATAATTAAATAATTAAATCCATAATTGTTTGTTTTAATTATGTGCGTGTCTAAAAAATGATAAATGCATGTTTAATTAAATGAAAGTATAATTTAATCGAGAAACATAGATTATAATTTTATCATAAGATGCGTATTTGAAAAACGAGAAGATAGAAACGAATTTGAGATCAATCGGAAACTCGTGCTCAAATGACGATGAAAATGGTGAATACGAAGAGTACGACGTATACAAAGGATCGAAAAGTAAAGATAGTTTGATGAATAGTAAAATCCAAGATATTTTGGTGAATAGTAAATCCAAGATATTTTGGTGAATAATGAAAGTAAGATATTTTGATGAATAGTAAGTTTTTTTCGAAAAAGAGTATAAATAAAACGAAACGAATCACAAAATGTAAAATTCGAATGAGAAAGAATCTCATCTCTCTCCTCTGTTTTCGGCAGCCGCCGCCGCCGGTGTCGGAAACTTTTTCTCGGTTTCGGCCCATTTTTGCACAGCTTGTAGGTCTCGCCGAGATGATTCTAGAACAGGTCTCGAATTTCCATTCCGATATCTTCTTCACCGGAAAACGGCAAAACATCACCGGAAAAACCCTAACCTCTTTTCCTCCCACACTTTCTCTCTCCTCTGTTTTCTCTCTCTCTCTCTCTCATCCTTGGCTGGAGCAGTGGCTGACCTTCCCAGGGTGTGGGGCTGTTGGTTGGGGGTGGAGGCACCGTCGTGGGCGGCGGCGCCGGGGCTGGAAATGGTGGTGGAAAGTGGTGGTGCAAGGTGTATGTGTGAGCTTGGGGGTGTTTTTCTGATTTTCCGGCGAGGCGGCACTGTTCATCGCCGCCGTGGGGTGGTGGCCGGCGCTGGTGGCATCGGCGAGTCGGAGGAGGGCGGCGCCGCCGCGGCAGCAGCCTTCCCAGGCAAGCAGGCGCGCTGGGCGCGCGATAGGAAGGAGCTGCGTGCGCAGTGCGCGCGACGGGGGTGGATATACGCGCGTGCGTGCAGCACCGGGTGACGGGTGCGCACGCGCGGCGTCCAGGCGACGGGAAGCGAGTGCGTGCGCACGAGTGCCGGGTGACGGGTGCGCATGCGGCGCCGGGTCCGCGGTGCGAGTCATTTTATTTTCCATCATATGTTTTCATTGAGTCGCCGGCGACGAGATGTCGTTGGCCAGGAGTTGGGGGTCCCCGATCAAAGTCAACCTTTTTATGAAAATTACGAAAACGCCCCTATACCTTAAAACGCTCCGTTTGAGCTCATTTTAACTCCGATTAATCCCATTCTTCTTCCATTGCAATCCTAATCTTTCCCTCTTCATCTTTAGATCACTTGTTTAACCTTTCCACACTCGTTTCTTCATCCTTGATCTTTAGATCTTTTATTCTGTCTCATTTTTCCATATCGTTTATTCTTCAAGAGAGTTTATATAATTATATATGCATAATTAACATATTATGGATCTAAGAAACCCTCGTTTACATGTGTAGGCTTACAATCAGATCAATACTCTTAAAATTTGATACTTTGACAACTCACGTGGTTACCACCGAATAAGGTGGGGGTAACTTCTAATCTCTATATGTTTATTGTTTTTCATATTTAATATATGAATTGTTGAATTCTATGTACTGTGATTATATGTTGTGAATACTGTATTCATTCTATCATATTGTGAAAGGACTAAGGTCCACATATATGTCTCGGAGGGACTGGTGGTCCGTAAAAAGCACAAACAGTATAAAAACCATATTTTATACTTCGGAGTGACTGGTGGTCCGTAAAAAGCACCAACGGTATAAAAACCGTATTGTATACTTCGGAGGGACTGGTGGTCCGTAAAAAGCACCAACGGTATAAAAACTGTATTGTATACTTCGGAGGGACTGGTGGTTCGTAAAAAGCACCAACGGTATAAAAACCGTATATAAGGTAAGATGAAAAATACCCGCACCTATTTGTATTTATGTGATATGCTTTTTATGTGTTGTGAACTCATATATATTTAATTTGATTAACTATTAAATAAATGTTATAATGACTTAATTGCTTAATGAACTTGATATACGAAATTACCTCCATGAGTGTATTCAAACGCACTCACCCCTATGTGTATTCACATTACAGGAAGTAACGAGAACCAAGGTGTATAGAGAGGATGGTGCCGTATCAAGCTTTTCCCCTTTTGCTTTCTAAAATAATGTTTGTTTTATTTTCACATATTTTTATAAAAATTGTATCGTAATTTCTATTGATGGATTCCTGTAAAGTATATTTCCGCTGCTCAAGGTTTTAAAATATTTTATTCGGCTGGTGTCGATGTATTTGTATATGTAAAACTTTTAATCGTCTCCTATCTCCTTCAAAGGTTTCTATTTTTATATCATGCACGTCTCTTTCCCCCTTTCTTCTTGCACGTCCAAAAGCAAACTCTGATATTTTTTTAAGTGTGAAAACGGGGTGTGACATCTACAACTATGCACCAATCCGAATCCTTGACCCTCATCCACTAATACAGGACCCTTCACTCCAAAAGCCACCATTCGGCTGCTCGCCCATCCGAATCCTTGACCCTTATCCACCAATACAGGAACCTTCATTCCATGAGCCACCAATCGACGATCCCATGGATGACGATCTGATACCGCAGATGGCATTGTCACCTCCAGATGAATCGAAGGGAATTCCTAAGTACTTCACAGTGAAGTATAGGGCAATCGAGTACAAGAGTCGACTCGTAAGTTGTTTTTATAGTCAATTTAATTAGATAATTAGTATAAATTATTGTTAGTCTGTCGCTAAACAAGATAATTTGTTATTGTAGTACCTTCTTGCCTTCATAGCAAAATTATTTGGAACTTCTAGGAAAACCCCAATACAAGTGCAGCTATACGAAAATGGTGACATATATCCAATTATATTTGAATATCGATAGATCTAGAAAAGGAAGAACCCTATTTTTCGGCTAGGGACAGGATGGAAAAGTGACAACAATTGGGTATAAATCTAAATGATTATGTTGTCCTAGGTAGGAATCGTGGTACAGAGAAGGCTCCATTTATGGATGATAAGGCCGCAGGACTATACTGTGACGGTGAAGAAGGAAGATGATGACCTGGTTTGACCCTATTTCTGTTCAAGTTATATTAATTTTTTGTGAACCTCTTGAATTTGGGAGAACAAAGATGTAGCACCTCGGACCAAAAATGATGCATAATTAATTAATTAAATATTTAAACCCATAATTTAATAATTATGTGCGTATATTTTGACTTTTTAATTTAATTACGTACGTTTCAAATACGTTTTTAATGCATGATTTAGATGGATAGTTTCCTAGACTTGGAACATAGAATATTTTTATACCATTAGATGCGTAATGAAAAAATGAGAAGATAGAAACAAACTAGGGGTCAATCGGAGACCCGTAGCTCAAACGGCGACGAAAAAGGCAAAACACGAAGTTTCGAAAAATCGAAAGATATTTACGGTGAATAGTAATGAAGATTTTTACGTGAATAGTGACCAAGATTTTTACCCCATGAACAGTAATTTTAGATTTTTTGAATGAGTAGTGTTTTCCGGGAATTCTATAAATAGGGGCATTTTCGATTCAAAAATCATCGTTTTTCCGAACGAGCCGAAAGCGATGAAAACTTGTAAGTCTCTCTCTCCTCTCTCTCTCTATTCTGTTTTCTGCCTTTGGCGCGTAGCTGTCGATGGCCGGAAGATTTCAAAGTTGTCGGTTTCGGCTGATTTTCGCACAGAATGTAGGTCTCGACGACACGAGTCTAGGATAGGTCTCGAATTTCAATTCCGATTTCTCGTTCACCAGAAAACGGCGAAAAACCCTCTCCAAACCCTAAACCCTAATTTTTGTCAACCTTTCTCTCTCTTCTGATCTTTCTCTCTCTTCTGATCTTTCTCTCTCTCCTCTTTCTCTCGCCGGAGCAGTCACCAGAGAAGCTGCTGGTGGTATGGGTGAGTCGCCGAAGGGGTGGCGCCGCCGTGGGTGGTGATGCCGAAGCTGTTATGGGCTGTGTGTGTATATGCATGTGTGAGTGTGTGTTTGTGTGTGTGCGTGTGTGATCGCTGTTGGGGCCGACGCTGGTGGCACTGCCGTGAGCTACTGTAGGCCGGCGTTGGTGATGCGCCGATGAGCCCTGGGTGATGGTCGCCGGTGACTTCCAAGGCTGCTACAAGTGTGTGTGAGTTTATATATGCATGCGTGTGTGAGTATGGGTTGTTGTGTGTGTGAGAGCGGCTATGTTGGTGGTTGTCGGCGACAGGAAGTCGCCGGCGAGTGTTCCTAGGGGTGAGGGGGTGTCGCCGGCGACTAGGGTCGCCGGCCGGAGCAAGGGAGAAGGAGAGAAAAGGGTGGAGAAGGTGAAGGATTTGGTGGCTATTTGCAGCACTATTCACGGCCAGAAACCGGCGAGGGATGACCAGAGATGGTGGTTGGCGGTGCTGGGTCGCCGGTGGACGAGGTGGCGGCGGCGCAAGGCAGCGCCGCCGCAACTAGTGGCAGCCGGAAGGAGTAGCAGTTGTTGGGTGTGCTGGGTCGATGTCGGGAGGGCGCGCGCGCTGGGGCGTGCAGCTGCCGAGACCCACCGAGGGCGCCGGGTGCTGTGCGCGCGGATGCCGAGCTGCCGAGGGATGCAGAGGGGTGCCGAGCGCGCCATATCGTGTGATGAGTGCGCGCGCGACACCATGTTTTCAATCCGAATCTCATTTTTTCCATCGTATGTTATCATCGAGTCATCACTGATGAGATGTCATTGATCGGGGTTCGTGGGCCCGGTCAAAGTCAACTCTTTGACCAAAATTACCAAAATACCCCCAAACTTAAAATGCTCTGTTCGAGCTCGTTTCAACTCCGATTAAGCTCATTCTTTTTCCATTCTGACCCAAATTTCATCCTCTTTCATCTCAGCCATATAAACTGGACTTTTATTGTCTATTTTCATTTCTCTTGTATTCTTCTTCTTCTTATAAATGAAAGGTTTCGAATTCCTTCGTTCAATTTCTCGCTGATATGGCAGCACATATTATAGGTGTACGTTTCTTCAACCCCAATCTTTAGATCTCTCGATTCGTCGCATCTTTAACGTCGTTCTTTCTCCGGAATCTTTTATAGCTTTAATTATACTTATTAAAGATCTAAGAAACATGTAACTTATGTAGGCTACCTGTTGGATTGAGCATTGAGATATTTGATTTTTGGTACTTGCTACTCACGTGGAAACCACCGAACAAGGTGGGGGTAATTTCTAACACTATCTGTTACAGTTTTCCTTATTTTGAAGCGTGATTGAGAAATACTAAATGCTGTGATTATATGATATGTTTATGTGTTCATGAAATACTATGAAAGGACTTCGGTTCACATTGCATGTTCGAAGGGTCTTATGGACCGTAAAAAAACTGTCTCTTATCTTTTCTACCACCTAAAAGGTCTGGTGGTCCTGTAAATACGCTAGCAGTATTGAGATCATTTTGGAGGATAAGATTGGAAATTCCCGCACCTCATGGATGAGTTACGAGATACGTGCCTTGCATTTTATGTGCTGTGACAATATGACTGAATGTTACATTTCCGGTATTTTATATCTGTTAACTGTTATAAGAGATGGATTTTATTACCACGAGTGTATTCCACGCACTCACCCCTATTCTGTAATTCACATTATAGGAGATGACGAGCATGATGAACCTTAGAGGGAGAGAGGTGGTGCTATATCTGGACCTGTATATATAAAGTTGATGACTCACAAACATTTTCAAACAATATTGTAATTATTTCACGTTTTGTAACAGATTATCTCGTACATGCTTTAGATATTGGATCCTGATGATATAATTCTGCTGCTATGATATGTTATGATTATCGGTTGAAATCGATTGTTGATATGTGAATGTTTCACATCGTCTCCTACCTCATTCTTTTGTCATCTCCTATCTCCTTCTTCTATTTATGGAAAATGTCTCTTACCATTTCTTCTTCACGCCCAAAGCAAAACTCTAATATTTTTATTAAAGAAAACGGGACGTGACAGTTTGGTATCAGAGCAACGTTCTATCGTTTATGAACTTGCTCAAACTTGTTTTATAATGAGAAAAACGTGATTTATTCTCGAAAAGAAGTACATAGGCACCATCATCTCTCTATAGGTGACTCTCCCTGAACATAGGACTTGCTAAGTGAGTGCTTACCTGTTATGTGATATTTTGCTAGAATGTTATAAACCGTTAGGTTTTGAAGGGAGTGTTATAGATATAGACATATGATAAGAAACTCGTGTGAATTAAACTTGACAAATGAATAGGATTTATGTTGCCGGTAGAGGGAGAGTACCGATTATAGAGACTTGACAAGAGAGGCTCCGACGCTGTTTTTACGAGAGTAGGATGACGGGTGATATATCGGTGGGTGAGCATGTCGCCAGACTTCTACATTGCTGGAGAAAGATAGGGGATACCGGAGGTAGGATCAGTGGCGTTCAGGCGTGTCTGCACATGATCCATACTTTACCACGGAGTGAGAGATTAGGGCCCGCTTAGTCTATCGCGACGAGTTAGTATTCTCGTCAGTAGATCACGTGTCCATCACTGACTTCGGAAACATGGCAAGGTAGATGCTGGAGTTATGGGGCCGACATGGCCTTCCGACTGCTCCTGAGCTGGGACCTTATGATCCGTCTAGCAGTAGCTCCGAGCTGGAGGACGATGATCCTGAGGAGGACGACCCGAAGATGGGTGACCCTAGGAACGGGGCACCAAGATTACCGATGCAGTAGTGTAGACGATATGAGAAATTTTTTATGATATGTATATATTATGCTACAAACGATACTATATTCTATATGTATAGGGTAACTTTTATGTTATAGATAGTGTACATACACCTTTTGTTATGGTGTAGGGCTACCCCTATTATGCTTCTATGTATATTATGCACGTATAACTTCTTGCTTATCTTATGGAGTATATGTTTATGCCTCTTCACGTGTATCGCGTTAATTTCTTTAGTTATAGTAGTATTGTATAATTTCAATGACTTATACATATATATATATATAGTAACAGAATTATGTCAAGAGAAAGACCCCGAAAAGAGCAACCAAAATCGGCTAATCAGCCGGAGCGAGAAGAGAATACAAATGTGGGAGACTTGGTTACAGTGCTTAGGGGGTTAGTACAATATTTTAAGGTAACCCGAGCTGTCCCCACAGCCAGCAAGAACCGACCCAAACCTCATATACGAACAGTTTCAGCGATTTAACCCACCGACTTTCGATGGGAAGGGGGAACCAACAGATGCGGAAGAGTGGCTAAGATCACTCGACCGATTATGTGGGCACTTAACGTGTTCAAAAGAACAAATGGTCAGCTGTGCGATTTTCCAGCTCACCGACGAGGCGAGTCACTAGTGGGACTCGTATGAGCAAACTCTGCTGCCCGCTCAAAGAGAGGGAATGTCATGGGAGGAGTTTAAAGAAATGGTTTCTCATCACTTCATCCCTCAGTCCTACCGGGATAAGAAGGAAACAGAGTTTCTACATCTCCATTAGGGAAGCTCGACGGTAGGAGATTATGAGCGGTGATTCAACCATCTGAGTTGGTACGCCCCATATTTGGTGGATACGGACATAAAGAAGGCCCGAAGATTTGAAAAGGGTCTTCGTTCAGAGATTAGCTCAATTCTGGCTGGGCAGGGGACGATGACATACGCAAGTGTCATCGAGAGAGCTCAGGAAATCGCCTCTCGTTTGGGTTTGGATGTTGTACCTCTCAAGAAAGTCTTCTCGGTTCCTACATAAAAGAAGTGGACTGGCCCAAGCCAGAGTTTTGCCCAAAACAAATTTCCAAGGGCAAGCAACACACCACTTCTTCCCACTCACAGACCTGGGAACTCGTGCCCTAGATGTAGAAAAGTACACGTGGGACCGTGTCAACAAGAAACACGAAACTGCTTCATCTGTGGGGCACCGGGGCATATCACGGCCAATGGCTGGAGGGCGAGGAACTCACCAGCTATAGCCCCGAACTCGAGGCCGATGGCAGGCAGAGCGCGAGCGTTCGCTCTTACTCGCCCAGAAGCCGCTGAGGGAGTTGAAACGATGACAGGTATGTTATCAGTGTATGATATACCCGTTCTCATTCTGTTTGATACTGGAGCGACACACTCCTTCATATCTGTCAACTTCTGTAAATTGCTGAAGCATGAAGATGGTAGAATAGTCGCTCAAACTTTAGAAGTTAGTATTCCTTCAGGAAAGACGGTAAGGACAAAACACCTATATTGTCACCTTAAGATCACTTTTGAAGATAAGATCCTTCTAGCTGATCTTCATGCTTTGGAGATGAAGCATTTTGACATAATCTTGGGGATGGACTGGCTAGAGTCCAATCACGCGGTAATTAAGTGTCGTGCGAGGGAGATCGTCTTTCAAACACCAGGAGAACCGGAGTTCACATTCCATGGAACACGAGTAAAAGTTGATTCAAGAATTATCTCGGTTATGAAGGCAACCTAGATGCTTAACAAAAGAAATTGCGAAGCTTGGTTGGTCAACATGGTGAACCCCGAGAAAGAATCGACTATTATCGAGAAGATGCCGGTAATAAATGAATTTATAGACATTTTTCCAGAGGACTTACCTAGTCCCCCACCGGATCGACAGGTCACCTTCGAGATAGATCTTGTTCCAGGATCAGCACCTATGTCGAAAGCTCCTTATCGGATGGCACCGAAAGAATCGCAGGAACTAAAGGTCCAATTACAAGAACTTTTGGACAAAGGTTTCATCAGACCGAGTGTGTCGACCTAGGAAGCACCAGTGCTGTTTTGAAGAAGAATGATGACAGCTTTCGGATGTGTATCGACTACCGAGAGTTGAACAAGAGAACAATAAAGAACAAGTATCCACTGTCTTGGATTGAAGATCTTTTTGATCAATTAAGAGATGCTAGTGTGTTCTCGAAGATTGACTTAAGATCTGGATATCACCAGATAAAAGTCAAAGACGCGGATATATCTAAGACAACATTCAGACGAGATATGGGCACTACGAGTTTGTAGTAATGCCATTTGGATTGAGTAATGCTCCAAATGTTTTTATGGACTTGATGAATCGCGTCTTCCATCCTTATCTTGATCTTTTCATCATAGTGTTCATTGATGATATCCTCATCAATTTGTGCGATAGAGCGCACCATGAATAACATCTCAGAATCGCACTAGAGGATTTAAGAAAAGAGAAGCTCTATGCAAAATTCAAGAAGTGTGAATTCTGGATGGACAAAGTAGGCTTCTTGGGCCACATTGTTTCTTCACAGGGGATCGAAGTAGATCCTGAAAATGTGGAGGCCGTCAGTAAGTGGGAAACTCTAACAAATGTTAAGGAAGTCTGGAGTTTTATCGGCTTGGTTGGATACTATCGAAGATTCATAGAAGGATTTTCGAAGATTGCCACTCCAATGACTCATTTGATAAGAAAGGACGTGAAGTTTCAGTGGAGTGAGCAATGTGAACGTAGTTTCTAGGAACTGAAGAAAAGACTGACAGAAACACCAATCTTAATAGTTTCAGACATAACTAAGGAGTTCGTGATCTACAGTGACGCATCCAAACAAGGTTTGGGTTGTGTTTTGATGCAACAAGGAAAAGTAGTGGCGTACGCATCACGCCAATTGAAGATTCACGAATAGAACTACCCAACACATGATCTGGAACTAGCAGCTGTGGTACACGCCCTCAAGATATGGAGACACTATCTATATGGTGTGAAGTGCGAAATTTACACTGACCATAAGAGCCTGAAATACTTCTTTGAGCAGAAGGAGCTCAATATGAGACAAAGAAGATGGCTGGAATTGGTAAAAGATTATGATATTACAATCCACTACCATCCTGGAAAAGCAAACATGGTGGCTGACGCCCTTAGCAGAAAAGAAAAGAGAGTGGTGACGTCTATGATCACCAATCAGCAACAACTGATTGAGGAGATGTCAAAGCTGAACCTAGAAATAGTCACGTCTTCGAACGACATTGAAGCTAGAATGGCAGCGCTATATGTGAAACCCACACTGCGTGATCAAATTGTTGAAGCCCAGAAGAGGGACAACTTCCTAACGAAGACAAAAGCTCATATGGATAATGGAAGAGCCGAAGGTTTCTCTTTGGCTACAGATAGAGCTCTGATCTTCAGAGGAAGAATGTGTGTGCCTAAAGATGAAGAATTAAGAGAAGAAATCCTTAAAGAGGCACATTGCACACCAATGTCTGCACACCCTAGAGGTACAATGATGTATCGAGATTTAAGAGAGAATTTTTGGTGGAGAAACATAAAGAGAAACATAGGGCTGTTCGTCAAGAAGTGCCTCATTTGTCTACAAGTGAAAGCGGAACATCAACGACCAACTGAGATGCTAACTCCTTTGGAAATACCCGAATGAAAGTGGGAACACATTGTCATGGATTTTGTCATTGGTCTGCCGACAACCAAACGAGGAAACCACATTGTATGGGTAATCATTGATAGACTAACGAAATCTACCCATTTCTTGTCAATCAAGATGACATTCGGACTGGACAAGTTGGCGCGAATATATCTCGAGGAGATCATCCGATTGCACGGTGTACCAGTTTCTATCGTGTCGGATAGAGATCCACAGTTCACCTCCAGATTCTGGCAAAGCTTGCAAAAGGAGTTAGGGACCAAGCTGTCTTTCAGTACAACTTTTCACCCACAAACCGATGAACAATCAGAAAGAACCATACAAATCCTGGAGGATATGTTGCGGGCATGCATTTTGGGTTTCCCTAGGAGTTGGGAAGACCACCTGTGCTTGGTAGAGTTTGCCTACAACAACAACTACCAATCAACAATTGGTATGGCGCCCTATGAAGCTCTCTACGAAAGAAAATGCTACTCATCTATCTGCTGGGATGAAGTGGGCGAAAAGAAGATTTTGGGACCCAAATTAGTAGATCAAACGGTCGAAGTGATAAAGAGGATTCGGGAGAGAATACGAGTATCCCAGGATCGATAAAAATCATATGCAGACAAGAGAAGGAGGGAGCTGAAGTTTGAAGTAGGAGACAAAGTTTTCCTCAAAGTGTCGCCCACAAAAGGGGTTCATCATTTTGGAAAGAGATGGAAGCTGAAGCCGAGGTACATGGGACCATTCGAAATTCTAGATCGAGTTGGGGATGTCACGTACCATTTAGCTCTATCGCCGGACTTCACTGGAGTATACAACATTTTTCACGTGTCTATGCTACGGAAGTATATATTCGATCCAAACCATATAATCGATCAGGAAGGCATAGAACTTGAAAAAGATCTGACATATGAGGAAGTCCCGATAGCCATCTTGGATAGAAAGAACTGACAACTAAGAAATCGAGAGATGGCTAAAGTGAAGGTCCAATGGAGCCGTCACGGAAATGAAGAAGCAACTTGGGAACTGGAAGATGAAATCCTGAGAAAGTATCCCGACTTATCTTTCTTAGGTACACATTTTATTTCTTCCTAGGTATGCGTTTAATTTCAAGGACGAAATTCTTTTAAGGGGTAAGGGATGTAGTACCCCGGACAAAAAATGATTCATAATTAATTAATTAAATATTTAAACCCCTAATTTAATAATTATGTGCGTATATTTTGACTGTTTAATTTAATTACGTGCGTTTCAGATACGTGTTTAATGCATGATTTAGATGAATAATTTCCTAGACTTGGAACATAGAATATTTTTATACCATTAGATGCGTAATGAAAAAACGAGAAGATAGAAACAAACTAGGGGTCAATCGGAGACCCGTAGCTCAAATGACGACGAAAAGGGCAAAACACGAAGTTTCGGAAAATCGAAAGATATTTACGGTGAATAGTAACAAAGATTTTTACGTGAATAGTGACCAAGATTTTTACCCCGTGAACAATAATTTTAGATTTTTTGAATGAATAGTGTTTTCCGGGAATTCTATAAGTAGGGGCGTTTTCGATTCAAAAATCACCGTTTTTCCGAATGAGCCAAAGGCGACGAAAACTTGTAAGTCTCTCTCTCCTCTCTCTCTCTATTCTATTTTCTGCCTCCAGCGCGCCACCACCTGCGCCGCCGCCGGTGGCCGGAAAATTTCAAAGTTGTCGGTTTCGGCCAATTTTCGCATAGAACGTAGGTCTCGACGAGACGAGTCTAGGATAGGTCTCGGATTTCAATTTTGATTTCTCATTCACCGAAAAACGACGAAAAACCCTCTCCTAATTATACTTATTAAAGATCTAAGAAACACGTAACTTATGTAGGCTACCTGTTGGATTGAGCATTGAGATATTTGATTTTTGGTACTTGCTACTCACGTGGAAACCACCGAATAAGGTGGGGGTAATTTCTAACTCTTTATCTGTTATAGTTTTCCTTATTTTGAAGCATGATTGAGAAATACTAAATGTTGTGATTATATGCTATGTTTATGTGTTCATGATATACTGTGAAAGGACTTCGGTTCACATTGCATGTTCGGAGGGTCTTATGGACCGTAAAAAAACTGTCTCTTATCTCTTCTACCACCTGAAAGGTCTGGCGGTCCTGTAAATGTGCTAGCGGTATTGAGACCATTTTGGAGGATAAGATGGGAAATTCCCGCACCTCATGGATGAGTTACGAGATACGTGTCTTGCATTTTATGTGTTGTGACAACATGATTGAATGTTACATTTCCGGTATTTTATATCTGTTGACTGTTATAAGAGGAGGATTTTATTCCCACAAGTGTATTCCACACACTCACCCCCTATTCTGTAATTCACATTACAGGAGATGACGAGCATGATGAACCTTAGAGGGAGAGAGGTGGTGCTATATCTGGACCTGTATATATAAAGTTGATGACTCACAAACATATTCAAATAATGTTTTAATTATTTCACGTTTTGTCACAGATAATCTCGTACATGCTTTAGATATTGGATCCTGATGATATAATTCCGCTGCTATGATATGTTATGATTATCGGTTGAAACCGATTGTTGATATGTGAATGTTTCACATCGTCTCCTACCTCATTCTTCTGTCGTCTCCTATCTCCTTCTTCTGTTTATGAAAAATGTCTCTTACCATTTCTTCTTCACGCCCAAAGCAAAACTCTGATATTTTTATGAAAGAAAACGGGGTGTAACAAAAGAATTTTTGCTCTTGTTGGTATTGTAGAGTCATTTTTTGGATTTCTGCTAATGTTTCTCAATGTTTCTGGTTTAAGCATCCCATAATGGGTGAACAAACAATTTATGTTTTTTGCTTATATTATAGTTTAATTTGTTGGTTTTGGGATAATAATGCGTAACGCTTCTGTTTTAAGGTTCTCATCATGTGTGAATTATGTTCGATTGTGTCATATTCTAGAATCTTTGGGTTGAGATTGATTTAGGTAGTATGCATTGGTTGTGTTCTAGATTTAGATTGCAGAAATAAAGATTTTTGCAATGCTATGATTATGCTTACACCTAATTAGGTATGCTTATTAATATTGTTATATTTATCCAATATAATGAGCACCTAAGTTTAGTTTATCATTCAATAAGTGAAACAAAGAGGTAACATTGATCCTTTTTACTTAGTGTATCTAAGTGCTTAACTCATATTTCATGGATCCTATTTTGTGGTAGTCAAATGGTTGATTATAAAAAATTACAATTATTATAAAATTGAGGTTTCAATTTTTTGAATGGGTCTACAATACTTTCTAAATTGTACATAGAATTAACAAGGAATTTCAACTACAGTTTTTCATTGTTATTATTAGTTTATGGATTGTTATTATTAGTTTATGGATTTAACAAGCGTGAATGAAATAACCATCCATTATTTTAGGATTACAATTATACCGTTATAATATATATATAGTTAAACTTCAAATAAAAGCAAACAGTGATTTCAGGAAAACAAATTTTGAAATAACAAACAATAATTATAAAACCAAGAGTTATCTTATTAATGTTACTGTAAAAATTGAAAATATTAACTCGAGTAATGTAAAAACTCAAATGAACAAATCACACCTGCGGTATCATAATACCATATCATGAATTACAATTGGAGTAAAAATACTTAAAAAAATATATCATGCTTGAAATTGTGTATTAAAAATATAAAATAATTACTATCCATAACGATATGAGTAACACTTCTGTGCACCAGTTGCACAGAAGTGAATTCGTGCAATCCATACCTTTATGTTATAAATGTAGTATCTTTATGTTATAAATGTAATACCTTTATGCATGTTCATTTTAAAAGGTACAGATATTTGTACATAAAGGTACTACATTTATAACATAAAGGTTTTCTATGCAACTGGTGCACAGAAGTTTTTGTGTAACGATATTACGTTGACAAATACAATGCGTATAAAATACGGTAAAAAACTTCAACAAACAAATACCAGTTCATACTTAAAATTCAACCTAAGTATACATAAAACTACACACCATACAACCATGTTAGAAATTCAGTTATCCTTGTGACATACATTGATTACCTTTACAAAATTAAATAATTTAATGGAAAATTATAAAAAATAATTTATCTCTGAATATATTGTATTGATGGATTAAATGCTTACAAAATCTTTCATTGAGACTTCAATGAATAAATAAAAATTAATGTATATAATAAGGGGAGCTTAACTTTAGAATCATACCAGGTGTTTTTATTGGATTCACGAGCAAAGACACATTTCATTTAAGGCAAACATAAATTATATAATAATTTTCTTCAATTGAGACCGCCTTAGCCACTTCAAAAGTTAAAATAACGATCTTCCTCATACACAATAAGTTGTGCACCAAAAGAATAATGTAGTTCAAAATTCCCTTTGAGGTTATGACTATGATACCTGGACAAAGGACAAATTGTTATTGAAATAATAAATTTGAATAGAAACTACCATATCGATGGATAGTAGAGTACCAATACATGCAAAATGATCAGAATTGAGGAGTACAGTGAAATGACTTATTATTGATGACATACCAAAAAAAAAATTCCTATAAACTTCATTGGAAATGAAGTGACTACAATATGAAATGAACATATTATTAACAATAATGGATACACAGTTAAATTGCATATTGATGAATTAAACACTATTTCAAATTCGTAACTTCTAGTGATTAATTATATGTACGTCATATGTTATTGAATAAATGGTAGTGGAGTTCTTTGGAATCATTTTATTAATTGCCATATGTAGAAATGGTTGCCACATGTCAGGTTCCACTATTGATCCTAATTTAATTTCAAATGACAAAATTAGGAGATATGTGGCTAGTGCACAACAAGGTGTTGTATTCATTTTTGTAGGCAGTCAATTTTTCCAATGCTCAATGTAATTGGTCATTACAGCGGTGTGCATAGTCCGTGCTCATCATTACAGCCACAAAGAATACACGAAAATGGTGAACCACGTTTAAGCACTACCAAATAAATTTAAATAGATAGTAGTCTCAATTGTGCAGCCACAAAGTAATTGAAAAACAAAATTAATAAAAATTCAGATTGTTCTAGTACTTTGAATAATTAATAATGAACCAAATAAATCGCTAATCATACTTTTTAAAACTACTAAACAATTTTTATATATCATTTCTATTGAGCAACTGTTCATGCCTTTGTCTTCCAAATCTTAACTTTATATTCATTGTCATCTATATAAAAATCAACTAATCTCATTTCTACTTTTTAAAGTAGAAATACAAATATTCATTATTTTAAAATTTGTATATTGCAAATATTTAATTTCTTTTAATTTAGTTATATTCATGGTATGAAAATCGTTTTGTATAAATACGAAAATTGAGAAAAAAATATGATTGTTTATGATATTTTATAAAGTTAGCATGATTTGTGTATACATTGTAATAATATCATATCATGAAAAGTTGTGAATAAGAAATTATACCTTAATCTAAATCATTTTAGGATAAATTTCATAACAAGATCCAATTTATAGATTAATTCTCAATTCTAGACCCAAATTTTAAAGTTTCTCAATAAAGGGCTAAATTTAACATTTTTTCTCAATTTAAGATTTGATAATTAGATTGAATTCTCAATTCAAGACAAAATTCCATTTTATTTTCCTTTTTATTTTTTATTCTTACTTTTATTTATATTTCACTATATGTTTATATTTTTGATATATTAAGATAAGTTAGTGCAATTTCGAACAATCTTCATCCGACTAGAATTAATTTATATATATATATATACATATAATTAATGCAATTCATAAAATTAAGATTGTTTTATTTTCTTAATTTTATGAATAAAGTATAGAAAACCAATTTTAATATTAATCAATTTAATATAAATTATATTTTGTGAATTGAATTTATTATATTTTTCTTTCATGTTTTATATAAATTAATATAAACTGATGAAGATCGTTTAAAAATTGTACTAACTTGACTTAATTTTTCTAAAATATAAATGCATATTGAAGTATAAATAAATTTATAAATATAAATAAAAATGGAATTTTGTCTTGAATTCAAAACTCAATCTAATTGTCTAGCCTTAAATTGAGAAAAAAAATACAAAATTGAGTCCCTTAATGTGAAACTTTAAAATTTGGGTCTAAATGTAACACCCCGGACCAAAAATGAAACATAATTGAATATTTAAATATTAAAGCCTTAATTGAATAATTATATGCGTTATTTTTTACTGTTTAAATTAATTACGTGTGTTTCAGATATGTGTTTAATGCAAGATTTAGATGAAAATATTTTCTAGACATGGACCATAGAATATTATTTTACCATTAGATGCGTAATGGAAAAACGAGAAGATAGAAACGAACTAGAGGTCAATCGAAGACCCGTAGCTCATATGGCGACGAAAAGGGCAAAACACGAAGATTCGGAAAAACCGAAAGATATTTTCGGTGAATAGTAATGAAGATTTTTACATGAATAGTGACCAAGATTTTTACCATGAACAGTAATTTTAAGATTTTTACGTGAATAGTGATTTCCGGAAAATCTATAAATAGGGGCGTTTTCGGTTCAAAAATCACCATTTTTCCGAACAAGCCAAAAACGATGAAAACTCGTAAGTCTCTCTCTCCTCTCTCTATCTTTACTATTTCTGGCCTCCGGCGCGCTACTGCCGGCGCCGCCGGTAGTCGGAAAATTTCAACATTATCAATTTCGACCGATTTTCGCACAGAACGTAGGCCTCATCGAGACGAGTCTAAGATAGGTCTCGAATTTCAATTCCGATATCTCATTCGCCGGAAAACGGTGAAAAACCACCTCCAAACCCTAAACCCTAAACCTTGCCAACTTTTCTCTCTTCTCTAATTTCTTTCTCCTTCTCGCCGGAGCTGCTGCCGGAGCATCGCCTGGAGGTGAGGGTGAGTTGCTGAAGGGGCGGCGCCACCGTGGGTGGCGGCGCCGGAGCTGTTACGGGCTGTTTGTATATCGCGTGAGTGTGTGTGTATGTTTTAGTGTGTGTTGTGTATATGCATGTTGTGGGGCAGCACTGTGCAGCGCCGCCGTGGGGAAACAGAGGACCGGCGCTGGTGATGTGCCAGCGAGGTTGGTGGTGGGTGGCCACCGGCCGAGGCTGTGTAACAGGTGTGTGTTTGTGTATATATACATGTGTGTATGGTATGTTGTGTGTGTGTGTGGGTTGGTTTGGGTGGTTGTCGGCGACTAGAAGTCGTCGGCTGTTGGTTTGGGGAGCGTCGTTGGCGACTGGAAGTCGCCGACCGGAGTGAGGAGGAGGGAGAGAGTGTGAGGGTGTGCTTGAGGGTTAGGGTATGTTTGGTGGCTGTTTTGTGGCACTATTCACGACCGGAGCTAGGAAGGGGTGGTTGGAGATGGTGGAGGCCGGAGTTAGATCGCCAGCATACAAGGTGGCGGCGGAGCAGGACGGCGGCGTCGCAGCTGGTGGCAGTCAGGAAGAGCAGCAGGCGCTGGGCGTGACGTCGGGTAGCGCTGGGCGCGCAAGCCTGGCCAAGGCTGCCGAGTCTAGCCGAGGGCGCCAGGTGCGTAGGCCTGCCGAGGGATGCCGAGCCTGCCGAGGAGTGACGGGCGCTGGCGTGCGAGGCTGTTGAGAGCTGCCGAGCATGGCCGAGAGGTGCCGGGTGCTCGCGCGCGCATGTTGCCGAGACTGTCAAATCTACCGGGAAATTTACCCGACGCCGGGTGCACGCGCGCCACGCTTTTGACTGGTGCGTGCACGACACCGTGTTTTTTATCCGAATCCCATTTTTCTATCATACGTTATCATCGAGTCGTCGCCGATTAGATGTCGTTAATTGGGGGTCGTGGGTTCCGGTCAAAGTCAACCATTTGACTAAAATTACCAAAATACCCCTAAACTTAAAACGCTCCGTTTGAGCTCATTTCGACTCCGATTGAGCTCATTCTTTTTCCGTTGCAACCCTAATCTTTCCTTCTTCCTCACATTTTTACCAAAATACCCTTCAATCTTAAAACACTCCATTTGAGCTTGTTTCAACTCCGATTGAGCTCATTCTTTTTCCGTTGTGACCCAAATCTTTCCCTCTTTCTTATCAACCTATTGAACTAAAATTCCACTCTCGTTTCTTCACCCTCAATCTTTAGATCTTCCGTTTCATCTTGTCTTTATCGATCGAATCTTCTCCGAAATCATCTATACCTTTATTTATACGTAATTATACATATTAAGGATCTAAGAAACACTGTAACTTGTGTAGGCTATCAGTTGGATTGAGATTTGTGATACTCAATATTTGATACTTGCTACTCACGTGGTAACCACCGAACAAGGTGGGGGTAACTTCTAAACTTTATATGTTTATTATTTTCTGTATTTGACGTATGAATTGTTGCACTCTATGTACTGTGTATACTGTGTGCATGTGAATTGTTGAACCTTATGTGTCGTGAATGTTGTTTGTATGTTAATATATATTGTTTAAAGGACTAGGTCGTCCGTAAAAATATCGATATATATTGTTTAAAGGATTGGGTCGTCCGTAAAGGTACCGATATATTTGTGTAAAGGACTGGATCGTCTGTAAAGATATCGATATATTGTTTAAAGGACTGGATCATTCGTAAAGATACCGATATATTTGTTTAAAGGACTGGGTCATCCATAAAGGTACCAATATTATTTAAAGGATTGGGTGGTCCATTAAGGAACCAATTTACGTGTTGTGCAATATATGTCACGTGTTTAACTGTTGTTCTGATTTATGATTGATTAATTTGTCTGTTATTTGGTTTAATAAACTTAAAACACGGAAATTATCCCCATGAGTGTATTCAACACACTCACCCCTATTCTGTAATTCATGTTATAGGAGATGACGAACATGATGAGCCATAGAGATAGAGAGAGATGGTGTCCTATCTGGATATTTTTATAATTTGTCTTTATTCACACATCACTTAAACAATGATTTTATAATTCACATTTTTGTAAGTTTATATTCGTACTTTCTATGGATGATGGATACTATAAGATTACTTCTGCTGCTTATGATTTAATTATTCGGTTGTATCCAAAGGATGATATGTATTATATCTGATCGTCTCTTACCTCCTTTTATTTTATATCATGCACGTCTTTTCCCCCTTCTTTCTTCACGCCCAAAAAGAAAACTCTAATAATTTTTAAGTGTGAAAAACGGGGCGTGACAGATGGTATCAGAGTAATGTTCTATCGTTATGGAACTTGCTTAAACTTGTTTTATAAAGAGAAAATAAGAAAAACGTGTTTTAAACAAGAAAATATTTTCAAAAAGAAATGGATAAGCATCATCCTCTCTCTATAGGAGTCTCTCCCTGATCATAAGACTTGAGAAAAAGAGCGTGTATCTGATATGTGTTACCGTGTTAGTATGATTTAAACTGTTTAGGTTTGACGGGGTGTTAAGGATATTGTGCCACGATAAAAAGATCTTTAAAAAAAAAACCTCTTGGTGTCACTATAATCGACACACTACTCTGAGTCACCGCCATAAAGCCGCTGACTGCAGCAGTGTGAGCTAGTGTGCGAGTATGGCCGTTCGTAGAAGTTGATGTTGTGTTACAGAGAGTTGAGACTATCATGGACCCTTGTTTACAACAGGGTGTGTTAATGGGTGTTTTTATTAATTCGTGGTTATGATACGTAAAGTCGCTGTTAATACTTGAGGTCTATGGAGACCATGTGAGGATGTCTGTGATACGTAAGGTTGCATTTGATGCTTGAGATCTATGACGATTATGTGTGGAAGTTAATGATATGTTCCTTGATGTACTTTTCTGGTTGTATATGCAAGTGGGATATAGATATTATCCCAAAGATGGATAAGCACCTCTCCCTATGTGCTATTTTCCCGGATCATGGAACTTAACAAAAAGAATGTTTATTTGTACCATGTCACTTGTTGTTTGTTAAATTGTTGTTATTTATATTGTTAGGTTACGTGGGGTAAATTATAAGGATTAGTTTTTGTTTGTCACCTTTAGAACGATATACCACGAGGTTGACCACATAAGAGACCAACCGTCAATGTAGAATCCATCTGAAAATGATGTGGACACCGCGAGAGGAGACTTGGAGTCCGTACTGAGGGGCTTGGCTCGACATTACGAGACATCACAAGCTGTGCCGCCACCGTCGTCAAGGAACGATGCGAACCGAATCATTGAGCTGTTCAGACATTTCAATCCACCAATCTTCAACGGAAAAGGAGAACCGGCCGAGGCTGAAGAATGGCTAAGATCGTTGGATCGAATTTTTGGACATCTAACATGCACAAAGGAGCAGAAGATCTCCTATGTCGTGTTTCAACTCATCGAAGAGGCCAGTAATTGGTGGGAGGCATACCAAAGGACTATATCACCGGAACATAAGAGGGTCATGTCTTAGGGAATCTTCAAGGAGGTGGTTAGATAGAAATTCATACCTCAGTTGTACCTTGACCGAAAAGAAGTAGATTTCCTACATATTCATCAAGGAACTGCCTCCGTAGAAGAGTACGAAAGGAAATTCAATCAGTTGAGCAGGTATGCACCTCATCTGGTGGACACCGATACTAAAAAGGCCAAATGTTTCGAAAAAGGCCTTCACCTAGAGATCAGTTCCATCTTGGCTGGTCAGAGGACCATGCCGTATGCTGAAGTCGTTGAAAGAGCCCAAGAAATTGCTTTTCATCTACACTCAGTTATCGCACCACGTGAGAAGATTGTAGGGATATCCGGAAAAAGGAAATGGATTGGTCCTGGTTAGAGCTTTAGTCAGAACAAACACCCAACGACCAATAGTGCTCCACTTCTCCCAACCCCTAAGTCGAGAAACGCGTGTGCCAAGTGTGGAAAGACCCATACAGGACCATGCCTTCTAGGGACCAAGGTTTGCTTTAGGTGCAAAGAACCCGGACACATTGTAGCCAACTGTCAGAGATTGAGAAACACAGCAACGGTGAAGAAGCCGAGGTTACAAAAAAGCAAGACTCGGAAATGTTACAGGTGTGGAGAACCTAGACATATCACATTTCACTGTCGGAGGTTCGGGAACCCAGCAGCGGCAACACGAAGGCCAAGGCCAGGAGCAGGCCAGGCACGAGCATTCGCCCTCACTCGTTCAGAGACTGTCGAAAGATAGTTTGCAGACGATGAACTCTTAATATTATATATGTAGATAGATATGTAGTGGCTCATACCTTGTAGTAGTGTACGTAATCCTTTTGTATAATGTACGAGCTGCCCACCTTTTGCTTATATATATATTCTATACCAGATCGTCTTTTGCTATTCGATTGAATCCATGTTTACTTTTCTCTTCGTATTTCGTGTTTTATTTCTTCATCTATAGTATTCCATCGGGAAGAATGATATGAACGAAACACCTTTGTCTAGGCTTAAAGATCGCGCTTTGGAGTAGAATTCTTTTAGCCGATCTGTATGCGTTAGAAATGAAGGACTTTGAGGTGATTATGGAATTGGATTGGCTTAAGGTAAAATCATGCAGTGAACAAGTGCCATGCAAGAGAGATTGTCTTTCAAACACCTGGAGAACCAGAGTTCACCTTTCATGGGACACGAGTTAAAGTTGACTCAAGGATTATATCGGTCATGAAGACAACCCAGATACTTAGCAAAAGGAATTGCGAAGCTTGGTTGGTCAACAGGGTGAACCCCAAGCAAAGATCGATTTCTATTGAGAATGTACTGGTGATAAAGGAATACATGGATGTCTTTTCAGAGGAATTACCTGGTCCTCCGCCAGATCGACAGGTGACCTTCGAGATTGATCTCGTCCCAGGATCAACACCGAGTCGAAAGCTCCATATCGGATGGCACCGAAGGAATTGCAAGAACTAAAGGTCCAATTACCAGAACTTTTAGACAAATGCTCCATTAGACCGAGCGTGTCGCCTTGGGGAGCTCCAGTACTTTTTGTGAAGAAGAAAGATGGGAGCTTTCGGATGTGCATTGATTACCGAGAGTTGAACAAGAGGACCATAAAGAACAAGTATCCACTGCCTCGAATTGAAGATCTTTTTGATCAATTAAGAGGTGCCAGTGTGTTCTCGAAGATTGACTTAAGGTCTGGATATCACCAAATGAAAGTCAAAGATGCGGATATATCTAAGACAGCATTCAGGACAATATATGGCCACTACGAGTTTGTAGTAATGTCATTTGGACTTTGCAATGCTCCAGCTGTCTTTAGGGACTTGATGAATCGTGTCTTCCATTCGTATCTCGATCTTTTCATCATCATGTTCAATGACGATATCCTCATCTCTTCATGCGATAGAATGCACCACGAATAGCATCTTAGGAACGCGTTGGAAATTCTGCGAAAGGAGTTACGCATGCAACTAATTCCTCCTGTTGGATGCGATAACTTTTTTCCCGTGTCATCAACTCTCTCTTTCTCTCTCTCTCTCTTCTTTGTCTTTATCGAAAACGTACTTATTTTCTTTGACTGAGGAATACGACTCTCCAGCGCCAACTACTCCTCACCCTACTCCGCAAGTAAAATGGTGAAAACAAGAAGTATATGAGATGATTATTACAACAATCAGTATTATGAGTTGAAGAAGAAGAAGAATGAGAAGCAGAAGTGCGATTCGGTTAGGAAGGTTCGAGAAGGAATTGGAGAAGCTTAGGACTGACAAAAGTTCTGAACATTGAGCTTAGCCAAATAATTGAGGCCTACAAGTTCCTTGACGAGAAATGGAAAGAACGAAACAACACGGGAATAAGAGGATGAGATTCTGGCAGAGTAGCCAATCTTGTCATTTCTAAGTACATGTTTAATTTCGAGGACGAAATTCTTTTAAGGGGTAAGGGATGTAGCGTCCCGGACCAAAAATGAAGCATAATTGATTAATTAAAAATTAAACCCTTAATTGAGTTATTATGTGCGTTAATCTTGACTGTTTAATTTAATTACGTGTGTTTCAGATAAATGATAAATGCATGTTTTAGATGGAAATATTTTCTAGTCACGAAACATAGATTATAATTATACCATAAGAAGCGTAATGGAAAAATGAGAAGATAGAAATGAATTAGAGGTCAATCGGAGACCCGTAGCTCAAATGGCGAATAAAAGGGCGAAATACGAAGATTCGGAAAAACAAAAGATATTTCGATGAATAGTAATCCGAGATATTTTTGGTGAATAGTAACCCAAGATTTTTATTATGAATAGTGATTTTTGGAAATCTATACATAGGGGCATTTTCAATTTAAAAATCACCGTTTTTCCGAACGAGGTTAAATCGACGAAAACATGTAAGTCTCTCTCTCCTCCTTCCTCTCTCTCTATTTTTTGTTTTCTAGTTACCGCCGCCGCCGGTGTCGGAAAATCATTTTTCTCGATTTCGGCCGATTTTCGTACAGAACGTAGGTCTCATCGAGACGAGTCTAGGATAGGTTTCAAATTTCAATTTCGATGTCTCGTTCTCCGGGAAACGACAAGAACGTCGCCGAAAAACCCTAACCCTTGTTTTTCCACCCTTTCTCTCTCCTCGGTTCTCTCTCTCTCTCTCTCTCTCTCTCTCTCTCTCTCTCTCTTCCTTCGCCGGAGTGGTGGCTGACCTTCCCGGGATGTCGGGCTATCAATTGGAGGTGGTGGCGCCGCCGCCCGAGGCTGGAAGTGGTGGTGGAAAGTGGTTGTGTGTGTGTGTAGGTTGGTGTGTGTGTGTTTTTCCGTGATAGTGTGTGTGTATTTGGGCTGTTGGTTGCCGGCGATGGGAGGTCGCAGACCGGAGTTGAGTGTTGGGGCGGTGCCTCGTTGCACCGCTGTGTCAGGTGGTGTCGCTGGCGATGGGAGGTCGCCGGCCATGGCCGGAATTTGGGGGGGGGGGAGAACACGGTTGAGGGGCTGGTCTGGGCACACAGCGCCGGGAGATGCTGGGCGCGCTGGGCACACGGTGCCGGGAGACGAGAAGCGCACGCGCGCCACGTTGTGACGGGTGCACGCGCGGAGTCGTGTTTGCAATACGAAACACATTTTTTTCCATCGTACGTTATAATCGAGTCGTCGCCAATGAGATATCGTCGACCGAAAGTCGTGGGTCCTGGTCAAAGTCAACCCTTTGACCAAAATTACCAAAATAATCCTCAATCTTAAAACACTCCGTTTGAGCTCATTTCAACACCGATTGAGCTCATTCTTTTTCCATTGCAACCCTCATCTTTCCCTCTTCCTCACCTTTTTACCAAAATTACCAAATACCCCTCAATCTTAAAACGCTCCGTTTGAGCTCGTTTCAACTCCGATTGAGCTCATTTTTTTTCCATTGCGACCCAAATCTTTCCCTCTTTCTTATCAGCCTATTGAACTGAAATTCCACTCTCATTTCTTCACCCTCAATCTTTATATCTTCCATTCTATCTCGTCTTTATCGATCGAATCTTCTCTGAAATCATCTATACCTTTATTTATACGTAATTATACGTATTAAGGATCTAAGAAATATTGTAACTTGTGTAGGCTATCAGTTGGATTGAGCTTTGTGATACTCGATATTTGATACTCGCACTCACGTGGTAACCACAGAACAAGGTGGGGGTAACTTCTAAACTTTATATGTTTATTATTTCCCGTATTTGACGTATGAATTGTTGCACTCTATGTACTGTGTATACTGTGTGCATGTGAATTGTTGAACTTTATGTGTCGTGAATGTTGCTTGCATGTTAATATATATTGTTTAAAGGACTGGGTCATCCGTAAAGGTACCGATATATATTGTTTAAAGGACTGGGTCGTCCGTAAAGGTACCGATATATTTGTGTAAAGGACTGGGTCGTCCGTAAAGATACCGATATATTGTTTAAAGGACTGGATCATCCGTAAAGGTACCGATATATTTGTTTAAAGGACTGGGTCGTCCATAAAGATACCGATATTATTTAAAGGATTGAGTGGTCCATTGAGGAACCAATTTACGTGTTGTGCAATATATGTGACGTTTTTAACTGCTATTCTGATTTATGATTGATTAATTTGTCTGTTATTTAGTTTAATGAACTTAAAACAAGGAAATTATCTCCACGAGTGTATTCAACGCACTCATCCCTATTCTGTAATTCACGTTACAGGAGATGATGAACATGATGAGCCATAGATATAGAGAGAGATGGTGCCCTATCTGGACATTTTTATAATTTGTCTTTATTCACACATCACTTAAACAATGATTTTATAATTCACGTTTTTGTAAGTTTATATTCGTACTTTCTATGGATGATGGATCCTATAAGATTACTTCTGCTGCTTATGTTTTAATTAATCGGTTGTATCCGAAGGATGATATGTATTATATCTGATCGTCTCTTACCTCCTTCTATTTTATATCATGCACGTCTTTTCCCCCTTCTTTCTTCACGCCCAAAAAGAAAACTCTAATAATTTTTAAGTGTGAAAAATGGGGCATGACAGCTCTATCCGGACCGATGTATTTAAATCTGATGTCTCACAACATTTAAACAATAATTTTTATAATTCACATTTTGTAACAAATAATCTCGTTATGTTTCGGATGATGGATCCTGATGTTTAATTCCGCTGCTATATTTTGTTAATCGGTTGAATCCGATTGTTGATATGAGAATGATTCAGATCGTCTCCTACCTCATTCTTCTGTCGTCTTCTACCTCTTTCTTCTGTTTATGAAAATGTCTCTTACCATTTCTTCTTCCACGCCCGTAAAGAAAACTCTGATATTTTTATGTAAGAAAACGGGGCGTGACACTAAAATTGAGATCTAATCTATAAATTGAGTCTTGTTATGAAATTTATCCATCATTTTATATATCCATGAAAAATTTAGCTAAAAAATATATCATTTTTTTACTTTAAGAATGAATGATGTTTCCTCAATGATTAAAAAATGAATACAAATCTGAAGTTTCATTATCGTGATAGCATGAAGTTCACAATTATATGAACAATGATAAAAATATCTTTAGTTTCTGTGTAATATAGTTTCATGGTTTTAAATTTATCGGATTTTGAAATGTTTACCATCAAATATGATTTTTCTAATAGATAAATTTAGATTTTAAGGCATTTGAAAAAAAAAAGATTTCTAGATTTTTTGATGGTATGTTAAATTTACAAATTTTATTTTGGAATAATATACAATAATATGTATATTTTAAGCTTATTATGGATAAGTTATTGAAAATATATTAAATAGTCAAATAATTGTGACAAAAAAAAAAGTAAAATAGTCAAACACAAATGTGAAAATAATAAATATTTAAAATTGATGAATTATATGGGTAATACATTAAATTGAAATAACTTTGAAGATCTATATGATTTTTCATAGCCATCATTTTCATATCAAAAAAATTACTAACACTTTCACACAGATACCAAATGAGGTTGTAATACTATAAAGATTTGATTATAATATACAATATTATCACCATTTTATACTCATTATGAATAAGTTATTGAACATAAATTTGCATATGTTTTTTTAGGTCAATTGTGACAAAAACAATTAGTAAAGTAGACAGACAATGTATGATGAAAATAGAAATATTTAAATTCGTAAATTATATGGGTAGTAGATTAAATTGAATTGACTCTGAAGAACTATATTATTTTTCATGAATAATATTTTTATATCAAAAAATTAATAACACTTCAAATTTATTTGTCCATGGTATACCAAATGAGATTGAAATATTATGAGATTTTTTTTTGTAAATTAAGATTTTCACATCAAACTCGAAATATTAAAATTTTATGGTCATGAGTCACATAGGTAATAAATCAGACCAAAAATCTCCAAAAAAATTAATTATTTTTCGTGTTCACTATTTTTCATATCTAGTGTATAAATAATAAAATTTATATGTTCGTGCATCGCATGAGACTTATACTAATAATATATAAGAATGACCACATTTGCAACTTCCCAAATTTTTTTTTTATAATACTACAATTTTTTTAACATATAAGTATACATTTAATGCTAACTAAGCAAGCTAATTTATTATACTAAATTTAATGCTGCTAATAAAAATTACTAAATAATGTGAAAAATGTATCTAAAATTGTTAAAATAACACACCCTTACACACTTGTAATATCAAAACCATTTTGTAAAAATTAAGAGAAAAATATGAATAAATAAAAAGGAAAAACTATAATAAAAGTAGTCAAATTAAACATAATTTTTTTGTTAGTTAATTCACTTAATGTCATTAATTTATTATAAATAAGTAAACACTAAAAGCGTTAAGCTTTCATGAAATAATTAAATGATGATTCCAAGCTTATACATGCCTTCTTTGAAATGTATAGAAACATCTAAAGCTGCAAAAAATTATTACATGGCTTTCAATTTTAATAATTTTATGGATTGCAAACTCCTCTAAGACTTTTTAAATAATTTTTGTTGTTCCCTTATGCAAATTTTCAATTTTTGCTGGAATTGCATGAGCTTTCAACCAGTTTAAGATATAATAAGCATTTTCAATAAATTTTATTGCATATAGAGGCATACTACAACCAACGACATTTAATACGATTAAGAGAATGATGATATTTGACACGGTTAATTATCTTGGAATTCGGTGATACTTAAGTGACGTTCACAATGCTTATATAAATGGTTGTCAGTTTTTTACAACATACACATTTTGTTTCATTGTCCGATGCCAAAATCTCATTTCAATCTCCAACCCCACCGATTCAAAAACAATCCAGCCGCTTCATCACTACACCATGGTCAGTTAGTACAGAGTCCTTTCATTTGAAGATTTACTAGGAATATGAATGAAAACTAAATATGTTTCCATTGTTTTATGTAGGAAAACATCCGCTATGTCTGCAAGAAAAACTACGTCTACTCGTGTAGTACCATGAATGATTTACTTTACTTTTTAATACTTTACTTTTTAATAAAAGAAAGAAATTAACTCAAAGATCTGTCAATATTGTAATGATACACAATCTACAAGCCGACTCGTATTATAATATGACTAAGCAAGGGATACTGTAACAATTGATTAAGTTTAATGTTGATTTGATTTATTTAAATTTATCAATCATGTTAACCCTTCATATCTCTTCCATAGAAGAATGAAAAGTACAACCAAAACAAAAGACTGAATGGAATGAAACAGAGCCCAGATGCATACCAACATTAGGATCGTCTAATGTGAACAAATCAGTGGTCTTATCTAGATTTCTCCTCAATCTGAAATGTGAGTTTTATTGTAAGCAAATCAACACATTAAATCAAAAATGGTTCAATACAACTGATGTCGCTGATCATGCAATGAGAATATATGATGTTGGGTTTTAGACTTCTCAGATCACATATATGTAAAAGTCCATGTGTTCGATTAAATCTCATTTTCACTATCAATTAAGTGTTACAAACCACTATGTGATGGCTGGGAATGTATACTGCTATTGAAAATTATAAAATAAGAAATTAGTATGTTCAACTTCTTTGTATCATATGTTTGTGCAAGTTTACTAGGCAAATAAATGAGTTGTGTCCCAATTTCTAGGTGCAGTGGAGTAGTCATTTTGTAGGAAATCAACAGTTGAGATGGAGGACATCAACTTCAGAAATACACTTCTTGAACATACAAATATCCATCATTCTGGGAGTGATGAATATGAATCAAGAGTACATTCATACGACAAACAAGATGATTGGGAAAACAGATACAGTGCAAAGTCTAAATCCATGGACACAAAACAGAGAAAATGCTTGTTCGTATGGTAGGCAAGGACATCTGGGAGTGCATTTTTGAAGATTTAATTGGACAAACATTTGAGAGGGTGGATCAGGTAGAGTTGTTCTATAAAGCATATTCAACCAAAATTGGATTCGGTGTACGCGGATGTACTCTCGAAGTAGATTGACAATATAGAACCATTATGCGTTGTCGATGGGTGTGCAGCTGACAGGGTACAAGAGCTACCAAGTATATCCGAAAGACTGATAGGAAAATAGAGCCCCAACCATTGACAATGTGTTAGTGCAAAACATGTTTTGTGGTCAGATATTAGCCAGACAATGGAAACTATAGGGTCATAACATTCAACCATGAACACAACCACAATGTTTCAAATACAAAATATATTTATTTTTTTAGATCCAATAGGGAGATAGATGACGGTCAGGACATGGAGATAAAGACTATGAAAAGTACAAGGATAAAAACTAGCCAGATTATGGACTTTATGGTTACAATGTTGGATGGTTTTGATAAGACGGGATTCGCGCATAAGGATTTATACAATTATGTGAGTGTAGATCACAAGCAAACAAAAAGACTCAATGCAGATGCAGAGACAACGATAACTTATCGATCAACTCTTGTGGACAATGATCCTGGATTTTATGCTAAATATGTTGTGGATAACATAAACAAGCTCAACAGACTATTCTGGGCTGACTCCCGATCCAGATTAGATTATACAAACTTCGGAGATGTGCTGGTTATTGATTCAACATATAAGTTAATGCTTTTAGGCTTTCGCTCATGGAGTTTGTAGGTCTAAATAACCACTACACCACAGTGGTATTTGGGTGTGCATTGATATTAGAGAAGACCATTGATGCTTACACATGGGCGTTTCGGGCATTTAGACATTCAATGGGTGGATGACAACCAGTTTCTATTCTCACAGATGGTGACAGGGCCATCCAAAGTGCATTAAGTTGTGTCATGCCACAAACAAGACACATACTATGTAGTTGGCACTTGATGCGGAATGCGAGAGCAGTGTCTTCCGATAAGGACTTTCTCCGTGATTTTAGAAAAATCATGCTCAATGATTATACTAAGGACAAATTCAATGAACAATGGTTTTATTCATAAATAAACACAGGGTTACAAAGAATGTTTTGATAAATGAGATGTATGAAAAGAAGAAAAAGTGGGCAGTGACATTCTTCAAAGGTTATACTTTGCTGGGATGTCAACAACCTCGATGTGTGAGAGTATGCATGTGTATATGAATCATTTTGTAAATAACAACCTCACATTGTACAAATTTGTCAAGCAATTCCATAGGACAATGAGCAGACTTAGACAAACTGAGATACATCATGACTTTGTCAACGACCAATCCATTCCACAATTGCTAACACATCTTGAGTTGCTAGAAAAATCAATTATTCTTCTTATTGATGTATTGTATCAAGGCTAGTGATGTATTGTATCAATTATTCTTCTTGTTGATATGTTATTACAAGATTTTTGACAAACAAACTTCAAATCACCTTATAGGTACGTGCTGAGATCAATAAGGAGTCCATGTTCACTCTACTAAGTATGAAGAATGAGGACATAGACATGGAAGTGGTTCTTGTCAAATACGGGGATGAATCAAGCAGATGACAAGGGTAAGTATATGTAGTTCAGATAAACTTCTATCTTGTACATGTGGAATGTTTGAATCTCAGTGGTGGCCATGTAAACATATGTTCTGTACCATGAAAGCAATGAATTGGAAGACAATTCTCGAGGTCATGCTCAAAACAAGGTGGACTAAAGAGGCTAGTTTGAAGGTGATAGATGCATCAACAAAACAAACAATATCGACTCAACAATTGAAGGACATGAGATTCATCTCATTGAATTCTAGGATATACCAACTTTTTCATATTGCATTCGAGAGCGAGGAACTTTATAATATTGCAATGAAGAAGATTGAGGACATAATAACTACGTTATTTACTCAGAAAACAAAAAAAAAACAAGTTGTGTAGCCAATCAACGCAAACTCGTAGCAAACAATAATAGCGTAATTAGGGATCCAGAAATTGTGAGAACAAAGGGATTATCACAGTCGAATACAATCAGCAGCAAGCGTAAGAAGTGTTGTGGAAAATATAAAAGAACTGGACACAACAAATCCAGTTGCATGAAAGCATGATCGGCGGTGGAGAAATTAGCTAAAGAACACAACGAAGAATAAGAAGAAGGTATGATAAAGATATTTTTTTTGTAATAATATGTGTATGCCTTCATTCACTAAAACTAGTCCAAATCAATGATAATAATCATGAACTTGTGTTGATCATGACATGACTTCACAAAGCACAACAACTAATTCGATTAGGTTTACTATTAAAAACAATGGTTACTCGTACATATTAAGAATTCAACAATAACACATATAGCATAAAAATGTAATCACCAACAAAACATGGTTTAACTAGATGATAAATAATAAAAACAGTCGAAAACAAAGATAGAACATTAAGGTTTTTTGGTTAAGCAAACATCTAAAATATGAATTGTAGCCTCGGAGACGCGGCCAGACTCGCGTAGCACCCTTTGACAATCCAGAACTATATGATCCCACAATTTAACAGCGCTGACCTTGCACTCCATAGTAAACTCTTTCCACTTATGAAATTTCTCAACTGCAGATACCATTGTTGTTTCAATGACTATACGCCCTTGATTGCTCATTAGGAAGGAATCTCTAGTTGAGCATTCCTTGGAATACTTGATTGAAAGTTTATCCACTTGTGTAGAGTGCTCTTGTTTTGTCTACTCTAACTTTTGAATAGTATCCTCTATCAGTTTGATAATGTTGAAGTCTCTCATCCATCACCACATTGTAATGTAGAAGCTACAAAAAGATAAAGTCAATTCTTAGTGTAGAAATTAATAACTATTTCAGAGTCATACAAAAAAAAAGAATCAACATTATGCAAATGGATACCTTAACACAATTAGTCGCTGACTTTCGAGATATATCGTGGTCAGAGATGGACCCGATACCATTGAGATCAGCAGGGTTCAAAATGAATTGTCTCGTATTCATCCATGCTAAGCCACTAACATCATCATCCCAATACGAGAACATACCATACTCGTTGAACCCACCTAATCCAACAGGTTGGTCGGACTCCATGGTTTGGCGTGGCCTTTTGGAAGATGATGTCTCATGAGACTTATGCATGTTATGTGCATCGGATAGATGTGGGCATTCTCAAGAAAAATCTCAATTGCATTATTTCCAACTTCACCATTGGATTGAATATTCACTTCCTTAGCTCGGGAGCCATCCTCTACTTTGTTAGTTACCTCTGCAGCATTTTGAACACGAAGGTTATCTCTCAATGCACAGACCGAATCAAGTGTGACACCTTCTTCTATAATTAGCAACAAAATTTATATTTATATTATTACTAGATATATAGACTAAGATATGACAAACAAATCATTCTTACTCTGAAGGACGGGTCGTTCGAATGCAGTCGTGGATTTTGATTGTTGGTATGTGTGACTTAGTCTCTTGGGATCTATTCTAAAATCAAATAGTTTATGCTTTCGATAAAGAAGTTAAATGTCATGTCGGGGTTTGGTAAGGAGAACAGGGAGTGCAGATTGAGACCATCGGCTAGACACCAAACCTTCTTGCTTAATAAAAAAAATGTCTTCTCCAATTCGGAGGGTTCCGAGGTACATTGGTCAGGAACTTATAATTTTTGTATTGAGTAAAACAAAATAAGAGAGTAATCTTGATACGAGAGATAGAGAATATAGCGTGAAAGCTTTCAACATTCACAGGTAATTTACGTGATCCTAAAACATCACAGAAGGAGTTGAAAAGGAGGATTACATTTTATACCAACTAGCTAATGCAAATACCAAAGTTGGAGCATATCTCCAGAAGTAAAGGTTGAATGAGAAGAGCTAGTCCACTCATAAAGTACTCGACGTATAAGGTGATATGACCATCTGGTGGATGCATTAACCTTTGATTTTCATCTGACAGTTTGTATTTCAGATCACCCTCGGGCAGTCCCAGTTTCTTGCATAATTTAACTGTACTCGAAGCAGTTGCAAGACAGGGTTATGTCAAAAATGATTTAGAATCAATATTACCATCATCAACTGATCTAACCTCGTTAACATTCACTATGCAAGATGCTAGGGCAAAGTGTTGTATGAAAACTAACACTACGCAAGTGCACGTATCGTGACAAGTAATATAGTAGACTTGAAAAGTCCGGATATCGAACCCAAAGGGAAAATAATAACTATCTATTCCTAAGTACTAGATTCTCACAACTTATGATCCTATCCAGTGAATCCAAATTTAATTGTTGATTGTTAACCTACGAAAAATAGTGAAATAATGATTGCAATTAAGCAAAGAAGAATTAAACTAAGATTTATCAAAATAAACAAACCTTGGATTTTATCTCCCCCTATGTGTTTTAACTCCCCCTTACTCTTTTCTCATGCAAGATTCAATTCCCGATTCCTAACCTGAGATGCTAATATAATCATACTTGTTTCCACGTGATGCATGAATCTAATGCTATGAACAATTTACTGTATTCCTACGCAATTAAATTCATAACAAAGCATTAAGCATAAATCCCAAATATGGCTACCTAAGGTGAAATCTATATTCCTACAATTTCACATGCAATTAAACATTATCTTGTTCAATTAACTCGAAGGACCTTCTACCACAATTCTAATCATCAAACCAATCTTCCACATTAACTTTGACAATAATATAAAGACACACGAATTGGCTAGATTCATGCACTTAATCAACAACAAGTAGAAGAAAGAATCATAAATTAAACTTGCATTAGAACCGAAATAAGGGTTTCATAATTCAACACATAGTGTTCGAATAAAACCCTAGAAAAAAAATTCTAGCTACTCATCGTCATAAAAACACAGAAGAAGTTCATAAAGAAACGAAGAAAAAACTATGCTTGAATTGTTGTCGATCTTCTCTCATTCGCTTGATTGTCTTGCTTTCTCTTGTGGGGTAAAAGTTATGTTTCTCTAGGTCTTGATATGATTTATATAGACATCAAGAGGAAAAGGAGTCCTAAATTCATTGGAAGCACAAAAATCGCACCTTTTTAACAAACTGCGAGGTGAGTACCGCGGTACTAAGATATGGATACCGTTGTACTAAGACAACGTGTTGAATCTTTTGGAGGTCAATACCGCGGTACTGAGATATGGGTACCGCGGTACTGAGATGCAGAACCCAGTGTTTTGGTTCTCCACTTCGGGTACCGCGATACTGGATATGGATACCGCGGTACTAACCATTTTTCATCAATTTTCTTCCTTTTTTTGCACGCTTTGTCTCCATCACGTCATTTTCTCCTCTTGTACCTATATCAACCAATATTTTGTAGTTATGATTCATTTTTGACCAAGATAACATGATAAATGTGCTTACGACCATGTATATTGAGTGTATTTCATACACTCAACACACCTCCAAACTTAAATGTTTGCGCGTCCTCGCACAAAGACAATCTCACGACATCAAAGACATAACTAACAATCCAACAAAGCATAAACAAACTCAAATTCCCAAGGCTATATATATCGAGTCTCAACTTTAAAACACTTAGCAAGAATCACACTCAACAAAAATATTTCTCTTCCGAATTACTAAAGAACTCAACATCAAATCCTATATCAGTAGCATATCCCGACTTCTCAAACATCAAAAGGAATCAACCAATTCGCTACACCGTGGTGTTTTTCATTAACTTAGATAATCAAGTGTCACAATAATCAATTTTCCATTATAATCATCATAAGCACATTGGCACATTTATTCGACACTTTCTCTTTTTTTTTTTTTATGAATATCTCGTTTGTTGAATAGAATGCAATCCACTGGGCTTTCTAATTGGTCCATGTAACGAACTTTCAACCAATGACTCTCAAACCGGACGGCTTTAGGGCATTGGGTGTAGAACACCCCAAGGGGTTACTTATTCGAACCAAAAAGACTTCGAATCACACTTCCTCAACTTAGAGATTTTTCACATATCAACCTTTCTATCATTACCGTTCAACACTACTTAAGTGACCCATGTAACGAACTTTCAATCAATAATCCTAAGCTAGTTGACTTTAGGTTGCTAGGCATAAAGATACCCCTAAGGATTTACTTATTCGAGTCACCTAAGCAACAAAATCGTGCCTTTAACCATAGCCGAACTCTACTCAATACAAAGCAAAAACAACAATATTTCACACTTTCATTTATTCATTTATTCATTTCGTAACAACTTAACATGCTAAGTTTTAGATCAATTCAACCCACAAGTGCAACAAACTAGTCTCAACCCTCAATGCTCAATAATCAAAATAGCTAGCGACATAAAATCGAATGCATAAGTCGTAAAGTAAAGCAAAAGGGTTCATGTTTGTCAAATCATGCAATCAAAGCTAAGCACTTCATATTATGACTTTCAAAGCATATAACAAAGGGAAATTCGACTTTTTTTTATATTACTAAAGACTTAATAACGATACCACAAACAAGCAACATAAGCAAACAAGAAACATAGGAAAACAAACAACATAGGAAAATCCCACCCCCAAACTTAAATGTGACATTGAGGGCGAAATTTTGAGGATAGAATACACCTGATCAAGTATCATGTGGTGAGACACCATCGGCCCTTGGTTTCTTTCTCGGAGCCATTGACAAAATGTTCGTCTTTGGTGAAATATAGCAAAAGAAACCCCCAAACTTCGTTGAGGCAATAAATTGAACACCTTGTGGGCGTGAAGGAAAACTAAGTGTTTTTGTGATTGTGCTCTTGAAAATCCTCCCCAACCGTGGTAGTGGGCTTCAGAGATTTTGGGTACCGTGGTATCCAATGGTGATACCACGATACTGGGCTCCAGGCCAATGTTCTTCGTAAACCTACTTTCGGATACTGCGATATTCGGATTAGGTACCACGGTACTGAGCTCCAAGGGAATTTCTTTCAGAAACCTACATTCGGATACCATGGTATCCGGATTGGATACCACGGCATCGGCCTCCAGCCTTCCCATACCTGCAAAAATACATTAACTTGATCAAGTATGCGCATGTGAGGACTCGACAAATAATCTAAAAATTAAAAGAAACACAAAAACTAAAAAAAAACTTGGGTTGCCTCCCAAGAAGCGCTAAGTTTACAGTCTTCAGCCAGACTTTTTGTCGAATTTTCTAAGTCAGTACGATCGAAGTTGGGTGGCGCTCTACGTCGCCACCATAATAGTGCTTCAATCATTGCCCGTTAACTTTAAAAATCCTTCCCGATTTATTGTCCATTATCTCCATGGCTCCATGTGGATACATATCGAGCCACTTGATGATCTCCTTTTTTACTACCTCTTTCCTAATGAGGTTCCATCTCCTTTGTTGTTCAATTGACGAACTTATGCCTCGAATGTCTAAAATAGTCCATCCAATTGTGAGATTATGCTCACAAAGTACTTCTAATAATCTTTGTACCTGCAAAGAATTCAAAGAAGCAAAAATTATTACCGGAAGAGTATTATTAACACCAAGATAAACATATTTCAAGTGAGAAGAGAGCTCTTTAAGGTCAAGTTTCGGCGGCTCCTCCACTAATGGTTTGAATGCACTTTTGGACTTTAGAGATGCCTCCAAACTTTCAAATTTCAGCCGAGGTCTCGACTTTGCCGAATTTAGGTAGGTTGCTTGTTCTTCAATTCTCTCATCCAAAAACTCTTCACCTGCAAAAAGAGATGCTACCAAGGGGTCCAATAACAGAGTATCATCAAATAACGAGTCACTAACATCAACAGAAAATACTTCATGTGAATCACTTTGATGCTTAAGGCTTTGGTACACATTGAAAGTAGTTTTCTGATCTCCTAAAGACATGGTTAATTCCCCTTTTGTAACATCTATCAAAGTTCCCCTGGTGGCTAAGAACGGTCTCCCTAAAATGAGAGGGACCTCCTTATCCTCTTCCATATCAAGCACTACAAAATCTGCAGGAAATATAAACTCATTAACTTTTACAAGAATGTCTTCTATAATTCCCTTAGGAAATGAAAGAGATATATCCGCTAACTGAAGGATCACAGATGTAGGCTTAATTTTTCCTAACCCTAAGCTTTTATAGATAGACAAAGACATGAGATTAATACTAGCCCCCAAATCAATAAGTGCCCTCTAAAAACGTTTATCCCCAATAGTGACAGGAATAGTGAACTTTCCAGGATCCCTAAGCTTAGGTGGAAGCGGACGAGTGAGAATTGAGCTACACTGTTCAGTTAATGCAACCATCTCAAATTCACCTAGTCTTCTTCTCTTGGACAAAATATCTTCAAGAATTTAACCCAACTATGCATTTGTTCTAAAGCTTGAGTAAAAGGGATATTAATATGCAGTTCATTCAACTTTTTCAGAAAATTTTGATACGAAGCATCAAGTTTAGCCTTTTTCAAACGTTGGGGAAAAGGTACTTGTGGGGAAGGCTTAGGCACAACTTCCCTCTTTTCACTAGGCTCACCTATCATGTTTGACGATTCTGCTTGCATTTCTCCCTCAGCTTCTTCTGCTTTCATTTTATCTTTACCCTTGCTTGTGTTTTCTTCTCGAGGGACTTCCTCTAACTGCTTCCCATTCCTCAGGCTAACGGCTTGATATTGCTCGTTCTTCCTAGGATCTTCTATATTAGATAGTAGAGATCCCGGTGGCCTGTTGCCCATCTCTGCTGTAATCTGGCCTATTTGGGTTTTCAAAATTCGGAAAGAGGCTTGTGTCGTCACGATGAATTGCGCTAACACCTAACCTAAATCTTCAACTGGAATTGGTGCCACTGTATTCGATGGTTGGGATCCTTGTTGTTGTTGAAATCCTTGTTATGGATGTGGCTAATATTGTCCTAGCAGTGGACGTGGCTGAAACTAACCTGGTGGCATATAGTAATTCTGGCCCTATTGGTTCCTTATGAACCTCTGCTGGAACTGACGATTTCCACTGTTCACATAGTTCACGGCTTCTGGCTTGGCGATGCGCTCATTGGCGTAGTGATTTCCAGCACAAATCTTGCAACAAACTGTAGTAGCTGCTGGAGTGTATACAGCTTGAACTTGCTGTATTCAAGATCCCTCCTCTAACTTTTGCAAAATCATCTTATTATGTTCTGCGAATTGCTTTGTGAGGAGTTGATTTTGCTGATTTAATTGTGCCATCTGCGCTTGCACAACCGTCATCTAATCAACCTCAAACATCCCAGGAACCTTTGTTGTGCCACTTATGTTTCGGCTTGGGAGCTTTGTATGTCGGTTCTTTGAGAGATTGTCCAGCAAAACTGTAGCGTTCGGAGCACTAAGGCCCAAAAAGTTTCCATACGCAGCAGCATCGAGCACAGTTTGAGCATTTTCTTTCAACCCTATGTAGAACAATTGCATCTAGCGTCATTGCTCTACTCCATGATTTGGGCATCTTCTCAGCAACATCTTGTATTATTCCCATGCCTCGTATAACTCTTCCACATCATTTTACAGGAAGGTATGAATTTGGTTCCGTATTAAACTTGCATTAGAACTGAAATAAGGGTTTCATAATTCAACACATAGGGTTCGAACAAAACCCTAGAAAGAAAAACTATAGCTACTCATCGTCATAAAAACACAGAAGAAGTTCATAAAGAAATAAAAGAAAAACTATGCTTGAATTGTTGCCGATCTTCTCTCATTCGCTTGATCATTTTGTTTTCTCTTGTGGGGTAAAAGTTATGTTTCTCTAGGTCTTGATATGATTTATATAGACACCAAGAGGAAAAGGAGTCCTAAATTCATTGGAAGCACAAAAATCGCACCTTTTTAACAAACTGCGAGGTGAGTACAACGGTACTGAGATATGGATACCGCAGTACTAAGATAACGTGCTGAATCTTCTAGAGGTCAATACTGCGGTACTGAGATATGGGTACCGCGGTACTAAGATGCAGAACCCAGCATTTTGGTTCTCCACTTCGGGTACCGTGGTACTGGATATGGATACCGCAGTACTGACCCTTTTTTCATCTGTTTTCTTCCTTTTTTCGCACGCTTTGTCTCCATCACACTGTTTTCTCCTCTTGTACCTATATCAACCAATATTTTTGTAGTTATGATTCATTTTTGACTAAGATAACACGATAAACGTGCTTACGACCATGTATATTGAGTGTATTTCACACACTCAACACAAAGACATTGGAATCGGTGTACTGTTTGAAACCTCCATCCATTTGAAATATTGATTGAATTGGGATTTCTATTGACACTGATTCAATTGAGATCTCGATTGAAGAAAAATATAGAGTTATGACTTGTTCACATCTTTGCATGCATTTATAAACAACAATGTTTCATTATCAAGCCGACGTAATATAAATTTAACATATTAATAACAAATTTAATTTCCCAAACATGCCTCATCTATATGTCTTGGGTTCAAATGAAATATGTGGATTAAATAATTCATTTAAAGGTGGATTACATATTACGCATTCACAATTAAATGTGGATTAAAATTATGCATTTATAATTCAAATAAATTTCAAAAACAAAGAATGTGAGCATCTTACTTGTCATAGTTCACTTCGTCAATGGATGAGAATCTATAAAATAATTGAGAATAGTTAATGTGTCAAATTTACAATGGGTATACAAGAATAAATTGGTACAGATAATGCGGAAAAAATAATGTCAATGTGACGTAACTGTTAAGTGAGAAAACACTTAATTTTAATGAACTAGATCGCAATGTAATGAAAACAAAGTCAATTTAAAAAATTACGTGACAAAAGATATTAATCATATGCTTAAACAAATTCAATTTTCAAAATTACGTGAGAAAAAATATTAATCACATACTTAAACAAAATTCACGGCTTCAACATTAAACTTAGAACCAACAAAAACTACTTCATAGAAGATAATGATGATTACAATATTGTAATTAGTGAGAATCGATTATTTATACTTACATGGTTGGCAGTTTAGTCTACTCGTAGTATATCTTTTGACTTCTTGGCGTTGATCATCTTCTTCAAGAGAAATCGAATTTTCAATATGATATGGATAATATAACATAGATTGAGATATAATTTTAATATGCAGGGTGTATAATTGTAAGATATTGAGTTATAATTGGAGAAACAAACAAGGTTGAAATCAGCTTGCAAGATTTCCTAGAAATTTAGATTTTCAAACTATCAATAGCCCAAGAATTATAGTGCTTCGGCGCGACAACATCGGCCTACTTCCACTGTGAAAGAATCATAACAATTTAATAAGAAACAAGACTGAAATAAACTGACAAACTTTCCAACAAAATTAGGGTTTTCGCTCGTGCACTCGTAAACCCTAGTCTACAAAATCTCACTTAAAGAGTAATGATAAATTCTGAAAGTACAACTGGTTACATTGGGTATTGATACATCAAAAGCCCTAAACAAATTTCAAGAAACGGTTACTAGATAGTGATGAATTACTGTTTCAAATCTATTGTTGCACGTGTAGCCCTAACCTGCATCTTAGCAGTTAACTACCGTAACTGCCAAGATCCGATTCGGAAAGAAAATTTATAGAAACCGATTCGTCGTCCTCCAGATGGGTTTTTTCTGGTTTAATCCTGGTTCTATGATCCCCTAATTAATTTTGAGTTATTCCAATCACAATTAATGAATTCATACATGCATCCTATTTCGTAGGATGTCACAATCAAAAAGAGTTTATTATTATTACCGCCCATTATGTTTGCCGTGTGGCAATTTTGCCCTTTTTGATTTCGAGCTTGCAATTTAGGACTTTCTGTTTTACGGGCTGACAATTTAGGACTTATTTTTTATCAATGGCAATGTAGGATTTTATGTTTTCAAAATTAGCAATTATTGCCCAATTTCAGCCCGAATTGTTTATTTGGGTTGAAATTGCACGTTTTTCGGGCTTAATTTGATGAGGTGGCGAGTGATTATCTGACGTGGAATTTTGTAATTAATTGGCAGGCGCCATGTGTATTTTAAGTGGGCCCCACTACCTAATTCAAAATTAATTTCCACCAAAAAAAAAAATTTTTGCAACCCTGCTACTATTCTTCGTCTTCCCCTTTTTTCGCAGATATCCGCCGCCGCTGTCTTCTTCTCCTCTTCAATCTCATCACCACCATCTTCTTCCACCTCTCCGATCGCCATCATTTTTTCTTCTTCTCCAACAGCTCTCCACCGCTTTCATCATCATCGACCCCATCTTCTCCGTCCATCAAATCGTCGTCACCGCCGCTCTATTCCAACCAATAGATCCTCCTTTTCGCAGGTCGCCGCTGCTACTGTTCATCTGCCACCACCGATCTGCTCCACCTCCGTCGACCACCATCTTCACGACGCAGCTCCTCTTCTCCTTTCTGCTCGACCACCATCGTCTCTTCTCCTTTTCCCATCTCCATCACCATCTTTGCAGCTTTCCCTGTTTCACATTGATTCCCCACCACCATCTCTCTTACCATCAGCTTTTCCCCCAATCGTCTTCTTCTTCGATCGTCGTTGCAACAACCACCATCTCTCTCCCTTTCTCTCGGTTTTTCTCTCGCCGGCGGGCTGATGTGGTGGTGGAGGGTGGATGTTGTGCGCAGACGCCGCCATGAAAGGGGATGGCAAGGGTTTTGTTTTTTTTTTTAATTTGATTAATTAATTTTGAATGATATGTTAAGGTGGGTCCCACTAAATAATACACATGTCAGTAAAAAAATAAGAAAGAAAATCCACGTCAATAAATGATCAGCTACCTAAGCAATTTCAGCCCGAATTGAGGTTTCACGTGCAAAAAACGTGCGATTTCAGCCCAAATAAGCAATTCGGGCCAAAATTGGGTAGTAATTGCTAAATTTTGAAAAATAAAGTCCTAAATTGCAAGCCCGAAATCAAAAAGGACAAAATTACCACAGGACAAACATAATGGGCGGTAATAATAATAAACTCCAATAAAATATCATTGTTGCATCTATCTAAAATCCATTTTTGTATCCATTTAAAAATCATTTTTGAATCCATTTAAATGTATTATTATTAATTAATTGATAGTGCATCCCATCAAAGTTGAAAATCATTGTGCGTGAATCCACTTTGGTATTGTGTAGTTAATTTGGTAATGTATTGTCATTAAATGATTTGTTGGCATGCAATTCAAAATCATTGTTGCATCCATCTTGGTGTTGTGAGGTTAGTTTGGTGATGCAGTATTATTATTAATTGATTTGTTGGCATCCATTTAAAAGTCATTGATTCATCCATTTCAAAATCATTGTCTGTTGCATCCATTTTGGTAATGTATTTTTTTTTTAAGATTTGCTAATGTATTATTATTAATTTTTAGGTTGGCATGCATTTTTAGTCATTGTTTTATCAATTTTGATATTATGATGTTAATTTGGTAATGTATTATTATTAATTTATTGATACAAGTATTCAAAATCATTGCATCGGCTGCATGACATCACCGTTCAAAATCATTGTTACATCCATTTAAAAATCATTGTACGTTGCATCCATTTTATGTTGTGTGTTTAATTTGGTAATGTATTATTAGTAATTGATTTGTTGGCATGCATTCAAAATCATTGTTGCATCCATTTAAAAATCATTGTTGTAATGTTGTGTTGTTATTTTAACAATGTATTGTTATTAATTCATTGATGCATGCATTCAAAATCATTGCATCGGCCACATGTCATCACCGTGCAAAATTAAATCATTGTTGCATTCATTTAAATATCATGTCCATTGCATCCATTTTGGTATTATGAGGTTAAATTGGTAATATATTGTTATTAATTATTTATTGGCATGCATTCAAAATCATTGTTGCGTCCATTTTGGTGTTGTGATGTTAATTTGGTAATGTATTGTTAGTAATTAATTATACATGAATTCAAAATTATTGCATCGGTTGCATGCCATCACTGTCACGCCCCGAAACTTAACCATATTTTATTATAAAAGATTAATAAATTTAGGAAAAAAATATTTTTAAATTATCAGAGTATCCCCGACAGGCGTGCAGGAAAGAAGAAAAAGAAAGGAAAGAGAAACGATGAAGTTATATATATATCGAACTTTATAAGTTATCGATATACAGCAGCGGATTTTAAAAACACGTGTTTAGACTAAAGAAAACGTAAGCGTACGTTGTTCCGAAACAGTTTAACAAATCATCATAACAAAATATCGTAATAACAAAAGAAATCTTTAACAGACAGGGCACATCTCTCCCTTCAACTCCTCCCAACAAAATCATCACCTGTAACGAACACGTAAGCGGGGTGAGTGCATAGAAATACACCCCGTGGAGGCAAGTTCATAAATTAACATAAAACTTTAAATCAGATAAGCAGTTAATCACAGCAAGTACAATGCACAGCACATAAATGACGTGGATGCAGGTATATCCCGCCTTACCCCACCACCTTATCCTCCTGGTGATTATTTGGTTAGGGGGACTTCACCAATCCTCCATTTTCCTGTTAGGACTTAATCCCAACCTGTCTTCCCAAAGACTGTGCACATGAACACATATCTTATCTTAATCCCAATAACAGATTCAATTCACAGCACGTAGACATAGCACATAAAACGAACATGTATAACAATTAATAACATGCTGATATCATCAATCACATTTCATGCTCATAAACTCAAATCGCATATCATATAACGTTCATCGTCATATCATAGTTTATCAAAAACCCTAGCATGCGACTATACAAAATAAACATAAAGTTAAACGTTAATTCAGAAATTACCCCCACCTCAGCCTGGGCGGTGCGATTAACACGTTCTTTTCCTTTTAGTTCGGTGATGGGTTCGATGCGTTTAGGCCTACAAACACACAACATAAATTATTAGGTTACACTTATTAGTTAAGCGTTTATAATTAAATGCTCGGAAGAAACAACGAATTGAAAACAGAACATAACCCGACCCTACTAGGTCCAGAAGTATAGAGGATTCAAAAAGGAAGCTTTAGAGACGAGAATGGATTAAAACGGATAAGAAACGAAGCTAAACGAAGCATTTTAGGGTTTGGAGGGTTTGAGGGGTAAAACTGTAATTACAAATAAGTTTTGGGGTCAAAACGAAGTTTCTGGAATCTGGGAGGGGTCGAACTGCAATATCAGAAAGTCTTGGGGGTGAAAATCCAAGTCTTGAGAAGTTTTTGGGGGTGGAAATATAATTTCCAGAACTTTGAGGACCAAAGTGTAGAGAATAGAAGTTGAAGGATCAAAATGAAAATAAGCACAACTTGAAGAATTTGCAAAGAAGTCCCTGAAGAATATCAAATTTCCAAAAACCACCCCAACACCCAAACCACCACTGCCCCCGCCATCTCGCCACTGCCAGCCTTCAGTTTCCGACGCCGGCGGCCCCTGCCGCCGGCGAACTCCATCTCTAACACTCCCCTCCTCGCCGGCGCACCAAGCGCCGGCCTTCTCTGACCACGGCGGCGCTGGAAAAGCCACCGCCAAACACCACTCCACCACCACCAAATTCATCCAAACACAGCCCCAACACAGCTCCAATACCAGTTTCGTCGGCGCTCCTTGCACCGACCGATCACTTCCACAACGGCGCTGCATGTGCCGCCCCAACCACCCACCACCGGAAGAGAGACGAGAGAGAGTCGAGAGAGATCGAGAGAGGGACAAGAGAGAGAGGGTCGAAGAGAGAGAAAGAGCAAGGGAGAGGAGAGAGAAAAGTAAACTGCAGAAACTTTGACCGCTGCATGCCAGAGAACGAGCCGGCCGATCGACGATCCGAGCCCGGAATTGAGATGGGCTCGGCGAGAACTTCACTTTAGGCTCAAGAATCACCCCGATCGATGGCCGGATGGCCGAGAACAAAGAGAGAGAAAGTGTGGGTTTCTAGAGAGAGAAAGTCGTGTCTTCTCCGACGAATTGCCGGCGAATGCGGCGGCGGATGACGATTCCGAGCCCAGGGTTGGAACGGGCTCGGCGAGAGCTTCAAGATGGTGTAGGGTTCGATATATTTCGGTCGGAAAGAAAATCCGGCGACGGTGGTCGCCGGCGGCGGCGATGGCGGCGCTCCGGCCGGCCGGCCGCCGGAGAAGATGAGAGAAAGAGGAGAGTTTATGTCATTTTTACCTTATGTTAAAATTACTGTATAGTTTTCACTCAGGATAATTCACCTTATATACCTTAGGTTAATTATATCATTAGTCATAATATAATCTTAAACTTTATACTAAACATTCTAATGATATTAATTAATTTGGGATATCAAACGAACTCCGATTTGATCCATTCTTTTTGCGTTTTGTTCAATTTTTCGTTCTCGTTCATCTCGTCCCACTTACGAAATATTTTATCGACTTTGTCATTATACGAAATAAATCTCCCAAACATTAAACTTAATTAAAGCATACTTATAATTAAATTTTCTGAAACACACGTAATATAAATCAAATAATTAGGGGTTTAGATATTTAATTATCAAATTATGCATCGATAAATCCTAGTCGTCACAATCACCGTTCACAATCGTTGTTGCATCCATTTAAAAATAATTGTTGCATCCATTTAAAAATCATTGTTGCATCATTCTGTGTTGTGTGGTTGATATTTCATCGGATATTGGTTGCATCCTATTTTAGCGGATTGCATATGATTTATGATTTACCACAATTTTTTGATTATAAAGATTAGCCATTTTAAGATTTAGATTTGATTTGAATGGATATTCGTATCTCAACAATATATGACTTAGATTTGGATACTTTTGGATTTGGATTTCATACGCATGTTGCACATTATATTCACAATCAAAAGATTAACCATTTTAAGATTTGGATTTGATTTGAATGGATATTCGTATCTCAACAATATATGACTTAGATTTGAAAACTTTTGGATTTGGATTTCATACGCATGTTGCACATTATATTCACAAAATATTATCTAGGTAAAATAGAATATTAAATCTATGAAATAAATATTTGATTTCATCTTCGTTTAGCATACACCATAAGGGGGCACTTATGTGCCCCGAGGGCATGTGCCCCCAAAATTATCCTTTTTTTTCCCTCCTCTTCTTCTCGTTGTTCCTTCCTTCATCCTTCTTCTTTTTTTCCCTTCTTCTTCTCGTTGTTGTTCCTTCCTTTCCTCTTTTTTTTTCTTCCCCTTTAATTTGTTGTTTTTCTACTTTTTTTTTCTCTTCCTTCTCAATTTCTTCATATAATTGCTACAAAGTGATACCTAAAGATTATATAAAGTGATACCTAGAGAGTATACAAGTGATATTTTTCATTGAATGAACAACTAATACATTAAGAGTAAATATGTAATACCTTATACTATAAACATTAGTAATACCTTATACTATAAACATTAATACCTTAAAAGTAGATATGTAATACTTTCAAGGTAAATATGTAATACCTTAAATGTGCATATCTAATACCTTATACTATAAACATTAATATCTTAAAGGTAAATATGTAATACCTTAAAGGTGCATATCTATTACCTTATACTATAAGCATTAATACCTTGAAGGTAAGTATTAAATACCTTAAAAGGTGCATATGTAATATTTTATCTATGAGCATTAATAACTTAAAGGTAATATATAATACCTTAGAGCATACAATTGATACCTTAAGAGTATACAACTGATATCTTAAAAATTTACAATTGATACTTTAAGAGTTCTTTTATACTATAAGTACTAATACCTTAAAAAGTAAATATGTAAATAAGAAAAATAAAAACAAGAAAATAGAGAAGAAGAATAAGAATGTAAGAAACAAATAAGAAGAATAACAAATCGATAAGAAAATAAATTAAGAAGAAGGAGAGAAAAAGAAGAAAACAACACTATTTCTGCACTAATATCTTAAGAGTAAATGTGTGATACCTTATAAGTAAACAACTGATACCTTAAGAGCTTACAACTAATACATTCATTGAAAATCTTAAGATTTCAAATGTTTCATCATCTTCTTCCTCAAAATTTTTGCAAATCACGATTTCATCATATTTTTCGTCAAATTTTCTACAAATCATGATCTCATATTGTTTGAAATAATTTATTTTCAATGTTTTAAAATTACTCATAAATAAGAAGAGAAAAATCCTCATAAATGATTTCATGGCAATTTGAAAAAGAATAAGAAGAAGAATGTACTAAACAAATAAGAAGAATAACAAATCAATAAGAAAAGAGATTAAGAAGAAGAAGGAGAAAGAAGAAGAAAAAAAAAGAGGAAAAAGAAGAAAACAACACTGTTTTTGTATAATACCTTAAGGATAGGTGATACCTGAAGAGTAAATGTGTGATACCTGAAGAGCAATACCTGAAGAATAAATGTATGATACCTGAAGAATAAAACATGTGTGCGCACGGCGCACCACAACTACGGTGTGGGCGCGCGCGTGGGAGCGGTCCACGCACTGGGTCAGGTTGGGGGCACGTGTGCCCCTAGAGCATAGAATTTTTTGTGTACAACATAATGCCACCATTATTCGGATCCCATGATGTGGATGTCTTAATGCAAGATTAATATTAAAATAATTCATTGTTTATACATGTTTTATTTCAAATATTAAATATTAATAAATTCAGAATGAACCAATATTTTTGTGATAATTCATTTATAATGGTTTGGATTTATATATATACTGAATAATTAATTTACAATGATTATTTAAATCAATACAACTGTTGATGTGGTTTAATTATGCAAACGAAATGCATTTAATATTAAGTATTATTAAATTCAGAATGAACCAAATTTTTTTGTGATAATTCATTTAAAATGATTTGGATTTATACATACAGAATAATTGATTTACAATGATTAATTAAATCAATACAACTGTTGGTATCGTTTAATTCATGAAAACGAAATGCATGTACCAAGATCAATGCTTTCACCATAATTCATTTACAATAGTTTGGGTGTGGTGTGATACAAACAAAATCAAATGCATGTTCAAAGGACCTATTGCAATCCAAGATTTAAAATGAGTGTAGAGAGACCTAACAATGAAACCCACACCCAAAATACAAAAGTTACATTTCAAAGGAATTACCTTAGTAGAAAAACACAAGTATATTAATACAAGGGTATTGTAAAATTACCCAATATTATAATAAAGATTGCAAACTGAGATTAGGTATTGAGATGAAAAAAGATAATAAACAGTGATATGAAGATGAGTTTGGAAGAACAATGTGAATATGGCAGTGTCCAACTCGTATCCCACAAAAAGTGCAACATGACGCATGAGTGGTGGGGTAGTCCCTTTACTGTCACATGTTGTGTGGAGAGAGAGAGAGAGATGGCGTCTCTCTCCATTGCAGCAAGTACAACATTAAATGGTCAAACTTACAAGTTAAATGTTTTTGTCTATTTACTGCCCCTCTCTCTCCCACTTCAGTGCGCTCCAGATAGATTATTTTTTACTCCTCTTTTATTTTCCCTTTTTTAGACATTTTCACTGCAGATTCTGCGCCATAACCCAACTCTCACCTATCACCCTCTATAAATGCAACCAACTTAAATGATAAAAAAATGGTCCAGGTCGTTTTCTCTTCTCTGATTCTCATGACGAAAATGACCCCTCATCTTCTTCCTTCGACTCTCTCTCCCCCTCTCTCACTCTTCTTCAATCTCTCTTTATTTTTTGTAATCTGCAATTACCAGATCCTCCATTCTTGTTTTTCTTGCATAATTTTCTGTTGATTATTTTTTTTCAACCATCAATATTTATGGGGATTTAGGGTTTGAACTACTGCATACTACAATCCCTTTTTATTTTCAAAATTTAAATAGGAGATTAGTGCTAATTGGTCTCCTCATGTAGTTTAATTCATTTATAATATGTGGTTCTTTCTCTCTCCCTCCCTCCCTCTCTAACGTGAATTTAATCCATTTATGTCCATGGTTATAATTTTATGTTAAAAGAAAATTGACACCTTGTGCAGTGAGTGTTATTATTTTATTTTCCTATCTTTTTGCTTTTCTGATAGTGGGTTTCGCCATGAACACCTGCTTGCAGATGGGTTTCTAACTTTCTGTTTTCCTTGTCAAGATTAGCTAGGGTTTTGTGCAAAAGTTAGTTTGGTGGAGAAGCTTAATAATTCACACTGATTTCATTATGTTGGAAGATAAGAGCCCTCAATTTAGTGTGCCACTGTAACCCTATGTCTGCTATTCAAAGTTTTTCAGCATTTAAAACAGAAATTGGTCATTTCTTTGAACAAGTAACAACTTGAGCTATAGCTTGATTATCACACTATTCACCCTTGATTTTCTCTGATTTATATATTTTACTCTTTCGATAAAGCTCATGTGTCAGAAGCTAAACAGTTCTCATCAAATTTTCTTTTACTAGTCATTTGATTTCTTGGTCTTAAAATTACTCAAAAATGCCCATGTATCAGGTATTTGTATATTTTTTGTTTGTAATTCATTAGATCCATATAATTTATAACATAAAATATACCCTGTATACAATGAGATTGTGTTTAGATAGTGCATCCATTAGATAGAAGTGATTTCTCGTCGTTTAAGATTATGTGTATCAATTCACGTCCTAAAAACTAGTTCTGATTTTACACGGTATGAAGCTGCGAGGTGCTAATGTTGTTTTATCACATTGTTTTTGTATGCAGAAAGTACTTTTCATTTTTTATGCTTCAGTGGAATGCAAAACACAATCATTCACCTTTGGTGTTTGAGAGAAAATTGGTATGATAATTAGTAGAACACAAAAATTCAAGATCAAATTCATGTTTTTCTGACATTTTCCTTGGCCTTTATGAGCTGTGCTTTGTGTTCAATTATGTAGATTGACAATTGAGCTTGAAATTTGAAATGAATTTGGGTATGATATCCTTATTAGTATTAATGAAAATCTATTTAATTATAAACTGATGAAGCCATTTTGAATAGAGAAATAACTAATTGGTAGGGATGTGTTATTGAGGAATGGTCTAAAAGAGCTTCCTTCAGCCCACTCATGGATGAGGGTTGGGGTTGAATTAGCTGCCGACTCATTCGTTTAACCACTCAGTAGAATACAAGAAGCTTATGCTACTGTGATTGAGTGAATGATGCGGGAGATAGTTTCACGTCCCTCTCGATCCGTGCTTGGACTGAAGGGAGCTCCTCTTGCTGTTGCCGTCATTTTGTTTCACTAGGTCTACCTTCAACTTGCTTCTATATATTTGAGACACAACATTATTTGATATTGTGAAGCTAGTTTCAATTATTGTTATGACCTCTCTAACTATGCATTGATACAATGTTGCTAATTCTCTCTTGAGGAATGTGACTATACATCTGTAGGTTTTAGAATGGTAAACTATTTTCTTGCTTCTTTGTTTCGGTAAATTATATTTTGTTCTTTATCATTGGATAGTGAAGAGACCGTTTGTTACTATTTGGGAATGAATAATCGTTGCCCAGCAACAACAATGGCAAATACGAGAAACTCAGTGCAAAAGCCGGTTTCTCTTGTGGTGGAATTTCTTTTTGCTTTTGTCAGGTTTTGTACTTCCTTTTTGCTTCAATACATTAGTGCATAGCTCCATGTTTGCTTTTTCTCCAACCCCGTTTCCTTTCCACAAGTTACTAGATTTTCTCTTTATCTTACTTTTTCTTCTGTGTTTGAAGCTTAGCCACCTTGGTTGCAACATGAAGATGATGAGGTTTCACTAATGATCACTACCATGGTTTCTTCATTTTGATCGTAAGTCTTTCCCTATAGATTAATATCATGATTGCTCGGTTAATTAAGTTCATAATCATCGAAACTCACTTTGTAAGTTAAATTAATTAAATGTAATATCAATATCAGCCTGTACTTAGATAAATCATGTACTTTAGTGATAGTGTACACCAATTATAAAGTCTAAGGCAGTACAATGAAATACATTTTTCTTATCATGCATGGCTGTACTATAAAGTCATATTTAATTAAATTATTAATGGGTTTTTATTAACTTAATATGCTTAATCATCTCTGCAACTTTTTGGTACCAATTCTGCTATTTATATGTTTCTTGTTTTCTGTATCACATCAAAGTTATGGGATGGTTACAGATATTGCCAAAAATGGATGGAGGAGATCTAATTGTTGATGCCCTGTTTTGGGAAACGAAAAAGTATTATTTTGAAATGATTAGTGGTGTTAAACTCTTTTCTGGTACTATTTTAATTGTGTGCAAATCATGTTTATGGATATAATCATTTAGATTCCATATGTAGGGTGGTCCCTGGTTTCTTCATGTGTGTTGGTTTTTTTGTTTTAATGGTGGAAAAGGTGTAGAATTATTGGTTGTGCTGTTGTTTTCTCATACTATTTTAATGTAATCATAAAGGAGGCATTTAGAGTTTTGTGTAATTTGCTCATTTTTACGGCCATGGTCTGTAAAGAGTGCTGGATTTACTGAGTTTTGTCCTCATAAAGCTACTCTCTTATATTTGGATCAACACTTGTTATGACACATGTTTGTTCAAGATTATCATTCGTAGGCGATCTTTTCCATTGATGTATTGAAAATGAATTGATGTGGAGCAGCTTGCAGATGAGTATTTGGCAGCTAAGGATTGAGTAAAGGGCCGTTGTTGGCAGAAATTGAAACAGACATAACTTTTGGATTCGGGCTCAGAAACACCATTATAATTCCGCGATCTTGCTTTTAGATATTATCCTATTTTCCTAGTATTTTCCAAATGTCTTTTATTTGTTTTTCCTATCTAGTAGAGTTAACGCCTATAAATAGGCTATCTTTCATTGTAATATGTGGACAATGATATTTTGATTGCTTCGAAAAAAGGTCATCTTGTATGAAGAGTGTTGGTCTTTTACGTTTATTTAGTCTCATCTCATAGATGTCATCCTCTGTTGTGTCTTGTCGACTTCTTGAAGCACTATTCTTAAATTACGAGTAACAAACCCTAGACATTTATGTATTACGAACTCTTCCATCATACTCATCCACTATGATTCTTTGCTTGATAGATTTAACTCCATGGACCACTATTATACATGGCACGAGAAAAGTCCGTATAACTCCATGGACCGGTATGGTACGAGAAATGTCCGTAGACAATGTGATTGATTAAAGGAAGGAAAGGCCGGTTGTGTTGTTCGATTGGTACCATAGCAGAAACAGATGATTGATTTCAAATTTATAGTAGTAAATTTTTTACCACAACAGGATAGATTTGAAATTTATAATAGCAAATTTATTAAAGTTATTTCGAGGAGTTGTTGGATAATAGTTTTGAAATTGAAACTCAAATATTACAATATTTGTTGGTGGTCCCCTATGTAGGATGGCCGTAGAATTTTGTATGTGCAGTTTTCATTGGAATGCAACTCAAAGTGTAGAGCAGTATGTGTCGGCTCTGCATGTGCTGCTGTTTTTTAATGTTTACTAAATTTACTGTGATTCATTTGTGTGGTTGGTGGCTACAGCCTTTGAATATCAAATTTGTTAAATTTCCAATGATGCTAATTCACTTATCTCATCATCTATTGGGGGGGGAGGGGGACCAAATATCATAGTACCTGGATATCAACATGTATCCACTTGTAGTTGGAGCATATTCAACTTTAGGATAAATAATATGTTTGGATCAGTATTTGCTAGTCGGGATTTGGGATTTGGATTTATTCAAATCCCCGTTTGTTTTGATGTTAGAAGAGGATTATATAATCTATCAAAATCCTACTTTATTTAAAGAATATCACAATCATTAAATCTATACTATAACCTATTAATATACAAATTTCAATACACACCTAAATTTCTACTATTACAATCATCCAATCATTACCATTACATCAACTCATAATATAATATTACATAATAACATTTTTTCCAGCATTGATTTGACATCTACAGTGTTAATCATACCCTATAAAATTTCTAAACAAACACAGATTTTAACTATTCACCTTTATTTCAAAAACCCAGGATTTCAAAGTCGGATTTTCCCAATCCTACATAACACCAATCCAAACATCACCTAATTAAGGATTTGGTGTAATGTATTCTTGATGTTTTTGTAATTTTCAACATTAATAAATCACAATTGATGGGTGCTGGATTCAAATTTAAAATCATACTTAATTAGATTTATGTAGTACAGACTAATTCATTTTCCATACTGGCGTGATCCATTTTATTCTATTTCAAATTGGGATATTAGCATATGTAAGCAGATAATAGAACGAACCAAAAATGCGTCAAACAAATAATTCTAGGGGCATTATTTGTCTTCCTAGTCTTCAACACAAGAAAGAGAATTTTTTAATCTACATCACTTTGTGTTGAGAGAGTAATGATTTTTGATCCTGTTCGTCAAATCGTCAAAAATTTCTAATCTTGGTTTTTGATAATTTCATATATCTTTTTCTTTCTTTCATCTCCGATCATACAGGATCTTTTGGTGAATTTCAGAATTTATAACCAGTCTGATATTTGAATTCTTGAATCTATGACCATTAAGATGTTAGCAAGTATCTGAACATATATGACTTACCCCTTTAATATAAAAATCAAAATACAATCCTTAGAAAATGAGTCAATAGATGTTTCATTATATCTTTTAAGTCAAATTGAAGGGAATTCTTGTCTAAATAATAGAAAATGGTTAAATAAATCATATTCCTTATATTTGTTGTTTTCTAACTCATAAGTAAATGAATAGAAAATCCTTCCAACTTTAAGGTTCAAACTTGCATATTTGACTAAAACCTCATGGATGATTTATTCACTGATTGATATGGGCAAAACAACAATAGTAATCACGAGTTGGCTGTTGGTAAAGACGAATTATTGTGATTTTAAAGTGTTGCACTTGATTATTGTGATATTTTATCAACCACTAAACTTCTCCTAGGGCTAAAAATGTGGCATGCTACCCATTTAATACTTACACAACTCCAGCCAGTAAGTACAAAGCATACTTCTCTTTAGTTGGTGTAGGAAATACTCTTTTGTGTTCTTATTTGATCACTTAAGCCCTAAAAACGACCAACCTCTTCTCCTCTTCCTTTCTTCATCCTTAGAACCCCAAAATACCATACCAAAACTGAAATCAATTATGGAGGTTGCATATATAATGAATTGAAGCTAGTTGGTGTCTCTTTTGGTTAAAATGTTGCATCCTTAAGCTTAATTGCTAGGTTTGATCCTATCCCTATGTTATATGTTTAAAATTATGTTTATATGATATGCCACGTGATCTGATATTATATGTGTTATTATGAAGATGAAATGAAGATAACTAAGTTAGTTGAAGTAGTTTAATTGAACTTGTGAATCAGATAAGTTGTGGTTGTATATTGATTTTATTAATGTTTGGTATTGTTATAATGTTTGGAAGTGTGCTTGAAGAGTTAGAGGATAGGTAACTTAATTGGTTATTGATGTTAACTTATGCAAGAACATAAGTAATTTAGTTCATTTGAGTGCTTAGTGCCTTATTGCAAAGTTAGAGGCTGCCCTATTAGCATTCTTAACTTATTGAATTAAGAAATGATATCAAGATGTATGAATTATAAGTCTTGATGTGTGTAATTGAATGATATTGTCTCTTCATTGAATGAGAATTTAAACATATATATATATATGCATGCTTGATCCATTTAGGTTTATAAGCACATCGTATCTTCCGCAAGGGACAAACACATGCTTGATCCTTTTAGGTTTATAAGCACATCGTATCTTCCCCAAGGGACAAACACTTCCACTATTGAACTCGCTTTGGATTTAAGGTAAGTTGAAGCTTTTATTTGCGGCATTGCAAGAACTAATTGATATTCATGTAATTTGAATGATATGTGAATGATTGTTCTATGTCTACGATTGAATTGTATGTGACCATATGGTACATGATGCATATAAAAGGTGTTTTGAAAGAGGAAGTATGGTAGTTGGTTGATTGAGAGTAGACAACATGAATATACGGTCTACAGATGATAGTTGAGTACCAAAAAGAATAAATGGAATGGTGCTTGGCTATCGGAGAGTAGACACAATACTTGTACAGTCTGCTGATGTTCATTGAGTACTAATGATAGTGCTTAACTAACAGAGAGTAGATATCTTGATATGATGATTGCTCAATCTTAATGAAATGCTTATACGACCTATTGATATTGATTGAGTACCAGCCTTCCAGGTACCCTATAAAGGATATTTTCAGAATAAATGAATATGGAAAAATATAATGTATGATATGATTCATTATACGTGATTGTGTGCATAAGCTTCAACTTACTAAGCCTATTGCTCATTGTTAAGTTTTTGTAATGCAGGTAATGATGTGCAGAGATGGTCTCCTAAATAGCCAGTTAGTTTGTTCATATGCAATGCTCGAGATGAACTTTTGAAGCTTATGTTCAGTTACTCATCTTTTAGACAGTTAAACCGTTGATGTGTCTTTTGTTGTAAAGAGATATTTTGGATCCTATGTATAAACGATTGTATATTTCAATCGACAAAGTTCCTTTCAAGTATTATGAAGTTCTTTTGAAAAAATTAAATATTTGGGGACTATTTGATGGCTTGCTGCGTTTTGAAGTTAAGTCAGGAATCTAACATTCTTATACATGTGTTTCTTAAAAGTATTTTAAATCAGTAAAATTTGAGAATGTTACATAAAATGTGGCTTTTATTGGATGATTAGAGATTTCATGAGTGTTGTATTTATCTTCAAGTTGCTCTCACACATAATGACAAATCTAATAATGAAACTGATTATTTATTTTCTGAAGTGCAAGTGCTACAAACATGTTAAACAAAATCAATTATTGATGCTCTTAAGTTCGTGAAGACTATGGATTGTTTTCTATTGGTCGCAAGTGACACAGAGTTTCAGAGGGGGTGAATAAACCTCTATCGATTTTTAAAACTTTTTGAACTTACTACAACGTAACCTAGAAAGCTTATAGCGCAAGATGCAATTCAACTTACAACACTATCAAACAGTGCTGCTTACTGTAACTAAGAGTTCTTGTAGCAGAAATGTAAACTTTTCTAAGATAGGGTTTCTTTTGAAAATATTGAAAAATGAATTTTAGCAAAGTCTTTTATGAAGGATGATAAGAGATATAGATGCAGCAGGTAGATATACAAGGAATATAAATACAGCAGAACAACATACAAAAGGTCTTATAGTGGTTCAAAGGTGGTGTAATCCATCTACGTCCACTCTACTCCTTCAAGGAGGAACTTCGTTAAGTACGTTTAATTTATAGGACACATCTTACAAACACTCAACCTAACAAAGTATCACCTACTAGGACTTAGCTTCCACACAGGTTGCTAAAATTCTAAAGGCTAACCCACACATGATCTTTCAAACTCACACAGAGTTATTATTTTAAACTCTTAAAACTAAACACTCAGCAAGGAACAACTTCTTATAAACTGAGGACACCTACAAAAATCTAAGTAAACAACACAGAGGTACAAGGTATATAAGGTTTTCCTTCAACTGGTGCTCGAAACAGTCTTTGGATTTTTGAAACTTGGGCCAAATACTTGACCGCTTCTTGAGGTTGAGTGATTGAAACTTGTAGCTTTGAGGGCACTTAAAACTTGAAAGTTTTCTTGCTTGAGCTTTGTAATTTTAGTGTTTCAATAGTTGTAACTGTTGGAACCGACGGATCGCCGGCTCTATGCAATTAATTAATCGGGTTCCATGCTAGATATAACAAACGCAGCGGAATAAAAGAGTTATACCTTTTGATCAATCTAGAAGAAAACAGGCCAAAGATTGATCTTTCGTAACCCTAGACCTCTTTGATCTTCTGATGTATTCCTACAGCCTTTCTCGAACGTTGCGTGGCCAACGATCCTTCGAGAAATCTCAGTTCTGCTCTCTCTCTCACTATCACGTGTTTTCTGTGATCTGTATATTTTTTAGGCGCTGATGGAAAAAGGCTATATATAGGCTACACCAGAGACCTAGACGAGAAATTGGGTTGGGTCTCCTGATGGGCTTAAGTATCCTGTGTTCGGCCCGAACACATAACTTAAATCCATCAATAATAATTCAGTCCACTAAAGAATTATTATTGAACTACCGTCCCAATCCCATATTTAATATGGGCTCCTTCTTATTATGTGCACGTTTATCTCCCTGTGTTTAAGATATCGAATGTCCGTTAATTAAATAAGTTACTGACAACTTAATTAATTAACATCTAATTCCAAGAGTAGTACCACTCAACTTTATTATCATGTCGGATTAAATCCACCTGCAGGGTTTACATGATAATCCTTATGAGCTCCTCAAGGGGACATCATCATCCTAAATAATTAGGACACATATTCCTTCTATAATCAACAGTACACCATATAGACAATACTGTTTCCTAATTCACCGAGTTTATTGATTTAATAAATAAATCTCACTCATTGGCAAATAAGAAACAAATATTGTGTATACGTGGCTGTTATTATATAGGGATTAAGAGAATGCACATCCATAATAACAGAGGACTTGTTCTATTATATAGTCAATATAAAACGAACAACCTCAAATGGTCCTGCTCAATACACACAAAGTGTACTAGTGTAGTTTTATAGTCAAGACAGACTAATACCAAACTATACTACAACCATTCCGATGATTTGTCCAAATCCATCTTGGTTGTGAGCTACTATTTATAATTTATAAGAAACTGATAACATGATCTTCTGTGTGGCACCACACACCAAGTTATCTATAATATAAATTAATTGGACATTGCATAAATATATATAACAAATATAAAATGCAAACATATGACCAAAGTGATTCTCATTCCATAATATATTTCAGTTTTGTATGGTATTTTAGTGTTCTAAGGATGAAGAAAGGAAGAGAAGAAGTGGCTGGTGGTTTTTGGGGCCTTAGGTGATCAAATAAAAACATAAAATCAATTTCTTACAAGTTTGACCATTCAAATGAGAAATACATGCCTTGTTCTAATTAGCTGAACTAGTGTAGGTGTTAAATAGCTAGCATGTCATGTTTTTGGCCTTAGGAGAGGGTTGGTGTTGGATGAAAGATCATAATAATTAAGTGCAACACATAAAAAATGCTTTTGGTGCACCCTAATTAACTAACCAATCAAATTGTACTATTTTGCATACTTTAGAATTATAAATAAATACAATGAAATTCATAAATTAGAAGTGCAAACATGTTTATCTAGGAATGTTGTTTTAGAGATATTATGCATTTAGCATATTTATTACCGTTTTCAGCACATCCATCTTCTCTTCCCAAGCCAAACCTTTCCATTATAAAAGAAGAAGCACTAAACATAGTATATTAGACGATGGAGTTGAAATACCATAATAATTTCATGCATAGATAAAGTAATCATGACTAATTAGTTCATAAAAGAGACATATACTTGAGAATTCAGCGCATTTCATAACAAGATACTTAGAAATATAGCTTGAATGCTCATGAATGCATTTCAATGTAAGATGCAAGTGATTAGAGAATTGGGCATTACATTTTCAATAATTTAAAACTTAGAATTTGTTTTTATGTTTGTAGGTGTAGTATTTTTTCGACATTCTAAATGGACGAAGGCATATTCAAACTAAATGAGAAAATATTTTCAGGTTTCTAAGCTATATTTATCGTTTAATAAAAATCATTACAAAAAATTGTAATTTTACAGACGGAAAAATCCATAGATAATATTGATTTTTCCATCACTAAACAGTTTACTAATGGAAAAAAAATTGTTGGTATTTCACTCGTAAGAAAATCTTTACCGACAAAAACAATTTTTGTTGCTAATTATTGATGGAATTTTCTGTTGATAAAAAATTTATCAACGACATCGAGTATTGATTTTGTGGAAAATTTTCCACAAAATTACTGATGGAAAAGAGGAAATATTACTGATGGAAATTTCCATCTGTAAATTTGTCAAACATATTAAAAAAATTAGATTATTGTTCAGATTAATTTTTATATTAAGTTATATTTGTTAGAAAATTATTGTTTAGTTTTTGACGAGACAAAACACAAATGTAATAGGAAATTGAAGTACCCATTTTTTCACATTGTTTAAGTGAAAATTAAACTAGTATTTGAGTCTACAGAATAGGTTGAAGAATGAAGGAAGTCAAGATATAGTAACCGTAAGCTCAAGTGAAGAATCGCTATAAGCAGTAAGAAAACAACTACTGTAAGCTAGAAGAAGTTACAACACAAAAGAGTTGTAAGCAGTAAAATACAACAGAGGCATAGTACGCTGTATTACTGTATAAAGATAATATTGCAGGAATTATGTGCTGCATTCTCCAAGATTGAAGAGACAAGAAGAATAAAATGTTAAGGTTCTAACAACAATGCAGTACGAGGAAGATCAACAATAGTCTGAGGATTGATCACTTCAACAAGTCAAAAACTAACCAATAGAAACAAGCTGATTTTTGCAATGCAAAAAGCCAATAAGCAACAGACACGTGGCCTGACAAATAGTAGAAAGCTGCAACCTAGTATAGCTACATTTAATAACCTAGAGTGTAAGACAAGAGAAATTTAATGCAAGCCTTACGTGGATATTAATGCGAACTCTACAACTTAGAAGATGATTCAAATTCTAAGGGTTTTACCTTCCTTCACTTATAAATAGAGGAAGAGTCGATTGGAATTACCAGTAAAACTACAACTCTCTAAGCTCAAGAAAGAAAACCCTCAATGTTTTAAGTATTCTCAAAGCTACAAGTTTCAGTCACTCAACCTTTAGAAGCATTCAACAGTCTATAATGATTCTAAAATCTCAATGGGTTGCATCTAGTACCAATTGAAGAAACCCTATATACTTTTAGCGTCTATGTTGTGTGCTTAGGTTATTTTAGGTGTCCTCAATTGATAGGAAGATAGTTCATTGCTATGTGTTTTAGTCAAAGTATTTTGGCAATAACTCTGTGTGAGTTATAGGATCTTGTGTGGGTCAACCTTTGAGACTTGAGTAACTTGTTTGGAAGCTAAGTTTTAATAGGTGTAACTTTGTTAGGTTGAGTCTTGTAAAATAAACGTACTTAACAAAGTTCCTCCTTGAAAAAGAGTAGAGTGGACGTAGAAGGATTACACCACATTCGAACCACTATAAAGACCTTGTGTGTTGTTTCTGTCTTATATTCCTGCCTATCTATTTGCTATATCTATATATCTTGCCATACTGTATAAATATATTGCCAAAGTTCATATTTCAAAAGGTTTTCAAAAGAACACATTTCGTTGCAAGAACTCATAGTTACAAGAAGTTACACTGCTTCATAGTGCTGTAAGCTGGAATAACATCATGCATTGTAAATTTTCTAGGTTACAAATAGTAAGTTCGAAAGATTTTTAAAAATCAATAGAGGTTCATTCAACCCTTCTTCTGATCCTCTATGCTACTTTGGAGTGGTGTCGGAGTGAGTTATGTTAAAAGCCAACTTATTTGTTCACTTACCCAGATCCACCCTTGTGTTTGTTTGAAAACTTGTTTTCATATATATTTTCCAAAATCTCTCTTCAACATATCATAGATTCTCATCACAAGTTCTTCATGTTTTCCATAGAGGAATTCGATGACTAAAAAATCAGAATGCAGACTCATCTTTCAGCTATGAATGATGAGAGGTGGTACGTCATTATTGAAGGACCACCCATCATCACAAAACCCAATCTAGCTCTAGGCAGAAAAGATAAAGAAAGAGAAAGAGCTGAGGTAGAAGCATTTGCAACTCAAGCAGCAACAACAGTTGCAGCAAAGGTAGCAACAACAGCTGAAGGAATAGTTGATGATGGTGATGTTGAAGAAGTCGGCACAAGACTTCCTATAATACCCGTACCTCTTACAAGGTCAAGAGCACAAGAGCCAGAATACATGAGAGCTCCACCTCCAGACTATTTGATCAAAGCTTGACATGAGTATACAATAGAGGATAGGAAAAAATCTAACCTGAACAACGTGGCCAAGAATTTTCTCTTCATCACACTGGATAAAAGAACATTCAGTAATGTGAAGACATGCAAGACTGCAAAAGAGATTTGGGACAAGCTGAAGTAATTATGTTAAGGCATAAAGCTCACCAATGATAACAAGATATCCATTACAGCCATGAGAGTGTCCATAGATCTGAAGACCATGAGTACCTTTGACTTGTTCTCTGACCTCAAAGAATTCAAATTCGACATCAACAGAATGAACAAAGAGGCTGATGAGACAATACCAAAATTACAACACTCACTACAAGATCCTCCAAGGATGCAGCAGCTACAAGCAGCAACAGATAGATTGAGTTGTATGCAGAGGATACAGAAGAAGATATGATACTACTTTTGAAGAAATTCAAGAAGTTCCTGAAGAACAACGAAAGAAGCTAAAACATAAAAAAGAAGACCCCAATCCTATAAATATCCACTAACTTACAATCAAGTACAGTTTTCTCTGATCTGTGTTATTATTATAGCAAACTAGACCACTATGCTAGAAACTGTCCTTACCCTACAGTTTACAAATAACCTAAAAAAGAAAAAAAATAAAGAAAAAATGAAAAATAAAAGCTTAGAGCTCTTACTGGATCGAGAAGCTAAAGCCACCAAACTGCAAGCTCTTCCAAGGAAGAAGCATAACAACAAAACTCTTCTGAAAGTGATAGTGACAATTCAACATCTGATGAGGAAACATTGATTTGTTTGATGGCTAAGGACTATGAAGAGGAAGACAAAGATGAGATAAATTCTCAATCACTAGCTGATTCTGATAATGAGAAACTAAACATGATCCAAACTTTTAGGTAGATCATGAGTGACTTTGAGCAGATAAACTCAGCTCATGAGGAGCTCAAAGAGGAAAATCTGATGCTTAAGAGTGAGTGTACTGCACTGAAAGATATAATATCAGATTATAAGTATGATAATGCAGAATACAACAATCTCAAAGCAGAAGTGTTTAAGCTCAAGCTGTTGGTCACTAAGCTAGAAAGTGAGAAGAAAAGCTTGTAAGATACTGTTGATGTGTACAACAAGTCGACAAGAAAAACACAAGATTATTTGATGATGACCTAAAACTCCTATAAAGGATCTGCTCTAGGATACAGTGCTAAAACTTCTCACAACACAACAAGCACATCTAAAGCATCAAAGTTTGTTTAGGATGAAACACAATAGACAATAGAGATATACAAAGGAAAGAAAGTTCTGAACAAATTAAGTGAAGCTGATAAGGGGAAAAAACCTCTGCATGTAACCATGGGTAGTAAGTCTCTAAGAAGTTACAACTTATTATAGAATGAATCTTCTGTAAACAAAGAAAGGTTATAACAACCTTATAGGTTACATCAAAAGACCTTCTACCCCACTTATACCGAGACCTATATGTCTAAATCTAAAGGAGTTTATACTCCAGGAAGGTATAGTAGAAGATCACACCATCATAGTAGAGGTTACACAAGGAAAGTTCCTCACATACTGTACACAAGCAGTATATAACAAAGACTGCGTACAGAAATAGAACCAACTATGCTTACAACAAGACAATTATTGTTAAGCAAGTATGGGTTCCCAAAAGAACTAACCCTAAAGGACCCGTACTTAAAATTATCTGAACTATATGCAGGAATAATTGCTAGGAAACAACAATGAAATATGGTATATTGATAGTGGTTGCTCAAGACATATGATTAGCAACAAGAAAGCCTTGAAAGACTTCAAACCATGCAAAGACCTTAAGATAGTATTAGGAGCTGATTCAAGAGGAAGCACCAAGGGCACATGAAGCTTAGTCAAAGACAATGCATGCTTCAATGAAGTATCCTATGTGAAAGGATTGAAGTACAACCTTTTGTGTATCAGTCAATTTTGTGACAAAGGATACACCGTGTAATTCAACCTTAACAAATGCTTAATCAAGGATAACCAGATCAATGAGGTGAAACTAATAGAAACTAGAAGATGAAACATCTATCTAGCAGATTGGAGTTCAACAGTGCAACCAACATGCTTATTGCTAAAAGTTCACCAGAGTTGAACTGGCTATAACATAAGAGAATGAGCCATCTGAACTTGAAAACCATCAACAAGCTGGCAAGAAAAGTTCTAGTGAGAGGACTCACAGACTTGGCTTTCAAGAAAGAGAGTATGCAGAGCATGCCAGAAAAGAAAGCAAGACAGAAACTCATTTAAGAAAAAAGTTTAAAGGTCATATCATAAAATTCTAGATCTTCTTCAGATGGATTTTTTTGGACCAGTTGTACATGTTAGTATGAGTGGCAAAAAGTACTCTCTAATAGTTGTTGATGACAACTCAAGATTTACTTGGACAATCTTCTTAGCCAAAAAGTCAGAAACTCAGAATAGGCTACCTGATTTTATGAAGAGAATACATAATGAAAAGAGCCCAAGATTTATGAAGATAAATCTGACATAGAAATAAAATTCAAAAAAAAATTCATAGAGAATTATTGCTCAGAGAATAGATTATGTCATGGTATTCAGTAGTAAGAACACCCCAACAGAATGGAGTTGCTAAAAAAAAAAACAAGACTCTAAAAAAAACAAGGATAATGATTGCAAAAACTACTATTCCTAAAAGATTTTGGGCTAAGACAACTAATATAACATGTTACACCCAAAACAAATGTCTTATCAACAAAGATCATGACAAGACCCCTATGAAGTTTGGTGTTGTTTTTCACCAAACATATCATATCTATACATCTTTGGATGCAGATGTTATATTCTCAATAATGGAAAAGACCACTTGAAGACCTTTGATGCCAAATCAGATGAAAAAGTATTTCTAGAATACTCATTAGTAAGCAAGGCCTTCAGAATTTTAAAAAAAAGAACTCTAGTGGTTGAAGAATCAATACATGTAGTATTTGATGAACCACACTGTGATATAACTGATCTTAAGAAACTAAAAGAAGATATGTCGTAATTGAAGATAAAAGATAACATTGTTCCATACAATGAAGAAATGCCCATTCTTATGCCTGTAGAAGAAGATATAGAAGAACCTACACTAGAAGATATAACAGTCCAGGTTACAGTGCAATAACCTGACATAATACAACAACTAGAAAGAATACAACAAGAAGCAGATCATCGACCCCAATATGAGTTTAAACCAGATAGGACATGACTTAAAAAACATCCAAGGGAACTCATTAAGGAGATCCTAATGCTAGCGTAAGATAAGAAAGATTAAGACCTCATGAAGCTAAGTTTGCATGTTTTATCTCTTATGTAGAACCTAAGTGTGTTGAAGAAGCACTGGAGGACAACAACTGGATTCAAGCTATGTAAGAAGAGTTGAATGGATTTGAAAAAAATCAAGTATTGCAACTGGTTCCAAGACCTGATCATCAATGAGTGATTAGAACTAAGTGGGTATTCAAGAACAAGTTAGATGAATCTAGACTTGTTGTAAGGAACACAACAATATTAGTTGTCAAAGGATATTGCCAGGAAGAATGAATTGATTTTGATGAGACTTTTGCACTTGTAGTAAGGCTTGAAGCAATGAAAATTTTCTTAGCCTATGTTGTACATAAAAATTTCAATGTATATTAGATGGATGTCAAGAGTGCACTTGTGAATGGATTATTATCTGAAGAAGATTATATTGAATAACCTTATGGATTTGAAGATCAAGCTAAAGAGAAAGTTTTAGGGTTATAGAAACCCCTATATGGTTTGAAGCAAGCATGGAGAGCATGATATGATACTCTGTCCTTATATCTTTTGAAGGATGGATTTTAAAAAAGGACAGTGAACAAGACTCATTTTACAATCAAATATGATGAAAGTATTTTGCTCGTGTAAATTTATATTGATGATATCATCTTTGGATCAACCAACAAGAATCTCTGTGAAAAGTTCTCAAGTCTCATGAAAAAATAGTTTGAGATGAGCATGATGAGAGAATTAAATTTCTTTCTAGGACTGTAAGTTAAAGACCTTGATAATGGTATTTTCATCAATCAAGTCAAGTACAGAAGTAGTACTTGTTGGTCCCAAGTGGCACAGAGGTTTAGAGGGGTGATTGAATCTCTATTAATTTTGAAAATCTTTCGAACTTGCAACACTATATTTATTCAATGACAGAATACAACATAGAATGAAGTACTACTTGCTGGGCTAGCATGCAGTGCAACTTGCTGTACTAGAGTCCTTTTGCAGTGGAAACTTTAAACTTTAATAGAGTTTTTTTTGAAAACCTTTTCTGAAGAATGAGTTTTAGCAAAACTTTGAATGTTGTATGATATAATACAGAATGCAGCAAGGAATAAGCACAGAGATGCTTAAACAGAAAAATAAACACACAAGACTTATAGTGGTTCGAAGGTGGTGTAATCCTTCTACGTCCACTCTACTCATTCTATGAGGAACTTTGTTAAGCAAGTTTGATTTATAGGACTCGACTTTACAAACTATCAACCTAACAAGCTTCACCTACTAAGATTCAGCTTCCATAAAGGTTGCTCGAATCAAATAGACTCACCCATATAGGATCCTACACTCACATAGAGTTACTGCTTTAAACTCCTAAGACTAAACACTCAATAAGGATCTAAATCCTGTCAACTGAGGACATCACTAAAACAACCTAAGTATACATCAAAAAGGTTAAAAGTATATTGGTTTTCATCAACTTGTGCTTGAAGCAACCTTGATGAATCTTGAGCTCGAATGTTTTAAGGCTTAACTGCTTCTCTTAGGGTTGACTGACTGAAAACTGAGAGTGATGAGAGCTTTGAGAGATAGTTCTTTGCTTTGAGAGCAAGTGTTCAATGTTTCAGTAGTTACTTCACTCAATTCTTCCTCTATTTATAGGTGAAGAGATATATCCGTTGAAGAGAGACACATCTCTTTGAATTTGAATCCTCATCAAATGTTCTTGAGCTTACATTAATTGTCTCTAAAGTTTTGCATTTAATTTTCTTGTATTACACTTCAGGCTATTTAATGCAGCTATACTAGATTACAGACTTATTGCAGTCTGTCAGTCTACGTGTCGACAAATTACTGGTTCTCGATACTACTTTATCAATTTTTCTCTACTGGCTAGTTTTGAAAAGACATGTTCTCAGACAACACTAATCTTCCTCATACTGCATAATTATGTGTGAATGTCCATTTATTCTTCATGTCCTCATTTGATTATTGTGCAGTACTTACAGTTTCTGCAACCTTTGTAGTAATGCTACTTTATGTTGGTTTGTTGTATTCTAATCTCGTAGATGAACTACTGCATTATTTTTCTTATAGTATCTGAATACTGTATATCACTTCTTTAGTAGCGGTCTTTCCTGCTACTAATAGAAACTTCTTTTTTGATCAATTGGCTAATTCCTAAATTCTTCATTCTTCAACTTGACTTTTAAACTTAAAACTATTCTAAGTTTCACTTAAATAGTTTCAACTTGACTTTTAGATTTTATCTTAACAAAATCTAAACATAATTCATAACAATTTTCTTCTTTTTAATGATGACAAAACCTTTACATTATAAAGTTCATTATGAAAATCACAGTATTATTGCAACATTTACTTTTCATACTTTATCTAGAGATGATTACATAGTACAAAGGTTCTTCATGCATTGGTCTAGTCATGCTAGCAGCCTATCTTAAAAACTATCAACACATATACTCAAGCAAATTTTTCTAGCATGCTTGTTCCATCAACAGTAACTTGATTATATCAAAAAGTTAGGATTACAAGTTACAGAAATTCAAAAGTAAGATATAGCTTACATAAATGATTTACATGGGAATATAGTAAGTTGTTGATCTTTTATGAGTTTTTTCAAGGTTGCTGACGTTCAAACAACTTTCTCCTTATTGTATTATCTTCTGGTACTCTTCTCTTCTCAAGCATGGTTCATTTTGTTGGAACCGTCGGATTGCCGGCCCTATGCGATCAAAATCGGAGTCCATAAATAATATGACAACACGCAACGAAAGAGGTGTCATACCTTTCTCGAAGACTGATGAAAACGAACAGGAATCAGACCACTCGATCTTCTGCTGTATTTCTAGCCCTCTTTTTGGACGTCGTGTGGGTGATGATCCTCTAAAGAACCTCAACAGTCTCACCTCTTTTCTCTTTCTCATGATTCTATTTTTAACGTACACATGAGATTGAGAGTGCTGGAGACCGGCTGATATTTTAGGGTATATATAGGCTACAATAGGGACCTAGAGGAGGAATCAGGATTGGGCCTCCTGATGGGCATAGGCATCTTGTGTTCAGCCCAAACACCCCGCTTAAGTCCATCAATTATAACTTGGTCCACCACGGAGTTATAATTGAACTACCGTCTCAATCTCATATAACAATATGGGCTCCTACTTATTATGAGTATGTTTATCTCGTGTTTAAGACATCGAATGTCCATAAATTAATAAGTATGTTTATCTCGTGTTTAAAACATCGAATGTCCATAAATTAAATAAGTTACTGATAACTTAATTAATTTACATCTAATTCCAAAAGTAGTACCACTCAACTTTATTATCATGCCGGACTAAGTCCACCTGCAGGGTTTACATGATAATCCTTATGAGCTCCTCAAGGGGACATTATCATCTTAAATAATTAGGACACAGATTCCTTCTATAATCAACATCACACCATATAAACAGTACTATCTCCCAATTCACCGAGCTTATTGATTTATGAATAAATCTCACCCATTGGTAAATTAAAGAAACAAACACTGAGTACACGTGCCCATTATTATATACGGATTAAGAGGACGCACATCCATAATAACAGAGGTCTTGTTCTTTTATATAGTCAGTACAAGTCGAACAACCTCAAATGGTCCTGCTCAATACACACAAAATGTACTAGTGTAACTTTATAATCAAGACAGACTAATACCAAATTACACTACAACCGTTCCAATGGTTCGTCCAAATTTATCTTGGTTGTGAGCTTCTATTTATAATTTATAAGGAACCAATAGCATGATCTTCTGTGTGGCACCACACACCATGTTATCTACAATATAGATTAATATGGACAATTGCATTCACATATATAACAAATATAAAATGCAAACATTTGACCAAAATGATTCTCATATCAAAATAGATGTTCATACAAAAGCTAGGCTTATAGTTTACATCCTAACAATCTCCCACTTATACTAAAAGACTATGCTGCCATAAACGCTGCCATACATCTGATTCCCATCCCATCAACATGCCCATCAAAAGCTTTCGCTGGAAGGGCCTTTGTGAAAGGATCTGCTAGGTTATCCACTGATGCAATTTTGGCGACAACAACTTCTCCTCATTTTACGATGTCTCGTATCAGATGGTACTTGCGCTCAATGTGTTTACTTGCTTTATGGGCTCGTGGTTCTTTCGAGTTTGCTACTGCACCACTATTATCACAATAAATTGTGATAACTTTGGGCAAACCAAGAATCACTTCTAAGTCCATCAAGAAGTTCCTGAGCCATACAGCTTCTTTGGCTGCCTCAGAGGCTGCCACATACTCAGCTTCCACGGTGGAGTCCGAAACACATTTCTGCTTAACACTCCTCCATACTATGGCTCCACCTCCTTAGGTAAATACATAACCCGAGGTAGATTTATTGTTGTCCCTATCTGACTTGAAATTAGAATCCGTGTAACCCACAGGAAGCAAATCATCTACCTGGTAAACCATCATATAATTTCTAGTCCTTTTCAGGTACTTTAAAATATGCTTTACCGCAGTCCAATGCCCTTATCCTAGATTGCTTTGATATCTGCTAACCATGCCCACGACAAAGTAGATATCCAGTCTCGTACATAGCATTACATACATTAGGCTTCCTATGGCCGAAGTATAAGGAACTACCTTCATTTCCTCTATCTCCTTTGATGTCTTAGGACACATCTCCTTAGATAAAGGTACTCCATGTCGAAAAGGTAGAAAACCTTTCTTGGAGTTTTGCATACTAAAACGAGCTAGGATAGTATCAATATACAAAGCTTGAGATAAGCACGACATCCTTTTCTTGTGATCCCTTATAACTTTGATCCTAAGAATATGTCCAACTTCTCCCAAGTCCTTTATATCAAACTGCTTGGACAACCAAACCTTTACGTCTGACAACATTTTAACATTGTTGCCAATGAGCAAGATGTCATCTATGTATAGTACAAGAAATACCACCATATTTCCGTCACTCTTCTTGTATACACAAGACTCATCCGAACATTGAATAAATCCATAAGACCGGACTACCTCATCAAAACGAATGTCCCAAGATCTCAAAGCTTGTTTCAGTCCATAAATGGACCGATTAAGCTTACACACGAGATGTTCTTTGCCCTTTGCAATGAATCCTTCTGGTTGCTTCATATAGATGTTTTCTTCAAGACTACTGTTAAGGAAAGCTGTCTTGACATCCATTTACCAAACCTCATAATTCATATGAATAGTAATAGACAAAAGAATCAAGATAGACTTAAGCATGGCTACTGGCGAAAAGGTTTCCTCATAATCGATCCCTTCCTTTTGAGTATACCCCTTCGCAACAAGCCTTGCTTTAAAAGTTTCCACTTTTCCATCTGATTCTCATTTTCTTTTGTAGACCCATTTACATCCAATGACTTTTATACCATTTGGTGGTTCTACAAGCTTCCAGACTTGATTTGAATCCATAGATTCTATCTCAGAATTCATAGTTTTTTGCCAAAATATCGCATCTTTATCTTGGAATGCTTCGTCATAGGTCCAAGGATCAGATTCATATTCACCAGGTACTAAGTCAGAAGACTCTCCTAAAAACATGAATCTATCAGGTTGTCTAACAACCCTCCCACTACGATGAGGCACTAGTGGAACCGGTATATCATTTGTGATGCATGGTATGGACACTTGTGGGATCTCATCCTGTACTATTGGTACTAAGGTAGGAGTTTCCCCTCTGATTTCCTCCAAAATAATTTTACTCATGCGCTTGTGATTCATTACATAGTCCTCTTTTAAGAATTGGGCATTCGTGCTAACAATGACCTTCTGATCTTTAGGACTATAAAATAAACCACATTCGTTCCTCTAGGATAGCCCACAAACAAGCGAACTTCCATACGAGATTCCAACTTATCAGCATCTCCCTTCAGCACAGACTACCCCAAATCTGAATATGCTTAAGACTAGACTTACGCCCATTCCACAATTTTGTGGGAGTAGAGGGTACTGTCTTAGAAGGTACCAAGTTCAGAATGTACGCAGCCGTTGCCAGGACATACCCCCAAAATGAATTCGGTAAATCCAAATAACTCATCATCAATCTAACCATTTCCATGAGAGTCCTATTCCTTCGATCCACCACACCATTTTGTTGGGGTGTACCAGGTGCAGATAATTAGGATTGAATCCCAACCTCTGATAAACTCTCCTAATAGGTACTCGCCACCACGATCAGATCGTAGTATTTTGATACTGTTGGAACCGACGGATCACCGGCCCTATGTGATCGAAATCGGGTTCCATAAAGATATGCGCAGCGGAAGAAAACATACCTTTCTCGAAGATAAACTGATCGAAGTCTAGACCTCTTGATCTTCTGCCGTATTCCTATCCCTTTCCTTTGGACGTCGTGTGGGCGACGATCTTCCAAAGGTTCATAAAACCCGCCTCCTCACTACTCTCTAACTAATCTGTTTGTACGTGTGAAAATAGAGAATTCGTATGTCTAGGAGGCGCTGATGTTAGGGTTATTTATATGCTACAACAGGGACCTAGAGGAGGAATTAGGATTGGGCCTCCTGATGGGCTTAGGTGTCCTGTGTTCGGCCCGAACACCCAACTTAAGCTCATCAATTATAACTCGGTCCACTAAGGAGTTATAACTGAACTACCATCCTAATCCCATATTACAATATGGGCTCCTTTATTATGTGCACGTTTATTTTCCCACGTTTAAGATATCGAATATCCGTAAATTAAATAAGTTACTAACAACTTAATTAATTTACATCTAATTCCAAGAGTAGTACCACTCATCTTTATTATCATATCGGATTAAATCCACCTGCAGGGTTTACATGATAATCCTTATGAGCTCCTCAAGAGGACATCATCATCCTAAATAATTAGGACACAGATTCCTTTTATAATCAACAACACACCATATAAACAATGTTATTTCCCAATTCACCGAGCCTATTGATTTATTAATAAATCTCACCCATTGGCAAATTAAAGAGACAAACACTGATTACATATGCCTGTTATTATATAGGGATTAAGAAGATGCACATCCATAATAACAGAGGTCTTGTTCTTTTATATAGTCAGTACAAATCAAACAACCTCAATTGGTCCTGCTCAATACATACAAAATGTACTAGTGTAACTTTATAGTCAAGATAGACTAATACCAAATTACACTACAACCATTCCAATGGTTTGTCCAAATCCATTTTGGTTGTGAGCTATTATTTATAATCTATAAGGAACTGATAGCATGATCTTCTGTATGGCACCACACACCATGTTATCTACAATATAGATTAATCATGGCAATTGCATTAACATATATATAACAAATATAAAATGCAAACATTTGGTTATAATGAATCTCATATCATAAAGATGTTCATACAAAAGCTAGGCTTATAGTATACATCCTAACAGATACATTTACCATGATGTTTCTCCACATCAGCCTTATACTCTTTGAATTTATCAAAGCACTCAGACTTGAGGTGCATCAAGTAAATGTACCCATATCTAGAATAATCGTCTATAAATGAGATAAAATATTCAAAACCACCTCTTGTCTGGATAGTCATAGGCCCACACAAATCAGAATGAACCAATTCCAACACTTCTTTGGCTCTATACCCCTTGGCTTTAAAAGGCCTCTTGGTCATTTTTTCTTCCAAGCAAGACTCGCAGGTCGGATAGTTTTCCACTTCCAATGAACTCAAAGGTCCATCGGTTATCAACCTTTGAATCATACTCAAGTTAATATAACCTAACCTTAGATGCCAAAGATATGTTTGGTTCATTTTCGAAGGCTCTTTTCTCTTATTAGAGTTAGAAGATGTGTTATTAATTTCCATTTGTTGCATCGTCGGAGTTATTGGTTTAAGAGTATATAAATTGCCAACCAATGTACAAGAATAGATAATAACCCTATTTTTCTTGACAACAACTTTGCCATAAAAAGAAATAGAATATCCATCGAAAAATAATTTAGAAACTGAAATCGAGTTCTTTCTAAAACACGGTACGTAAAGACAATTCCTCAAAAACAAAGTCTTGTTCCTATCAAAAGATAAATAAACATCTCCCACTGCAACAGCCGCCACTTTCGTAGCATTACCCATGTAGATAGTAATCTCACCCTCACTAAGTCACCTGGTTTCCTGAAACCCCTGCAATGAATTGCAGACATGATCAATGGTTCCCGTATCTACACACCAGGTACCGATAGATAACACCACTAAACATGTTTCAATAATTAGTGAATAAGATGTACCTTCTTTGTTCTCCTTTTTACGGGGACAATCTATTTTCCAATATCCAGGCTGCTTACATGAGAAACACTTGCCTTTTGGTTTTTTCACGCCACCTTGTGGCCCAGCTTGCTTAAGTCCACCCATTTTTTTTTTGCCGAACCAGCTTGTTTCTTTTTTTCTTCACTTCGCCTTTCAGCTTAGAAGAAGAAACATTTTCAGCAATGTAAGCTTGAGAACTTTGACGAAGTATCCCTTTTGCCACTTGGAGTTCTGTCAGAAGTTCTGCCATCGAATACAATCTGTCAGAAGTTCTGCCATCGAATACAACCTCTTGTTCATGTTGTAGTTCAGGCGGAACTGCTCAAAATTCTTAGGACAGCGTTTGGAGAACAATATCGACTTGGGTTTCCCCATCAATTTCAGCTCTAAGGACCTCCATCTCATTCAAGTGAGCCATCATCTTGAGGACATGATCCCTTACGGGTGTCCCTTCAGCCATGGTGGTCGTCATCCAGTTTCTCATGGCCTCCTGCCTAGCAACCCGACTCTGGTGTCCAAAGAGTTCCTTGAGATTGAGCATCATGTCATAGGCAGTAGTCATGGCTTGATGCTGATGTTGCAACACATTTGACATGACAGCCAAAATGTAACACTGCGCCATCTCATCTGTCTTGACCCACTTCCTATAACCCTCTTTCTCCTCTTCACTAGAGTTATCATCAAGCTTGTCAGGACAGATCTCAGAGAGTACAAACTTGTACTCTTCAACAGTCAAGACAATGTCCAAGTTCCATTTCCAATCAATATAATTTGGACCAGTAAGTTTGTTTTCTTTAAGTATAACAACAAGAGGATTGAAAGCCATAGATAAATCCTGAGAAACACGTAAATAAATACATAGGTCAAAACATTAGAATTTAAAACAATATTATTTCCGTCAAACAATATAATTAAATTCACCAACACCTCAAAACACTGTGAATTTTGCATGCCACGATAATGTGGACGTATACTAATTTAAACATTTGTAAGAGGAGGTTTTACCCATTAATTTTACTATCTTGTCAACCAAAATGACAAATAAAATTAATAGTTGGTTTATCTTCAGCTATACAAACAACTGCAGTTACTCCGATGGGGAGGATACTATTATATGGACCTAAGTGTATACCATTACTTAATACTAAGTTCATTATCTAGGATTGTGCCCCTTCAGATGGAGAAGATTACATGCTACTAAATAATTTCCTATAATTATCCATAAGGAAATTTGATCTAGTGATCCGCAAACAAACTCATCCGATATGGAAGAAGACACTTAAAGCCAATGTATAAGTTTAAATGCATCACTTACAAACCAGTAATGGAGGCTATAGGACTTATACAAAATAATCCCTCTCCCACTTAGTATTTAACATGAGGGATTTTAATATGCATATCATATAAAACACGTAACAATATATAGGTAACGACAATAAATATGGAAAACAATAAATTCCAACTATTATGGCTTCGTCATATATCTGCTACTCTTGAATGTCCTCATCATAGATTTATTTTTAGGTTTGGCCGACTCAGATCCTTCTCAGCCGTGCCTCCAAAGTTAAAATACGCCACGCACAGCAGAAGACTAGGCCGCAACCGAACAGTAAATCTAGATCCATCCATCTTATACACAAATCTAGATCGAACAGTAACAAGAAACCTACATGACAAACCGTCATGTCTAATCTATTACAATCATGCACTAACCTAAAAATAAAAACAACCTCGACAGGTCCGAGGGTTTAAATCATACATAAACATACATACATGCCATAATAGTTGGACTTAGGATACCTGCAACCACCGAGTTATCTTATCGCATATACTACTATAATCCAGCCAGATAAAATGTATGAAAAACACATGAATCATAATAAAAAAAAAAAATTCAATCGCACAGAACTAGAAAACCTCGGCTTTGATACCAATTGTTGGAACCGTCGGATCGCCGGCCCTATGCGATCAAAATCGGGGTCCTTAAACAATATGACAACGCACAGTGGAAGAGATGTCATACCTTTCTCGAAGACTGATGAAAATGAACAAAAATTAAACCTCTCGATCTTCTGCTGTAATTCTAGCCCTCTCTTTGGACGTCGTGTGGGCGATGATCCTCCAAAGAACCTCAGTAGTTTCGTCTCCTTTCTCTTTCTCGCGATTTTGTTTTTAACGTACGTGTGAGATTGAGAGTGCTGGAGGCCGTCTGATATTTTAGGTTATATATAGGCTACAACAGGGACCTAGAGAAGGAATCAGGATTGGGCCTCCTAATGGGTTTAGGCGTCCTGTGTTCAGCCCAAACACCCCGCTTAAGTCCATCAATTATAACTCGGTCCGCTAAGGAGTTATAATTGAACTATCGCCCCAATCCCATATAACAATATGGGCTCCTACTTATTATAAGTACGTTTATCTCCCCGTGTTTAAGACATCGAATGTCCGTAAATTAAATAAGTTACTGACAACTTAATTAATTTACATCTAATTCCAAATGTAGTACCACTCAACTTTATTATCATGCCGGACTAAGTCCACCTGCAGGGTTTACATGATAATCCTTATGAGCTCTTCAAGGGGACATCATCATCTTAAATAATTAGGACACAAATTCCTTCTATAATCAACATCACACCATATAAACAGTACTATCTCCCAATTCACCGAGCTTATTGATTTATGAATAAATCTCACCTATTGGTAAATTAAAGAAACAAACACTGAGTACACATGTCCGTTATTATATACGGATTAAGAGGACGTACATCCATAATAACAGAGGTCTTGTTCTTTTATATAGTCAGTACAAGTCGAACAACCTCAAATGGTCCTGCTTAATATACACAAAATGTACTAGTGTAACTTTATAGTCAAGACAAACTAATATAAAATTACACTACAACTGTTCAAATGGTTCGTCCAAATCCATCTTGGTTGTGAGCTTCTATTTATAATTTATAAGGAACCGATAGCATGATCTTCTATGTGGCACCACACACCATGTTATCTACAATATAGATTAATTTGGACAATTGCATTAATATATATAACAAATATAAAATGCAAATATTTGACCAAAATGATTCTCATATCAAAATAGATGTTCATACAAAAGTTAGGCTTATAGTATACATCCTAACACATTTCCACCAGTTTTTGATTAATTCCTCGTAGGATTCATCAAGCTTTTTCTTTATATCAGGAACTTGTATCCATTTGAGCCAAAAATCTTCATAAAAAGATATTTGCCTTTATCTGCTTAATTAACTCCTTCTGATTTTCAAGCTCTTCATCTCTTGCCAACTGCTTATATCTTTCCAATGCAGAAAGGCATGTAGCGTATCTTTTAAAATTGTTCAACTAGTAGAGATGCTTCAAGTATCTCAGGTACTTTGATCTTTTATAGAGAGTTATTTATTCAAAACATGGATTTCTATGCTTGGGAAGAATTACTTTGTTGAAGATTTTTAGATCCCAGGCATAGCTTTCTTTAAGAGGCCTTTGATCCAACATCATAGATACTTCTACTGTAATGTGGTCTGGATCAAAATAGAGAATATATTTGGGAGGGTATTGATATATGACATCATCGAATTTCTTGGCTATCTTTGTTCTCTTATCTTCTATCACCCCAATTCTCGACATCCAATCTTCCCAATCTCTTATTCTCTTCTCTTCAGCCTCTTTGAGTTATCTCCATTTTTCTTCATCCAATCTTCTAACAGTAGCAGCACTTAAGGGTTTGTTTTTCTATGGGGGTTGCTGTTGTCTGCTGCTTCTCCTCTGAGTAGTACATATTGTATCTTTCTTTTCAGACAATCTGGTTGCAGTGTTGCTTATTGTTTCGGATACAACATTCCTAGCACCTGTACCTCATTCATCTATGTTATCTTTTCATCTTTTGTGTTAAGGACTCTGACCATGATCATGTGTAGAACCTGACCTTCTTCTTTTCTTACTGGCCAGGATTCCTCATCCTCTTCGTCTTTATCCAGAGATTTCATCACATCCTCTATTGCAACATCCATCTCTTTTTTTCCAAATGCATTATTCTATTCCTCATTTTTGTCATCATCAACCAGTGTAGTTTTGGAAGATATTGTTGCTATCAGATCAGTAGAGACATATTGAGGAAAGGCTCGATGCATTATCATTCTTATTTCACCAATAAACAATTCTAGGTTGTTTAACCTATCATTTGTACTTTGCGATTCACGAGCTCGAGTAGATGTGCTTTCCTATAGAGAGTTCAGTACTAGATTTTGTGCAGCGAGGGTATCTTTAATCTCATTAATAGATTTATCCCTTGCTTCATTGGCAATTTTCTGTTCCCTTTCCACTATCTGTCTCTCCCGATATTGAGCATTGTATTCTGCATTGAGCTTGGTCTAAACTTTAGTTGGAAGCTCTATGAGCTCTCTTCTAAACGTTTCCATGGATGAGGCATGTGATCTGTCATTAATGTTCATGTTGTTAGCCATATTCACTTCGTGGTTCTGTAGGGCAGGAACCAATCCTTGAACAACTTTGACTATTCATGAAAAGATTGCTCTTGTACATCAAAGAGAGTCATTGAAGAATTGTCTTAACAACAATCTCATCAATATTTTCCTACTGTAATGGATCCTCCAACAACATTGATGTATTCTCCCGTCCCTCGATGATTTTGGCGGCAACATCAAGTATTTCCAGAAATATAAGTAACTTGAATGATTTTCTGAAGATCTTCCAAGAATTTATCATCTTCTATGATTTCGGTTTCAGCTTGGTATACATAAATAATTTCTGTTCAATGTCTACACGAATTGCAACATTAGAATATGCTGCATTCTATTCAAGTTCAGCATTCTATACTGCTAGTTGTGCCAGTACAGGGAGTCCTACCTCAGCAACTTCTTCTGTTGTCACGCCCCGGTTTCTTCTATACAAATATATCAGAGTTTTAATTAAAAACACAGGCGTGCAAAAGAAGAAGGAGACAAGGGACGATAAGAAGAAGAAGATAGAAAACATCAGAATCTTTCTCATAACATATCGGACCCAACCGATTCCATATCATACAAAACATCGGTCACAACCGATTCTCAAAAACGTCATCACAGCAAAAAAGTACTATCAGGATCTATCATCATCAGAAATTATAGAATTATATATTACATATCAATAATATAGATCATTGTTTCTTGAACTTCGTAAAAGACATTTTATGAAAAACCCAAAAGTTGCACCATCTCTCTCTCTACTGCTCTATTGTTCGTCATCTCCTGTAGTGTGAGTACAGATTAAGGGGTCAGTGCATGGAATACACTAGTGGAGATAAACTCTACATCTTATAACAATCGACAAAGAAGTATATATAGTAATTCGAAAGTTCACAACAAAGAGGCACGTTGTCACAACACGTAAAATTCACAGCAGGCATTAGAAATGGTAAGGGGCGAATAGGTGCGGGTGTTCCCCGTCTTATCCTATAGAAACGGTCTCATTACCGTTGGTGCATTTCCAGGACCACCAAACCTTCAAGAGTAATAGAATAGAGGTAGGGGACGAATGCATGATCAGAGGTGGACCGTAGCCCATGCACAATATAAATATGACACAACACTTAAAATACACAACATTCAACATTTCTTAAACAAGCATCAAAATAAGGAAAGCAGTAAACAGATTAAGAATTAGAAAATACCCCCACCTCGATAAGAGGTTATCATGTGTTCTGACAAGATAAAGAGTCAAGCCTAATGCGTACGATCCAACCGATAGCCTACAAAAGTACCGTGATATCTTAGATCCTCAAAAGATTAAAAGATGGATATAAATAAAGAAAAGAACGATTGAGAAAACGGAATGGATAAGGAAGACTCGAAGATTAAGGATATCGAGACAAGTGTGGAAGGTAAACTTGGTAAAAAGGGCTGACTCAACCGAGATCCCCGACTCCCGACACAAGGATGGAAACAAACGACTCGAACCGACCCACGAAAACACTCGTCGGTGCGCCCACGACGCACCCGGGAAAACCCGGTAAAACCCCACACACATCTCCCTCTCGCACGGTCGTGCAAAACTGCCCACGATCGTGCCCCACAACACTCGACCGTACGCCACTCGACCGTACGCCACCTTCCAGTGGCCACGCACGGTTACTCACTCCTGGCGCACAGTCGTGCCCCAGCGCACGGTCCTGCGCGCAGCAACCCACACAGCAGCGACACCATCACCATCTTCTTCCTCTAGCTTCGGCCGGCCACTCCCGTCGCCGGCAACACTTCTGCCATCATGGCCGGCGACCTCCCGTCGCCGGTAACACTGCAACAACACACAACACAACCTAAACAAGATCAACACACACAACACACACCAAAACCCAAGCTTCACTTAAAACCACACACACACACACAACTCCGGCCACACCGATCGGCGGTTCCACCACCTCCAAACAAAGGACAAACACCCCGGAATGGTTATCTACCATCCTGGCAAGGAAGACGAGAGAGAGAAAAACAAGAAACGAGGAGAGAGAAAAGGTGATGGACTCAAACTTAGGTTTTTGGGGCGGTTGACCGGTGATTTGCCGGAGAAACGAGACCGTCACTAGACTCGCCTCGATGAGAGCTACGACCTATGCGAAAACCGTTCAATTCCGAGAAGGTTGACTTTTCCGACCACCGGCTGCGGCGGCGGCGGCCGCCGGAAAAAAAAAGAGAAGAGGAAGAGAAAACTTACGTGTTTTTCGATTATGAGCTCGTGTGACTTATCGACTTAAAAACACCCTATATATATACTTCTCCAAAAAGGGCTACTATTCATCAATAATTATCTCGTATGCTACCCTTCGTATTCGTCTCGTATACGTCGTATTATTCGTTTCACTGTTTTCTTCACTACTTGAGCTACGTAACTCCGATTGACCTCTAGTTCATTTTTATTCTCTCATTTTTCCATTGCGCATCTCGTAATATAAAAATCTTCTAGGTTCCATGTCTAAAAAAATTACGTCCTTCTAAACTGGCATCAAACCCATATCTGTAACGTACATAAATAAATTTAAACACCCAAAATTAACACACATAGAATAATTTTAATTAAGGGTTTAATTATTTAGTTATCAAATTATGCTTCGTTTTGTCCTGGGCGCTACATCTGTGGTTGCATCATCGGCAATTTCTTCATTAAGACTGATAAGGACTCCTTTGATCTTGACAGATGCTTTTCTGTCAGATGTATCTCCCATAGGTGCGGGGGAATCGTCATAGTCCAGCAACTTTTGTTCATCAGTTTCTATTGCTTCGAGGTCAACAATGGATGACAACGCAACAACCATGACATGAAAAAAATAGGAGTCATGAGTTTCTAATCTGCTTGATCCTTTCCCAGGTTACAGCTTGCGAGGTGTCCATCTTGGTGCCTCAGACTTGCTTGCCTACAGCCTAAGTTGTAGTATTCGGTCATTGACTTCCTCCACCTCAAGATGAGTCATCCGAGTTTCTACAATTTCCAGCTCAGTCAGTTTCCCTACAATCTCAGTAGTGAGATTCATCAATATGTTGCATTTTCCCATTATCATCGATTGTTCACTCATTACTTCACTTGTCTTCTAAAAAAAAATAACCTCTTCCCTTTAGCAACTTGGTGAGCTCTCAGTCTTTCTTGTTTTTTAACAACTTCTTTTAGTTTCTCTTTCCTATATGACTCAGCAAATCCTGGTTGAAGCAAAGATAAGATGTCATCAGTTTTGGCCCAATTAAGCACTATTCTTTCTACTCTGAGAAAGTCTCTCCATGCCAGCAGCGCTTCTCCTCTAGAAAGACGCATGGTTCTCCACAACTGATAGAAACTCTCAAAGTTCTCGTAGATTGATTCAGCAGAGTAATCAAGGATTGATTGAGCCATATCAGAGTCAATATCACTGATTGTTTTCTTATTATCTGCACAAGCTTCTAGCTGTGACAAGGGCTCTCCAACTACTTCCAGCGACTCTTTTTTCTTCTGCTTTCTTAGCTTCTTCAATATCTTATCTCTCTTTTCTTTCTTCCTCAGCTCACGCTTCTCTTTTTACAACTTTTTTATTTCTTTTTTGCTAGGCAATATAAAATGCCTAACTTGTTATACTGGCTGAAGGTCCATGCTTTCATCAACATTTTCAGGTTCTAATGTTGAGGCTTCTTGGTGTTGTTGTTGTTGGAACCGACGGATTGCCGGCTCTATGCTATCAGAATCGGGATCCAAGGATAAAACACAGCGGAAAGAAATCATACCCTTGTAGACCTCTTTGATCTTCTGATGTATTCCTCTGAGCCCTTCTCGAACGTTGGTGGCCAATGATCCTTCGAGAAAAATCAGTTCTGCTCTCTCTCACTTATCACGTGTTTTCTGTGATCTATGTTCTGTGTTCTGTATTCTGTGTTCTGTGTTCTGAGAGGCGCTGATGAAAAGAGCTATATATAGGCTACACCAGGGACCTAGAGGAGGAATTGGGTTGGGCCTCCTGATGGGCTTAAGTATCCTGTGTTCGGCCCGAACACATAACTTAAGCCCATCAATAATAATTCAGTCCACTAGAGAATTATTATTGAACTACCGTCCCAATCCCATATTTAATATGGGCTCCTTCTTATTATGTGTACATTTATTTCCCCGTGTTTAAGATATCGAATGTCCGTAAATTAAATAAGTTACTGACAACTTAATTAATTTACATCTAATTCCAAGAGTAGTACCACTCATCCTTATTATCATGTCGGATTAAATCCACCTGCAGGGTTTACATGATAATCCTTATGAGTTCCTCAAGGGGACATTATCATCCTAAATAATTAGGACACAAATTCCTTCTACAATCAACAGCACACCATATAAACAATGCTATCTCCCAACTCACCGAGCTTATTGATTTATGAATAAATCTCACCCATTGGCAAATTAAAGAAATAAACACTGAGCATACGTGCCCGTTATTATATAGGGATTAAGAAGATGTACATCCATAATAACAGAGGTCTTGTTCTATTATATAGTCAGTATAAAACGAACAACCTCAAATGGTCCTGCTCAATACACACAAAGTGTACTAGTGTAGTTTTATAGTCAAGACAGACTAATACCAAACTACACTACAACCATTCCGATGATTTGTCCAAATCCATCTTGGTTGTGAGCTACTATTTATAATTTATAAGAAACTGATAACATGATCTTCTATGTGGCACCACACACTAAGTTATCTATAATATAAATTAATTGGACATTGCATAAACATATATAACAAATATAAAATGCAAACATATGACCAATGTGATTCTCATTCCATAAACGATGTTCATACAAAAAGCTAGGCTTATAGTATACATCCTAACAGTTGTTCCATTACAATTCTTTTAGATTCAAGAGCTTCTGGTGCAGTTTTTTTATTTTGGCTTGATATCATCATAAGAGGCATATCATCATTTTTATCTCCATCATCATCATCATCATTATTAGAGGAAACGGGCTTCTCAATTTTTCTTTCAGTATCTGTGTTGTATTCTGTTGCTGTATTTTGGTCAGAGATACTTGTTGTATTACTGTTTCTACAACTGCAGGAGACTCAACTTTCTGTTTATTTTCTTGTCTGATTCTCCCCAGATTCTCTTCAAAATGAATCTACTTCAGTTTACCTATACACGTTTCATGATGACAACCATGATTCTGAAGCGGTGATTAGTACACTCATCAAAGCTTCCATACATCCATTCGATGGAGTAGACACAAACATCATGAAAAAATTTGAATTCAGGCTTGAATTTCTTCTATTCGCAACTTTTCTTTACAGGACTAGTTGTGGAATCCAGTTTGAACAGATTCCATATTTCTTCAGTATACTCAGTCCCATATTTCTCAAGTTCTGATGGGGGCAGTCATTTGGCAGAGATATCAAAGGTTGATGCAATGTCCTTCGAAGTCAGTGTATACTCCTCTCCACCAGCATCCATTCTGAAGATGATACTTTTATCATTTTCAGAGAGCTTTGCAAAGACATAGAACCTTTTGAACGACAGATACTGATAGTCCTCTGTATCTTGTGCTTATAAGACTAGAAAGCTTATTTTTGTTCAAGCATTCCCAAACCTTTGAAATAGAATCTTTGTCATAAACACTTCCATCAGCCATTAAGGCCTCTAGGTTGATGGAGACATCCTTCAACAACCTTGGTTTCTCTTGCGGTAGCCATGGATGAACAATAAGGAGTTTCTGAAAATGGTTTTTAGGGTTGGTGATAATAGGTGAGATGTGTCTTGCTTGTGAGTTTGGATAATGATCAAATAATTAGCATTTAAGGTTATTGTTCTGGATATGAGATTGTAGAGCTTTAAATACAGTAGTAATAAATATTGTATTCAACGAGTGCTAAATTCTGGAATGCACTGAATTTTGTTCATGCAATAACTTTGCTTGCTGCAGTATTCCAATTCTTCATGCAGTTTTCTTATATATTGCTTTCCATCTTGCTGTATACTGGCAAAGATATAACATTCCCCCTTACTTCATACTCACTTTTCCATCTAGACGTAGTTTGATCTTCTCTTCATATCTTGATGATTCCAAGTTCATTTCTGAGCATAGAGAATCTTGATTCACATAGAGATTTTGTGAATATGTTTGCCAGCTACAAATCAGTATGGACTTTCTCCAGCACTATATCTTTCTTTTCAATATAATCATTTATAAAATGATGTCTTACATCTATATGTTTCATTCTGGTGTGAAATAGTGGATTGTATGTGATGACAATGGCACTTGTGTTGTCACACAGAAAATGAGTTTCTTTCTCTATAATCCCATAGTCTTTAAGTTGCTATTGTATCCATAGAATCTATGCACAACAGCTTTCTGCAGTAACATATTCTGTTTCTGCGGTTGATGTTGCTATAGATGTTTGCTTCTTGCAAAACCATGGCACTAATCTTTCTCCAAGAAATTGACAAGTACCGCTTGTACCTTTTCTGTTAATTTTACATCCAATAAAATCTGAATCTGAATATCCTTTAAGCTAAATCCTCTGTCTTTAGGATACCATAACCCAACATCTTGAGTTCTTTTCAGATATTTGATGATTCTTTTTATGGCTGTAAGATGTGATTCCTTAGAGGTTGTTTGAAATCTTGTACACACACCTACTGCAAACATAATATCAGGTCTACTTGTAGTAAAATATAGCAAGGATCCAATCAATCTCCTACATTTTGTAATTTCTACATCCTTTTCATCCTCATCCTTGTCAAGGCTAATAAATGTAGCCATAGAAATACTTACAGCTGATCCACTCTCCATTCCAAACTTCTTGACCAGCTTCTTGGTATATTTGACTTGATTGATGAAAATACCATTATCAAGTTACTTAACTTACAGTCCAAGGAAGAAACTTAGTTTTCCCATTATGTTCATCTCAAACTTTTTCTGCATAAGAGTTGAGATTTTTTCATAGAGATCTTTATTTGTGGATCCAAAAATGATATCATCCACATAGTTTTACACAAGGAGAATACTGTCTCCATCATGTATTTTGAATATGGTCTTATCTATTGTTCATTTCTAAAATCCATTCTCCAATAAACACAAGGACAATGTATCATACCAAGCCCTTGGTGTTACTTTAACCCATAAAGAAATTTTTGTAACCTAAATACTTTCTCTTCGGGTTAATCTTCAAATCCATGGAGTTGTTCAACATAAACTTCTTTAGATCAGAGACCATTTAGAAATGCACTTTTAACATCTATCTAATATACACTAAAATTCTTATGTACAACATAGGCTAGAATTTTTTTGATTGATTCTTATGTACAACATAGGCTAGAAAATTTTTGATTGCTTCAAGTCTTGCTACTGGTGCAAAAGTCTCATCAAAATCAATTCATTCTTCCTGATAATATCCTTTAGCAACCGATCTAGCTTTGTTCATGAATACCCACTTGGTTCCAATTATACCTTCATGATTAGGTCTGGGAACTAACTGTTGGGTCCCAAGCGGTGTCCGAGGTTTAGAGGGGGGGTGAATGAACCTTGGTCTATTTATAAAAACCTTTTCAAAATAAACTGTTCTGCAAGCTATGAAAACTTGTAGCACCAGTCAGTTACAGCTTACAGCGCTAGAAGGCTGTGCTGCTTGCTGTAACTTAGAGTTTTAAGCGCAGCGGAAAGATAAACTTCTTTTTGACACAAGGTTGGCTGGTTTTCTCAAATATGCTCATTTCAAAATGTTTAATGCATATGACAGATAGAGATATAAAGGATAAAGTGCAGATAGGAAAGCAGTAAAACACATATGGCTTATAGTGGTTCGAAGGTGGTGTAAGCCTTCTACGTCCACTCTACTGCTACCTCGAGCAGGAACTTTGTCAAGCAAGATTGAATTACAGGACTCTTCCTCACAACCTATCAACTTTACAAAGTAAACGCCAACTAGAGTCCAGAGATCACACAGCACTGCAAACTCTAAAGGCCCGCCAACTAGAATCCAGAGATCACACAGCACTGCAAATTCTAAAGGCTAACCCACACAGGGTTCCACACTCCCACATAGGGAAGCTGTCTAGCACCTAGATAACTATACAAACAGTAAGGATTTCTCCTATCAACTATTCGACACCAAAACAACCTACGCACACAGCTTTAAGGTTAAAAAGAAAAGGAAAAACTCCAACTGGTGCGGAGCAGTCTTGTTCGCTGAAAGCTCATCTGTTGTTGTTGACTGCTCCTAGAAGGTTGAGTGGCTTGGACAAATGGAAGCTAAACGCTTTGGATGATTTCTAAATTTCCACTTGACTTATCCAACCCACAGCTCAGTCAGCCATACCTTCTATTTATAGATCTTGGAATTTCTATCCGTTGAGAAGTATTCGTTGAAGGGAGATACTTTTTGCTTCTTCAAAAATAAGCTTTTATCTCCAAGATCTCCTTTGAGGTCACATTAAATGCATCTGGGCTATATGACCAACGGCATGGTTTGCATTTAATGTGAATTGACTCTTCTAGAGCTTTTATCGTGGTGATTGCGGCTCGCAGCTTTCTGCAGCGCGTCAGTCCACGTGGCGTCTTCGCATTGGCTCCGTGTCTGCAACTTCAGTCTTCTCTCGAATGGCTTTTTCCTTCGTACTGCATTCATCCTTCCTCGGATCTCATGATACTTCTTTAGTTGGTTACTTGTCAAGGGTGCAGTATCCTAGATCTGCTTGCAACTGTTAATGCATTACAGTGCTGCTGTAACATAGACCTTCTTGCAGTGTCTTCATACAGTACTACTGTAACCTTACTTGCAGTACTCCTTTATCTTTTCTTGCAGCGAAGCTGCATGCCGTTTCCTTCTTTCTTTGCTGCGATGATATAACTGCTTTCTTGCAGTCTTGTTGTATATGAATACTTACAGCAGCTTCTTGCAGACTTTAGCTTCCTCAGTAACTTCTGCTGCTGTAACCTGGATAGGTTCTTGTAAGCTTACAGCAGCAACAACATCAACCTCCTTATGAGATACTCTAGCTGATCAGCAGTTACCTCAGCTTCTCCTCGATCATCCTCTGAGGATACTGTCTCAATAGTTCACCCCTTCAGAGGTCTTCTTATCCTCAGAAAGTGTTGTCAGAACAACATCCTCTTCTAAGGTCTTCAGCAAGGACTCCATCTCCTCGACCAGTCCTGTATCCTCGACAACCTTTTACCGTAAGCACGCATTCTTGTAGTTCTTGTCGGGTTCTTACAGCAGCAGCTAGCTTTCTAAATACTCCTTTCAGAACAGCTTCCTGCTCAGTAACCTGCTCATATAACCTAGGCCGGCTTACACCATAGTAGCAACCTATTTTACTGTCTGCAGTTTCCTGACTCCGATTCCTTCTCAACCTGCTGCAAGCTTCTTCCAGTATCCTGACTCTTCTTCAGCTCAGGATACTTTTACTAGCTTGCTGCTCCTTCAGCATGCTAGCCCTTAGAAGTGTTCTTACTTCTTCTAAGGTTGGTTTTCCCTGTATCTTGGGAAACCAGTACATGATCTTTCCTTGATCATGTGGTGTGGAAACTAGGCATCAATACCTTACGCAAACTGTTCTTTTCTTCTTGAGTTAGTGTTTTGTCTTATCAAGATAACCACTGAAGTATCCCAACACTAACTTCCAAACTTGATTTCTTTCGAATCCATTCAGTTCTTTCAGTATAGCTTGAATCTAATTACTATCTTCTAAGGCTTTTTCAATGGTTTTGGGTTCCACTTATGATATGAAGTAGGCAAATTAACATAGCTTCAAGTGGTCTCGATCTTCTTATTCTAACTCCAATATTAGGGTCTCCAATGTGAGTTCTCTTGGATGGTTTCTAAGCCAAGTTCTATCTAGTTCAAAAACATATATGGGTTGGTGCTCTGTTGCTTGTTGTTTTGATTCTTTCTGTTGAATTCTGTTTGATTGTTGTATTCTGTCGAGTTGCTATGTTGTAACTTATACTCCTATATTCTTCGGTGCATCGACTTCTATATTATTTTTTACACTTTCATCAGTAGGGACATGTACTCCATCAATGTACTTAATTAAATGATAATCTTTGATCTTTATCTGAGATAGTTCTTCCTTTAACTTATCAAGCTTAGCTGATCACAATGTTGTTCATCAAACATCAGATGTATTGATTCTTCACTACAAGGGTCCTCTTGTTGAAGATTCCGAAGGCCTTGCTTACTGATGAGTATTCTAGAAATACTCTTTCATCTGATTTTTCATCAAACGTCTTCAGGTGCTCTTTTCCATTATTCAGGATATAACATCTGATCCAAAAATATGAAGATATGAAATATTTTGTATGCATATCCATATTAAACTTCATAGGGGGTCATGTCATGATCCTCGTTGATTAAATATCTCTTTTGAATATAGAATGTAGTGTTAGTAACTTCAGCCCAAAATCTTTTAGGAATAATAGCTTCTGCAATCATTATTCTTGTTGCTTCCTTGAGAGTTTTGTTCTTCTTTTAGCAACTCCATTCTACTAGGGTGTTCTTGCTGCAGAGTATTCATGACTTATCCAATTCTTTGACAAATATTTCTCTATTAACTTGTTTGTGAAATCGGTTCCCTTGTCAGACCTTATCTTCACTATAGTCAGGCTTTTCTTATTCTGTATCATTTTCATGAATTCTGGTAGCCTGTTCTAGGTTTCTGATTTCTTAGCTAGAAAGATTGTCCAAGTGAACCTTGACTAGTCATCTACAACTACTAGAGAATACTTCTTCCCACTTACACTTACAGGCTCATTTGGTTCAAAAAGCTCTATGTGCAATAAATCCAGAATCCTGTGAGATGATCTTTGCACTTTGTCTTTGAATGAGCTTTTAGCTTGCTTTCCTTTCTAGCATGCTCCACAAATACTTTTGTTCTTGAAAGCTAGACCTCTTACTAGGCCTTTTCTTGCCTGCTTGTTGATGGTTTTTAAGTTCAAATGACTCATCATTTTGTGCTAAAGCCAACTCAATTCAGGTTTACTTTTTGAAATAAAGCATGATGCCTGCACTATTGAAATAAAGAAATTATAAGACTTTATAACATACAGCGTAAGACTTAAAAGTGAAGACACGAGAGTTTTTTTTATTTAAAACAAAACATATGTATATCTGTCTATAAACTAAGATTAGTCGTGTCTCACCCACATTTCTAAGAAAAATGTTTAAATCAAAGACTTACATGAAAATACACAATAAAACTTATATATATAGTAGGTTACGAGTCTAGGCCCATAATATCATACTATACATATTTACCACATATGTTTCTTAAATGAAAACGTTATACAAGTACGATTATAGATACAATGAGAAGTCCACCCAGCCTGTTACTCGTCCACGTCGTCATCAGCCGAGCCTGAAAATTATAAGAGTAACATCATGAGACACCTCCGGAGAGGGATCCCAGTGGGATAACTTTACTGTCTAATATAGTGAAGCAATTAAATCATTAAGCAGGTATTACATGTCCTTTGGGTACGCTCATCCCGGACCATACATAACATAGAGGAATGTGGGAATCGCTCGCCCACTAAACCACGCATAGACCGGGCATTTCGCCCTTATGGTCGCTTTCATAGACCAGACATTTCGTCCTTAAGGTCGTCGCCCAATATGGAAGTTACATACTGGTTATAGCTACGGGCTTCAGCCGTAGATTTTCATACATAACTTACCAATTCAATTAACAACACATAGTGAAGCAATTAAACCGTTAAGCAAGTACTACATATCATCATAAAGGAATGTGGGAATTTCTTGCCCACTAGACCTTGCATAGACCAGGCATTTACGCCCTTATGGTCGCTTTCATAGACCAGGCAATTACGCCCTTAAGGTCGTCGCCCAGTATGGAAGTTACATACCGGTTATAGCTACGGACTTCAGTCATAGATTTTTATACATAACTTATCAATTCAATTAACAACACATAGTAGAGAGTAGAAGTTACCCACTTTGTACGTAAAGAGTGCAAGGATTGCCTCCGGGTTCACCGATCGTCTCGACTGCGCTCGACACACTTTAACCGATTAGTCTCCTTATATCGTATAACACAATCTTTTGCATTTATATTAGGTTACATTAACCTAAAGCGTAATCATACATATAACTTAATTGTCAAGCATATAGACTAGTAATTTTTGACCTAAAATGACATAAAGATGTCATAATTTTAATAATTCTCATATAATTCCTAAAATCACATAACTATTCATATAATCACATCACTTCTTTTAGTATAACATATAAAAAGTATCAAGTGAAAACAAGGTTCACATAATCAGTTATGAATTTCCTATGTTTGCCGAAAACTGAACATAGTATACGCTGAAAATGGACTTTATTGTAAAAATCACCATAAATCGTACAAGACTCTAAAAATTACATAGTAAATTTCTACATACTCCTAAGAACGTGTACTACAACATAGTAAAACATGGCTTATAAATTATATCCCAATAATTAGTTATGAATTTTAGAACGAAACTGAAAACAGGACATCGTCTATGCAAAAACAGGTTTTGGTGTACAATTCGGCATAAATCGTACAAAGCTCAAAAAAATACATACTAAATTCCTAAACATACCTAAGAACAGTTTCTAAAACATAGTAAAATATCATGCATAAATTCGAAGTAAACTGTTTCAGAAAAATATATGAATCAGACCCGAAAACAAGGTGAAAACTGTCTCCGAACAGCTTATCTTAGAAAAATCATATAAAATCGAATTTAATTCCAAATCTTCTGAAATTTTACAGACATACTCTTGACTTCCTATATTTCAACCTGAAAAAAGGATTCATCTTAATTCAATCTCTAAGGTTTTCGAACATATCCAAAACAGAAGCATAACAAAGCACATCTTTAAGCCTATTCTAGAAACCACTTATTCCTCCATTCAAACAACATATAATCCCAAAAAAATTGCCAAAGAACATCTTTGGACTTTCTAACCTAAGGTATAAATCATAAATCATGAAATTAAATGAAGATTCTAAGTGAGTTTAGCCAAAAATACCTTTAGGGTTTGAGGTAAGAACTTGATGGATATGCTCTTTGCTTTCCTTTATGTTTTATGTTAACTTATCTATGACCTTGGCTCCTCTATATGATGTGGTCGAGAGAGAGAGAGAGAGAGAGAGTTGCATGTTGCATGTTGCATGTTGCATGTTGCAAGTTGGAGATATTTGCATGTTGCAATTAGATTAGTGAGGTGGCTAGGCTAGTTTATTAGTCATAGGTTAGCAAACTTATCTAGGAAGCTTTGGATTAAACAAAATGTTAAATTAATTATTTACCTTGATATTTTGTGATAAAAATCTCATGTGCATGTATCTATGTATAGCTTGTCTCATTTTTTTACTTTGATGTCTTATATTATTGAAGAGACTAATAATAATAGTATAAGGTATAAATCATATAAGTGTAAAAATTACCTAGCATAAAATTAAGTATTAAAAATCTTCAAATGTACTTAAATTAATAAGTATTGCGGTTATTTTAATATTTACTATAACGCATGCTCGTTCAAGTAAAATGTTTTATTTCATAAAATCACATATAAAGATCATAAGTAAAATTTCATAAAAAGAAAGTATTCAAAAACGGTAACGAATAAAATTAGTATAAAACCTAAAATCATTTTATTCATTTAATTAACATCTTATCTTTTTACTTCCATTCATATGTATCGAGTGAGTGGAGATCGAGCTCGGTTTCTTTCGTGAGGAATCCTGCAAAACCCTTAAAAATCTTGAAAGACAACCATGTCATAAAATCTTTAAAATAAACAAGCACAACGAAACGTGAACTCATAAATCATAACTTAATGTCATATAATATCTCACACTTAACTCATTCTTAAATGAACATTAAAAGCAATTTTAATAAATACGCATATGCAGGTTTTCTTGAAATGGGGTGTTACACTTGGTGCTTCTTTTTGAGTCATCTCTAAACACCATCTTAGGGCCTTTACATGGTTGGATGTCTTTCAAAGCTTTTTTGTTGTTAGTCAATGTCAATATATCATACATCACTGATACTTCCTAGCAACTGTTTCAGCATGCAGTTCAGACAAGTTTAGGTACCCATACAATTACGGGTCCTTTAGGGTTAGTTTCTTTTGGAATCTACATCTACCTAATAACAATTAGTTTGTCATAAGCATTGGTGATTTTTTTCCTATAAGCAGTCATCGCAGGATGTTGCTTTTGAAGAGTGTGTGGAGGGACTTTCCTTATGTTACCTCCACTTCTAGAGTATGGTCTTCTTTTATAACTTCCTGGAGTATATGCTTATTTAGGTTTGGATATGTAAGTCTTAGTATAGGAGAAATATAAGTTCTTTTGCTATAACTTGTGAGGTTGTTGCATTGGTACTCTAGTTACTGTACAATGACTCTATTATATCTTGTGATTCTTTGCCGCCGCCGGCGACCACCAGTATCCACCGCCACCTTGGCCGGCGACTCCCAGTCGCCGGCCACCACCAGCCACCGTGCACTCAAACACACGCACACAGATGCACACACACACACATAGCGTAGGGTGTGTTTACACACACACCCCTACTGCCACTCTTGGCCGGCGGCCACCAGCCGCCGGCGACCTCCTCCTCCACCTCGCCGGCGACCTCCCATCGCCGGCCGTTCATTCCCACACGGCGGCGCCACCATGCGCCGCCCCAACAGCATGCAAACACACTCACACACTAACACACCTACATACACACGCACATGCACAAATACATACATATATACATACTGTCCTTCTCCGGCGCCGCCACCCACGGCGGCGCCGCCACTCCAGCGTCTGACCACGACCTCCGGCGACCCCCGGCAGCTTCTCCGGCGCGGTGGAGAGAGAAAGAACAGAGGAGAGAGAAAGGGTGATCAAGGGTTAGGGTTTAGGGTTTAAGAGGCTGTTTTTCGCCGTTTTCCGGCGAACGAGAAATCGGATTTGAAATCCGAGACCTATCCTAGATTCGTCTCGTCGAGACGAACGTCGTGTGTGAAAATCGTCCGATTCCGACAACGTTGAAATTTTCCGGCGACCGGCCGGCGGTGGCGCCGGTGGTGGCGCCGCCGACCAGAAAACAGAAAACGAAGAGAGAAAGAGAGAGAGAGAACTTACGAGTTTTCGGCGCGTTCGGCTCGTTCGGAAAAACGGTGAAAAATGAATCGGAGGAGCCCCTATTTATAGAAGTTGGAAAACACTATTCACATGAAAATATCTCGTCACTATTCATCGGTTGAATTTTCCACGCTACTATTCACCGAAATATCTTCCGGTTTTCCGAAACCTCGTGTTTCGCCCTTTTCGTCGCCGGTTGAGCTACGGGTCTCCGATTGACCCCTAGTTCGTTTCTATCTTCTCGTTTTCTCGATACGTATCTACTGGTATAAAATTACCCTATGTTCCACGTCTAATAAAAAATATCGATCTAAACCTCGCATTAAAACACGTATCTGAAACGCACGAAATAAATTAAACAATTAAATCATACGCACAAAATTATTAAATCATAAGTTAAAATATTTAATTAATCAATTATGCTCATTTTGATCCGGGGCGCTACATCCCTTACCCCTTAAATTAATTTCGTCCTCGAAATTGAACGCGTACTAAGAACGACTCAGAACTAAACGTGTACTAAGAGCTGCAAGACTGGATACTTTGCTACAAAGCTCATTATCGTGTATCTGTGTTGCTTCTGTCTTTCCATTTCTCGTCAAGGAACTTTCTCAGGCTTGCAAGTTCCTTGATTATCGGGCTCAGGGTTGCAAGTTCCTTGATGATTTGGCTAAGCTCGATGTTCAGAACCTTCGCCAGTCTTGAGCTTTTCCAGTACCTCCTCGAATCTTCTTATCCAGATCACACTTTCGTTTCTCGTCCCTCTTCTACTTCAGCTCGTAGTGGCCATTCCCTATTCTGAATGTTGTCTTTAGATGAATTCGCAACTTTGACCTTTATCTGGTGAGTTCCAGACCTTTAGTCAATCTTCGAGAACACACTGGTACCTCTTATCTGATCAAAAGATCTTCTGTTTGAGGCAGTGGATCCTCGTTCTCAAGGGTCCGCTTGTTCCGCCCTCGGTAATCCTTACACATCCGGATGCTTCCATCCTTCCTCTTCGCAAGGAGCACCGAAACTTCTCAGGGTGACCTTGCTCGATCTAATGAGGCCTTCGTCCAGAGAGGTTTTCGTAACTGCTCCTTCCATCCACGCAACTCCTTCGGTGCTATCCGATAAGTTCTTAATACCAGCGTTGACTTCCAGACAGGATCAATCTAGGATGTCACTTGTCGATCCAGCGGAGGACCATGTAACTCTTCTAGAAACATGTCCATGCATTTCTTGATCACCGGTTCCTTCTTGATAGTAGTCGGTTCTCTCTCTCGGGGTTCACCATGTTGACGAACCCCGCTTCGCCATTTCTTTTGCTAAGCATCTCAGTTGTTTCCACGGCTGAGACAATCCTTGTGTCGGCTTTAACTTGTGCTTCGTGGAATGTGAACTCCAAATCGTGGAATGTGAATTCAAGTACCGGCCGAATGTTGAAAGACGATCTTCTTTGCACGACACTTGATTACCGCGTGATTGGACTCTAGCTCATCCATCCCCAAGATCGTGTCAAAATTCTTCATCTCCAAAGCATGAAGATCAACTAGAAAGATCTTATCTTCGAACGCAATCCTAAGGTGACGGTGTAGGTGTTCTATCCTTTCCGTCTTTCCCGAAGGGATACTAACTTCTAGAATCTAAGCGACTATCCTACCGTCCCCATGCTTCAGCAATTATAGAAAAAAAAATAGATATGCATGTGTGTTTCATTCCAGCAGCAAACCAGTTGTAAACAGGTATATCGTATACTGGTAACGTACCTGTCATCATCTCTACTCCTTCAGCGGCCTTCGGGAGCATAAGAGCGAAAGCCCGTGCCCTGCCTACCACTGGCCTCGAGTTTAGGGTTGTAGCTGGTGGGTTTCGAGACCTCGGACAGTTATTAGAGATATGTCCTGGCATCCCACACCGATAGCAACTTCGTGTCTCTGGTTGGCTTGGAGCTGTAACTGATCGGTTTCGAGACCTCGGGCAGTTAGTGGAGATGTGTCCTGGTACCCCACACCGATAACAACTTCGTGTCTCTGTCCGACACAGTCCTGTGTGTATCCTTCTGCATCTAGCACACAAGTTTCTGGGTTTGGGAGCGGGGAGAAGTGGCGCATTGCTTGCCCTAGGAAATTTGTTCTGGGCAAGTTCCTGACTTGGGCCAGTCCACTTCCTTTTCCCAGGAGTCGGAAAAACCTTCCGAGGAGATAGAGCATCCAAACTCATCCGTGAGGCAATCTCCTGGGCCCTCTCGATGACACTTGCGTATGTCATCTTCTCCTGCCCAACGAGAATCGAACTAATTTCTGAACGAAGGCCTTTCTCAAACCTTTGGGCCTTCTTGAGGTCGGTATCTACCATGTGTGGAGCATACCGACTCAGGTGATTGAATTGCCGCTCATAATCTCCCACAGTTGAGCTTCCCTGTCGGAGGTGAAGGAACTCTGTCTCCTTCTGGTCCCGATAATATTGAGGGATGAAATGACGAGAAACTATCTCCTTGAATTCTTCCCAAGTCATTCTTTCCCTCTGAGCTGGCAGTAGAGTCCGCTCGTATGAGTCCCACCAGTGACTCGCCTCATCGGTGAGCTGAAAGATGGCACAGCTGACCATTTGTTCCTTGGAGCACATTAGATGTCCAAACAATCGATCGAGTGACCTTAGCCACTCTTCCGCATCAGTTGGCTCTCCCTTCCCATCAAAAGTTGACGGGTTAAACCGCCGGAACTGTTCATAGATGAGATTCGGGTCAGTTCTTGCCGGTTGTGGGGCGGCTCGGGTTTCCTCAAAGTGTTGTGCTAAACCCCTTAGCACTGTAGCCAAGTCACCTACGTTAGTGTTCTCTTCTCGCTCCGGCTGATTAGCCGGCTGTGGTTGCTCCTCTCGGGGTCTTCCTCTTGACATAATTCTGTTACGATATATATATATATATATAAGTCGTTGAGATAACGCAATACTGTTATATGTAAGTAGATTAGCGCGTTACACATGAAGAGGCATAAACATATACTTATATAAAAAGTGCGAGAAAGTACATACGCGTATATACATAGAAACCTAATAAGGGTAGCCTTACACCATCCAAAAGGTGTATGTACACTATCTATGATATATTAACTACCCTACACAAATACATATAGAATACTAAATGTTCATCGTCTGTAATCTATCCCTCGACAGTCTCAGTGCTAGGGAGGGTGAACACTCGTGCCTGGCCTTCGAGTTGCAGCTACTGGTTTTCTGAACCTCTGACAATTAGCCGCAATATGTCCCGGTGCTCCACACTTGTAGCAGAGTCGGGTTCCATGGAGGCAGAGTCCCACATGCGACCCTCCACACTTGGAGCATGAGTTCCCTAGCGTAGGAGTAGGGAGAAGCGGAGCATTATTGGCCCGTGAGAACTTATACCGGCCAGGGCCTTGACTAGGACCGGTCCATTTTCTCTTTCCTTTCGCCACCTCCACCTTCTTGGATGGCTCCCTGTCTAAGCAGAGACGATAAGAGATCGCTTGGGCTCTTTCTGTAATCGCGGCATAAGACATTTCTCCATGTCCTGCCAGAATGGAGCCGATCTCCCAACGAATACCCCTCTCGAAGTGTTGAGTCTTTTTGGCATTCGTATCCACTAAATGGGGTGCGTACCTGCTTAATCGGTTGAATCTCCTCACGTATTCTTCTACGGAGGTGGTTTCTTGACGAATGCGTAGGAACTCTGCCTCTTTTTGGTCACGGTATGACTGGGGCAGGTATTCCTGTTTAATCAACTCCTTGAAGACTCCCCAGGACATAGCGCTCCTGAATTCCGGCGACATGCTCCTTTCTTGACTCTCCCACCAATAGCTGGCTCCTTTGGTGAGTTGTAAAACGGCACAGGATATCTTCTGCTCCTCTGTGCATGCCAAATGTCTAAAGAATTGATCCAACGTCCTCAACCACTCCTCAGCTTCGATTGGTTCTCCTTCTCCATTGAAGGTTGGCGGATAGAATTATCGAAACTGTTCAATGATTCGACTGGCACCATTTTCATATAATGGTGGCGGCATAACTTGTGCGGTCTCGTGTTGTCGGGCTGAGTCCTTTAGTACAGACTCCCCATCTCTCTTCACGGCGTTCACATCGTTTACGGATAGATTCTCCATCGATGGCTTAGTCCTTCGTGGTCGTCCTCGTGGCATATCACTCTATAGACGACATACGAAACTAACCCTTATAATATATCCTACTCATCGAGCAAGTATTATATTCCACAAGTATATCATAAATTTCCACACATGATCGTCATAGATCTCAAGCATCAAATGCAACTTTACGTATCACAGATATCCTCCCATGGTCTCCATAGACCTCAAGTATCAAAACCAACCTTATGCATTACAACCACGGACTGGGAAAACTCACTCATTAGTACACCCTGTTATAAACAAGAGTCCATGGTAGTTTCAACTTTTAGTCACACGATATCATCTCCTGCATACGGTCATACTCGCACACGAGCTCACGCTGCTGCAGTCAGCGGCTTTGTGGCGGTGGCTCAGAGCAGTATGTCGATTATAGTGACTTCAAGAGGTTTTCACAAAATCTTTTCATCGTGATTGTAATGACGTCAAGAGGGTTTTAACAATTTTTTTTTCCATCGTGAAACAGTATTCTTAACACTTCAGCAATTCTAAACAATTTGTATCATATCAACAAAGTAACACATATCAGGTAAACACTTATTCCGCAAGTATTACATTCAGGGGGTCACCTATGGAGAGAAGACAGTGCCTATCTGTGTCTTTTTGAAAATCTTTTCACGTTTTCAAATCCCACCTTTCTTACTTTTAAAAACCCGTTCCAAAAATCTTTCTCGTTTCCAAATCACACTTTCGAAATCGCGTTTTCCCATTTTAAAACCAGTTCGAGCAAGTTCTCAATCTTAGAACTGCTCTGATACCATCTGTCACGCCCCGAAATCTTTTAGTATTTTATCAGAGTTTTATCGTTGGGCGTGAAGAGAGAAATAGCAAGAGACGCATACACAACAGAAAGAATAAGCAAGAGACGACAGAAGAAAGAGGTAAGAGACGAAATGATTCTTTCACTTAACAACAATCGGCCTCTGCCGATAGCAATCAGTCTCACTACTGATAATGTACATCATACGCAGCGGAAATAACATCAGGATCTCTCGTTCACAGAATACTCAGAATATAATTACAAAACGTGAATAAACTTATAACATATTGTTTTGAAAATGTTGTGCAACACACCCTAAAACTCACAGGTTCAAAAGCGGCACCACCTCTCTCCATCTAGGGTTCATCATGCTCAACAGCTCCTATAGTGTGAGTACAGATTAAGGGGGTGAGTGCGTGGAATACACTCATGGGGAATGAAATCCGGCTCTTTTAACAATCAATAGATATCAAATACAGGAATGGTAACATTCAATCATATTATCACAGCACATAAAATTCATAGCATGTATTTCGCAACCCAACTCAGGTGCGGGTATCCCCCGTCTTATCCCTACAAAGCTCAGGTGCAGGTATTACCTGACTTACCCCTACAAAACTCAGGTACGGGAATCACCCGACCCTACAGAAACTCAGGTACGGGTATCACCCGACCCTACTCAATCTCAGGTACGGGTATCACCCGACCCTACGGAATCTCAGGTACAGGCATCACCTGACCCTACACAATATCTCAGGTACGGGTATCTCCCGACCCTACGGAATCTCAGGTACGGCATCTCTCCCGACCCTACATATGGATGAATGTGGACCCACATCCTTTCACAGTATATCATGATCATGTATTCAAAGCATATAATCACAACATTTAGTATTCCGCCAATCATGCATTAAATAGAGAAAACTGTAAACAGATAAAGAGATAGAAATTACCCCCACCTCGTATAGTGGTTACCACGTGAATGAGTACCGACGGATCAGATTTCACAAGCGAGTACCAAAGGATCCGATATCACAAGGCTCAACTCAACAAGTAGCCTACACAAGTTATGACGTTCATTAGATCCTTAATAAATTATAATTAAAGCTGTAAAAGACTCCGGCGGAGAAACGGTCGTTAAAAACGCGACGGATCGATCGATCTAATGATTGGAATTTTGGAGACAAGGCTGAAATTCAAATCTAAAGGTCTGAGATGATAGGAAATGAAATAAGGATCGCAACGCAAAAAGAATGAGCTCAATCGGAGTTGAAACGAGCTCAAACGGAGCATTTTAAGTTAAGGGGTAAAATGGTAATTTTGGTCAAAGGGTTGACTTTGACCGGGCCCACGACCCTCGGTCAATGACGTCTCGTCAGCGATGACTCGATACGGATGAACGACGGAAAGAAAACGAGATTCGGATCGAAAACACGGCGTCGGGTGCGCGTTGGCACCCGATGGGCGCGCACGGTGCGCGCCGGCACCCGGCACCCGACGGCTGCCGAGTTTTCTCGGCAGCTAGGCGCGACCCAACCCGGCTGGTCGAGTTTTCTCGGCCAGCCTCTGCCCAGGTTACCCGACGGTGGCCTGCTCGAGCAGGCCACTTCCCGGCATCGCCCGGCGCAGCGGCGCCGCCTCCAGCCACCACCACCTACCTCGCCGGATACCTCGCACAGCCGGCTACCACCTTCGGCCGTCCATCGCCGGATTCCGGCATGAATAGTGCCCGGAAATTACGCCGCAAAACCCTTCGATACCCCGTTTTTCCCAGATTTTCAACCCCAACCAAAACTCCGGCCGGCGACCTCCCGTCGCCGGCGACCACTCCCAGCCCCTCCGCCGGCGACTCCCCTTCGCCGGCAACCTTTCCCGGCCAAGCCAACACCCTAACACATCCATATACACTCACGCATGAAACACACACACATACACGTTCAACCTTGGCCGGCGGCCACCTGCCGCCGGCGACCACCAGTATCCACCGCCACCTTGGCCGGCGACTCCCAGTCGCCGGCCACCACCAGCCACCGTGCACTCAAACACACGCACACAGATGCACACACATACACATAGCGTAGGGTGTGTTTACACACACACCCCTACTGCCACTCTTGGCCGGCGGCCACCAGCCGCCGGCGACCTCCTCCTCCACCTCGCCGGCGACCTCCCGTCGCCGGCCGTTCATTCCCACACGGCGGCGCCACCATGCGCCGCCCCAACAGCATGCAAACACACTCACACACTAACACACCTACATACACACGCACATGCACAAATACATACATATATACATACTGTCCTTCTCCGGCGCCGCCACCCACGGCGGCGCCGGCACTCCAGCGTCTGACCACGACCTCCGGCGACCCCCGGCAGCATCTCCGGCGCGGTGGAGAGAGAAAGAACAGAGGAGAGAGAAAGGGTGATCAAGGGTTAGGGTTTAGGGTTTAAGAGGCTGTTTTTCGCCGTTTTCCGGCGAACGAGAAATCGGATTTGAAATCCGAGACCTATCCTAGATTCGTCTCGTCGAGACGAACGTCGTGTGCGAAAATCGTCCGATTCCGACAACGTTGAAATTTTCCGGTGACCGGCCGGCGGCGGCGATGGTGGCGCCGCCGACCAGAAAACAGAAAACGAAGAGAGAAAGAGAGAGAGAGAACTTACGAGTTTTCGGCGCGTTCGGCTCGTTCGGAAAAACAGTGAAAAATGAATCGGAGGAGCCCCTATTTATAGAAGTTGGAAAACACTATTCACGTGAAAATATCTCATCACTATTCATCGATTGAATTTTCCACGCTACTATTCACCGAAATATCTTCCGGTTTTCCGAAACCTCGTGTTTCGTCCTTTTCGTCGCCGGTTGAGCTACGGGTCTCCGATTGACCCCTAGTTCGTTTCTATCTTCTCGTTTTCTCGATATGTATCTACTGGTATAAAATTACCCTATGTTCCACGTCTAATAAAAATTATCGATCTAAACCTCGCATTAAAACACGTATCTGAAACGCACGAAATAAATTAAACAATTAAATCATACGCACAAAATTATTAAATCATAAGTTAAAATATTTAATTAATCAATTATGCTCATTTTGATCCGGGGCGCTACAATTTCCTTTATAGGCATTTTAGATCTTTATGATATATTCTTATGCCATCTTGGCTGATCTACTATATATAATAATTGTATTTTGCAGACTCATCTTATCGGTTTCTAGCTTAGTGACCAGTAGTTTGAGCTTAGAGACTTCTGCTCTGAGATTATTGCATTCTGCACTATAATATTTAAGATCTGAAAGTTTGTCTTTCAGTATAGTCTACTCACTCTTGAGCATCAGATTCTTCTCTTTGAGCTCCTCATGATCTGAGTTTATCTGCTCAAAGTGACCTATGATTTGTATAAAAAATTGGATCATGTTCAGCTTTCTCTATTAGAATTAACAAGGAATTGAGAGGATATCTCATCATCATCTTCATCTTCACAGTTTTTTGCCATCAGACATATCAGTGCTTCTTTATCAGAGATAGAACTCTCACTGTCACTCTCAGATGAGCTTTGTTCTCTTGCTTTTTTTTTGGATGAGCTTGCTGCTTTTAGTGTTTCCGCTTCTCCAAGAAGTGCTCTCAACTTTTGTTTCTCATCTCTCCTCTTTTTTCTTCTTTTCTTCCTTTCTTGCTCAGGTACTTATGTACTTGAGGATAGATATAGTTTTTTGCATAGTGGCCTGGTTTTCTAGAATTGTAACACAGATTAGAGGAAACAATATTTAACTGTGGGCTTTGATTTATTTGTGGGGTTGAAGGTTTCTTAAAGTTTTTTCCTCTTTTTTTGGTCTTCAGAAACTTTTTGAATTTCTTCAAGAGTAGTGCCATTTCTTCTTCAACATCTTCTACATGCAGCTCATTTTGCTTGTTGTTTGTAGTAACTTTCTCATTAGAACTTGCAGTGAGTGTAGTGACCTTGGTGTTAGATTCTTCAGCCTCATTTTCCTTCTATTGGTGTCAAACTCGAATGCTTTGAGATCCGAGAATAATTCAAAGGTACTTATTGTCTTCAAATCTATGAATACTCTCATGGTTATGGTTTTGTTGCCGCACTCAGCAGGTAATGCTCTTAGCACTTTGAGGTTTTTCTCCTTCTCATTGTAGTGTTTCCTCAAAGACTCTAACTCGTTTACAATGGATGTCAACCTCAAGTCCAACTCTTTTAGGGATTCTTTAGGCTTCATTTTAAATAACTTGAATAGCTGAGTTGTAGTGGATATCTTGTTATCCTTTGCGAGTTCAGTTGCTTCACACATATGCTCCAGCTTATCCCAAATCTCTCTAGTAGTTTTGTATGTCTTTATTTTGCTGAATGGTCCTTTATCCAATATGAGGAATAATGCATTTTTAGCAACATTTTCTAAGTTGGCTCTTTTTTTATCTTCAACAATATACTCATGTCTTGGTTTTACCAAATACTCTGCAGGAGGTGGTGCTCTCCTATAGTCAAGTACTGCAGCTCTTGTTGCCGTTGTAGGTGGTGCTCATGCATCAGAAGGTCTTTGGGCAGCTCCATCAGCTCCCTCATTGATTACTACTCCTTCTATTGATGTTTCCACCTCAATAATTACCGCTGCTACTGCATGTGCTACAACTTCTTCAGCTTCGACTCTCTCTCTTTCTCTCTACTCTTTTCCAAGGACAGGATTAGGCTTCATGATGATTGGTGGTCCTTCAGTGATGACATATCACATCTCGTCATGCATTGTAGAAAGATGTACCTGCATTCTAATATTCCAGTAGTCATATTCTTCTATGGAAAATATGGGTAACTTGTGATGTGATAGATCCATGATATGCTAAAGATATGAGACTTTGAAAAATAAATATGAAAATGGTTTTCACAACAAAAACAGGTGGGGACAAATGATACCTCTATCGAGTTTTGAATACAACAAAAACCCAACTTACTCTAATAACACTTGTTGGTCCCAAGTGGCACCGATGTTCAAATGGAGGTGAATGAACCTCTATCGGTTTTTGAAGTACTGCTTGCTGGGCTAGGATGCTGTGCAGCACTGTATTCTATGATAGAATACAACACATAATGAAGTACTACTTGCTGGGCTAGGATGCTGTGCAGTTTGCTGTACCAGAGTTCTTTTACAGTAGAAACTTTAAACTTTTGATAGAGTTTATTTTGAAAACTTTTTCTAAAGAATGAGTTTTAGGAAAAAATTGAATTCTATATAATATAATATAGAGTTTAACAAGATATAAGCATGAAGATGCTAAAACAAAAAGATAAACACACAAGGCTTATAGTGGTTCGAAGGTGATGTAATCCTTCTACCTCCACTCTACTCCTTCTTTGAGGAGGAACTTTGTTAAGCAAGTTTGATTTACAGGACTCGACCTTACAAACTATAAACTTAACAAGCTTCAACTATTAAGGTTCAATTTCCACACAGGTTGCTCAAATCAAACAAGCTAACCCACACAGGATCCTAAACTCACACAAAGTTATTACCTTAAACTCTTAAGGCTAAACACTCAACAAGGATCTAAATCATGTCAATTGAGAACACCACTAAAATTGTTGGGGATCTACATGGATCTATTCGGGTGTAAATTAATTAAGAATTATCATAAATCTAATCTTATGAATTAAAGAAATTAAATCAAATTAATTCATACTTTGAATAAACGATAAATCATACAAAACTCTAAACATACGGAACTAATGGATATGTATTTATCTCTTGATCGGAGAGATTGTTAGGATGTATACTATAAGCCTAGCTTTTGTATGAACATCTTTTATGGAATGAGAATCACTTTGGTCATATGTTTGCATTTTATATTTGTTATATATGTTTATGCAATGTCCAATTAATTTATATTATAGATAACTTGGTGTGTGGTGCCACACAGAAGATCATGTTATCAGTTTCTTATAAATTATAAATTGTAGCTCACAACCAAGATAGATTTGGACAAATCATCGGAATGGTTGTAGTGTAGTTTGGTATTAGTCTGTCTTGACTATAAAACTACACTAGTACACTTTGTGTGTATTGAGCAGGACCATTTGAGGTTGTTCGTTTTTATACTGACTATATAATAGAACAAGACCTCTGTTATTATGGATGTGTGTTCTTTTAATCCCTATATAATAACAGCCACGTATACACAATATTTGTTTCTTTAATTTGCCAATGAGTGAGATTTATTTATTAAATCAATAAACTCGGTGAATTGGGAAACAATATTGTCTATATGGTGTACTGTTGATTATAGAAGGAATCTGTGTCCTAATTATTTAGGATGATGATGTCCCCTTGAGGAGCTCATAAGGATTGTCATGTAAACCCTGCAGGTGGATTTAATCCGACATGATAATAAAGTTGAGTGGTACTACTCTTGGAATTAGATGTTAATTAATTAAGTTGTCACTAACTTATTTAATTAATGGACATTCGATATCTTAAACATAGGGAGATAAACGTGCATATAATAAGAAGGAGCCCATATTAAATATGGGATTGGGACGGTAGTTCAATAATAATTCTTTAGTGGACTGAATTATTATTGATGGGTTTAAGTTATGTGTTTGGGCCGAACACAGGATACTTAAGCCCATTAGGAGGCCCAACCCAATTCCTCCTCTAGGTCCCTGATGTAGCCTATATATAGCCCTTTCCATCAGTGTCTCACATACACAGATCACAAAAACACGTGATAGTGAGAGAGAGCAGAACTGAGTTTTCTCGAAGGATCGTTGGCCACGCAACGTTCGAGAAAGGCTGTAGGAATACATCAGAAGATCAAAGAGGTCTACAAGGGTATGATTTCTTTCCGCTGCGTATTATCTTTGGATCCCGATTCTGATAGCATAGAGCCGGTGATCCGTCGGTTCCAACAATTGGTATCAGAGCCACGGTGTCTGGTTCTATGTAATTGGATCGGTTAATTATTATGATCTTATGCTATATCATACGTTTTATATTCAGGTTGTATGATAGTAGGATTGCATAGGATAACTCGGTTTTGCAGGGTTACCTATATCCAACTATTATGGTCTGTGTGCATGTTAATGTATGATCTAAACCCTCGTACCTGTCGAGGTTTTTGTTTTGGGTTGGTTGCATGATTGTAATAGTAAAAACATGGTGGTTTGTCGTGTTAGGTTTTATGTTATTCTTGATTTGTTCTCGATATAATTCTGTTCGATCTCATATAGTGTAATCTGATCGTACTAGATTCTGTATAGGATTGGTAGATGTTCGAACTAGATATTATATATGATTGGTAGATGTTCGAACTAGATTCTGTATAGGATTCCTGTTCGATCGATACTTCTATTCGAACTAGGATTAGCGTTCGAAGGGGTTGTTTGATCAGATTGCCAGGTGCTGGAACAGTTCACTGGATGTTGTCGTTGATCAGGGTTCACTAGATTGGCGCTGATTCTGTGCAACAGCCTGCTGGATTCGCGTAACGGCCTGCTGGATTCGCTGGATTAACGTTGATTAGGGCAGGTCGATCCCCGCGACCTGACCGGGCAGGTCGATTCCCGTTTAGCAGGCGAATATTCGATCGAAGTGGCCATAATAGTTGGATTTATTTTATTCCATATTTATTGCCTATCTATATGTTTGTTGTATTATCAAGCATGCTTTTATATGTTACATGTTATTGCATGCTATAATCCTTCCTTTAAATAACTAAGTGGGAGAGGGATTTATTTTGAATAAATCCCATGGTCTCCATTACTGGTTTGTAAGTGATGCATTTAAATTTGCGCGTTGGTTTTAAGTGTCTTCCTCCATATCGGATGAGTTTGATTGCGGATCACTAGATCAAACTTTCTTTATGAATGATTATAGAATATTATTTAGGAACATGTCACCTTCTTCATCTGAAGAGACACAATCTTAGATAATGGACTTAGTATCAAGTAATGGTATACACTTAGGTGCAATTGATAGTATCCTCCCCATCGGAGTCATTGCTGTTAATTGCATGGCCAAATTTGAACCAACTACTAATTTTATTTATCATAAAGTTAGGTTGACAAGATAATAGAATTAATGGGTAAAACCTCCTCTAACGAATGTTTGAATTAGTATACGTCCACACTATCGTGGCATATGAAATTCACGGTGTATTGAGGTGTTGGTGAATTTAATTATATTGTTTGAGGGAACAATATAGGCTTTAAATTCTATATGTTATGACCTGTGTATTTATTTATTTATTTATATGATTCTCAGGATTTCATTATGTCTTTCAACCTACTTGCTGTTATACTCAAAGAAAACAAACTTACTGGTCCTAATTATATTGACTGGAAAAGAAACCTGGATATTGTCCTAACTGCTGAAGAGTACAAGTTTGTACCCATGAGCACTGTCCTGACATGCCTGATGAAAACTCTAGTGAAGAGGAGAAAGTGTATTATAGGAAGTGGGTTAAGGCAGATGAGATGGCGCGGTGTTACATTTTGGCTTCCATGTCAAATGTACTGCAACATCAGCATCAGGCCATGCCCACTGCCTATGATATGATGCACAATCTCAAAGAACTCTTCGGACACCAGAGTCGGGCTGCCAGACAGGAGGCAATGAGAAACTTAATGACGACCACCATGTCTGAGGGGACACCTGTGAGTGATCACGTCCTTAAGATGATGGCTCATTTGAATGAGATGGAAGTCCTTGGAGCTGAAATCGATGGGGAAACCCAGGTCGATATCGTGCTCCAAACACTGCCTAAGAGTTTTGAGCAGTTCTGCCTTCATTATAATATGAACAAAAGGATGTACTCCTTGGCGGAACTTCTGACAAAACTCAAATCGGTAGAAGGACTATTTCGTCAAAGTGCTCAAGCTTACGTTGCTGAAAATGTTTCTACTTCTAAGCTGAAAGGTGGAAAGAAGAAGAAGAAACAGAATCCTTCGGCGAAGAAAGTGAATGGACCTCAAAAGGCTGGGCCACAAGGTGGCGTGAAAAAGCCAAAGGGCAAGTGCTTCTCATGCAAGCAGCCTGGACATTGGAAGGTAGATTGTCCCAAGAAAAAAGAGAACAAAGAAGGTACATCTTATTCACTAATTACCGAAACATGTTTAGCGGTGTTATCTACCAGTACCTGGTGTGTAGATACGGGAGCCACTGATCATGTCTGCAATTCTTTGCAGGGGTTCCAGAAAACCAGGCGACTTAGTGAGGGCGAGATTACCATCTACATGGGCAACGCTACGAAAGTGGCGGCTGTTGCAGTGGGAGATGTTTATTTATCTTTTGATAGGAATAAGACTTTGGTTTTGAGGAATTATCTTTACGTACCTAGTTTTAGAAAGAACTTGATTTCAGTTTCTAAATTATTTTTGGATGGATATTCTGTTTCTTTTGATGACAAAGTGGTTGTCAAGAAAAATAGGGTTATTATCTGTTCTGGTACGTTGGTTGGCAATTTATATACTCTTAATCCAATAACTCCTACGATGCAACAAATGGAAATTAATAATACATCTTCTAACTCAAATAAGAGAAAAAAACCTTCTAAAATGAACCAAACATATCTTTGGCATCTAAGATTAGGTCACATTAACTTGAGTAGGATTCAAAGATTGATAGCCGATGGACCTTTGAGTTTATTGGAAGTGGAAAACTATCCGACCTGCGAGTCCTGCTTGAAAGGAAAAATGACCAAGAGGCCTTTTAAAGCCAAGGGGTATAGAGCCAAAGAAGTGTTGGAATTGGTTCATTCTGATTTGTGTGGTCCTATGACTATCCAGGCAAGAGGTGGTTTCGAATATTTTGTCTCTTTTATAGACGATTTTTCGAGATATGGGTATATTTATTTGATGCGCCGCAAGTCTGAGTGCTTTGATAAATTCAAAGAGTACAAGACTGATGTGGAGAAGCGTCATGGTAAATGTATCAAAACGCTACGATCTGATCGTGGTGGCGAGTACCTCTTAGGAGAGTTTATGAATTACTTATCAGAGGCTGGGATTCAATCCCAATTGTCTGCACCTGGTATACCCCAACAGAACGGTGTGGCAGAATGAAGGAATAGAACTCTCATGGAAATAATTAGATCGATGATGAGTTATTCGAAATTACCGAATTCGTTTTGGGGATATACGCTGGAAACGGTTGCGTACATTCTAAACTTGGTACCTTCTAAAACAGTACCCTCTACTCCCACAGAATTGTGGAATGGGCGTAAGCCTAGTCTGAAACACATTCGGATTTGGGGTAGTCCAGCACATGTGCTGAAAGGGGATGCTGATAAGTTGGAATCTCATACGGAAGTTCGGTTGTTTGTGGGCTATCCTAGAGGAACGAAAGGTGGTTTGTTTTATAGTCCTAAAGATCAGAGGGTAATTGTTAACACGAATGCCTGATTTTTAGAAGAGGATTATGTAATGAACCACAAACCCATGAGTAGAATTGTTCTAGAGGAAATCAGAGGGGAAACGCCTACCTTAGTACCACCGGTACAAGATGAGATACCACAAGGGTCTGCACCATGTGTCACTATTGATATGCAATTACCACAAGTGTCTCGTCGTAGTGGGAGGGTTGTTAGACAGCCTGATAGATTCATGTTTTTGGGAGAGTCTTCGGACTTAGTACTTGGTGAACATGAATCTGATCCTTGGACCTATGATGAAGCACTCCAAGATAAAGATGCAGAATCTTGGCAAAAAACTATGAATTCTGAATTAGAATCTATGGATTCTAATCAAGTCTGGGAGCTAGTAGAACCACCAAATGGTGTAAAAGCCATTGGATGTAAGTGGGTCTACAAAAGAAAAAGAGGATCAGATGGGAAAGTAGAAACTTTCAAAGCAAGGCTTGTTGCGAAGGGGTATACTCAAAAAGAAGGAATCGATTATGAGGAAACCTTTTCGCCGGTAGCCATGCTTAAGTCTATCCGGATTCTTTTGTCTATTGCTGCTCATATGAATTATGAGGTTTGGCAAATGGATGTCAAGACAGCTTTCCTTAACGGTAGTCTTGAAGAAAACATCTATATGAAGCAACCAGAAGGATTCGTTGCAAAGGGTAAAGAGCATCTTGTGTGTAAGCTTAATCGGTCCATTTATGGACTGAAACAAGCTTCGAGATCTTGGAACATCCATTTTGATGAGGTAATCCAGTCTTATGGATTCATTCAATGTCCGGATGAGTCTTGTGTATACAAGAAGAGTGACAGAAACGTGGTGGTATTTCTTGTATTATACGTAGATGACATCTTGCTCATTGGCAACAATGTCAAGGTGTTGTCAGACGTAAAGGTATGGTTGTCCAAGCAGTTTGATATGAAGGACTTGGGAGAAGTTGGACATATTCTTGGGATCAAAGTTATAAGAGATCGCAAGAAAAGAATGTTATGCTTATCTCAAGCTTCGTACATTGATACCATTCTAGCTTGTTTTAGCATGCAAAACTCCAAGAAAGGTTTTCTACCTTTTCGACATGGAGTACCTTTATCTAAGGAGATGTGTCCTAAGACACCAAAGGAGATAGAGGATATGAAGGCAGTTCCTTATGCTTCGGCCGTAGGAAGCCTAATGTATGCAATGCTATGTACGAAACCAGATATCTGCTTTGCCGTGGGCATGGTTAGCAGATATCAAAGTAACCCAGGACAAGGACATTGGACTGCGGTAAAGCATATTTTAAAGTACCTGAAAAGGACTAGAAATTATATGCTGGTTTACCAAGCAGATGATTTACTTCCTGTGGGTTACACGGATTCTGATTTCCAATCGGATAGGGACAACAGTAAATCTACCTCGGGTTATGTGTTTACCTTGGGAGGTGGAGCCATAGTATGGAGGAGTGTTAAGCAGAAATGCGTTTCGGACTCAACCATGGAAGCTGAGTATGTGGCAGCCTCTGAGGCAGCCAAAGAAGTTGTATGGCTCAGAAACTTCATGATGGACTTAGAAGTGATTCCTAGTTTGCCTAAAGCTATCATAATTTATTATGATAACAGTGGTGCAGTAGCAAACTCGAAGGACCCACGAGCCCATAAAGCAAGCAAACACATTGAGCGCAAGTACCACCTAATACGAGACATCGTAAAATGAGAGGAAGTTGTTGTCGCCAAGATTGCATCAGCCGATAACCTAGGAGATCCTTTCACAAAGGCCCTTCCGGTGAAAGCCTTCGATGAGCATGTTGAAAGAATGGGAATCAGATGTATGGTAGTATAGATGACAACATAGTCTTTTAGTATAAGTGAGAGATTGTTAGGATGTATACTATAAGCCTAGCTTTTGTATGAACATCTTTTATGGAATGAGAATCACTTTGGTCATATGTTTGCATTTTATATTTGTTATATATGTTTATGCAATGTCCAATTAATTTATATTATAGATAACTTGGTGTGTGGTGCCACACAGAAGATCATGTTATCAGTTTCTTATAAATTATAAATAGTAGCTCACAACCAAGATGGATTTGGACAAATCATAGGAATGGTTGTAGTGTAGTTTGGTATTAGTCTGTCTTGACTATAAAACTACACTAGTACACTTTGTGTGTATTAAGCAGGACCATTTGAGGTTGTTCGTTTTTATACTGACTATATAATAGAACAAGACCTCTGTTATTATGGACGTATACACAATATTTGTTTCTTTAATTTGCCAATGAGTGAGATTTATTTATTAAATCAATAAACTCGGTGAATTGGGAAACAGTATTGTCTATATGGTGTACTGTTGATTATAGAAGGAATCAGTGTCCTAATTATTTAGGATGACGATGTCTCCTTGAGGAGCTCATAGGGATTGTCATGTAAACCCTGTAGGTGGATTTAATCCGACATGATAATAAAGTTGAGTGGTACTACTCTTGGAATTAGATGTTAATTAATTAAGTTGTCAGTAACTTATTTAATTAACGGACATTCGATATCTTAAACACAGGGAGATAAACGTGCACATAATAAGAAGAAGCTCATATTAAATATGGGTTGGGACGGTAGTTCAATAATAATTCTTTAGTGGACTGAATTATTATTGATGGGTTTAAGTTATGTGTTCGGGCCGAACACAGGATACTTAAGCCCATCAGGAGGCCCAACCCAATTCCTCCTCTAGGTCCCTGATGTAGCCTATATATAGCCCTTTTCATCAGCGTCTCACATACACAGATCACAAAAACACGTGATAGTGAGAGAGAGCAGAACTGAGTTTTCTCGAAGGATCGTTGGCCACGCAACGTTCGAGAAAGGTTGTAGGAATACATCAGAAGATCAAAGAGGTCTACAAGGGTATGATTTCTTTCCGCTGCGTATTATCTTTGGATCCCGATTCTGATAGCATAGAGCCAGCGATCCGTCGGTTCCAACAAAGACACCATTGAAAAGATTAGTAGCTTCAACCCAAACACCTTCGTGAGTATTCCCAAAACCCAAGCTCGTAGATTTAGTGAGTAATCAAACGAACTCTTTAACTCTTTTAGAAAGAATTAATTTCTCACTTTTGTTGCTCTTGTATCAAAACAACACTCTCGTATATCTCTCTTGGGACTGAAAAATCAGCCCCTATTTATAGATAAAGTGGCCGAAAATTAGAAGCTTGGAAGAGAAGAAATATATCCCTTGGAGAAGAAGAAATATATCCTCAAGATTTGATCTTCTCATATCTTGCATCAATATATGGAAAGATTTGATCTCCACGTATTTAACAACAATATATGGAAAGATTTGATCTCCTCATATATAGCAACAATAATTAGTTCTTATCTTTTAACCACCTTAGTTAGATGAGCTTTTATTGGGCTACTCAAGGGGCCTATAGGAGATTGGACCTCCCAATGGGCCTAGAAACAAATATTGAGTCGTAATATTATTCTAGCTCATTAATATTAATTCATTCCACTATAGAATTAATATTGCACTATCCATCCCAACCCATATTATGAAATATGGCTCCCGGTTATTATTTTCGGTGTTTAAGATCCAATGTCCATTAATTAATTTAAGCTACTGAATGCTTTAATTAATTAATATCTTTTATTCCTTGGGAAAAGACAACTCAACTTTATTATCATACCGAAAATTAATCCACTGGCCAGATTTGATATGATAATATATACAATTAATTATATACAATTCCAATTAAGTGACTGAAATTAAGAAATCAATAACCATTGAGATCTAATTCTTCCTTCCAAGTCAGTCTAGAAGAATTATATCATTATAGATCCTATTCAGCACATCAAATGTACTAGTGTAATCTCTTGGTCAAGACAAACCAATCCGAGCCTTACACTTCAACTTCTACCAATGGATTGTTTAATTCCATCTAAGTTGTGAATTTTACTATACTTATTACAAGAATCTGACAATGTAATCTTTTGTGATCTTCTACACACCACATTGTCTACAATGTATAGTGTATTGAACATATATGCATTTAAGTAAATAACATTCATAATATTTAATGGAAAAAGTGATAAAAGATTTATTCTCATAAAGCAAGAATTAGTTTATATATAAAGTAGCATTAATAACATATTTTTTAGTATATCCCTAACAATAACAACCTAAGCACACATCACAAAAGTTAAAAGAATATTGGTTTTCTTCAATTGGTGCTTGAAGCATCCTTGATGAATCTTAAGCTTGAATGCTTTAAGGTTTGACTGCTTCTCTTAGAGGTTGACTGACTAAAATCTTAGAGTGAATAGAGGTTTGAAAGATAATTCTTTGCTTTGAGAGCGAGTGTTCAATGTTTCAATAGTTGTTTCAGTCAATTCTTCCTCTATTTATAGGTGAAGAGATATGTCCGTTAAAGAGAGACATATCTCTTTGAATTTGAATTCTCTTCAAATGTTCTTGAGATTGCATTAATTACCTTTGAAGTTTTGGATTTAATTTTCTTGTCTTGCTCTCTAGGCTATTTAATGTGGCTATACTAGGTTGCAGATTTGTTGCAATCTGTTAGTCCACATCTCGATAGATTACTAGTTCTCGGTACTGCTTTATCAATTTTTCTGTACTGGTTAGTTTTGAAGACACACTTCCTCGGACAACACTGATCTTCCTCGTACTATATTATTGTGTGTGAATGTCCAATTATTCTTCCTATCTTCATTTGATTATTATGCAGTACTTACAGTTTCTGCAACCTTTGTAGTAATGCTGCATTCTGTTGGTTTTTTAAATTCTATTCTCGTATATGAATACTGTATTTCACTACTGCTTTCAATATTGGTCTTTCTTGCTGCTAATAGAAACTTTCTTCTTGATCAATTGGCTACTGAATTCCGAAATCCTTTATTCTTCAACTCAACTTTTAGACTCAAAACTATTTTAAGTTTTACTTAAACAGTATGAAAAATGGGGTACTCTAATTTTCTATTACATTATTGTTTTGTCTCATCAAAATTTGAACATAAAATTCCTAACATCATGCAAAAAAAAGTTTGAGATGAGCATGATGGGAGAATTAAATTTCTTTCTAGGATTGTAAGTTAAGCAACTTGACAATGTGATTTTCATCAATCAAGTCAAATACACCAAGGAGCTGATGAAGAAGTTTGGTGTGGAGAATGGATCAGCAGTAAGCATTCTATAGCTACATCTATAAGCCTTGACAAGGATGAAAGTGAAAAAGATGTTGTTACCATAAAATACAGGATGCTAATTGGGTTTTTATTATATCTTACAAGCAAACAAGGTATTATGTTTGTAGGAGGAGTATTATGTTTGTATTATGTGCTAGATTTCAAGATGCACCAAAGGAATCGCATCTTACAGCAGTCAAAAGGATCATAAAATATCTCAAAGAAACTCAAGATATTGGGTTATGGTATCCAAAATAAGGAGGATTCAGTCTGAAGGACTATTTAGACTCATATTTTACTGGATGCAAGATTGATAGGAAAAACACGAGTGGAATATGTCAATTTTGTTGAAATATATTGGTGTCTTAATTTTACCAGAAGTAAACATTATAGGCTACATCAATGACAGAGGTATAATATGTTGTTGCAGGAAGTTGTTGTGCGCTTATCGTCCAGATACAACAATATTTAAGCGATTATGGTATAGAAGAAAGGGAAACCCCTATTCTCTATGATAATACAAGTGCAGTAGCTATCACACATAATTGTGTATTTCTCTCAAGAACGAAACATATTGATATCAGACATTATTTTAGAGATTACGTTAAAAAGAAAGACATTATTTTGGAGAAAGTACATACTGATCTAGAGCTAGCGGATATATTCACAAAAATCCCTATGTCAATTAAGGTTCTCTATGTTAAGGATTGAACTTTGGATTACCACATTATGAGGAAAACATCGAAGTGTTGAAGACTTTAAAGTTATAAGTATGAAGAAAGCACAACAAGTGGAATATTGTGTGTATGAAAGATACAACGAAAGTGTATGTAGAAAAAGTTCAAATTATTAACACATTGTATTTGGTAAGATATATCAAATGAAACTTACAAAAGTCGCATAATATAATTGTTAGATACAACATTTAAGATGAAAAGTATTTATTATTCTGAAATCTCGTATCGACATTGTAATTCAAATATTAATCAATTGAGCAACAAAATCATAACCTCGCATTAAATGTAAATTTTGCTTTTTCAGAAGTTCAATAGTCACAGACTTCTTTTAAAGCCTTAAAGTTTTTAAATTTATAAAAAAGACCCTTCATCTTTTTATTATAATTGTTAGATCTAGCGCCCTTTGCACGATCTTTTAATCTCAGTCATTGATTATGGGATTACCTTAAGAGTGATAAAATTGTTTATCATCTTCTTCGATGATCATCACTCATATCTTTCAAATTCTATCTAAATGGAAAATCTATCTCTCTCTTAAAACCCTACCTCTCTCAAAGAAAATTCTCAAGCATTCTGAATGGTAGTAAGAAACACAATCATTTTGGAAGTCTGTCTGATCAACACTTCATCAATCCTCTTCGAGTCCAGCATCTATGATCAAGAATTGATGTAGGAGATCTAGAATTGTCTGGAAGACACCAAGATCTCTAACCTTGTGATGACACGTTATGCAAGTTTCTTTGTAACTTTTGTGCAACATTTTTATACGTTTGTTAGACCATCTAAAGATAAAAAGAGTATCATCTTCATGATTTCTGCTGATGATGATACTAAGTACTCCATAACTTCGTAAATCATCTCTGAAACCTTTGGTATGTCAAGAGAATGTATCACTCCCTCATAACTTGAAAAATATTGTGACAAAGCTACTGAAGAAATATGGGAGAAGTTCAAGCTGCAGAACATATCTAATGATACGAAGAAAATGCAACAAAGAAAATATTCAAGCTCGAATATGAGCTTTTTCATGATATCTATGCTTACTCCATTGAAGAGAGATGTGAAAGTTATGATAACTGCAACCATGAAATGAGAAAAAGATTGACTGGAGCAGTTTTTTTCTGAAAAGGATATGGGAAGAAACTAATAAATCTACGCCTAAAAGAAGCTTTAGGATATCCATCTACTCGATTCTCTACAAAATGGGTATTGGGCTGATCGATGTTATGCCCATTCCTATTGGTAAATTTCTGAGAAAGACATAAGGACAACATGACAAAGAAGAAGGATGGAGATATGAACGTAGATGAGGTTGAAATAAAAAAGAGAACAAGAAAGCGTACTGTAATTTTGTTGGTTACAGAGAAAGCTCACACTCTTTCACCTGCTGTAAGCAATGATGCTATAAGTACCCACTGCATTGGTAGATTACAGTGGTACAAAAGTTGAGAAAAAAAAAAGAATGGTGAGAGCAAAGTCTACGAAGTTGAGAAATAGGAAAAAAACACACTCCCAACTAAGAAGAAAGATGATCAGAAAGTTGATGGTTCCAGCTCTGAAGACGAAGATCTTTTTTAATTAGAAGAGTCAGAAAAATAGCTGAACCTGAACCTATAAAGGTTCTATCAGGAGAGGTTAAGCCTAAAGGAGAAGTTGAACCTGAACCTGAACCTGAAGTTGTACAACAAGTTAGGAATATGATCATGCCAGATAGAAAGAAAAACAGAAAAAAACTTATTAAGTAGAAGAAGAAAGAGAAGCTTGCTAGAGCCAAGCATGTAGCAACTGTAAGATACAAGGATATAACTGCTCACAAGTCAAAGGCCATTATCAATCATATGTCAAGGCCTGATTACACTCGGTCTATTAGAGAAGTCACTGCCAATAACTTTCTGAGCCATACTGCCGAAAAAATCCTCTATGATTTCAAAAGCAAATATCATTTATAGAGGTCTATGAGGTTGTCGGAATGAGAGAAGTCGCTGAAATGGGCAGAGTTTCTACATGTTTGAAAGTTCGTCTTCAACTAAATTCAATCCAAAAACATTATTCAGATGTTACAACCTAGGCTTTACTGCTTTCTTAAGACAAAAAAAAACTCCAGGAGATCCATAAAGCTCAAGAGGATCTACAAGTAAGAGAGGTGTAAAGAAGAATAGAGGCAGATGATGCAGAAGTGAAGACATCTCCTGATGAATTCATAGTAGAACAACCGATGATAGCACAAGAAGAAGATGGCGTACAGATGACCCTAGCCCCTGCTGTAGAGGCTGAAATGACCTTAAGTGAAGTAGAGATTGGTGAATAACAGATGGGACACCTGGGAGTGGAAGAAGTAAATGAAGCAATATTGTAGCTTGCTATGACTATAAGAAGAATCGAGATAAGAATGCAAATACCTCGCAATTTATAGACTTAAGCTAGTGAAAGAGGCTCGGGAGTAAACAAGTTTGATTCACCTATTTTTGATGTAATAGTTGCAGGATTCCCACCAATCGTTGCTTTGGACTCTATGGTCATGGAATAAGAATTGTAGGATTATGGTTATTCCTATACTCATAACCAGAATATAGCAACTCTTGCTACATCTGAGGGGGAACCATCTGAAATCATCAAAGGAGTTCTTACTGACCTGGCAACAGAAGGAGCAATCTCCAATGATGAAACCACGGAGGAAGTTGCTAAGGCAAGACTCCATATACTGGTACAACTTGCAGTGCAAAATGTTGTTGTAATTGAAAATACAACAGTTACTTAGAATACAACATGTCGAAGATACTACTGCTGACAACAAAGTTGACAATGAATTTTTTTCTGAGTACGAGCATATCATCACAGCCACATACAATGATGTAAGAAATCCTTGAAGTAGCAACCAAAATTGTTGAATTGGGAAAAGTTGCTGAGAACAACTCAACAAACCTGCTCGAGAGGCTGATGTTGGCCTAATTGTTCAGATGGTGCTTATGTTGAAGACCTCAAGTGAGGCGGCTGTTGAGACAGTACTCACAGAAGATGCTCTAAAGACCTCTAAAGGATCGACTATTGATAAAATATCCTTTGAAAAAGATCCTAAGAAGACATCTGGAAAGTTGGTTGTTAAGACATTAGTCTCAGAGATAATGGAGTCTATTGTGGATAAAATACAGAAAGAGTCATCTCAAAAGAAGATTGATACTGCATCAGAAGCTGTCAATTCTAACAGTAATCTAATTGATGTAGATTTTTTGCTAGGACAGAATGCAGCTGATGATAAAAATACAACACTAGTCCAGGATACAATAGATGTAAATGATACAACTGATCCCTCAAATACAGTTGTCCCCAAAGATAAAGATGCTCAAATTACAGCACCTGACCAGGACCCAAAAGATGGTGGAGATAAATCATTAGATGATTCAGATGATGACAATAATAATGATGATGATAATGAAGATCTGGCCATTTAGATAGTTGTGTCCATTAAAAAGACAAAATCAAAAAAAACTAACAAAGAAAAAATGAGACAGGCAGAAGCTGAGCTAATTGAAGAAGAGCTGATGGAATCTGCAAGACAACAATCCCTTGCGAGTATAGAAGTTTTTGTTCCATATGTTCAAATCTATTACCAAGATCAAGGACATCCTTGCTGTCATGCCCCGTTTTCTTCGCACTTAAAAATATTAGAGTTTTTCATTTTGGGGCATGAAGAAAGAAAGGGAAAGAAGACGAACATGATATAAAATAGAAAGAAAAAAAAGAGAGGATAAGAAATGGTACACTTGAAACATCGGATACAACCGATAAAATAAAGTTTGAAACCTTACGCAGCGGAAGTAGACTTTACATGATGATAAAATTCCTTCGGCACAAGGCCGGAGGAAAACATAGCAGCAGAAAAACATTAGGATCCTTTACAAAGAAGAAAAATAGTTTAATTTTTACAAACGATCAACATAGCTTTGAAAGACAAATCCGGAGAAAGGACATAGCTCATAAGACACCCCTCTCTCTACGCATCATGAATCTCTTCATCTCCTGTAGGGTGAGTACAGAATAGGGGTGAGTACGTTGAATACATTCGTGGGAATACTTTCCATGTTTTTAACAGTTATTAGATAGGTATAACAAATCAAACATACACAAGTTTGGCAAATAGACACAGCATATAGAATGCATAGCACATAACTCTAAGAACACACGGCTCTAAGAGCACTCAACTAACTCGGTGCTTTTTACGGGCCACCAGTCCATCCCTATCGTATGGTGCTTTTTACGGGCCACCAGTCCATCCCTAACATGAATTTGGACATCCGTCCTCATTTATCATATTCATAGCATATGCATATACATAGTAATCACAGTATGTAATCACAGCACGTAGAGTTCAACAGTACATATATCAAATATGGAAAGCAATAAACATATTGAGTTTAGAAGTTACCCCCACCTTGTTCGGTGGTTACCACGTGAGTAGCGAGTACCAAAGATCAGATAACTCAAGGCTCAATCCAACAAGTAGCCTACACAATTACGGTGTTTCTTAGATCCTTAATAATGTATAATTAAAGTTGTAAAAGACTCCGGCGGAAAAACGATCGTTAAATACGTAATGGATCGAGAGATCTAAAGATTGGAGTTGAAAAAATGAGGATGGATATTCAGTCCATATGACTGAGATGATAGAGAATGAAATTTGGGTCACGATGGAAAAAGAATGAGCTCAATCAGAGTTAAAACGAGCTCAAACGGAGCATTTTAAGTTTGGGGGTATTTTGGTAATTTTGGTCAAAGGGTTGACTTTGACCGGGCCCACGACCCTCGGTCAACAACATCTCATCGGTGATGACTCGATGATGATGTATGATGGAAAAAAAGGGGTTCGGATCGAAAACACAGTGTCGCGTGCGACAGGGTGCACGCGCACCCGGCGTCGGGTGGAAAAACCCGGCGGCCTCGGCAACCTCTCGGCAGCTCGGCGTGTGTCCTTCGGCAGCTGCCGAGTTTTCTCAGTAGCATCAGCAACTTGTCTCGACGGCTGCGGAGTTTTCTCGACAGCTCAGCAACGTGTCTCGACGGCTGCCGAGTTTTCTCGACAGCCCAGCACCCGATGCTCCCGGCGTTGCCCTGCTCGACCAGCCACCTTTCTGGCGCCACCAGCTGCGGCGGCGCCACCTTGTGCCGCCGTCTTCTCATCCACTGGTGAGCCTACACCGACGGCTACCACCTCCGGCGATCCCTTGCCGGATTCCGGTATGAACAGTACCGGAAAAATCCACCGCAAAACCCTTCGATACAACGCATGCAAAAACAAACCCTACACCTCCCAGCTCCGACCGGCGACTTCCAGTCGCCAGCGACCACTCCAGACCCCCGGAATACTGGCAGGCGACTACCAGTCGCCGGCCACCCCCTCTCCAACCACACACGCACCTATAGCAACAAAAAACACACACACGTACATATATATAAACACACACCTGAAAACACACCTGGAAGTCGCCGACCACCACTCTGTCACCCTCGTCGGTGCATCACCGGCGCCGGCCTCCAGTTCCCACACGGCGGCGCCAACAGGCGCCGCCCATAATAGCAACAACACACTCACACACTCTACACACACACACATGTACGATGTATCCAAACACAACCTGTTCAGCTCCGGTGCCACCACTCACGGTGGCGCCACCTCTCCGGCTCCGGCGAGAGGAGGAGGAGAGAGAGAGAAAACAGAAGAGAGAGAAAGGGTGGCACAAAACTAGGGTTTAGGGTTTGGAGATCATTTTTTGCCATTTTTCGGCGAATGAGAAATCGGAATTGAATTCCGAGACTTATCCTAGATTTGTCTCGTCGAGACCTATGTCGTATGTGAAAATCAGCCGAAACCGACAATATTGAAATTTTCCGGCCAACGGTGGCGGCGGCGTGCCGAAGGTAGAAAATCGGAAATAGAGAGAGGAGAAAGAGACTTACAAGTTTTTGTCGCTTTCGGCTCGTTCAAAAAAACGGTGATTTTCGATACGAAAATGCCCCTATTTATAGATTTTTCGAAAATACTATTCACCAAAAATATCCTAGTTACTATTCATCGATTGAAAAGTCTTCGCCACTATTCACCGGAAAAATCTTCATTTCTATTCATGGTAAATATCTTCTGGTTTTTCGAAACTTCGTGTTTTGCCCTTTTCGTCGCCGTTTAAGCTACGAGTCTCTAATTGGCCCCTAGTTCATTTCTATCTTCTTATGTTTCCATTTCGCATCTAATGGTGTAAAAATATCCTATGTTCCATGTCTAAGAAAATATTTCCATCTAAATCTTGCATTAAACACGTATCTGAAACACACATAATTAAATTAAACAGTCAAAAATAACACACATAATAATTCAATTAAGGGTTTAATATTTAATTAATCAATTATGTTTCGTTTTTGATCCGGGGCGCTACACAAAATCTGGTACTAAATTCTTTACAGGAAAGAGCATCTATTCAAGCTCATGTGTCTTAGAGTACAAATGACAGGCTATCCAATCTGGAGCTATTTATTGGAGAACTCAGAACTATCATGATCGAGCTTTTCCTCAACATATCCCTACTGATCAGCCAACAACAACATCTTCCAAAGCAACCCTATTGATGATGACAAAACGAGGGAAACCAAGAAAGCTTCTGGAGAAAAGAAGAATGATAATGTAGTAGAGGATGTGATGAAATCCTTAGATGAAGATGATGAAGATGAAGAACCTCTGGTAAGTAAGAAGAGAAAAAGATCAAGATCAGCACATGGTCAGAGCCCTTATCCCAGAAAAGAAAAGATGATAAAGATGAAGGAGGTGCAGGTATTAGGAATACTGCAACGAAAGCCACAAGCAGCGTTGCATCCAGGACAGCTGGAAGAAGAGATACAATGTGGCGCCCCGTCCCCCTTTTCAATTGGAAATAGGTCGTCACCCTTTACTAATTTAGGAACTAAAGAAATTATAATTATTTTCTAATATACAGCGGAAGACTTAAAATGAAGACACGAGAGCTATATATATATATATTTTTAAAAACATAACATATATACACATATATATCCAAATCTAGTTCTTTAAGAAACATGAACGAGATCAACAACTTACTGTATTTCCTTTGTAAATCATTTCTATAAGCTGTATCTAATTTTTGAACTCTTGTAACTTGTATTTCTAAATAATGATATAATCAAGTCACTGCTGATGGAACACGTTCAAAACGTGTGAGCTTCATGTATTTTTCTTTCTGATGTAGGAAAGCATGCTAGAAATATTTTCTTGAGTTTATATGCTGATAGTATCTACGATAGGTTGCTAGTATGACTTGACCAATGCATGAATACTCATTATACTCTGTAATCATATACATAAAAAATATGAAAACTAAATTCTATAATATTACTCTGAAATTGGCAATGAACTGCATAATGTAAAAGTTTTGTCATCATCAAAAAGTGGGAAATTGTAACACCCCATTTCAAGAAAACCTGCATATGCATATTTATTAAAATTGCTTTTAATGTTCATTTAAGAATGAGTTAAGTGTGAGATATTATATGACATTAAGTTATGATTTATGAGGTTATGTTTCGTTGTGCTTGTTTATTTTAAAGATTTTATGACATGTTGGTCTTTCCAGATTTTTAAGGGTTTTGCAGGATTGCTCACGGAAGAAACCGAGCTCGATTTCCACTCACTTGACACACATGAACGGAAGTAAAAGATAAGATGTTAATTAAATTAATTGAATAAAATGATTTAGGTTTATATGCTTTCTTTTTAGAAGGTTTTACTTATGATCTTATATGTATATTTATGAAATAAGACGTCTTACTTGAACGAGCATGCATTATAGGTAATTATTGAAATAACCGAAATGCTTAATATTATTATTAATTTAAGTATATATATGGAAAATTTAATATTTAATTTTATGCTAAGTGATTTCCATATTTGTGTGATTTATACATTATGCTATTATTTCTAGTCTTTACAATAAGGTATGCATGTATTTATACATATATGTTATATGAATATCAAAATATCAAGATAAATAATTAGATTAACCTTTATTTTTAATCCAAATCTTCCAAGATAAGTTTGCTACCTATGACTAAGTAATCTAGACTAGCCACCTCACTAATCTAATTGCAACATGCAAATATCTCCAACTTGCAACATGCAACTCTCTCTCTCTCTCGTTCTCTCTCTCAATCTCTACATAAGGAACCAAAGCCTTAGACAAATAACATAAGAGGAAAAAGAAGGCAAAGGTCAAATATACATCAAGTTCTACTTCAAACCCTAGAGGTATTATGGCTTAACTCTCTTATATCTTCATTAAATCTTATGATTTATGCTTTATACCTTAGATTAGAAGTCCAAAGATGTTCTTTGGCAATTTGCTTGGGATTATATGTTGTTAGAATGAAGAAACAAGTTGTTTTAAGAATAGGTTTAAAGATATGCTTTGTTTTGCTACTGTTTTGGTTATGTTCGAAAATCTTAGAAATTGAATTAAGATGAATCCTTTTGCTAGATTGAAATATAGGAAGTCAAGAGTATTTCTGTAAAATTTCAGAAGATTTGGAGTTGAATTCGATTTTATATGATTTTTCTAAGATAAGCTGTTCGGAGACAGTTTTTACCCTGTTTTCGGGTCTGATTCATGTATTTTTCTGGAACAGTTTACTTCGAATTTATGCATGATCTTTTACTATGTTTTAGAACCTGTTCTTAAATATGTGTAGGAATTTAGTATGTATTTTTTTGAGATTTGTACGATTTATGCCGAATTTTACAACAAAACCTGTTTTTCGCGTAGACGTTGTCATGTTTTCAGTTTTGTTCGAAAATTCATAACTAATTATTGGGATAGAATTTATAAGCCATGTTTTACTATGTTGTAGTAAACGTTCTTAGGAGTATGTAGAAATTTACTATGTCATTTTTAGAGTCTTGTACGATTTATGGTGATTTTTACCATAAAGTCCGTTTTCAGCGTATACTATGTTCAGTTTTCGGACAACTTAGGAAATTCATAACTGATTATGTGCACCTTGTTTTCGCTTGATATTTTTATATGTTATACTAAAAGAATTTATGTGGTTATATGAATAAGTATGTGATTTTATAAATTATCTATGATTTATTAAAATTGTTGCGACTTTATGTGTCATTCTTATCCTTCAAAATTGTTAGTGCTTAACAATTATATAATAAGTATGATGATGTATTCTATATTCTAAATCTCACCTAAATGATTTGTGTATGATATGATCATATTTAGAATTTAACATAAGGATCAAGCATGTATTGAATGAAGTATAACGAATGAGTATAAAATCTTATTAGTACATGTCTTTGGAGTGATTATTTGAATAGGGTTATTAATGATTATGCTTTAGGTTAAAGTAACCTAATATAAAATATGAAAGATTATGTTATACGATATAAGAGGCTAATCAGTTAAGTGTGTCGAGCACAGTCGAGACGATCGGTGAATCCGGAGGCAATCTTTGCACTATCAACATACAAGTGGGTAACTTCTACTCTCTACTATGTGTTGTTAATTGAATTGATAAGTTAGGTATGAAAATCTACGGTTAAAGCCGTAGTTATAACCAGTATGTAACTTTCATATTGGGCGACGACCTTAAGGGCAATAAAATACCTGGTCTATGTTTCACAAAATGTTTCTCAGGTGTGGCTAAGAACCACAAAATGTTTCTCAGGTGTGGCTAAGAACCACAAATGTATCTCAGGGTGGCTAAGAACCACATGTAGTACTTGCTTAATGATTTAATTACTTCAATGTATTAGACAGTAAAGTTATCCCACTGGGAGCCCTCTCCAGAGGTGTCTCATGATGTTACTTTTTATAATTTTTAGGCTCGGCAGATGATGACGTGGACGTGTAGCAGGCTGGGCTAACTTCTCTCTGTCACATTAAAATAGATATGCTAGAACCATGTTTCTTTTTCTTTAAAAAGCAATATGTTGTTAAAACGTGTATAGTATGTTAAAACGATGGGCCTAGACTTATCTTATGTTATATATAAGTTTTGTTGTGTAAATTCATGCAAGTCTTTGGTTCAAACATATTACTTAGAAATGTGGGTAAGACACGACTAGACTTGATTAATAGTCGATATTAAATTATATATATGTTATGTTCTAAAAAGTAAAAATTTTAAAACTCTCGTGTCTTCACTTTTAAGTCTTCCGCTGTATGTTATAAAGTCGTTATAATTTCTTTATTTCTTAAGTATGTAAAGGGTGACGACCTATTTCCAATAAAGGGAAACGGGACATTACAAAAATTGTTAGGAAATTTATGTTTATACTTTGATAAGATAAAACAACATTGTAATAGGGATTTAGAGTATCTCATTTTTCATATTGTTTAAGTGAAACTTAGATTAGTTTTTAGTCAAGAAAATAAATTAAAAAATGGAGGATTTCATAATTTAGTAGCCAATTGATCAAGAAAGAAGATATAGCAAACAACGAGAAAGGTCGCTACTGAATACAGCAAAAGAAAACAATACTAGAATAATGTAAGTAGAACAAAACAACAACGTAGAAAAGAGAAGCAAATGCAACAAGCCAATAGAAAGCTACATTACTGCAATAGTTGTAGAAATTACAAGTACCGCACCAGAATCAAAGGAAGACAAAAAGAATAAAATGGACAACTGCTAGAAGATAATCCACAAAAAAGAAGCTATGACTCTATGTTGATCACAACTCATGAAGTTTCCCTTCAGAATGTTGTCACTACTGTTTAGGCTCTTGTGAGAGCTTTGCAAGATTGTGAATTTAAGATTGGAAACAACGTCAATCAAAGTGACAAATCACATGCTCAATCCATAGAGAACTTAAGAAAAGATATGACGGAAATCCTTAAGAAGACACAAAACCGGATGAATGCTAAGTGGAACACTCATGCCCGTGAAAGGAAGAGACTTGAGATAGAAGCCAAAGTTGCTACGGATGGATATGCTAAATCTCTGAAAGATTTTCTAGATACTCTTCCAATGTACTCTCTTGTCCTTAATTCATTATAGCAAAGATCATCTAAACGAGAAAAACAATCTTAAAGTATTAATGACAAAGTCGGTAATCTGGAGTTGATTGTTAGACAACTACAAGATATCATGGTGAGAGGATATTGCTCAATCTGTATCAATTCCAGTTCATTCTAAAAGAACCCCCGTTGATGATGAAAAAAAAGGAGAAGATGAACAAAATAAAGATGATAAGTTGAACGCCACTGTTGATGAGTGTAGAATCCTTGGAGAAGGATGAAGATGATGATGATGAGTTGTTGACAAGGAGAAAACATAAAAGACCAACTTCATCTGGTCGAAGCCCTCAAGTAAAAAGAATGAAAGATGACGAAGGAGAATGTTGTACTGGCGTTGTTGCATCTATGGTTGTTAGCGCTATATCCAGAACCTCTGTAAGAAATGATATAACAGCCCCACCTGCTCAACAAGAAAGAAGAAGTGCAAGATAACAACAAAATCAGAAGAGCAAACATTTAAGCAAAACTGCTATTTTAAGACTTGATGAGGAGAGGTGGGCTAGACACAAAGCTGAGAAGGAGAAAAGAAAAAGAGAAGAAAAAACCTGGATTCAAGGGCTTGAAGTTGTATGAGAAAAGAGGACAGTGTAGATAAAGAAAATAGATGATGTATTGCATCAATATCCACCTCAAGATGTCTCATGTCTTGATCCAGATCATGTTACAACAGAAGTATTTATTTTATTGGATGAAAGACCCTCAAAAGAAAATCATGCATGAGATCTGAAGTTGGTTGACAAAGTGATTCTACCTAAGGATAGAAACCAATCATTTAAATAGATCAATTTGTATAAAAGAGCTAAATACCTAAGATATTTCAAACATCTCAGCCAGAAGAACTGATTAAGAAGATATGATACATGTCTCTCTGCCTTGGAGAATATATACAAACTTGTCTAGAGAAGGAGAGCTAGAAACATAGAAGAAGAAGCTGATAAAGAGATTGAAACAAGGCAAGGAAGTGCCTTTTAGTGAGGATTTCTGGCTTTGATGGATTCAAATTCCAACGATCTAACATGTGTTGGAGGAGTCTTATCAAGAATCCATTATCAATTGGTGGAAAAGGACATCTAGAGAAAGAAGCATAAGATTAGAAGAAACCTCAACGAAGAGACAACTCTTTCACCAATAATTTTGAAGAATTGAAGATAAGAAGACTTGAAGACCAAAGACAAATAGCTTACTATATTACCCTTTGTATTATCTCTATAAGTTGTACTTACTTTTTGCTCGATCAAGTTCACAACTTGTGAAACCCTCTTTTAAACAAATTACTTTTTGCTCAATCAAGTTCACAACTTGTGAACTTTATGCATGTTTCTATTTTTTATATATAGTATTACATGATAGATATATTTGTTGAGTTAATGTGTTGTTAGTTAGGTTAATAAAAAGATGAATACAACTGTTTTCTTCCTTATGGTCTGATACCTTACATTCTCTGATGATCATGTTAGAATTATTAGTTAGCATTAGTTCTCTTATGCTCTGATACATATCTTATGTATTTTAGAATTATTTTATATATTCTTTTATTCATAATATACAATGTATAGTTATTAGGTTCTGTATATTCCTAATCTTATTAAAAGAGCAAGAAAGTATAATGCTTAGTTACTAACTTCCTCGCGATGAACTGCATAATGTAAATGTTTTGTCAACATCAAAAGAGGGAAAATTGTTAGGAAATTATTATTTAGATTTTGATGAAACAAAATACAAATGTAATAGAAAATTAGAGTACCCAATTTTTCACATTGTTTAAGTGAAAATTAGACTAGCATTTGAGTCTAAAGAATAGGTTGAAGAATGGAGGAAATAAAGATACAGTAGCTAGGAACTTAAGTGAAGAATTGCTGCAAGAAACAAGAAAATAGCTAGTGTAAGCTAGAACAAGTTACAACATAGAAGAGTTGTAAGCAGTAAAATACGAGGCACAATATGCTGTATAACTGCATGAAGACAAGGTTGTAGGAACTATGTCCTGCATTCTCAAAGATCGAAGAAACAAGAATGCAGTACGAGAAAGATCAAAAATAGTCCAAGGATTGATCACTTCAACGAGTTAAAAACTAACCAGTAGAGACAAGATGATTTTGGTAGTGCAGAAAACTAATAAGCAACAAACATGTGGCCTGAGAAACTGTAGAAAGTTGCAACCTAGTATAGTAGCATTTAATAACCTGGAGTGTAAGACAAGAGAAATTTAATGCAAGCCTTAAGTGACAATTAATGCGAGCTCTACAACTTAGAAGAGGATTCAAATCTAAGGGTTTTGTCTTTCTTCAACGGGCATAATTCTTCATTTATAAATAGAGAAAGAGTCGAATAGAATTACCATTAAAACTACAAATCTCTAAGCTCAAGCAAGAAAACCCTCAAAGTTCTAAGTATTCTCAAAGCTACAAGTTTCAGTCATTCAACCTTTAGAAGTAGTCAATAGTCTATAAAGATTCTGAAATCTCAAAGGCTACTTCTAGCACTATCTATTTGTTGCATCTATATATCTTGCCATACTGCATAAAACATATTGGCAAAGTTCATATTTCAAAAGGTTTTCAAATGAACTCTATCTATCAAGTTTACATTTCCATTGCAAGAACTCTTAGTTATAGTAAGTTGCACTACTTCATAGTGTCACGTCCCGTTTTCTTACATAAAAATTATCAGAATTTTCCTTGCGGGCGTGCAAGAAGAAAGGGTAAGAGACGTTTACTTAAACAGAAGAAGGAGATAGGAGACAGTTATCAAAAGAATGAGATAGAAGACGAACAGTATCATTATATATAAACCATCGGATACAACCGATTAATCAAAACCTTAGCAGCGGAAGTAAACATTCAGGATCCATCATCCATAGTATAAATGAGGTTATATTACAAAACGTGAATTATAAAAACATTATTTAATTGTTGTCTGACAACATAATTAAAATAAACATGTCTGGACAGGGCACCATCCCTCTCTTTCTAAGGTTCATCATGCTCGTCATCTCCTGTAACGTGAATTATAGAATAGGGGGTTAGTGCGTTGAATACACTCATGGGGATAAACTCCGCATCTTATAACATTCGACAGATATATAAATCAGAAATACGTAACAATCGGCACGTAGTCACAGCACGTAAAATATAAAGCACGTATCTCGTAACTCATCCTTTAGGTGCGGGAATTTCCCATCTTACCCCATAAAATGGTCTTAAATACTGCTGGTGCATTTACAGGACCACCAAACCTTCCAGGTAGTAGAGGAGGTAAGAGAGTTGTTTTTTACGGACCATAAGTCCCTCCGAACATGCAATGTGGATCGTAGTCCTTTCACAGTATATCATGAATATATAATCATAGCATATAATCACTGCGTTTAGTATTCCTCAGTCATGCTTTAAAATAGGGAAAACTGTAAATAAAGATTTAGAAATTACCCCCACCTTGTTCGGTGGTTACCACGTGAGTTACTGAGTAATAAATATCAAGTTTCACAAAGCACGATCCAACTGATAGCCTACATAAGTTACGATGTTTCTTAAATCCTTAATACGTATAATTAAAGATATAAATGATTTCGGAGAAGATACGATCGATAAAGACGAGACGGATCGGAAGATCTAAAGATTAAGGTTGAAGAAACGAGAGTGAAAGTTCAGTCCAATAGGGTGATATGAAAAAGGGTAAGATTTGGGTCGTAACGGAAAAAGAATGAGCTCAATCGGAGTTGAAACATTTTAAGATTGAGGGGTATTTTGGTAATTTTGGTCAAAGGGTTGACTTTGACCGGGACCCCCGACTCCCGGTCAACGACATCTCGTCGCCGACGACTTGATGATAACGTACGATGGAAAAAATGGGATTCATATCGAAAACACGGCGTCATGCGCTCGCGTTCTAACGCACCTGGCTTCGGGCATTTTTCTTTGTGGTCTCGGCAGCCTTGGCAGGAATGCGCGCGCCAGCACCCCGCATCCCTCGACAGAGTAGGCAGATGCGTACGTCAGCGCCCGACATGCGCGCCTGGCACCCGGCGTCCCTCGATGGACTCGGCAGCTGCGGTCCCAGCATGCGCACACGCTACCCAGCGTCATCCAGCTCCCTAGCTGCCACCTACTGCGGCAGCGCCGCCCGGTGCTGCCCCCACCTGGTTCGCCGGTGACCTAGCTCCGACCACCATCATTTTCGACCACCCCCACCGAACTCCGACATGAATAGTACCCTTCCCCAAACCCTTAAACACACACACGCACATGCTTATAACATACACCCTTCACACAGCCTTGGCCAACGACCACCCGCTACTAGCCACCCACCACCAGACCTCACCGGCGTATCACCAGCGCCGGCCAACAGTAACCATGGCAGCGCTGCACAGCGCCGCCCCTAACAAAACACAAAACACACACACACGATCACAAACACACATAACACAAACACACACACACTGTTACAGCTCCGGCGCCGCCACCCACAGCGGCGCCGCCCCTCCAACGTCACCCCCAGACACCTAGGGGGCCACTCCGGCGTCAGCTCCGGCGAGAAAGAGAGAAAACAGAAGAGAGAGAAAAGGTGATAAATCTAGGGTTTAGGGTTTTGAGGCGGTGTTTTTCCATTTTCTGGTGAACAAGACATCAGAATTGAAATCCGAAACATATCCTAGACTCGTCTCGATAAGACCTACGTTCTGTGAGAAAATCGGCCGAAACCGATAAAATCGATTTTCCAGCTCCGGCGGCTGCGGCGGCGGCGCATCGAAGACAGAAAATAGAGGAGAGAGAGAGAGGAGAATGAGAGAGAGACTTACGTGTTTTCATCGATTTAGGCTCGTTCGGAAAAATGATGATCTTCCGGCTCGAAAACACCCCTATATATAGATTTCCAGAAAAACACTATTCATCGAAAAAATCTTAGTTACTATTCACGGTAAAAATCTTGGGTCACTATTCATGTAAAAATCTTGGGTTACTATTCACCGTAAATATCTTTCGTTTTTTCGAATCTTTGTATTTTGCCCTTTTCTTTACCTTTTGAGCTACGGGTCTCCGATGGACCTCTAATTCGTTTCTATCTTCTCGTTTTTCCATTACGCATCTAATGGTAAAATTATAATCTACGTTCCGCGACTAATAAATATATCCATCTAAAACTTGCATTTATCAATGATCTGAAACACACGTAATTAAATTAAACAGTCAAGGATTAACGCACGTAATAAAATAACTCAATTAAGGGTTTAATATTTAATTAACCAATTATGCTTCGTTTTTGTCCTGAGCGCTACACATAGTGCTATAAGCTGGAACTGCATACTACGCTATAAATTGTCTAGGATATAGAGCAATAAGTTCAAAATATTTTCAAAAATCGATAGAGGTTCATTCAATCCCCCCTGAACTTTTGTGCCACTTGAGACCAACAATATTACCTAAATCAATTAATCTAATAAAAATAATTAAACAAGTAAACTAATTAAACTAATTAAATAACTAAATTAATTTAATTATTATTATCACAACTATATTATCATTACATTAAACTTAAACTAACCTAATTACATTAGAACTAATATTACATTATTAACAACATATACTAACATAAATGCATAAAAACCAACATTAAAACTAACATTGATATCACAATTAAACTAACATTAAACTAACATCTCACAACTATACTAATACATCATAATTAAACATAAACTAACATTACCAACATTAACATTAACATAAAACATAATATTAACATAATTAAACATATAAACTAACCTTATTACATTAAAGCTAATTCATATAAAACATATAATTACATATTTAAATAATTTTTTTACAAAAAAAAAGGACTTACTGACGGTATTTTCCATCTATAAATTTTTCAAAATTTTTTTGGGGGGAAAATACTCTTAATTTATTTCTTAATTTATTTCTTAATTTCTTTTCAGGAAAAGTGCTCTTAATTTACTGACTAACTTTTTGTCGGTAAGTTTTCAAGTTTTTTTAATTTTTTGCATAATTTACCAATGAAATTATTGATGGAAATTTCCGTTGGTAATTTTTACGACTTTTTTTTAATTTAAAATATCTAAAAAAATTACCAAGGAAAATTTCGTTGGTATAATTACGTCTATTTATTTAAAGAAATAAAAAATAAAAAATTTAAAAATTACCGATGGTAATTCTATTAGTAGATGTCTCAGTCGATTTACTATATTTTTGTGATATTTTTGTTGGTCTGAAGTGGCACAAAGGTTGGGAAGGGGTGAATAAACCTCTATTGATTTTTTAAACTTTTTTGAACTTGCAACATAGTATTTTATAACAGAATACAACATAGATTGCAGTACAACTTATAGGGCTAGAATGCAGCATAGTTTACTATACCAGAGTTCTTATGTAGTGGAAACTTTTGATAGAGTTTCTTCTGAAAACCTTTTCAGAAAGAAGAGTTTTAGCAAAACTTGAATATTGTATGATGCGATGTAAAATGTAGCAAGATACAACAACAGAAATGCTAAGACACAAATATAAGCACACAAAGGCTTATAGTGGTTTAAAAATGGTGTAATCTTTCTACATCCACTCCACTCCTTCTCAGATGAGGAACTTCGTTAAACAACTTGTTTTACAGGACTTCAACCCTTACAACTAACAATCTAACAATTTATACCTTTTAAAATTCAGCTTCCATATAAGTTGCTCGAATCCTATAGGTTGACCTATATAGGATCCTACTAACCCACACAAAGTTATTGTCTTGAACTTCTAAGGCTAAAGACTTAGCAAGGATCTAAATCTTGTCAACTTAGGATACCAGTTTTTTAGTTTAGGGTGTATGATCAATTTTTCAGTTATAGCTTCAGTCAAGTCTTCCTCAATTTATATGTGAAGAAATATGTCCATTTAAAGGAGAAATACTTCTTTGAATTTGAATCCTCTTCAAATGTTCTTGAGCTCGCATTAATTACTTCTGAATGATTGCATTTAATTTTTCTTGTCATGTAGTCAAGCTGTCATGAGGCTGTACTAGGTTGCAGGTTTGTTGTTGTCTGTCAGTCCACGTGTCGGTCTCTTGCTTCACTGACAGCTTTGTTTTTCCTTTCTACTCTTTTTCTGTCCAGATATTGAGCATTCCACTCTACATTCAGCTTATCCTTTACTTTAGTGGGCAGTTCTGCAAGCTCTCTTCGTAGTGTCTCCATAGATGAGACATGAGATTTATCAATGATGTTCATTTTGTTCTTTCTGACTATCTCCTCTAACTTTATTATTATGAAAGGATATCCAGTTCCAACAGGAGGGCTTACTCCTTCTTCGTCATCATCATCGTCAGATGAATCACTTCCATCACCTTCAGGATCTTCTACTAGTGTAACAATGATAGTTTTTTTCCCATTGGGAAGCAGATTAGTATTAGGATTAGTAATAGTTACTTTACTGCTTGCTGGATTCTGTTCCATCGAGGTTTCTATAGAAAAAGAAGAAGGATTAGTTAAAACAGCCTCTGGGTAACATTGATATCCATTTGTGAAGTTTCTGGCTGCAATTATCTTTCTTTTTTCAAACTATTCCCTTATATGTCCTCCACGAGTACTGTCTCAATAGTAACTGAGCCCAAAGTTTTCTCAAGGGATATTTTCTCAATAGTAATCCCATCAACATTCTCTTGCTGCAACGGAAATCCACCAAGAATTGGTTATCCTTCATGATTTCCGTTTCAGCTCTATATACAGAAATAATGTCTTGTTCAATATCTTCATGAATTACAGCATAGCATCTGCTACATTCTGATCGAGTTCAACATTTTGTACTGCTAACTGAGCCAGTACAAGGAGTCCTACCTCAACAACTTCCTCCATGGTTTCATCATATCGGTGATTTATTTATTAAGTCTTGTGAGGATTTCTTTGATCTTGACAGATGCTTCCTTCTCGAAGCATCTATTTTTCTATGTGCAGGGGAATCGCCATAGTCCAGCAACTCTTGCTCATTTGTCTCCATTACTCTAGGTTGACAATTGATGGCAAAACAGTCATGAAAAGTGGGGGAGTCATATGTCTCAATTCTACTCGATCTTTCCCCAAGTTGCAGCTTTCGAGGTGTCTGTCTTGGTCCTTCATCCACCTCAAGATGTGCCATCTCAGTTTTTGCAATCTCCAGTTCCGTAGGGTTCTCTACAATCTCAGTCGTGGGGTTCATCAATGTGTTGTCTTCCCATGCTATTATTAATTGTTCACCCAGTACTTTGATTTGCTTAGCATAAGTGATTTGCTCTTTTTCTATTGGAGCTCTGTGCACTCTCAGCCTTTCTTATGCTGCAGCCACTTTATTCAGTTTCTCTTCCGTATAGGAATCAATGAATCCTAGTTGAATCAGTTCTGGCCAAATCAAACACTATTTTCTATGTCCTGAGAAAATCTCTCCATGCTAACAACTCTTCTCCTCTGGAGAGACGCATAGTCCTCCATAGATGATAAAATCTTTCTAAGTTTGCATAAAATGACTTAGCAGAAGACTTAAGAAAGGTGTTCGTCTCATTTGAGCTAATGTATCAATGGTTCTTTCAGGAGTAGCCCATACTGCTAGCTGTTTTAGGGACTCTCCTGCTTCTTCTTCCATCTGGGATTCCTTTTTCTCCAGCTTTCTCAACTTTCTTATATATATTTCCTTCTCTTTCTTCTTCCTCATTTGTCTCTTCAGCTTTTTTATTTCTCTTCTACTTGGCAGAATCAGGTGTCTTGGTTGCTGTACTGGTTCCTATATTCATGTATGTTCTTCAGCAGTAGAAAGTTCTGAAATGGTTTTTCTTTCCTCAATAGAAGTTATATCTCTCTGTTGTTCATCTTCTTCTTTTACAACATACTCAAGAACAAGTAAAGGCTCCTTTAGGACAGACATCAACTTCTTTCTTGATATCCTGGTCAACGACATCTCATCATCATCATCATCAGCAACAGTAGACTTCAACCCTTTCTAGTCATCCTTCTTGTTGTATTTTGTTGTTGCATCCTGATTGGATGAGCTTGCTGCATCACTACTTTCGCTAGCAGAGATAGCCTTGGCTTTTTATTTCTTGAAGGGAGATACTACAGCTTTCTTCTTCTTTTTTTGGTCAGCTGCATCTTTTGTTGTATCCTCCTTATCAGAGTTTTTCTTTGAGGACTTGTGTGTCCTCCTATCTCCTAAGGGCCAACCTGCAGGAATAGGTATAGCATTTTCTACTAAAATGTCCATCTTGCATACAAGAGAGGTAATGGTAATGTCATAGCTTTTTCGAAGAGTGTTCTTCTCAGCTTCCTCCAGAATTCTATTCAGAATAAATCTACTCTAATTCACTATTACTCCATTCATGGTAGCAGTCATGTGTCTGAAGCAAAGATTTGTGCACTTGTCAAAGCTTCCACACTTTCACTCAACAGTATACGCATATGTCATGAAAAAATTCATATTTAGGTTTGAACTTCTTCTTCTCACATCTTTTATGAACGAGTTTAGTGGTAGATTCCAATTTGAATAATTCCCACATCTTCTCAGTGTAGTCATTCCAAAACTTCTCTAGTTCGGAGGGTTGGAGACTTTTCCTTGAAATACCAAAGATTAGTATGATGATCTTGGAGGTTAGGGTTGTTAGGATGTATACTATAAGCCTAGCTTTTGTATGAACATCTTTTTGATATGAGAATCATTTTGGTCAAATGTTTGCATTTTATATTTGCTATATATGTTAATGCAATTGTCCAGATTAATTTATGTCACACCCCAAAATCTTTTCGTATTTTTATCAGAGTTTTACATGGGCGTGAAGAGAGAAATAGCAAGGGACACAAAATGCAACAGAAAGAAGGAGGAAGAGACGCCGGAAGAAAGAGGTAAGGGATGATATGGATCATTCTCATATCAACATTCGGTCTCACTACCGACAATAGTCGGTCTCAATACCGATATATACAACATATTAAAGCAGCGGAAAAAAACCATCAGGATCTCACGTTCACAGAATACTCAGAAATAATTACAAAATGTGAATAACTTAAAATATTGGTTTGAAAATATTTGTGCAACACATCCTAAAATCACAAGTTCAGAAGCGGCACCGTCTCTCTCCATCTAGGGTTCAACATATTCACCAGCTCCTGTAGTGTGAGTACAGAATAAGGGGATGAGTGCGTGGAATACACTCGTGGGGATAAAGTCTGCATCTTATAGCATTCAACAGACATATATAGATTAACAATATATGTAACAATCGGCATGAAGTCATAGCAAGTAAAATGCATAGCAGATATTATAAATGGTAAGAAGGATAGGTGCGGGAACAACCCATCTTACCCTATAAAACGGTCTCAATACCACTGGTGCGCTTCATGAGGACTACCAAACCTCAATAGAGTAGTAGAAGGGAGGAAGGCGAATTTTTTACAGTCCCGTAGGACTCTCCGAACATGCAATGTGAACCGAAGTTCTTTCACAGTATATAGTATGACACAACACGTATATTCACAGCATTTAGTATTCCTCATTCATGCTTTATAATAGGGAAAACTGTAAACACATTAAGATTTAGAAGTTACCCCCACCTTGTTCGGTGGTTACCACGTGAGTAGCGAGGTCCGATGATCTGATAACTCAGAGCTCCAGTAGCGAGTGTCAAAGGTCTGATAACTCAACGTCAATCCAACAAGTAGCCTACATAAGTTATGATGTTTCTTAGATCCTTAATAATGTATAATTAAACCTACAAACGTTTCCGGAGAAAGTACGATTGTTAACTACCCGACGGATCAAGAGATCTAAAGATCGGGGTCAAAGAAACGAGAAGGGCAGATCAGTCCAAGTGGCTAAGATGATAGGAAATGAAATTTAGGTCCGACGGAAAAAGAATGAGCTCGATCGGAGTTAAAACGAGCTCGAACGGAGCATTTTAAGTTTAGGGGTAAAATGGTAATTTTGGTAAAGGGTTAACTTTGATCAGGCCCATGGACCCCGATCAACGATGTCTCGTCATCGACGACTCGATACGGATGAACGACGGAAAGAAAATGAGGTTCAAATCGAAAACACGGCGTCGGGTGTATGTCGGCACCTGACGGGTGCGCATGGGCGCGCACGGTGTGCGCGCGGCTCCCGACACCCGACGGCTGCTTAGTTTTCTCGGCAGTGGGTAAGGTCACTCGGCTGGCTGCCGAGTTTTCTCGGCAGCCCATTCCCAGATTTTCCCGATGGTGGCCTGCTCGACCAGGCCACTTCCCGGCGTCGTCCTGCGCGGTGGCACAGCCCTCCGCCGCCGCCACCTACCTCGCCGGATACCTTGCACCGTCGGCTACCACCTCCGGCCGTCCCTCACCGGATTCCGGCAATGAATAGTACTTGAAATCTCGCCGCAAAATCCTTCGAAGCCCTGTTTTTCAAAAAAGCCAACTCCAATCCAAAACTCCGGCCGGCGACTCCAGTCACCGGCGACCACCCCCCAAACCTCCGGACACCGGCCGGCGACCTCCTTGTCGCCGGCAACCCTCCAACTCCGGCCACCAACCCTCCTTCATACATAAAACACACACGCATGCTTATATATATAAACACACACACACACTGTTCCACTTTGGCCGGTGACTCCCAGTCGCCGGCGACTCTTCCCCGCCATCTAGGACTCCGGCCGACGACCTCTAGTCGCCGGCCACCACCTGTTGGCCGTGCATACACACCCTTCTGCCACTAAAAACACACACACGTACAAGATATACACACTCACACACATCCCCTTCAAACTGACCTGGCCGGCGGCCACCACTGCCAGAGTCTTGCCGGTGGCCTCCCGCCGCCGGCCCACCGATCACACACGGCGGCGCCACCCGGCGCCGCCCCCAACAGCAAGCTCAACACACACACACTCAAACACCACCAATACACACACACATGCATGATCATGCATATACACAACTGTACAACTCCAACGCTGCCACCCACGGCGGCACCGGCCCTCCGGCATGTCACTCTCATCATCGGGAGTCCTTCGGCAGCAGCTCCGGCGAGTTGGTGGCAGAACACAAGAAGAGAGAGGAAAGGTGGCCAAAGCTAGGGTTTAGGGTTTGGAGACGGTTTTTCGCCGTTTTCCGGTGAATGAGAAGTTAGAATTGAATTTCGAGATCTATCCTAGATTCGTCTCGTCGAGACGAACATCGTGTGCGAAAATTGGCCGAAACCGACAACTTTGAATTTTCTGGCCACCGGCCGGCGGCGGCGCCAGCGATGTTGCCGCCGACCAGAAAACTGAAAACGAGAGAGAGAAGGGAGGAGAGAGTCTTACGAGTTTTCGGCGCATTCGGCTCGTTCGGAAAAACGGTGAAAAATGAATCGGGGAAGACCCTATTTATAGAATTTGGAAAGTTACTATTCATCCAAAATATCTTGGGTTACTATTGACGAGTTGACTTTTCCCATGTTACTATTCACCGGAGATATCTTTCGGTTTTCCCACTGAAACTTCGGGTTTTGCCCTTTTTGTCGCCGTTCGAGCTACAGGTTTCCGATTGACCTCTAGTTCGTTTCTATCTTCTCATTTTCTCAATACGCATCTAATGATATAAAAATATCCTATATTCCACGTCTAATAAAATTATTGATCTAAAACGTGCATTAAACACTTATCTGAAACGCACGTAATTAATTAAACAGTCAAAGCAGACGCACATAATTATTAAGTCATGCGTTACAATATTTAATTAATAAATTATGTTTCGTTTTTGGTCCGGGGCGCTACAATCTATATTGTAGATAACATGGTCTGTGGTGCTACACAGAAGATCATGATATCAGTTCCCATTACAAGAAATCACACATTTTGTGACGAATATTTTTGCGACGACAAAAAAATCATCACAATATGTTACTTAAAGGCGACAAATGTTATTTTCATCATTAAAATACTAAAAATTGCGACAAAATTTTATTTTGTCACAATTGATTATTTTATTCATCACTAATTTGTAAATTTCATGACGACATAAATTATGTCGTCACAATAATAATAGGTGATGATTTTAATAATTGGTGATGAAATTCGATGTCATAAAAATATATATTTTCATGATGATGCTATTTTTCGTCATTAATTATTCTAAATAATTATTGACAAAATTATTTCATCACAATAATAATTGGTTACGATTTTAATTATAATTGGTGATGATATTCGATGTCGTAAAAAATAAATTTTTGTGGTGCTATTTTTTATCATTAATTATTTGAATTAATTAGTGACAAAATTCTTTTGTCACGATAATAATTGATAATGATTTTAATAATAATTGATGACAATATTCGACGTCACAAAAAATATATTTTTATGATGATGCTATTTTTTGTCATTAATTATTTGAACTTATTACTAACAAAATTATTTCGTCGCAATATTATTTGGTGACGATTCTAATAATAATTGGTGACGATATTTGACGTCGTAAAAAATATACTTTTATAACGATGCTATTTTTTGTCATTAATTATTTGAACTTATTACTAACAAAATTATTTCGTCGCAATATTATTTTGTGACGATTCTAATAATAATTGGTGACGATATTCGACGTTGTAAAAAATATACTTTTATAACGATGCTATTTTTTGTCATTAATTATTTGAACTTATTACTAATAAAATTATTCCATCACAATATTATTTGGTGGTGATTCTAATAATAATTGGTGACGATTTTCGACGTCGTAAAAAATATACTTTTATAACGATATTTTTCGTCATTAATTATTTGAATTAATTACTGACAAAAAATAGCATCGTGTTCACTATTTATAGAACTCAAACCCAAGCCCTTAAAAATTATGTAATAACCAATTGCTCAACAATATCAATTTGTTTAAATTGTAGACAAATATATACATATAATCTAAATAATATAATCCCCTCAAATAAGTAAAACACTATTGCTAGAACTCAAACTCAAACCCTTAAAAATTATGTAATAACCAATTGCTCAACAATATCAATTTGTTTAAATTGTAGACAAATATATACATATAATCTAAATAATATAATCCCCTCAAATAAGTAAAACACTATTGCTAGAACTCAAACTCAAACCCTTAAAAATTATGTAATAACCAATTGCTCAACAATATCAATTTGTTTAAATTGTAGACAAATATATACATATAATCTAAGTAATATAATCCCCTCAAATAAGTAAAAAGAAGAAAATAAAAAACATGTACCTATTAGGTATCAAACTCAAGAACCCCTTATCACTACAAACCAATTGACCAACAAATCTAACTTAATTTAGTTTCTCACAAATATTTATATAATATAATATTAATATCAGAAATCCCCAAATTAAAAGCCCTTAGCAAGAATTCTATCTTCTCTTTAGGGATGTAATCAAACCAAGTCGTTCGCAAACTGTTCGCGGCTCGACTCGATAAATATTCATTCAAGCTCGTTCTGTAGGACCCCAGACCAAAATGAAACATAATTTATTAAATAAATATTTAAACTCAGGATTTAATATAAGTGCGTATGTTTTAACTGTTTAAATACGTGTGTTTCAAATAAGTGTTTAATGCATGTATGAGATGGATAGTTTACTTAGACGTGGAACATAGGATATTTTTATATCACTAGATGCATTTTAGAAAAACGAGAAGATAGAAACGAATTAGAGGTCAATCAGAGATCTGTAGCTCAAACGGCGATGAAAAGAACAAAACACGAGGTTTCGAAAATATCAGAAGATATTTATGGTGAATAGTAAATGAGATATTTACCGGTGAATAGTAACTTTCGAAATCTATAAATAGAGGCTTCTTCAGTTCACTTTTCACCCCTTCTTCGAACAAGCCAAAAGCGCCGAAAAACACGTAAGTCTCTATTCTTTCTCTCATTTCTTTTTCGGCCTCCAGCGCGCCACCACCGGCGCCGCTGCTGGTACGGTGGTTCCGCCACCGGAGTTCGCCGGAAAATTTCAAAGTTGTCGTTTTCGGCCGATTTTCGCACACAACGTAGGTTTTGACGAGTCGAGTCTAGAACAAGTCTCGGATTTCTATTCCGACTTATCGTTCACCGGAAAACGGTGAAAAACCATTTCAAAACCCTAAACCTTAACCCTAGCCAACTTTTCTCTCTCCTCGGTTTTTTCTCTTTTCCTCCATCCTTCATACCGAAGATGTTGCCGGAGGTCCTCCCGGAGGTGAGGGTGAGATGTTAGATGAACGACGCCGCCGTGAGTAGTGGCGTCGGAACTATATCGGGATGGGAAGGGTTATGCTTATATATGCATGTTTGTGTGTGTGTGCGTGTGTGATCTCTGTTGGGGGCGGCACAAGTGGTGCCGCCATGAAGAAAGTGATGACCGGCGTTGGTGATGCTCCGGCGGGTTGTGACGATGGGTTTCCAATCCTTCCGAAGGTCACCGGCCAAGCGTTTTGTTGAGGATGTGTGTTTATGTATATACATGTGTGTTTGTGAGTATTGGGGTTTGGGAAGTGTTGATCTTGTAACGAAGATGTAGTAGTTTGGGACGATATAGCCGGGGAATCGGGAGGGGGAGATGCCGGGTAGCAACGGGTCAGTCGGGGAGGCTGCTGGGCGCGCTGGCATGCGGTCGTGCCGGAGGGCACGATCGTGCCCCAGCCGGTAGAAGTTACTGGAGGCTAGCTCACGGTCGTGCTTGGGGAGCACGGTCGTGCGCGACCAGGCCAAAGTTGCTGGAAACTGGTGCACGGTCGTGTGCTAAATGGGCGCACCGGGAGAAGGCACCGGGTGTGAGATGCGTGTCGGGTGACACCGTATTTCCAATCTTTTTCTGTTCCTTTTCCTTTGTATCCTTTATCATCGAGTCTTAGTCGACGAGATGCCATTGACCGAGGATCGAGGGCCCGGTCAAAGTCAACCCTTGATACCAATCTACTTTCAAACCTATATACGTTGTTGAACTCGTATCAACTCCGAACCAGCTCGTTTCTTATCCAATCTTTAGACCTTTCGTCTCGTCACGTAATTAACAATCATCTTTCTTCCGGAAGAAACGTTTAACGCTTTAATTATAATTAATAAGAATCTAAGGACACCGTAACTTGTGTAGGCTTTATAATTGTGAAAGGACCGAGGTCCGCTCTGTTCGTCCCCTGCTATTTTCTACTACTCTGTTGAGGTTTGGTGGTCCTCTTGAAATGCACCAACGGTAGTGAGACCGTTATATAGGATAAGACGGGGGAATCCCACACCTATTCGTCCCTTGCCATTTCTAATATCTGTTTTGCTTTTATGTGCTGTGATGACGTGACTTAAGGATTATTTTACTAGTGTTTTATATCTGTTATGAGTCACAAGAGGCGGATTTTATCCCTACGAGTGTATTCCACGCACTCACCCCCTTAATCTGTACTCATACTACAAGCGATGATGAACAAGATGAACCCTAGACGGAGTATAGCGCCCAGGACAAAACGAAGCATAATTGGATAATTAAATAATTAAACCCGTAATTGAAATAACTCTATGTGTGTTAATTTTGGGTGTTTAAATTTTATTTATGTGCGTTACATATATGTGTATGACACCGGTTTAGAAGGGTGTAATTTTTAGACATGGAACCTAGAAGATTTTTATATCATGAGAATCGTGATGGAAAAACGAGAAAATAGAAACGAACTAGAGGTCAATCGGAGCTTCGTAGCTCGAGTAGTGAAGAAAATAGTGGAACGAAGTATACGACGTATATGAGACGTATGCGAAGGGTAGAATACGAGATATTTAACATGAATAGTGGTTATTTTTGGAGAAGTATATATAGGACATTTTTAAGATGATAATCACACGAGCTCATTATCGAAACACGTAAGTTTCTCTCTTTCTTCTCTTTCCTTTATCCGGCGGCCACCGCCGCCGTCGCCGATGTCCGGAAAAGTCAACCTTCTCGGAATCGAACGGTTTTCGCATAGGTCATAACTCTCGTCGAGGCGAGTCTAGTGACGGTTTTATTTCTTCGTTTCGACAGTCGGATCGCCGGCAAATCGCCGGTCAACCGCCGGAAAAACCTTATTTGAGTTCATCACCTTTTCTCTCTCCTCGTTTCTTGTTTTCTCTCTCTCATCTTCCTTGCCGGGGTGGTAGATAACCATTCCGGGGTGTTTGGTCATGGGTTGGAGGAGGTGGAGCCACCGGAGGGGCGGTGTGGCCGGAGTTGGGTTTGTATGGTTTTGGGGTGGTATAGCTTGAGTTTGGTGTGTGTGTTGTGTGTATGTTGTTCTTGCTTGGGTTGTTGTGTTGTGTGATGTTGGAGGTTGCCGGTTATGGTGGTAGAGGTGTTGCTGGTGATGGGAGTCGCCAGCCAAAGCTAGAGGAAGAAGATGGTGAAGGCGGCGCTGCTGTGTAAGCTGGTCCGCACAGGACCGTGCGCTGGGGCACGACCGTGCTATGGGGTACGACCGTGCACTAGGAGTGAGCGACCGTGCGTAGCCACTGGAAGATGGGGCACAGTCGAATATTGTGGGGCACGGTCGTGGGCGGTTTTTGCACGGCCGTGTGAGTGGTTTTGTGTGTAGGGTTTTATCGGGTTTTGTCGGGTGCGTCGTGGGCGCACTAGCGAGTGTTTTCACGGGTTGTTTCGAGTCGTTTGTTTTTGTTGCTTTGTCGGGAGTCGGGGGTCTCGGTCGAGTTTTATCAAGTTTACCTTCCACACTTGTCTCGATATCCTTAATCTTCGAGTCTTCCTTATCCGTCCCGTCTCCTCGATCGTTTCTTTATTTATATTTATCTTTTAATCCTTTGAGGATCTAAGCTATTGCGGTACTTTTTGTAGGCTATCGGTTGGACCGTACACCTTAGGCTTGACTCTTTATCTTGTCGGATCACGTGATAACCTCTTATTGAGGTGGGGGTATTTTCTAATTCTTAATCTATTTTCTGTTTTCCTTATTTTGATGCTCATTTGAGAAATGCTAAATGCTGTGTACTATAAGTGCTGTGTCATATTTATATTGTGCATGGGTTGCGGTCCACCTCTGATCATGCAATTGTCCTCACTCTTTTCTACTACTCCAAAGGGTTGGGTGGTCCTGAAATTACACCTACGGTAATGAGACCGTTTCTATAGGATAAGACGGGGAACACCCGCACCTATTTGTCCCTACCATTTCTAATGCCTGCTGTGCATTCTACGTGCTGTGACAACGTGTCTCCTTGTTGTGAACTTTCAAATTACTATATATATATCTTTGTCGAGTGTTATAAGATGCAGAATTTATCTCCACCAGTGTATTCCATGCACTCACCCCTTAATTTGTACTCACACTACAGGAGATGATGAACAGTAGAGCAGTAGAGAGAGAGATGGTGCCACTTTTGGGATTTTCATAAAATATCTTTTACAAAGTTTCAAGGAACAATGATCACAATCTTTTGTAATGTAAATATATTTCTGTAATCTCTGATGACGACGGATCCTATTGATGTTTATCCGATGTGTTGATGTTTTGAGAATCGGCTGTGTCCGATGTTTGTATTATATGAAGTCGGCGATGTCCGATAAGTTATGAGAAAGATTCTGATGTCTTCTATCTTCTTCTTCTGATTGTCCCTTGTCTCCTCCTTCTCTTGCGCGCCTCTGTTTTAATTAAAACTCTGATATATTCATGTGAAAGAAATTGGGACGTGACACGGAGAGAGAGTGATGGTGCTATCTTTTGTATTCGCATGATTAGAACGATGTAACACAAACTTTATCAAACCATGTTTCATGTATTTTGGGTTATGTAATAATGTGATACATATATGGATATGAGATCCTGAAGAATGATTCCGCTGCGTATGATGTTTTATATCGGTAGTGAGACCGATTGTTAACGGCAGAGGCTGTATGTTTATAAGTGAGAGATTCACTTCGTCCCTTACCTCTTTCTTCTGTCGTCTCTTGCTTATTCTTTCTGTTGAGTATGCGTCCCTTGCTTTTTTTTCCATCTTCACGCCCATGTGAAAACTCTGATAAAATGTGAAAAGATTTTGGGACGTGACACGTTCGTTAAGCTTAACGAGTCGAGCTCGAGCCCGAGTTTCGAGCTCGTTAAGCTTAACGAGCGGAACTCAAGCCTAAATATATTCGGCTCGATAGTTCGCAAACATGTTCATTTAGGGGTTCGCAAGCCTAGCTCACGAACGTGTTCGTTTAGGGGCTCATGAATGTGTTCGTTTATATATTTTATTTAAATATGATTATGAATTTTATAAGTTTTTTAAAATTTAGATAATTAATAATGAGAAGAAAATCTTTAACCAATCCAAGATGTTATGAATAGGACTCGAACACAAAACCCCTATCATATAAATAAGTTATACTACCACCAGACCAATTTGTACTATTGTTAATTTACCTATTAAACTTTTTTTTTATCTATTACGTTTTAAAATATAAACATATTAATAACTAAATTAAATATAATTTACTTATTTCTAATATATTGTGTCACGCCCTAAAATCTTTTCGTATTTTATCAGAGTTTTACCGTTGGGCGTGAAGAGAGAAATAGCAAGAGACGCATAACATACAGAAAGAATAAGCAGGAGACAATAGAAGAAAAAGATAAGGGACGATGAAAATCCTTTTTCATATCAACAATCGGCCTCTGCCGAAAACAATCGGTCTCACTACCGATATAAACATCATAATAAAACAACAGAAACAACATCAGGATCTCTCGTTTATAGAATACTCCGAATTAGTACAAAACATGAATAAACTTTAAAATATTACAAAATGTGAGTTAAATTAAAACATTATTTTAGAAATGTTTGAGAGACCTCGTCTCATTACAACAAAACCAGAAACAACACTTCCTCTGTCACGCCCCGATTTCTTTCACTTAAAATATCAGAGTTTTCACACGGGCATGAAGATAGAAAATAGAGAGGGACACATATCACAACAGAAAGAAGGAGATTAGGGATGACAGAAGAAAGAGGTAAGGGATGATGTGAATCATTCACATATCAACAATCAGCCTCTGCTGATAGCAATTGGTCTCAATACCGATAACACAACAAAATACAGCAGCATAAACAATCCATCAGGATCTCACTTTCATCACATGTATCAAATGCTATAAAACGTGAATTAAATAAGACTTTGTTTGAAAACGTTGTGTGACACTAACTTAACACAACAGATCCAGATATGGCACCTCCTCTCTCCTTCAAGGGTTTATCAAGCCCATCAGTTCCTGTAGTGTGAGTACAGATTAAGGGGTGAGTGCGTTGAATACACTCGTGGGAATAACATCTACATCTTATGACACACGACAGGTAACAGAAAGAAAATAAAACGTTTCCTAGCACGTTGCCACAGCATGTAAAATGCTCTAGCACGTTGCCACGGCACGTAAAATGCACAGCAGACATTAGAAATGGTGAGGCACGCAAAGGTGCGGGGGTTTCCCGTCTTACCCTGCCAAACGGTCTCACTACCGTTAGTGCATTTCAATAGGGCCACCAGACCTCAAAGAGTAGTAGAAGAGCGGCAGGGAACGAATGCATGTTCAGAACAGTATAAGTATGTCACAACAAATAAATCCACAGCACATAGTATCTCGCAGCTCATGCATATACTAGGAAATAATAAACAAATTAAGATTTAGAAGTTACCCCCACCTTGTTTGGTGGTTACCACGTGAATAGGTAGTACCAAAGATCTGATAATTCAGAGCTCGAGTAGCGAGTCCCAAAGTCTGATATACAACGCCCAATTCAATAGGTAACCTACATAAGTTATAATGTTTCTTAGATCCTTAATAATTATAATTAAAGCTGTAAAAAACTCCGGCGAAGAAATAATCGTTAAATACATGACGGATCTAGAGCTCTAAAGATCGGAGTTGAGGAAATGAGAATGAAAAATCAATCCATATAGCTGAGATGATAGAGAATGAAATTTGGGTCACGACGGAAAAAGAATGAGCTCGATCGGAGTTAAAACGAGCTCAAACGAAGCATTTTAAGTTTAGGGGTATTTTGGTAATTTTGATCGAAAGGTGAGGAAGAGGGAACGAGTAGGGTCGTTACGGAAGAAAAATGAGCTCAATCGGAGTTAAAACGAGCCCAAACGCAGCGTTTTAAAATTGAGGGGCGTTTTCGTAATTTTGGTCAACGACATCTCGTCGGTGACGACTCGATGTCGACATACGGCGGAGAAAACGGGGTTCGGATTGAAAACACGGCGTTACGGGCGACGTGGTACGCGCATACCCGGCGCTGGGTGGAGAAACCCGGCGGCCTAGGCAAGTGGCCGAGAAAACTCAGCAGCCAGGGTCGGCTCTCGGTAACTGGCCGAGAAAACTCGGCAGCGTGGCGCGGGTCTCGGCAGCTGGCCGAGAAAACTCGGTAGGTCCCCTCCCGGCGCGCGCCACCTCGCGCCCAGCACTCCCGGCGCCAGCCTGCTCGACCGCCCTTCTTCCCGGCGCCACCAGCTGCGGCGGTGCCACCCTCCGCCGCCGCCACCTAGTTCGCCGGATACCTCGCATTGCCGGCTACCACCTCCGGCCGCCCCTCGCCGGATTCCAGCGGTGAATAGTACCTAAAACTTCGCAGCAAAATCCTTCGTTACCACATTCACAACACCGAGGTTAAGGTTTAGGGTTTTTGGATCGGTTTTTCACCATTTTCCGGCGAACGAGAAATCGGAATTGAAATCCGAAACCTATCCTAGACTCGTCTCGACGAGACGAACGTCATGTGCAAAAATCGACCGAAACTGATAACTTTCATTTTTTCCGGCCACCACCGGCGGCGCTCCGATAATTTTTCCGGTGATGTCGGCGGCACCGGCGGTGACGCGCCGGACACCGAAAAATGAGAAGAAAATGAGAGGAGAGAGAGACTTACTTGTTTCCGTCGCTTTCGTTTTCGTCGACGGAAATGAATATTTTGAATTGTCTGAGCCCCTATTTATAGATTTTCAAAGTTACTATTTACCAAGTAAAATTAATTTACCGTTCATTAAAATATTATTTTCCGTTTTACCATTCATTCGGATTTTACCCTCTTATTTTACCTAACCTTCGTATTCGGCTCTTCTCTTTGCCATTTGAGCTACAGGTCTCCGATTGACCTCTAGTTTGTTTATATTTTCTCGTTTTTCCATTGCGCATCTCATGGTATAAAAATATTCTATGTTCCACATCTAGAGTTTTCATCGGTCTAAATCATGTTTTTAGTATATATCTAAAATGCACAGTCGACACATACACGATTAATTATTAAATTATAGATTTAAATATTTAATTAATCAATTATGCTTTGTTTTTGGTCCGGGGCACTATATTCCTTACCCCTTAAAATAATTTCGTCCTCAAAATTGAACGCGTACTAAGAACGTCGTAACTAGGTACTTCATCAACACTCTCGTCCCTCTATTTCCTTGTTGCTCCTATCTTTCCATTTCTTGTCAAGGGACTTAACTCAGGCTTGTAAGTTCCTTGATTATTTAACTAAGCTCGATGTTCTAAACTTTTGTTGGTTCTGAGCTTCTCCATTTCTTTCTCGAACCATACTTCCGTTTCTCGTTCTTCTCCTTCTTCAACCTATAGTACGGGTCGTTATGATATCATCCTATGTACTTCTCGTTTTTCACCATTCTACTTGCGAAGTAGGATGAGAAGTAGTTGGCACTGAGGAGTCGTATTCTCTCGGTCGAAGAAGCAGGTACGTATACGATAAGGTTAAGGAAGAACGAAAAAGAGAATAAGAGAGAGAGAGTTGAAAAGATAGGGGAAAAGTTGTCGAATAACACTCTAATACTCTTGTTGGATGCGACAACTCCTTTCTTTGAATCTCCAACGCGTTCCTGAGATATGATTCGCGGTGCGTTCTATCGCACGATGACAAAAAGATCGAACTATGGATAGAAGACGCGATTCATCAAGTTCTATAGAGACAGCTGGAGCATTGCTTATTCCAACTAGCATACTCAGTCTAAATGGCATTACTACAAACTCGTAGTGGTCATCTCTTATCTTGAATGTTGTCTTAGATGTATCTGCGTCTTTGACTTTCATCTGGTGATACCCAGACCTTAAGTCATTCTTTGAGAACACACTGGTACCTCTTATTTGATCAAAGATCTTCCATTCGAGGCAGTGGGTACTCGTTCTCTAGGGTCCGCTTGATCCGTTTTCGGTAATCCTTACACATTCGGACGCTTCCATCCTTCTCCTTCACAAGGAGTATTGGAGTCTTTCAAAGTGATACGCTCGATCTAATGAAACCTATGTCCAAAGATTCTTATAACCGACCTTCAGTTCTTGCAAGTCTTTTGATGTCATCCGATAAGGAGCTCTTGACACCGGTGTTGACCTTCAGACGAGATCAATCTCGAATGTTACTTATCGATCCAGCGGAGGACCAAGTAATTTCTTTGGAAACATGTCCATGTACTTTCTTAATCACCGGCTTCTTCTTGATAGTAGTCAGTTTTCTCTCGGGGTTCACCATGTTGACCAACCAGGCTTCGCAATTCCTTTACTAAGCATCTCGATTGCTTCCATAGCCGAGATAATCCTTATGTTGACCTTAACTCATGTTCCTTGGAAGGTGAGCTCCAGTTCGCCCGGAGCTTGGAAGTCAATCTTCCTTGCACGACACTTGATTACCACGTGATTAGATTCTAGCTAATCCATTCCCAAGTTATATCAAAATCCTTCATCTCCAAAGCGTGGAGATCAACTAGAAGGATCTTATCCTCAAAAAACATTTATAAGGTGACGATATAGGTGTTTTGTTCGTACCGTCCTTCCAGATGGAACACTAACTTCTAGAGTTCCTTAGCGACTACCTAATCGTTCATGTGCTTCAACGGATCCAATACCACCATAAAGCTATAGGTGAAGAAATATAACACGAAGTACGAAGAAAGAAGTTATATAGATTCCATCGAATAGGAAAATACGATCTGGTTTAGAATGTATATGTATATAGGCAAAAGATGGCCAACTCGTACCTTATACACAAGGATTACGTATACTACTACAAGGTATGAGCCACTACCTATCTATCTATCTATGTATAATATTAAAAGTTTATCGTCTACAATCTATCTTCCGACAACCTCTAAGCGAGTGAGAACAAATGCTCAAGCCTGGTCTGTTCCTGGCCTCAAGTTTGGTGTGATAACTAGTAGGTTTCTAGACCGTGAACAAGTTGTGGAGATATGCCCTGGTACTTCACACCGATAGCAACTCCGTGTCTCCTGTTGGCACGGTCCCCCGTGTAATTTTCCACACTTGGAACAAGAATTCCCTGGTCTTGGTGATGTAGCCACCGGATTCCTAAACTCCTAACGATGAAATGCGATATGTCCAGATGCTCCACATCTGTAACAGTTCTGAGTCTTGTTTATTTGCAACCTCGGCTTCTTTATCGTTGTTGTGTCCTTGAACTTCTGATAATTAGCTACAATATGTCCCGGTTCTCCACACCGGTAACATTTTTGGATTTCATAGAGGCAGGGTTCTGTATACGACTTCCCACACCTGACATATGAGTCCTCTAGCCTAGGAGTAGGGAGGATCGAGGCGTTGTCTCCAAATCTTTAATGTGTGTACGACTGCTGCTAACTCCAAGTCATGTGTCAGATAGTTTTGCTCGTGCACTTTCAATTGGCGAGATGCGTAAGCTACAACTTTCCCGTGTTGCATTAGTACACATCCTAACCCGGACTTGTAGGAATCCGTATATATATCAAACCCTTCCGATCCATCTGGTATTGTTAAGACTGGTGTTGTTGTCAAAATTTGCTTGAGCTTTTGGAAACTGGTTTCACACTCTGGTGACCATTTGAATTTCTCATTTTTCTTTGTGAGTTGAGTGAGTGGTTTTGCAATACGCAAAAAGTTCTGAATAAACCTTCTATAGTATCCAGCTAGACCCAGAAAACTACGTATTTCATTGACATTTATCGGGGTCTTCTAGTTTAGGACTGCTTCAACCTTGGCAGGATCCACCTCAATCCCTTGAGCCGTGATGACATGTCCTAAGAAAGTTACTTTGTATAGCCAGAATTCACATTTGCTAAACTTAGCATATAGCTTCTCTCATTGCAAAACTTCTAGAACTGTTTTGAGATGTTCTTCATGTTCTTTTGCATCCTTTGAGTAGATCAAGATGTCATCAATGAACACGATGACAAACTTATCCAAGTATTCATGAAATACACGATTCATCATGTCCATAAAAATTGTAAGTGCATTGGTCACTCCGAAGGGCATTACTGTAAACTTGTAATGTCCATAACGAGTCCTAAAGACAGTCTTTGGAATATCACTTTTCTTGACTTTTAACTGGTGATATCCAGATCGGAGATCTATCTTTGAAAATACTCCAGTATTCTTTAGTTGATCAAATAAGTCTTCGATCCTTGGTAGAGGGTACTTATTCTTGATCATCAATCGATTAAGCTCCCAATAATCAATACACATTCTCAATGAACCATCCTTCTTCTTTACGAACAAAACTGGTGCTCCCCATGGAGAGGCACTCGGTCGGATGAATTTCTTATCCATCAACTCCTCTATTTGAATTTTCAATTCATGTAATTCTTTCGGGGCCATTCTGTATGGAGTCTTTGACACTGGTGCAACTCCAGGCATTAGATCAATTGTAAACTCCACTGATCGATTAGGTGGAATCCCTGAGAGATCATCTGGAAACACTTCAGGGAACTCCTTTACTATTGGCACATCTGCTGGTGTTAATTTTGCATCTTCCATTTTTGTGACATTCACCAGATATGCTTTGCATCCACCTTTCTTTATTAGGTTGAGTGTATTCATTGCAAAAATAATTGGTAAATAACCTCGCGATCCTGCTCCGTGGAATGTGAATCGTCAACCATTTAGAGTTTCTAAATCCACATTTCTGTCTTTACATCTAATCACAGCTCGACTTTTACTCAACCAATCTATTCCTAAGATGGCATCAAATCCTTTCATTCCTATCACATATAGATCAGCTAATAGCTCATGTTCATCTAGGTTTAATCTAACATCCTTCACCATGTTCTTGATTTTGATATTCTCCCCTGAAGGTACTCTAACTTCTAGATTTGTATTCTCGACACAATCTAGTTTAAGTTCTTTCTTAAAAGTATCGGATATAAAAGAATGAGATGCTCCTGTATTGAATAAGACGTAAGAAGGCATACTGAAAATTAATATCACACTTGTCATAGTCTCATTTTCTCATTTGAGTTGCTCCTCTTCCGGGTTCTCTTCTTCTTCAGCATATTGAATCCCTGGCAAGGCATTTAGTTTACCCTTGTCCTTTTGATTATTATTCTGAGGGTTTATCGCACGAGATCCAAATGCACCTCCACTCTTTGTTGGGATGCTCTTTGGATTGGTGTACACACTAGCTTTGTGGCCTGGTTTGTGGCATCGGAAACAAATATCCTTATCTTTTATGCACTCTCCCCAATGGAGTTTCCCACAGTTCTGACAAGTGGGCATCTGCGTGGGTCTTGGAGCCGCTGCAACCATGGGACGAACGTTACGGGAAAATGTATTCCCTCTTGTTATGGGTTGTGGTGGAACTTTCCTCTTAAACTGACTCGGAATTGGCCTCTGCTCGCTCTCTAAACCCAAGTTCATAGATACAATGCGCGCTCTCTCAAATATATCTCTAAAGTGTGGAAGTCTCAATCCGGACACTATACCACCAACTTCTGGGCGTAAACCTCTCTCAAACCTTCTTGCTTTCCTATCATCAGTATCCACCAAATGAGATGCATACTTGGAGAGTGAGTTAAATTTGCGTTCATACTCTGTAACTGTGCTTGCCCATTGTCGAAGATTCATAAATTCAATCTCCTTCTGATCTCTCAATGCTTGTGGGAAGTAATGATCCAGTAGTATCCCCTTAAACTCTTCCCATTCAAGAGTTGTTCTTGCTTCCGGTGTCAGGGTTTGCTCGTGTGATAGCCACCATTGGCCTGCATCTTCCGCTAGTTGGAATCTGGCACATGAGACTTTCTGTATCTCTGATATCTCCATGTGCTCAAAGATTCTTTCTAGTTATGCTATCCATTCTTCGGTGGCTATTCTTCGGTGGCTGCTGGTCCTTCTCTACCCTTAAACCTAGGCGGCTGGAAACGTCAAAATTGCTCAATAACTTGGTGTGGTCTAAAATTATGTTGTTTTTGAGCATTTTGGGCTGGTGCAGGTTGTTGCTATATAAATCCAGTCAGTTGAGCAAAAAACTCTCTTGCCATATCAACTGTTGTATTTTGCTCAACAGGTGGTTCTCCATTGTCCTGTACTCCCTGTTGGTGTTGTTTCCCTCTTTGTTGTCTAGTAGGTGGGGCCATAGTACTTGCTCTACAGAGAAAATGACCCTTTTAACAAAAATTCACATTTTACAAAACATTTTTGATGTGAAGAGATAAATATAGTAACGAGGTATGCAAGGAATCAGGACTATTATGTTAGAAGAGGTATATATATATACATATATATATTTTACAACTTTATATCATAAAAGTTTTTTTTTTCGGGATCACTCCGCCCCTCTTTCAAAAGCTAAAACAAAATATACATTTTCACGTCAGCAAGTACTACAATCACCAACTATACATATGTACAACAAAAAAAGGGCATACAAGCCCATATAGAAGTCCGAGAAAATGTACTAGCAACACCAAAATAACCACCCACTAGCATCCTCAAGATTAACACGAGGCCCAACTCTCCTCATTATCATCAGAATCTCTATGAGGCCGCTTCACTGGGCACTCATGCTCTGATGCAGGTGGTCGGCTAAGGCCTGCTCCATCACCCTCTGATCTTCGATTAACTGCTAGTTCCTCATTTATACCTCCAACCTGACGTTGTCCTGCTGGAAGTGAGACCTGGCAGCTCTTACCTTTTCCAACATATCATGACTGTGAGTAGATAGTCTCTCATACTCGGCGTGAGCTTATGCCAAAATCTCCTCAATAGTTTGAAGGCGCGTAGCCCACATCATAGCTCGTAGCGAGTACTGATAAGCTTCATTCTCCATCTGAGATATATCTGCCAAGCATATCTCATAATACTCTATAGTCTCCTGCAAACTCAAACAGTAAGCCCTATACTCGATTTGAGGTCCCCGCCTACCATCAAGGATGAGCAGTCTTCGAAAAACTGACCAAGCTATCATCTGGTACGATGGGTGTACTCTAGTACGTAAGTGCTCAGCTGCCCGTAAATCACAATCCGCAAGTCCTAGAGCTGAGAGTCTTCCGCGTGCTTCACTAATACGTCCTATAAACTATTGTATATCCTCCCAACCATGCTGATAGCACTCGAGGTACTCCCATTCTAACTGTGCGCGTCTGGCTTCATGATCTATTCAACTATACTATTTATATCATATCCACACTCAAGTCAACTCTAAGTTCTATAATCTAGGGATTCATGCATGTATGTATTTTCAGATAAAAAGATTAAATTTAAACAACAATAGTATAGTTAAATCATCCTGATCATTGAAATACGTTACCTCTGCATACTTCTTATTAGTACTTTTCATATCCTCGTTAGATCGTATCTGGCGATCTCTTACATGCATAACATTATAACTTAAACATTTTCATAAAACATCTTCATATCCTCATCAGATCGTATCTGACGATCTCTTACATGCATAACATCATAACTTAAACATTTTCATAAAACATCTTCATATCCTCATCAGACCGTATCTGATGATCTCTTACATGCATAACATCATAACTTAAACATTTTCTTAAAAACACATAATACTTTATCGTATATCTTTAAAACATAACATAAAATACTTACTCGGTGATGATTCGGACGATAGCTGGCTGTCGACTTTCTCTCACTTAACATACTTAGTTCATAATCATAACCATGCTTTTAACTTTTATAACTCAAAAATCATATCTAGACTCCATTAAACAAATAAACCTTAGCCGAAAACATAAGACCTAGAGTTCGAGGTGAAAATCCCTAAACCTCGGCTCTGATACCAAGCTGTAACGCCCTGTTTCCCTTTATTGGAAATAGGTCGTCACCCTTTACATACATAGGAATTAAAGAAATTATAATGACTTTATAACATACAACAGAAGACTTAAAAGTTAAGACACGAGAGTTTTCAAAGATTTTTTTAAAAAAAAAACATAACACACATATACACATACCCAGCGCACGCACGTGCCCTTCTGGCACAACCGTGCGCCACTGTCCAACAACTTCCCAAGGGCTCGCGCATGACCGTGTGCTCCGACACGATCGTGCACCAGCATCCAGTGGCTTCCCCGGCTGGTGCACGACCGTGCGCTCCGGCACGACCGTGCGCCACCATCCAGGCTTTTCTTTCCTCAAAACTCACACTTACATGCATATACATATCTATCTATCTATTAAACAAGTCTAGTCGTGTCTTACCCACATTTCTAGGAAAAAAAAGTTCGAACCATAGACCTACATAAATTATACAACAAAACATATATATATATATATATATAATAGGTTACGAGTCTAGGCCCATAGTTTATCATACTATAAACATTTACATCATCTTGTTCTCAAAAGGAAACGTTATACTAGTACAATCTTATAGATACAATGAGAAGACAGCCCAGCCTACTACACGTCCACGTCATCATCTATCGAGCCTAAAAAATATAAAAAGGTAACATCATGAGACACCTCCGGAGAGGGATCCCAGTGGGATAACTTTACAATCTAATACATTGAAGTAATTAAATTATTAAGCAAGTAATTTTTGAACTAAATTGTTAGGCATTTAAACTAGTAATTTTTGACCTTAAATGACATATAAAGATGTCATGATTTTAATAATTCACATATAATTCCTAAAATCACATACTTATTCATATAATCACATAACTTCTTTTAGTATAACGTATAAAAATATCCACTGAAAATATGATTCACACAATTAGTTATGAATTTCCTAAGTTGTGCGAAAACCGGACATAGCATATGCTGAAAATAGACTTTCTTATAAAAATCATCATAAATCGCACAAGGTTCTAAAAATTACATAGTAAATTTCTACATACTAATAAGAACGTGTACTACAACATAGTAAAATATGGCTTAAAAATATGATCTCAATAAATTGTTATGAATTTTAGAACAAGACTGAAAACTGGACATCATCTACGCAGAAAACAGGTTACGTTGTAAAATCCGGCATAAATCATACAAAACTCAAAAAAATGCATACTGAATTCCTACACGTACCTAAGAACAGGTTCTTAAACATGGTAGAAGATCATATATAAATTCGAAGTATACTGTTCCAAAAAATTATATGATTCAGACCTAAAAACAAGGCGAAAACAGTCTCTGAACAGCTTATCTTAGAAAAATCATATAAAATCGAGTTTAACTCCAAATCCTCTGAAATTTTACAAACATACTCTTGACTTCATATATTTCAATCTGGCAAAAGAATTCATCTCAATTCAATCTCTAAGTTTTTCGAACACATCCAAAACAGAAGCAAAACAAAGCATATCCTTAAGCCTATTCTAGAAACAACTTATTTCTTCATTCAAACAACATATAATCCCAAAAAAATTGCCAAAGAACATCTTTGGACTTTCTAACCTAAGGTATTTGTCATAAATCATAAGATTTAATGAAGATATTAACAGAGTTTAGCCAAAATACCTTTAGGGTTTGAGGAAAAACTTGATGGATACTTGATCTTTGCTTTCCTTTATCTCTTATGTTAACATATCTATAACTTTGGTTCACCTTATATGGTGTGAACGAGAGAGAGAGAGAGAGAGAGATATCCTCAAGCAAGGGTGTGTTGCATGTTGCATGTTGCAAGTTGATGGATATTTTGCATGTTGCAATTAGGGTGGTGAGGTGGCTAGGCTAGACTTCTTAGTCATAGGTTAGCAAAGACTTATCAAGGAAGATTGGGATTAAAATTAAAGTTAAATTAATTATTTACCTTCATATTTTTGATGTTTCATATTACACATATTTATAAGTATATACATACCTTATTAAAGGGACTAGCAATAATAATGTAATGCATAATTCACATAAATGTGGAAATTGCTTAGCATTAAATTAAGTATTAAATTTCCATATGTACTTAAATTAATAAGCATTGCGGTTATTTTAATATTCACTATAATGCATGCTCGTTCAAGTAAAATGTCTAATTTCATAAAAGAAAGTATTCGAAAGCGGTAACGAATAAAATTAGCATAAAAACCTAAAATCATTTATTCAATTAAATTTAATTAACATCTTATCTTTCTACTTCCGTTCATATATGTCGAGTGAGTGGAGATCGAGCTCGGTTTCCTCCGTAAGTCATCCTGGAAAAACCCTTAAAATCTCGAAAGAAAAACATGTCATAAAATCTTTAAAATAAAAACACAACGAAAAATCATAAATCATAATTTAATGTAAAATAAGATCTCACACTTATATCATTCTTAAATGAACATTAAAAGAAACTTTATAAAATATGCAATGCAGGTTTTCTTGGAAAATGGGGTGTTACAATCGGGGCTCTATTGATCCGTGGAAATTGAAGTTGGTCAAAGTTCTGACTAGGACTGATCCGTTTCCTCTTTTCTGTTGCTACCTCCACTCTCTTGGATGGCTCCCCATCTAAGCAGAGACGAGAGGCGATCCCTTGAGCTCTCTCAACGACCGCGACGTAAGACATTTCCTCATGTCCTGCCAAAACGGAGCCGATCTCCCTACAAAGACCCTTCTTAAAGTGTCGGGCTTTCTTGACATTCATGTCCACCAGATGGGGTGCGTACCTACTTAATAGGTTGAATTTCTTTGTGTACTCTTCTACAGAGATGGTTCATTGGCGAATATGTACAAAATCTACTTCCTTTAGGTTACGATACTACTGAGGCAGGAATTCCTATCTAACCACCTCTTTGAAGACTTCCCATGACATAGCATTCCTAAATTCTGGTGATATAGTCCTTTCATGTGATTCCCACCAGTAACTCGCTCCTTCGGTGAGTTGTAATACGGCACAGGAGATCTTCTGCCCTTCTGTGCATGCTAAATGTTCAAAGAGTCGATCCAGCGACCTCAGCCATTCTTCGGCTTTGATGGGTTCTCCTTCTCCATTGTAGGTCGGTGGACCAAATTGTCGGAACTGTTCAATGATTTGCTTGGCATCATTTCTAAATGATGGTGGCGGCATAGCTTGTGCGGTCTCCTCACGTTTCGGCTGATTGACCGGCTGCAGTTGCTTCTTTCGAGGTCTTCCTCCCGGCATAACTCTATTACGATATATATATATATATGTATAAGTCGTTGAGGTTACATAATATTACCATAGGTATAGGAAAAATGCGGTACACGTGAAGAGGTGTAAACATATACTCCTTAAGATAGACGAGTAATATACGCATATATATAATACATATATCAAAGTTTTCAAGGTCATCTATACTACAGCTGCGGGAAGCGGCGGAGGCCCCGGTAAAGCCTAATGTCCCGTCCCTAAGGTTGCCCATCTCCGGATCATCCTCCTCTGGATCCTACCAAGGATCATCATCATCCAACTCCGAACTACTGCTAGACAGATCGTAGGGTCCCGGTCTTAGGAACAGTCGGAAGGCCGTGTTGACCCCATAATTCTAGCATCGTCCTCGCTACATTCCCAAAGTCAACGAAGGGTACAAAATCTATCGATGAATGTACAAGCTTATCCCTGCATACTAAACATGCCCTAGTCTCCCACTCACCTGGTAAGGTATGGATCATATGTAGAGACACCTGAACCCCACTGATCCTACCTCTAACATCCCCAACTCCCTCCAGCAGTGCAGAAGTCTGGTAACGTGCTCCCCTAACGATTTATCATCCGTCACTCTACTTTCATAAAAACAACATCAAAGTCTCTCCTCATGAGTCTCCACAACCGGTACTCACATCCTACCGGTAATATAAACCCTATTCATTTGTCATGTAGAAGTTACACGAGTTTCTATCATTAGCCTATATCCATAATCGCTCTCCTCGCGGTGTTTACGTCGTGATCAGATGAATTTTCCATTGATAGCTTATCCCTTTGTGGTCGTTCTCGTAACAAATTGGTCTATAGACGACATACGTAACTAACCCTTGTAATATATCCCACATAACCCCAACAATTTATAACAACAGATAAACTAATAACAAATATCATGGTACCAAGAAACACTACTCCATAAATCATATAATAACCTCAATAGATTTTTCTATTATTCATTTATTATGTATAATAGCGGATACATAACTCGTATAAACCAACCAAAAAAATGAATCATATGAAAAACATTATAAATCGCGTTACTAACATCCTCAAAGAGTTTTTATAGCCCCAGTTATCAAAACCGACCTTACGCATACAACCACGGACTGGGAAAACTCGCTCATTAGTACACCCTGTTATAAATAAGGGTCCATGGTAGTTTCAACTTTTAGTCACATAATATCCACTCCTGCAAATGGCCATACTCGCACACGAGCTCACGCTGCTGCAGTCAGTGGCTTTGTGGCGGTGGCTCAGAGTAGTGTGTTGATTATAGTGACTTCAAGAGGTTTTCACAAAATCTTTTCATCATGATTGTAATGACGTCAAGAGGGTTTTAACAGATTGTCTCATCGTGACAAAATATCCTTACCACCCCAGCAGTTCTAAACAGTTTATATCACATCAACCAAGTAACACATATCAGGTAAACATTTATTCCGCAAGTCTTAAGATCGGGGAAAGACACCTATGGAGAGAGGATAGTGCTTACCTATCTCTTTTCAAAAACCTTTTCACAGTTTAGAAGCACACTTTTCTCATTTCCCTCTTTAAAACAAGCTTGAGCAAAGTCCTACAAAGGGTAGAACTTGGCTCTGATACCATCTGTCACGCCCCATTTTCTTTTGGTAAAATATCAGAGTTTTGCTTTGGGCGTGAAAAAGAAATAGTAAGAGACAACAGAAGAAGGAGATTAAAGACGACAGAAGAAAGAGGTAAGAGATGATATGAAATATTCACAAATCATCAAACGGCCTCAACCGATATCAATCGGTCTCAATACCGATAACATTCGGTCTCAATACCGATAACACAACAAAATACAGCAGCGGAATAAACCATCAGGATCTCAATTCCATCACACGTATCAAAAATTATAAAACGTGAATTAAATAAGACTTTGTTTGAAAACGTTGTGTGACACCAACTTAACAAAATAGGTTCAGATATGACACCTCCTCTCTCCTTCTAGGGTTCATCAAGCCCATCAATTCCTATAGTGTGAGTACAGATTAACGGGTGAGTGTGTTGAATACACTCGTGGGCATAAAATCCGCCTATTATAACATGTGATATATATAAATACCGAAAAAAATAATCTACAGCCACGTTGTCACAACACGTAAAATGCACAACAGATATTAAAAATGGTAGGGAAGATAGGTGCGGGATCAGCTCATCTTACCCTATAAAACGGTCTCAATACCGCTGGTGAGCTTCAAGAGGACCACCAAACCTCAACAGAGTAGTAGAAGAGAGACAGGGACGAATGCATGATCAGAGTGGACCTCAGTCCGTTCACAGTATAAGTATGACACAACAAATAAATTCACAGCAAGTAATATCCCGTAGTTCATGCTTATACTAGAAAATAGTAAATAGATAAAGATTTAGAAGTTACCCCCATCTTGTTCGGTGGTTACCACGTGAGTAGCAAGTACTACAGATCTGATAACTCAGGGCTCGAGTAGCAAGTACCAAAAGTCAGATAATCCAACGCTCAATCCAACCAATAGCCTAACATAAGTAAGGTGTATCTTAGATCCTTAATAAAGTATAAATAAAGCTATAATTAATTTTGGAGAAAGAACGATCGTTTAACGCGCGACGAAACGAGGGATCTTAAAATTGAGGTTAAAGTAATAATGGTGAAAGATCAGTTTCTTAGGCTGAGGTGAAAGAGGGTGAAATAAGGATCGCAATGCATAAAGAATGAGCTCAATCGGAGTTGAAACGAGCTCAAACGGAGCATTTTAAGTTTAGGGGTATTTCGGTAATTTTGATCAAAGCATTGACTTTGACCGGGCCCACGACCCTCGGTTAACGACATCTCGTCAAAAATGACTCGATGTTGACATACGGTGGAAAAAACAGGGTTTGGATCGAAAACACGGCATCGCGTGCGATGGGGCACGCGCATACCCAGCAGCTTTGGCCCGTGGCCGAGAAAACTCGGCAGCGCCCTCCCGGCGCTCGGCAGCAGGCCGAGAAAACTTCGCAGCCTTGTCTCCTGGCACTCGTGCCCGTGTGCACTCATCCGGCCCCCGACGCCAAGCCCTACGCGCACCCCGACCCCCGGCGCCCAACCCGCGCGCGCACCCGGCCCCCGACGCCCAGCCCGTGCGAGCATCCCGTCCCCAACGCCTATCCCGACGCGCACATCCCATCCCCGATGCACAACCCGACACCCGACGCTCGAGCATCATCGCACACCCGGCACACCACCACCAGCACAATTGTCGGGCGGCGGCGGCGGTTTCGACGACGGCGGCTCCGGCGACTTTTCTGGCGGCGCTCCGACGACTTTTCCGGCGACTCGTCGGCAGTGGCGGAAAATTAAAGAGAGAGAGGAGAGAGAAACTTACTTGTTCGCGTCGCTTTCATCGTCGGCGGAAAATAAAAATTTTGAATTGACTGAGCCCCTATTTATAGATTTTCAAAGTTACTATTTACCTAGTAAATTTTAATTACCATTTATTAAAATATTATTTTCCCGTTTTACCATTCATCCGGATTCTACCTTTCTATTTTATCTAGCCTTCGTATTTGGCTCTTTTCTTCACCATTTGAGCTACGGGTCTCCAATTGACCCCTAGTTTATTTCTATTTTTTTGTTTTTCCATTACGCATCTCATGGTATAAAAATATTCTATGTTCTAGGTCTAGGAAAATTGTCGATCTAACTCAGGCCTTAAATAGATATCTGAAACGCATGTCAACACATACGAAATTAATTATTAAATTATAGGTTTAAATATTTAATTAATCCATTATGCTTCGTTTTTTGGTCCGGGGTACTACAATTACTTACTCCAAATGGCATTACTACAAATTCGTAGTGCCATACCTCATTCTGAATGTTGTCTTGGATATATCAGCATCTTTGACTTTCATCTGGTAATATCCAGATCTTAAGTCGATCTTCGAGAACACACTGGCACCTCTTAATTGTTCAAAGAGATCTTCAATCCGAGGCAGTGGATACTTGTTCTTTATTGTTCTCTTGTTCAGCTCCTGGTAATCAATACACATCCGGAATCTGTCATTCTTCTTCTTAACAAACAACACTAGAGCTCCCCAGGGTGACACACTTTGTCTGATGAAACCTTTGTCCAAAAGTTCTTGTAATTGGACCTTCAGTTCCTACAATTCTTTCAGTGCCATCCTGTAAGGAGCTTTTGATACAGGCGCTGACCCTGGAATGAGATCTATCTCGAAGATTACTTGTCGATCCGGTGGAAGACCAGGTAAATCCTATGGAAATACGTCCACGAATTCCTTTATCACCGGCACCTTCTCGATAGCAGTTGATTCCTTCTCAGAGTTCACCATGTTGACCAACCAAGCTTCGCAATCTCATTTGCCAAGCATTTGGGTTGCTTTCTTGGCCGTGATAATCCTTGAATTAACTTTTACTCGCGCTTCATGGAACGTAAACTCCGGCTTTCCCGGTGCTTGAAAGAGGATCTCTCTTGCACGACACTTGATTACCGCGTGATTAGACCCTAGCCAGTCCATCCCCAGGATTATATCAAAATCCTTTATCTCCAAAGCGTGGAGATCAGCTAGAAAGATCTTATCTCCAAAAGCAATCTTAAGATGACGGTATAGGTGTTTTGTCCTTACCGTCTTTCCTGAGGGGGTACTAATTTCTAGAGTTTGAGCGACTATCCTACCGTCAACATGCTTCAGCAATTTACAGAAGTTGACAAATATGAAGGAGTGTGTCACTCCAGTATCAAATAGGATGAAAACAGGTATATCAGATACTAATAACATACCTGTCATCGTCTCAGCTCCCTCAATGGCTTCCGGACGAGTAAGAGTGAAAACTCTCGCTCTGCCTGCCACCGGCCTCAAATTCGGCCCTGTAGCCGACGTATTCCTCACCCTCCAGCAATTTGCTGCTATGTGTCCCGACGCCCCGCAGGTAAAACAACTCCGTGTTTCTGGCCGAGACGGTCCCGTGTACACCCTTTTGAATCTAGGGCCTGGATTTCCAGGTCAAGGAACAGGAAGGAGTGGAGAATTGCTTGCCCTTGGAAACTTATTCGGGGCAAAGCTCTGGCTTGGGCCAGTCCACTTCCTCTTGACAGGAGCAGGGAAGACTCCTTTGAGGGGCGCAACATCCAAACCCATCCGAGAGGTGATCGCCCGGGCTCTCTCGATGACACTCGCATACGTCATCATCCCTTGCCCAGCGAGGATGGAGCTGATCTCTGAACGAAGGCCCTTCTCGAATCTTTGAGCCTTCTTGAGATCGGTATCCACCAGATGTGGGGCATACCTGCTCAAATGGTTGAATCATCGCTCATAATCTCCAACAGTTGAGCTTCCCTGTTGGAGGTGAAGGAACTCAGTCTCCTTCTTGTCCTTGTAGGACTGAGGGATGAAGTGATGAGACACCACTTCCTGGAATTCTTCCCAAGTCATTTCCTTCCTCTGTGCAGGTAGTAGGGTCTACTCGTATGAGTCCCACCAATGACTCACTTCATTAGTTAGCTGGAAGATTGCACAGCTAACCATCTGCTCGGGGGAGCAAGTCAGGTGCCCGAACAATCGGTCGAGCGACCTTAGTCACTCTTCCGCCTCTATCGGTTCTCCTTTCCCATTAAATATCGGTGGGTTGTACCGTCGGAACTGTTCATAAATAATGTTCGGGTCAGTTCTAGCTAGCGGCGGGATAGTGCGGGTTACCTCGAAATGCTGCGTTAACCCTCGTAGCACAGTCACCAAATCCCCAACATTAGCGTTTTCCTCATGTTCCGGCTGGTTGGCCGGCTGCGGTTATTCCTTTCTGGGTCTTCCTCTCGACATAGTTCTGTTACGATATGTATATATGTATAAGTCGTTGTGTTTACACAATAATTCTATAATTATAGCAGATAACGCCGTTAGGATGTATACTATAAGCCTAGCTTTTGTGTGAACATCTTTTATGGAATGAGAATCACCTTGGTCATATGTTTGCATTTTATATTTGTTATATATGTTTATGCAATGTCCAATTAATTTATATTATAGATAACTTGGTGTGTGGTGCCACACAGAAGATCATGTTATCAGTTTCTTATAAATTATAAATAGTAGCTCACAACCAAGATGGATTTGGACAAATCATCGGAATGGTTGTAGTGTAGTTTGGTATTAGTCTGTCTTGACTATAAAACTACACTAGTACACTTTGTGTGTATTGAGCAGGACCATTTGAGGTTGTTCGTTTTATACTGACTATATAATAGAACAAGACCTCTGTTATTATGGATGTGCGTTCTCTTAATCCCTATATAATAACAGCCACATATACACAATATTTGTTTCTTTAATTTGCCAATGAGTGAGATTTATTTATTAAATCAATAAACTCGGTGAATTGGGAAACAATATTGTCTATATGGTATACTGTTGATTATAGAAGGAATCTGTGTCCTAATTATTTAGGATGACGATGTCCCCTTGAGGAGCTCATAAGGATTATCATGTAAACCCTGCAGGTGGATTTAATCCGTCATAATAATAAAGTTGAGTGGTACTACTCTTGGAATTAGATGTTAATTAATTAAGTTGTCAGTAACTTATTTAATTAACGGACATTAGATATCTTAAACACAGGGAGATAAACGTGCACATAATAAGAAGGAGCTCATATTAAGGGGGGTGTATTGGATTAGGATTTTAAAGGACTTTTTAAGCTGAAAAAAGTCATGCGGATTTAAAAGACTTTGCAGGATTTTTATGACTTTTAAGATTTTGCAAGATTCTGTAAAGACTTTTTAATCAGGATTTTAATGGATTCTGAAGGACTTTGTGGACTTTGCAGAACTTCATGGATTTATGAAGTACGATAAGAGTTCAAGATTTTTTTCATACATTTGAATTTAAAAAGAGTCAAAAACAAAAAAAATAAAAATAAAAATTCTCCATAATATCATGTCCTCCTAAATAGCCTTCATCCACATATCCATAGCTATACTAGTCCTCCAAGCATTAGCGTCTTATCGCTCTTGGGTTTGAATAATAGGCTCAAATTTATGGTCTTCATTAACCGTCTTGTCTCCATTTCTTCTTCATCTATGTCACTACCTTCATACATACTCGAATGTGACATTGTACCTATATAAATAAAATATAACTGAAAATAATAATAGAATAATGAAAGTAACATATGCTAAAATATTTCAATCAAGTACACCGAAATAACACCAAAACAATATAGTTCCATTAATCCAAAACGTGTTCATACACAACCAAAATATAAAGCAAGCACTTCAAACAAGTGCAACCAAAATAATACCAAAACAATATAGTTTGACAAAACCAACATGTGTTCATACACAACCAAATTGTAAAGAAAATACTTCAAGTAAGTGAAACCAAAATAACACCAAAACAATATTGTTCATCTTAACTTATACTTTATCCAATCTTCTATTGACATCTTCAAGTTTCAACTCAAGTAGAACAAATTAGTACAAATATAAAACAAATGCAAGTCAAATCGATGATTACAAGAGTAGATACTCTTTCTCCACAAAATCAGCTTGAAACAACAGCCAGTATCTTAACGAATTGGGAAAATCAACCCTCCTAATTGAAAATTCAAAATACCAAATAACGTATACCTTTCCTTTGGAAAGATTTGGCAGTGAGAAAACAAGAGTCGAAACCGGAGCAGCAACCAACGTGAGTAGCAAAGATCCAACGAAAAGCTCCGGGAGATTCTCTAACCCCAACGAAGTTGCACCTTCATCCCGCAATGGAAGCACCACGAAATACGCACTCAAAATCTGCATAATTAAAAACAAATTATGCATGATTCAACGACACGAATTATTTCATTTTCGTTTTACAATTGAATGTGAACTTACAAAGAAAAACGAAGAGGCGGAATGGATCAATGCTGTTGTTTCGTGTGGATGAACAGTAACGAATATTGATATGATTGGTTCTATTCAAGATTTGTCAATTATCATTGTTATTCTTGGCGGTGATTATTCAAGGAACAGAAAGGAATTTCATGGAGAGGAGAATAGAGAGACTAAAAAGTCCTCTAAAATCTGATGGGTTTGGATGTGATTGTTGGTATTTATAGATACCACTAAAAAGTCCTTCAAAATCCATCCAACACAACAATCCTGTAAAATCCTTATATTTTTGAATACCAATGGATTATTTTTAAATAGTAAAAAGTCTTGCATGAATACCAATGGATTTGAATGGACTCTTTAAAAAATCTTGAAAATCCAGATTGAATACCAGTGGATTGTTTTTAAGTGACATAAAATCCTGATTGAATACCAACGGATTTTTTTACAAAAAAAAAAGTCTTTCAAAATCCTGTGAAATCCTAAACCAATACACCCCCCTAAATATGGGATTGGGACGATAGTTCAATAATAATTCTTTAGTGGACTGAATTATTATTGATGGATTTAAGTTATGTGTTCGGGCCGAACACAGGATACTTAAGCCCATCAGGAGGCCCAACCCAATTCCTCCTCTAGGTCCCTGGTGTAGCCTATATATAGCCTTTTTCCATCAGCGCCTCAAAAAGATACACAGATCACAGAAAACACGTGATAGTGAGAGAGAGAGCAGAACTGAGATTTCTCGAAGGATCGTTGGCCACACAACATTCGAGAAAGGCTGTAGGAATACATCAGAAGATCAAAGAGGTCTAGGGTTACGAAAGATCAATCTTTGGCCCATTTTCTTCTAGATTGATCAAAAGGTATAACTCTTTTATTCCGCTGCGTTTGTTATATCTAGTATGGAACCCGATTAATTAATTGCATAGAGCCGGCGATCCGTCGGTTCCAACAAACGCTTTATACGTGATGATGCATGATGAGGCATAAACACAAACTTTATAGGATGGGCAAAAGATATATGTGCATATATACATAGTAACATAAGAAGGGTAGTACTACACCATAACAAAAGGTGTATGTACACTATCTATGATGTAAGAACTACCTTATACATATACATATAGAATAACGTATCATGTGTAGCATAATATGTACATATAACCAAGTCTTCTCGATTCGTCTACTCTATATCAGTGGGAGGTGATGGAGGCCCCGGTTCGTCTTGAGGGTCACCCATCTCCGGGTCGATCTCCTCTGGATCCTCCTCTGGGTCCTCCTTAATTTCTACCTCTGACTCGGAACTACTGCTGAGAGGATCATAAGGTGATGGCTCCGGAGTAGTCGGAAGGCCATGTCGGCCCCATATTCCAGCATCCGCCTAGCTACGTTGCCGAAATCGGCAATAGGCACAAGATCCACTAATGAAAATACCAACTCATCGCGAAGGAGTAGGTGCGCTCTCGTCGCCCACTCTTGTGGTAGGGTGTGAATCATGTGCAGGCATGCCTGCACACTGTCAATCCTACTCGTCAAACCTCCAATCTCCTTCCAACAATGGAGGAGTCTAGCTACATGCTCTCCCACGGAGATGTCGTCTCACTCTACTCTCGTAGAAGCAACGTCGCAGCCGCTCCTCACGAGTCTCAATCACGGGTGCTCTCACTCTCCCTCTACCGGCCCTATATATCCTATTCATCTGCCAAGTTTAATTTTACACGAGTTTCTATCATCATATATCCATACCTGAAACGCTCCATTCGAATCCTAACAGTTTAAGGCGATATAACACATAACAAGTAAACACTCATATTTCGCAAATCTTATAATCAGGGAGGGTCACCTATGGAGAGAGGATAGTGTCTATCTATATCTTTTCAAAAATCCTTTACACGTTTTCAAATCACACTTTTGAAATCTCATTTTCCCCATTTTTAAAACCAACACGAGCAAGTTCTCATCGTTAGAACAAGCTCTGATACCATCTGTCACGTCCCGTTTTCTTACACCAAATATCAGAGTTTTTACCATTGGGCGTGAAGATAGAAATAGCAAGAGACGCATACATAATAAAAAGAATAAGTAAGAGACGACAGAAGAAAGAGGTAAGGGACGAAGTGAAACTTTCACTTTGTTGGAACCGACGGATCGCCGGCCCTATGCTATCGGAATCGGGATCCAAAGATAAATCGCAGCGGAAAGAAATCATACCCTTGTAGACCTCTTGATCTTCTGATGTATTCCTCTGAGCCCTTCTCGAACGTTGCGTGGCCAACGATCCTTCGAGAAAAATCAGTTCCGCTCTCTCTCACTTATCACGTGTTTTCTGTGATCTGTGTTCTGTGTTATGAGAGGCGCTGATGAAAAGAGCTATATATAGGCTACACCAGGGACCTAGAGGAGGAATTGGGTTGGGCCTCCTGATGGGCTTTAGTATCCTGCGTTCGGCCCGAACACATAACTGAAGCCCATCAATAATAATTCAGTCCACTAGAGAATTATTATTGAACTACCATCCCAATCCCATATTTAATATGGGCTCCTTATTATGTGTACATTTATTTCCCCGTGTTTAAGATATCGAATGTCCGTAAATTAAATAAGTTACTGACAACTTAAATAATTTACATCTAATTCCAAGAGTAGTACCACTCATCCTTATTATCATGTCGGATTAAATCCACCTGCAGGGTTTACATGATAATCCTTATGAGCTCCTCAAGGGGACATTATCATCCTAAATAATTAGGACACGGATTCCTTCTATAATCAACAGAACACCATATAAACAATGCTATCTCCCAACTCACCGAGTTTATTGATTTATGAATAAATCTCACCCATTGGCAAATTAAAGAAATAAACATTGAGCATACGTGCCCGTTATTATATAGGGATTAAGAAGATGTACATCCATAATAACAGAGGTCTTGTTCTATTATATAGTCAGTATAAAACGAACAACCTCAAATGGTCCTGCTCAATACACACAAAGTGTACTAGTGTAGTTTTATAGTCAAGACAGACTAATACCAAACTACACTACAACCATTCCGATGATTTGTCCAAATCCATCTTGGTTGTGAGCTACTATTTATAATTTATAAGAAACTGATAACATGATCTTCTGTGTGGCACCACACACCAAGTTATCTATAATATAAATTAATTGGACATTGCATAAACATATATAACAAATATAAAATGCAAACATATGACCAATGTGATTCTCATTCCATAAACGATGTTCATACAAAAAACTAGGCTTATAGTATACATCCTAACACACTTAACAACAATCGGCCTCTGCCGATAGCAATCAGTCTCACTACTGATAATATACAACATACGCAGCGGAATAAATCATTAGGATCTCACATCCATCACTTACATCAAAATATTACAAAACGTGAAATACTTAAAACATTGTTTTAAAAATGTTTAAGAGACCTCGTCTCGTTACATCAAAATCAAAAATAGTACTCTCTCTCCACCTAGGGTTCCTCATTGCTCATCATCACCTGTAGTGTGAGTACAGATAAGGGGGTGAGTGCGTGGAATACACTTATGGGGATGAAATCCACCTCTCGTGACTCGACAGATACAAAATACTAGTAAAATAATCTTATGTCATGTTGTCACAACACATAAAATGCATAGTAAATATTAGAAATGGCAAGGGACGAATAGGTGCGGGATTCCCCCGTCTTATCCTATATAACGGTCTCAATACCGTAGGTGCATTTCAAGAGGACCACCAAACCTCAACAGAGTAGTAGAAGATAGTAAGGGACGAATGCATGATCAGAGCAGACCTCGGTCCTTTCACATTAATAATATGGCACAACAATTATCTTCACAGCATTTAGTATTCCTCAGTCATGCATTTAATAAGGAAAGCAGTAGACAGATAAAGAGATAGAAATTACCCCCACCTCATTCGGTGGTTTTCCGCGTGAGTCGCTAGTCTCAAAAGTCTGATAACACAAGCTCAATCCAACAAATAGCCTACACAAGTTACGTGTTCTTAGATCCTTATTATATATAGTTAAAGTGATAAACGTTTCTTCCGAAAGAAAGATGACTATTAACTACGCAATGAGTCGAGAGCTTTAAAGATTTGAAAAGGAACGAGATCGTTCGGAGTTGATACGAGCGCTAACGAAGTATATAACATTGGAGAGTATATTGGTAAAATGATCGAAGGGTTAACTTTGACCGGGCCCACAACCCTCGGTCAACGACCTCTCTTCGGTTAAACTCCACTAAGCACATGTGATCCTCCCAACTCCCGTGAAGATCCAAAATGCATGCCCTTAACATATCTTCCAGAATTTGTATCGTTCTCTCTGACCGTTCGTCCGTTTGAGGATGAAAAGTCGTACTGAAGGCTAGCTTAGTCCCTAACTCCTTTTGTAGACTTTGCCAGAATCTGGAGGTAAAACGAGGATCTCTATCTAACACGATAGAAACCAGTACTCCATGCAATCGGATAATCTCTTCAAGGTAAATTCGAGCCAACCTATCTAGTTCGAAAGTCATCTTGATTGGTAAGAAATAGGCAGACTTTGTTAATCTATCCAGGATCACCCATACCGTATGGTTTTCTCGTTTGGTCCTCGGCAGACCAACAATGAAATCCATAACAATGTGCTCCTATTTCCATTCTGGTATTTCCAACGGAGTTAGCATTCCAGTTGGTTGTTGGTGATCATAGACGTCACAATCCCTTTTTCTTTTCTACTAATTGCATCAGCCACCACGTTTGTTTTTCCAGGGTGGTAGTGGATCGTAATATCGTAATCCTTTATCAACTCTAGCCATCTTCTTTGTCTTATATTGAGCTCTTTCTTTTCGAAGAAATATTTCAGGCTCTTATGGTCGGTGTAGATCTCACATTTCACGCCATAAAGATAATGTCTCCAAATCTTAAGGGCGTGCACAACTGCGACCAGCTCCAGATCGTGTGTTGGATAGTTTTGTTCGTGAGTCTTCAATTATCGTGATGCGTAAGCTACTACTTTCCCTTGCGGCATCAGAACACACCCCAGCCTTGCTTGGATGCATCGCTGTAGATCACGAACTCTTTCGTAACATCCGGAACTTTTAAGACTAGTGTCTCCGTTAGTCTCTTCTTTAGTTCTTGGAACCTACGCTCGCACTGTTCAGTCCATTGAAACTTTACATCCTTCAGCATCAAACGAGTCATAGGAGTGGCAATCTTTGAAAATCCTTCTATAAATCTTCAGTAATATTCTGCCAAATCGAAAAAACTCCACACTTCCTTGACGTTCATTGGAGTTTACCATTTACTGATAGCTCCCACCTTGTCAGGGTCTACTTCGATCCCTTGAGAAGAGACAATATGGCTAAGAAAGCCTACTTTGTCCCTCCAGAATTCACACTTCTTAAATTTTGCTTAAAGCTTTTTTTTTCGTAAAATCTCTAGTGTAATCTTAAGATGCTCTTCCTGGTGCATCTTATCGCATGAGTAGACAAGAATATAATCGATAAACACTATGTTGATACGATTGAGTTATAGATGAAAAAGGCGATTCATCAAATCCATAAAAACAACTAGTGTTTCATTCGTACCGTTCTTCCCAATGGGATACTAACTTCTAGAGTTTCAGCGACTACCTTATCATTCTCATACTTCAACAGATTCGGTGTCACAATAATACTATAGGTGAAGAAAATAAACACGAAACGCGAGGAGAGAAGTAAACATGGATTCCATCGATTAAAAAAAGACAAACTGATATAGAATATATATATATACAAGCAAAAGATGGGCAGCTACAAGATAAGAGCCACTACATAACTATTTACATATATAATACTATAAGTTCATCGTCCGTAACCTATCTCTCGACAGCTTCTGAGCGAGTGAGAGCAAAAGCCTAAGCCCTGCCTGCTCGTAGTCTTAACCTTGGTGTTGCCACTATTAGGTTTCCGGACCTCCCACAATTAACCTCAATGTGTCTCGGTTCTCCACACCTGTAACAATTCTGAGCTCCTTGCTGGCATAGTCCCATGTGAATTTTCCCACATCTAGCACATAGGTTTCCCGGTCTGGGAGTGGGGAGAAGTGGAGTATTATTAGTCCTGGAAAACTTGTTTGGACTAAAGCTCTGACTCGGACCGGTCCACTTTCTTTTTCCAATTATCTCATCAACCTCCTTGGGTGGTAAAACATCCAAGCGCAGACAAGAGGAGATCTCTTGGACTCTCTTTATGACCGCAGCATAAGACACTTCATCCCGGCCAGCCAGGATGGAACTGATCTCCAAATGAAGACCCCTCTCAAAACGTCAGGACTTTTTGGCATTCGTATGCACCAAATGGGGCGCGTACCTACTTAGTTGGTTGAATCTCTTCTCATACTCTTCTACGGAGGTGGTTCCTTGATGAATATGTATGAAATCTGCTTCTTTTCGGTCACGGTACGACTGAGGTAGGAAATTCCATCTAACCACCTCTTTGAAGACTCCCCAAGACATAACACTCCTAAATTCTGGTGACATAGTCCTTTCGTATGACTCCCACCAGTAGCTGGCTTCTTTAGTGAGTTGCAACACGGCACAAGAGACCTTCTGCTCTTCTGTGCATGCTAGATGTCAAAAAAATAGATCTAACGACCTCAGCCACTCTTTAGCCTCGATCGGTTCCCCTTTTCCATTGAAGGTAGGTGGATTTAAACGTCGGAACTGCTTAATTATTAAGTTCGCATTGTTCCTCGATGACGGTGGTGGTGCAACTTGGGTGATCTCTAAATGTCGAGCCCAGTCCCTCTTTACGGACATCGATACCAAGTCTCTTCTCGTGGCGTCCATGTTGTGTTCAGACGAATTCTCTATTGACGGTTGGTCTTTACGCAATCGACCTCGTGGCATATCGTTCTAAAGATGACATATGAAAACTAACCCTTATAATATATCCCACGCAACCCAACCATCTATAACAATAGATAAACTAATAATAGGTAACATGGCACCGACAAACCTTATTCCATAAATCATTTAATAACTTCAATAGATTCTTTGTCATTCTTTTATCATGTTAGCATAATATTGTCATGTATGATAACGTATACTCAACTTGCATAAACCAACAAAAAAAGTACATCATGGAACTTATCACAGACATCCTCACATGGTCTCCATAGACCTAAAGTATTAACAGTGACTTTACATATCATAACCACGAATTAAGAAAAACACACCCATTAGGTCACTCTGTTGTAAACAAGGGTTCATGGTAGGCTCAACTCTCTATAACACGACATCAACTCCTGCGAACGGCCATTCTCACACACGAGCTCACGCTGCTGCAGTCAGCGGCTTTGTGGCGGTGGCTCAGAGCAGTGTGTTAATTGCGGTGACATCAAGAGGTTTTTTTTTAAAGATCTTTTTATCGTGAAACTATATCCTTAACATCCCTTTTCAATCTAAACGGTTTATTTCAGATAAACGAGAAAACATAAAAACAGATAAACACTCTTATTATTAAGTTCTATGATTAGGGAGAGACACATATAGAGAGAGGATGGTGCTTATCCATTTCTTTTTGAAAAGATTTTCACGTTTAAAACACGTTTTTCTCATTTTCTCTTTATAAAACAAGTTTGAGCAAGTTCAAAAATGATAAAATGTTGCTCAGATACCATCTGTCATGCCCCATTTTCACACTTAAAATATATCAGAGTTTTACTTGTGGGCGTGAAGAAAGAAGGGAAAAAGACGTGCATGATATAAAATAGAAACCTTTGGAAAACAAAAACATACGATTTTACATATACAAATCCTCGGCGTCTAGCTGGAATAAAACATAGCAACGGAACATCGTACAAGATCCATCATCCATAGGAAGTACAAAATTATTTTTACAAAATGAGAAGTAATTAAAACATTATTTCGTTGTTATGAAATAAAAGACAAAAGAGAAATATCCAGATATGGCACCATCTCTCTCTATAGCTTTACATGCTCGTCATCTCCTGTAACATTAATTATAGTATAGGGATGAGTGCGTGGAATACACTCGTGGGGATAAACTTCGCATCTTAAAAGTTTTGACAGATAAATAAAATAGAATACGCAAAATCGGCATTTAGACACAGCACGTAAAATGCATAGCACGTAATTCGTAACCCAAACTCAAGTGCGGATATTTCCCATCTTATCCCTACAAAACGATCTTAAATACTGCTGGTACATTTACAGGACCACCGAACCTATGATAGTAGAATAGGGGGAAGTTTTTACGGACCATAAGTCCTTTCGAAGGTGAATGTGGACCTCAGTCCTTTCACAATATAAAATGACACATAATTCATAGCAAATAATCATAGCATTTAGTATTCCACCAATCATGCATCAAATATAGGGAAAGTTGTAAACAAATAAAGATTTAAAAATTATCCCCATCTTGTTCGGTGGTTACCACGTGAGTTATCGAGTAACAAGTATCAAGTATCAAAATGTATGATCCGACTGATAGCCTACAGAAGTAACGACGTTTCTTAGATCCTTAATATATTTAATACATATAAATGAAGATATAGATGTTCTCGGAGAAGAAACGATCGGTAAAAATGAGACGAAAAGGAAGATCTAAAGATCGAGGATGAAGAAACAAGTGTGGAAGGTAAATCCAATAATCTAATGAGAAAGAGGGAAAGATTAGGATTGCAACGGAAAAAGAATGAGCTTAATCGGAGTTGAAACAAGCTCAAACGGAGCGTTTTAAGGTTTAGGGGCATTTTTGTAATTTTGGTAAAAAGGTTGACTTTGATCGAGACCCCCGACTCCCGGTCGACGACATCTCGTCGCCGATGACTCGACGAAAACATATGATGGAAAAAATGCAACTCGCACTGCAAACACGACACCGCGCGCGCTTTCCGAATCCCGGTGTGCACACTGTGTACGCCCAGCTCCCGTCGCCCGCTCCCGATGCGCGCACCCAGCGCACGCCCGTGCCCCAACATCCAGAACATCAACCAGGCATGCGCACGATCGTGCACGCCCACGCACGACCACGTACGCCCAGTACCCGGCATCTCCCGGCGCCTGCACGCCCAGTGCCCTCCCGGCGCCTGCACGCCCAACAGCAGCTTTCCAGCCATCTTCCAGCAGCCTCCAACTGTGGCGGCGCCGCCCCCATCTGACCCGCCGGTGCCACCAACACCGGCCACCACCACCTCCAGCCACCACCAGCTCCGATGGCCGTGAACAGTACTCCCAAACAGCCCCCAAACATCAACACAAACAAACACATGTATGCACACAACACCTTGCACCACCACCTTTTCCACCACCATGTCAGCTCCGACGCCGCCGCCCACAGCGGTGCCACCACCCCCAACTGACAGCCCAACACCCCGGGAAGGTCGGCCACCACTCCGGCGAAGAAGGAGAGAGAGAGATAGAGAAAACAGATGAGAGAGAAAGGGTGGAAAAATAAGGGTTTAGGGTTTTTCGATGATTAAAAGGTCGTTTTCCGGCGAAGGAGATTTTGGAATTGAAATCTAAGACCTGTTCTAGACTCGTATCGATAAGACCTACAAGCTGTGCAAAAATCGATTGAAACTGTGAAAACGTTTCCGGCACCTGCGGTATCGCCGGCGGTGGCACGGCGGTACCGACGACCAGAAAGAAGAGAGAGAGAAGAGAGATGAGAGAGAGAGAGATTACGTTTTTTCTCAATTTTTGTTTCGTTCGAAAAATAGCGATTTTACAACTCATTTTCGCATTATATATAGACTTTCGAAAAATCTTACTATTCATCGAAATATCTCGAATTCACTATTCACCGAAATATCTTATTGTTACTATTCACCAAAATATCTTGTTGTTACTATTCACCGAAATATCTTGTTGTTACTATTCACCGAAATATCTTGTTTACTATTCATTGAAAATATCTTTCATTTTCCATTCCTTCGTATATGTCGTATTCTTTGTATTCACCGTTTTCTTCGTCATTTGAGCTACGAGTCTCCAATTGACCTCAAATTCATTTCTATTTTCTCATTTTTCAAATACGCATCTTATGGTAAAATTATAATCTATGTTTATGAAAACACATATAATTAAATTAAACAATCAAAGGTTAACGCACATAATGAAATAAATCGATTAAGGGTTTAATTATTTAATTAATCAATTATGCTTTGTTTTTTATCCTGGGCGCTACAGTATATATCAAATTTTATCTTTACAATACTCAGGTTTTTCTCATTCTGTATTCTCTTCATAAAGTCTAGTAGCCTGTTCTAAGTTTCTGACTTCTTGGCTATGAAGATTGTCTATGTAAATCTTGAGTAGTCACCCACTATAACTAAAGAGTATTTCTTACCACTAACACTAATAGGTTCAACTAGACCAAAAAGATCAATTGTTAGGATGTATACTATAAGCCTAGCTTTTGTATGAACATTTATTTTGAAATGAGAATCATTTTGGTCAAATGTTTGCATTTTATATTTTTGTTAATGTAATTGTCCAAAATAATTTATATTATAGATAACATGGTGTGTGGTGCCACACAGAAGATCATGTTATCGGTTCCTTATAAATTATAAATAGTAGCTCACAACCAAGATGGATTTGGATGAACCATTGGAACAGTTGTAGTGTAATTTGGTATTGGTCTGTCTTGACTGTAAAACTATACTAGTACACTTTGTGTGTATTGAGCAGGACCATTTAAGGTTGTTCGACTTGTACTGACTATATTATGTCTTTTAATTAAAACATTATTTTATATCATAATATATTATTTTATATTATGTATTTTAATTAAAATATTACTTTATATTATGTCTTTTAATTAAAACATTATTTTATATCATAATATATTATTTTATATTATGTTTTTTAATTAAAATATTATTTTTTTATTATATCTTTTAATTAAAAAATTATTTTATATTATTTTTTTATATTAAGATATTTTAGGGATCCAAACATTATTTTATATTATGTCTTTTAATTAAAATATTATTTTATATTATGTATTTTAATTAAAATATTATTTTATATTATGTATTTTAATTAAAATATTATTTTATATTATGTCTTTTAATTAAAACATTGTTTTATATTATTTATATTAAGAATTCCCATTTACAATTATTGCATACAATTTTATGTTAAGGGTAATTCGGTAATTTCAGGTTTTTTTATCAAACTTAACCCACAAACCAAACACAATTTTTACTTTAAACCCATATTTGCAAAGTATTAAACATTCATTCCAAACACAAAATTTAACTCAAACCCATTTCAAAACCCACCTACCAAACACTCAAAAAGTGTTATTTTGTCTTCAATGAACAGTAAAAGCCCGAAAAGTCCAACCAACCTAAACAATCCCAACCCGCGTACCAAACGGCCCCTTAGTATCTTTATATCTATCTATCTAGTAGTTGATTAGTTATACTTCAATAATTTCATCACTTTTATTCAATATCCATCATTTCATCAACCTCACTTCCAAAAAAACTAGCATCATCAAAGTCTAATTCAACACTTTGTTTTCCCTTAGCTCGTATATGTCTTTCGATTTTGCTTGACATCCCCAGATGTTGTTGCACTATCTTTCCATGCGAAACTACCATCATCATCAATCAATTCATCATCATTATCCATTTTCTCTCATCAACCACTCATTGTTATCATTAATATCACATAGGGTGATAAGATCTGCCACAACTTTGCTATCAAAATGAGCTTTTAGAGTTTGGTTGAATGAATTTGTCTGAACATTTTAAAAAATTATTTAACAAATACTCCCTCCGTCCCGGCTAATTTTGCACATCTTTCCCGGCACGTGGAATAAGAAAATGTTGTTTTTTTTGTCTTTTGAGTTGAAAAGTCAACAAAATCATGCTAAAAGTAAAAGTTAATTTCCTTTTCGGGGGTGTGTAAATTTACTCGGGACATCCCGAAAAGGAAAGTGTGCAAAATTAGCCGGGATGGAGGGAGTATAATATTACAAATTTAAGGTGAATAATCAATACTCACATGTTCGAATATGCTCCAATCTCTTTTGCACCTAGATGCACTACAATTTAAACTCAATTTTTATAGAAAATAATGTAGTTGAGGGGTTACAGCCCCCAACATCTTCCACCACTCGGTTGTAGCAATCAATTAGGAATCATAACTTATCATTTATATGAAATATGTTAATGCAAAATATTTAAGAATAGGAAGTAGCTAGCACTGACCAAAGGCCATTTTGGTTGTCCCTTTAATTGTAAAAGAACACCAAATAATGGCTCGACATTTTTAAATTTGCCCAAATGTTGAATAATGACATCTTGTTCATCTTCATTTCGTATCAGTTTGTGTATGCAATCAAAAAGACCATTTTTAACTTTTTCATCCTCTCAATGTCCTTGTTGTAATGGAACTCAGGATTCAAGTAGTAACCCGCTGCGTGTAATGGATGATAAAGTTGGCAATCCCAATTTCAATTGATAATCTCAAATACTAATTTGTAATTCTTTTCTTACAATCAAAAGACATTTGAATGGGTCCATAGCTTCATATATGTAGCTTATTGATGGTTTCTTCTCATTATCAACAAGTCTAAGTACCTTAACCAAGGACCCATAAACTTACAAGTATAAGAAACAATATTCCAGAATGAGGGCATAAAAACAGTCTATGTAGCCCTCTTGTCCTTATCCTCTTTTGCTCATTTACTTTGAGAGGCAATGTAAACAAGCTTCATAAAATTTGTTTTTTAATGTGCAAACTTTTCAATGTTAGAAAACATAATACAAAGCGTGTAACTCCATGTCTTAATAGTTCTTTATTTTCAGTTAACTCCCTCATGATGTTCTATACCTCGTTGTTATTGTATATAAAACCAACCAAAGCAAATTTTCTTGAATTGTTTTTTTAATCTTATCAATCTTGTCTATATCTTCTAATATAAGGTCTATGCAATGAGTTTCACATTGTGTCCAAGATATACTCTGTCTCCTTGCCATCAAATATGTTCCTAATAACAATGCATAACAAATATTGTAACAAAACTGGAGAAGTACTATAAAACTAAACAAAAAAAAAATTGTGATTGGCACAATGTAATTGCTCTTATCCATAACCAATTAGACAACATTCTTCTCTCCAATATGCTCAACAAATTGGTCGAGCAATTTAAAAATCTTCTCGCGTGTTTTGGCAACGAGGATGCAACCAACGACTCTACAAACAGTGTGCCTTTTGAACAATTAACTAAAAAATTTAATGAGTGTACGTTGTTTTCTATTTGTCCAGCCATCGGACATAGTTGAACAACCAAACTGAGCTCATTCAACCTTGTGACTCTTCATTAGATCTTCTTTGTAAGTTAACTTTTTTTAAGAGAAGAACTCGTAATTCATGGTAACTAGGGGGCATCAAATTCAGACGATACTCACCAATAGCTCTAATCATCTTCTTAAAGATGTCTAAATAAGCCAAATTAAATGCAACCCCAACTTAGTAGAGGAATCGAGCTATATGTTGAATTGTTCGATCTCTAAGCTCTTTGTCACAAGCATCATTTATGGTTGTTTGCCTCATCTTCTTTATTATGTTTTATATAAGTAAATCCATATTTTGTTTCCCATGATTGATTTTAGTACTTGTTGCCCTTATTTTACAAATTTGCAGTCTTCCACCTCTTGATGTGTTGCCCATATCATCTTCACTACTACCATCAACCATAGCAAAATATTCAGCGTCATCAAATTGCTAAAAAATATATTTAAATATTTAAATATTTAAACTTAAAAATAATTTTTTAGATACATTAACTTAAAAATATTATCAAAATCACAAATCATACAACACGGGTGGGTGAAATACTAATTTACATAATTATAAGATACTCCACATATTGTTTTGTTATTGGCTATCTAGCTAATTTCTCTTTGATTGTAGAGGTAAAAAAAATTAAAATTAGTTGGATGAAATATGAACCACAGAAATATGTGCTACAAAATTTCAAATTTATACTTCAATTAAGAATCGAATTTTGTAGTTAATTATCCAAGAAATCTAATATTATCTAGCTAATATATATTTGATTGAAAAGATAAAAGCAATTAAAATTAATTGGATAAAATTAATTAACCACAAAAATATGTGCTACTAAAATTCAAATTATACTTCAATTTAAAACGAACTTTTCAATTCATTATCCAAGAGATCAATTTTATTAAAACACAAAAAAATTTATACACTTGGTGCATGGATCTTAGATTCATGCACTCGCCTCGACCTGACTCGTTACGCGCTCCAACACGCAGGGGTTTTCGGGCTCAAACTCGCTCCTATATGTTATACATTTTACTTTTATGTTATATTAGTCATACCTTTAGTAATGTTAGTTGTACCTTAACATTTTTTTAGACAAACATGAATACCTTTCATACTTTTTAGTTATGTTCGTCGTAAATTTTAGTTGTGTTAGATGTATATTTATAAATTACATAAAGGTATAACTATGTTCATATAAAGGTATAACTAAAATCACATAAATGTATGAATAATATCACATAAAGGTATATATGTACAAATTGTAATGAAATTGGTTTTTTTAAGTTAATTAAATTATTAAATAAAGGTTATGATATTTGTACATAAAGATATGATTAATATAGTATAAAGGTCAGCTCAAAAAAAATAAGGAACTGATCCGGGTCAGATCTTGGCTACCCAAGTACACCATGCACTTGGTACACAAAAGACCTACTTTTGGTAAAATATGTAGAAAAATATATACAATCATATAAGATTCATATATATATGTGTGTATATATATATTGATACAAAATATATCTATTTTATTTCAACCATCCTATTGATTTTCGATAAGGTATATTTTAAAATTGATATATATTAAGTAATTAGTTTTGTTAAAAAAATTATTTAACCTTTTAATTTGTATTAAAAAAATTAGTATATTGAGAAATATTTATAGATCATAGATATGAAATGGATTCTATCTCAATCAAATATGCTTTGTATATTGAGAAATTTTTTAAAACTCTTTATGCAATTACCGTATTTAGTTTACTCCTACTCAGAAATTAAGGAAAATTAATTACCATGATTTTTTATATTTTTGATTAATCAAATTTCAAAATTATATTTAATTTTTGTACATAAGTTCTTCTCCAGCTATAATACATTATAATAGTTGAGAAAGCAACACCACTCCTTTTCACTTTCTGTTATTCAATATAACTAGTAATTCACTTGAGCGGTGTATGATTTATTATTTATTATGCTAATATATATACATTTTGTAATAGTATAAAGAAGTAGAATAAATTAAAATGTTATTCATATCATCAATCATTATTTCAAAACATGTAAAATATACAAATGAGTTTTTTCATATATCTATTGTTTTTAAGTTATATTTTATAATTTTAAAAAATAGTTGTATAAAGTAGAGTTTTGATTGAATTAATTTTTACAATACGTGTAAGGGTTGGTATATAATAATAATTTTTATTACATCATATAATTAAATGACATTAAAAAATTAAAAAATTAAAAAATTTATAGTTTATTTACATGCAATTAAACAAATTTCTAATCTAATAATCCATTGATATAATTAAAATTTCACATGATCACAATGTAATCGCCCAATAAAAATTTGTGTTGTAAGCTCAAACATATATCGATTTTAAATAAGTCCAATATAGATATATTAATTATTATCTGTTAGGATATTTCTATTAAGTTTTGATAAGACAATGTATCTTTGGATAGGAAGTTAGATTACCCATTTTCCACATTGTTTAAGTGGATTTTAGCTTGATAAGTTTATCTTTCTAAGTTGTGTTTTGTAAAGATGTAAATATCAGAAAGATAGAAAATACTGATGTTAGCAGGATACTGGAGATGAAGAAGTTTCAAAGACTGTGTTTCAGAAAGGAAAGTCAGTAAGTAGAAGAAGAAACCAGAATCAGCAAGCTGGATCAAGAAACAGCAAACAAAAAGTAACAAGGGAAACTGGAAGCTAACTGCAGGATTCTGAAATAGGAAGCTGTTCAGAATCAGGAAGCTAGCGCAGGTCAAGAAGCTGACTGCAGGTTTCAGGAACAAGAAGTTGTTCTGAAACAGGAAGCAGACGTAGATCAGAAAGATGGCGCAGAACAGAAAGCAACTACTGCAACGTGAGCAGCAAGCTGTAAGTTTATCTAACTTATTTAATGTAGTACGAGGAATATACTGAATGCAGTATAAGGTGTCTGCTTTGTCAAAGTATCTGGTAGATGGAAGTTAGCACCCAGCCTATGAGGTGATGCCATCTAGACCGCGCCTCTACAAAAGTACTATAGCCGAGGAATAACGCCATTAATGCGGATCAGAGTAGGACATGACCTACATCCTAGTTTTTCCAGATGCATTTAATGCAAAGATTTTGAAGATCAATTTGAATTTCTTCAAAGGACAATGCCTCTCTTCAACAGGCATTTTCCTTACACTATAAATAGAAGGTTAGTGTGACCGAGAAGACTACTGAACTACTGAACATCTGAGTTTTCTAAGCTATCTCTCTCTCTTAAGCTATCTAAAACAAGTTCAGTCACTCAACCTTCAGAAGTAGTCGAGCCAAGCATTCGAGCTTTCAAGTTCTAAAGGCTGACTTCGAGTTGCACCAGTTGAAGAACACTTATATACTTTTAACCATTTGTTGTGTGCTAGGTTGTTTTATTCCACTACAAGAAATTCTCCCATAGACTACACCCCTAAGACAAGGGTTATTTTTAAAAACTCTTGTCGTAATCTAAACTGCCGTTGTCGTAGATGAAACCGTTGTCTTTGCCTGAAAAATTCTCTCATAGACAAGGGTTTGAACTTGCCGTTGTCGTAGACGTGTTGTCTTAGGACCACTACAAGAAATTCTCTCATAGACTACACCCCTAAGACAAGGGTTTTTTCAAAAAACCCTTGTCGTAGTCTAAACTGACAGAACCGTTGTCTTTGCCCAAAAAATTCTCTCATAGACAAGGGTTTGAACTTGCCGTTGTCGTAGACGTGTTGTCCTAGGACCCTAAGAAAAGGGTTGTTTTTTAACGTTGTCGTAGCCTCGTAGAAGCATTGTCGTAGACTAATTTAATTAATTTAAAAAAAAGGTCAAATATTACAATATATATATTTTTAAATGAAAGAAGAAATACTATATATTAATTGTATTTTAATTAAATTAAATTTGAAAAGTTTAATTATTTTATGTTAATTAATTAGTCATTAATCTTCCAATTATATATATATATATATTGTGGATGTCACGCCCCAAAATCTTTTCATATTTTATCAGAGTTTCACATGGGCGTGAAGAGAGAAAAAGCAAGGGACACAAAACACAAGCAGAAAGAATAAGTAAGAAACGATAGAAGAAAGGGGTAAAGGACGAAGTGAATCTTTCACTTAACAACAATCGGCCTCTGCTGATAGCAATCAGTCTCACTACTGATAAAAATACAACATATGCAGTGGAAAACATCAGGATCTCACATCCTTACTTGTATCAAATATTATTACAAAACGTGATTTAAATGAAACATTGTTTTAGAAATATTTAAGAGACATCGTCTCACTACAACTAAGCCAGAAACAGAACTTTCTCTCTCCACCTAGGGTTCCTCATGCTCATCATCGCCTATAGTGTGAGTACAGATTAAGGGGGTGAGTGTTGGAATACACTCGTGGGGATGAAATCCGCCTCTTGTGACTCAACAGGTATAAAATACTAGTAAAATAATCTTAAGTAACGTTGTCACAACACATAAAATGCATAGCAGATATTAGAAATGGCAAGGGACGAATAGGTGCGGGATTTTCCCGTCTTACCCTATAAAATGGTCTCATATACCGCTGGTGCACTTCAAGAGGACCACCAAACCTCAACAGAGTAGTAGAAAATAGCAAGAGACGAACAGAGTGGACCTAGGTCCTTTCACAGTTATATATGGCACAACAAATATAATCACATCACTTATTATTCCTCAATCATGCATTTTCTAGGGAAAACAGTAAACAAATAAAGAGATAGAAATTACCCCCACCTTGTTCGGTGGTTACCACGTGAGTCGCAAGGTCCGAAGATCTGATAACTCAGAGCTCAAGTAGCGAGTACCAAAGGTCAGATAACTCAACGCTCAATCCAACAGGTAGCCTACATACGTTAGAGTGTTCTTAGATACTTAATAATATATAATTAAAGCTGTAAAAGGTCCCGACGGAAAAACATTCGTTAAATACGCGACGGATCGAGAGCACTAATGTTTGGAATTTAGGAGATGAGGCTGGAAGTTTAGTCCAAAGGGCTGAAATGATAGAAAATGAAATTTGGGTCACGATAAAAAAAGAATGAGCTCTATCGGAGTTAAAACGAGCTCGAACGGAGCATTTTAGGTTTAGGGGTATTTTGGTAATTTTGGTCAAAGGGTTGACTTTGACCGGGCCCACGGACCCCGATCAACGACGTCTTGTCAGCGACGACTCAATACGGATGAACGACGGAAAAAAAAAATGAGGTTCGGATTGAAAACACGGTGTCGAGTGCACGTCGGCACCCGATGGGTACGCATGGGCAGGCGTGGTGCGCGCGCGGCTTCCCGACACTCGACAACTGCCGAGTTTTCTCCGCAGCGGGACACGGCGCCCGGCTGGCTGTCGAGTTTTCTCGGCAGCTTCACTCCCAGCTCTCCCGACGGTGGCCTACTCGACAAGGCCACTTCGCGACGCCGCCTCCTGCCGCCACCCCCAGGTTCGCCGGAAACCTCGTACCGCCGGCTACCACCTCCGGCCATCCCTCGTCGGATTCTGGCATGAATAGTGCCTGAAAAATACGCCACAAAACCCTTCGATACCCTATTTTTCGAAAACCAAACCTCACCAAAAAATCCTCCAGCCGGCGACCCCGGTCGCAGGCAACCACTCCCTAAGCCCCGGCCGGCGACCCCCCGTCGCCGGCAACCCTTTTCGGCTAACCCAACATGCTTACACAATATATATACTCCCTCACTCACACACCCTCTTGCATACACACACACTGTCACCCTACTCTGGCCGGCAGCCACTTACCGCCGGCAACCACCACCACCAGTTGTAACACTTGCCGGCGACCCCCAGTCGTCGGCCACCACCGGCCACCGTGAACACACACATACAGGAGCACACACACACACGCGCATGGTGATACATACACACACACATCGGATTCCACTCGTTGGTGACTTCTAATTGCCGGCCACCCACCAGAGACCAGTGCCGGCGCATCACCAGCGCTGGCCAACCTTCCCCGCACGGCGGCGCCACCCGGTGCTGCCCCTAGCAGCATGCAACACACAGACACACTAACACACCTAAGTACACACACACATGCACGTAATATATATATATATACATACTGTCCTTCTCCGGCGTCACCGTGGGTGGCGGCGTCGGCCCTCCAGCGACAGACCCCGACCTCCGGCGGCCTCCGGCAGCAGCTCCGGCGCAGTGGAGAGAGAAAACACAGAAGAGAGAGAAAGGGTGGTGCAAGGGTTATGGTTAGGGTTTCAAGGCTGTTTTTCACCGTTTTTCGGCGAACGACAAATCAGAATTTAATTTCGAGACCTATTCTAGAATCGTCTCATCGAGACGAACGTCGTGTGCAAAAATTGGCCAAAACCGACAACTTTGAAATTTTCCAGCGGTGGCGCAGGCGGTGGTGCCGCTAACCAGAAAACTGAAAACGAGAGAGAAAAGGGAGGAGAGAGAGACTTACGAGTTTTCGGCGCGTTCGGAAAAACGATGAAAAATGAATCGGGAAAGTCCCTATTTATAGATTTCGGAAAACACTATTCATCCGAAAATATCTCAATTCACTATTCATCAATTGAAAATTCTTCGCCACTATTCACCGGAAAATATCTTCCGGTTTTCCGAAACTTCAGATTTTGCCCTTTTCATCGCCGTTCGAGCTACGGGTCTCCGATTGACCCCTAGTTCGTTTCTATCTTCTCGTTTTCTCGATGCGCATCTAATGATGTAATAATATCCTATGTTCCATATCTAAGAAAATTATCCATCTAAACCTCACACTTAAAACACGTATCTAAAACGCACAAAATAAATTAAACAGTTAAAACATACGCACATAATTATCAAATCTTAGGTTTAAATATTTAATTAATAAATTATGCTTTGTTTTGGTTCGGGGCGCTACATCCCTTACCCCTTAAATTAATTTCGTCCTCGAAATTGAACGCGCACTAAGAACGACTCGGAACTAAACGTGTACTAAGAGCTACAAAACTGGATACTCTGCCAAAAACCTCATTGTTGTATATCTATGTTGCTTCTTTCTTTCAATTTCTCGTCAAGGAAATAACTCAGTCTTGCAAGTTCCTTGATTATTCTGCTAAGTTCGATGTTCAGAACTTATACCAATCTTTGAGCTTCTCCAATTCTTTCTCGAACTTCCCTATCCGGATCACACTTTTATTTTCCCGTTCCTCTCCTTCTTCAGTTCATAGTACTGAACATTGTATTGATCATCCTATATACTTTTCATCCTCACCGTTTTCTTGCGGAGTAAGATGAAGAATAGTTGGCGCTGGAAAGTCGTATTCCTCCATCAGCGAACAAAAAATAAATTTTCGATAAAGATTAAGAAAAGAGAGAAAGATCCAGAGCGAGAAAGAGAGAGAGAGAGAGTTGAAAAGATAAGTGAAAAGTTGTCGAATAGCACTCTGATACTCGAGTTGGATGCGACAACTCCTTTCATTGAATTTCCAATGTGTTCTTGAGATATGTTTCGCAGTGCGTTCTATTGTACGAATTGATGAGAATATCATCAACGAACACGATGACAAAAAGATTGAGATATGGATGGAGAATGTGATTCATCAAATCCGTAAAGACAGCTGAAGCTTTACTAAGTCCAAATGGCATACTACAAACTCGTAGTGGCCATTTCTTATCCTAAATGCTGTCTTAGATGAATCCGCAACTTTGACTTTCATCTGGTGAGATCCAGACCTTAAGTCAATCTTCGAGAACACATGGGTACCTCTTATTTGATCAAAAGATCTTCAGTTTGAGAGAGTGGATACTCGTTCTCTAGGGTCCGCTGTTCTACTCTCGGTAATCCTTACTCATCCGGACGCTTCCATAGCCGAGATAATCCTTATGTCGGTTTTATTTCCTGTTCCATGGAAGGTGAACCCCAGTTCGCCCGGTGCTTGAATGATGATCTTCCTTACACGGACACTTGATTACCCCAGTCCATTCCCAAGATTGTATCAAAACCCTTCATCTCCGAAGCGTGGAGATTAACTAGAAAGATTTTATCTTCGAACACAATCCTAAGGTGACGATACAGATGTTTTGTCCTTACCATCTTCCCTGAAAGAAAACTAACTTCTAAGGTTGGAGCGACTATCCCACCGTTCTCATGCTTCAACAATTATAGCAGTCAACAAAAATGAAGAAGTATGTCACTCCAACATCAAGCAGGATGAAAACAGGAATATCAGATACTGATAACATACCTGTCATCATCTCGGTTCTCTCAGCAGCTTCAGGGCAAGTAAGAGTGTAGGCTCGCGCTTTGCCTGCTACCGATCTCGAGTTCGGGGCTGTAGCCGGTGAATTCCTCGCCTTCCAGCAATTGACTGCTATGTGTTCTGGTGCGCCGTAGGTGAAACAGTTCCGTGTGTCTTGCTGACACGGTCCTGTGTATACCTTCCTGCATCTGGAGCACGGATTTCTAGGTCGTGGAACAGAAAGGAGTGGAGCATTGCTTGCCCTGGGAGTGGAAAGGAGTGGAGTGTTGTTTGCCCTTGGAAACTTGCTCTGGGAAAAATCCTGGCTCGGACCAGTCCACTTCCTCTTGACGGAAACAGGAAAGTCTTTCTTGAGAGGGGCAACATCATCTAAACCCATCCGAAAGGTGATAGCCTGGGCTCTCTCGATGATACTTGCATACGTCATCGTTCCTTGCCCAGCGAGGATCGAGCTGATCTCTGAGCGAAGGCCCTTCTCGAATCTGTGAGCCTTCTTGAGATCGGTATCCACCAAATGTGGGGCATACCGGCTCAAATGGTTGAACCATCACTCGTAATCTCCAACAGTTGAGCTTCTTTGTTGGAGGTGAAGAAACTCTGTTTTCTTCTTATCCTTGTAGAACTGGGGGATGAAGTGATGAGACACCACTTCTTTGAATTCTTCCCAAGTCATCCCCTTCCTCTGGGCAGGCAGTAGGGTCTGCTCGTACGAGTCCCACCAATGACTCGCTTCATCAGTTAGCTAGAAGATTGCACAGCTAACCATCTGCTCTTAGGAGCAAGTCAGGTGCCTGAACAATCGGTCGAGCGACCTTTACCACTCTTCCGCCTCTGTCGGCGGGTTGAACTGGCGGAACTGTTTATAAATTAGATTGGGGTCAGCTCTAGCTGGCTATGGTGTGGCCCGGGTTTCTTCGAAGTGCTGCGCTAACCCTCTCAACACTGTAACCAGATCCCCTACATTAGTGGTTTCTTCACGTTCCGGCTGGTTGGCCGGCTGCGGTTGCTTCTTTCTGGGTCTTTCTCTCGACATAATTCTGTTACGATGTATATATATATATAAATCATTGGGATAACACGATACTACTATACGTAAGTAGATTAACGTGATACATGTGAAGAGGCGTAAACATATATTATATAAAATAAGCGAGAACGTACATACACGTTTATACATAGAAGCCTATTAAGGGTACCCTTACATCATCCAAAAGGTGTATATACACTATCTATGATGTAAAACTACTCTATACATATACATATAGAATACTAAATGTTCATCATTTATAATCTATCTCTCGGCAGTCTAACCGAGTGAGGACGAGTGTTCAAGTCGGGCCTGCTCCTGGCCTCGAATTTGATGTGGTAGCTGGTGGTTTTATAGACCTTAGACAGTGGATGGAGATGTGTCCTGGCATTCCACACCGGTAGCAATTCCATGTCTCCTATGGGCACGATCCCCTGTGTAATTTTCCACACTAGGAGCATAAGTTCCCTGATCTCGGTGTTGGGGCAAAAACTCCTAAATTTTGGGGATTCTGGCAGCTGTATGCTGGGTGGCCCGGCTCCCCGCATTTAAAGCAGTCTTGGGTCCCTTGAAGGCAGGGCCCCTCGTGCATCTTCCCACACTTGGGACAGATATTTCCTGGCCTTGGTGAGGTAGCCACCGAATTCCTAAACTTCTGGCAGTGAAATGCGATATATCCAGGTTCTTCACACCTGTAACAGTTTTGGGTCCCATGGTGGCAGGGTCCTACGTGCGACTTCCCACCCTTGAAATATGAGTTCTCTGGCCTGGGAGTAGGGAGAAACGGAGCATTGTTGATCCGTGGAAGCTGATGTTGGTCAAAGTCTTAACTAAGACTGATCAGTTTCCTCTTTCCCGTTGCTATCTCCATTCTCCTGGGTGGCACCACGTCTATGCAGAGACGAGTGGCGATCTCTTGAGCTCTCTCAACGATCGCGGCATAAGACATTTCACCATGTCTCGCTAGAATGGAGCCGATCTCCCTACGAAGACCCTTCTCAAAGTATCGGGCTTTCTTGACATTTGTGTCCACCAGATGGGGCGCGTACCTACTTAATAGGTTGAATCTCTTCGCGTACTCTTCTACGGAGGTGGTTCCTTGACGAATATGTATGAAATCTGCTTCCTTTAGGTTACGGTACGACTGAGGCAGGAATTCATGTCTAACTATCTCTTTGAAGACTCCCAATGTCATTGTCCTCCTGAAATCTGGCGACGTGGTCCTTTCTTGTCCCTCCCACTAATAGTTGGCTCCTTCGGTGAGTTGTAATACGACACAGGAGATCTTCTGCTCTTCTGTGCATGCTAAATGTTCAAAGAGTCTATCCAGCGTCCTTAGCCATTCTTCAGCTTCGATCGATTCTCCCATTCCGTTGAAGATCGGTGGATCGAAATGTCTGAACTGTTCAATAATAAGATTTGTGGCGTTCCTTGACGATGGTGGCGGCGTGACTTGAGTGATCCCTAAATATCGAGCCATGTCCCTCTGTTCGGGCACCGCTACCAAATCTCTTCTCGTGGCGTTTACGTCATGTTTAGATAGTTTCTCCATTGACAGCTTATTCTTTCATGGTCGACCTCGTGGCATATCGTTCTATAGACAACATATATAACTGACCCTTATAATATATTCCACATAACCCAACAATCTATAATAATAGATAAATTAATAACAAAAATCACGGTACAAATAAACATTTATTCCGCAAGTCTTATGTTCAGGGAGAGTCACCTATGCAGAGAGGATGGTGCCTATCTGTGTATTTTCAAAAACCATTTCATGTTTTCAAATCACACATTTCCCCCTTTAAAACTCGTTCAAAACTCTTTCACATTTTCGAATCACACTTTTCCCATTTTGAAACCAATTCGAGCAAGTTCAAAATCTGTAGAACTTTGCTTTGATACCATCTGTCACGCCCCAAAATCTTTTCATACTTTATCAGAGTTTCACATGGACGTGAAGAGAGAAAAAACAAGGGACACAAAACATAGACAGAAAGAATAACTAAGAGACGACAGAAAAAATGGGTAAGGGACGAAGTGAATCTTTCACTTAACAACAATTGGCCTCTGCCGATAGCAATCAGTCTCACTACTGATAAAAATACAACATACGCAGCGGAAAACATCAGGATTTCACATCCTTCCTTGTATCAAATATTATTACAAAACGTGATTTAAATGAAACATTGTTTTAGAATTGTTTAAGAGACATCGTCTCACTACAACTAAGCCAAAAATAGTACTTCCTCTCTCCATCTAGGGTTCCTCATGCTCATCATCGCCTGTAGTGTGAGTACAGATTAAGGGGTGAGTGTGGGGAATACACTCGTGGGGATGAAATCCACCTCTTGTGACTCAACAGGTATAAAATACTAGTGAAATAATCTTAAGTCACGTTATCACAGCACATAAAATGCATAGCAGATATTAGAAATGGCAAGGGATGAATAGGTGCGGGATTTCCCCGTCTTACCCTATAAAATGGTCTCATATACCGCTGGTGCACTTCAAGAGGACCACCAAACCTCAACAGAGTAGTAGAAAATAGCAAGGGACGAACAGAGTGGACCTCGGTCCTTTCACAGTTATATATGGCAAAACAAATATAATCACAACACTTATTATTCCTCAATCATGCATTTTCTAGGGAAAACAGTAAACAAATAAAGAGATAGAAACTACCCCCACCTTGTTCGGTAGTTACCACGTGAGTCGCAAGATCCGAAGATCTGATAACTCAGAGCTGAAGTAGCGAGTACTAAAGGTCAGATAACTCAACGCTCAATCCAACAGGTAGCCTACATACATTATAGTGTTCTTAGATCCTTAATAATATATAATTAAAGCTGTAAAAGGTCCCGGCAGAAAAACATTAGTTAAATACGCGACGGATCGAGAGCACTAAAGTTTGGAATTTAGGAGATGAGGCTGGAAGTTTAGTCCAAAGGGTTGAGATGATAGGAAATGAAATTTGGGTCACGGCAAAAAAAGAATGAGCTCGATCGGAGTTAAAACGAGCTCGAACGGAGCATTTTAGGTTTAGGGGTATTTTGGTAATTTTGGTCAAATGGTTGATTTTGACCGGGCCCACGGACCCCGATCAATGATGTCTCATCAGCGATGACTCGATACGGATGAACGATAGAAAAAGAACGAGGTTTGGATTGAAAACACGGCGTCATCCGATGGGTGCGCATGGGCAGGCATGGTGCGCGCGCGGCTTCCCGACACTCGGTGGCTGCCGAGTTTTCTCGACAGCGGGACACGGCGCCCTGCTGCCTGCCGAGTTTTCTCGGCAGCTTCACTCCCAGCTCTCCCGACGGTGGCCTGCTCGACAAGGCCACTTCGCGGCGTCATCCGGCGCGACGGCGCCGCCTCCTGCTACCACCCCCAGGTTCGCCGGAAACCTCGCATCGCCGGCTACCACCTCCGGCCATCCCTCGTCGGATTCCGGCACGAATAGTGCCTGAAAAATACGCCGCAAAATCCTTCGATACCCTGTTTTTCGAAAACCAAACCTCACCCAAAAATCCTCCGGCCGGCGACCCCCATCACTGGCGACCACTCCCTGCGCCCCGGCCGGCGACACCCCGTCGCCGGCAACCCTTTCCGGCCAACCCAACATGCATACACAATATATATATACTCCCTCACTCACACACCCTCTTGTATACACACACACTGTCACCCTACTATGGCCGGTGGCCACCTGCCGCCGGCGACCACCACCACCCGTTGTAACCCTTGCCGGCGACCCCCAATCGACTGACCCCGACCACTGGCAGCAGCTTCGGCGCGGTGGAGAGAGAAAACACAGAAGAGAGAGAAAGGGTGGTGCAAGGGTTAGGGTTAGGGTTTCAAGGCTATTTTTCGTTCTTTTTCGGCGAATGACAAATCGGAATTTAATTCCGAGACCTATTCTAGAATCGTCTCGTCGAGACGAACGTCGTGTGTGAAAATCAGCCGAAACCGACAACTTTGAAATTTTCCAGCCACCGGCCGGCGGCGGCGGCGCCGACCAGAAAATTGAAAACGAGAGAGAAAAGGGTGGAGAGAGAGACTTACGAGTTTTCGGCGTGTTCGGCTCGTTCGGAAAAATGGTAAAAAATGAATCGGGGAAGCCCCTATTTATAGATTTCGGAAAACACTATTCATCTGAAAATATCTCAATTCACTATTCATCGGTTGAAAATTCTTCGCCACTATTCATCGGAAAATATCTTCCGGTTTTCCGAAACTTCGGGTTTTGCCCTTTTCGTCGTCGTTCGAGCTACGGGTCTCCGATTGACCCCTAATTCATTTCTATATTCTCGTTTTCTCGATGCGCATCTAATGATGTAATAATATCCTATGTTCCATATCTAAGAAAATTATCCATCTAAACCTCGCACTTAAAACACGTATCTGAAACGCACAAAATAAATTAAAAAGTTAAAAGATACGCACATAATTATCAAATCTTAGGTTTAAATATTTAATTAATAAATTATGCTTCGTTTTGGTCTGGGGCGCTACAGTGGACCTTTTAAAATATATTAAAAATATAAATAATAAAAATTAACAAAAAATATGTGATAATATTAATAGTTTTTTAATTAAATTAAATTCGAAAAGTTTAATAATTTTATGATGTTATCTTATATTTTCTTATGTTAATTAGTCATTAATCTTTCAATTTTATATATATATATATATTGTTAAACATTAATTTAAAATATATTAAAAATACAAATAATAAAAATTAACAAAAAAATATGTGATAATATTAATTTTTTTTAATTAAATTAAATTCGAAAAGTTTAATTATTTTATGATGTTATCTTATATTATCTTATGTTAATTAGTCATTAATCTTTCAATTATATATATATATATATTGTTAAACTTTTAAAATATATTAAAAATACAAATAATAAAAATTAACAAAAAATATGTGATAATATTAATTTTTTTTAATTAAATTAAATTTGAAAAGTTTAATTATTTTATGATATTATCTTATATTATCTTATGTTAATTAGTCATTAATCTTCCGATTATATATTTATATATCTTATTATTTGCATTAATATTATCTTATATGAACAAACTGATAATTTTAAAAAATAGTATTTTTATAAAATATATTAAAAATATGCACTAGTATATTTTATAATTGTCTTAAAATTAATGAAATTAGATTAAATATTACTAAACATATATTAATTAGTCATTAATCTTCCAATTATATATATATATTTAACCTTTTAAAATATATTAAAAATACAAATAATAAAAATTAACAAAAAGTATGTGATAATAGAAAATTGAAAAATATCAAAAATTGAAATAAAAGAAATGCATGTAGAATAATAATACATAAAGCACTAGTGGTCTAGTGGTTGGAGTACCACCTTGTCACTCGGGTTCGAATCCCAGACAACGCACAATATTTGACATGATGATGTGGCATGATGACATCAGCACTTTGGTGACATAGCGTGATGACGTCAGCACTTTGCCAACGTGGTATGATGATGTCAGCACTTCAGCATTTTGTAGTGATTCTATGACAATGGTTATTAACCGCTGTCCTGTCGTTGGATAGAAAAGATGATGATGTGGCATGATGACATCAGCACTTTGGTGACATGGCGTGATGACGTCAGCACTTTGCCAACGTGGCATGATGATGTGATGATGTCAGCACTTCAGCACTTTGTAGTGATTCTACGACAATGGTTATTAACCGCTATCCTGCCATTGGATAGAAAAGAAAACGGTTTAAAATCGTCACTTCAGCACTTTGTAGTGATTCTACGACAATGGTTATTAACCGCCGTCCTGGATAGAAAAGAAAACGGTTTAAAATCGTCACTTCAGTACTTTGTAGTGATTCTACGACAATGGTTATTAACCGCTGTCCTGTCGTTGGATAGAAAAGAAAACGGTTTAAAATCATTATCTCTGCCGTTGTCGTAGGGGTCTTGACAACGGTTAATAACCGTTGTCTATGAGCGAAATTTTCAAGACCCCTATGACAACACCAACTGTTGTCGTAGGGGTCTACGACAACGGTTAATAACCGTTGTCTATGAATGAAATTTTCAGGACCCCTATTACAACACCATCTACGACAAGGGTTGAAATATAGCTACGACAACGGGTAAAAACACTTGTCTATGTGCATTTTTCTTGTAGTGTTCGGTGTCCTTAGTTGGAATGATTAAATCACTTCAGCACTTTGCAGTGATTCTACGACAACAGTTATTAACCGTTGTCCTACCGTTATCGTAGATCGAAAAGACAACGGTTTAAAACCATTGTCTCTGCCATTGTCGTAGGGGTTTACGACAATGGTTAATAACCGTTGTCTATGAGTGAAATTTTCAGGACCCCTACGACAACACTAACCATTGTCTCCGCCGTTGTCATAGGGGTCTACGACAACGGTTAATAATCGTTGTCTATGAGCAAAATTTTCAGGACCCCTACGACAACACCATCTACGACAAGGGTTGAAATATAACTACGACAACGGGTAAAAACACTTGTCTATATGCATTTTTCTTGTAGTGTTCGGTATCCTTAGTTGGAAAGATTAGATCCTCGCTAAGTGTGAAGTCTTGTGTAGGCTTATAACTCTATGTGAGTTTTGTACGCTGTGGGATATTGCCTAGGAATCTGTTGATTCTGGATGGTTAACTTGATAGGAAGAAGTTTGTAAAGCTGAGTCTTGTAAAGTAAATTGACCTAGTAAAGTTCCTCCTGTGTGAAGTAGTAGAGTGGATGTGGAAGGATTACACCACCTTTGAACCACTATAAACGACATATAAAGATGTAATAATTTTAATAATTCATATATAATTCCTAAAATCACAAAATTATTCATATAATTACATAGCTTCTTTTAGTATAACATACTGAACATTCATATATTTTAACAGCTTTTACAAAGAATTAAAAATCACACATTTAATTAGTTTTTCTACTTCAATTCTAGCTCCAAAATAGTCTGTTTTTGAATAATTAATCAATCCCTATAGAATTCATGAAATCCTTCCAAATTTCTATAGACTATAGACACCTTATAGAAGTATGACATATAAAAATATCAACTGAAAATAAGATTCACATAATTAGTTATGAATTTTCTAAGTTGGCTGAAAACAGGACATAGCACATGTTGAAAACAGACTTTCTTATAAAAATCATCATAAATCGCACAAGGTTCTAAAAATTACATGGTAAATTTCTACATGCTCATAAGAACGTGTAATACAACGTAGTAAAATATGGCTTATAAATATGATTCCAATAAATAGTTATGAATTTTAGAACAAGACTGAAAACAGGACAGAGTTTACGCAGAAAACAGGCTATGTTGTAAAATTCGGCATAAAACGTATAAAACTTAAAAAAATACATACTAAATTCCTACACGTATCTAAGAACTGGTTCTAAAACATAGTAGAAGATTATATATAAATTCTAAGTATACTGTTCAAGAAAATTATATGATTCAGACCTAAAAATAGGGCGAATTTATCACAAAGCAGGGTCATGTTTGAAAATTCATAGTAAATCGAATTCAAGTCCAAAAATTATGAAATTTAACAGAAATGTTCTTCACCTAGTATATTACAACTTGTTAAAATAATTTAGTCTAATTCAATCTCTAAATCTTTCGAACAGTTTCACAACAGAAGCAAAACAGAGCACATCCTTAAGTATATTCTAGAAACAACTTATTTCTCCATTCAAGCAACATAAAATTCCCAACCAGTTGCCAAAAAATATCTTTGGACTTTCTAACCTAAGATATTAATCATAAATCATGAGATTTAATGAAAGTATAATGAGAGTTTAGCCAAAATACCTTTAGGGTTTGAGGAAAAACTTTGACGTATACTTGATCTTTTCTTTCTTTTGTTTCTCTTCACTTCTTTGCTTGCTATGTTCAACTATATGGCTTATTTTGGTTCCCATCATATATCATGGACGAGAGAGAGAAGAAAAAAAAAGTTGGAGAGAGAGATAGAGTAGTATTGAGAGAGAGAGAAAGAGAGATGGAGTAGAGAGTTGTGGAGAGGTTATGAATATGATCCATCATATATTGTGCAATATCACTTAGTGTATAGAATAATGAGGTGGCTAAGCTAGGGTCTAGTCATGACTTACCATGGAAGATTTAGATTAAAAAAAAAGTTAAATTAATTTGTTTATCTTGATATTTTGTGAAAAAATCTCATGTATATGTATATATGTATAGCTTGTCTCAATTTTTACTTTGATGTCTTATATCACATATATATACATAAATATATGTATACATTATTAAAGAGACTAACAATAATAGTATAATGTGTAATCATATAAATGAAAGAAAAATTAAATAGCATAAAAACAAGTATTAAAAATTTACGTACTTAGATTAATAAGTATTGTGGTTATTTTAATATTCACTATAATGCATGCTCGTTCAAGTAAAACTTTTTATTTCATAAAATCACATATAAAGATCATAAGTAAAATTTCATAAAGAGAAAGCATTCGAAAGCGGTAACAAATAAAGTTAGCATGTAAACTTAATATCATTTTATTCATTTAAATTTAATTAACATCTTATCTTTTTACTTCCATTCATATATGTCGAGTGAGTGGAGATCGAACTCGATTTCTTCCGTGAGCAATCCTACAAAACCCTTAAAATCTCGAAAGAAAAACATGTCATAAAATCTTTAAAAATAAATAAGCACAACGAAAATTCATAAATCATAACTTAATGTAATATAAGATCTCACACTTAAATCATTCTTAAATGAACATTAAAAGAAATTTTATAAAATATGCAATGCAGGTTTTCTTGGAAAACGGGGTGTTACATAAGGTGGTCTTCGGAGATGACTCCAAAGGAAACACCAAGGGCACAGGAAGTTTGATCCGAGGCAATACAAGTATCAGTGATGTATCATATGTCAAAGGACTGAAGTATAACCTCCTAAGTATCAGTCAATTCTGTAACAAAGGATGTTCAGTGGAGTTCAACCTCAACAGGTGTCTGATAAGAGACAACAAGACAAACGAGGTGAAGCTTACTAAAACCAGGAGAGACAACATCTATCTTGCTGATTGGAGTTCAATAGTGCAGCCAACATGCTTTATTGCTAAGAGCACCTCTAAACTAAGCTGGCTATGGCACAAGAGGATAAGTCACTTAAACTTTAAAATGATCAACAAGCTAGCAAGAAAGAATCAGATGAGAGGTCTACCAGATGTTGCTTACAAAAAAGACAATATTTGTGGAGCCTGTCAGAAAGGCAAACAAATAAGAAGCTCATTCAAAGACAAAGTGTAAAGATCATCTCACAGGATTCTGGATCTTCTATATATGGATCTCTTTGGTCTAGTTGAGCTTGTTAGTGTAAGTGAGAAGAAGTATTCTCTAGTGATTGTGGATGATTACTCTAGATTTACTTGGACCATCTTCCTGGCCAAGAAATCAGAAACTCAAAACAGGCTGCCATAATTCATGAAGAGAGTGCAGAATGAGAAAAGCTTAAGCATTATGAAGATAAGATCTGATAGATGAACTGAGTTCACAAACAAGTTCATAGAGAAATATTGTTTAGAGAATGAAATCTGTCATGAGTATTCTGCAGCAAGGACTTCCCAACAGAATGGAGTTGCAAAAAGAAAGAACAGAAATCTGAAGGAAGCCGCAAGGTGTATGATTGTTGATGTTGGAATACCTAAGAGATTTTGGGCTGAAGCAACCAGCACAACATGCTACACTTAGAACAGATGTCTGATCAATAAAGATCATGATAAGACTCCCTATGAAGTTTGGCAAGAAGTTAAGCTAAATATTTCATATCTGCATATCTTTGGATGCAGATGCTACATTCTGAATAATGGAAAGGAGCACCTGAAGACCTTTGATGTGAAATCTGATGAATGAGTATTTTTAGGATACTCTTCAGTAAGCAAGGCTTTCAGGATCTTTAACAAGAGAAGCTTGGTTGTGGAAAAATCAATACATATGGTATTTGATGAACCACATTGTGATACTGCTAAGTTGGACAAGCTGAAGGAAGATGTATCTAAGATGAAGATCAAGGATCAAGCAATAAGATATATTGATGGAGTTCCAATACCTTCTAAAGTGGTTACTGAAAGTAGTACACAGGAAACTGTATTTGGGAAAACAGTGGCGCAGGATGCTGAACAGCAAGCAGTCAAGATACTGCAGTCTAACAATAACCGCAGTCAGGATGCTGCAGATCAACAGGTTATTGTCCAGCAACCATCTTAGAACTTTGAGCCTGACAGGACTTAGCTCAAGAATCACCAAAGAGAGCTTGTGATTGGGGATATAAATGAATGTGTAAGAACAAAAAGATCAAGACCTCAAAAATCACTGTTCACATACTTCATATCACAAGTTGAACCCAAGAGTGTGGAAGAAGCTTCGAAGATAGTAACTAGATTCAGACCATGCAGGAAGAGCTGAATGGATTTGAAGGGAATCATGTATGGAGATTGGTTCCAAGGCCTGACCACCAAGGAGTTATTAGAACAAAGTGGGTGTTCAAAAACAAGCTAGATGAAATTGTTGCTATGGCTAGAAACAAAGCAAGGTTAGTGGCTAAAGGATACTACCAGGAAGAAGGTATAGATTTTGATGAGACTTTTGCCCTAGTTGCTAAGCTTGAAGCTATATGGATATTTCTGGCCTATGCTGCTCACAAGAACTTTAATGTTTATCAGATGGATGTGAAGAGTGCATTCCTGAATAGACTACTATCTGAAGAGGTATATATGGAACCAGGTTTTATAGAACAGACAAAAGATAAGGTATTCAGATTAGAGAAAACTTTATATGGAATGAAGTAAGCTCCTAGAGCTTGGTATGATACACTATACCTATATCTCTTGGAGAATGAATTTCAGAAAGGGACAGTGGACAAGACTCTTTTCAAGATACAGGATGGAGATAGTATACTACTTGTTCAGATTTATATGGATGATATCATCTTTGGATCCACAAACAATGATTTATGTAAAAAGTTCTCAACCCTCATGTAGAAGAAGTTTGAGATGAGCATGATAGGAGAACTAAGTTTCTCTCTTGGCCTGCAAGTGAAACTACTAGAACATGGGATTTTCATAAATCAAGCTAAGTACACCAGGTGTAACACCCCATTTTAAGAAAACACCCTGCATTACACATTTTATAAAAGTTTCTTTTATCGTTCAAATATAAATGATTTAAGTGTGAGATCTTATATTACATTAAGTTATGATTTATGAAGTTCGTTGTGCTTGTTTATTTTAAAGATTTTATGACATGTTTTTCTTTCGAGATTTTAAGGGTTTTGCAGGATTGCTCACGGAAGAAACCGAACTCGATCTCCACTCACTCGACACATATGAATGGAAGTAAAAAGATAAAATGTTAATTAAATGAATAAAATGATTTTAGGTTTTATGCTAATTTTATTAGTTACCGTTTTTGAATACTTTCTTTTTATGAAATTAGACGTTTACCTTCAACGAGCATGCATTATAGTGAATATTAAAATAACTGCAATGCTTATTAATTTAAGTACATATGGAAATTTAATACTTAATTTTATGCTAAGCAATTTCCACATTTATGTGAATTATACATTACATTATTATTGTTAGTCCCTTCAATAAGGTATACATATACTTATAAATATGTGTGACATGAAACATCAAAATATCATGATAAATAAATTAATTTAAGTTTTTATTTAAACTAAAGCTTCCATGATAAGTCATTGCTAAGGATGACTAAGAAGTCTAAACTAGCCTAGCCACCTCAGCACCCTAATTCCAACATGCAAAATATTCATCAACTTGCAACATGCAAAATATCCTTACTTAATGATACCCTTTCTCTCTCTCGTCCATATCATATGAGAAGAACCAAGGTTATAGATAGTTTAACATAAGAAGCAAAGAAAGAGAGTAGAAATAAAGGAGAGAAAAGATCAAGTACACATCAAAGTTCTTCCTCAAACCCTAAAGGTATTTTTGGCTAAACTCTTATAATACCTTCATTAAATCTCATGATTTATGATTAATATCTTAGGTTAGAAAGTCCAAAGATATTCTTTGGCAATTGGTTGGGAATTATATGTTGTTTGAATGGAGAAATAAGTTGTTTCTAGAATAGACTTAAGGATGTGCTTTGTTTTGCTTCTGTTTTGAAACTGTTCGAAAGACTTAGAGATTGAATTAGACTAAATCCTTTTAACAGGTTGTAATATACTAGCTGAAGAACAGTTTTGTTAAATTTCAGAAGATTTGGAGTTAAACTCGATTTTCGATGATTTTTCTAAGATAAGCTATTCGGAGACAGTTTTTGCCTTGTTTTTAGGTTTGAATCATATAATTTTCTGGAACAGTATACTTCGAATTCAAGCATGATCTTCTACTATATTTTAGAACCAGTTCTTAGATACGTGTAGGAATTTAGTATGAATTTTTTTGAGTTTTGTACGATTTATGCCGAATTTTACAACATAACCTGTTTTCTGCGTAGATGACGTCCTATTTTCAGTCTTATTCTAAAATTCATAACTATTTATTTAGATCATATTTATAAGCCATGTTTTACTATGTTGTAGTATACATTCTTATGAGTATATATAAATTTACCATGTAATTTTTAGAACCTTGTACGATTTATGGTGATTTTTACAATAAAGTCTGTTTTCAGCATACACTGTGTCCAGTTTTCGGCCAACTTAAGAAATTCATAACTAATTATGTGAATCTTATTTTCTATTGATATTTGTATATGTTATACTTGGATATGTTATCTGACTTCTGTAAAAAAATGTGACCGCATTTCATTAAACCTATAAGGTTTAGTAGGGTTTGCAATATAGACTGATTTTGAGCTGAAATTCAAGTAAAAGTCTTGTTTAGGATTCTATTTTTATTTAATTATAGACACATTGAAAAATTTTGAATTTTCAGAATATAATAATTGACACTAATATATGATCATGTAAATATTTTTGTGATTTTAGAAATTATCTATAAGTTATTAAAATTGTTGCGACTTTATGTGTGTTTTTATCTTTCAAATTTGCTAGTTTAAGTGCTTAACAATTATATAATAAGTATGATGATGTATTCTATATTCTAAATCTCACTTAAATGATTTGTGTATGATATGATCATATTTAGAATTTAACATAAGGATCAAGCATGTATTGAATGAAGTATAACGAATAATATTCTGGAGTAATGAGTATAAAATCTTATTAATATGTCTTTAGAGTGATTATTTGAATAGGGTTATTAAATGATTATGCTTTAGGTTAAAGTAACCTAAAATAAAATACAAAAGATTATGTTATACGGAGGCTAATCAGTTAAGTGTGTCGAGCGCAGTCGAAACGATCGGTGAATCCGGAGGCAATCCTTGCACTATCAATGTATAAGTGGGTAACTTCTACTCTCTACTATATGATGATAATTGAATTGATAAGTTATGTATGAAAATCTACGATTGAAGTCCGTAGCTATAACCAGTATGTAACTTCCATACTGGGCGACGACCATAAGGGCACAAAAATGCCTGGTCTATGAAGCAAGGTTTAGTGGGCGAGCGACTCCCACATTCATTTATGTTGACCACAAGGCAGGAGTGCCTGGTCTATGCAAGGTTTAGTGGGCAAGAAATTCCCACATTCCTTTATGATGTTCTTAGGGTGGCTAAGAACCACAAAATGTTTCCAGGGTGGCTAAGAACCACAAAATGTTTTCAGGGGTGGCTAGAACCACATGTAGTACTTGATTAATGATTTAATTGCTTCACTATATTAGACAGTAAAGTTATCCCACTGGGATCCCTCTCCAGAGGTGTCTCATGATGCTACTTTTTATAATTTTCAGGCTCGACAGATGATGACGTGGACGTGTAGCAGGCTGGGCTGACTTCTCACTGTATCTATAAAATTGTACTAGTATAACGTTTCCTTTTGAGAACAATATGCTGTAAATATGTATAGTATGATAAACTATGGGCCTAGACTCGTATCCTATTATATATATATTTTGTTGTGTAATTCATGTAAGTCTTTGGTTCAAACATTTTTTCTAGAAATGTGGGTGAGACACGACTAAACTTGATTAATAGTCGATATATAATTACATATATATATGTTATATTTAAAAAGTAAAAATTATTAACTCTCGTGTCTTCATTTTTAAGTCTTCCGCTGTATAATAGAAAGTAATTATAATTTCTTTAATTCTTAAATATGTAAAGGGTGACGACTTATTTCCATTAAAGGGAAACGGGGCGTTACACCAGGGAACTGATCAAGAAGTTTGGAATGGAGAATGGATCATCAGTAAGTATACTAATGGCTACATCCATCTGTTTAGATAAGGATAAAAGTGGAAAGGATGTGGAGATAACCAAGTATAGAAGGCTTATTGGATCCTTACTATATATCCAGCAAGTAGGCCAGATATAGTATTTGCAGTAGGAGTTTGTGCAAGATTCTAAATAGCACCAAATAAGTCACATCTTGCAGCAGTGAAAAGGATTATCAAGTATCTGAAGGACACTCAAGATGTTGGCTTATGGTATCCAAAGGAAGGAGGATTCAACCTCAAAGGATTCTCAGATTCTGACTTTGCAGGATGCAAAATTGACAGGAAGAGTACAAGTGGTACTTGTCAATTTCTAGGACATAGACTGGTTTCTTGGTTCTACAGGAAGCAAACATCCATAGCAACGTCTGTAATGCCCCATTACCCTTTTAATTGGAAATAGGTCGTCACCCTTTACTTATTTAAGAATTAAAGAAATTATAATTACTTTTTAAAATATAGCGAAAGACTTAAAATGAAGACACGAGAGTTATATATACATATATATATATATATTTAAAACGTAACATATATACATATATATCTATCTATAAACCAAGTCTAATCGTGTCTCGCCCACATTTCTAGGTAAAATGTTCAAACCAAAAGTCTTTAATAGATTACTCAACAAAACATATATACAGGACAAAATACAAGTTTAGACCCATAGTTTATCATACTATACATATAAATAGCATATTGTTCTCAAAATGAAACATTATTCTAGTACGACAACTTTAAAGGAATAGTGAGAAGTTAGCCCAGCCTACTACACGTCCATGTCATCATCTGCCTGTTAGGATGTATACTATAAGCCTAGCTTTTGTATGAACATCTTTATGATATGAGATTTATTATATTCAAATGTTTGCATTTTATATTTGTTATATATATGTTAATGCAATTGCCCAGACTAATCTATATTGTAGATAACATGGTGTGTGGTGCCACACAGAAGATCATGCTTTGAGTTCCTTATATATTATAAATAGTAGCTCACAACCAAGATGGATTTGGACAAACCATTGGAACGGTTGTAATGTAATTTGGTATTAGTCTATCTTCACTATAAAGTTACACTAGTACATTTTGTATGTATTGAGCAGGGCCATTTGAGGTTGTTTGATTTGTACTGACTATATAAAAGAACAAGACCTCTGTTATTATGGATGTGCATCTTCTTAATCCCTATATAATAACGGGCACATGTAATCAGTGTTTGTCTCTTTAGTTTACCAATGGGTGAGATTTATTAATAAATCAATAGGCTTGGTGAATTGGGAAATAGCGTTATTTATATGGTGTGTTGTTGATTATAGAAGGAATCTGTGTCCTAATTATTTAGGATGATGATGTCCCCTTGAGAAGCTCATAAGGATTATCATGTAAACCCTGCAGGTGGATTTAATCCGACATGATAATAAAGATGAGTGGTACTACTCTTGGAATTAGATGTAAATTAATGAAGTTGTCAGTAACTTATTTAATTTACGGACATTCGATATCTTAAATATGGGGAAATAAACGTGCACATAATAAAGGAGCCCATATTATAATATGGGATTAGGACGGTAGTTCAATTATAACTCCTTAGTGGACCGAGTTATAATTGATGGGCTTAAGTTGGGTGTTCAGGCTGAACACAGGACACCTAAGTCTATCAGGAGACCCAACCCTAATTCCTTCTCTAGGTCCCTGTTGTAGCCTATAAATAACCCTAACATCAGCGCCTCCTAGGAACACGATTTTTCAATCTCACACGTATAAACAAATTCGCTAGAGAGAAGTGAGAAGACGGGAATTTCTGAACCTTTGGAAGATTGTCGCCCACACGACGTCCAAAGGAAAGGGATAGGAATACGGTAGAAGATCGAGAGGTCTAGACATCGATTAGTTTGTCTTCGTGAAAGGTATGATTTCTTCCGTTGTGCATATCTTTATGGAACCCGATTCTGATCACATAGGGCCGGCGATCCGTCGATTCCAATACTGCCGAGCCTGAAAATTATAAAAACCAACATCATGAGACACCTCCGGAGAAGGATCCCAGTGGGATAACTTTACTGTCTAATACATTGAAGCAATTGAATTATTAAGCAAGTACTACATGTCCTTCAGGTACGCTCACCCTGGACCATACTATAACATAAAGAAATGTGGGAGTCACTCGCCCACTAAACCTTGCTTTCATAGACCAGACACTCTCGCTCTTTTGGTCGTCGCCTAGTATGGAAGTTACATACTGGTTATAGCTACGGGCTTTAGCCGTAGATTTTCATACATAACTTATCAATTCAATAATCAACACATAGTAGAGAGTAGAAGTTACCCACTTGTACGTTGGTTGTGCGAGGATCGCTTCTAGATTCACCGATCATCTCAACTGCACTTGACACACTTAATTATTTAGTCTATATCATATAACATAATCTTTTGTATTTTATATTAGGTTACTTTAACCTAATGCATAGTCATTAGTAATTTAATGTAAACACTTCGTCCTAAATGCAAATATTAACATGATTCTATACGCATCATTCAAGTGTTTCTAATAATCATACTTTATTCAATACATACTTTATTTATATATGAAGCTTTTAAAGATGATCATATCATACACAATTCATTTAAGTGAGATTAGAACATTAAATACATCATCATACTTATAACTTATTTGTTAAGCATTTAAACTAGCAATTTTAGACCTAAAATGACATATAAAGATGTAATAATTTTAATAATTCAAATATAATTCCTAAAATTACAAAATTATTCATGTAATCACATATCTTCTTTTAGTATAATGTACTGAAATTTCATAAATTTTAAATGCTTGTACAAAGAATTAAAAATCTCCCATTTAACTAGTTTTTCACTTCAATTTCAGCTGGAAAACAACCTTCAATGAAAAATTCACCATACCTTATAGGATTAATGAAATACTTTCATAATTTTACAGAAGTCAGACAACATATTCAAGTATAACATATAAAAATATCAACTGAAAATAAGATTCACATAATTAGTTATGAATTTTCTAATTAGGCTAAAAATATAACATAATATATACTAAAAACAGACTCTCTTGCAAAAATCACCGTAAATCGTATAAGGTTCCAAAAATTATATAGTAAATTTTATCATATTATTAAGAGTCATTACTACAACATAATAAATTATAGCTTATAAATATGATTCAAATAAATAGTCATGAATTTTAGAACTAGACTGAGAATAGGACATGGTCTATGCAGAAAACAGGCTATGGTCATAACCCTCTGGCCTTCGATCAATTGTTAGTTCCTCATTTGTACCTCCGACCTGATGCTGCCCTACTTGAAGCGAGGTCCTGGCAGCTGTCGCCCTCTCCAACATATCATGACTGTGAGTAGATAGCCTCTCATACTTGGCGTAAGCATATGCCAAAATCTCCTCAATAGTCTGTAGGCGTGTGGCCCACATCATAGCTCGTAGTGAGTACTGATGAGATTCATTCTCCATTTGGGATATATCTGCCAAGCGCATCTCATAATGCTCTATAGCCTCTTGCAAACTCAAGCAGTAAGCTCTGTACTTAATCTGAGGTCCTCATCTACCGTCAAGGATGATCAGCCTCCTGAAGACTGACCAAGCAATAGTCTGGTACGCGGGGTGTACTCAAGCATATAAGCTCGACTGTCTATAAATCAGAATTTGCAAGACCTAGAACCGAGAGTCTCCTGTGTGCTTCCCTAATGCGTCCTAAAAACTCCTGTATATCCTCCCAGCCGTGCTGACGACACTCACGGTACTCCCACTTTAACTGTGCGCATCTGGTTTCACGGTCCATTCAACTATACTATTTGTGTCATATCCACACTCAGTCAACTCCAAGTTCCATAAACTAAGGATTCATCACTACAAGAATTTTGCTGATAGACAATGCATGAAAGACAACGCTTTTTGTTATCTTTCTGCATTTTACAACGCTTTTTGTGAAAAGAGTTGTCTTTTTGTGAAAGACAACGCTTTTAAGAAAAAAGACAATACTTTTCACAAGGTGTTGTCTTTCAGTGCATTTTTATGCTAATAGACGACACTTTTTGTACAATGCTTTTTTATGTGTTGTCTTTCAGCGCTTTTTTTTGCTAATAGACAACGGTTTTTTATGGGTTGTCTTTGAGCGGCTATTTTTGCTAATAGACAACCCTTTGTGCAATGTTTTTAATGGGGTTGTCAAATATATAGTGCAAAAAAAAGGTAAAGTTCAATTAAGAGTCGAACTCTAGACCTTTCAGAAGGTATGTAACCACTTTGCCATTTAACTTTCATTACTTTTTATTTACCCAAATTTGTATTGTAATTAATTTTGAATTAAGAAACTACCCCTAAAATATTACTCTCACCCTTTTACACTTGGTAAAAACATAATTACTTTCCCCCAATTTCTAATCCTAGACGTATCTGAGCGGCGGTCGGTGGTCGGTGAACGAGCAGAGGTTGACGCATTCGACGCCCGATCGAATGTGATGTCCAAACACATAAATATTCTTCCATCCACCAGGTCAATTTATCACTGTTGTTACTTGCTTTTGCATCTTCGAATTTGTGTTTGAATTTTTGGTTTCACTGTCTACGTACTGATTTGTCGATGTAAATTCGATGTTGTTCTAAAGTTTTTTCGATTAAAGATAGATCGTTAGGTGTAGAAATGTGTGAAGGTGTAAATTCGATTATTTCTGAAGTTCGATTATTAGATGTAAATTATTTTTATAAGTTTGAAGATGATTAATCTTTGTTTTTTTTCAATTGTTTGGGTAATTTTCCTATTACACTAAGTATTGTTTGATGTATGTATGCATATGGTTGAGCCATAGAGGAGTCTGATTGCAAAACGGGGCTTGCAGCCATGGAAATGTATTATCAATTAGGACTAATAAATTACCAAGTAATAAATAAATTATGTTTTGGAGTTGCAGATGAGGAATTTTATCTAGCTGTGCATATTTTTAAACTTTTATCATTTTTTCTTGATATTGCGGAGACTGCGTTTTTCTTTTCATGGTTAATTGATTTTGATAATGCTTGAGATGATTTTAGTAATAGTGTAATGTCTTTTAGTTTGAATTAGAACATGTTGATGCGTAATGTGATTGGCTTGAGTATGTAAATGATCACGTAATTGTGGAAGAATATTGGAGATAACTTCAGAGAGGTGATTCTGATTTAATTTTCTTTTAGGTGGTATATTGATATTCTTAAATGCAGATTCAGTGAGATAGGAAAATTTCAGGAAGAATAAGGTTTGCGTAAGCAATGCTTTCACTTGCCTGGTGAAGGCAAGTGTTGTGGGTTTTCTTTTGCATGATTCTCTGAAATAGCAGGGTAGAATTAAGCTTAAATACCATCTCACTTTTCATAATGTGACTGAATTGCTGAGTAAAGTTTTGTGATGGATATGGTTCTGAATTTCAAGTTCTCTGCTTGATTACTCATTAATGAGCAGTATTTTTCTCACTGGGAGACATGCTTACTGGAAAACTTTTCACATTTCACATTTTACTAGAAAAAAAATGTACGACACTTTTCACATTTTACTTGCATTGAACTTGTAGTGGAAAACTTACCAAGTTACATCCATTGAAAGTTCTTATTTTCATGTTTTTTGAGAAATACAATCTTCTTGCACCAGGGACTTGTCCTTCTATAACTTCACTGGGGATCTGCCCACCTCATTTAAATTCTTGACAAATCTCACCAGAAATACCTTTATTCTATTCTTGTCAATTGAAGTTTAACTACTAGTTTACTTGATATTCTTGATTTATATCTCAGTTAATCCTGGATAACTAATAAAGTAATTTAATTTGTGTTGGTTTATGTCAATTATAGTTATAATTGACAAAAGAGTTTTGAAATATTCATAATATCACCACCTTAAGAAAAGTCTTCTTTATTAGTGGCAAAAAAATGATTACAGATCATTAGCCACCCCAATGTTTGCTGATTAGTGGAATCTCTATAGACTTAGTAGAAAATTAGTAGAAAATTAGACTAAAATAATGATGTTGATTACATATTTCTACAAACTTAATCTACTTTGTAATTGCTAGATGGATCTGCTTTCTTGGTCTTTTCAAGGAACACCAATTTGCTGAAAGTATACAAAGGGGAAAGAGAGTGTGAGAGAGAGAATCTTGCTGGAAAGATGATTGAATTGCAGGCTACATAAATGCTCATCATAAAAGAAAGATTGGATATTTAGTCATCTTAGTGTATAAGCTTTCTTGAAGGTATCAAACTGAATAAGGAGAAGAAGGGCTAATTCAAAGTGTAAAATTTTGGTAATTTCACCGTTTTGGTAAATTGAGATGGACAAGGAATGGATGTTGAAGGACAGACTCTCAGATGAATACAGGGCTGGGGTTGAGTCTTTTATGCATTTTGCAATTCAAAATATAGATGATGTCAATGTAATGTCTTATCCATGTTCAGATTGTGGTAATCTTAGGAAATGGAAACATGTCATTGTTAGGTTGCATTTGTTAACTAAGGGAATTGATAAAACATATCATACATGGATGTGGCATGGAGAGAGATGTAAGTCAGGAATGCCTATGTATGCTGGTGACTAGTTTAAGGAAAATAAATATAATTTTGGAAAAGAAGAACCTATCGACATGGTACATGCTGGATATGAATACACTGATCAAATCCATATGAATTTGGTAAATTTCTTGAGGATGCAAAGAAACCTTTATATGTTGCTTGTTCAAATTTCATAAAGTTGTCTGCCATTGTAAAATTGTACAACTTAAAGGCAAAATTTGGTTGGAGTGATAAAAGTTTTACTGAGATCGTTAGTTTAGTTAGGCAAATGCTTCCTCCCCAAAATGAATTGCCTTCATCTTTGTGTGATGCAAAGAAAACCTTGGTTGCATTGGGGATGGATTATGAGAAAATTCATGCATGTTCAAATGACTGTGTCCTGTATCGTAAGGAGTACAAGGACCTTACTAATTATCCTAATTGTGGTATCTCAAGATGGAAAGTAGGAAAAAATTCCAAGATTTGTGAAGGAATTCCAGCAAAGGTCCTTTGGTACTTCCTACCTATTCCAAGGTTTCGATGGATATTTCAAAATAAGGAGATATCTAAGGACTTGACTTGATATACTAATAATTGAGTTGTTGATGGTTATTTGCGTCACCCAGCTGATGCACCATCTTGGAAAGTAGTGGACCATAATTGGCCTGAATTTGCTTCCGAGTCAAGAAATCTCAGATTGGCTCTATCTACAGATGGGATCAATCATTATAGTATGATGACTTCTACGTACAGTTGTTGGCCAGTAATGCTGATCACATATAATTTTCCTCCATGGTTGTGTATGAAATGGAAATTTATGATGCTCACTATGATAATTGGTGGTCATAAACAGCCGGGGAACGACATTGATGTTTATTTGTCACCTTTAATTAAGGACTTAAAACTCCTATAGGAAGTACGTCTTCAAACTTATGATAGTTTTCAAGATGAAAGCTTTCTACTTAGAGCTGTGTTGTTATGGACCATCAATGACTTTCCAACTTATGGAAACTTATCAGGTTGTACTATAAAAGGATATCGTGCGTGTCCTATTTGTGGTGATAAAACTTACGTAAAAAGGCTGAAACATGGTAGGAAAATGTCATATATGGGTGACAGAAGGTGGCTCCGTGCTAGTCATCTTTATCAAAGACAAAAAAAGTCATTTGATGGTAATCAAGAGTTGGACCCTGCCCCAATACCATTGAGTGGTCGTGATGTTTTTATGAGTATAGCAGAAATCCAATATACATGGGGCAAAAAGAGTTGTAAAAATCCGTCAAAGCTCATTGAATATAAGCCATGTTGGAAGAAGAAATCTATTTTTTTTAAACTCGAGTATTAGCAACACTTACATGTGAGACATGTTCTGGATGTGATGCATATTGAGAAGAATGTGTGTGAAAGTCTAGTTGGTACATTACTTAACACTCCAGGTAAGATGAAAGATGGAATAGCAGTTAGACTAGATCTTGTGGATATGAAAGTTAGAACAGAGTTGGCACCCAAGGTGGGTGACAAAACAACTTTCTTGCTACCAGCTTGTTACACACTAAGTAAAGAAGAGAAAAGAAAGGTTTGTAACTCTTTGATGGGAATGAAGGTCCCTACGGGATTACTAGTCTAATGTTAGAAATTTGGTATCAATAAATGATTTGAAGCTTGTTGGCCTGATGTCACAGAAATTTGGTTTCCTGTTGTTCCTTTTGTTAAAGGCCTTATTTTTATGAATTGTAGTTTGCATTTTATAATATGCGTTCCTGAGTTGACTGTTAGTGGATTTTAGATGTGAATTAGAAGATGTTATATCCTATAATGTTGTTGTGTTGGTGGCTGTAAATGAAGATGGTTTTAAGTATTGGGCATGTTGATTCCAGATTATCCTCTTGAATGCCTTTTTCATGAGATAATTTTGTATAATTATGCTTTTTCATAATGAAGTTGACATTTCTATATAATCTTTTTGTAACACCCCTGACCAAAAACAAAGCATAATTGGGTAATTAAATAATTAAATCCTTAATTAAAATATGTTATGTGCATTAATTCTTAATTGTCTATGTGCGTTTCAGAAATATGTTTCATGCACGATTTAGAATGATAATTTTCTTAGACTTGGAACATAGAATATTTTCATACCATGAGATGCGTAACGGAAAAACGAGAAAATAGAAACAAACTAGGGGTCAATCGGAGACCCGTAGTTCAAATGGTGAAGAAAAGAGCCAAATACGAAGGCAAGGTAAAACGAGAGGGTAAAATCCAGATGAATGGTAAAATGGAAAAATAATATTTTAATGAATGGTAACTAAAATTTACTTGGTAAATAGTAACTTTGAAAATCTATAAATAGGGGCTCAGTCAATTCAAAATTTTCATCGTTTCTCCGAGCGAGCTAAAAGTGACGTAAACAAGTAAGTTTCTCTCTCCTTTCTCTCTTTCTTTTCCGCCGCCGCCGTCTCCGGCAAAGTCACCGGAGTGCCGCCGCCGTTGCCGGAAAAGTCACCGGAGCGCCGCCGCCGGTGTTGGCCGGAAAATCTGAAAGTTGTCGGTTTCGGCCGATTTTAACACACGACGTTCGTCTCGACGAGACGAATCTAGGATAGGTCTCAGAATTCAATTTCGATTTCTCGTTCACCGGGAAACGGTGAAAAACCATCTCCAAAACCCTAAACCCTAGCTTTTGTGTTGCGAATGTGGTAACGAAGGATTTTGCGATGAAGTTTCGGGAACTATTCACCGCCGGAATCCGATGAGGAGTGGCCGGAGGTGGTAGCCGGTGGTGAGAAGTTTCCGGTGGACATGGTGGCGGCGGCGGAGGGCGGTGCCGCCGCGGCTAGTGGCGCCGAGAAGAGGCCTGGTCGAGCAGGCCGGCGCCGGGAGAGCTGGGCGCGAGGCTGCGCGCGTCGGGAGGGAGCTGCCGAGAAAACTCGGCCAGCTGGCGAGCAAGGCTTCCCGCTGCCGAGAAAACTTGGCAGCCGCCGAGACCCGCTGCCAAGAAAACTTGGTAGCTGCCGAGAAACCGCCGGGGCCGCCGGGTTTTTCCACCCGACACCGGGTACGTGCGTGCCCCGTCGCACGCGACGCCGTGTTTTCGATCCGAACCCCATTTTCTTCGCCGTACATCAATATCGAGTCGTCGCCGATGAGATGTCGTTGACCGAGGATTGTGGGCCCGCTCAAAGTCAACCCTTTGACTAAAATTACCAAAATACCCCTAAACTTAAATTGCTCCGTTTGAGCTCGTTTTAACTCCGATTGAGCTCATTCTTTTTCCATCGTGACCCAAATTTGATTCTCTATCATCTCAGCTATATGGATTGATTATCCATCCTCGTTTCTTCAACTCCAATCTTTAGATCTCTCGATCCGACGCGCCTTTAATGATCGTTTTTACATCGGAAACATTTATAACTTTAATTATACATTATTAAGTATCTAAGAAACGTTATAAATTATGTAGGCTACTTGTTGGATTGAGCATTGAGTTATCGGACTTTTGGTACTCGTTACTCGAGCTCTGAGTTATTAGATCTTTGGTCCTTGCTACTCACGTGGTAACCACCGAACAAGGTGGGGATAACTTCTAAATTTTTATCCGTTTACTGCTTTCTCCTATTAAAAGCATGAACTGCGGAATACTACATGCTGTGAATTCAGTTGTTGTGCCATACTTTATACTGTGAAAGGACTGAGGTCCGTTCTGAACATGTATTCATCCCTTACCTTCTCTTCTACTACTCTGGTGGAGGTTTGGTGAGCCTCTTGAAATGCACTAACGGTATTGAGACCGTTTTATAGGGTAAGACGGGCTGATCCCACACCTATTCATTCCTCTCAATTTCTAATATTTGCTGTGCATTTTACGTGCTGTGACAACGTGACTGTAGATTATTTTCCGGTATTTGTATATATCACATGTTATAAGAGGTGGATTTTATCCCAACGAGTGTATTCAACACACTCACCCCTTAATCTATACTCACACTACAGGAACTGATGGGCTTGAGGAACCCTAGAAGGAGAGAGGATGTGCCATATCTAGACCTGTTTTGTTAAGTCGGTGTCACACAATGTTTTCAAACAATGTTTTAAGAAATTCATGTTTTGTAATATTTGAATACATGAACGGATGTGAGATCCTGATGAATTGTTCTGCTGCGAATATTGAATTTTACCGGTATTGAGACCGATTGCTATCGACAGAGGCCGATTGTTCATATGTGAATGATTCACATCGTCTCTTACCTCTTTCTTCTGTCGTCTCCTACTACTTCTTGCTGTGTATAAAAAAAATGTGTCTCTTATCTATTATTTCTTCACGCCCATGGAAAAACTCTGATATTTTATGAAAAGAAAACGGGGCGTGACAGATGGTATCGGAGCTTAGTTCTACCCTTTGTAGGGCTTTGCTTGAATTGGTTTTAAAATGGGAAAAGTATGATTTAAAAACGTGAAAAGGGTTTTGAAAAGACACAGATAGGTACCATCCTCTCTCCATAGATGACTTTCCCTGAACATAAGACTTACTTGAGTAAGTGTTTACTTGATGTGCATTACTTTGTTGATATGATATAAACTGTTAAAACTGATGGGATGTTAAGGAATACTATTTCACAATGAAACAACCTATTAAAACCCTCTTGACGTCACTACAATCACGATGAAAAGATTTTGTGAAAACCTCTAGAAGTCACTATAATCGACACACTGCTCTGAGCCACCGCCACAAAGCCGCTGACTGCAGCAACATGAGCTCGTGTGTGAGTATGGCCATTCGTAGGAGTTGATATTGTGTGACTGAAAGTTGAAACTATCATGGGCTCCTGTTTATAACAGGGTATGCTAATGAGTGAGTTTTCCTAGTTCGTGGTTGTAATGCGTAAGGTCGGTTTTGATACCTGAGGACTATGAAAACTCTGGGAGGGTGTCAGTAATGTGAATTATAATGTTTTACGTATGATACATGTTTCTAGTTGGTTTATGCGAGTTGTGTATCCGCTAAATGAATAATAGAAAAATTTATTGAGATTATTATATGATTTATGAAGTAGCGTTTCTTGGTACCATGATATTTGTTACTAGTTTATCTGTTGTTATAGATTGTTGGGGTTACCTGGGGTATATTATAAGGGTTAGTTTCGTATGTCGTCTATAGAACGATATGCCATGGGATCGACCATAAAAGGATAAGCCGTTGATGGAAAATCTATCTGAACACGATGTAAATGCTACGAGAAGAGATTTGGTGGCGGTGCCCGAACAGAGGGACATGGCTCGATATTTGGAGATCACTCAAGTCGCGTCGTTACCATCATCAATGAACACCACAAATCTAGTTATTGAACAGTTCCGACGTTTCGATCCACCGATCTTCAACGGAACGGGGGAACCGATCGAAGCCGAAGAATGGCTAAGGTCGCTGGATCGACTCTTTGAACATTTAACATGCACAGAAGGGCAGAAGATCTCCTGTGCCATATTACAACTCACCGAAGGAGCCAGTTACTGGTGGGAATCACATGAAAGGACTATGTCACCAGAATTTAGGAATGCTATGTCATGGGGAGTCTTCAAAGAGGTGGTTAGATAGGAATTCCTGCCTCAGTCGTACTGTAACCTAAAGGAAGCATATTTTGTACATATTCATCAAGGAACCACCTCCATAGAAGAGTACATGAAGAGATTTAACCTATTAAGTAGGTACGCACCCCATCTGGTGGACATGAATGACAAGAAAGCCCGACACTTTGAGAAGGGTCTTCGTAGAGAGATCGGCTCCATTTTGGTAGGACAGGGGGAAATGTCTTATGCCGCAGTCGTTGAGAGAGCTCAAGGGATCGCCTCTCGTCTCTGCTTAGACGGAGAGCCATCCATGAGAGTGGAGGTAGCAACAGGAAAGAGGAAACTGATCAGTCCTAGTCAGGACTTTGACCAACATCAGTTTCCACGGATCAACGGAGCCCCGATCCTCCCTACTTCTAGGTGAGAGGACTCATGTGTCAGGTGTGGGAAGTCGCATATGGAACCCTGCCTCTATGGAATCCGGAAATGTTACCGGTGTGGAGAAGCGGGACACGTAGTGAGAAACTGTCAGAAGTACAGAAACTCGAAGACTGCAATGCTGACGTAAGGAAATCAAAATTGTCATGAGTATGGGAGACCGGGACATATTGCAGTTAACTGTTGGAAAATTAATAATCTAATAGCTGCAACACGAAGGCCGAAGCCAGGAACAGACGATGCCTGAGTGTTTTCCCTCGCTCACTCGAAAACTGTTGAGGGTTAGATTACGGACGATGAACCATTAGTATTATATATGTAAATAAATATGTATTAGTCCATACCTTGTGTAGTGTGTGTAATCCTTCTGGTACGATGTACTAGCTGACCACCTTTTGCATATATAAATATATTCTATACCAGTTCATATTTTGCTATACGATGGAATCCACGTCTACTTCTCCCTTCGCGGTACGTATATCATATTCTTCAGCTATACTATGTGATGGCACCGGATCCGTTAAAACATGTGAATAATTAGGTAGATACTAAAACTTAGAAGTTAGTATTCCATCGAAAGGAATGATACGAACGAACCACCTTTGTCTAAGTATAAAAGATGCACTTGGGAGTAGGATTCTCTTAGCAGATCTGTATGCGTTAGAAATATAGGACTTTGATGTGGTTATAGGATGGACTAGCTAGAGTCCAAACCCGCGGTAGTCTGGTGCCGTGCAAAGGAGATCATCTTTCAAGCACCTGGAGAACTGGAGTTCACCTTTCGTGGGACCCAAATAAAGTCGACTCAAGGAACATTTTGGACATGAAGGCAACCGAGATGCTTAGCAAAGGAGATTGCAAAGCTTGGTTGGTCAATATGGTGAACTCCGAGAAGGAATCAATTCATGGACGTTTTTCCTGAGAATTTACCTGGTCCTCCACCGGATCGACAGGTGACCTTTGAGATTGATCTCATCCCAGGATGAGCACCGGTGACGGAAGCTTTATATCGGATGACACTGAAAGAATTACAAGAACAGAAGGTCCAGTTACCAGAACTTTTGGATAAAGGTTTCATTAGACTGAGGGTGTCACTTTGGGAAGCTCTAGTGTCATTTGTGAAGAAGAATGATGGAAGTGTCCGGATGGGTAAGGATTACCGAGGGCAGAACAAGCGGACCCTAGAGAACGAGTATCCACTGCCTCAAATGGAAGATATTTTAATCAAATAAGAGGTACCAGTGTGTTCTCGAAGATTGACTTAAGGTTTGGATCTCACCAGATGAAAGTCAAAGTTGCGGATTCATCTAAGACAGCATTCAAGATAAGGAATGGCCACTACGAGTTTGTAAGTAATGCTATTTGGACTGAGTATGCCATTTGGACTAAGCAGTGCTCCAACTGTCTTTATGGATTTGATGAATCGTATTCTCCATCCGTATCTCGATCATTTCATCATCATGTTCATTGATAACATTCTCATCAATTTGTGCGATAGAACGCACCACGAATTCTATCTTAAGAATGCATTGGAGATTCAACGAAAGGAGTTGTCGCATCCAACCAGAGTGCTATTCGACAACCTTCCCCCCGTCTCTTCAACTCTTTCTCTCTCTCTTTCCCATTCTCGTTCTCGCTCCCTCTTTTCTTTATCTTTATCGAAAACATATTTATCGAGAACATACTTAATATTTTAGACGGAGGAATATGAATTTCCAGCGCCACCTATTCGTCATCGTCTTCCACAAGTAAACGGTGAAGATGAGAAGTAAACTTCTACATAACAAATGAATAGGGTTTATGTTACCGCTAGGATGTGAGTACCGGTTGTGGAGACGCGTGGGGAGAAACTTCGACGTTGTTTTTATGAAAGTAGAGTGACGGACGATAGGTCGGTAGGGGAGCACGTGGCCAGACATCTGCACTATTGGAGGGAGTTAGGGGGTGTTAGAGGTAGGATCAGTGGTGTTCAGGTGTCTCTACATATGATCCATATCTTACCAGACAAGTGGGAGACTAGGGCATAGTTAGTATACAGGGATGAGCTTGTACGTTCATCGATAGATTTTATACCCTTTATCGACTTTGGGAATGTAGCAAGGATGATGCTAGAGTTGTGGGGTCGACACGGCTTTTCGACTGTTCCTAGGCCAGGACCCTACGATCCGTCTAGCAGTAGTTCGGAGTCGGATGATGAAAAAAGAGAAGAATAAGAAACAGAAGTGTGATCCAGTTAGGAAGGATCGAGAAAAAATTGGAGAAACTCAGGACTGGCAAAAGTTCTGAACATAGAGCTTAGCCAAATAATGGAGGCTTGCAGGTTCCATGACGAGAAATGGAAAGAAAGAAGCAGCAAGAGAATAGGAGAATGAGAGTTTTGATGAAGTACCTAGTTACGCCGTTCTTAGTACGCGTTTAATTTCGAGGACGAAATTCTTTTAAGGGGTAAGGGATGTAACACCCCGGACCAAAAACAAAGCATAATTGGGTAATTAATAATTAAATCCATAATTAAAATATGTTATGTGCATTAATTCTTAATTGTCTATGTGCGTTTCAGAAATATGTTTCATGCACGATTTAGAATGATAATTTTCTTAGACTTGGAACATAGAATATTTTCATACCATGAGATGCGTAACGGAAAAACGAGAAAATAGAAACAAACTAGGGGTCAATCGGAGACCCGTAGCTCAAATGGCGAAGAAAAGAGCCAAATACGAAGGCTAGGTAAAACGAGAGGGTAAAATCCGGATGAACGGTAAAATGGAAAAATAATATTTTAATAAATGGTAACTAAAATTTACTTGTAAATAGTAACTTTGAAAATCTATAAATAGGGGCTTAGTGAATTCAAAATTTTCATCGTTTCTTCGAACGAGCCGAAAACGACTTAAACAAGTAAGTTTCTCTCTCCTCTCTCTCTTTCTTTTCCACCGCCGCCGTCGCCGGTAAAGTCTCTAGAGTGCCACCGCCGTTGCCGGAGTACCGCCATCGGTGGTGGCCGGAAAATCTGAAAGTTATCGGTTTCGGCTGATTTTCGCACACGACGTTCGTCTCGACGAGACGAATCTAGAATAGGTCTTGGAATTCAATTTTGATTTCTCGTTCACCGGGAAATGACGAAAAACCATCTCCAAAACCCTAAACCCTAGTTTTGGTGTTGCGAATGTGGTAACGAAGGATTTTGCGGCGAAGTTTTGGGTACTATTCACCACCGGAATCCGGCAAGGGGTGGCCGGAGGTGGTAGCCGGCGGTGAGAGGTTTCCGGTGGACGTGGTGGCGGCGGCAAAGGGCGGCGCCTCCACGGCTGGTGGCACCAGGAAGAGGCCTGGTCGAGTAGGCCGGCGCAGGAAGAGCTGGGCGCGAGACTGCACGCGCCGGGAGGGAGCTGCCGAGAAAACTCGACAGCCACCGAGACCCACGACACACCTGCCGAGCCACCGAGACCCGCTGCCGAGAAAACTCGACAACTGCCGAGAAACCGCCGGGGCCGCCGGGTTTTGCACCCGGTGCCGGTATGCGCATGTCCCGTTGCACGCGACGTTGTGTTTTCGATCCAAACCCCGTTTTCTCCACCATACGTCAATATTGAGTCGTCGACGACGAGATGTCGTTGACCGAGGGTCGTGGGCCCGGTCGAAGTCAACCCTTTGACCAAAATTACCAAAATACCCCTAAACTTAAATTGCTCCGTTTGAGCTCGTTTTAACTCCGATTGAGCTCATTCTTTTTCCGTCGTGACCCAAATTTCTTTCTCTGTCATCTCAGATATATGGATTGATTATCCATCCTCATTTCTTCAACTCCAATCTTTAGATCTCTCGATCCGACGTGCCTTTAATGATTGTTTTTACGCCGGAAACATTTATAGCTTTAATTATACTTTATTAAGGATCTAAAAAATGTTATAACTTATGTAGGCTACTTGTTGGATTGAGCATTGAATTATCGGACTTTTGGTACTCATTACTCGAGCTCTAAGTTATCAGATCTTTGGTCTTTGCTACTCACGTAGTAACCACCGAACAAGGTGGGGGTAACTTCTAAATCTTTATATGTTTATTGTTTTCTCCTATTAAAAGCATGAACTGCGGAATACTACATGCTGTGAATTTAGTTGTTGTGCCATACTTTATACTGTGAAAGGACTGAGGTCCGCTCTTAACATGCATTCGTCCCTTACCCCCTCTTCTACTACTCTGGTGGAGGTTTGGTGAGCCTCTTGAAAAGCACTAACGGTATTGAGACCATTTTATAGGGTAAGACGGGCTGATCCCGCATCTATTCGTTCCTCACCATTTCTAATATTTGCTGTGCATTTTACGTGCTGTGACAACGTGACTGTAGATTATTTTCTGGTATTTATATATATCACATGTTATAAGAGATGAATTTTATCCCCACGAGTGTATTCAACGCACTCACCCCTTAATCTGTACTCACACTATAGGAACTGATGGGCTTGAGGAACCCTAGAAGGAGAGAGGAGGTGCCATATCTGGACCTTTTTTGTTAAGTCGATGTCATACAATGTTTTCAAACAATGTTTTAAGAAATTCATGTTTTGTAATATTTGAATACATGAGACGAATGTGAGATCCTGATGAATTGTTCCGCTGTGAATATTGAATTTTATCGGTATTGAGATCGATTGCTATCGGCAAAGGCCGATTGTTGATATGTGAATGATTCACAGCGTCTCTTACCTCTTTCTTCTATCGTCTCCTACTACTTCTTGCTGTGTATAAAAAAAATGTGTCCCTTATCTTTTCTTTCTTCACGCCCGTGGGAAAACTCTGATATTTTATGAAAAGAAAACGAGGCGTGACACTTTTTTCAAAGTTTACGCATCTTAAGTGAACTAGAGATGAGATTGATGAAGTTTGTGTTGAATGGGCTGATGCGTTCAAGAACATATCAATGGGTAGAACAAGGTGACTATTATATTTTAATTTGCATAGCTTTCTTTTCAATATATACACATATTTAATATGATCACGTTATGATTTTTAGATGTCCATGTTAACTTTATGCTTACAATTGACAGATTGTGGGGACGTAGCTAGGGAGTACATGTGAAGTTGGCCGGTGATGCTGTTTTTGTAAAGGTTGTGATGTTATTCTACGATCATTTTGTTATTGTTGGAGTGTTATAGACATAACGTTTTATGTGTTGAAGTGTTATGATATTTCCTATTGTTGGGAGGATTTATGAATCATATGTTCGATATTGACGATGTTTATATGTTCCTATAATGCAATTTTTAGTTTATATAATTATTGAGAATTATTATATTATTATAGGATAGCAAATATATGAAATGTTGTAAAAAATGTGTAAACAAAAAAGACAACACAAAAATGGGTTGTCATACGGAAATGACTACACTCTAAAAACGACAACCCTAAAAAAGCATTACATAAATGTAATTGTATACAAAAGAGACAACGGTTAGTGTTGTATATATTCGTGTTGTTGTTATTGAGAAAGACAACACTTTTTAAGCGTTTCATATATAGTTGCTTAATCCGAAAATACAACACTTTTCTGCAACGGTTTTATGCGTTGTCGTATCTGGGAAAGACAACACTTTTTAGTGCGTTGTCTATCAGCGCCCATTTAAAACAACGCTGGATACAACAACGCTTTTTTTTTTGGAAAGATAACGGACAAAGTTCGTTGTCTATCAACAAAATTCTTGTAGTGCATGCATGTATATATTTTGAAATAAAATGATTAAATTTAAACAACAACAGAATAGTTAAATCATTTCGATCATTGTAATACTTTACTTCTACATACTGCTTATTAGTACTTTTCATACCCTCATTAGACCGTTTCTGACGATCTCTTACATGTATAACATCATAACTAAGACTATTTCATAAAACATATCATACTTTATCAAATATCTTTAAAACATAACTTAAAATACTTACTCGACAATGATTCGGACGGTAGCTGGCTGTTGACTTTCCCTCACTTAGCATACTTAGTTCATAATCCTAACCATACATGTAACACCCCATTTCAAGAAAACCTGCATATGCATATTTATTAAAAATTTCTTTTAATGTTCATTTAAGAATGATTTAAGTGTGAGATCTTATATTACAATAAGTTATGATTTATGAATATTTCATTGTGCTTGTTTATTTTAAAGATTTTATGACATGTTTTTCTTTTGAGATTTTAAGGGTTTTTGCAGGATGACTTACAGAGGAAACCGAGCTCGATCTCCACTCACTCGACATATATGAATGGAAGTAGAAAGATAAGATGTTAATTAAATGAATAAAATGATTTTAGGTTTTATGCTAATTTTATTAGTTACCGTTTTTGAATACTTTCTTTTTATGAAAATAGACGTTTACCTTCAACGAGCATGCATTATAGTGAATATTAAAATAACTGCAATGCTTATTAATTTAAGTACATATGAAAATTTAATACTTAATTTTATGCTAAGAAATTTCCACATTTATGTGAATTATACATTACATTATTATTGTTAGTCCCTTCAATAAGGTATACATATACTTATAAATATGTGTGACATGAAAAATCAAAATATCATGATAAATAAATTAATTTAACTTTTTATTTAAACTAAAGCTTCCATGATAAGTCATTGCTAAGGATGACTAAGAAGTCTAAACTAGCCTAGCCACCTCATCACCCTAATTCCAACATGCAAAATATTCATCAACTTGCAACATGCAAAATATCCTTACTTGATGATACCCTTTCTCTCTCTCGTCCATATCATACGAGAAGAACCAAGGTCATAGATAGTTTAACATAAGAAGCAAAGAAAGAGAGAAGAAACAAAGGAAAGAAAGATCAAGCATACATCAAGTCTTTCCTCAAACCCTAAAGGTATTTTGGCTATAACTCTCTTAATACCTTTATTAAATCTTATGATTTATGATAAATACCTTAGGTTAGAAAGTCCAAAGTTGTTCTTCGGCAATTTATTTGGGATTATATGTTGTTTGAATGAAGAAATAAGTTGTTTCTAGAATAGACTTAAGGATGTGCTTGGTTTTGCTTCCGTTTTGGATGTGTTCGAAACTCTTAGGAATTGTTTTAAGCTAAATCCTTTTTCCAGATTGAAATATATGAAGTCAAGAGTATGTCTGTAAAATTTCAGAAGATTTGGAGTTAAACTCAATTTTATATGATTTTTCTAAGATAAGTTGTTCAGAGACAGTTTTCGCCCTGTTTTTAGGTCGGAATCATATAATTTTCTGGAACAGTATACTTCGAATTTATACATTATCTTCTACTATGTTTAATAACCTGTTCTTAGGTACCTGTAGGAACTTAGTATGTATTTGTTTGAGTTTTGTACGATTTTTGCCGGATTTTAAGTCTTGTTCTAAAAGCCATAACTATTTATTGAGATCGTATTTATAAACCATGTTTTACTATGTTGTAGTACACGTTCTTATGAGTATGTAGAAATTTACTATGTCAATTTTAGAACCTTGTTCCATTTATGGTGATTTTTACAAGAAAGTCTGTTTTCAGTATGTGCTATGTCTTGTTTTCAGCCAAATTAGAAAATTCATAACTAATTATGTGAATCTTATTTTCGGTTGATATTTTTATATGTCATACTTCTGTAAGGTATCTATAGTCTGTAGAAATTTGGGAGGATTTCATGAATTCTAAAGGGATTGATTAATTATTCAAAATCAGACTATTTTGGAGCTAGAATTGAAGTGAAAAACTAGTTAAATGTGTGATTTTTAATTCCTTGTACAAGCTGTTAAAATTTATAAAATTTCAGCATGTTATACTAAAGGAAGTTATGTGATTATAGGAATAATTATGTGATTTTAGGAATTATATGTGACTTATTAAAATTATGACATCTTTATATGTCATTTTAGGTAAAAAATTACTAGTTTAAATGCCTAATAATTAAGTTATAAGTATGAATATGTTTTAGGTTAAAGTAACCTAATATAAATGCAAAAGATTATGTTATACGACATAAGAGGCTAATCAGTTAAGTGTGTCGAGCACAGTCGAGACGATCGGAGAATCCGGAAGCCATCTTTGCATAATCAACGTACAAGTGGGTAACTTCTACTCTCTACTATGTGTTGTTAATTGAATTGATAAGTTATGTATGAAAATCTACGACTGAAGTCCGTAGCTATAACCAGTATGTAACTTCCATACTCGGCGACGACCATAAGGGCAATAAAATGTCTGGTCTATGAAAGCGACCATAAGGGCAATAAAATGTCTGGTCTACGCAAGGTTTAGTGGGTGAGCGACTCCCACATTCCTTTATGATGATGATGATACAAGGTTTAGTGGGCGAGCGATTCCCACATTCCTTGATGATGACATGTAGTACTTGCTTAATGGTTTAATTGCTTCACTATATTAGACAGTAAGGTTATCCCACTGGGATCCCTCTCCGGAGGTGTCTCATGATGCTACTTTTTATAATTTTCAGGCTCGGCAGATGATGACGTGGACGTGTAGCAGGCTGGGCTGACTTCTCACTGTATCTATAAAATTGTACTAGTATAACGTTTCCTTTTGAGATCAATATGTTGTTTAAACATGTATTATATGAAAAACGATGGGCCTAGACTTATCTTCTATTATATATATATATGTTTTGTTGTGTAAATTCATGTTGGTCTATGGTTCGAATATTTTACCTAGAAATGTGGGTGAGACATGACTAGACTTGATTGATAGTCGATATATAATTACATATATATACTATTTTTAAAAAAATAAAATTTAATAACTCTCATGTCTTCTCTTTTAAGTTTTCCGCTGTATATTAGATAGTAATTATAATTTCTTTAATTCTTAAATATGTAAAGGGTGACGACCTATTTCCAATAAAAGGGAAATGGGGCGTTATAATACATTTAACTTTTATAACTCAAAATCACATTTAGACTCTATTAAACAAATAAATCTTAGCTGAAAACATTGGACCTAGGGTGTGAGGTGATAATCCCTAAACCTCGGCTCTGATACCACGTTGTAACGACCCATTCCCCTTTTAATTGGAAATAAGTCGTCACCCTTTACTTATTTAAGAATTAAAGAAATTATAATTACTTTCTAAAATATAGCGGAAAGCTTAAAATGAAGACACGAGAGTTATATATATATATATTTTTAAACGTAACATATATACATATATATCTATCTATAAACCAAGTCTAATCGTGCGTCACCCACATTTATAGGTAAAATGTTCAAACCAAAAGTCCATAATAGATTACACAATAAAACATATATACAGGACAAGATACAAGTCTAGACCCATAGTTTATCATACTATACATATAAATAGCATATTGTCCTCAAAAGGAAACATTATTCTAGTACGACAACTTTAAAGGAACAATGAGAAGTTAGCCCAACCTGCTACACGTCTACGTCATCATCTGCCGAGCCTAAAAAATATAAAAACTAACATCATGAGACACCTCCGGAGAGGGATCTTAGTGGGATAACTTTACTGCAATTAAATTATTAAGCAAGAACTACATGTTTTTCGGGTACGCTCACCCTGGACCATACTATAATATAAATGAATGGGGAGTCGCTCGCCCAGTAAACCTTGCTTTCATAGACCAGACACTCTCGCCCTTATGGTCGTCGTCCAATATGAAAGTTACATAGTGGTTATAGCTACGGGCTTCAGTCGTAGATTTTCATACATAACTTATCAATTTAATAATCAACACATAGTAGAAAGTAGAAGTTACCCACTTGTATGTTGATTGTGCGAGGATCACTTCTGAATTCACCGATCGTCTCAACTGCGCTCGACACACTTAATTGTTTAGTCTCTTATATCATATAACATAATCTTTTGTATTTTATATTATGTTACTTTAACCTAATGCATAGTCATTAGTAATTTAATGTAAACACTTCGTCCTAAATGCAAATATTAACATGATTCTACACATCATTCAAGCGTTTCTAATAATCATACTTTATTCAATACATACTTTATTTATATATGAAGCATTAAAGATGATCCTATCATACATAATTCATTTAAGTGAGATTAGAACATTAAATACATCATCATACTTATAACTTAATTGTTAAGCATTCAAACTAGCAATTTTAGACCTAAAATGACATACAAAGATGTAATAATTTTAATAATTCATATATAATTCCTAAAATTACAAAATTATTCATATAATCACATACCTTCTTTTAGTATAACGTACTGAAATTTCATAAATTTTAAATGCTTGTACAAAGAATTGAAAATCTTCCATTTAACTAGTTTTTCACTTCAATTTGAGCTGAAAAACAGCCTTCAATGAAAACTTCACCATACCTTATAGGATTAATTAAATATTTTTATATTTTCACAAAAGTCAGAAAACACATTCGAGCATAACATATAAAAATATCAACTAAAAATAAGATTCACATAATTAGTTATAAATTTTCTAAATAGGCTGAAAACAGAACATAATATATACTAAAAATAGACTCTCTTGCAAAAATCACTATAAATTGTATAAGGTTCCAAAAATTACATGGTAAATTTTATCATGTTATTAAGAGTCATTACTACAACATAGTAAATTATGGCTTATAAATATGATTCAAATAAATAGTTATGAATTTTAGAACTAGACTGAGAATAGGACATGGTGTATGCAGAAAATAGGTTATGTTGTAAAATTCGGCATAAATCGTACAAAACTCAAAAAAATACATACTAAATTTCTGCACATACCTAATAACTGATTGTAAAATATAGTAGAAGATCATATATAAAATCGAAGGATACAGTTCAAGAAAAATGTCTGATTCAGACTTAAAAATAGAAGGAATTTGTCACAGAACAGGGTCATGTTTGAAAATTCATAGTAAATTGAATTCAAGTCCAAATATTATGAAATTTAACAGAACTATTCTTCACTTTGTATATAACAACATTTTAAAAGAATTTAGTCTAATTCATTTTCTACATCTTTCGAACAATTTCGAAACAGATGAAAAATAGAGCACAACCTTAAGTATATCCTAGAAATAACTTCTTTCTCCATTCAAGCAACTTAAAATTCCCAACCAATTGCCAAAGAACATCTTTAAACTTTCTAACCTAAGATATTAGTCATAAAGCATGAGAATTTAATGAAAGTATTATGAGAGTTTAGGCAAAATACTTTTAGGGTTTGTGAGGAAGAACTTTGACGTTTTTTTTTATCTTTTCTTTCTTTTGTGTCTCTTCTTTTCTTTGCTTGCTATTTCAACTACTTATGGCTGATTTTTGGTTCTCTTCATATCAATGGTTTGGACGAGAGAGAGAATATCATCAAGTAAGGTGTGATGCATGTTATGAAGTAAAGTAGGATGACAAGATGGCTAGGTGTCTAGAGTATAGGTTGCTTAGTCATAACTTAACAAGTAAGATTTTGATGAAAATAATAAAAAAATTAAATTGATTTGTTTTCTTGATTATTTGTTGTCTTACATTACATATATATATATGTGTGTAAATATGTATACCTTATTGAAGACACTAACAACAATAGTATAATGTGTAATTCATATAAATGTGAAAATTACATAACATAAAATTAAGTAATAAAAATTTACATACTTAGATTAACAAGCATTGTGGTTATTTTAATATTCACTATAATGCATGCTCGTTCAAGTAAAACGTTTTGATTCATAAAAAAAACATATAAAGATCATAAGTAAAATTTCATAAAAAGAAAGTATTCGAAAGTGGTAACGAATAAAATTAGCATATAAACTTAATATCATTTTATTCATTTAAATTTAACTAGTATCTTATCTTTTTACTTCCGTTCATATGTGTCGAGTAAGTGGAGATCGAGCTCGGTTTCCTCCATAAGTTATCCTACAAAGACCCTTAAAATCTCGAAAGAGATATTAGATCATAAAATTTTTAAAATCATTGATCATAAAATAATTCGTAAATCATAACTTTAAGTAATATAAGAACTTATACTTAAATCATTTATACTTGAACGATAAAAGAAATTTTATAAAATATGCAATGCAAGGTGTTTTCTTGAAATCTGGTATTACAACGTCAACCGCGGAAGCTGAATATGTAGCTACAGGAAGTTGTGCTCAGATTTTATGGATACAACAACAGTTGAAGGATTATGGGATCATAAAGAATGAGATTCCAATTCTGTGTGACAACACCAGTGTCATTGCCATTACAGACTATCCTGTATTCTACTCAAGGACAAAGCATATTGATGTGAGACATCATTTCATAAGAGATCATGTAGAGAAGAAGGTCATTGTGCTTGAGAAAGTGCATACTGACATGCAGCTAGCTGACATATTCACAAAACCTTTATGTGAATTAAGGTTTTCGATGCTAAGAAGTGAGCTTGGGATAATTAAGCTTTGATGTGTAAGAGTTTTTAAGTTCCTTAAGTAAGGGGGGACTTATGCAGTATTTTAATTTTTCATGCACTCACTATACTAGAACAAAATACAGCATTTTCTTAAAACAACATTCTCTAACAACATTCAGTTTCAAGATACAACAAGTAAGCACATGTTACTGCAACAGGTTGCTGCAGGTAGAAAACAACATTTATTGAAGATAACATTTATGGAGTCCTGCAACCTCGTATTAGAAACAGTAACCTTATTTGCAATCATTCCATACGACACTTTGGTGTGAGCATTAAATACAAAACCACTTTTTCAGAGGAGTTGAAAAAGACGCGGTTCAACTTCTGACATGACTTTCAGCATATTATGGATTTGTCCCTCCGCTATTTTATCTCAACCGTTAGATCATGCACATCGCTTACATCATTTAATCTGAACCGTTGATTATTTTAGAATGTATTTTCAAACTATAAATCGATCAAACTCTCTCTTTCCTCTCTACGCTTACACAGTGCTAATCCTTTGCATTCACGTTTTTCTCTCTTTACACTTTCAAGCTTTTACAGATCATCAATGGTTATCGCTAACGTTGCAAGGGAGACCAAGGTTCTGGAAGGAAGGTTAGTTAACACTCATGTGCTACTGGGAGACGACTCACTATACGACAAAGATCTCATCTCGGAGATCTGGGGTCATGTGTGCAAGAGCAAGATTGATGTGTGCAAGAGCAAGATTGATGGGCTCTTCACCACTACCTACACAGGGTTTTCTGCCCTATCTGTGGAAAAGTTTTATGCATTTGCTAACTTTTCCGATGATGAGAAGACTATCACCTTCAAGATGGATGAAGATGATCAGAAGGATTTTACCCTGACAACTGACGACATTACCAAAACCTTCAGCATCACCTATGAAGGTATAGATTATTCTGACTTGGAGGTTTATGGTTCAGGTTATTTGGAAGAAAGCTGGAACCAGTTTAAGCTAGACTCTGTGTAGGAGACCGTGACATGGAACTTTGGGAAAAAGAAACTCAAACTGAAATATGAGTTTCTATATGACATCCTTTGCTATATCGTTGAAGGCAGGTGTGGAAGCTTTGATAAGTGCACTGACCACAGGATGAGGATGATGACTGTCATTGTTCGTGGAGACGCAGTCAACTGGGCACAATTCATATTTCAAAGGATTTGGTAGGAAACCACCAAGCCTACAAACAAGAGAAGCTATGGGATAGTTATCTCGTCCATCCTATGCTTCAAATAGATCGCCCTGGAAAGAAAGGTACCTTATGCTCTTGGTTGGTACCTGGGAGTGAAAAAGGGTATCTCAAAGAAAAAAATAGTGAGAAGAAGGAAAAGCAACCCAAAAAGAAGAAGACTGCCACCAAGCCACAGGTTGCTGAAATCGATTCCAATGACTCTGGCATTGATGATGATAAGCCAGCGAGGAAACCGATTATAAAGAAACTACCCCTGAAGAAGAAACAGAAGATGAAAGAGACTACTCAGGAAGCTTCTCCCACTGTCATTGTAGTGGAAGTTTCTGATGAAGAAAAGGATGATGCCCCCAAGGATCCTTCTAATGATATTCCACTTCTGGAATATCCTGTTCCTGACCAGGAAATTGTTGAAGGTTAGAAAGCTGAGTTAGTAGCTATTGTGCGAAAACTAACACCACGCAAGTGCATGTATCGTGACAAGTAATATAGTTGACTAAAAAGTCCGGATATCAAACCCACAGGGAAAATAATAATTATCTATTCTAAAGTACTAGATTCCTACAACTTATGATCCTATCCAGCGAATCCATGTTTTGAGAGTTGATTATTAAACTACGAAAAGCAAGAAAATAGTGAACGCAATTATGCAAAGAAGAATTAAACTAAGATTTATTCAAAATAAACAAACCTAGGATTTTATCTCCCCCTATGTGTTTTAACTCCCCTTTACTCTTTTCTCATGCAAGATTTAATTCCCGATTCCTAACCTGAGATGCTAATATAATCATACCCCATTTCCACGTGATGCATGAATCTAATGCTATGAACAATTTACTGTATTCCTATACAATTAAATTCATAACAAAGCATTAAACATAAATCCCAAATATGGCTTTCTGAGGTGAAATCTATATTCCCGCGATTTCACATGCAATTAAACATTATCCTGTTTAATTAACTCGAAGGATCTTCTACCATAATTCTAATCATCAAACCAATCTTCCGATATAAATTTGACAATAATATAAAGACACACGAATTGGCTAAATTCATGCACTTAATGAACAAGTAGAAGAAAGAATCGTAAATTAAACTTGCATTAGAATCGAAATAAGGGTTTCATAATTCAACACATAGGATTTGAATAAAACCCTAGAAAGAAAAACTCTAGCTACTCATTGTCATAAAACAAAGAAGTTCATAAAGAAACGAAGGAAAAACTATGCTTGAATTGTTACCGATCTTCACTCCTTCACTCGATCGTCTTGCTTTCTCTTGTGGGGTAAAAGTTATCTTTTTCTAGGTCTTGACATGGTTTATATGATACCATGAGAAAGAAAAGTCCTATTTTCATTGGAAGCACAAAAATCGCACATTTTTAATAACTTGCAAGACGAGTATTGCGGTATCCAAACCGATACTGCGGTACTAAGACAGCGTGCTTGAATCTTCTGGAGGTCAATACCGCGGTACTGAGATTTTGATACCACGGTACTGAGATGCAGAACCCAATCTTTTGGTTCTCCACTTTGGGTATCACCGTATTGGATTTGGATACCGCGGTACTGACTCATTTTCTTCCTTTTTTTGCTCTTTTTTTCTCCATCATGCCATTTTCTCCTCTTGTACCTATAACAACCAATATTTTGCAGTTACGTTTGTTTTTTTGACCAAGATAACATGATAAACGTGCTTACAACACATGTATACTGAGTGTATTTTACACACTCAACACACCCCCAAACTTAAATGTTTGCGCGTCCTCGCACAAAGACAATCTCACAACATTAAAGACACAATAACAATTCAATAAAACATAAACAAACTCAAATTCCCACGGCTATATACACATCAAATCTCAACTTTAAAACACTTAGCAAGAATTGCACTCAACATAAATATTTTCCTTCCCGATTTACTAAAGAACTCAACATCAAATCCTATATCACCAGCACATCTCGACTTCTCAAATATAAAAGGAATCAACCAATTCGCTACATCGTGGGGTGTTTCATTAACTTAGAGAATCAAGTGCCATATTTATCAATTTTTCATTATAATCATCATACGCACATTGGCACCTTTATTCGGCACTTTCTCTTTTTTTTTTCAATGAATATCTCGTTTGTTGAATATAGTACAATCCATTGGGCTTTCTAATTGGTCTATATAGTGAACTTTCAACCAATGGCTCCAAACCGGATGACTTTAGGGCATTAGGTGTAGAACACCCCAAGGACTTACTTGTTCGAACCAAAAAGGCTTCGAATCACACTTCCTCAACTTAGAGATTTTTCACATATCAATTTTTCTGTCGCTAACATTCAACGCTACTCAAGTGACCCATGTAACAAACTTTCAATCAACAATCCCAAGCCAGTTGGCTTTAGGTTGCTAGGCATAAAGATACCCCTAAAGATTTACTTATTCGAGTCACTAAGCAACAAAATCATATCTTTAACCATAGCCGAACTTTACTCAAGCAAAAGTAACAACATTTCACACTTTCATTTATTCATTTCGTAACAACTCAACTTGCTAAGTTTAGATCAATTCAACCGACAAGTGGAACAAACTAATCTCAATCCTCAATGCTCAATAATCAAAATAGCTAGCAACATAAAATCCAATGCATAAGTCGTAAAGTAAAGCAAAAGGGTTCATGTTCGTCGAATCATGCAATCAAAGCTAAGTACTTCATATCATTACTCTCAAAGCATATAACAAAAGGAACTCGAAGCAATAAAGACTCAACAGCAAAGCAATAAAGACTCGACAATGAGAACAAAACAAGAAAGATAAAAACAAAAAAATCCCACCCCCAAACTTAAATATGACATTGAGGGTGAATGAAAGTGTCTCTGCCTTTGATGACATACCTGAAAGAAGTTCGGTGCCTCAAGCTCCGGTGGGATCGATTGACATCCACACGCATCCCCAATTGGGCATTTAAAAGGGTCGATACTATGGTAATCATTAGTCGATACCGCGGTATCGGTTACCAGAAACATCTTCAAATTCCCACAGTTAGATACCTGTAAAAATTCAATGACTTAGTTAACTATGCGCATGTGTGGACTTGAAAAAAACTCTAAAAAAACAAAAAGAAAAAAAAACAAAGAAAACTTGGGTTGCCTCCTAAGTAGTGCTAAGTTTACAGTCTTCAACCAGACTTTTGTCGAAATTTCTAGGCGAGTTCGATCGAAGTTGGGTAGCGCTCCACGTTATCACCATAATAGTACTTCAATCGTTACCTATTAACTTTAAAAATTCTTCCTGATTTGTTATCTATTATCTCCACGGCTTCGTGCAGATACACATCGACCCACTTGATGATCTTCTTTTTTACTACCTCTTTCCTGATGAGGTTCAATCTTCTTTGTTGCTCAATTGACGAACTTATGCCTTGAATGTCTGAAATAGTCCATCCAATTGCAAGATTGTACTCACGAAGTAACTCTAATAATCTTTGTTCCTGCAAAGAATTCAAAGAAGCAAAAATTATTACCGGAAGAGTATTATTAACACCAAGATAAATATATTTTAAGTGAGAATGGAGCTCTTTGAGCTCAAGTTTCGGCGGCTCCTCCACTGATGGTTTGAATGCACTTTTGGACTTTAGAGGTGCCTCCAAGCTTTCAAATTTCAGCCGAGGTCTCGACTTTGCCGAATCTAGGTAGGTTGCTTGCTCTTCAATTCTCTCATCCAAAAACTCTTCACCTGTTAAAAGAGATACTACCAAGGGGTCCAATAACAGAATAACACCAGATAACGAGTCAATAACATCAACAGTAAACACTTCATGTGAATCACTTTGATGCTTAAGGCTTTGATACACATTGAAAGTAATATTCTGATCTCTTAAAGACATGGTTAATTCTCCTTTTGTAACATCTATCAAAGTTCCCCTGTGGCTAAAAACGGTCTCCCTAAAATGAGAGGAACCTCCCCATCTTCTTCCATATCAAGCACTACAAAATCTACATGTTAGGATATTTCAGTAGTTATCTTGATGAGACAAACATAGTGTATAACAAAACAAGATGCATAATAAGATAATGAAAGTTGCTAAAAGAAACTTCCACGTACTAACATGATTATAAGCTTATATGTCAATGAATAGGATCATGAAATGGTTTTCCAAGGTATAAAGAAAACCAACCTTAGAAGAAACAAGAACAAGTCTTCTAAGGGTCAGCAAACTGTAGGGAACAACAATCTGAAAATAGGAAGTATCTGCATAAGGAAGCAGATAAGATACTGTAAGAAGTAGATAGCATGCTCGGAGAGAAACAGAAAGCAAAGAAGCAAGCAGAATCCTGCACAAAAGAAAGAACCAATCTTAGAAGATATGTGAATCTTCTAAGAACAGGAAGCTGGAAGCTGATACAGAATACTGGATGTTGAAATCAGGGAAGCAACAAACAGCAAGCAAAGGAAGAAAGCTAAAAGAGCAAAGTAGCAAAACAGTATACATCGACAGGTTTCAGGAACAGGAAGCTGATCTGAAATAGAATCCTGGTACGGAACAGGAAGCAGCATGGAACCACATCCTGAGCAGCAAGCAGGAAGGACCCACTATCTACAGAAAGAGCAGGAAGTAACCAACAGACTTGGTTGAAAAGATAAGAACTACTCACTCTCTGGCAGTATCAGGAAGAGCATGCAGCGCAAAAAGAAGCAAAGCTAACAAACTCCAAGTAGTCGTTGTATGAACTTCAACCTTGGACCCATACCGACTTGACAGGTCAGCAGGAATGTCAGAAAGGTCTAAAAGCAAATAGTAGGTGCATTAAATGCACATGTTAGAAATATCTCAGATGCATTTAATGCGACCACAAAAGAAGATCTTGGAGATAAAGGCTTTAACTAAAAAAGGAGAAAGATCCCTCTTCAATGGATAACTTCTCAACGGATAAATCTCTCAAGATCTATAAATAGAAGGTGTGGCTGATTGAAGAACGTTGCTGGACAGAGTCAAGAGAAAACTCATATATCTTCCAAAGCTTTCACATGTTCAGTCACTCAACCTTCATGGAGCAGTCTACAACAGCAATAGAGCTTACAGAGATCAAGACTGCTTCTCACCAGTTGAAGAAACATTTCTTTTAACCATTGTGTTGTGTATGCTAGGTTGTTTTATCGGTGTACTTAGTTGATAGGATTATATCCTTGCTAAGTTTTATTAGTCTTGTGTAGGCTATCTTTTCCTGTGTGGGAGTGTGTAAACCCTGTGTGGGTGTTTAGACCTAGGAATTTGGGATTCCTGTAGGTATAACTTGTTTTGGAAGAGGTTTTTAAAGATGAGTCTTGTAAAGCAAACTGACCATAACGAAGTTCCTCCTCAGAGAAGGAGTAGAGTGGAAGTAAAAGGATTACACCACCTTCGAACCACTATAAGCCATACGTGTTTACTGCTTACTTTATTTGTTATATTACTTTACTTACATATCTATTCTGTTGCATCATCTATAAGCATACTGTTAAAACACGTGTTGCAAAATCATACTTGGAAAAGAAAACTGGTTTTCATCAGAAACTCTATCAAGTTTATTCCGCTGCGTTGCATTCTAAAATCGGGACAGTAACCTGATTCAGCCAAGGACCAGGTTGCTGACTCGAGATAGGATACTGTTCTCCAAGTGAGATAGAAACCTGTTATTCAGTTATATATTTTTATAAAGTTTGAAAAATCGATAGAGGTTCATTCACCCCCTCTGAACCTCTGACAACTTGGGACCTAACATTACAGGAAATATAAATTCATCAACCTTCACAAGAACGTCTTCTACAATTCCCTTAGGCTAAGAAAGAGATCTATCCGCTAACTGAAGGGTCACAGATGCAGGCTTAATTTTTCCTAACCCTAAGCTTTTATAGACAAACAAAGGTATGAGATTTATACTAGCCCCCAAATCAATAAGTACCCTCTGAAAATGTTTATTCCCAATAGTGACAGGAATAGTGAACTTTCCAAGATCCCTAAGCTTAGGTGGAAGCGGACGAGTGAGAATTGAGCTACACTGTTCAGTTAATGCAACCATCTCAAATTCTCCTAGTTTTCTTTTCTTAGACAACATATCTTTCAAAAATTTAATCCAACTAGGCATTTGTTTTAAAGCTTGAGTAAAAGGAATATTAATATGCAATTCATTCAAATTTTTTAGAAAACTTTGATACGAAGCATCAAGCTTAGCCTTTTTCAAACGTTAGGGAAGAGGTACCTATCGGGAAAGCTTAGGCGCAACTTCCCTCTTTTCACTAGGCTCGCCCATCAAGTTAGACTGTTCTGCGTGCACTTCTATCCCAACTTCATCTGCTTCTATTTTATCTTCACCCTTGTTTGTGTTCCCTTTTCGAGGGGCCTCCTCCAACTGCTTCCCATTCCTCAGACTAACGACGTGACATTGCTCGTTCTTATTAGGATCTTCTGTATTGGATGGTAGAGATCCCGGCGGCCTGTTGCTCCTTTCTACAGAGATCTGGCCGATTTGGTTTAACAAATTTTGGAAGGAGGCGTGTGTCGTTGCGATGAATTGCGCTAACACCAAACCTAAATCTTCAATTGGAATTGGAGCCACTATATTCAATGGTTGGGATCCTTACTGCTGCTGAAATCCCTGTTGTGGATGAGGCTAGTACTGTCCTTGTTGTGGACGTGGCTGAAACTGACCTGGCGGCCTATAGTAATTCTAGCCCTACTGGTTCCCTATGAACCTTTGCTGGAATTGACGATTTCCACTGTTCACATAATTCACGGCTGCTGGCTCGGCAATGCACTCATTGGCGTAGTGATTTCTAGCAAAAATCTCACAGCAAACTGTAGTAGCTACTGGAGTGTATATAGCTTGAACTTGCTGTATTCGAGACCCCTCATCCAACTTTTGCAAAATCAGCTTATTCTGTTCTACGAATTGCTTTACGAGGAGTTGATTTTGCTGATTTAATTATACCATTTGCGCTTGCACAACCGTCATTTGATCAACCTCTAACATCCTAGGAATCTTTGTTGTGTTGCTTGTGTTTCAGTTAGGGAACTTTGTATGTCGGTTCCTTGAGAGATTATCTAGCAAAACCGTAGCGTTTGGAATACTGAGACCCAAAAAGTTTCCATATGCAGTAGCATCGAGCACAGTTTGAGCATTTTCTTTTAGCCCTGTGTAGAATAATTGCATCTGATGCCATTGTTCTACTTCATGATTTGGGCATCTTCTCAACAACATTCTGCAGGAAGATGTGAATTTGGTTCCGAATTTTCTCTTCCTTCGCAGGTGAACTAAAGGTGGTCATAAAGATTTGTGCGAGCTGATTCCATGTAGTGATGGAATGGGGCTCCAGTGATGTAAGCCCAAGGCGAGCCTGACCTTGTAGAGAGTGTTTGAACAGGCGGAGCTGGAGTGCTTCAGGATAGATCCCGTTTTGATTGTGAGTCACATATTTCCAGAAAATTCACCAGATGGGTGTATGGATCTTCGTCGGCTAGTCCAATGAATAACCCATTATTTACCAACATCATCAGTAACCCTGTCTTGATTTTGAAATTGTTAGCATCGATGGGTCGATAAAGGATGCTTGGTCGAAATCCATCCATAGTCGAGACATAAAATTCCTGGATGGGTCGGGTGTTGTTATCCACTAGTGGAACAGCTGGAAGAGCTGGAACTAGCGGAGGTGGATCATTATTCAGCCTGTTCAGCTCGTTGTTATGTTCTTGATGATCCATCATTTGGTTCTGGATTTGATTTCTTCTACTTGCCTGAATGTTCACTCAATCTCAGGATCAAACGACACTCAGTTTTCTACGTCTCTTCTTCGCATAAACTGTATCTCCTACCTGAAATTTAATAAAAATAATAGCTGGAGTAAGAAATGTCACGCCCCAGTTTCTTCCATACAATCATTAGAGTTTTAAATAAAAACAGAGGCGTGCAAAAGAAGAAGGCAAGGGACGATCAGAAGAAGAAGATGATAGAAGACATCAGAAACTTTCTCATAACATATCGGACACAGTAGATTCCATATCATACAAAACATCGGTCACAGCCGATTCTCAAACATCATCACAGTGGAAAATACTAACAGGATCCATCAACAGAAATTACAGGAGTTATATTTACATTACAAAAGATTGTGATCATTGTTTCTTGGTTCTTCGTAAAGTATGTTTTATGAAAATCTCAAAAGTGGCACCATCTCTTTCTCTATTGTTCTATGGTTCGTCATCTCCTGTAGTGTGAGTACAGATTAAAGGATCAGTGCATGGAATACACTGGTGGAGATAAACTCTGCATCTTATAACATTCAACAAAGATGTATATATAGTAAACCCAAAGTTCACAACAAAGAGGCACGTTGTCATAGCACGTAAAAACACAGCAGACATTAGAAATGGTAAGGGACGAATAGGTGCGGGTATTCCCTCGTCTTATCCTATAAAAACGGTCTCATTACCGTTGGTGCATTTCCAGGACCACCAAACCTACAAGAGTAGTAGAATAGGGGTAGGGGACGAATGCATGATCAGAGGTGGACCGCAGCCCATGCACAATATAAATATGACACAACACTTAAAATACACAACATTTAGCATTTCTCAAACGAGCATCAAAATAGGGAAAACAGTAAACAAATTAAGAATTAGAAATTACCCCCACCTCGATAAGAGGTTATCACGTGATCTGACAAGTTAAAGAATCAAGCCTAAAGCGTACGATCCAATAGATAGCCTACAAAAGTACCGTGACATCTTAGATCCTCAAAAGATTAAAAGACGGATGTAAATAAAGAAAAAAACGATCGAGGAGGCGAGATGGATAAGCAAAACTCGAGGATTAAGGATATCGAGAAGAGTGCGAAAGGTAAACTTGGTAAAAAGGGTTGACTCGACTGAGACCCCTAACTCCTGACAAAACGACGAAAACAAACGACTCGAAATGACTCACGAAAACGCTTACCAATGCGCACACGACGCAACCAGCGGCACACTCTCACACAACCCTCTCGCACGGTCGTGCAATCCGCGCACGACCGTGCCCCACAACACTCGACCATACGCCACCTTCCAGTGGCCGCGCACGGTCGCTCCCTCCTGGCGCACGGCCGTGCCCTAGCGCACGGTCCTGTGCGGACCAGCCTACACAGCAGCGCCACCAACACCATCTTCTTCCTCTAGCTCTGGTCGGCGACTCCTGTCGCCGGCAACCCTTCTACCACCATGGCCGGCAACCTCCCGTCGCCGGCTACTCTCAACAACAACACAACACACAACCCAACAAGATCAACAAACACAACACACCAAACCCAAGATTTTCCACCCCAAAACCACACACACACAAACCCAACTCCGGCTACTCCGACCGGCGGCTCCACCACCTCCAACCTGAGGACAAATACTCCAGGATGGTTATCTACCACTCCGGCAAGGAAGACAAAGAGAAGAACAAGAAATGAGGAGAGAGAAAAGGTGATGGACTCAAACTTAGGTTTTTGGGACGGTTGACTGGCGATTTGTCGGCGATCTAACCGTCGGAACAGAGAAAGAAGACCGTCACTAGACTTGCCTCGATGAGAGCTACGACCTATACGAAAACCGTTCGATTCTGAGAAAGTTGACTTTTCCGGCCACCGGTGGCGGCGGCGGCGGCCGCCGGAAAAAGAAAGAGAAAACTTACATGTTTTTCGATTATGAGATCGTGTGACTTATCGACTTAAAATTGGCCTATATATACTCCTCCAAAAAGGCTACTATTCACCATAAATATCTCGTATGCTATCCTTCGTATTCGTCTCGTATACGTCGTATTCTTCGTTTTCACTGTTTTCTTCACTATTCGAGCTACGAAACTCCGATCGAACCCTAGTTTGTTTCTATTTTCTCATTTTTCCATTACGCATCTCATTATATAAAAATCTTCTAGGTTGCATGTCTAAAAATTACGTCCTTCTAAACTGGCATCAAACACATATCTGTAACGCACATAAATAAATTTAAACACCCAAAATTAACACACATAGAATTATTTCAATTAAGGGTTTAATTATTTAATTATCCAATTATGCTTCGTTTTGTCCTGGGCGCTACATCCCTTACCCCTTAAAAGAATTTCGTCCTCGAAATTAGATGCGTACCTAAGAAAGGCAAATTGGGATATTTCGTCCGAATATGATCTTCTAGTTCCCACGTGGCTTCTTCCTTCCCATGACGACTCCACTGAACTTTAACTATAGACACCTCTCAATTCCTTTATTGACGCTTTTTCCTATCCAGAATGGCTATAGGAAATTCTTCATAGGTCAAATATTTCTCCCATTCTATGTCATCTTGTTCGATAATGTGACTTGGGTCGAAAATGTACTTCCTTAGCATAGATACATGGAAAACATTGTGTACTCCAATGAGGTCCGGAGGTAGAGCTAGTCGATATGTGACCTCTCCGACTCGTTCCAAAATCTCAAAAGGTCCTATGTATCTCAGTTTCAGTTTTTTTTTCTTTCCGAAACGACGAACTCCTTTAGTGGGTGACACCCTCAGAAAAACCTTGTCTCCCGCCTCAAATTTCAACTCTCGTCATCTTTTATCTGAGTACGCTTTTTGTCGATCTTGTGCTATCTTTATTCTTTCCCGAATTTTCTTTATGACCTCAACTGTCTGTTCCACCAATTCGGGTCCCAACACCTTTTTTTCGCCTACTTCGTCCCAACAAATAGGAGAACGACATTTCCTTCCATAAAGAGCTTCATATGGCGCCATCCCAATTGTGGATTGGTAACTGTTGTTGTAGGCAAATTCTACTAGGCACAAGTGTTCCTCCCAAGTCCCTTGAAGATCCAAAACACAAGCCCTTAACATATCTTCCAGAATCTGTATTGTTCTTTCTGACTGTCCGTCTGTTTGAGGATGAAAAGTTGTACTGAAAACTAGCCTGGTCCCCAACTCCTTTTGTAGACTCTGCCAAAACCTTGATGTAAATCGAGGATCTCTATCTGACACTATAATAACCGGTACACCATGCAATCGGACAATCTCTTCAAGATAAATTCGAGCCAACTTATCTAATCCAAAAGTCATCTTGATCGATAAAAAGTGTGCAGACTTTGTTAATCTATCCACAATGACCCATACTGTGTGGTTTCCTCGTTTGGTTCTAGGCAGACCAACTACAAAATCCATAGCTATATGCTCCCACTTCCATTCCGGGATTTCCAACGGAGTTAGCAATCCAGCTGGTCGTTGGTGTTCAGCTTTTACTTGTTGACATACTAGACATTTCTTTACGAACAGTCCGATGCTTCTTTTCATATTCTCCCACCAAAAGTTTTCTCTCAAATCTCGGTACATTTTTGTACCTCCAGGATGTGCTGACAACGGTGTGCAATGAGCTTCTTCAAGGATTTCTTCTATCAATTTCTCATCCTTTGGCACGCATATTCTTCCCCTGAAGACAAAGGCTCCATTCGTTGCAAAGGAGAAGCCTTCAGCTTTTCCACTATCCATGCGAGTTTTCATTTTCATTAAGAAGTTATCCTTCTATTGAGCTTCAATAATTCGTTCACGAAGTGTGGGTTTCACAACCAAAGTTGCCATCATGGTTTCGATGTTGTTCGGAGGTGAGACTATTTCCAGATTCAGCCTTGACATTTCTTCGACCAGTTGATGTTGGTTGGTGATCATAGACGTCATAGTCCCTTTTCCTTTTTTGCTAAGTGCATCAGCCACCCCATTCGCTTTTCCGGGGTGATAATGGATCGTAACGTCATAATCCTTCACCAACTCTAACCACCTTCTCTGTCTCATGTTCAGCTCCTTCTATTCGAAGAAATATTTCAGGCTTTTGTGATCAGTATAGATCTCACACTTCACGCCATACAGATAATGTCTCCAGATTTTTAGGGTGTGTATAACCGCAGCCAACTCCAGATTGTGTATCGGGTAGTTTTGTTCGTGAGCTTTCAATTGTCGGGATGCATAAGCCACTACTTTTCCTTGCTGCATCAGAACGCACCCCAAACCTTGTTTAGACGCATCACTATAGATCACGAATTCCTTTGTTACGTCCGGAACTGTCAAGATTGGTGCTTCTGTCAGTTTCTTCTTTAGCTCTTAGAAACTTTGCTCGCATTGTTCCGTCCATTAGAATTTTACATCCTTCCGCGTCAAACGAGTCATCGGAGCAGCAATCTTCAAAAATCCATTTATGAATCTTCGATAGTACCCCGCCATACCAATAAAACTCCGTACTTCCTTAACATTGGTTGGGGTTTCCCATTTGCTGACAGCTGCAACTTTGTCGGGGTCTACCTCGATCCCTTGTGATGAGACAATATATCTAAGAAAACCTATCTTATCATCCAGAACTCGCATTTCTTGAATTTTGCAAAGAGCTTTTCTTTCCGTAGAACTTCCAATGCAATCCTAAGATGTTGCTCATGTTACGTCTTATCACATGAATAGATAAGAATATCGTCGATAAACACGATAACGAAAAGATCGAGATAGGCATGGAAAACACGATTCATCAGGTCCATGAAGACAGCTGGTGCATTGCTAAGTCCAAATGGCATTACTACAAACTCGTAGTGGCCATATCTGGTTCTGAATGCTGTCTTAGACATATCGACATCTTTAACCTTCATCTGATGATATCCGGACCTTAAATCGATCTTCAAAAACACACTGGCACCTCGTAACTGATCAAAGAGATCTTCGATTCGAGGTAGTGGATATTTGTTCTTGATAGTTCTCTTGTTCAGCTCCCTATAATCAATACACATTCGAAAGCTTTCATCTTTCTTCTTCACAAATAACACTGGTGCTCTCCAAGGAGACATGCTGGGTCTAATAAAACCCTTATCCAGAAGTTATTGTAATTGCATCTTCAATTCTTGTAATTCTTTCGGTGCCATTCGGTAAGGGGCTTTCGACACCGGTGTTGATCCTGGTACAAGATCAATCCCAAAGGTCACCTGACTATCTGGTGGAGGACCAGGTAATTCTTCGGGAAATACATCTATAAATTCTCTTACCACCGGTACATCCTCAATGGAACTCATCTCTTGTTCCAGACTCACCATACTGACCAACCAAGCTTCGCAATTTCTTTTGCTAAGCATTTGGGTTGCCTTCATAACCGATATAATCCTCGTGTCAATCTTAACTCGTGTCCCATAAAAAGTGAACTCAGGTTCTCCCGGTGTTTGAAAGATTATCTCTCTTGTACGACACTTGATCACTGTGTGATTCGACTCAAGCCAATCCATTCCTAGGATAATATCAAAATCCTTCATCTCCAACGCGTGAAGATCGGCCAGAAGAATCCTATCCTCAAAGGTGATTCGTAGATGACGATACAGGTGTTTCATCTTTACCGTCTTTCCCGACGGAATACTAACCTCTAGGATTTTAGCATCTACCTTACTATCCTCAAACTTCAACAGCTTACAGAAATTGACAGAGATAAACGAGTGGGTCACTCCAGTATCAAATAAAATAAGAGCAGGTATATCACATACTATTAACATACCTGTCATTATCTCTGTCCCTTCCGCAGCCTCCGGGTGAGTAAGAGCAAAAGCCCGAGCTCTGCCGGCTGCCGGTCTCGAACTTGTAGTTGCAGTCGCTGGGCCCTTCGGCTTCCTACAATTTGCTGTGATATGCCCCGGCTCCCCACATGAGTAGCAGCTCCGTGTTTCTGGTTGGCATGGCCCCATGTGTACCCTTTGGCATCTGAGACACGGATTCCCAGGTCGAGGAGTGGGGAGAAGTGGAGCGTTGTTCTCTCTCGAAAACTTGGTTTGGGTAACGCCTTGACTCGGCCCTGTCCACTTCCTTTTCATAGGCGTCGGAGCAAATCTCTTAGGAGGCACCACATCCAATTGCAGTCGGGAGGCAATTTCTTGAGCTCTCTCAATTACACTAGAATAAGTTATAACTCCCTGTCCGGCCAGAATCGATCCAATCTCCGGGCGTAGACCCTTTTCGAATCTCCGGGCCTTTTTGGCATCAGTGTCGACCAGGTTAGTGGCATATCTGCTCAGATGATTAAATTTATGTTCATATTCCCCTACCGTCATAGTTCCTTGACGTAGATGTAAAAATTCCATCTCCTTTTTATCTCGGTAGGACTGCGGTATAAAATGATGAGCAACCACTTCTTTAAAGTCCTCCCACGTCATTTCTTCTCTTTGATTTGACAACATCGTCCTTTCAGAAGAATCCCACCAATGGCTTGCCTCCTCCGTGAGCTAAAGAATCGCACACGAAATCTTCTGTTCCTTAGTACATGCCAAATGCCCAAACAATCGATCAAGCGATCTCAACCACTTCTCTGCCTCTGCTGGTTCACCTTTTCCACTGAACGTCGGTGCATTAAAACACCGAAATTGTTTGTATATTAAGTTCGGATCAGACCTAACTGGTGGTGGTGCGGCTCGCGTAACCTCAAAGTGTTGTGCTAATCCTCTTAGCACCGACACTAGATCTCCCATGCTTGGATCTGCTTCCCATTCCGACTGATTAGCCATAGGTGTTTGTTCTCTCCGGGGTCGTCCTCTAGACATAGCTCTGTTACGACGTATACGTATATATCGTTCAGGTTTCAAAAAAATAAATATATAATAAGTAAAGAAAAATAAATACGGCAAGCGTGAAGAGATACGAACGCGGATTCCATAATATAGGAAAGAGATACACGTGCTTTAAATATACATATAAGCAAAATATGGGTAGCCTTTACCCCACACCAAAAAGGGTTATATACACTTAATAGTTAAACAGCTACCACATACGTATATATAAAGGTTTCGTCATTCCTAGTTTATATACACAAAATCACGGTCATCCCCCTTATCATCTATGCTACAGCAGCTGGAGGTGACGGAGGTCCCTGCAGGCCCGGTGCCACATCCCTCGGGTCATCAGCATCCGGATTGTCCTCTTCAGGATCCTCTTCCGGTTCCTCCTCCTCAGGATCCTCTTCAGGTTCCTCCTCGGGATCCTCTTTTGGATCCTCCTCCAAATCATCTTCCTCATCATCCGAGCTGCCACTAGAAGGGTTATAAGGTCCAGGTTCGGAGGTAGTCGGATAGTTATGACGGCCCCACACTTCTAACATATTCCTCGCCACTCTTCCGAAGTCCACAACAGGTGTGCTATCTACAGCTGAATACACCACCTCATCTCGAAAAATGAGACACACTCTAGTCGTCCATGCATCCGGCAAGGTGTGAATCATATGTGCAAGCCTGCATATTAGAGATACTACCCCCTATTCCCCCTGCCTCTCTCCAACAATGAAACAATCTAGATATATGCTCACCAACTGATACTTTTCCTGCCACTCGGCTTTCAAAGAAACATCGTCTAAGTCATTCCTCACGCGTCTCTACCGGCGGAACACGCATTCTAGCGGTACGTCTAAATCTAGCCATTTGTCAAGTATAAGCAATATGAGTCGTTTTGTTTCATATGAAACTTTATCTGTATCATCCTTTCGAACCCTAACGATATATATCAGGTAAGCAAGATGTCATGTAAGCAAGATAACACGTATCAAACACACATTCTTTTATCAAGTTATATGACCTAAGGAGAGACACGCCTAGAGAGAGAGGTGCTTATATGTTTTTCTTTGGAAAAGATTTTTAAACATTTACAACACATTTTATCTCGTTTTCTCTTTATCAAGCCTAATCAAGCAAAGTCCCACAAAGGGTAGAACTAAGCTCTGATACCATATTGTCATGCCCCGGTTTCTTCCATACAATCATCAGAGTTTTAAATAAAAACAGAGGCGTGCAAAAGAAGAAGAAGGTAAGGGACGATCAGAAGAAGAAGAGGATAGAAGACATCAGAAACTTTCTTATAACATATCGGACACAGCCGATTCCATATCATACAAAACATTGGTCACAGCCGATTCTCAAACATCATCACAGCGGAAAATACTAACAGGATCCATCATCATCAGAAATTACAGGAGTTATATTTACATTACAAAAGATTGTGATCATTGTTTCTTGGTTCTTCGTAAAGTATGTTTTATGAAAATCTCAAAAGTGGCACCATCTCTCTCTCTATGGTTCGTCATCTCCTATAGTGTGAGTACAGATTAAGGGGTCAGTGCATGGAATACATTGGTGGAGATAAACTCTGCATCTTATAACATTCAACAAAGATGTATATATAGTAAACCCAAAGTTCACAACAAAGAGACACGTTGTCATAGCACGTAAAAGCACAACAAACATTAGAAATGGTAAGGGACGAATAGGTACGGGTATTCCCTCGTCTTATCCTATAAAAACGGTCTCATTACCGTTGATGCATTTCTAGGACCACCAAACCTTCAGGAGTAGTAGAATAGGGGTAGGGGACGAATGCATGAACAGAGGTAGACCGCAGCCCATGCACAATATAAATATGACACAACACTTAAAATACACAGCATTTAGCATTTCTCAAACGAGCATCAAAATAGGGAAAACAGTAAACAGATTAAGAATTAGAAATTATCCCCACCTCGATAAGAGGTTATCACGTGATCTGACAAGTTAAAGAATCAAGCCTAAAGCGTACGATCCAACAGATAGCCTACAAAAGTACCGTGACATCTTAGATCCTCAAAAGATTAAAAGACAGATGTAAATAATGAAAAGAACGATCGAGGAGGCGAGACTGTGGCGCCCTTTTCGCTTTTTAGTTGGAAATAGGTCGTCACCCTTTACTTATTTAGGAACTAAAGAAATTATAATTACTTTCTAATATACAGCGGAAGACTTAAAAGTGAAGACACGAGAGTTATATTATTATTTTTTTATTTAAAAGCATAACATATATACATATATATATATCCAAATCTAGTTCGTGTCTCACCCACAATTCTAGGTAAAATATTCAAACCAAAAGTCTATCTAAAATTACCCAACAAAACATATGTACATGACATGATACAAGTCTAGGCCCATAGTTTATCATACTATACATATATAAACAACATATTATTCTCAAAAGGAAACATTATTATGTACGATAACTTTAGAGGGACAGTGAGAAGTCAGCCCAGCCTGCTACACGTCCACGTCATCATCTGCCGAGCCTGAAAATATAAAGGTAGCATCATGAGACACCTTCGGAGAGGGATCCCAGTGGGATAACCTTACTGTCTAATACATTGAAGCAATTAAATTATTAAGCAAGTACTACATGTCCTTTGGGTACGCTCACCCTGGACCATAATCATAAAGGAATGTGGGAATCGCTCGCCCACTAAACCTTGCTTTCATAGAGGAATGTGGGAGTCGCTCGCCTACTAAACTTCGCTTTCATAGACCAGGCACTTTCGCCCTTATGGTCGTCGCCTAGTATGGAAGTAACATACTAGTTATAGCTACGGGCTTCGGCCGTAGATTTTCATACATAACTTATCAATTCAATTATCAACATATAGTAGAGAGTAGAAGTTACCCACTTGTATGTTGATTGTGCGAGGATCGCTTCTGGATTCACCGATCGTCTCAACTGCGCTCGACACACTTAACTATTTAGTCTATTATGTCATATAACATTCAATACATGCTTGATCCTTATATTAAATTCTAAACATGATCATATCATACAAAAATCATTTAAGTGAGATTTAGAATATAGAATACATCATCATACTTATTATATAATTGTTAAGTACTTAAACTAGCAATTTGAAGGATAAAATGATACATAATTTTACAACAATTTTAATAACTCATAGGTAATTTCTAAAATCACAAAATTATTCATATAATCACATATTAGTATCAATTATCATATACTGAAAATTCACAATTTTTCACAGTGTATGTAATTAAATAAAAATAGAATCCTAAATAAGATTTTTACTTGAATTTCAGCTCAAAATCAGTCTATATTGCAAAATTCACCATACCCTATAGGATTGATGAAAACCTTTCATATTTTTACAGAATTTAGAAAACATACTGAAGTATAACATATAAAAATATCAACTGAAAATAAGTTTTACATATTTAGTTATGAAGTTTCTAAAATAGCAGAAAACAGTGCATAGTGTATGCTGGAAACAGGTTATGTTGTAAAATTCGCCATAAATCGTATAAGACTCAAACAAATGCATACTAAATTTCTACACGTACCTAAGAACTGGTTCTAAAATATAGTAAAAGATCATACATAAACTCGAAGGATACAATTCCAGAAAAATGTTTGATTCAGACCTAAAAACGGGGCAAAAACTGTCTCTAAACAGCTTATCTTAGAAACATCATAGAAAATCGGGTTTAGCTCCAAATCTTCTGAAATTTAACATGCATATTCTACACTTCACATACTACACTGTGGTAAAAGGGTTTAGCCTAAATCGATTTCTACAATACACAGAAAATTCCCGAACAGTAGAGAAATACACATAGCAGCAACAGCATATTTACGTATAGCAGTAGCAAAACACAGCAATAGCAGCACCAAAACTCATGCACAGCAGTAACATGGCATAAATTGAATTCTAGCAAAGAAGCAAGCTATTTATTTCATTCAAGAAATTTATAAACATCAACTTCTCATTCCAATGTCATAACATTTTTTGAATTTCCTAACCCGAGATACTAGCTATATATCATGGGGAATAAATAAAAGAATTAAAAGAGTTCACCCAAAATACCTTCAAAGCTTTAACGGACTGAAGTAATTAGCTCTTATCAATTGAAGTGAAAATTTCTAATTAACTAATCATATTCTTTTAGCACAAATATAGCCTGAATCACTCTACCATAGCCGTTAACAAAAGTATGATTATATTATGCAGTAAAGAATTTTGAATTCATAGCTTGAAATTTAAGTACGTACCTACCTTTTGTTTCTTGCTCTCTTTCTTCTCTTTCTATTTTTTTTTGTAAATTGTAATCTTCTCCTTTGAGGTAATGATATTAATGATTTTAACATGAGTCATATTCACAAATACACACGTCCTCTTCTCCTTGCTCTAAATATGAAATGTCACCTCTCACTTTCTTAATTGATATTATATTCTTATTCCTTTATTAGATGTGATATATATATATTGTTTGTTTACTAATTGACTTAATATTATTTAGTATTCTTTATTAGTCTCATATGTATTATTTCCTAGTTACATTATATAATATATATATATATATATCATTAAAGAGGTAAAAGTAATATTGCATGTCTAGTAAGAATATATTTTGATACTCATTTCGATACACAATGAATTAGGAATGCATGTTTAAGCAAAATATTTTATCACATAAAATCACATAAATAGATCATATGTAAAATTACATTAAATAAAGCATCCCTAGGCACAAACGAGTAAGTTAAATGTCTTAACCTAATATAATCTTAATTCATTTAAACTTATCTATTATCTTATCTTTTTACTTTCATCCATATTTGTCGAGTGAGTTGAGATCAAGCGCGGTTTCCTCCATGAGCAATCCTGCAAAAACCCTTAAAATCTCGAAAGAAATATATATATGTCATAAAATCTTTAAAATCATCAAGCATAACGTAATTCGTAAATCATAATTTAAGTAATATAAGAACTCACACTTAAATCATTTATAATTGAACGCTAAAAGAAATTTTATAAAATATGCAATGCATGTTTTCTTGAAAACAAGGTGTTACAGAGACGGATAAGCAAGACTTGAGGATTAAGGATATCGAGAAGAGTGCGAAAGGTAAACTTGGTAAAAAGGGTTAACTCGACCGAGACCCCCAACTCCCGACAAAACGACGGAAACAAACGACTCGAAACGACCCACGAAAATGCTTGCCGGTGCGCACACGATGCACCTGACGGCACACTCTCGCACAACCCTCTCACACGGTCGTGCAATCCGCGCACGACCGTGCCCCACAACACTCGACCGTGCGCCACCTTCCAGTGGCCGTGCACGGTCGCTCCCTCCTGGCGCACGACCGTGCCCTAGCGCACGATCCTGCACGGACCAGCCTACACAACAGCGCCAACAACACCATCTTCTTCCTCTAGCTCTGGCCGGCGACTCCCGTCGCCGGCAACCCTTCTACCACCATGGCCGGCGACCTCCCGTCGCCGGCTACACTCAACAACAACACAACACACCAAACCCAAGCTTTTCCACCCCAAAACCACACACACACAAACCCAACTCCGGCTACTCCAACCGGTGGCTCCACCACCTCCAACCCGAGGACAAACACTCCGGGATGATTATCTACCACTCCGGTAAGGAAGACGAGAGAGAAGAATAAGAAACGAGGAGAGAGAAAAGGTGATGGACTCAAACTTAGGTTTTGGGGTGGTTGACCGGCGATTTGCCGGTGATCTAACCGTCGGAACAGAGAAAGAAGACCGTCACTAGACTCGCCTCGATGAGAGCTACGACCTATGCGAAAACCGTTCGATTTCGAGAAAGTTGACTTTTCCGGCCACCGGTGGCGGCAGCGGCGGCTGCCGGAAAAAGAAAGAGAAAAGGAAGAGAAAACTTACGTGTTTTTCGATTATGAGATTGTGTGACTTATCGACTTAAAATCGGCCTATATATACTCCTCCAAAAAGGCTACTATTCACCATAAATATCTCGTATGCTATCCTTCGTATTCATCTCGTATACGTCGTATTTTTCGTTTTCACTGTTTCCTTCACTATTCGAGCTACGAAACTCCGATCGAACCCTAGTTCATTTCTATTTTCTCATTTTTCCATTACGCATCTCATTATATAAAAATCTTCTAGGTTCCATGTCTAAAAATTACGTCCTTCTAAATCGGCATCAAACACATATCTGTAACGCACATAAATAAATTTAAACACCCAAAATTAACACACATAGAATTATTTCAATTAAGGGTTTAATTATTTAATTATCCAATTATGCTTCGTTTTGTCCTGGGCGCTACAAGAAAAGTTGGTTGAATCTAATATCAAGAAAAACTAGACATTTAATTATAATTCCACGGCAACGGCGCCAAAAACTTGTGCGAAAAGTTACACCACGCAAGTGCACGTATCGTGACAAGTAATATAGTGGACTGAAAAGTCCGGGTATCGAACCCACAGGGAAAATAATAACTATCTATTCACAAGTACTAGATTCCTACAACTTATGATCCTATCCAGCAAATCCCATTTTTTAGAGTTGATTGTTAAACTACGAAAAGTAAGAAAATAGTTAATGCAATTATGCAAAGAAGAATTAAACTAAGATTTATTCAAAATAAACAAACCTAGGATTTTATCTCCCCCTATGTATTTTAACTCCCCCTTACTCTTTTCTCATGCAAGATTCAATTCCCGATTCCTAACCTGAGATGCTAATATAATCATACCCCATTTCTACGTGATGCATGAATCTAATGTTATGAACAATTTACTATATTCCTACACAATTAAATTCATAACAAAGCATTAAGCATAAATCCCAAATATGGCTTCCTAAGGTGAAATCTATATTCCTACGATTTCACATGTAAATAAACATTATCCTATTTAATTAACTCGAAGGATCTTCTACCACAATTCTAATCATCAAACCAATCTTTCGATATAAATTTGACAATAATATAAAGACACACAAATTGGCCAAATTCATGAACTTAATCAACAACAAGTAGAAGAAAGAATCGTAAATTAAACTTGCATTAGAATTGAAATAAAGGTTTCATAATTCAACACATAGGGTTTGAATAAAACCCTATAAAGAAAAACTCTAGCTACTCATTGTCATAAAACAAAGTTCATAAAGAAACGAAGGAAAAACTATGCTTGAATTGTTGGCGATCTTCACTTCTTCACTCGATCATCTTGCTTTCTCTTGTGGGGTAAAAGTTGTTTTTTTCTAGGTCTTGACATGTTTTGTATAGATACCATGATGAAGAGGAGTCCTATTTTCATTGCAAGCACAAAAATCGCACCTTTTTAACAACCTGCGAGACGAGTACCGCGGTATCCAAATCGATACCGCGGTACTGAGAAGCATGTTTGAATCTTCTGGAGGTCAATACCACGGTACTGAGATTTTGATACCACGGTACTGAGATGCAGAACTCAGTCCTTTGGTTCTCCACTTTGAGTACTAAGGTATTGGATTTGGATATTGCGGTACTGATCCATTTTCTTCCGTTTTCTTCCTTTTTTCACACTCCTTGTCTCCGTCATGCTGTTTTCTCCTCTTGTACCTATATCAACCAATATTTTGTAGTTACATTTGTTTTTTACCAAGATAACATGATAAATATACTTACGACACATGTATACTGAGTGTATTTTACACACTCAACAGTAGCTAATCAGGAAGCTGAGCCAGAAACTGAATAGGTTACTACTCCAGATGCTTAGGTTGCTGCTCCAAGAGGATATGAGCCTCAGGTTCTTAAGCCTGAATTACAGTCGCTTGCTGGTATTCTAGAGAGAAAGATGAGGAGGAAGAGGCTGGTGAAAGATAAGTCTGGCATGGGAGAATTTGTAGAAAAACCTGAAAGCAAGATAAAAAGGAAGTGGCTAGGGCCAAAGGATGAGCTGAAGGAGATTAATACCCTTAATAAAGTCGAAGAATCCATTGAAGCTATTGATGCTGAGGCTGCAGAAAGTGCTCTAATAGAGACTGTTGAGTCTATATGGAGAATGTTTGCCATCGTCTATGAAACTTAGAGGTGGATGAGGCTTTGCTCAGGAAGAGATTTGGTCCAATGGGAAGACTGGCTGGCTGTGGAAGATATTATCCTTTCTTGGATAGTTAATTTTATGGAAGATCCTGATACTCTTCTACCTCTTTTCAGTGAAGGTTACATTGATCAACTTGGGGAACCCATAATTGCTAAAATCTTTGAGAAACAGGAGAGGTTGAATGGTCATTGGGTGGCCAAGAGCAAGGTTGCTGAGATACAGAGCGAGAAGTTGATGACGGCAGGGAAAGACAACACACTGATAAACCCCAACATCGAGACTGTTAGGACCTCAACAAGAGTTGAAACTTGCTAAAGCTCAACTAGCTAACCTCACCACTGAGGAAGCCAACAAAAGGATATTACAGATGAGGTTGGAGGTTAGCAGAGCTCAAACCACTCAACCCCTTAGAATTATGCAGAAAGAAGAAGGAAGTTCAACAGTTGCGGAAGCTCATGACTCTCCAACCTTTATAGGTATTGCAGCTCTTTCTCCAATTACTAACTTGATGTGATGGAGTCTGAAGAATAAATGGTTGATTACTCTAACTCTCCCGTTTATCATGTCGTACCTTTTGAGGATGAACTATCATCGATCATCCATGGAGTTGTCCAAGACATCGAGAAGGAGTTTGCCGATAAAGCATCCGAGAAGGAGGTTGTGGAGGTGGGACTCTCTGTGTTGGCTACTGTTGCAGCACAAAAAGCTGACGAGAAAGGAACAACACAAGTTGTTGATGAGGAGACCTTACTAGTAGCACTTGATGAAGATATACTCTCAATGTTGCTACAGCAACTGATCGAACACACTTTCCTTAATGCTCAAAATCTTGAGATGCTGAATGTTGCTACCACTAGTGTTGCTGAGGCAAGTAAGGATGTTGAAGTAGTTGTTGCTGAGAAAGCTGTTGAGACAGCTTCTCTCCCGAAGACCTCCGGTGTAGATACTGTTGAGACAGTACCGACTGAGGATGTAGAATTGAAGAAAGATAAAGTAACGCACTTGCAAGAGAATTGAAGAAATTGTTGTTGCTGCTCCTGCTCCTGCTCCTAATCTAGATGATGGAGATGATTCATCAAGTGATGATAATGAGGATCCAACAGATGGAATCAACTATGATGCTAACACTGACGTTCCTTTCAAGAAACTATATAAGATAAAAGAATCTATTGAGGAGAGATGGGCAAGACATACGAGAGAAGTGGCTAAGGAGGAAGCAGTCAAGAAGCAAGAAGAAATGAGTTAGACCATGGTCCACTATACTCAAGAGGAAGCAGGACCAATGGATAGAGTTGAGACTCTTACTGACTCACAAGAACTATCTCTGCAAGGAATAATGGATGTTGTTCAAGGGCTGATGAGAGCCATAGAAACTCATGAGATGAATATGGCCATAGGCATTCAAATACGAGAAATCACACACTCTTCATCTATGAAAGAATTGAGGAAAGAGTTATTTGAACTCCCTTCTAGGATACAAAACAGGATAAATGAGGAATTCAATACCCAGTACAAGGCAAGACAAAGATTTGAGCGTGAATAGAAGGTTGCATCTGATGCTCGAGATGTTACTTTCCAAGAAGTCAAAAGCTCAGTTGATGAGGTAAAGAGCAATCAGACTGCACAAAATATGGTGTTGGACAACATGCAGGAAAGCATCTCCACCCAAGGTCGTGATGTTCGAAGTGTCATAGACAGGATTCTGAACCTTGAACTTTTTATGGGTGAGATGAGAGCCATTATGATGCGAGCCTTTTCTACTGAAGCTACTGAAGTTGATGACCCCAGTTCAGCTAAAGTTGATGACCCCAGTTCAGCTAAAGTTGATGATGCCAAAAAGGAGGAAATGAAGCAGCAACCTAAACCGGATGATACGGTAGCGGATGATATTGTAAGGGAGATAGAAGAAGAAGATATTGACGATGACGAAATACCTCTGACCAACATCAGCAAAAAGTGCAAGCGATCCGATTCTGGACATGGTCAGAGCATACAGCCAAAGAAGAAGAATGATGATAATGATAAGGCAGGTGCTGGGGATACTGCTTCTCATGTAGTAAGCAGCACTGCATCACAACAAGAAACCAGAGTTGCTGCTGCACCAACACGCCAGAGAACTATCAGGTAGCAAGCTAGTCGAGGAAGAGAAAGACAGGTCAGGATCCCAATGCCAAACCTTTTATGGCCATTCCTGCAGGTCCAAGACTGGGTGAAGAAAGATAGAAATATCTTAAGGAAGCTGATGAGGAGAGAAGAAGGAAGCAAGCAGATTGGATGTCGAGGTTAGGAAAAGTCAGACCTGAAAAGTCACAAGTTGCTGAGAAGATAGATTCAACCCTATACTTTTTCCCACCACAGGAAGCACCTAATTTTAACATAGATTTTGTTCCTCTAGAATTCTCAGTTTTGCTAGACCAAAAACCTAAAAGAGTGAATATGGGTTGGAACCTTAGTATCTTTGATCAAGTTTATCTGTCGAAGAACAGGAACCCATCATTCGAAGAGATCACCTTCTTCAAAAGATTCGAATATCTGAGGTATTTTAGAAATTTATGTATACATGATTATTTTTGGGATTTTTCCTCTGTTGAAAAAGTCTTAAAGAGGTATGAAGAGATGTCAAGACAAGGGAAGCTAGACATTCATTTGATCATGTTGGACAAGGTTAAGAAAGGAAAGTAGATTCCTTTTTATAAGGATTTTTGGCTAAGGTGGATACAGGTTCCTGAGATTTATGAGAAGATGGAGATGGTGGAAGGGCACCAAGTATGAGGAAGTTGTCAAACAGAATCAACCTAGCTCAGGACATGATATTGTGAAGAGGAAGCTATTTGGCGACACAGAAACCTGAAGATGTGTAGGTTACTACAGTTCTCTCAGAAAGATAGTAAAGTAAGCATTTCTTGAAAAGAATTGTATTTATTCTTTATTTTCTTCATTTTATCTATGAAGCTGTAAGCTTGTAATTTATTGATGTTAGCTTATATTGTACTATACTTGTACATAATACTCGTATAAAAGTACATCTGTTTTTGCTGTTTTTTATGGGTTTTGTCATCATCAAAAAGGGGGAAATTATTGGGATATTTCTATTAGGTTTTGATGAGAAAATGTATCTTTGGATAGGAAGTTAGAGTACCCATTTTCCACATTGTTTAAGTGGATTTTAGCTTGATAAGTTTATCTTTCTAAGTAGTGTTTTGTAAAGATATAAATATTCGAAAGATAGAGAATATTGATGTTAGTAGGATACTGGAGATGAAGAAGTTTCAAAAACTGATTTTCAGCAAAAAAACTCAATAAGCAAAAGAAGAAACCAGAATCAACAAGCTGAATCAGTAAGCAGCAAACAGAAAGTAACAAGGGAAATTGGAAGCTGACTGCAGGATTATGGAATAAGAAGCTATTCAGAATCAGGAAGCTATCGCAGGTCAGGAAGCTAACTGCAGATTTCAGGAATAGGAAACTATTCTAAAACAGGAACCAGACGCAGATCAGAAAGCTGGCGCAGAACAGAAAGTAGCTACTGCAACCTGAGCAGCAAGCTGTAAGTTTTTCTAACTTTTTCAATGCAGTACGAGGAATATACTGAATACAGAACAAGGTATCTGCCTTGTCAAAGTTTCTGGTAGATGGAAGTTAGCACCTAGCTTATGAGGTGATGCCATCTAGACCGCGCCTCTGTAAAAGTACTGTAGCCGAGGAATGACGTCATATGCGGATCAGAGTAGGACATGACCTACATCCCAGTTTTTCCAGATGCATTTAATGCAAAGATTTTGAAGATCAATTTGGATTTCTTCAAAGGACAATACCTCTCTTCAACAAGCATTTTCCTTACACTATAAATAGACGGTTAGTGTGACCGAGGAGACTACTGAACTATTGAACATCTGAGTTTTCTAAGCTATCTCTCTCTCAAGCTATCTAGAGCAAGTTCAGTCACTAAATCTTCAGAAGCAGTCGAGCCAAGCATTCGAGTTTTCAAGTTCTAAAGGCTGACTTCGAGTTGGACCAATTGAAGAATACTTATATACTTTTAACCATATTCTGTGTGCTAGGTTGTTTTATTCGATGTCCTTAGTTAGAAGGATTAGATCCTCGCTAACTGTTAAGTCTTATAGGCTTGTAACTCTGTGTGAGTTTTGTACCCTGTGTGGGATATTGCCTAGGATTCTGTTGATTCTAGTAAGTTAACTTGATAAGAAGAGGTTTGTAAAGAAAACTGACCTAGTGAAGTTCCTCTTGTGTGAAGGAATAGAATGGAGGTAAAAGAATTACACCACATTCGAACCATTATAAACCCTTGTGTGTTTACAACTTTTGTTTACTTGTTGCATATCTCCTATATATATATATATCTATCTTGTTGCATTTATCATAAGTATTCTGCTAAAAGAATTCTGACAAAATCATACTTGTGAAAAGAAAATATTTTTGAAAAGAAACTCTATCTTTGAATTTCCGCTGCATACTGTGATATCGAGACAGTAAGCTGTCTTCTTTGAATTTCTTCTTTGGAGGAGGTTGTTGGTGCAGTTGTGGTGATAGAATTTAAGTCTAAATTGGCTAGCAATCAGATGATGTGGTTGTTGGGAAGTGCTAAAAGGAGTGACTTTGAGTGAGGTTTTTGTTTCTTGCATGGAATATAAATGTGATCTCTTATGTTACAAGTGTTTTATCTTGATTGAATTTTAGGATAATTATCTTGAAAATCACAACATTTACTCTGATAATTATTTTAATCGAACATTTCAATGTTTGTAAAAATACCATAACCTTATATATGTAGTATGTTTTTTTTACCTTAGTCAATTTTGAAAAAAAACTTGCCACTCTATTAAAACAAATTCCACATAATCCAAAATAACTTCATTTTGTTCCTTAATAAAAATTATTTTCTTATCACATCGCGATTTAAATTGAGAGGATATTTTTCATCCAAATTTGAGATAAGAGACGTCGGTGACCACACACACAGAACACACGTACACATGCACACATCTCACGTAGAGTCTTCGCTTATTTGCCACCTCTTCGTTAAGGTCGGTGACCTTGCGTTGTCAACGACCCCACATCACAACAACAGGCCCACACATACAAAAACATATAGCTTGAACAACAACACGACAGCACATGACAAACACATACAAAAAACACACGCACACTCATACACATACACGCTGAACACATATATACACATCATGATGCTCTCACTGATGCAAACTTCATGCTAGTTAACAATTGAGTAAGGCCCATTGATATGGATAGGACGAAGGACCTATTATATATATATTGATCAAAGAACCCAACATGTAAATAAATAGTAGATTTCCTCAAATCGAGAATCTAGTTAGATCTTACTTAGAACTTAAGAATCTTGACTCATTGGCTATATAATCAACCAGGAATCTTGGTATGTTGAATGCCATAAGATCTTGCTCGATGTTTTTTTTTTTTTCGATCTTATTTTTCCTTTTTTTCTCTTTGTTAATTCTTATGAGGTTGTTCATATATCAAAAAACTTTGTTGGAAAATTGGTTGATAAAAGTGGTGGGTGACACCACTTTGATCAATAACTAAGTAGCTAAAAGTTAATCCTTTCAAGGATTGGATGCAAAAATATTAATCTATGTTTGAAGTAGATAATCGAGGCATGTTGAATCGTTCAAAACCAATTTTTCGTGAGTGAGAAATTAAGTATTGAAGTTGGCCACTTGAGATGAGAATATGAAGGTCTTGAGTGTGGGAGGAATATTTAATTATCCCACATACGAATATAGACCTTGAAAATGCAAGTATAGGTTAAGTCATAGAAAAAGGCTTAGTAATTAATATATTCAAGGAATAATATGTTTGTGCAAGATACGCGCATGGGGTTCAGTCCAAACCCTACCCGACCCGACCTTAATTGTGGGTCTTGGTCCTTGGCAATTGGATGTTGGGCTGGATATGAATGGACGGGGCTCGGATTTTACCCGACCCGCTTTATCTTTTTGGGTCGAGGTTGTTGTACTATGGAGGGGTGCTGTATTCTGCCCTGGCCGATGATGTAAGGCCCAGGTTGCTGCACACCGAGGATACAATATTCACGATACAACATCAAGGATGGGTGCTACATATAGCACGCCGAGAACAGTGTTGCTGGAAATAACACCGAGGTCGAGAATACAACACGTCGAGAATGGAGCTGTTACATACAACTTGTATTGCTGCATACAACTCTCGGTCGAGGATGCTGCACCGAGTTGCAAAGAATATTTTTTATCGTTTCAAATTTTGAATGAGCCGTTAACTTGGATTAAAAGATCCATTTTTAGGTAGTAAATTCTCATTAATTGCAGTTGTAACCCTCCATGTTGGAGATCTATATATAGGGGTCTCATGCATCAGTTTTGTACACCCAGTTGAAAATTTGCATAGTTTTCTCATACTTACATCAAAGCTCAATTCTCAAGCACTTAAGTTCGTCGGAGCTCTCGAGGTTTGGGGTGTTGCTATCTTAAGATATGAAGTTGTTTTATCTTTAGGAGATGATACACATGATCCAGTGTACTACCCTGGGTGTATCTCATCTTAAGAATATAGGACTTTTTCTCAACTTCACTTGTTGTCAATTCATTGTAATAGCATATGGCATCTATAAGTCACGTTTTTGTTTTTTTGTTTTGTTTGTTTTTGTTGTTCTACATGTCATTGCCTATTTTTTAGTGCACATTTTTCAACAATTTTAAGACAAGATAGATCAGACCATGTCAAACAACAACAATGATGAAAACAAAAACATTATTCCTCCTGTACAGCTACGGTTACTATCGCTACAACTGTTGTAATTTTCCAAGTAGTAGCATATCTAGCTGCATTGCCTATTGTAGAGAAGCTTGATAGATTCACAGGTGAGAACTTCAAGAGATGGTAGCAAAAGATGTTTTGTTGGAGTGGCGATTTATTAGAGGCAAGACCCACCGGTTGTTGCCAAGAACGATACAAATTGAGAGGCTCGTATAGCTCTGGATGCATGGATGCGCAATGACTTTTTGTGCAATAATTATATCCTGAAAGGGATGAGCGACTCGCTGTATAACGTGTACATGGGTTGCAAGATGACCAAAAAACTGTGGGATGTTCTTGAGAAGAATTACAAAATCGAGGATGCCGGTGTGAAGTTCTTGGTGGCTCGATTCTTGGAGATCCAAATGGTGGATTCAAGTCCCGTGATGGACCAAATGCAAGACTTTCAATTGTGGTGTATCAGGTTCAAGCCGAAGGTATGAATTTGCCTGAACCTTTCCCCATCGCGTATGTGATTGAGAAGCTCCACCTAGAGGAATAAAATGACCCTTGAAGACTTGATTGTCAAGCTCCAAATTGAGAAAGATATTAGAAAGGTTGATCCTAGGCTTCATATGTCGATGGATGCTAATGCTAACCTATTGGAGGACAACAAACAAAAGCACCCTAACCTTAATCAAAATAAGAAGAGAAATAAGCCGGTGAAGAGATTCAATAGTAATTGTTACAATTATGGTAAGCCAAACCACATGGCAAAAGAATGTAGGTTTCCTAAGAAGAACAAAGACAAGCAAGCAAAATTGGCCGAGCAAAAAAAGAATTTGGATGCCAATAATCTTTGTGTGGTGGTGTACAAAGCTAATATGGTGGACGACCCAAAAGAATGGTTTGTGGACACAGGAACCACTTACCATGTGTTCTCAGATAAGGAAGTCTTTATCTACTACAATGTCATAAGTGGAAGAAAACTCTACATGGGCAATAAAGTTCATCCGAAGTGGTTGGAGTGGGAAATGTGGTTCTAAAGCTCACTTTAGGTAAAGAGCTCACGTTGAACGATGTGATGTATATCTCGGATATCCGTAAGGCTCTATCAAGTCTTGATGCTCTGTTATGGAGAGAAGCAGTCAATAGTAAGATCGACTCAATTATGCAAAACAACACGTGAGAGTTAGTTGATATTCCTCCCCGTTACAAGCCCTTAAGTTGTAAATGGACCCTTAAAAGGAAATATCAGGCTGATTGAAGCATAAACAAGTATAAACCTCATCTAGCAGCTAAAAGCTTTTTAAGCAAAGAGAATGAGCTGACTTTTTCAACACATACTCGCCTGTGATAAGAATTACATCGATACGTGTACTTTTAGCAATTGTTATATTGTACAATCTTTAAATTCACCAAATGGACGTAAAGACGACGTTCTTAAATGGTGAGCTAGAAGAATGAATCTATATGGATCAACCCAAAGGATTTGTAGCACCTGGACAAGAAAATAAGGTGTGTGTCACGACCACATTTTTAATATAGCGAGACATGTAATAGATTTTCATATTAAAGACCTGTAAGTGAGCGTGAGACTTTTTTTCTTCTTTTTAAACACTGTAACAAATAACTTTTCTTGCACCCAAAACTAGATAAGAAAATATATAACATGCTTCGTAGCATTTATCATAAAATCAAGCCACACCTACTTTTATACTTTACATACTTGTATATATATCAGAAGGTCAAACAGAAGAAGTTCAAGTACTTTCTCAAAATATTGTTTAAAGTAAAATAAACCCATAACATAGCCCAACAGGTCGTCATCCATGTACACCATCTCCGAACTCATAGGAACTCAACAGCACAGTTAGTAAGTCCATGAGCTTATACATCAGTAAATTCACCTACAATGCATAAACTATATGAGCTAATAAGCTCAGTAAGCAGAAATCATGCATGCACTGTCATACAAATGGTTGTAAGGACTTTAAGAATATCATGAATGCATGGCTTTGATATCTTTTACTATGTTAGGCCCTTGACCCATCTACAGTACATCGGAAAGGAGCTAGCTCAATAATCTCTGTACTTTACTTTACTTTGCTTTAAAGTCATGTTTATGGCCCAATATCTTCGAACCATAACCATGACTCGCATACCATAGGCACACTTTTACTATGAAAGCCGTTACAGGCCTCGATGTACTAGTAGTGGTCAACTTTGCTTTAACTTTACTCTTTATATGATATGATGTGCACACAGTCTCACCATGTTCTATACATACAACTATCTATGCTCATGAATGCTATGAACAAATTCAATACTAGAACATTCTCTTTAACCACATATAAAGAATAATCACCAATATCAAGAAACACAAATTCACATATACTATTATCACATAACACAAATAAACACATAAGATACTATGTCTATGCATTGTAGTTGCAAATGGATTTCTACTTACCTTGCTTCCACGTGAAATTCCTTGTCTCTCGTGTTAGCAAGATTAATCTAAAATTATAAGTAAATATCACTATTAGAATAATTACAATTTTATCATTTAAAGTTGCTTTATTAATGTTTAAATCAATTCAATACATAACTAATTAACCAACAGTGTATCTAAACTAACTAAATTGAATTCCTCAAATCATAAAATCATTAGTCTTTGTAAAGAAATGAAAGATTAAATCCTTCATTTATATAAATACACATATGTAATAATTATCATATAATTTAACCTTTATCATTTAGAATAAAGAATATTCATTAGGAAATTATATAATATATCAATTAATGAACTAAACTCTCAGATTCTTTATATCCACCATAAGTTAAGATTCTAATATTATAATTATATATGCATGCGTAGTCATATGGAATATGGAATTTGTAAAATCATTGTTATCATTATTAAATTATCAGAACCATAATGCCCACCAATTATTTCCTTAAATCAATCACATACAATTACATGTCTCCTGTTACTATAATTTCTCTAAAATATACGTAATTAATGAAATCCTAACCCACTAATTAATTCATAAATTACAGTTGCACACTGTTAATTTCAATAAAATCATTTGGACCATAAAGTAAGAATAAGTAGAAATTTATCTACTTTAATGGATTAATGTGTTGAAAAGAAGTTTTACCTGTTATCGTCTTCTTTCTTTCCTCTTTTTTTTTTGTTTCTAACTTTCTTGTTGTCTCCTCTAATTCTATCTTAATAGATATAGTATGAATAATTATTGAGGAAGCGGACACATGTCCTACTGCCTTTCCCTCTAATTATGAGTCATCTTCTTAACTTTTATTAATATATATATATATATTTACTTTCATTAGTTTACTTTAGTTTATAAGTATTTATATACTTTCACATATCACATATATAAATATATTAGACTTATATTACATATCAATGCATTTATATATATATATATTTTTTTTTTACCTTCAAAGTTTTATTTTGCAATTAATATTAAATATAAAATATTGAGACCTAATTTCTCATTCCTAATATAATTCTTTAGCATATAAGTTAGAGACGTTCAATTGCTAATAATAAAAAAAACAAGTATCATATAACCAACATGCAATAATTCATAAAATGCATGGATGCATGAACTATATTAGTCAAGGCGTCACGAGGGGCTCGGGTCTCATAGTGTGTAAACTTGTTTGATCCTTAAATGAACTTTTAATAAAGCACCAAAGCAATGGTATGTGAAATTTGACAACACGATGTTGTTGAATGGCTTTAAAATCAACAAATTTGATAAGTGTGTATAAATTAAGGGCACGCCCAAGACTTATGTCGTCGTGTATCTTTACTATATGACATGTTAATTATGGGTAGCAACCATGAAGTTATAGTTGAAACGAAACGTATGTTGAAATGAAATTTCGATATGAAAGATATGAGTGTGGTGAACGTGATTCATTGGATCAAAATACTTAGGTCGTCTAAAGGAATAACACTAATGGAATCTCACTATATAGAGAAAACCCAATGGGAAAAAAATTATGCTAAGGAAAAACAATACCAAACACTTACAAATCTGAAAAATGACTGCCCAACCCAATCTAGGAACATCGAATGACTCAAAAAGCTTGACGCCGAAGGCCACCACAGGAAACCAACTTCTAACTTTGTCAGTCGATCAACAACATAATTTCAGGTATAAGAAATATGAGAAACATAAAAATCCATCTTCTCCACCATCTACAACATGAAGGCCCATCTATTTCTAAAGTACCATGGAACTTGCAAATACTTATGCATGAGAAGAGAAACTACATAGGGCAAATCAGATTTCACCCACAAGCGCATCCATCATTTCGAATAAGCAACCTCAACTACAAACATCACTGCCAAAAGTTCAGCATCAAAAGCATACCCAATCCCTCCTCCAAAAGAAAAACAACCACAAGCAACACCCTAAAAATTCCTAAAGCCGACCAAGCAGTCCCAAAGCACTTCCATCAGTATTAGTCTTCATCTATCTTACCTACGACACATACATAATAGACCAAAATAATCTTTGGAGCTCGACTCGAACGTTCAATAATCCTCAAGTGAGAAAAACACATAAGTCTCTACTGTGTGTTTAATATAACCCCACCAGACACACTAGTTGCCTCCTTAATGCATGTCTATAGTAAGCTACGAATAGCCCCTACTGTCATTCTTGTTGGGATATTTTAGTTGTTATCTTGATAAGACAAAACACTAGCACAATAAGACAAGAACAGTTTGCTTAAGGTATTGATGCCTAGTTTCCACATCACATGATCAAGGAAAGATCATGTAATGGTTTTCCAAGAGACAAGGAAAACCAACCTTAGAATAAGTAAGAACACTTCTAAGGGTTAGCTTGTTGTAGGGAACAACAAGCTAGAAGAAGTATCCTTAGTAGAAAGGAGTTAGGATACTGGAGGAAGTTGTCGGCAGGCTGTGAGAAAGCTGTTTTGAAAGGAGAATTCAGAAAGCAAGTAAGCTGCTGCAAGAAACCGACAAGAGCTGCAAGAACCCATACTTGCAGCAGAGGTTGTCGAGGTTACAGGACCAGTTGAAGACAGGGTCCTTGCTGAAGACCTCAGGTGAGGTTGTTGTTCAGACAACACTCTCTGAGGATAAGAAGACCTCTGAAGGGGAGACTCTTGAGACAGTACCCTTAGAAGATGTTCGAGGAAAAGTTAAGGTAACCGCTAAAATAGCTAGAGACACCTCATGAGGAGGTTGATGTTGCTGCTGCACACTCACAAGAACCTATCCAGGTTATAGCAGCAAAGGTTACTAAGGAAGCTGAGTCTGCAAGAAGCTGCTGCAAAAAAGCATATACAGCAACACTGCAAGAAGGCAGTTACAGCATTACAGCAAAGTAAGTAAGAACTGTTGGAACCGACGGATCGCCGGCCCTATGCTATCGGAATCGGGATCCAAAGATAAATCGCAGCGGAAAGAAATCATACCCTTGTAGACCTCTTGATCTTCTGATGTATTCCTCTGAGCCCTTCTCGAACGTTGCGTGGCCAACGATCCTTCGAGAAAAATCAGTTCCGCTCTCTCTCACTTATCACGTGTTTTCTGTGATCTGTGTTCTGTGTTCTGAGAGGCGCTGATGAAAAGAGCTATATATAGGCTACACCAGGGACCTAGAGGAGGAATTGGGTTGGGCCTCCTGATGGGCTTTAGTATCCTGCGTTCGGCCCGAACACATAACTGAAGCCCATCAATAATAATTCAGTCCACTAGAGAATTATTATTGAACTACCATCCCAATCCCATATTTAATATGGGCTCCTTATTATGTGTACATTTATTTCCCCGTGTTTAAGATATCGAATGTCCGTAAATTAAATAAGTTACTGACAACTTAAATAATTTACATCTAATTCCAAGAGTAGTACCACTCATCCTTATTATCATGTCGGATTAAATCCACCTGCAGGGTTTACATGATAATCCTTATGAGCTCCTCAAGGGGACATTATCATCCTAAATAATTAGGACACGGATTCCTTCTATAATCAACAGAACACCATATAAACAATGCTATCTCCCAACTCACCGAGTTTATTGATTTATGAATAAATCTCACCCATTGGCAAATTAAAGAAATAAACATTGAGCATACGTGCCCGTTATTATATAGGGATTAAGAAGATGTACATCCATAATAACAGAGGTCTTGTTCTATTATATAGTCAGTATAAAACGAACAACCTCAAATGGTCCTGCTCAATACACACAAAGTGTACTAGTGTAGTTTTATAGTCAAGACAGACTAATACCAAACTACACTACAACCATTCCGATGATTTGTCCAAATCCATCTTGGTTGTGAGCTACTATTTATAATTTATAAGAAACTGATAACATGATCTTCTGTGTGGCACCACATGTTGGAACCGACGGATCGCCGGCCCTATGCTATCGGAATCGGGATCCAAAGATAAATCGCAGCGGAAAGAAATCATACCCTTGTAGACCTCTTGATCTTCTGATGTATTCCTCTGAGCCCTTCTCGAACGTTGCGTGGCCAACGATCCTTCGAGAAAAATCAGTTCCGCTCTCTCTCACTTATCACGTGTTTTCTGTGATCTGTGTTCTGTGTTCTGAGAGGCGCTGATGAAAAGAGCTATATATAGGCTACACCAGGGACCTAGAGGAGGAATTGGGTTGGGCCTCCTGATGGGCTTTAGTATCCTGCGTTCGGCCCGAACACATAACTGAAGCCCATCAATAATAATTCAGTCCACTAGAGAATTATTATTGAACTACCATCCCAATCCCATATTTAATATGGGCTCCTTATTATGTGTACATTTATTTCCCCGTGTTTAAGATATCGAATGTCCGTAAATTAAATAAGTTACTGACAACTTAAATAATTTACATCTAATTCCAAGAGTAGTACCACTCATCCTTATTATCATGTCGGATTAAATCCACCTGCAGGGTTTACATGATAATCCTTATGAGCTCCTCAAGGGGACATTATCATCCTAAATAATTAGGACACGGATTCCTTCTATAATCAACAGAACACCATATAAACAATGCTATCTCCCAACTCACCGAGTTTATTGATTTATGAATAAATCTCACCCATTGGCAAATTAAAGAAATAAACATTGAGCATACGTGCCCGTTATTATATAGGGATTAAGAAGATGTACATCCATAATAACAGAGGTCTTGTTCTATTATATAGTCAGTATAAAACGAACAACCTCAAATGGTCCTGCTCAATACACACAAAGTGTACTAGTGTAGTTTTATAGTCAAGACAGACTAATACCAAACTACACTACAACCATTCCGATGATTTGTCCAAATCCATCTTGGTTGTGAGCTACTATTTATAATTTATAAGAAACTGATAACATGATCTTCTGTGTGGCACCACACACCAAGTTATCTATAATATAAATTAATTGGACATTGCATAAACATATATAACAAATATAAAATGCAAACATATGACCAATGTGATTCTCATTCCATAAACGATGTTCATACAAAAAACTAGGCTTATAGTATACATCCTAACAAGAACGACATACAGCATCGCTGTAAGAAGAAAAATACAGGAGCACTACAAGAAAGGATACAACAGTACTGTATGAAGATACTGCAAGAAGGTCTAAGTTACAGCAGCGCTGTAAAGAACTAACAGTTGCAAGCAGACCTAGGATACAGCGCCAATGACAAACAGTCAACTGAAGAAGTATCCTGCAATCCAAGGAAGGATAAATACAGTATGAGGAATGAAGATTCAAGCTAGATTGAATAGAGCCGTTTGAGAGAAGACTGAAGTTACAGACACGGAGCCAATGCCGAGACGCCACGTGGATTGATGCACTGCAGAAAGCTGCGAGCCGCAATCACCGCATTAAATGCTCCGGAGAGAAAAGTCAAGTCGCATTAAATGCAAGTCATGCCTTTGGTCAAGAAGCTTAGATGCATTTAATACGACCACAAAGAAGATCTTGGAGATCAGAGCTTGATTTCAAAAAAGGAGAAGTATCTCTCTTCAACGGATACTTCCCAACAGATAAAAACTCTTAAGATCTATAAATAGAAGGTGTGGCTGATTGAAGAAATTGCTGAACAGAATCTAGAAGAAACTCACATATCATCCAAAGTTTTTAAGCTTTCACATGTTCAGCCACTCAACCTTCTAGGAGCAGGTCTATAACAACAAATGAGCTTTCAGAGACCAAGACTGCTCCTCACCAGTTGAAGATCTTTATTTTCTTTTTAACCTTGAAGTTGTGTGCGTAGGTTGTTTTAGGTGTCATACAGTTGATAGGAGAGATCCTTGTTGTATGTATAGTTGTCTAAATGTTAGGCAACTTCCCTGTGTGGGAGTGTGGAATCCTGTGTGGGTGTGTGGAACCCTGTGTGGGTCAGCCTTTAGAGTTTGCAGTTGTTGTGTGGACGCTGGACTCTAGTAGGTGGTTAGCTTTGTAAGTTGATAGATTGTTAGGGAGTGTCCTGTAATTCAATCTTGCTTAACAAAGTTCCTGTTCGAGGTAGCAGTAGAGTGGACGTAGAAGGCTTACACCACCTTCGAACCACTATAAGCCATAAGTGTTTTATTGTTTTCTTTTCTGAGCTTTATCCTTCATATATCTCTGTCATATGCATAAAACATTTTGAAAATGATCATATTTGAGAAAACCAACCAGCCTTGTGTCTTAAAAGCTTTATCTTTCCGCTGCGTATAAAACTCAAGTTACAGCGTGCAGCACTACATCCTAGTACTGTAAGCAGTAACTGACTGGCGCTGCAAGTACAAGTAACTTGCAGAACAGTAAGTTTTAATATATTTTCAAAATCGACCAAGGTTCATTCCCCCCCTCTGAACCTCGGACACCGCTTTGGACCAACAAGTGCTCTCTTGTTCTTAAACACCAACATGTTTCTAGCATACAAAACACACCAGACAAGCAACATAATTGTCGCCTTATAAAGAAAACTAAGTTGTGTACTAAAGTTAATATTCATAGCTCGAATAATGGTTTACCAAATGCTTGATTCAAAATTAATACACACGTTGAAAGCTATCATAACCCAACTCCATAGAATCTTTGTAAACTCGTAAACAAATACAAATGATTCAAAGATTCCGTTATAAAGAAACAAAGAAAACAAATTGAAGGCAAAATAATCCCTCTTTTTCTAAACACATCCATGTAGGAAATCGATCATACAATATCTGCAAAAGCACAACGGATCAACATTCCAGGATGCATTTATCCCAAATCCATATTCCTCATTTCACTTTTAAGAACTTGTCCTAAAAATAGTGATAAGTAGTTAGCCAAAGAGACATCACCTTTTGTAGTAGCCGGCCAAACCCGAAAGTCATTCGTTCTATTTGCAAATGAGAAAACAATAATATCATTATTAATATACTGAAAATTCTATAGTAAATTTTCAGTAAATTGCCAACATTCTCTATCGAAGTAATTTGAAATGCAAAACTGAAATAGGTCTCACCACTCCCTTGAAATGCCAACTCTGTCGGAAATAATGTAGCCTAACAAGTTATCTAATAAGAAACGGACAGTAGACTTTTACCTAGGAATCCATTAACCTTCAAGTAAAAAATGATTCTTGACACTCTGAATACCTTGCCAGATGGACAAAGAAGCAATATACTGTCGAACACAAATATTATTCTTAAGAAATTTGCCACGCAACACTTTAAGAACTAAACTTTCCAAATTAAGCACTTTCCACACCAAGTTTACAAGGTATGCTCGGTTTGCAATAGTGATAGATCTAGGGCCCAAACCACCCTCATATCTTAGGACACAGCAACAAACCCATGAAACACAAATAATCCTCTATTTTGTTGTTGATCAAGTCCATATGAAATTATGAATTGCCACATCAACCTCCTTTAGGACTGACCTCGGCCACTTGTAGATCATCATCGAATGCACTATGGAACCAAGCAAGCCTGAATTAACTAGACAAATCCATCTGGCAATAGACAAAACATTCTTCTTCCAGGTCACAAACATGGAAAGGATCTTATCCTTTAATGCACTAAAATGTTATCACCTTGAAACACCCTTGAAGATACTACACATAGGTATTTGAATGGAAATTAACTTGTACGAACATCGAGTCTTCTTAAGATATTTTGTCGAGTACTATATCGCAACGTGGCCCTCTAATAAACCATGGACTTTTCCTGACTTGCAAACTATCTTAAGATCAGACCATAAGAAGTAAGAATCTGTCGAACCCCTTGTGCATCAATAGACTTTGTCCTACAAAATAGAAGGATGACATTTGCATAAAAGACCTCAATGGATAAAGCAAAACCACATGGAGAGCTAAATGGGACCATAGTTCCTTCCCCTATAGCAAATAAAAGCGGGGAGAGAGGTCATATTGCCGAACTCCTCTAGAGCACCCAAATTAGCCGAATGGTGTTCTATTAAAAAGAATAGAAATTCTAGCTGACTCCAGAATACATTGAATCTAAAGAGCCAAAGTAGGAAAAAACTTAAACCTCTTCAAGACTGCCAAAAAAAGTGCCAAATACATTCTTATATCAACCTTCACAATCATATTATGACTGTACTGCCAACCAGCAAGATAATTAAAAGCCTCTAAGGCAACTGCTATGCAATCATGGATATGACAACCAATAATAAATCCGAATTAATATTCCGAAACAACCTTTGTAATCATCTTGTCTAGTCTAACTGAGAGAATCTAAGTAATTATCTTGAAAACAAAATTGATTAGGATGATTGGCCTATAATATTCTATCTTTACCACATCAAATAATTTTGGCACCAAAATTAAGAAACTCAAGTTTAGTCCATTTTCCACAATACCAGAACAAAATAAATGTGTAATCAACATGCAAAGACCATGCTTCACAATGTCCCAGCAACATTTGAATAAGATGTGCATAAATTCGTCAGGCCCCGGAGCACTATTAGATCCAAGCTCAAAAACTGCATTATTTACCTCCTACAAATTGGGAATTAAACAAAGCATAACATTGTCAACATCAGAAATAGAAGTCTCTATAATATCATCTAGAATACCAAAATTATTATCATCACTTGGAGTTGCCAAAAATAAAATGATGAAAATTTTGATAAAAGCATCACGCATACCAATAGGATTAGCAATATTTACACCATTTACCACCACACCAGCTACGAGACCCTACATCATTTTGATTTTAAGGGGTTATGAAAGAAATAAGTGTTTTGATCTCCATCTATAAGCATAAAAGGCTTTAGACTCATCATGTTATTCACAGAAATTTATACACAAATTCCTACAGAACAAGCTCCTCCGAGTATTCTCTGTCAGCAACGGTCATTTGGATATTCTATAGAGATAGCATCGATACCTCTAAATTTCTATTGACATCTCCAAAGACTATTTTATTCTAAGTCCTTAATGTACTCTTGAGCCGCTTGAGTTTCTTCATGAGTTATACCATATGAGATATATTTTTGGCTAGAGATAAGCCCCAAGACTTTAAAACCAGCCCCAAGAAACTCCAATGAGTCGTCTACATGCTATGAAACCTAAACAAAATAGGCCCCTATTAGAAGAAGACTTCAAGCACTTCACCATAATTGGGCAATGATTAGAGATAGTATGTGGACCAACCATCCTTAAATTGTGTCCTAATATGAAATAAAAGAAGAACTAGCTAAAGCCCGATCTAGCCTAGCTGCTATAATGTAACGTCCTGTTTCCCTTTATTGGAAATAGGTCGTCACCCTTTACATATTTAAGAATTAAAGAAATTATAATTACTTTTTATTATACAACGGAAGACTTAAAAGTGAAGACACGAGAGTTATAATTTTTTATTTTTTTAAATATAACATATATATATATATATATATAATTATATATCGACTATTAATCAAGTCTAGTCGTATCTCACCCACATTTCTAGGAAAAATGTTTGAACCAAAGACTTATATGAATTACACAACAAAACATATATATATATAATAGGATACGAGTCTAGGCCCATAACATCATACTGTACATATATACAACATATAGTTCTTAAACGGAAACGTTATACTAGTACAAACATAGCTACAGTGAGAAGTCCGCCCAGCCTGCTACTCGTCCACCTCATCATACGCCGAGCCTGAAAATAAGAGCAACATCATGAGACACCTCCAAAGAGGGATCCCAGTGGGATAACTTTACTGTCTAATATAGTAATTAAATCATTAAGCAAGTACTACATGTCCATTGGGCTCGCTCACCCGGACCATAAACATAGAGGAATGTGGGAATCGCTTGCCCACTAGACCTCGCATAGACCAGACATTTACGCCCTTATGGTCGCTTTCATAGACCAGGCATATCTGCCCTTAAGGTCGTCGCAGGGTATGGAAGTTACATACCGATTATAGCTACGGACTTCAGTCGTAAATTTTCATACATAACTTATCAATTCAATTAACAGTACACACAGTGAAGCAATTAAACCGTTAAGCTAGTACTACATGTCATAAAGGAATGTGGGAATTTCTTGTCCACTAAACCTTGCATAGACCAGGCATTTACACCCTTATGGTCACTTTCATAGACCAGGAATATCTGCCCTTAAGGTCGTCGCTTTCATAGACCAGGCATTTAGCCCTTAAGGTCGTCGCCGGGTATGGAAGTTACATACCGGTTATAGCTACGGACTTTAGTCGTAGATTTTCATAGATAACTTATCAATTCAATTAACAACACATAGTAGAGAGTAGAAGTTACCCACTTTGTACGTAAAAAGTGCAAGGATTGCCTCCGGGTTCACCGATCGTCTCGACTGCGCTCGACACACATTAACCGATTAGTCTCCTTATATCGTATAACACAATCTTTTGCATTTATATTAGGTTACATTAACCTAAAGCGTAATCATTTAATAACCCTATTCAAATAATCACTCTAAAGACATATTAATAAGATTTTATACTCATTACTCCAGAATATTATTCGTTATACTTCATTCGATACATGCTTGATCCTTATGTTAAATTCTAAACATGATCATATCATACACAAATTATTTAAGTGAGATTTAGAATATAGAATACATCATCATACTTATTATATAATTGTTAAGCACTTAAACTAGCAAATTTGAAAGATAAAAACACATAAAGTCACAACAATTTTAATAACTCATAGATAATTTCTAGAATCACAAAAATATTTACATGATCATATATTAGTGTCAATTATTATGTTCTGAAAATTCATAATTTTTCAGTGTATATAATTAAATAAAAATAAAATCCTAAACAAGACTTTTACTTGAATTTCAGCTGAAAAATAGCCTTTAATGAAAAATTCACCATACCTTATAGGATTGACAAAATACTTTCATATTTTTACAGAAGTCAGAAAACACATTAAAGTATAACATATAAAAATATCAACTAAAAATAAGATTCACATAATTAGTTATGAATTTCCTAAGTTGGCTGAAAACTGGACAGTGTATGCTGAAAACAGACCTTATTGTAAAAATTATCATAAATCGTACAAGACTCTAAAAATGACATAGTAAATTTCTACATACTCCTAAGAACGTGTACTACGACATAGTAAAACATAGCTTATAAATTCTATCCCAATAATTAGTTATGAATTTTAGAACGAAACTGAAAACAGGACATCGTCTACGTAGAAAACAGGTTTTGTTGTAAAATTCGGCATAAATCGTACAAAGCTCACAAAAATACATATTAAATTCCTACATGTACCTAGAGGTTGTCTTCTTATCTGAAGACCTTCTCTGCTTCTGATAGAACAGGCCCTCTACACTCCATTCTTCTGAAGACCTTCTCTGCTTCTAGGAGAACAGAGAAGTATCTTCATCGTCGTCTTCATCTCCATCTCCTTCTTCGCCTGCTTGACTCTCCATCTTCTTCTCTTTGAGAAAGTAACTCACATGGGAAACATAGATCACTTTAAGGAAAGGTGAGTAATAAATGTGTAGAAGGATGGTGAGGGCTCGGGTGTATATATAGGCGTGCTTGAGCGGTTTCTGGATCAACGATTAGAAGATGAAACGCACGATCTAACGGTTAATCCTAAAAGGGTGGAGGGGTTTCCCTTTTATTTCTCAATGCAGTTACCGCCACTTGTCGGTTCCTTTGGACAAGTCTTCAATTCGGCCGTTTTGTCTTCTAAACAGGCAGATCTTGTTGATGTGATAGGTTAGCCGCCTTTTTCAGATCTTCTGCTACTTTTTAGACTTTCCATCATTTCTTTCAGTCAAGACGTCCTTTCATATCCTTTGTTGTGTTGTAAGAATAAAAGATGCAGCGTTGTTTGAGCCCAGCGCTGTATGCAGACGCAGCTTACAGTATTTTTCTTGCAGCTTCTCGTGATCATATAAGCATTTCCCCTGAGCTTCTGCATTTTACTCTTTAAAGCTCTTTGTTGATTTCTTGCAGCTAACACTGAATGAATCTCTGAAAGCCCACTGCTACAAGATACCACTTGTATACCACTTGTTGGAGATACAGTACTCTAGTTGGTTGCTGATGATCCTTTGTTGAGTAATATTGTTTGTTGATACTGAGCCTGTAAGACATTTGTTGGAGAGTTCTCCCCTGATTAGGCTTAGCATACTACTTCAGTACTCCTGAGTATCCTTAACTTGAAATATACAGAGGATAAGATGAGTTCCCCCTTACTCAGGGACCTCATAACTCCCTTTAGATTTGCCAAGTTTCTGAGCTGTCTGATTTTTTATCATTTCACACCATTTGTGATATCACTTGTTGAATTTCACATTACTTGTTGGTTGTGATACCACTTATTGTCTCATCAGATAGATACTCCTGATTGTCGATGAAGGCTTTCATTGGTTTTACCACTTGTTGGTGGTGCTTGTTTCTTCTTTCATCAGCCTTCGTGGTTCTCTCGATAACTTTAGTTGCTGTAAGAGATGTGGTCATGATTGTTTCAGCAACTTTTTCAAGTATCTTTGTTGTAAGACTTCATGTCTGGTGGATCTGTATGTTTAGAATTTTCAGCTCTTTGATCATGAATACTCTTGCTTCTTCCTTGTCTTCTTCGTAGATTTTCTCAGATTTTTGTTCCTCACATAAACACAATATATCGATTAGGAGTGAGAGATTGGATAGATGATTATGCGTGTATGAAGACATGGTATGAATCTGATGAAGACTCGGTGTATGAAGATATTGGGTCATAAACATGACTTTAAAGCAAAGTAAAGCAAAGTACAGAGATTTTTGAGCTAGCTCCTTTCCGATGTACTGAAGATGGGTCAAGGGCCCAACATAGTAAAAGATATCAAAGTCATGCATTCACGACATTCTTAAAGTCCTTACAGCCATTTGTATGACAGTGCATGCATGATTTCTGCTTACTGAGCTTTAGCTCACCTAGTTTATGCATTGTAGGTGAGCATGACAATGTTTGATGAGCTTTTGGGTCTTGCTGGCATGTTTTGGCACTCCAACGGTGTTTTGGGTGGTGTACATGGATGACGACCTGCGGGGCTAAACCTTGGGCTTATTTTGCTTTTAGTCGTGTTGGTTTTGTTAAATTTTTGGAATATGTATATAATTGTTGCGCCATATTGTTATATGTTTGGTTTATGGAAACTCTGATGACAGTTTGGTGTAAGGTATTGGCTTATGCTCTGGTATAGATGAGGTGTTGCTTGTGATATGTCATTATTTTGTTATTTATTAACTTGAAAAAAAAATATACATAGTCCCTTTTTCAGGATTTTGCGTTTGAGTATCTTATAAAATTTAGGCCGTGACAGAGTGGTATCAGAGCCCGATTTTAGTTCTATAGACTGTTCATGTACATGAGCTCAAAACTGGTGGAGCCAAACCATACCGGTAAGCTTTATTTATATACGTTTTGCATTATTTTTGTATTATATTGGTCTATGTCATATGATTGCATACAGTCAGTGATATAGCCATGGTGAGGACTAGAGGTGAATCTAGTGGAGGTACTAGGGGCGAGGAACATAATACTCCAGCTGCAAACCCTAGTCGTGATGTTCTTATTGAAAGATTAACGGGACTGGTTGAACAACAATCCCAACAGATCCAGCAGCTTATCCAACAGAGAAATATGGGTGAACAAACTAGAGATGGGAATCAATTACAAACACGAACAGAACCAGTAGAGGCGATCGGGAAAAGATTTAGAAGACTTAATCCACCGACATTCGAAACTGCAGTAGATCCCACAGAGGCAGAGAATTGGCTGAGAACAATTGACAATATGTTTCTATACAGTAGAGTGACTAATGAAGAAAAGGTGTTGTGTGCTTCATTTATGTTACGGGGAAGTGCAGGGTATTGGTGGGATACAGTGAAAGTTATCGAGAACGTGGAAACTATGACTTGGGATCGGTTTAAAGAACTTTTCAGAAACAAATACTTCACAGCTCCAGTTCGTGCAATGAAAATGAATGAGTTTATACAGTTAAGGCAGGGAGGTATGACAGTAGCAGACTATATTTCCAAATTTGAACAGTTGTCTATGTTTGCTGAGCACATGGTTCGAACCGAAGTACTGAAGGTGGAAAGGTTTGCTGAGGGGCTGCAACCCGAACTTTATAGAGATGTTTGTATGGCTGGTATATCCGAAGTTACTTTTTCACAGGTTGCTGAGCGAGCACTAGTTGCTGAGCAAGCTGAACAAAGAATCGGCAAGCACAAGAAGTTCGACGTCAGTTCACCCAGAGACAGGGACAACGCTGGGTAGGGAATGAAATGAAAAGGCCAGCCCAATTCCAGGGTCCGAGACCAAATTTTCAGCCTAGACAGGGGCAAGAACAAGGTGACTCGAATAAGAGGATGAGACCTACTCAGGGAGGAGCACCGGTGCCACCAAATAATTGTTCTAAATATGGGAGACCACATAGCGGGGTTTGTCGTATAGGTAGCCCTATTTGCTATACTTGTGGTCAACCAGGACATATTTCTACTGTATGTCCAAACAGAGCGAAAGCGGTGGTCCCAGGAAGAGTACCTGCAAGGGTTTTTACTATGACTAAAGAGGATGCAGAGGTAAATCCATCAGTTGTAATAGGTAAAATTCTTGTTTGTAGTACTTTTGCATTTATATTGTTTGACTCGGGAGCTACACATTCTTTTGCATCCACTGGGTATGTTAGGAAATTGGGTAGAAAACCTGATATAGTAGAAAACAGTTACAATGTTATGATTCCTTCTGGAGAGTCAAAACAAACCAATCAGCTTTTACGAGCTTGCACTATCCATATTGAAGGCAGAGAACTCCATTTTGATCTAATTGTGTTGGATATGAATGACTATGATGTGATCTTGGGCATGGATTGGTTATCAAAATAATGTGCTAGTATAGATTGTCAGAAAAGAATAATTACATTTCAACCGCCTGGGGATGAGCCATTTGTCTTTGTTGGGATTAAGAGGAATTCTAGATTTCCAGTAATATCGGCAGTGAAAGCACAACGGTTATTGCATCTCGGTTGTGAAGGTTATTTAATTAGTATTATGAACCTTGAAGAGCAACATTGTTTGACTGTTAATGAAGTGCCTATAGTTCGAGATTATCCTGAGGTATTTCCAGACGATCTTCCAGGTTTGCCACCAGACCGAGAAATAGAATTTTTGATTGAGGTGTATCCAGGGACTGCTCCGATATCGAAATCACCTTATCGAATGACACCATCGGAGCTAAAGGAATTGAAGACACAATTGCAAGAGTTACTTGATAAAGGTTTTATTAAACCGAGCTTTTCGCCATGGGGTGCACCGTTTCTATTTGTTCGCAAGAAAGATGGTACAATAAGGATGTGTATAGATTACCGAGACTTGAACAAAGTCACTATCAAGAACAAATATCCTTTGTCAAGAATCGATGACCTATTTGATCAACTTCAAGGTGCGTCTATATTCTCCAAGATTGATTTGCGATCAGGTTATCACCAGCTGAAAATTAAAGAGGAAGACATTCCAAAGACAGTGTTCAGTACAAGGTATGGACACTATGAATTCTTAGTAATGCCATTCGGTTTGACAAATGCTCCTGCGGCTTTTATGGATTTGATGAACCGAATATTTAGAGACTTTCTAGATAAGTTTGTTATCGTGTTTATTGATGATATTTTGATTTATTCTACGACTAGAGAAGAACATGTTACACATTTGAGAGAAGTTCTAGAAATATTGAAAGAGAAAAAGTTGTATGCTAAATTCAAGAAATGTGAATTTTGGCTGGATCGTGTTGTGTTTTTGGGGCATGTTGTGTCAGAAGAAGGGATTTCAGTTGATCCGAGTAAAGTTGAAGTGATTAACAGTTGGCCACAACCTACCAATCCTTCAGAGGTACGTAGTTTCTTGGGTCTTGCTGGGTATTATCGTAGATTTGTAGAGGGATTCTCAAAAATTGCATCTCCATTGACACAATTAACTAGAAAGAGTGTAACATTCAAATGGACAGAAACTTGTGAGCAAAGTTTTTGGGAATTGAAAAGAGATTGATATCGGCATCGATCTTATCGATTCCATCAGGCACCCAGGATTTTGTAGTTTACAGTGATGCCTCCAAGAATGGTTTGGGTTGTGTACTGATGCAACGGGGTAAAGTAATTGCATATGCATCCAGGAAGCTTAAAGAGTATGAAAAGAATTACCCTACACATGATTTGGAACTTGTTGCAGTGGTGTTTGCACTTAAAATTTGGAGACATTACCTATACGGGGAGCGGTGTGAAATTTTTACTGATCACAAGAGCCTAAAGTACTTTTTCACACAGAAAGAGTTGAACATGAGGCAACGAAGATGGTTAGAGCTTGTGAAAGACTATGATTGTGTTATCAACTATCACCCAGGGAAAGTAAATGTTGTAGCTGATGCATTGAGTCGAAAGTCGAACCAAAATACTGCACTAATGACCTTGATTCAGAAACAAGAGTTAACTGATTTACAGAGATTGAATGTTGAGCTTGTTATGCATGGGTTAGTGGAAGCCAAATTTACAGCTTTAACTCTTCGACCTACCCTACTTGATAAAATTAAGCAGGGATAACAAACAGATGAGTATTTGACCAAGGTGAAGAAAGATGTTACATCAGCGGTTACTTCAGATTTTCAGTTGTCGAAAGATAATGTACTGCGATTCAGAAATAGGTTGTGTATACCCAATGTAAATAATATTCATGAAGAGGTTATGACAGAAGCACACTCGACACCTTATTCAGTACATCCAGGAGCTACTAAAATGTATCAGGATTTGAAATCGCATTACTGGTGGCCAGGTATGAATAAAGATGTAGCGCATTATGTGAATCAGTGTTTGACATGTCAGCAGGTAAACGCAGAACATCAGAGACCAGTAGGAACTTTGCAACCTTTACTAATCCCGAAATAGAAATGGGAAAACATTACTATGGATTTTGTGGTAGGTTTGCCAAAGATAGTTAAAGGTCACGATGCTATCTAGGTGATTGTAGATCGACTAACTAAATCAGCCCACTTTCTTCCTATTTGTACTACTTATTCCATGGATCGCTATGCACAACTATATATACAGGAGATCATCAGACTTCATGGAGTTCCATTGTCTATCGTTTCTGATAGGGACTCGAGATTTCTATCTACCTTTTGGAAGAGCCTGCACAAAGCATTAGGGACACAACTATCATTTAGTATGACATATCATCCATAGTCAGATGGGCAATCAGAACGAACGAACAAACTTTAGAGGATATGCTCAGGGCTTGTGTGTTAAACTTTCAGGGTCAATGGAGTAAATTTTTGCCGTTAATAGAATTTTCATATAACAACAGTTATCATTCTACTATCGGGATGGCTCCAAATGAAGCATTGTATGGTAGAAGATGTCGATCACCATTACACTGGGACGAAGTAGGTGAACGAAAACTTTTGGGGCCAGATATGATTCGAGAGATGACAGATGCTATATCACAAATTCGAGAGAGAATGAGAACGGCTCAGAGTCGCCAGAAAAGTTATGCAGATAAGAAAAGAAGGGTGTTAGAATTTTCTGTGGGAGATCGAGTGTTTTTGAAAGTGTCCCCAATGAAAGGCGTGATGCGGTTTGGTAAGAAAGGAAAACTTAGTCCTAGATATATTGGCCCGTTTGCTATTGTTGAAAGAATTGGTGAGGTTGCTTATAGGCTCGACTTGCCTACATCGATGTCTCAAGTACATAATGTGTTTCATATTTCTGTGTTGAGAAAATATGTTGCAAATCCGTCTCATGTCCTCAATAGTGAACCTACAGAGTTGAGGTCTGATTTGAGCTATGAAGAGGTGCCAGTGGATATTCTACAACGAGGAGTGAAACAACTCAGAAATAAAAAAATACCATTGGTCAAGGTCTTATGGAGAAACCAGTTAGTAGAAGAGGCCACTTGGGAAAGAGAGGATGATATGAGGTCTAAATACCCTGAACTTTTCAAGTAAGTGAAATTTCGAGGACGAAATTTTTATAAGGAGGGGAGGATGTGATACCCGAGCTTCTCATATATTTCATGCATCATATGCATCTCGTGTTATTTATGTGTTACTTGTGATCTTACGTTATTATAGTTTGCTTTTAATTATTAAATTATTTATATGCTCTTATCTAATTGGTGTTGAGAAAACCCCATCATAATTGGTTGAGACAAATAATATTAGAGTGCATAATAAAAAAAAATTATTTTATTAATATTAATATAAATTAACAAATTATGAAAATATAATAATTTTAAAATTTATGTTATATATATACATTATAAATATATGAGTGTCCACGTATATATATATAGGAAATGGCTTCAACATTATAATAATATTATATATTATTTGTATGTGCATGTTTACAATAATTAATGGACGTGTGTTATATAAAATGGGCTTAATTAATATTTATATATATATATAAGTAGCATAGGTATGTAATACGTGTAAGCAAATAAACTTGCCACCATAAGTTTTAATATAATAATAATATTAATATATATTAGGTATATGATACGTGGTATTGCAGAAAGTGGCCACCATTGTTTTAATAATAATAATAATAATTAGAGTAATGAAATAAAAAGGGAGAAAAAGGTGGTACAGAGAAGAAAAAGAACAGGAGAGACGGGAGAGTAGAAAAAAAAAAAAAAAGAGAAGACAGAGAGGTAAATTAGGAGATTACACAACCAAAATCCTCGGTAATTCAGGTAAGTAGAAATCCATTTGCAACTACAATGCATAGACATAGTATCTTATGTGTTTATTTGTATTATGTGAGAATTAATAGTATATGTGAATTTGTATTTCTTGATATTGGTGTTTATTCTTTATATGTGGTTAAAGAGAATGTTCTAGTATTTAAATTGTTCATAGCATTCATGAGCATAGATAGTTGCATGTATAGAACATGGTGAGGCTGTGTGCACATCATATCATACAAAGAGCAAAGTTAAAGCAAAGTTGACCACTACTAGTACATCGAGGCCGGTAACGGCTTTCATAGTAAAAGTGTGCCTATGGCATGCGAGTCATGGTTATGGTTCGAAGATATTGGGTCATAAACATGACTTTAAAGCAAAGTAAAGCAAAGTACAAAGATTTTTGAGCTAGCTCCTTTCCGATGTACTGTAGATGGGTCAAGGGCCCAACATAGTAAAAGATATCAAAGTCATGCATTCACGACATTCTTAAAGTCCTTACTGTTAGGATGTATACTATAAGCCTAGCTTTTGTATGAACATCTTTTATGGAATGAGAATCATTTTATATTTGTTATATATGTTTATGCAATGTCCAATTAATTTATATTATAGATAACTTGGTGTGTGGTGCCATACAGAAGATCATGTTATCAGTTTCTTATAAATTATAAATAGTAGCTCACAACCAAGATGGATTTGGACAAACCATTGGAATGGTTGTAGTGTAATTTGTTATTAGTCTATCTTGACTATAAAGTTACACTAGTACATTTTGTATGTATTGAGCAAGACCAATTGAGGTTGTTCGATTTGTACTGACTATATAATAGAACAAGACCTCTGTTATTATGGATGTACATCTTCTTAATCCCTATATAATAACGGGCACGTATGCTCAGTGTTTATTTCTTTAATTTGCCAATGGGTGAGATTTATTCATAAATCAATAAGCTCGGTGAGTTGGGAGATAGCATTGTTTATATGGTGTGTTGTTGATTATAGAAGGAATCCGTGTCCTAATTATTTAGGATGATAATGTCCCCTTGAGGAGCTCATAAGGATTATCATGTAAACCCTGCAGGTGGATTTAATCCGACATGATAATAAGGATGAGTGGTACTACTCTTGGAATTAGATGTAAATTAATTAAGTTGTCAGTAACTTATTTAATTTACGGACATTCGATATCTTAAACACGGGGAAATAAATGTACACATAATAAAAGGAGCCCATATTATAATATGGGATTTGGACGGTAGTTCAATAATAATTCTCTAGTGGACTGAATTATTATTGATGGGCTTAAGTTATGTGTTCGGGCCGAACACAGGATACTTAAGCCCATCAGGAGGCCCAACCCAATTCCTCCTCTAGGTCCCTGGTGTAGCCTATATATAGCTCTTTTCATCAGCGCCTCTTTTAACACAGATCACAGAAAACACGTGATAGTGAGAGAGAGCAGAACTGATATTTCTCGAAGGATCGTTGGCCACGCAACATTCGAGAAAGGCTTAGGTATACATCAGAAGATCAAAGAGGTCTACAAGGGTATGATTTCTTTCCGCTGCGTTTTATCCTTGGATCCCGATTCTGATAGCATAGAGCCGGCGATCCGTCGGTTCCAACACTTTCAGCCATTTTGTATGACAGTGCATGCATGATTTCTGCTTACTGAGCTTTAGCTCACCTAGTTTATGCATTGTAGGTGAGCATGACAACGTTTGATGAGCTTTTGGGTCTTGCTAGCATGTTTTGGCGCTCCAATGGTGTTTTGGGTGGTGTACATGGATGACGACCTGCGGGGCTAAACCTTGGGTTTATTTTGCTTTTGGTCGTGTTGGTTTTGTTAAATTTTTGGAATATGTATATAATTGTTGCGCCATATTGTTATATGTTTGGTTTATGGAAACTCTGATGACAGTTTGGTGTAAGGTATTGGCTTATGCTCTGGTATAGATGAGGTGTTGCTTGTGATATGTCATTATTTTGTTATTTATTAGCTTGAAAAAAAAATATACATAGTCCATTTTTCAAGATTTTGCGTTTGAGTATCTTATAAAATTTAGGCCGTGACAGTCTATTTTAAAAACGTTTTCAAAATAAACTGTTCTGCAAGCTATGAAAACTTGCAGCACCAGTCAGTTACAGCTTACAGCGCTAGAAGACTGTGCTGCTTGCTGTAACTTAGAGTTTTAAGCACAGCGGAAAGATAAACTCTTTTAAAGCACAAGGCTGGCTGGTTTGACATGATCGTTTCCAAGATGTTTTATGTGTATGATAGATAGAGATATGCAAGATAAAGTGTAAGAGAGAAAGCAATAAAACATCTTATCCTTTATAGTGGTTCGAAGGTGGTGTAAGCCCTCTACATCCACTCTACTGCTTCCTCGAGCAGGAACTTTGTTAAGCAAGATTGAATTACAGGACTCTTCCTCACAACCTATCAACTTTACAAAGTAAACGCCAACTAGAGTCCAGAGATCACACAGCACTGCAAACTCTAAAGGCCCGCCAACTAGAATCCAGAGATCACACAACACTGTAAATTCTAAAGGTTAACCCACACAGGGTTCCACACTCCCACACAGGGAAGCTGCCTAGCACCTAGACAACTATACAAACAGCAAGGATTTCTCCTATCAACTATTCGACACCAAAACAACCTACGCACACAACTTTAAGGTTAAAAAGAAAAGGAAAAACTCCAACTGGTGTGGAGCTGTCTTGTTCGCTGAAAGCTCATCTGTTGTTGTTGACTGCTCCTAGAAGGTTGAGTGGCTTGGACAAGTGGAAGCTAAACGCTTTGGATGATTTCTGAATTTCCACTTGACTTGTCCAACCCACAGCTCAGTTAGCCACACCTTCTAATTATAGATCTTGGAATTTCTATCCGTTGAGAAGTATCCGTTGAAGGGAGATACTTCTTGCTTCTTCAAAAATAAGCTTTTATCTCCAAGATCTCCTCTGAGGTCACATTAAATGTATCTGGGCTATATGACCAACGGCATGGTTTGCATTTAATGTGACTTGACTCTTCTAGAGCTTTTATCGTGGTGATTGCGGCTCGCAGCTTTCTGCAGCGCGTCAGTCCACGTGGCGTCTTCGCATTGGCTCCGTGTCTGCAACTTCAGTCTTCTCTCGAACGGCTCTTTCCTTCATACCACATTTATCCTTCCTCGGATCTCAGGATACTTCTTCAGTTGGTTGCTTGTCAAGGGTGCTGTATCCTAGATCTGCTTGCAGCTGTTAATGCATTACAGTGCTGCTGTAACATAGACCTTCTTGTAGTGTCTTCATACAGTATTGTTGTAACCTTACTTGCAGTACTCCTTTATCTTTTCTTGCAGCGAAGCTGCATGCCGTTTCCTTCTTTCTTTGCTACGATGATGTAACTGCTTTCTTGCAGTCTTGTTGTATATGAATACTTGCAGCAGCTTCTTGCAGACTTTAGCTTCCTCAGTAACTTCTGCTGTTGTAACCTGGATAGGTTCTTGTAAGCTTGCAGCAACAGCAACATCAACCTCCTTATGAGATACTCTAGCTGATCAGCAGTTACCTCAGCTTCTCCTCGATCTTCCTCTGAGGATACTACTCAACAGTTCACCCCTTCAGAGGTCTTCTTATCCTCAGAAAGTGTTGTCAGAACAACATCCTCTTCTAAGGTCTTCAGCAAGGACTCCGTCTCCTTGGCCAGTCTTGTATCCTCAAAAACCTTTTGCCGTAAGCACGCATTCTTATAGTTCTTGTCGGGTTCTTGCAATAGCAACTAGCTTTCTGAATACTCCTTTCAGAACAGCTTCCTGCTCAGCAAACTGCTCCTGTAACCTAGGCCGGCTTACACCATAGTAGCAACCTAGTTTACTGTCTGCAGTTTCCTGACTCCGGTTCCTTCTCAACCTGCTGTAAGCTTCTTCCAGTATCCTGACTCTTCTTCAGCTCAGGATACTTTTACTAGCTTGCTGCTCCTTCAGCATGTTAGCCCTTAGAAGTGTTCTTACTTCTTCTAAGGTTGGTTTTCCCTGTATCTTGGGAAACCAGTACATGATCTTTCCTTGATCATGTGGTGTGGAAACTAAGCATCAATACCTTATGCAAACTGTTCTTTTCTTCTTGAGTTAGTGTTTTGTCTTATCAAGATAACCACTGAAGTATCCCAACATAAGGTTTAGTGGGCGAGCGACTCCCACATTCCTTTATGATGATGATGATGCAAGGTTTAGTGGGCAAGAAATTCCCACATTCCTTTATGATGAGGATGATGGTCTAAGATGAGTGTACCCGAAGGACATGTAGTACTTACTAAATGATTTAATTGCTTCAATGTATTAGACAGTAAAGTTATCCCATTGGGATCCCTTTTCGGAGGTGTCTCATGATGCTACTTTTTAAAATTTTTAGGCTCGGCAGATGATGACGTGGACGTGTAGCAGGCTGGGCTGACTTTTCACTGTATCTATAAAATTATACTAGTATAATGTTTCCTTTTGAGAACAATATGCTGTAAATATGTATAGTATGATAAACTATGAGCCTAGACTCGTATCATATTATATATATATGTGTGTTTTTCCTAGAAATGTAGGTGAGACACGACTAGACTTGGTTTATAGATAGATATACATGTACATTTGTTATGTTTTTAAAAAAAAATTAATAACTCTCGTGTCTTCACTTTTAAGTCTTCCGCTGTATATTAGAAAGTAATTATAATTTCTTTAATTCTTAAATATGTAAAGGGTGATGACCTATTTCCAATAAAAAGGGAAACGGGCGTTACAGCGTGGTATCAGAGTAGGTCACAGGTTCGAATCCCCTTGGAAGAACTTTGCAGTGGGAGCTGCCAAGGCCTTGCTACTAAGGATGCTAACGCATAGTATAGATTGCTAAGGTGGTCGGGACCTAAGAAAGGAGAATGGACCTGGAACTGAAGATGCTGGCATAGCAGACGATGGTGCGGAGGCATGACGATGTCGAGTCATGGTGGTGGCGCGAGGCGTAATGATGCCGAGTCGGTGACATCGAGGTGTGGCCAGTAGCTGAGTAAGCTGTGAAGAAACCTGAGATTGCTACTGAGTAAGCTGACCTGAGGTTGTTACTTAGTAAGCTGACATGAGGTTGCAGAAGCAGTAAGCTGAGTAAGCTGGAGGAAACCTGCTGAGTTCAAGGTTACTAGAGTGGAGAGGCTGGCAGGTGCTGTGGGGGATTGTTGGGAATTTTCCCAGCATCCTGCCTTGGGTCGGAGCTTAAATTGACGCAAGGTGCGGCTCTGCAAGATTCGAATCTGTGAGCACAAAACTACATAAGTATAAGGTATTAAAGTTGTGCCCTATGCCCACTGGATATCCTTTTGGTGTAGTGGTAAAGCGTTTTATGGTCCCAACACTCCATATGAAGTATTGTACGGGCGGAGATGTAGAACACCCATTCATTGCGATGATATTGGGATAAGAAAGATTTTGGGCCTAGAGCTAATACAGAGATCTACAGAAGCAATCACTAAGATCCGAGAAAGAATTAAGATGGCACAGGATCGACAAAAATCTTACGCCGACTTGCGAAGGAGGGATCTATAATTTGAGATTGGTGAAAAGGTGTTCCTTAAAGTTACGCCGGTTAAAGGGATAATCTGTTTTGGGAAGAAAGGAAAGTTGAGACCAAGATTTATAGGACCGTTTGAAATCTTAGAACGTATTGGAGATGTTGCTTATCGACTTGCCCTTACTCCGAATTTATTTGCAGTTCATGACGTCTTTCATGTATCAATGCTACAAAAATATGTATCAGATCCTAGCCATCAGATTATACGTGTCAGATTAATCAAATTTTCCCTTAAGTATATCTAATTAAGATACGATCGTTAATTAGACCCAATCGTTGGACAACCTAACAAATTAGATTTAATGTAATGATAGCTTTAGAATCAAGAAAAATAGGTTAGTCTAAGCAACAAATACGTACGACGATTTGTTTAACTTAGGTAGTATTATCCCTAGCGATGCTCGACCATTAGTTTGCTACTACGAATCAAGAATAACAACAATTACGGATTGCAATCTCAATTCTAGCAATAGACATGCGTAAATTCAATAAAGTTGATCAGGCTAAATCAAAGTTACACAAATCATAAACTTTCATCACAGAATAACACAATCAATTCACGAGAATAAATTAGAGAATATGTTAATATAGTCGATCAAACCATAAAAGAGGTTTTGGGTTTCAAGATCCCTTCAAACCAAGCAAAAGTAGTCTAACCTTGCATATCGGCTTCAAAAACTCCCAAAGGAAAAGATGGAAAACCTTGTTCTTGCATCCAAATTCTATATCTATCCCCTCATAACAAATTTTTCTTAAATACATCTAAGATAGGTTTCAATATGTCCTAGCCGTGACCTACAGTCTTGGGCCGAAATAATTAAGATTGGGTTAAAACTTGCCCTCCAAGAAACTCTAAACAGCTTCAGCGAAATGGCCCAACACAAGCGTATCAGTCAACACAGGCGCAGCTTGTGTCAATGTACTTTTCAGTGTTTTCAGCTCTAAAATCCAACAACTTTATTTCTTGCTCTCCTATGCCTCACTCCAACACGTGCACTTAGGATTCATCCTCGAAACAACTCCATTAAACCCCTAAAATACACAAAAATAAAGAATCGAAGAGATCTACCAAGAAGAATTAATAAGTAGAAAAATATAACAAAATAGCACGAATATGCAACTAAAACCAAACGCCTAAACACATAAGAAGGCGCAACTTCCCTACTTACCATAGCATAAGAATAGGTGGCTTTTGACCTTGAACCTTTCATAGATCACGTCGTCGGGTGCACCAGCAGCTTAGTGGACATAATGCCTTGAACTACTCCACCTTCATGTACACCAAGTCAACAATGCTTGCACAACAAAGCCTCAAGCACCTTTGTTCTCACTTTTTTTTTTCGGTCATGGATACGTCTTTGGTTTATAAGTGTTCATTAGAAGTTGCCACCACTTCTCACTTATATAAGTGATATTCATACAAGTATCCTACCATACTCAACTTTCTTGAGGTGTTTTGGAATCAATAAAAGTCATACGACTTAACCTCCCCACGTTGGTAGGCTCAACACTTGATTTGCTCTCTAAGGAAGGATTTTACATTTTTTAAGTGTTCTCGACTAACTTTCTTAGTTTAGTTTTCCCATTGAACCATGCTATTGAGATCTCCGATCCACATGGTTGGGTATCCACTTAGAAAATTTTCAAGTCGTGGATTTTAATCCCATTCCCCCTAGCAACTTGTTTATTTGAGCTAGATTTAATTTTTTCATCAAAGGATCAACCAAATTGTCCTTAGACTTTACGTAGTCGATCGACATCATGCCGATCGAGATCAACTGCCTCACAGTATTATATCAACGATGTATATGTCTCAACTTACCGTTGTACATGTTATTCATCGTCCTACCTATGGTAGCTTGACAATCATAATGTACCATCATGGTCGGAACCGGCTTACTCCAACATGGAATGTCCTCGAGATAATTACAAAGCCACTCGACCTTTTCTCTCATCTTATCCAAGGTTATAAACTTGGATTCCATGGTAGAATGAGCTATGTACATTTGTTTCATGGATTTTCATAACACGGCTCCACCATCTATAGTGAAAACATATCCACTCATGGAAAATGAGTCATTCGTGTCTGAAATTTAATTTCCATCACTATACCCTTCAAGCACAGTATGGTATCTCAAGTAATGCAAAACATAGTTGAGAGTATACTTCAAGTATCTCAAGACTTTCATGAGAGCTTTCCAATGCTCGTTACTTGGATTACTCGTGGGAACTTGTACACCGAGCATGCAAGGTCAGCCTCGTACAATTTGTTATGTACATTAGGCTTCCTATAACCCTCATATATTCAACTTGAGCTACAGGCTTACCTCATTTTTTACACAAGTGTATGTTGAGCTCTAAAGGTGTTTTGGCAATTGGATCATCATAAGCATTGAATTTCCTTAGCACTTTCTCAATGTAGTGAGATTGCATTAGTACTATTCCATTAGACGTCCTTAGAATTTTGATTCCAAGAATCTCGTCGGCCACACTCATATCTTTCATGTCAAAGTTTCGTTTCAACATGCACTTCATTTCAACTATGACTTCATGGTCACTTCCCATGATTAACATGTCATCTACATAAAGACACACGATGACATAAGTCTCAGGTGTGCCCTTGATGTAAACACATTTGTCACATTCCTTAATCTTAAAGCCATTTGATAACATAGTGTTATCAAATTTAACGTTTCATTGTTTCGGAGCTTGCTTAAGTCCATACAAGGACCTAACAAGTTTAGACACCTTATTTTCTTTTTCAGGTGCTACGAACCCTTCAGGTTGATCCATATAGATCTCTTCTTCTAGCTCACCATTTAGGAATACCATTTTCACATCCATTTGGTGAATTTCAAGATTGTACAAAGCAACAATCGCTAGAAGCACACATATCGATGTATTTCTCATTACAAGCGAATACGTGTTAAAGAAGTCATCTCATTCTTTTTGTCAAAAGCCTTTAGCTACTAGACGAGCTTTATACTTGTCTATGCTTCCATCAGCCTTATATTTTCTTTTTAGGATCCAATTGTATCCTAAGGGCTTACAACCAGAATGAAGGTCAACTAACTCTCATGTGTTGTTTTGCATGATGGAATCGATCTTACTATTGATCGCTTCTTTCCAACGTGGAGATCAGGGCTCGATAGAGCCTCCTTGATTGACCTCGGTTCTTCATCCAATATGTAAGTGATGAAATTGGGACCAAAGTTCTTAGCAACTTTTACTCTTTTGCTACGTCTAGGTTCCTCTTCTAAAGGACTAGAACTACATGTAGCTTGATCTAAGGCTCTTTAATTTGAGCTCATTTCTATCTTTTCTTTACAAGGATAAACGTTTTCAAAGAATATAACATTCCTTGATTCTATCATCGTTCCCTTTGTCATGTCGGTTACTTCCGACTTATGGATTAGAAAATGATAAGCACTATTATTTAGTGCATAACCCACAAATATACAATTAATCATCTTAAGACTGATTTTTATTTACTTTGGAGGTGGTACCTCCATTTTAGCTAAACATCCCTACACTTTGAGGTATTTATACGATGGTTTACATCATTTCCACATTTGTAGGGGTTTTCATTTTTTACTTTCAAAGGAATCTTATTAAGAATGTAATTTGTCGTTAAAACGGCTTCCCCCCACAGGTTCTGTGGTAACCCCAAGCTTATAAGCATGACATTCATCATCTCCTTTAGAGTATGATTTTTGCATTCGGCCATGCCATATGACTGAGGTGAGTAGGGAGCCATTGTTCAATGAATTATGCCACTTTGTGAACACAACTCCTCAAACGGTGTCACGTACTCTCCACCTCTATCACTTCTCATAGCTTTGATCTTGCTATTTAATTGATTCTCTACCTCATTCTTGTAATTCTTGAAAGCTTCTGTAGCCTTGTCTTTACTTTTCAAGAGGTAGACATAGCAATATTTTGTGCAATCATCTATGAAAGTAATAAAATACTTTTTTCCACCTCTTGTTTGCACAAACTTCAAATCATACACATCGGTGTAAATTAATTCTAGAGTTTTTATGCTCCTTTCAACATTATGAAAAGGTAGTTTAGCCATTTTGGCTTCAACACACACTTCACATTTCTTTTGTGTGTTAATTTCATTGACTTTTAGCAAGTCCAAGGTTACTAACCATTTTATAGCATTTAGATTTACATGTCCTAATCTATTATGCCATAAATCACAACACTCAACAATATAAGAGAAAGTTGTTGCATTTTTATTATTCATTTTGGGTACAACTTGGCGCTTGGCCATTATATTTATTTTAAATAGGTCATTGGCCAAATAACTTCTACCCAAAAATACATCATGCTTCGTAAGAATGAATTTTCCACCTCGAAGATGAGCTTGAAGCCATAGTTTACAAGTAATAAACCACTAACTATGTTCGTACAGATGTCCGGGACATGCAGCACATCCTTCAACATGAGCTCATTACCCGAAGTGAGCTTTAGAACCACGTTTCCTACTCCAACCACCTTGGATGAAGCTTGATTGCCCATGTGGAAATTTCTTCCACTCACGGCCTTATGGGAAGAAAGACCTCTCTATCCGAGCAGACATGGCAAGTGGCTCATGTGTCCACAAACCATTCCCTTAGGTTATTCACCATGTTGGCTTCAAACACTACCGCACAAAGATCATTGTCATTTAAGTCTTTCTTCTGCTCGGCCAAGTTTGCTTATTTGTCTTTGTTTTTCTTAGGCAGCTTTCACTCTTTAGCCAAGTGGTTAGGCTTACCATAATTGTAACAATTACCATTGAATCTTTTCACCGGCTTGTTCCCCTTCTCGTTTTGATTGGGGTTAGGGAACTCTTTTTGTTGCCCTCCAACAAGTAGGCTTTAGCATCCATTGGCAAATGAGGTATAGGATCAGTCTTCCTATTGTCCTCCTTGATTCGAAGCTTGACAACCAAGTCCTCGAGGGTCATCTTTTTTCGTTTGTGCTTCAAGTAATTCTTGAAGTCCCCCCAACTAGATGGGAGCTTCTCGATCACATAGACAACAGTGAAAGGTTGGGGTAAGTTCATATCCTCAACTTGAACCTCGTGTACAACCAAATGAAAATCTTGCACTTGGTCCATCATAGAATGAGAGTCCACCATTTGAAACTCCAAGAATCGAGCCACCATGAATTTCTTCACACCGACATCCTCGATCTTGTATTTTTTCTCAAAAGCATCCCACAGCTCTTTAACCATCTTGCAGCCCGCGTACACGCTATACAGCAAGTCGCTCATCCCATTTAGGATGTAATTCTTGCATATGAAATCACTATACAGCCATTCATCGAGTGCAGTATGCGCTTCTATATTCGTATCACCTTCAGCCACGATCGGGGGATCTTGCTTCAAGTACATCGCCACTCCAACGGTGGTTGGATATAACAACATCTTCTGTTGCCATCTCTTAAAGTTCTCACCCGTAAACCTCTCGGACTTTTCAACAATAGGTAAGAGTTCTCTATTTTCTTTTAGCTACTCCCGCAAGTGTACGGTGTAGGATGTAGAAGTGGTGAGCAAGGTCGATCCCACATAGACTGGCTATCTAGACACTAACTAATTACTCAAATTCAATTTTCAGCTTTATCTAGGAAAATCAAATCACACCGATTGCAGATTAATTCAATAGAAAAGAATAACTACATAGACAAATTCACTCAAGAATAATAGATATCTAAGATAGGTTCTGGGACATGCTTTTATCTAATTCTCATCAAAACATCACTTTAACCAATTCAAATGCATTAATCAATCATCCTATATGAGCAATCACATTTGTCTAATTAACAGTTCTCCCGAGTCAGTTAACCGATTGATTATTATGCCACCAAAGGTATCCCTACTCAATCTGATTGAAACATAACAACTCCCAAAAGTACCTAAGATTGATTTCTTATCACATAAATTCCTTAATCTCCCGATTTAAGGTTTTTTATGTATCATGTGTTTATTCTTCTATAATTAAATCTCATCTCCCGAATTTTGATCTAATTACTAAAACATGCTAAATTACCGACTGAATAACCAAACAAGCAATCAACTTATAAACACACATATAGGATAAATGATCATGAACTTTGAATTGAAATTAAAGATCCATCTAGATTCGAATCAAATTACTAACAAGCCCTAGAAACCCTAGAAAATTAGTTAGACATGATGATAAACAAACTTATAGACAAGATTGATAATATCATATCTACTAATATTTAACAAAAGAAGAAAAGATTAAAAACTTTATTAGACGATGATTTCGCGATTCTTCGATCTCTTGAATTCTTCTTCAAATCCTCTCGATGCTTCTCAAACTATCGTGTTTTTCTCTATGAATCTCTCTTCTCAATTTCTCTCTTTCTTTTTCTTCCTTTTTTCTCTCAAACCCATGTTGAGTATTTATATTGTTTTAGGAATCTTCCAAGTGAAGTAAGAGGTGAAAATACTCAAGAAAACCAAAACTCTCTACAAATTCCTATTCACCCGGGCACGGTCGTGCTGTACAGCACGGTAGACCATGCCCCGCCATTGAGCACTCTCTGTACAATGGCGTACGGTCATGCTGCATGGCACGACCAGACCGTGCGCCATCAACTCTTCTATGCAATCTCGTATTTCAACTTCTATTCTTCCTTGTTTCTATGATTCATTTCTTGATCATCAATTACACTTGAAACTTGCATTTTTCTCATCAAAATCATGAAACTAAGCATAAACCCGTTAAATGCAACTTATACAATATAATATTAAAAATCACCACAAAAACATATCTAAACATATTCAAATGAATACTCATACACAAAAATATGTGAAAAACGACACTTATCAAATTCCCCAAACTTGAACTATTGCTCATCCTCGAGCAACATCAACTACTCAAATGACACTCCTAAAGAAAACTACGCAACAACTAGAAGAAACACGAACCATGAATTTAAGTACATCAAACTATAGATCACATACACCTAATTGATATCAAAAATTCATCCAAACTTCTAATAAATACTTCAAACAATTCATAATCATGTGTAATGAACCTTACACATGATTATAATAAGTACTTTCAAACAATTCATAATTCATAAATACTTCTAATAAGTACTTTCAAGGAGTAATGAACCTTACAAAGTAACAGTGTATCACTCACGCTCAAAATTGTTTAAAAATAAGACGTGTATACACTCAAATCAATAAATCAAGTAAAACCTACCATAAGCTTACAAATCGTCTCACTTCTCCACCATGTTTGTACATGTGAATATTAAGAATAAAAAAGGACTTTAATTGGACGCAATGAGGCTCTTTGAAAAGGGTAGGAAAAATTTGGGATAAAAGTGACTACTTAAATAGATATTTGAAGCTCCTCCACAATTTTCAACTCAAATAATGAATTTTCCTATCTTCGTGAGGTCTCTTCAAATGACCACTTCTCCCAAAACATGAGTTCCAGAGATATGTCAAAAATAATTATTCAATTAAGTTTCAGAAAAGGCACAACTCAACTAAATGTCTAAAACATATCAAAAATAGGCACAACTCATGCAAAAAAAATTCCCGCCAACAATCACCTCTTCAACCCAAGTATATATTTTCTTTTCTTTTTCATCATTTTCACACTTGGTCTCTTTTTTTTTTCTTTTTTTTCCACCAAATTCTTTCTCCGACTTCACATATACTTCCCATTATATTTATACTCCTTTCATCCATCACTTCTCAGTTGATATTTAAAATCATAAGTAGGTAGACTCAAAATAAAAACACTGATAATTTACCCAATTATTTGGCTAATAAAAAAATAAGGCTTAAAGGCTCAACAAGGCTAACTAAGGAAATATATCCAATTTGGTGAGAAATTATTTGGCTAAGTAACTAATCAGAGTAAAGATGGTCTTATATCATTTTAAAAAATTCACACGTACTTGTAGTCTCGAATGAGATACTAAAGCAAGTTCTAGAGGTATATACAAGACAATTGCTAACCACACAATCAAGAACATAAGACTTGGTGTAATATCAAGTAAAGACTCAAATTTCACAAGCTTATTTTCATACTCCTCAAAACTACACAATCATTGCATGCTCAAATATATTCACCAAAAATTCAGAACAAACTTTCAACTTCAATCAAGCAATATATCCCCACGTTTATTTTACTCAATTCATGTTTCTTAAAACTCAAGAATTCACTTCATATCTCCTAATCACAAGATCATCTATCATCTTAAAAACAAAACAATAAATATGCTAAAGCAATAAACCTATAATGCAACTACTCATGTGATGCAACCCACCCCCCCAAACTTAAAGTCGACAATTCCAAAGAAGACTCAAAAACTTGGAAAGAAATGACTAATTGGGTTGCCTCCCAAGCAGCGCTAAGTTTAACGTCTTCAACCGGACGAGATGACAACGTACCTTTCATGGAGGAAATTTTTCCTTGATCTCCACATCAAATTCCATCAGACGGCTGGGCACGGTTGATCGTGCTGTACAACACAATCGTGCCCCATTGTTCAGAATAAATTTATTACTGGGCACGGTTAGACCGTGCGCCACAACACAGTCGTGCCCGGTCTTCTCCTCTTTGATTTGACTTTCGTCTTGTAGTTTCCTTGCCTTTCTGTGATACATCTTCATTAGTATATCTTGGTCCTCTACACAAGCACCCACTATATTAATAAAACTGCAGTTCTCTTTTTCATCATGAAATCTCAAGTCCTTGTAAATGTTGAATGAAATATGTTCATCATTTACTCTCAAAGTAAGCTCTCATTTTTGTACGTCAATCAATACCCGTCCCGTGGCTAAGAATGGTCATCCTAAAATCAGGGACACATCATGAAATCAGGGGCACATCATGATCTTCTTCCTTGTCGAGAACCATGAAATCCACTAGGAAGATGAATCGATCAACTTTTACGAGCACATCCTTAATGATTCCCTTGGGGTAAGTTATTGATCTATTCACTAATTGCAATGTAATGGTGGAAGGCTTCACGTCACCAAGACCAAGCTTCTTAAAGATGGATAGCGACATCAAATTTATACTTACCCCAAGGTCACACAAAGCCTTATCAAAAATTGATCCTTCAATTACGCAAGGAATTGTGAAGCTCCCTGGGTCTTTAAGCTTTTGTGGCAGCTTTTGTTGTAAGATTGCATTGCACTCCTCTGTAAGTTTCACTCTTCATAGTCCGCTATTTCCCTTTTCTTTGACATTACATCCTTCAAGAATTTAGCATAGTTTGGCATTTGTTCCAACGCATCTGCAAAGGGAATGCTAATGTGAATTTTCTTAAAAATTTCCAGAAATTTAGCGAATTGAGCATCTAGCTTTTTCTTTTGAAAACATTGAGGAAAAGGAAAAGAAGAAATTGTAAATGGAAGTGAAGGTTTAGAATTTGATTTTTACTTCTCAGCCCCTTTTTGTTCGACTTCATCTTTTTTTTTCTCCATCACTTCCTCTTCCTCATTCATCTCCTTTTTATCTTCCCCCGCTACTGGCATGCTTGGCCCCTCGTATTCCATTCCACTTCTCAATTGAATTGCCAAACATTGCTCTTTTGGATTCACTTTTGTGGTGCTTGGATGTTGACCATTTTTATGTTGATTCTCTATGTATTCGACCATCTACCCTACTTGTAACTCCAAAGCTTTCATCCGTGCATCAAATCTTTCTTCAATCCTTGCAAATCTATCTCATGATTCATTCACAAATACACCTACTAAATCTTCTAGTGTCGGTTTCTTTGGTTCATCAATAACTCCATTCGTAACAAAAAAGCCCGGAGGGGGTTGCAGAACATTCTTGTTATTCACATAAGAGAAATTTTCATGATTCACCCCTCCGTGTTTATATCGATACATACCCCTATTTTGAAAGTTTTGGTTGTTGTAATTTTGCCCACTCATATAGTTGACGTCTTCTACTTCCTCTTGTTGGGTGAAATCACATCCTCGACTCCCTACAATTCCTACGTTTTGAGTTTGAACCTTTGTCAGCGCAGATACTTGATTTGTGAGGATAAAATGGACAATTGGTATTGACTTTGAATCTCCACCACTTTCCTATATGTGTTTCTTTCAGACGACCATTAATAGCTATTTGTTGTCATTTCCTCCAAAACATATATCACATCCTCCGGACTCTTTGCTAACAAAGCTCCTCATGTCGCTGCATCTATCATAGCTCTCATTGATCCAAACAGTCCATTGTAGAAGAAACAGACCTGTTGATCTTCAGGGAATCCATGCTGAGGACATCTTCTTAATATATCTCTGAATCTTTCCTAAGCTTCGCCCAAGGACTCCCCATCAAATTACTAGAACTGTGTAATCTCACTTTTCAACTTCAATGTCTTGGTGGAAAATACTTAAATAGAAACTTACTACTTAATCCATCCCACGTAGTAATTGAACCTGGAGAGAGTGAGTTGAACCACAGCTTTACTTTATCTCGTAAAGAGAAAGAAAACAATCGAAGTCTTATGGCATCATCAGAAACATCATTCAACTTGATCGTATCACATACTTCAAGAAACTGCACCAGATGCGCATTGGGTCCATCTAAATGGCTACCCCCAAAATTATTTGCTTGAATAGGTGGTCGCACAACCCCACTTCCATTTTGTTTTGGTTGAAAATAGACTCCGATGGCTCTTTGAGCACCAACTGGTGGTACTTGGTTCACTCCTCCTTCGATACCTTGATTGTTTAGTACTTACACTATTGGATTATCTTCAGCCATCTGAGCCTGAGCGAATAGTTGCCTTCATATTTTACTACGTCTGCAAGTTGCTTCAATCTCCGAATCTAGTGCAATCAAGTTCATCTTTTTAGAGCGAGTGTTCATGCACAATCTGAAAACACCTAAAATACAAGTATCGGATACTCTCTAAAAATCAGATAAATAAAAATAAAAATAAATCCTAGACTAAAAATAAAAACAAAATTTGAATATTACTTTTCCTAAACTCCAGTCCCCAGCAATGGTGCCAAAAACTTGTTCACTATTTTCTTTTAGCTACTCCCGCAAGTGTACGGTGTAGGGTGTAGAAGTGGTGAGCAAGGTCGATGTAGCACCCCGGACCAAAACGAAATATAATTTATTAATTAAATATTTAAACTCATGATTTAATATATATGTACGTATGTTTTAACTGTTTAAATACGTGCATTTCAGATAAGTGTTTAATGCACGTGCGAGATGGATAGTTTACCTAGATGTGGAACATAGGATATTTTTATATCACTAGATGCGTTTTGGAAAAATGAGAAGATAGAAACAAACTAGAGGTCAATCGGAGATCTGTAGCTCAAACGGTGATGAAAATAACAAAACACGAGATTTCAGAAATATCAGAAGATATTAACGGTGAATAGTAAATGAGATATTTACCGGTGAATAGTAACTTTCGAAATCTATAAATAGAGGCTCCTTCAGTTCATTTTTCACCCTTTCTTCGAATGAGCCAAAAGCGACGTTTACACGTAAGTCTCTCTTCTCTCTCTCGTTTCTTTTTCGGCCTCCGGCGCGCCACCACCAGCGCCGCCAGCGCGGTGGTGCCGCAACTAGAGTTCGCCGAAAAATTTCAAAATTTTCGGTTTTGGCCGATTTTCGCACACAACGTAGGTATTGACGAGACAAGTCTAGAACAGGTCTCGAATTTCAATTCTGACTTATTGTTCGTCGGAAAACGGTGAAAAACCATTTCAAAACCCTAAACCCTAACCCTAGACAACTTTTCTCTCTCCTCGGTTTTCTCTCTTTTTCTCCGTCCTTTTAGCCGGAGATGTTGTCGGAGGTTCTCCCGGAAGTGAGGGTGAGTTGTTGGAGGGACAACGCCGCCGTGAGTGGTGGTGTCGGAGCTATATCGGGTTGGGTATGTTATATGCATGTTTGTGTGTGTGTGATCTTTGTTGGGGGCGACACAGGTGGTGCCACCATGAGAAAAGTGATAACCGGTGCTGGTGATGCGCCGGCGAGTTATGACGATGGGTTTTCGACGACCTTCGGTCGCTGGCCAAGTGTGTTGATGATGTGTGTGTTTGCATATATATATATGTTTGTGTATATGAGATGGGGTCGAGAAAGATTGGTTTTTGTATATGAAATGTAGTAGTTTGGAACGAGTAGGTTAGAACGAAATAACCGAAGGCGTCGGGAAGCAACGAGGCAGCCGGGGAAGTTGCTGGGCGCACAGGTTGTTAGACACGCTGGCATGCGGTCGCGCCAGAGGGCACGGTTGTGCGCCAGCTGGCAGGATTCACTGGAGGTCGGCGCACGGTCATGCGCAAGCTGGCAGGGGTTGCTGGGTGTTAGCGTACGACCGTGCCAGGAGGGCACGGTCGTACACTGGTTGTGTTGGAACCGACGGATCACCGGCCCTATGCTATCGGAATCGGGTTCCAAAGATAAATCGCAGCGGAAAGAAATCATACCCTTGTAGACCTCTTGATCTTCTGATGTATTCCTCTGAGCCCTTCTCGAACGTTGCGTGGCCAACGATCCTTCGAGAAAAATCAGTTCCGCTCTCTCTCACTTATCACGTGTTTTCTGTGATCTGTGTTCTGTGTTATTAGAGGCGCTGATGAAAAGAGCTATATATAGGCTACACCAGGGACCTAGAGGAGGAATTGGGTTGGGCCTCCTGATGGGCTTTAGTATCCTGTGTTCGGCCCGAACACATAACTGAAGCCCATCAATAATAATTCAGTCCACTAGAGAATTATTATTGAACTACCATCCCAATCCCATATTTAATATGGGCTCCTTCTTATTATGTGTACATTTATTTCCCCGTGTTTAAGATATCGAATGTCCGTAAATTAAATAAGTTACTGACAACTTAAATAATTTACATCTAATTCCAAGAGTAGTACCACTCATCCTTATTATCATGTCGGATTAAATCCACCTGCAGGGTTTACATGATAATCCTTATGAGCTCCTCAAGGGGACATTATCATCCTAAATAATTAGGACACAGATTCCTTCTATAATCAACAGAACACCATATAAACAATGCTATCTCCCAACTCACCGAGTTTATTGATTTATGAATAAATCTCACCCATTGGCAAATTAAAGAAATAAACACTGAGCATACGTGCCCGTTATTATATAGGGATTAAGAAGATGTACATCCATAATAACAGAGGTCTTGTTCTATTATATAGTCAGTATAAAACGAACAACCTCAAATGGTCCTGCTCAATACACACAAAGTGTACTAGTGTAGTTTTATAGTCAAGACAGACTAATACCAAACTACACTACAACCATTCCGATGATTTGTCCAAATCCATCTTGGTTGTGAGCTACTATTTATAATTTATAAGAAACTGATAACATGATCTTCTGTGTGGCACCACACACCAAGTTATCTATAATATAAATTAATTGAACATTGCATAAACATATATAACAAATATAAAATGCAAACATATGACCAATGTGATTCTCATTCCATAAACGATGTTCATACACAAAACTAGGCTTATAGTATACATCCTAACAGGTTGGACGTGCCGGGAGTGGGCATCGGGTGTTGGGCGCACGCCGCGTGACACCATGATTCCAATCTTTTCCCATTCTTTTTCCTTTGTACTTTATCATCGAGTCTTAGCCGACGGGATGTCGTCGACCGAGGGTCCAGGGCCCAGTCAAAGTCAACCCTTGATACCAATTTACCTTCAAACTTATATACGTCGTTGAACTCGTATCAACTCCGAACGAGCTCGTTCCTTATCCAATCTTTAGATCTCTCGTCTCGTCGCGTATTTAACAGTCGTCTTTCTTCCGGAAGAAACGTTTAACACTTTAATTATAATTAATAAAGATCTAAGGACACCGTAACTTGTGTAGGCTATATATTGGATTGAGCTTGAGTACTTGTTGGATCGAGCTTGTGTTATCAGACTTTTGAGACTAGCGACTCATGTGGGAACCACCGAACCAGGTGGGGGTAATTTCTATCTCTTTATCTGTCTACTGTTTTCCTTAGAGAATGCATGAATGAGGAATACTAAATGCTGTGAATATAATTGTTGTGCCATAATATTATTGTGAAATGACCGAGGTCCACTCTGATCATGCATTTGTCTCTTACTATCTTCTACTACTCTGTTGAGGTTTGGTGGTCCTCTTGAAGCGCACCAGCGGTATTGAGACCGTTCATTAAGGTAAGACAGTGGAATCCTGCACCTACTTGTTCCTTGTCATTTCTAATATCTGCTTTGCATTTTATTTGTTGTGGCAACGTGACTGTAGATTACTTTTCAGTATTTATTTACTGTCATGAGTCATAAGAGGCGGATGTTAACCCTATGAGTGTATTCCATGCACTCATCCCTTAATCTTTACTCACACTACAAGCGATGATGAACAAGAGGAACCCTAGATGGAGAGGGAGATGGTGTTATCTTCGAAATCGTATGTTTGAAACTATGTAACACAAACTTTATCAAACTATGTTTAAAGTATTTCGGGTTATGTAATATTTTAATTCATGTAAGGATGTGAGATCCTAAAGTATTTTTTCGCTGCGTACATTGTATTTTATCAGTAGTGAGACTGGTTGCTATCGGTAGAGGCCGATTGTTGTTAAGTGAAAGATTCACTTCATCCCTTATCTCTTTCTTCTGTCACCTCTTACTTATTCTTTCTGCTTGTGTTATGTGTCCCTTGCTTTTTCTCTCTTCACGCCCATGTGAAACTCTGATAAAATGTGAAAAGATTTTGGGGCGTGACAAATGGTATCAGAGTCGTTCTAACGTTGAGAACTGGCTCGAACTGGTTTTAAAAATGAGAAAAATATGATTTTAAAGATGTGATCTTAAAACGTGACATGGTTTTCGAAAAGAAATAGATAGACACTATTCTCTCTCCATAGGTGACCCTCCCTAATATAAGTAATGCGGAATATGTGTGTTTGCTTGTTAAGTGTTATATCGCTTTGAACTGTTGGGTTTGGAAAGGAGCATTGCAAGTATGGATATATGACGTTAGGAACTCACGTAAATTAACTTGGCAGATGAGTAGGATACTCAGGGCCGGTAGAGGGGGAGGGAGAGCCCCTATTTTCGAGACTCAAGAACAGCGACTTAGACGTCACTTCTATGAGAGTAGGGTGACAGATGATATATCGGTGGGGGAGCATATAGCTAGACTCCTCCACTGCTGGAGAGAGATTGGGGGTATAGGGAGTAGGATCAGCGGGGTGCAAGCTGGTCTGCACATGATCCACACCTTACCACAGGATTGGGCGGTGAGGGCTCGTCTGGTTTGTAGAGACGAGTTAGTGTTCTCGTCCGTGAATCTAGTGTCTATCGCCGATTTCGGCAATGTGGCACGGCAGATGCTGGAGCTTTAGGGCCGACATGGCCTTCCAACTACTCCGGAGCCATCACCTTACGATCCTCCCAGCAGTAGCTCGGAGTCCGAGGAGGATCCGAAGGAGGAACCCGAGGAGGTTGACTTGGAGATGGGTGATCCTCAGGACAGATCGGGGCCTCCGTCGTCTCCCGCTGATGTAGCGTAGACAGTTCGAGAAGATGTAGTTATATGTATATGATAGGCTACATATGATACGTTACTCTATATATATAAGCACAGGAGGGTTCTTACATCATATATAGTGTACATACACCTTTTGTTATGGTGTAGTACTATCCTTCTTATGATCTTATGTATATATGCACATATACCTTTTGCTCATCCTATGAAGTTAGTGTTTATGCCTTATCACGAGTAACGTGTTACCTTCTATATTTATAACGTTATTAATTATCCCAATGACTTATACGTATACACATATCGTAACAGAATTATGTCGAGAGGTAAACCTTGAAAGGAGCAACAGTGACCGGTCGATCAGCCGGAACGTGAGGAGAATGCCAATGTCAGAGATCTGGTTACTGTGCTACGAGGGTTAGCACAACATTTCGATGTTAACCGAGCTATCCCACAGCCAGCTAGAGCAGGCCCAAACTTAATTTTTGAACAATTCCGGCGGTTCAATCCGCCGACATTTGGAGGAAAGAAAAAATCGACCAAAGTGGAAAAGTGGCTAAGGTCACTCGACCGACTGTTTGGGCACCTAACGTGCTCAACGGAACAGATGGTCAGCTATGCCATCTTCCAGCTCACGGATGAAGTGAGTCACTGGTGGGACTCGTACGAGCAGACCCTACTGCCCGCTCAAAGGGAGGCAATGACTTAGGAGGATTTCAAGGAGGTGGTGTCTGGCCACTTAATTCCTCAGTCTTACTAGGATCAGAAGGAGACAGAATTCCTTCATCTCAAACAGGGGAGTTCAACTGTTGGGGATTATGAATGGCGGTTCAATCATTTGAGCCGGTACACCCCACATCTGGTGGACACTGATCTTAAAAAGGCCCGATTGTTCGAGAGAGGCCTTCTCTCAGAGATCAGCACGATTTTAGCTGGGTAAGAAACGATGATGTATGCAAGTGTCATCAGAAGGGCCCAGAAGATCGCTTCCCGAATGGGTTTGGATGTTGCACTGCTTAAAAGAGTCTTCTCTGAACCTGTCAAGAGGAAGTGGACTGGCCCGAGCCAGAGCTTTGCCCCAAATAAGTTTCCGAGGGTAAGCAACGACCCACTCCTTTCTATTCCCCGACTTGGGAATTCGTTCTCTAGATATAGAAAGGTGCACTCAGGACCGTGTCAGCAAGAGACACGGAGCTGTTATACCTGTGGAACACCAGGGCACATAGCGGCCAATTGTTGGAGGGCGAGGAACAACCGGCTACAAGGTCGAATATGAGGCCGGTGGCAGGTAGAGCGAGGGCTTTCGCTCTTACTCGTCTGAAAGATGCTAAGGGAGCTAAGACGATGACAGGTATGTTATCAGTATCTGATATACCTGCTTTCATCTTATTTGATACTGGAGCGACGCACTCCTTCATATATGTCAACTTCTGTAAACTGCTGAAGCATGTTGACGGTAGGATAGTAGCTCGAACTCTAGAAGTTAGCATCCCCTTAGGAAAGACGGTAAGGACAAAACATCTATACCGTCACCTTAAGATTGCTTTTTGAGATAAGATCCTTCTAGCTGATCTCCATGCTTTGGAGATGAAGGATTTCGATATAATTCTGGGAATGGACTGGCTAGAGTCCAGTTACGCGGTAATCAAGTGCCGTGAAAGGGAGATAATTTTCCAAACACCGTAAGAGCTGGAGTTTACTTTCCACGAGACTCGAGTTAAAGTCGACTCAATGATTGTCTCGGCCATGAAAGCAACTCAGATGCTTAGCAAAGGAGATTGCGAAGCTTGGTTGGTCAATATAGTGAACTCCGAGAAGGAATCGATTCTTATCGAGAAGGTGCCGATGATAAAGAAATTCACGGAAGTATTCCCAGAGGATTTACCCGGTCTTCCATCGGATCGGTAAGTGACCTTCGAGATAGATCTTATCCCGGGATTAGTGCCGGTGTCTAAAGCTCCTTACCGGATGGCACCGAAAGAGTTGCAGGAATTAAAGGTCCAACTACAGGAACTGCTGGACAAGGGTTTCATCAGACCGAGTGTGCCATCTTGGGGAGCACCCGTGCTATTCGTAAAGAAGAAGGATGGCATCTTTCGGATGTGTATTGATTATCGAGAGCTGAATAAGAGAACAATAAAGAACAAGTATCCACTACCTCGGATCGAAGATCTCTTTGATCAATTAAGAGGTGCCAGTGTGTTCTCAAAGATTGACTTGAGATCTGGATATCACCAGATGAAAGTCAAAGACACTGATATATCCAAGACAACATTCAGAACGAGGTATGGCCACTACGAGTTTATAGTAATGCCATTTGGAGTAAGTAATGCTCCGGCTGTCTTCATGGATTTGATGAATCGCGTTTTCCATCCTTATGTGGATCTCTTTGTCATAGTGTTCATAGATGATATTCTCATCTACTCATGTGACAGAGCGCACCATGAACAACATATCAGAATCGTACTGGAAGTACTAAGGAAGGAGAAGCTTTACGCCAAATTGAAGAAATGCGAGTTCTGGATGGACAAAGTGGGTTTTCTAGGCCACATCGTTTCTGCACAAGGGATCGAAGTAGATCCTGAAAAGGTGGCAGCTGTCAGCAAGTGGGAAACTCCAGCGAATGTAAAGGAAGTTCGAAGTTTCATCGGCCTAGCTGGATACTACCGAAGATTTATAGAAGGATTTTTTAAGATTGCTACTCCTATGACGCGCTTGATAAGAAAATATGTGAAGTTTCAATGGAGTAAGCAATGCGAGAGTAGTTTCCAGGAACTGAAGAGAAGACTAACAGAAGCACCAGTCTTAACAGTTCCAGATGTGTCTAAAGACTTCGTGGTCTACAGTGACACATCCAAGCAAGGTTTGGGATGTGTTCTGATGCAGGAAAGAAAGGTAGTGGCGTATGCATCACGCCAGCTGAAGATCCACGAACAAAACTATCCGACTCACGATCTGGAACTAGCAGTTGTAGTACACGTCCTCAAGATCTGGAGGCACTACCTTTACGGTATGAAGTGTGAAATCTACACTGACCACAAAAGCCTGAAGTACTTCTTTGAGTAGAAAGAGCTCAACATGAGGTAAAAAAGATGGCTAGAGTTGGTAAAAGATTATGATATTACGATTCACTATCATCCTGGAAAAGCGAACGTGGTAGCTGACGCCCTTAGCAGAAAGGGAAAGGGAGTGGTGACGTCGATGATCACTAATCAGCACCATTTGATCGAGGAGATATCAAAGCTAAATCTGGAGATAGTCTCGTCTCTGATTACCATTGAATCCAGGATGGCAGCGTTATTCGTAAAACCCACGCTACGTGACCGAATCGTGGAAGCTCAGAAGAAGGATAACTTTGTAATGAAAATGAAAGTCCTTATAGATAGTGGAAAAGTCGAAGGTTTCACTTTGGCTACCGATGGAGCTCTGATCTTCAGAGGAAGAATGTACGTGCCGAAGAATGAAGAGTTAAGAGAAGAAATTCTCAAAGAAGCGCATTGCACAACAATGTCTGCACACCCTGGAGGTACAAAGATGTACCGAGACCTAAGGGTGAACTTTTGATGGAGAAATATGAAAAGAAGTATAGGGTTGTTCGTCAAGAGGTGTCTCATCTACTAACAAGTGAAAGCAGAGCATCAACGACCGGCTGGGATGCTAACTCCTCTAGAGATACCGGAATGGAAATGGGAACATATAACCATGGATTTTGTGGTTGGTCTGCCGACAACCAGATGAGGAAACCACGCCGTGTGGGTAATCGTTGATAGATTAACAAAATCTACCCACTTCTTGCCAATCAAGATGACATTCGGACTGGACAAGTTAGCACGAATATATCTTAAAGAGATAGTCTGACTGCATGGCGTACCAGTTTCTATCGTATCTGATAGAGATCCACGGTTCACTTCCAGGTTCTGGCAGAGCTTACAAAAGGAGTTGGGGACCAAGTTGTCTTTCAGCACAGCTTTCCACCCACAGACTGACGGACAATCGGAAAGGGCCATACAAATCTTGGAAGATATGTTGCGGGCTTGTGTTTTGGATTTTCTCGGAAGCTGGGAAGACCACCTGTGTTTAGTGGAATTTGCCTACAACAACAGCTACCAATCGACTATTGGTATGGCGCCTTACGAAGCTCTATATGAAAGAAAGTGTCGATCACCTATATGCTGGGATGAAGTGGGCGAAAAGAAAATTTTGGGACCCGAATTAGTGGAGCAAACGGTCGGAATAATAAGGAAGATTTGGGACTGGATACGAGTAGCCCAAGATCGACAAAAAGCATATGCGGATAAGAGACGGAGGGAATTAGAATTTGAAGTGGGAGATGAAGTTTTTCTCAAGGTATCTCCTACTAAAGGAGTCCATCATTTCGGAAAAAGAGGGAAGCTGAAGCCAAGGTACGTCGGACCATTTGAAATTCTAGACCGTGTTGGGGAAGTCGCATATCATCTAGCTTTACCACCGAACTTCACTGGAGTACACAATGTGTTGGGATATTTTAGTTGTTATCTTGATAAGATAAAACACTAAGCACAATAAGACAAGAACAGTTTGCTTAAGGTATTGATGTCTAGTTTCCACATCACATGATCAAGGAAAGATCATGTAATGGTTTTCCAAGAGACAAGGAAAACCAACCTTAGAAGAAGTAAGAACACTTCTAAGGGTTAGCATGTTGTAGGGAACAACAAGCTAGAAGAAGTATCCTTAGTAGAAAGGAGTTAGGATACTGGAGGAAGCTGTCAGTAGGCTGTGAGAAAGCTGTTCTGAAAGGAGAATTCCGAAAGCAAGTAAGCTGCTGCAAGAAACCGACAAGAGCTGCAAGAACCCATACTTGCAGCAGAGGTTGTCGAGGTTACAGGACCAGTTGTAGATGGGGTCCTTGCTGAAGACCTCAGGCGAGGTTGTTGTTCTGACAACACTCTCTAAGGATAAGAAGACCTCTGAAGGGGCGACTGTTGAGACAGTACCCTTAGAGGATGTTCGAGGAGAAGCTGAGGTAACCGCTAAACAGCTAGAGACACCTCATGAGGAGGTTGATGCTGCTGCTACTACAAGCTCACAAGAACCTATCCAGGTTACAGCAGCAAAGGTTACTGAGGAAGCTGAGTCTGCAAGAAGCTGCTGCAAGAAAGCATATACAGCAACCCTGCAAGAAGACAGTTACAGCATTGCAGTGGAATAAGTAAGAACGGCATACAGGAGCACTGCAAGAAAGGATACAGCAGTACTGTATGAAGATACTGCAAGAAGGTCTAAATTACAGCAACGCTGTAAAGGACTAATAGCTGCAAATAGACCTAGGATACAGCGCCAATGACAAACAGTCAACTGAAGAAGTATCCTGCAATCCGAGGAAGGATAAATGCAGTACAAGGATTGAAGATCCAAGCAAGATTAAATAGAGCCGTTCGAGAGAAGACTGAAGTTGCAGACACGGAGCCAATGCCGAGACGCCACGTGGATTGACGCGCTGCAGAAAGCTGCGAGCCGCTATCACCGCATTAAATTCTCTGGAGAGAAAAGTCAAGTCGCATTAAATGTAAGCCATCCCTTTGGTCAAGAAGCTCTGATGCATTTAATGCGACCACAAAGAAGATCTTGGAGATCAGAGCTTGAATTCAAAGAAGGAGAAGTATCTCTCTTCAACGGATACTTCCCAATGGATAAAAACTCTCAAGATCTATAAATAGAAGGTGTGGCTGATTGAAGATTTTGCTGAACAGAGTCGAGAGGAAACTCACATATCATCCAAAGTTTTTTAGCTTTCACATGTTCAGCCACTCAACCTTCTAGGAGCAGGTCTACAACAACAAATGAGCTTTCAGAGACCAAAACTGGTCCTCACCAGTTGAAGATCTTTATTTTCTTTTTAACCTTGAAGCTGTGTACATAGGTTGTTTTAGGTGTCGTACAGTTGATAGGAGAGATCCTTACTGTATGTATAGTTGTCTAAGAGTTAGGCAACTTCCTTGTGTGGGAGTGTGGAACCCTGTGTGGGTTAGCCTTTAGAGTTTGTAGTTGCTGTGTGGACGCTGGACTCTAGTAGGTGGTTAGCTTTGTAAGTTAATAGATTGTTAGGGAGTGTCCTGTAATTCAATCTTGCTTAACAAAGTTCCTACTCGAGGTAGCAGTGTAACGCCCCATTTTCCGTTTATTGGAAATAGGTCGTCACCCTTTACATATTTAAGAATTAAAGAAATTATAATGACTTCATAATATACAGCGGAAGACTTAAAAGAGAAGACACGAGAGTTATTGAATTTTATTTTTTTAAATATATGTAATTATATATTGACTATCAATCAAGTCTAGTCGTGTCTCACCCACATTTCTAGGAAAAATATTTGAACCAAAGACTTACATGAATTACACAACAAAATATATATATATAATAAGATACGAGTCTAGACCCATAGTTTATCATACTATACATATTTACAGCATATTGTTCTCAAAAGGAAACGTTATACTAGTACAATTTTATAGATACAGTGAGAAGTCAGTCCATCCTGCTACACGTCCACGTCATCATCTACCGAGACTGAAAATTATAAAAGTAACATCATGAGACACCTCCGGAGAGGGATCCCAATGGGATAACCTTACTGTCTAATATAGTGAAGCAATTAAACCGTTAAGCAAGTACTACATGTCATCATAAAGGAATGTGGGAATCGTTCGCCTGGGAATCATTCGCCCACTAAACCTTGCTTTCATAGAGGAATGTGGGAATCAATCGCCCACTAAACCTTGCTTTCATAAAGAAATGTGGGAGTCGCTCGCCCACTAAACCTTGCATAGACCAAGCATTTACGCCCTTATGGTCGCTTTCATAGACCAGGCATTTTCGCCCTTAAGGTCGTCGCCGAGTATGGAAGTTACATACTGGTTATAGCTACAGGCTTCAACCGTAGATTTTCATACATAACTTATCAATTCAATTAACAACACATAGTAGAGAGTAGAAGTTACCCACTTGTACGTTGATAGTGCAAGGATTGCTTCTGGATTCACCGACCGTCTCGACTGTGCTCGACACACTTAACTGATTAGCCTCTTATGTCGTATAACATAATCTTTTATATTTTATATTAGGTTACTTTAACCTAAAGCGTAATCATACATATAACTTAATTGTTAAGCATATAAACTAGTAGGTTTAGACTTAAAACGACATATAAAGATGTAATAATTTTAATAATTCATATATAATTCCTAAAATCACAAAATTATTCATATAATCACATAGCTTCTTTTAGTATAACATACTGAAAATTCATGAATTTTAACAGCTTGTACAAAGAATTAAAAATCACACATTTAACTAGTTTTTCACTTCAATTCTAGCTCCAAAATAGTCTGTTTTTGAATAATTAATCAATCCCTATAGAATCCATGGAATCCTTTAAAATTTCTATAGAATATAGATACCTTACAGAAGTATGACATATAAAAATATCAATCCAAAATAAGATTTACATAATTAGTTATGAATTTTCTAAGTTGGCTGAAAATAGGACATAGCACATGCTGAAAATAGACTTTCTTATAAAAATCATCATAAATCGTACAAGGTTCCAAAAATTACATGGTAAATTTCTACATACTCATAAGAACGTGTACTACAACATAGTAAAATATGGCCTCTAAATATGATCTCAATAAATAGTTATGAATTTTAGAACAAGACTGAAAACAGGACATCATCTACGCAGAAAACAGGTTATGTTGTAAAATTCGGCATAAATCGTACAAAACTCAATAAAAATGCATAATAAATTCCTACACGTACCTAAGAACAGATTCTAAAACATAGTAGAAGATCATATATAAATTCGAAGTATACTGTTCCAGAAAAATATATGAATCAAACCCGAAAACAAGGCGAAAACTGTCTCCGAATAGCTTATCTTATAAAAATCATATAAAATCGAATTTAACTCCAAATCTTCTGAAATTTTACAAACTTACTCTTGACTTCCTATATTTTAATCGGGCAAAAGGATTTAGTCTAATTCAATCTCTAAGTTTTTCGAACACATCCAAAACAGAAACAAAACAAAGCATATCCTTAAGCCTATTCTAGAAACAATTTATTTTTCCATTCAAACAACATATAATCCCAAACAAATTGCCAAAGAACATATTTGGACTTTCTAACCTAAGGTATTAAGCATAAATCATGAAATTTAATGAAGATTCTAAGAGAGTTTAGCCAAAATACTTTTAGGGTTTGAGGAAGAATTTGATGTATACTTGATCTTTTCCTCCCTTTGTCTCTTTTGTTAAAATAGTTATGACTTTGGCTCACCTTATATGGTGTGGACGAGAGAGAGAGAGAGAGAAAGATATCCTCAAGCAAGGGTGTGTTGCATGTTGAATGTTGCAAGTTGATGGATATTTTGCATGTTGCAATTAGGGTGGTGAGGTGGCTAGGCTAGACTTCTTAGTCATAGGTTAGCAAAGACTTATCAAGGAAGATTGGGATTAAAATTAAAGTTAAATTAATTATTTACCTTGATATTTTTGATGTTTCATATTACATATATTTATAAGTATATACATACCTTATTAAAGGGACTAACAATAACAATATAATGTGTAATTCACATAAATGTGAAAATCACTTAGCATAAATTAAGTATTAAAAATCTTCATATGTACCTAAATTAATAAGTATTGTGGTTATTTTAATATTTACTATAATGCATGCTTGTTCAAGTAAAACGTCTAATTTCATAAAAAGAAAGTATTCAAAAACTGTAACGAACAACATTAGCATAAAACCTAAAATCATTTTATTCATTTAAATTTAATTAACATCTTATTTTTTTACTTCCATTCATATGTGTCGAGTGAGTGGAGATCGAGCTCGGTTTCTTCCGTGAGTCATCCTACAAAAACCCTTAAAATCTCGAAAGAAAAACATGTCATAAAATCTTTAAAATAAATAAACACAAGGAAATATTCATAAATCATAACTTATTGTAATAGATCTCACACTTAAATCATTTATATTTGAACATCAAAAGGAATTTTAATAAATATGCATATGCAGGTTTTCTTGAAATGGGGTGTTACAAGCAGTAGAGTGGACGTAGAAGGCTTACACCACCTTCGAACCATTATAAGCCATAAGTGTTTTATTGTTTTCTTTTTTGCGCTTTATCCTTCATATATATCTGTCATATGCATAAAACATTTTGAAAAGGATCGTATTTGAGAAAACCAGCCAACCTTATGTCTTAAAAGCTTTATTTTTCCACTGCGTATAAAACTCAAGCTACAACGTGCAGCACTGCATCCTAGTGTTGTAAGCAGTAACTAACTGGCGCTGCAAGTTCAAGTAACTTGCAGAACAGTAAGTTTTAATAGATTTTCAAAATCGACCAAGATTTATTCATCCCCCCTCTGAACCTCGGACACTACTGGGACCCAACACAATGTATTCCACGTGTCTATGCTACGAAAGTACATATTCGATCCCAATCATATAATCGAACAAAAAGACATAGAACTGGAAAAGAATTTGATGTATGAAAAAGTCCCGATAGCCATCTTGGACAAGAAGAAACGACAACTAAGGAATCGAGAGATGGCTATAGTGAAGGTTCAGTGGAGCCATCACGGAAGGGGGGAAGCAACCTGGGAGTTGGAAGATGAGATTTTGAGAAAGTACCCTTACTTACCTTTCATAGGTATACGTTTATCTATCTTCTTGAGTACGCGTTTAATTTCGAGGACGAAATTCTTTTAAGGGGTAAGGGATGTAGCACCCCAGATTAAAACGAAACATAATTTATTAATTAAATATTTAAACTCAGGATTTAATATATATGTGCATATGTTTTAACTGTTTAAATACGTGTGTTTCAGATAAGCGTTTAATGCACGTACGAGATGGATAGTTTACCTAGACGTGGAATATAGGATATTTTTATATCACTAGATGCATTTTGGAAAAATGAGAAGATAGAAATGAACTAGAGGTCAATCGGAGATCTGTAGCTCAAACGGCGATGAAAAGAACAAAACTCGAGGTTTCAGAAATATCAGAAGATATTTACGGTGAATAGTAAACGAGATATTTACCGGTGAATAGTAACTTTCGAAATCTATAAATAGAGGCTCCTTCAGTTCATTTTCACCCTTTCTTCGAACAAACCAAAAGCGACATTTACACGTAAGTCTCTCTTCCCTCTCTCGTTTCTTTTTCGGCCTCCGGTGCACCACCACCGGCGCCGCCGCCGGCGTCACCGCCGGTGCGGTGGTGCCGCCACCGAAGTTCGCCGGAAAATTTCAAAGTTGTCAGTTTCGGTAGATTTTTGCACACAATATAGGTATTGACGAGACGAGTCTAGAACAGGTCTCGGATTTCAATTCCGACTTATCGTTCACCGGAAAACGGTGAAAAACCATTTCAAAACCCTAAACCCTAACCCTAGACAACTTTTCTCTCTCCTCGATTTTCTCTCTTTTCCTCCGTCCTTTTAGCCGGAGATGTTGTCGGAGGTTTTCCCGGAAGTGAGGGTGAGTTGTTGGAGGGACGACGCCGCCGTGAGTGGTGGTGTCGGAGCTATATCGGGTTAGGTATGTTATATGCATGTTTGTGTGTGTGTGATCTCTATTGGGGGCGGCACAAGTGGTGCCGCCATGAGGAAAGTGATAACCGGCGCTGGTGATGCACCGGCGATTTGTGACGATGGGTTTCCGGCGACCTTCGGTCGCCGGCCAAGTATTTTGATGATGTGTGTGTTTGCATATATATATATATATATGTTTGTGTGTGTGAGATGGGGTCGGGAAAGATTGGTTTTTGTATCGAAGATGTAGTAGTTTGGAACGAGTAGGTTGGAACGAAGTAGCTGGAGGTGCCGGGAAGCAACGAGGCAGCCGGGGAAGTTGCTGGGCGCAGAGGCTGTTAGACGCACTGGCGCGCGGTTGTGCCGGAGGGCAAGGTCGTGCGCTAGCTGGCAGGATTCACTGGAGGTCGGCGCACGGTTGTGCCTGGGTAGCACGGTCATGCGTGAGCTGGCAGGGGTTGCTGGGTGTTGGCGCACGATCGTGCCAGGAAGGCACGGTCGTGCACTGGTTGGACGCACCGGGAGTGGGCATTGGGTGTTGGGCGCACGCCGCGTGACACCATGATTCCAATCCTTTCCCGTTCATTTCCTTTGTACTTTATCATCGAGTCTTAGCCGACGGGATGTCATTGACCGAGGGCCCAGGGCCAGGTCAAAGTCAACCGTTGATACTAATTTACCTTCAAACTTATATACGTCGTTGAACTCGTATCAACTCCGAACGAGCTCGTTCCTTATCCAATCTTTAGATCTCTCGTCTCGTCGCGTATTTAACAGTCGTCTTTCTTCCGAAAGAAACGTTTAACACTTTAATTATAATTAATAAAGATCTAAGGACACCGTAACTTGTGTAGGCTATATATTGGATTGAGCTTGAGTACTTGTTGGATCGAGCTTGTGTTATCAGACTTTTGAAACTAGCGACTCACGTGGAAACCGCCGAACGAGATGGGGGTAATTTCTATCTCTTTATCTGTCTACTGTTTTCCCTAGAGAATGCATGAATGAGGAATATTAAATGTTGTGAATATAATTGTTGTGCCATAATATTACTGTGAAAGGACCGAGGTCCACTCTGATCATGCATTTGTCCCTTGCTATCTTCTACTACTCTGTTGAGGTTTGGTGGTCCTCTTGAAGCGCACCAGCGATATTGAGACCGTTCATTAGGGTAAGACAGTGGAATCCCGTACCTACTCGTCCCTTGCCATTTCTAATATCTATTTTGCATTTTATTTGCTGTGGCAACGTGACTGTAGATTACTTTTCAGTATTTATTTACTGTCATGAGTCATAAGAGGTGGATGTTATCCCCACGAGTGTATTCCATGCACTCGCCTCTTAATCTGTACTCACACTACAGGCGATGATTAACAAGAGGAACCCTAGATGGAGAGGGAGATGGTGCTATCTTTGAAATCGTATGTTTGAAACGATGTAACACAAACTTTATCAAACTATGTTTAAAGTATTTTAGGTTATGTAATATTTTAATACATGTAAGGATGTGAGATCCTGAAGTATTATTCCGCTGCGTACATTGTATTTTATCAGTAGTGAGACTAGTTGCTATCGGTAAAGGTCGATTGTTGTTAAGTGAAAGATTCACTTCGTCCCTTACCTCTTTCTTTTATCGCCTCTTACTTATTCTTTCTGCTTGTGTTATGTGTCCCTTGCTTTTTCTCTCTTCACGCCCATGTGAAACTCTGATAAAATGTGAAAAGATTTTGGGGCGTGACAGTCGATCCCACAGAGACTGGCTATCTAGGCACTAACTAATTACTCAAAATCAATTTTTAGCTTTATCTAGGAAAATCAAATTACACCGATTGCAGATTAATTCAATAGAAAAGAATAACTACACAGACAAATTCACTCAAGAATAACAGATATCTAAGATAGGTTCTAGGACATGCTTTCATCTAATTCTCATCAAAACATCACTTTAACCAATTCAAGTTTATTAATCAATCATCCTATATGTGAAAAATGACACTTATCTATAAGACAACAAGATGTACTGCTACACTCAAGGTTGTACCAGCAGCAGCAGTGGAGATGGATGCAGCAATAATAATTGTAGTTGCTGCAATGATGGTGACAGTAGGAGGAACCTGGTTTTCATCGTTGTTGTTGTTCGACATTGTTAGATTATCTCATCTTAAGATTGTTGGTAAATAGCACTCAACAATGGGCAATAAGCCTGTCGATCAGAAATAAAAACGAACAAATAAAATTATAGCAGGTCGTGTTGAGGAAATAACTTCTTTCCTTAAGACGAGATACACCCAGGATAGTGCTCATTAGTCCATGGATATCGTCTCCCAAAGATAAAATGACTTCCTCTCTAGAGAAGTAGCACCATAATCTTAAGAGCTCCAACGAACTTTTGATGTTTGAGAATTGAGTTTGATACAACGATGGAAAATAATGCAAGGATTTTCAATTTCGTGTCAAAAAAATGATGCATGATGACCCTATATATAGGTCTCCAACATGGGGGGTTACACCTGAAATTGATGGAAATTTACTGCCCAGAAACGGGCCTTTTAATGAAAGTTAATAGCCTATTCAAAATAAGAAACGGTTAAAAAATGCTCATGGCGCTGCAGCACCGTGTGCTGTATTCTGGATACAGTACTACACCCGGCATGTTGTAGTAAGCTCACATTATTGCACCCGGTGTGCTGCATTCTAGACATGGTACTGCACCCGATGTGCTGCAGTAAGCTCACGTTACAGTACCCGCTGCATTCTGGGTGTGGGCAGCAAGCACATGTTATTACACCTATTACATTTTGGGCACGTGCAACAAGCATACGTTACTGTACCCCGCTGTATTCTGGGCGCACAGCTGCATTCTGTACCAGTTGCAGTATGCTGGGCACGGGCACGCAACAACCCGTCGTTGTTAACGGCGCCACAACTTTTGCCCTAAAAGATAAACGCGGGTCAGGTAAAACCCAAGCCCCATCCACCCAAGTCCAGCCCAATATCCAAGGACCAAAGACCACACCCGAGGTCGGGTTGGGGCTAGGTCGTGTCGAGTTAAGCCGAGCTACGCGCGCGTGTGTGTTGTACAAGCATACTACTCCAATAGTATACTAATTACTAAACCTCTTCTCATGGCTTAACTTATACTTACATTTTCAAGGTTCATTTTCCTATGTGAGGTGGTTAAGCACTCCTCCCACATTTAAGACCTTTCATTCCCATTTCAAGTGGCCAACTTTGATGCTTAATTTCTCACTCACCAAAAATTGATTTTGAGCAATTCAAAAGGCCTCGATTATCTACTCCAAACGTAGATTAATCTTTTGGCATCCAATCCTTAAAAGAATTTATTCTTAGCCACTTAACAATTGGTCAGAGTGGTGCCTGTAACACCCCATTTTAAGAAAACCTGCATTTCATATTTTAATGCATATTTTATAAAATTTCTTTTAATGTTCATTTAAAAATAATTTAAGTGTGAGATCTTATAGTACATTAAGTTATGATTTATGAAGTTTGTTGTGCTTGTTTATTTTAAAGATGTTATGACATGTTTTTCTTTCGAGATTTTAAGGGTTTTGCAGGATTGCTCACGGAAGAAACCGAGCTCGATCTTCACTCACTCGACACACATGAACGGAAGTAAAAAGATAAGATGTTAATTAATTAAATAAAATGATTTTAAGTTTATATGCTTTCTTTTTATGAAATTTTACTTATGATTTTTATATGTGTATTTATGAAATAAAACGTCTTGCTTGAATAAGCATGCATTATAGAGAATATTAAAATAACCACAATACTTATTAATTTAAGTACATATGAAGATTTTTAATACTTAATTTTATGCTAGGTAATTTTTAAACTTATATGATTTATACTTTATACTATTGTTATTAGTCTCTTTAATAATATAAGACACCAAAGTAAAAGAATGAGACAAGCTATACATATATACATGCACATGAGATATTTTTCACAAAATACAAGATAATAAATTAGTTTAACTTTTATTTTAATTCAAAACTTCCATGATAAGTCTTTGCTAACCTATGACTAAACAAACTAGCCTAGCCACCTCACCACCCTAATTCCCACATGCAATATCCATCAACTTGCAACATGCAACATGCAACTCTCTCTCTCTCTCTCTCGATTCACACCCCATAAGAGGAGCCAAAGTCATAACTAAGTTAACAAAGAGATAAGGAAAAGCAAAGATCAATATCCATCAAGTTCTTACCTCAAACCCTAAAGGTATTTTGGCTAAACTCTCTTAGAATCTTCATCTAATTTCATGATTTATGCTTAATACCTTAGGTTAGAAAGTCCAAAGATGTTATTTGGCAATTTTTTTGGGATTATATGTTGTTTGAATGGAGGAATAGGTTGTTTCAAGAATAGGCTTAAAGATATGCTTTGTTTTGCTACTGTTTTGGTTGTGTTCGAAAAACTTAGAGAATGAAATAAGCTGAATCCTTTTGACAGATTGAAATATAGGAAGTCAAGAGTATGTCTGTAAAATTTCAGAAGATTTGGAGTTAAACTCGATTTTATATGATTTTTCTAAGATAAGCTGTTTGGAGACAGTTTTTACCCTGTTTTCGGGTCTGATTCATATATTTTTCTGGAACAGTTTACTTCGAATTTATGCATGATATTTTACTATGTTTTAGAACCTGTTCTTAGGTATGTTTAGGAATTTAATATGTATTTTTTTGAGCTTTGTACAATTTATGCCGAATTTTACAACAAAACCTATTTTTCGCGTAGACGATGTCCTGTTTTCAGTTTCGTTCTAAAATTCATAACTAATTATTGGGATATAATTTATAAGCCATGTTTTACTATGTTGTAGTACACGTTCTTATGAGTATGTAGAAATTTACTATGTCATTTTTGGAACCTTATACGATTTATGGTGATTTTTACAATAAAGTCCATTTTCAGCGTATACTATGTTCAGTTTTCGGCAAACTTAGGAAATTCATAACTGATTATGTGCACCTTTTTTTCACTTGATATTTTTATATGTTATACTAAAATAATTTATGTGATTATATGAATAATTATGTGATATTAGAGATTATCTATGAGTTATTAAAATGGTTGCGACCTTATGTGTCTTTTTATCCTTCAAAATTATTAGTTTAAATGTGTAACAATTAAGTTATAAGTAGGAATATGTTTTAGATTAATGTAACCTGATATAAATGCAAAATATTATGTTATATGACGTAAGAGGCTAATCAGTTAAGTGTGTCGAGTGCAGTCGAGATGATCGGTGGATCCGGAGGCAATCCTAGCACTTTTAAGCGTATAAGTGGGTAACTTCTACTCTCTACTATGTGTTGATAATTGAATTGATAAGTTATGTATGAAAATCTACGGTTGAAGCCTGTAGCTATAACCATTATGTAACTTCCATACTGGGCGACGGCCTTAAGGGCAAAAATGTCTGGTCTATGAAAGCGACCTTAAGGGCGAAATGTCTGGTCTATGCGAGGTTTAGTGGGCGAGCGATCCCTACATTCCTCTATGCTTATGGTTCGGGGTGAGCATACCTAAAGGACATGTAGTACTTACTTAATGATTTAATTGCTTCAATATATTAGATAGTAAAGTTATCCCATTGGGATCCCTCTCCGGAGGTGTCTCATGATGTTACTTTTTATTATTTTCAGGCTCGGTAGATGATGACGTGGACGTGTAGTAGGCTGGGCTGACTTCTCTCTATCGCATTAATAGATATGCTAATACCATGTTTCTTTCTCTTTTAAAAGCAGTATGTTGTTTAAACATGTATTATATGAAAAACGATGGGCCTAGATTTATCTTAAATTATATATATGTTATATTGTGTAAATTCACGTTGGTCTATGATTCGAACATTTTACCTAGAAATGTGGGTAAGACACGACTAGACTTGTTTAATAGGCAGATATGTATGTATATGCATGTAGTGTGAGTTTTGGGGAGAGGAAGCCTGGATGGTGGCGCACAGTCGTGCACCAGCCGTGGAAGCCACTAGATGGTGGGGCACGGTCGTGTCGTAGCGCACGGTCGTGCTCCAGCCTTTGAAGAAGTTACTAGACAGTGGCGCACGGCCGTGCCAGGAGGGCACGGTCGTGCGTAGGGCAAGTGTTATATGTATATATATATGTGTTATGTTATATATTTTAAAAATAAAAAAAAACCCTCGTGTCTTCACTTTTAAGTCTTCCGCTGTATGTTATAAAGTCCTTATAATTTCTTTATTTCCTAAGTATGTAAAGGGTGACGACCTATTTCCAATAAAGGGAAACGGGGCGTTACAGTGCCACTCACCACTTTCAACAACCAATTTTCCAACAAAAAAATGGTCACTTGAAATCATAAACAGAATGTCCAACCACCTTATCACTGGTCCAAAAGGTAGCCAGTCTCTCATTGTAAAGACAAATAAAAGAACAATATCCTGATCTTTCCACCATAACATGCTCTTCTTACTGAATATTCATATCAATCTCAACAAAAACACAAACAAAATGTCCAACTATACCATCGAGCGACCTATCATCAATTTTGATAGGGGTATTAGAAAAATTTGTTGGAGTATTAGAAAAATAAGAACTTTATATTTGTAGCAATCATATGAAGAAAAAAAAGAAAGAAAGAAGCGGTTACAGCGCGTAGGGGAAAGAAAAAAAATGATTTTTTTTTATATATATAGGGTAGGTGGATGGGCCGGGTCAGGTGATCCATGATCTGGGGTACTAAAGTCTCACTCTAGAAGTTTTTGTGAAGTTTTAAAGTCATATGTGTAACAAATTGAATGGTGTAAAGTTGAACTTCAATTTATTTCAAGCATGAGATAGAAAAATAACAATTTAATTTGAATCAAGTTGAAAATTTCGAATTTTTAATATATCCTAGTGTAAAGATATATTGGACTCATCATACTCTTTGGTGTTATTAGTGAAATACTACTCGCGAAAATCAATTTAAAAGATTTGCATATATGTAAAATATTTTTAATTTTTTGGAGAGAAAGGTGTTGGATAGATCTAGTTATTAAAACTTAAAAGAGTAATTTGTTATCACTATTGAGTGTGTCAGACTCAAATCTCTCTCTCTCTCTCTCTCTGGGTCAATGTTCTCTTTTTCCAGAAATTCTCTCAAAATTGATCAAATTAATTTTGTTTGATTATCTCTCTACAAATTTTCAGTACCTCCGAATGGAGTAACCGTCCCCTCCAAATCTATGCAGCTCAGCCAAATATAATCCGACGCATAGCCATCTTGTTTAGCGCCATCAATACATCTATCGTAAATTCTAATGCAGGTGTCGCGATTGATCGGGTGAAACCATGCTGGATAATGACCGATATATTTGGGAATTCTATACTTCTTGAACTCCTGTAGGTAATCAGCATTAAATTTGGTTTTCGTACTTCAGAATTTATTCATCGCAAATCCCCCCACCCCCTCTCAGGCTTTCTTGGTTTCTTGGGTGCTAAGGATTTATGCATTGCGTCAACAGTTTGAATCTGTCATTTCCATTTGAAAATATTGTTTATTGGGATCTTAAAGATTTTCCGTTTGATTTTCTTTCAAGATACATTGTTTAAGCGGATAGGCTGCATTTTATGCAACCTCCAAATGCCAAGTAGTTATGGACTTATGGGGAATGAGATGCTTCGAGTTAATGCAGATTTTAGGAACAATATGTGAACGTAAGTTCTTGTTGAATTGGATTGGTTGATGGAAGTTTTGGATGCTGATCAGTTATTGAAAATGGTCCAACTTGTTAGTCATTCTTTTTTTTCTTTTTTCGGGTTTCTTTTGAATATTTAGGAAATTTTATTAGATAAACGCTTCAAAATCTGTATGTTGTTCTCTTAACTGGAGCCAGTTGTGGTAGAGGCATTTTCCTTATTTACCTTGTTGATTAAGTGGTGTGCTTTTTTACTATTTAAGTAATCTCTCAGTCATCATTCTCATATTCCAAATATATTTACCAAATCTTGTGTTGCTTAGCTGATATGTTACACTTGCTTCTATTTTTTTACTGGGAGTGGGAACATACATTTTGTCGCATATGTATTTGACAAAAGTTTCCAGATGTTCAGTATTCTAAATTTCGCTATTCTTTGTTGTCCAGTTGATTACTCATCACTCAGCCTCCATGACTTCCCCTGGTTCAGCATCTCGAGAGAAACTTCCATTGGAAGGATGTGGTGTCGGCGAGCCGCTGATGGACCCTCATCTCCAGCCAGAACAACAGTGCAGTGGCAATGATGAAACTGAGCTATATTCTGTGTCTTGGAACCAGGACTATGGTTGCTTTGCTGCTGGCACCAGTCATGGTTTCCGCATATATAATTGTAATCCTTTTAAGGAAACATTCAGGCGTGATTTAGAAACTGGGGGATTTAAGATAGTAGAGATGCTTTATAGATGCAACATCTTAGCACTTGTTGGCACTAAAGTGAATATACTACACCCTCCAAATCAAGTTATCATTTGGGATGATCATCAAAGCAGGTGCATTGGTGTATTTTCATTTAGATCTGAGGTTCGTGTGGTTAAACTAAGACGCGATCGTGTTGTTGTTGTTCTTGAGCACAAGATATATGTCTATAACTTTGTGGATCTGAAGCTTCTTCATCAAATAGAGACTTTGGCAAATCCCAGGGGTCTTTGTTGTCTTTCACACCATCTGAATACATCTGTGCTGGCTTGCCCAGGTGTGCTACAAGGACAGGTTCGGGTCGAACATTTTGGCCTGAATATGACAAAATTTATCAGTGCTCATGATTCTAAGATTGCTTGCTTGACCTTGACCATGGATGGGCTTCTTCTCGCGACTGCCAGCGAGAGAGGCACTCTGATAAGAATTTTCAACACAATGGATGGAACTCAGTTGCAAGAGGTAATGCATCTTTCACATTAGTGGAGTCATTAGATGCAAGTCATTTGAAATGATTAAAATTTTCAGTAAATGTGGATATTTGCTTGCTCTTTCTCCTTTGCAGATATGTAATGTTTCATCTGGCTAAATACCTTGAATTTATATCTGTAATTTTTCTTGGTGCAGATCAACCGTTTGAGCACATAGAATTCCAGCCCATTGAATGTAGTCCTTTTGCTTTTGCTACCGCTTATTTGTCTTATGATACTGTTGCTGATTGTTAGATACCTTTTTTAGGGGGTTTAGTGGGTGTGGTTGGCTGGGCTGGGTTTTGTAGTGCTTCAAATTTTGTTTGGAAAATAAATGAACTGCATCACTAAATTCTGATTGTGATACCTAACCACTATCTAATGGATTCATTTCAGTTGGTTTACATTTGTATTCAAAAAACAGGTAGGTGATGTAATGTTTAAGGGTCAGAGAGAACTGATCGCACAATTATGCTCCTCACTTGTATCACAAATTCTAGTTGAGAGTTTCTGGAATGAGTTGAGTCTGAATAACGTTCAAGAAAACTATCATAATCCTTGTAGAAATGTATTATGTATTCCGATCACTTTTCCTCGATGCATGCATTTGTTATAATCATCTCTGGTTTTCTGAAGGATGGCATATCAATCTGCAGTAGAAAGGGAAAAGAACTACAGAAAACAATTCAGAGAAGAGGAAATTTAGCTGCACTAATTTTAACAAAAGTTTCAAATTCATGTACAACTGTGAATTATCACAACCGAACAGCTTGTGGGTGGGCCCAGTTTACTTCGAAAATATCAAATGGATATCTTATAGGTTAACACCATTTTCAATAATTTTTTTCCTGAAAATGGTTAACACCATAATTGCAATCTGTAACCTCTTTAAATACTTGGCATATTTTAGAGGACGGTCAGGAGAGTAATTTAGTGATGGTTGGTGGTTGGTACCCAAGTTGTCGATTATATTAAAATAGAAATTATTCGGAGGGGGAATGGCCTGGGATTGTACAACCCCCCCCCCATCCCCCAAATTAATTTGAAAAATGGAATAATTGTCTATGGTATTAATTTGATGCCGTTCCTCTAAAGACCTTATTTATGTTTCTTTGTCATATTTGAAACTTGGAGCAAAATAAGACCTATGTTGTATTTGTGCACAGTTTTGGCATATTTCATGTTTTGGCTTTAACACTCACTTGAAAACTCTTATTTGAGTTTTTCCAAATTTAAAAGAAATCTGGTCAAAACTGAGCTGTAAAGGCTAACCGATGTTGCTGTTGGCACTAATGACCTTTAAAAGAGGACAAAAACTGACTAGAGACTGTTAGGGATGTGGATTAGCTTTAAGTGGATCATTGTTTTAATATCTCATTTGTAAGTTTGTTTGCACTAATTAGAGTGCAGTTTTGATCTTCATTTGATGTACAATGGTTTCGAACTCTATATAAACCATTGGCTATCATTGTGATCACAATTTTGGTAGGTTCTGAGGTTGATCCATGTTCTAAGGTGGTCGTTTGTCATCTCCTTTCTGAAGGAATAGTTTGCAATTGATATTGGTACGGTCACAGAAGAAGTCAACCTTGATTCTCCAATTTATAATTGGGTTATCTCCTCGTCAAACTCAATTGGATCTTGGGTTTTGAATTATCAATCACTCATTGATGTTAGGTATCATGACATTTTTTGGCGGTGTTGATATTGGTGTGAGTCGTTTCATATCTCTCATCAGACCCAAATCAGTGTGTCATCGTCTTTATTATTACTATAGTTTTCTTGTCTCTAATTAGACCCATTCATATCATTGTGTCGACATGTTTAACATAACTACAGTTTTCCTGTTTTTCATTAAACCCATTTGACTAGCGAACCTTTCATTTTTCTTTTTCGTTACAAGAAGTTTCACATGCTGGTGATACTGAAAGTTGGATTTTCAGATATTTTTCTGATTTTCTTCCTTAACTTGAATGAATGAGTTGTGAAAGGCAATCTCAGTGAATCCCCTATCTTAGTGCCAATGCTCTTTACATCATGGCTCAACTATAATGTCTTTTATTCTAACATCTATCGGTGTAGATTTTAATTTTCAAATTGTTCTAATTGTTATTTCATGCCACAGGTACGCAGAGGGTTAGACAAAGCAGATATATACAGTATTGCTCTGTCTCCCAATGTGCAGTGGTTGGCTGTGTCAAGTGACAAGGGTACTGTTCACATATTTAGCCTCAGAGTGCGCGGAACCAGCGGACACCAATCATCTGATTTTGTTGCTGCTAAAGAACCGGAATTGTTTAATGATAATCAGAGTTTGTTAAACTCACTTGAAAACTCTCAAAGTACTGGTGCTAATCCAGGTTCATCATTATCATTCATGAAAGGTGAGGTGATTCTTTATCTAAATCTTATTCTGTGATAGCTTACACCTTAAATGGTTGGCTTAAGCTTGAGATAGTTGAGTGCCTTTACTAATTTGTCGCTTCTTCTTCCAAATGATAAAGGAGCTTTTGCAGATAAAAAGTTAAAGTTTGATTATATAGGGTCTTTACGATTATCATTGCCTATTGATGCTGCGAACAACCTTTAATTTGTGTTCTATGTTCTAAAAGGTTCTCAAAAGAATTGGCATAATAATCTAGAGTAGAGGGGCTGGTATATATGTCCCCCTAAAACCTCATTCATTTTAAATTATCGAGCTCTGCCCTGTCTTCTGCATTCTGAACACATGATGGACTTATGGTTTTCTCACGAGGTGGTTGCTTTTATCCAAAATTGTTCTTGATACTTTGCTTCATTTGCAGGGGTTCTGCCCAAATATTTTAGCTCTGAATGGTCATTTGCTCAGTGGCACTTGCCCGAACGCACCCACTTCATTGCAGCATTTGGTTCTCAGAACACTATCATTGTTGTAGGCATGGATGGGAGGTTAGACCACTTTGTCAATACTCTCTTCTTCTTCATGAAATTTCATATCCATGTGAGAATATTGGCCAGAAATTTTGAGAATTTAGTTTCCTTGTTTGTCATATAATAATTCCTTGAGATGCAGCTCATAATTTCTCTATTGTCTCATTCTTCCTTATTTGGTTCAACTATCAGCTTCTACAGATGCAGCTTTGATCCCGTCAATGGAGGAGAAATGGTGAAGCATGAGCATATCCGTTTTCTGAAAACTGATACCATGTCTTGATAGTCCTTCGAAAGCCTTAAAAAAAAAAAAAAAACAGAAAAAAGAAAAGAAAAAGAAAAAAAAAAAACACTCTGCTGTAAATATACAGATGATTGAATATACAAGTTTGTTACTCTTTCTGTCTGTCCATTATCTAGTTTTGAAAGCTGATTAGCGAAATAAAATAAATGGATGATGGCTCTCACGAATGAAAGAAATGATAGTTGCTTGCCTACATACTCTTAAATAGTTTGCACAAAAGCCCTTTTGAAAAAGACAACTTTTTCTATCCAAGTACCTTTCTGTATTAGCATTGTTTTAGGAGGTCACAATTTCTAGAGTAAAGAGGTTTAATACCAGGATACCATGTTGTTATGTGTTTGTATCGAGGGATTTCATATTCATCTAAATTAAAAATACAGTTAAAACATTAAATTATTTGTATAAAATGAGAGTATTAGCTATTATTAATTTAAGAATTCATCTTTATCTGATTTCATTTAGGGATGACAATTTCCCTATGGGGAACCATCGTCGTTGGGTACTGATATTAACGGAACGTGGATTTTTAGGTTGAATCGGGGAATGGGGGCATGGATGGTGATTCCATATTTAAAAATTGGAATGATATTTATCTCCCTACCCAATTGCCATCGTTTATATGAAACGAGAATTCCTCGTTCCCCATTGAATATTACATATATATATATATATTATATTACCTATATATTTCTTACAAATTTTGAATTACCTAATATATTCTTATTAAATATCGTTATTTAAGGTTATAGTAGTAATTTAGTGATTAATAATTTTAATAAATTGTAATTTAGTATTTTTGCATTGTATGGACTCTTCCAAATCCATCTACACTATATAATCCTAATCTAATTAAGAGTCTTGCACACAAAGACTATTAATTCATACAAATCTACGTAATTTCATTTTTCTATATATGTGTACCATTATAGTTAAATAAAGATAATTGACGTAAACAATATCTTCACTTATTAATATAATCATGTTTGGAGATCAAAATTTAAAGTACGATCAATATGGTGAGTGATTTGTCTTGATAGAAAACTCATAATTTTATTTTTTAAAGTTGTAGTTATTTTGAAATGAAGACAATAATTAATATAGATAATTTTTAAAATTTCCTCCAGTTTTTCATATGTACATTTAAATCTCATTAATTATTTTATCAAAATTGTTGATACATAAGTAATTTATTGATACATTAATTAAAGACATGTGAAAATGACAAATTAAAGCATGATAATATGGTAAATGATCTATTTTGTAATATGAATTAAAATATTGTACAATTGAATCAATATGGTAAATGATCTATTTTGCAATATGAATTAAAAATTGTATAATTGAATGTTTCTTATAAATTTTGAATTGCCTATATCCTTATTAAATATTATTATTTAAGGTCATAATAATAATTTAGTAATTAATAATTTTAATAATTGTCATTTAGTACTTTTGTATTGTATGGACTCTTCCAAATCCATCTACACCAAATAATCTTGGACAACAAAGACTGTTAATTCATCAATGGTTTGCACAACAAAGACTGTTAATTCATCAATAGAAATCATTTAGGAGCAAATCAATCAACTTAATTATTGATATTTCAAAAATCAATTGATTCTTCCAATAATACTAATAAGAATTCTATTCATCAATATTATTAAAGTTGTGTGCATGCAATAAGTAATAATAAAGTGTATTTTAATTAATGTCCTATAATAACTTTTTGTAAAGTGATGGTAATTAGATTACCCAAAAATTATTATGTTGTTATTTCATATTTTTAAGTTTGGAGTACGTCGTTTTTATATTTATTTAAGGATATGATACATATTTAATATTTTTTATTAGTAAAATTATTACATATAAAATTATATTAAGTTAAAAAATAATCGATGTATCATTTTTTTTTTGAGGAAACTATAATTAAATTTTAAATTCACTTCAATGAAATGAGAAATTTTGGGTTTTACTACTATTACATGTGGCAGATTAATTATAGTATCAACTCATGCAAAATATAATCTATTCACAGACATGAAGCTAGAAGAACTGTTTAGGTAAATAAATTGGCATTGTGAAGAGGATTGAAAGACTTAGCCATTGACTTAAGATCTTTCTTTTCTACATTCCACAATTCGCGATATGATTAAAAAATTTGATCTTGAAAATATAATTCTGTTTGAATTGAAATCGATGCTAACATTTCTATTAATGAATGAATAAAAAAAAATTTAAAGCCCTAGCAGATTATCAATTCAAAATAAATAAAAAATTATCCAAATTAAAAATAGTATTTTAGTTGATTAATTAATCAAAACTTAAGTTTGTTAATCCGGAAAAGCTAATCATATTATTATTCGAAACAAGAAAACCCATATCTATGATGTAAAGATGTGGCTATATATATTAGTATGTAGTAGTTTAGGACCATCTAATACATAAGATTAAAAAAATTAGTAAAATTGATAAAAATTAAATATTATATTTATATATGAAAAAATATATATTAGGGATATCATGGAATACGTACCGTCTAATTTAGTATTAAATATAACATAATCTGAATAATATATTTTTCTGATTGTTAAAATATATGTTGTATTTGTAAGGAAACATAAATAATTATTTACTTATTATTTTGAAAAAATATATGTTGTTATGCTTATTATATTAAGTGAGCTTATAAACGTATGTGTATGTACTTACAATACCATTTATCAAAGGACAAGGAATATTAATTTGTATATCTAATACTATTTAATTTTATAAATACGTTATATTAATTTTATTTCTTTTATATATATCACATAAAACTATATTTTATCACTTACAAAATTATATTTTATTTGATTTTTTATCACATAAAATTAGAAAATAAATTTCAACTAATCTTAATAAATTAAATGAGTTTATAAACATATGTGTGTATGAGAAAAAATATTAATTCATTTTTTATCCTTCATATTTTATCACTTAATTTTTTTATATTTTATCTAATTTTATATCACATAAAATTAGCAAATAAGTTTCAACTGATTTTAAAAAATTTAATGATCTTATAAAAATATGTGTATGTATGAGGAACAATTGTCACGCCTCGTTTTCTTACATAAATATATCAGAGTTTTCCTTTGGGCATGAAGAAAGAAATGGTAAGAGACAATTTTCATAAACAGAAGAAGTAGATAGGAGACGACACAAGAATGATGTAGGAGACGATGTGAATCAATCACATATCAACCATCGGTATCAACCGATTAACATATCATAGCAGCGGAAAATATCATCAGGATCCAACATCCGAATCATATACAAAATTATCTGTTACAAAACATGAATTAATTAAAACATTGTTTGAAAATGTTTGGGTGACATCAACTTAAATATACAGGTCCAGATATAGCACCACCTCTCTCCCTCTAGGGTTCAACATGCTCGTCATTTCCTGTAACGTGAATTACAGAATAGGGGGTGTGTCACGCCCCGTTTTCTTTTGTAAAATATCAGAGTTTTATCTTTAGGCGTGAAGATAGAAATAGCAAGGGACGCATATTCAACAGAAAGAAGTAGAAGAAGACGACAGAAGAAAGAGGTAAGGGACGATGTGAAACATCACATATCAACAGTCGGTCTTAGTACCGACAAATTACAACATTCACAGCGGAACAATTCATCAGGATCTCACATCCAACACTTATATCAAAATATTACAAAACGTAAAATACTTAAAACATTGTTTTAGAAATGTTCAAGAGACCTCGTCTCATTACATCAAAACCAGAAACAACATATCCTCTCTCCGTTTAGGGTTCCTCATGCTCATCATTGTCTGTAGTGTGAGTACAGAATAAGGGGGTGAGTGCGTGGAATACACTCGTGGGGATAAAATTCGCTTCTTGACTCTCAACAGATATAAAATACTAGTAAAAATAATCCTTAAGTCACGTTGTCACAACACATAAAATGCATAGCAGATATTAGAAATGGCAAGGGATGAATAGGTGCGGGATCATCCCATCTTACCCTATATAACGGTCTTAATACCGTTAGTGTATTTCAAGAGGCTCACCACACCTCCACTAGAGTGGTAGAAATAGTAAGAGACGACAGAGTAGTAGAAGATAGCAAGGGATGAATGCATGATCAGAGTGGACCTCGGTCCTTTCACAGTAATAATATGGCACAACAATTATATTCACAACATTTAGTATTCCTCAGTCATGCTTTTAATAGGGAAAACAGTAAACAGATAAAGAGATAGAAATTACCCCCACCTTGTTTGGTGGTTTTCCGCTTGAGACGCTAGTATCAAACGTCTGATAACACAAGCTCAATCCAATAGTAACTCAAGCTCAATCCAACAAATAGCCTACACAAGTTATGGTGTTCTTAGATCCTTATTAATTATAATTAAAGCGATAAATGTTTTCGGAAGAAGATGACCGTTAAAAGCGTGACGAGTCGAGAGATCTAAAGATTGGAAAAGGAACGAGCTCGTTCGGAGTTGATATGAGCTCAAACGAAGTATATAAGGTTGGAGGGTATATTGGTAAAAAGAGATCAAAGGTTTGACTTTGATCGAGCCCACGACCCTCGGTCAGCGACATCTCGTCGACTAAGTCTCGATGATAAACGTGCAAAGGGAAAGGAATGAAAACATGGCGTCACGCGCCCATCGTCACTCGACGTGGCACACGCATGTGTCTCCCGTCTCCCGGCGTCACTCGACTTGCGCCCAGCACCCGACGCCCGCTCCCGGTGTGCCCACCCAACGCACGACCGTGCCCCCTCGCGCATGACCGTGTGCCAACATCCAGCAACTCCTGCCAGCTCGCACATGACCGTGCCCCCTCGTGCTCGACCATGCGCCAACTTCCAGTGGATCCTGTCGGCTCGTGCACGACCATGCTCCCCAGGCACGACCGTGCACCGACCTCCAGTAACTTCTGTCGGCTGGCGCACGACCGTGCACTCCGGCATGACCGCGCGCCAGCACGCCCAATAGCCTGCGCGCCTAGCAGCTTCTTCGGCTGCATCTCACTGCTGCAACGCCGCCCGGTGCCTCCCCCTCCCGGTCCTCCGGCTACTTCGTTCCAACCTACTATATCTCCGGTATGAAACCAACTCTCCCCCAACCCCAAAACTCACACACACATGTATATATATAAACACACACATCCTCAAAACACTTGGTCGGTGACCGAAGGTCGCCGAAAACCCATCATTAAGACTCGTCGGTGCATCACCAGCACCGACCATCACTTTTCCCATGGCGGCACCACCTGTGCCGCCCCCAACAGAGATCACACACGCACACACACAAACGTACACATATATATGCATAACTCAAACCCAACCTGATATGGCTCCGACACCACTACCCACGGTGGTGCCGTCCCTCCCACAACTCTCATTCACCTCCGAGAGAACCTCCGACAACATCTCCGGTGAAAAGAATGGAGGAAAAGAGAGAAAACCAAGGAGAGAGAAAAGTTGGCTAGGGTTAGGGTTTAGGGTTTTGAGATGGTTTTTTGCTGTTTTCCGATAAACAAGAAATCGAAATTTAAATCCGAGACCTATTCTAGACTCGACTCGTCAAAACCTACATTGTGTGCAAAAATCGGTCAAAACTGACAACTTTAAAATTTTCCGGCGATCACCGGTGGCGGCACCACCGCGCCGACAGTGGTGCGCCGGAGGCCGAAACAGAAATGAGAGAGAGAGGAGAGACTTACGTGTTTTCGTCGCTTTTGGCTCGTTCGAAGAAAGGGTGAAAAATGAACTGAAAGAGCCTCTATTTATAGATTTCGAAAGTTACTATTCATTGATAAATATCTCATTTACTATTCATCGTAAATATCTTCCGATTTTCCGAAGCCTCGTGTTATGTTCTTTTCATCGCCGTTTGAGCTACAGATCTCCGATTGACCTCTAGTTCGTTTCTATCTTCTCGTTTTTCCAAAACGCATCTAGTGATATAAAAATATCCTATGTTCCATGTCTAGGAAGATTATCCATCTCACACATGCATTAAACACTTATCTGGAATGCACGTATTTAAATTAAACAGTTAAAACATACGCACAAAATTATTAAATCCTGAGTTTAAACATTTAATTAATATATTATGCCTTATTTTGGTCCGGGGTGCTACAGGGTGAGTGCTTGGAATACACTCGTGGGGATGAAATCCACCTCTTATAAAATATAAAATATTGGAAATGTAATATTCAGTCACGTTGTCACAGCACATAAAATGCAAGACACATGTCTCGTAACCCATCCATGGGATGTGGGAATTTCCTGTCTTATCCCCTAAAACGGTCTCAATGCATTTACAGGACCGTCAGACCTTTCAGGTGGTAGAAAAGATAGAAGACAGTTTTTTTACGGTCCATAAGACCCTCCGAACATGCAATGTGAATCGAAGTCCTTTCACAGTATATCATGAACACATAAACATAGCATATAATCACAGCATTTAGTATTTCTCAATCATGCTTCAGAATTAGGAAAATTGTAACAGGTAAAGAGTTAGAAATTACCCTCACCTTGTTCGGTGGTTTCCGCGTGAGTAGTAAGTACCAAAGATCAAATATCTCAATGCTCAATCCAACAAGTAGCCTACACAATTACGGTATTTCTTAGATCCTTAATAATTATTATTAGAGCTATAAAAGATTCTAGAGGAAAAACGATCATTAAAGACGCTACAGATCGAGAGATCTAAAGATTGGAGTTGAAGAAACGAGAGTGGATGTTCAGTCCAAAAGGCTGAGATAATAGATAATGAAATTTGGGTCACGACAGAAAAAGAATGAACTCGATCGGAGTTAAAACGAGCTCAAACGGAGCATTTTAAGTTCAGGGATATTTTGGTAATTTTGGTCAAAGGGTTGACTTTGACCGGGCCCAGGAACCCCGATCAAAGACATCTCATCGGCGATGACTAGATAAAGACGTACGACAGAAAAAACAGAATTCGAATAAAAAACACGACGTTGAGCGCGCACCCGTCACCCGACGGGGCACGTGCGCTCGCACGCACTCGGTGTCGGGTGAAAAACTCGGCAGCTCGGTAGGCCTCGACGCCCAGCGCACGCTTCTCTCGGCAGTGGGTCGGCACTTCTCGGCAGTTACGCGCATTCCTCGGCAGCTTGTGCTCGGCAGCTCTCGGCAGCGGGTCGGCAAACCTCGGTAGCCTTGGTGTCACTCAGCAGCCTCGCGCGCCCAGCGCTCCCGGCGTCGACCCTGCTCGCCTGCCGCACTTCCCGGCACCACCCGCTGCGGCGGCGCTGGACGGCGCCGCCGCCACCCTGTCCGCCGGCAACCCTGCACCGCCGGCTACCACCTCCGGCCATCTCTCGCCGGATTCCGACCGTGAACAGTGCCCAAAAACAGCCCCAAACACACCCCCTCCCCCGGCGACTCTTCCCAGACCCCCGGCCAGCGACTTCCAGTCATCGGCAACCTTCCCAAGCCATCCCAACACACCCACAACATATATATACACACGCATGCTAACACACACACGCATATAACACACACAACCTTGGCCGGTGGCCATCTGTCGTCGGCCACCATCACCCAGGCCTCACCGGCGCATTGGGGATGCGCCGGCCAGCAGCAGCTCACGGCGGCGGCGCCAGCACCGTCCCCAACAGCAAAAATATATACACACACATGCGATATATACACACACAGCCTATTGCTCCGGTACCGCCACCCACGGCGGCGCCGCCCCTCCTTTATCACCCCCAGACCACCAGGCGTCGCTCCAGCAGCAGCTCCAGTGAGGAGGAGTGAGAAAACAGGAAGAGAGAGAAAAGGTGGTGAAAGTTAGGGTTTAGGGTTTGGAGAGCGTTTTTCGCCATTTCCCGGCGAACGAAAAATCGAAATCAAAATCCGAGACCTATTCTAGACTCATCTCGACGAGAGCTACATTGTGTGTGAAAATCGGCCGAAACAGACAACATTGAAATTTTCCAACCACCGGCGGTGCTGTGGCGACGCACCGGAGACAGAAAATCGGAAAGAGAGAGAGACTTACAAGTTTTCGTCGCTTTCGGCTCATTCGGAAAGACGGTGATTTTTGAATCGAAAACGCCCCTATTTATAGAAATCCCGGAAAACACGATTCACCCAAAAAATCTCAAGTTACTGTTCACGGTTGAAAAGTCCAAGTTACTATTCACATAAAAATCTTCATTACTATTCACCGTAATATCTTTTGGTTTTCCAAAACTTCGTGTTTTGCCCTTTTTGTCGTCGTTTGAGCTACGGGTCTCCGATTGACCTCTAGTTCATTTCTATCTTCTCGTTTTTTCATTACACATCTAATGGTATAAAAATATTCTACGTTCCATGTCTAAGAAAATTATCCATCTAAATCACGCATTAAACACGTATCTGGAACGCACATAATTAAATTAAACAGTCAAAATATACACACAAAATTATTAAATTATGGGTTTAAATATTTAATTAATAAATTATGCTTCGTTTTTGGTCTGGGGTGCTACAACAATATTAATTCATTTTTTATCCTTCATAAAAAACACATATAATATCAAATAAGTTTCAACTAATTTTAATAAATTAAATATACGTATGAGGAACAATATTAATTTGTATCTTATTCTTCATAAAAAATACAAAATCAGTAAATAAGTTCCAACTAATTTTAATAAATTTAATGAGCTTATAAACTTATGTGTACGTACTTTTAATAGCATTCCTCAAAGGACAATGAATATTAATTTGTTTCTTATCCTTCATCAATTTATATTAGTTTCTTAATAGATACTTGGATTGTTCTGCTTTCCAACTTCACCAAATTATATTATTTTATTTATAAACACTTGATCCATTCCTTACCCGGAAAGATATGTGGCTATAAAAGAGGGGTTCAGTGGAACATAATTGTTGTGACGCGTCTATTTGTGTCAGGGGTCCTGGATATGTCTAAACGCAGTAATTCGAGAGGGGGGAGTACTCTATAGTTATAGTAAATTAATACATGATCTATACAAGGGGCGGTTCTAGAACTATCAATGATTGGTGAACCAGACAAGCCCCATTTTACGTTGTTGTAGAATATCAGAGTTTTTAATAAATTTTCCATTTGGGCGTCCAGCAACTAAACAAAACATGCCTTTTTATGATAATTTTTAAAGAAATAAATGCAAATAAAATAAATCATCTCAAGCATCTCTGTTTTATAAAAGAAATCGTAAAACTTTGGAACAGCGGAAGAAAATGTTTCACTTCGTTGTTGGATAACAAAAACATTGTACAACTTTGCAAAACAATACACTCCAACAGGATTGAGACCAACAAAAAGACACCTCTTTCACTTTCCATCTAGAAGGCTGTCACCTGTAGAACAAAATCATTTAAGGGGTGAGTGCATAAAGACACTCAGTGGGGTGGGACTGGTGAGCAGTTCAAGTACTTGGAGAAAACATAGATACATCACTCAATAGCACATAAATGCGGTTTTGAGCCGCCTTTGTAAAATACGGTTCTGAGCCGCCATAGAAAACATTATGCGGTTCTTAGCCACCATGGTTAATGTGGTTCTGAGCCACCGTAGAGTTAATGTGGTTCTGAGCCACCGTAGAGTTTATGTGGTTCTGAGCCACCGTACAAACATATCATTCACAACAATTTCTTTCATCTTGCAAACATTTCACATTCCCTTTTATCACGTAACAGGCACATAATGCCACGTTTACAAATTAATCGTAATTAGCTCACATCAGCTAACATCTTCACGTTATAACACTTGGTCACATAATTGAGAAAGCAAGAATTTTCCTCATAACCTTCACCACATTTCATCATTCATAAAGTATAAAACATTTCACTTTGCACTTCACGTTAAACTTTCATGTTATAATCAGTGACATACAGTAATTGCACTTAAGAGCACACATTGTTCACAACATGTAACTTATAAGAATTTACCCTCATCTCAGATAAGTGGTGTCTCTAGCAACTGCTATGGTTCAAGAAAATTACGGGATTCCTCGCTTGTGTTTTCTACAAAAATATAAGGATATAAACTTGTTTTAGCAGCTTAAAGAGACTACTCATAACTTAAATTAGAACGTGAATTAAGATATTCCTAACTAAGGTCGATAATCGGGGTCTATAGATAAGAGCTTTGAATATAAAGGAAGATGACTCGTACTACTTGGAAAAATGGGTTTTTGTGCAAGTTAAGACTTATAACAGAAAAACTAAACTTGTAAGGTTAAAATTTTATCTTGCTAAATAAATTAACTTTGCAAAAATAAATAAATCTTGCAACAAAATTAATCAATTTTGCCAAATAAATCAACCTTGCAAAATAATCTGTCTTGCAAAAAAATAAATGAATCTTGCGAAATTAATTTTTACTTGGCAAAACAAACTAATCTTGCAAAATAATTCATTCTTGAGAAATTAAATTAACTTTGTAAAATAATTCAATCGTGCAAAGTTACATTCAATTTGCAAAGTTAATTTGCAAAGCTAAAAAAAAAATCAAATTGCAGAGTATAATATAAATCCTTGCCAAGCTAAAAGAATTGAATTTGAAATGTACTTTGCAAAGCAATGCTAAACTTATAAAAATAACCCCTGCAAACATAAAAAGAAAACCCTCTTTCCATCATCCCAAATCTGCTGCGACCAGCCCCTTTCCATTGCTGCTACCACCGACTCCGGCGACCCGCGTCGCCGGCGACTCACACCCGACTGACCACCATACTTCCACCTATCTAGACGACCCACCACCACACACATAACTACACTACAATTCAGCCAAAAACAGCATGAAGGGTGTCCATCGGTCAACCATAGCACAGACTCGGCGCGTCCCGGGTGCACCCCCAACTCATCACTTTAGCGGCCTAGTGCTCGGCTAGCACCCCCGTGCTTAGGCCAGAGCCCAACGCCCCTGTGTCCCGGCGACTCTTCCCCCAGCCCAACACCCCGACCCACCTGGTGGCAGTAACAACCAAAACAGAGCAGCCCCAACAAACCTGGAACGAGAGAGAGAGAGAGATAAAAACCTTGAGAGGAGAAAGGAAGAGGAAATCTGTGTATGAGCGTAACCTCTGTTGTCTTGCTTCTCTTTTATTTTTATTACCTCCCACTCTTTTCACACTTAAAACCAGTTAAATTGATATGTGTCAACTAAGAGAAAGAAAAGAAGCTACAGGTAGCGTGGAAAGAGAGTAAATAGCATGACTCACTTTTCATTTCTTAACTTATTAATTGATATTCCTAACTAATTAATTACTTAGTTTACCTAGTTAACTAATTAATTATACATATGTACATATACATATATTTATATATGTAAATATATATCTTTACACTTTAATTAATTAAATAGGGTGTTATAACGAACGTTTGTGCACATATCGCGGAACAATTTCACTTTGTTCGATCATATGTTGTTGAACATTCTGAATATGTTCTACATCCTCTGGTCGAACATTGGGTAATTGTTTTTCTACATGTGGTCGAACACTATGAATATGTTCTGGTGCTTGTGGTTGAAACTTTGGACAATGTTTTACTACGTATGACAAAACATTTGGAATTTGTTCCATGCTATTTGTTCAAACGTCTTGTATTTGTTCCAAGTTTATGACGTTGTGTATAGTTGATAAATTTTTTTTTTGTAGATTTTTGGTTCCTTTTAATGTGTTTTTCTCTTAACAGGATAATGCGATAATTATGGACTATACCGATATTTTCACTACAAAAGATTATTTCAATTCTCGTGAAGCACTATTGAAGTTGGTACGAACTATTGCAAATGAACACAATATGGTGATTGTAGTGGCCAGGTCAGATAGTGGAGAAGGTAAGAAAAGACCTCGAATGTTTTTGTCTTGCGAATAAAGTGGGCGATATCGTGAGTACAAAAAGAATGAGAAAAGGAAAGAAAATTCTCTTGGAAAATTAGATGATCTTGTGAACGAACATGAAAATAAACTAGATGGAAAGAAAACCACTAAGAATAAACTGATTGGAACAAAAATGTATTATTGTTCATTTCGTTTGAAAGGTAAACAAATATCAATTAATGGTCCATAGTACTTGGAGGTTGTATGTGGTACACATAATCATTCGATTGCACAGTACTTGGTGGGTCATTCATATGCTGGTCGATTAACAGAGGATGACGAGAAGTTGGTGGCAGATATGTCAAAGAGTTATAGTCGATCGAAAGACATAATCTTTGTATTACAGGAGAGACACTCTGATAATAAGTCCACAATGAAGACTATTTATAATGTTTGACAGAAACATAGATTTGTTGAACATGGTGGGCGGTCGCAAATGCAATACCTTATGGGCAAACTGAAGAAGAATCAATATTTCTTCTTTGATAGGTGGTGCGATAAAACTAACACGGTGAAAATATTTTTTTCGCTCATCCAAGGAGTGTGGACTTGTTACGTGTTTTTCCATATGTCCTCATAATGGACTGCACATACAAGACAAATTAGTGTAGATTGCCATTATTGGCAATTGTTGGTATGACATCAACACACATGACATTTAATGTTGCATCTGCTTATCTGGAGTCTGAACGAGAGGATAACTATACATGGGCATTATCTATTTTAAAATCATTAATGCATCAATCTATTTTACCTAATATGATTGTCATTGATCGAGAACTTGCATTAATGAATGCAATAGAGAGTATTTTCCCCACAATAAGACATTTTTTATGTTGGTGGCATATATAGAAGAATATACTAACGAATTGCAGAAAGATGTTCCGCACAAATGAAAAATGGAATTCGTTCAAATATTCATGGAATCTAGTGATTTATGCGAATGATGAAGCTACATTTAGTGAGTTACTTAAAATATTTGAAAATGATTATTCAGACCATCCTGATGCCGTTCAGTATGTATTGAAGTAGTGGATTCAACCGTTCAAAGAAAGATTCGTATCTTGTTGGATAAATAATATAATGCACTTCGGTAATAACACATCTAATCGGTATGATACTCTTAAATAATATTCATTATTATTTTTGTTTAATTTATTTGACATTTAATTAACGGTCATTGATATTAATTTTTATTTTATTTTATTTTAGGGCCGAGAGTGCACATTCAAAATTGAAAAAACAGCCTGGTTCGAGCACAGGTAACTTTGAGACTTGTTGGACTAAAATTCATGCTCTATTTGAACTCTCGCATAATGCATTCAAACATTCATTTGAGAAGAGCACCAATGTAGTACAACATCGATATAAACCATTTGTATTCAAGTGGTTGCAAGGTATAGTCTCTATTGCGGCTCAGGATAAGATTTTAGATGAAATGAAGGGTATAAATGAGAGTAGTGTGGATCTTTTATTGTGTGGGTGTGTATTGAGAAAGACTTGTGGCTTGCCTTGTGTTCACGAGATTACCGAATTGGTACGATCAAATATTCCAATCCCTTTAGACATGATTGACAAGTTTTGGAGAAAGTTAGATATGGAGTCGTGTAAAAGACCCAATGTTAATGTAGGGGATAATATTGGAACTCGGTGGAATGAAATAATATGTGATGTTAACAACATATTTTTATTCTCTAATGAGTCGGAGAAGTTGTTGATGTTGAAGAGATTAAGGGAGATTGCAAATCCAACATCTCTAATTGCACCTGAGGTTCCCGTTCACACTCATGGTCGTTCGAAATCTGCGACAATTAAACAATCCAAATCGACCAAATGTGATCCGAGTGCATTTGAATATGTCGAGTCCATCAAAGATAGTTGCACACAAGTTGAACAAGTTTTTATTATATCCGAACCAACATCTAGCAAATGTATGTTTACTACAACGAAGTAACAAAAACAAAAGGTAATTTTTTTTAAGCATAATATAATGTGTAGGGATTTTTTTTACATTTATATGTGACATTTGAATAGGTTGTTCGTGGACGCACTGTTCGGACGACCGCAGTTGGTGGTCATATCGAATTATTACCATATCACTTTCGTGATTATATTTTAAATACTAAGGATGTATTAACAGACGACCATTGTGGTTTTCATGCAGTTGCCGATCTACTTGGCTTTGATAAAAGTTCATGGTCTCGTGTTCGAAGTGACCTTATTCATGAATTGACTCATAATATATCATTATACACGTCTGTTTTTCTTGAACATGATCGTGTTGAGAAAATAATGAAGACACTGAAGTGTTATAAGGATTACGCACCTAAAGCATATTGGATGGTTTTGCTAGAGATGGGTCACTTGATTGCATCAAGTTATAACATTGCACTTGTCTCTCTATCTCCAAATTGGTGTCTCACATATCTGTCTTTAAGAACAGAAGTCCCAAATGCTCCAAGATGTATTTGCATTGGATTAGTGCATAACAATCATTTCATAGAGGTACACAAAATACAAATTATCAAGTTTCAAAATCATGAATTCATAACTAACTACATTTATTTCTTCATAGGTTTTCTTGCGTGAGGGTCACCCATTACCTCCTGTTGCGAACATATGGTTTGGTTGTCGTTATCCATGTGCCGCTGGATGGGAGACTACTTATAGACAATAACTAGATATGTATACTAGTATTCTAGGAAATAGCCATGTCTTTAAAAATAGTGACATAGTTAATCTACATGATTGAAACATTATTTTAAACCTTGTAGAAGCATTACATTTATATTGTCAACGACATTGCATCATTTAAAAGATAAAATTCAATGAAAGATGAATCCATTGAATTAGTATGCTGCTGCTAAAAGGTTAAGAAATGTATTACCTGGAGGCCAACTCTTGGAATGGAAAAAGAAATATTATGTTGGATGCTAATAACAAAATAATCCTTTGCTACGTCTACAAATTAAATACCAGTAGGATTAAACTTATAATCTCTTACGCAAAAGGTTTGCATGTTTCCCAAAAGTAGAAGAATGCATTAACATTTGAGCATTTCTTAAAGTTTTCATAAATAGATTATACAAGTTGCAATAACTTTTCAGTTGAGAATTCTGCATGATGAGAGAGATAACAAAATTGAAAATCCCAATATTACTATCAAAGTGATCCACCATACAAAAACAAATATGAAGAATGAAAATTCACTCCCAAAATGTAGTTTCTAAAGCTGAAAAATTATATGTCCTAAAACTATCTAAATCGTCAAATTGCATCAGATGATTGTCCCTTTGATGCTTGAGTTTGAGTCACAGTGTCCTCCAACTTAAGTTCTTCTAACACAACATATGCCTTTTCCACTGTTGGCATAAAATGAGCAGGTGGTATAACATTGTAACGTTCTTCTCTCCATCTCTGTACCACCGGAGTAAGCAAAGTATGTATAGTTTGTAATATTTCTCTCAGGATAGAGGAATGCGGGTTAACTGAGCGACCAACAAAGCTAGATTGCAACTCTGGGTTTTGTACTATTGGGTATGAAATTTTGTAGTACCATTCCAGATAATCTGGTGCACACTCCCATGCAGGGTTGGCCATTCTACTACAATGAATTAAAGTCAACAAATGGTTGTCCCAAGATTCAAAAAAAACGACCAAATATACCCCAAATAACCTTATATTAGGATGTCGTGTGATCTCTTCTTACAAGCTCAGGTGCAAAAGGATTAGATGGAATCGTTTGCACATGTCTGTATTGCCTAAGTACACGATTAGGATGATACGACTCTACCGTACTCATAGATCTGATGCAACCATGGAAGAATATAACTTCAGGATGTGGGAAAGAGGATCTAACATCAACATATGGGTCCCAAATGACCTATAACACGACAAATACATGAACTTGAAATATAAAAAAATTCACAACTGATTTAATAAGTTAAAAATGAATGTATACATTATGACAACTTACATTATGAGCTCTAAGTGAATCTAGCAACTCTCTATAAGATCGTACACTCTCAATTGAACCTCTTGTAGGAGTCTGTTGTGACCACCTCCGAGCAAGTGGTTTCCCTACTATGTAGTCTGTGATATGCACGGGTCCGATTCTTGGGAAGTGTTCATAAATCCATGCCTAGATATGATAAAACATAATAATTATACAACAAATAAATTATAAAATCTTATCATTAAATAACATATACATGTATATACCTCCAACAATGTCAGATATCCAGCAATCTGCTTGACCCCTGCTCTAGAAGGTAATCGTAGTTGTCTATATAGAAAAGCTAGCATAGCTGCTCCCCATGCATACGATTGCATTGTACTAATGTCTTCAAGAAAATACAAGTATCAAGCTGAAATTTTGGTGCCAGTCTTGTCTGCAAAAATAGTGCATCCCAATACATACAATAAGTAGGCTCTCGTAGTGTGAAGTAAAATGACCTCATCGTCGAAATCCATTTTATTCATAAATTTTCCACGTAGCCACTCCAACTTCACTATGCCACCTTTAGCACCATGCAGACCCTTGTCAACTTCTTCTACTATCAATCCTAGTAATCGACTCATCATATCACATAATGTTTCTATTGTACTTAATTCTTGCACTGCCATCCTTATTACCGGTAGACCAATAAGACAATAAACATCTTCTAATGTTATTGTTATCTCTCCAAAAGACATGTGAAAAGTATTGGTCTCCGGATGCCACCTTTCCACAAATGCAGCAATTAAGTTTCTATTAGGCGATCGATATGAAGTTTTTCTCAGTAAATGGATTTGGGAATGTCTAATTAGACGTCTAAATTGTGGATGTCTTCCATTATCAACTCCCCACTCTAACATCTTTAATGTATGACGGAAACACAGAAGAACTTATCTTTCTTTCCCAAACCATATCTTTGCAGCCACATGTGTTCTAAATAACTATAAAACATATAGTTCTGTTGGGCCACCAGAAAATGGTTCACATAATATCTCGTTCTCGTTGTAATGTCCATTTGATGGTCGTTCTTGCTCATTTTGGTTCACATTTGTTTCTTCTTCATCGTCAACCATGTCATGGACTTCAACATGCTCTGTTTCTGTTTCTTGGAATTGTGCATTCATTAGAGGAACCGTATCTCGCTCCTCAACACGACATTTTCTCTCTGATGTTGTTGGTCTATGCTTCCTTGAATAAATCTTAGTGCCTTTACATAAGAAATAAATATTTTTATAAGAGAGTTATCATTATTTATATTTATATAATGCACTATGATTATAAACTTGTTAATAGAGATTGCAAAAAGAAAAATAAAATAAAAAGTGACATATTATTGATAATAATGCAACCTCTATAAACTGAAGTGTGCTAAAATAATTGAATGGTAATGAAAGTGAAGAGCAAAAGATGCTCGGAGATTTTAAAAGGTACAACCACATGTGATTCTTAGTCAAATTAAGAATAAAAAAAATTTAAAAGGTAAAACCACATGTGATTCGTAGTCAAATTAAGAATAAAAAATTTTAATTTCTTTGAGCACGTGTGTGTGTTTAATAAGTTGGTGTGCCCATTACAAGTGTGCTTTTATATGTTTTTTAATTTCTAACTTAACTTTATCTCAATTTATTGCGTAAATTTTCCCCTCTTATTAAAATCTTCTTGTCGATTCCATTTACTTGTTAGTTTATGATTGAGCAAATAAGTTAAGTTTTGGAGTTGTTAACAATTACTAGATAGTACTAGTTAAGCCCTCTTCATTGTCAAACGGAGACTTTAAGACCTCATCAATTGGTGGAACAAATGGCATGTCTTGCCTTTAGAACAACAACAGATACTCTTAATCATATTTTAATCAGTGATCTAAATTAGATAACCACCAAAATGGAACAATTATATGTCATTATGGCATCTATATTGAAATATTTGCAAGGTATTGTCGTTTTGGTTCTTTTTAATTTTGTGATTGATTTTCAGACAAATATTTCATTAATTTATTAAATCCTTGCAGTTTCTATTACAACATGTAATATAGCCAGTGATCTGAACTTCTTGAAAACTTCTAACACATTGAAAAGTTAATTTTATTAGTATCATCTCTTAATGGCAAATAATCTTCATAGATGGCTATAACTTATACTCCTGAATTTCAGAACAAGCTCCTAATATGTCAATATTCTTCCGAAATATTATTTGAGTTTGACATTCAACCAATTTCAATTTTCTTTCGAAATGTTCTTTGAGTTTGACATTCAACCAATTTCACTATTTTTGGTGATATACCATTACAATCTTGTACGAGCTTCAACCCAAGATGATGCAACAACATTCAACAAAAAAAGAATGTGGTTCTACCTAATCTTGTGTGCATTGATTTGGTCCACATCAGATAAACAAAAAAATGAACATCGCTCAAAAGTCAAACATGATAAAAACTATTCATGATCAGATACATTAGACATGTCGCCATTTTCATCTTAGCTAGAAAATTCATGCAATTGACTTAATTTCTTCTCATTGTCAAATTGGCTTATACTCCATTAGCAACATAATTATTCAATATATTGATGCAATTACCATATACAAGATCAGATAACATGTTCGTTATGTCTCAAAGAATTTGATATTTAGCCAAACAATGGAACACTTCAGATTATATTTACTATAAGTTGTTTCTTTTTCTTATTTCTCATTTAACTATAGTATCATATATTCCAAAAGACAAATTTCTGAATTTATGAATTGAAATGAACTCTTTTAGAAAACGAATGCATTAACGGTCAAATGGTATAGTTAATATTTTCTATTCCCTGCCCCATACATTTATTATCTCTCTGAAGTTCTAAATTTTCACCAATTTCAAACATACATCCTTCATCTTGTTAGACTGAAACTCAGATAGTTGAACTTCAACATATCTAATTAATTCAGGTGACTAAAGCCCCATATACTTAGATAGTTGAGCTTGAGCACATCCAATTAATTCAAATTTATACTTTATGATAGAGAAATATTTCTAAAATTCTAAATTATGTTTTGCTGAAAGGTTTTCTAAAAATATTTTGCCAAACTTAACGTTTAGCTTCATGATTCCTAGTACAACTGAGGCTTTTATTTCAATTCTATAGTCCAATCTTCATCTTCTTTTTAATGGCAATAGATGTTTTCTCCATGAATTCACATTTCCAAGTTTCAGATTGCTAACAAGAGTTCCAGTTCAATTTCATATCCCTTCCACAGTTCTTAACAACTCACCCCAATGCATATAGGAAATATGAAGAAAAACACATTTAGGAAATTTGAAGAAAAACACATAAAATCTATATAGAAAGCATTCTCTTAAACAACACATTGATCATTTATGGATGCCCAAATTGTGAAATTAGCAGTCCCCAACATCGACCCACCACAGTGCAAAAATGAAATTAACACAAACCAGAATTGAATTCAAAAGAAAACCAAATAAATATACAATGCCCACGTAATAACATATATATGAATAAACTAACCTTCAATGGCTAATGTTTGATCTCTCTCCATCTTAGAAGATAGGATCAGAATTTCACTAGACAATTAAGAAATTAGTCGGCTGATAATTGACGTTAATATTCTGTTTTCATTTAGTAGCGGGGGTTGACATTCAAGGGCGGTGTGCTGCTTACGACGTTTAGCAACAATCGGACAGTAATGGAAGTGTTTGATTGGAATTTGGATGGTTGAATGGCTATTGTTCGACAACAATGAAGCTAAAACATAACAAAACTGTGAAACCTAATAAGTCAACAAGAAGAGACTCTGTTGAAGTTGATGGTCGTGTATTTCAATTCTTTGAAACTTATTATTATTATTTTTAATTTAAGGGTTATATAGGTAATATATAGGGGGTATATTAGAAAAAAAAACATATGTAAGGGGTGTACTTAGTAATAGGGGTGTATTCAGAAATAAGGGGGTGTGAATAGCCGCGGCCGTATTTTAAATTTTAAACTTCATACACGTCCTTTTCTATTTTTTCAACAGTTACTCTCCACATAAATCTGAAAAGGAAATGATATCCTATATAATCAACTTTTCTACCTCGCCGAAATTGAATGGATTTTTCCATGGATACGAGTTTCAAATCTAATATATTCTCTCCAAATGTTAATCCAAAAAATGCAATCCAAGTCCTCTAATTGACCATTTATCTTCAAGTTCGAAAAGAAAGGTCTTCGAGAGGTACTAACCTTAACCAAGTGTCTTCGTCTTCAATGATTTGTGAAAGCATCTTTGTGAGACGGGAAGGCACATCTTTGCGATTCTGGACTAGGTGGAGGTGAAATTGGGGTTGAAGCCTGAGATAATGGGCCGGACCTCATGGTAGAGACAGTGGTTTTGCATAGTGTGGCTCTCAACTGAGTGGTGGTGATGATATTATTATTGGGTGGGATTATCAAGTGACGTGGTGAGTCTATGGCCATTGATATTTGATGTGATTTAGGGTATCAATGTATTATTGTTTATATTTGAATATAATGCATTATCTTGCATTAGTAGATAAATTGGAACAGTAAAATTATATTGAAGGCATCATGCATCAGATGTTCTTGAGAAGGCAAGAAATTTTTTTTCTTCAGATTTTGAGTTTCGACAACTTTTTCATGTTTTTAGGTGTGTTTTTTTTTGTTGTTTATGTAGTTTTGATTGCTAATGAAGTTTAAGCACACACTATATTTAATCATATGTTTTTATTATGTCATAATTTTAGTTCCTATATAAGTACATCGTCTTTCCTCTGAATTTGCTACATAGATCTTGATTCTGATTTGTGTTTGTGAATTTTATTGATTTTAAAACTTATTGTACATCTTTTTGTTAAAAATGGGGTAGCATTATTTTTGTCTTAGCAGTTGAACATTATACTCAGGGAATGGACTAAAGCTTAAAATAAAAATTCAAAGCAAAAGAGTTTGACAAAGTAATGTAAGTTTTGGTTTTTCTAGGAAAAACAAGTACATTTTATGTAAATTTTGAGACATCCACTACTTCTCTAAATTCATTTTAATTTCAGAATATTCTAAAAATTTAAATAATGGAAACTTGGTTTAAACTTCTTTGTTTTCATAATAATAGTTTAGAAAACTTCCTATCAACAATAAAATAACGACTAAATATTGTGTGAGCAAAGTTTTCATTTACATGATAAACAACACTTGAAAGAGATGGTGCAATGATTTGACATATGCTTTCATCCTATTTTTTCTTTGAATTTTTGTAAATATATTTAAGAATACTGAACACATCAAAACAAGATTTGTAAAGAATTCTTTCATATCTTTCCTAGCAAAAATTTCGGTTTCCATTGTAGCGCCCCGGACCAAAATGAAACATAATTTATTAATTAAATATTTTAACGCATGACTTAATAATTATGTGCGTCTGCTTTGACTATTTAATTAATTTCGTGCGTTTCAGATAAGTGTTTAATGCACGTTTTAGAACGATAATATTTTATTAGACGTGGAACATAGATATTTATTATATCATTAGATGCTTAATAGAAAAATGAGAAAATAGAAACGAACTAGGGGTTAATCGGAAACCCGTAGCTCGAACGACGACGAAAAGAACAAAACACGAGGTTTCGGAAATATCGGGAGATATTTACGGAGAATGGAAACAAAGATATTTTACGTGAATAGTAACTTGGAAAAGTCCACCGATGAATAGTAATAAGATATTTTTGGGTGAATAGTAACTTTTCCAACTCTATAAATAGAGGCTCCTTTCAGTTCATTTTCACCCCTTTCTTCGAACGAGCCAAAAGCGCCGAAAACACCCCTTTCTTTTTCAGCCTCCGGCGCGCCACCACCGGAGCCGCCGCCGGCGCGGTGGTGCCGCCATCGGAGTTCGCCGGAAAATTTCAAAGTTGTCGGTTTCGGCCGATTTTTGCACACAACGTAGGTTTTGACGAGTCAAGTCTAAAACCGGTCTCGGATTTCTATTCCGACTTATCGTTTGTCGGAAAATGGTGAAAAACCTTTACAAAACCCTAACCCTAGCCAACCTTTCTCTCTCCTCGGTTTTCTCTCTTTTCCTTCGTCCTTTTAACCGGAGGTGTTGTCGGAGGTTCTCATGGAGGCAAGGGTGAGTTGTTGGGGGGACGACGCCGCCATGTGTGGTGGTGTCGGAGTTGCAACGGGTTGGTTATGTTTATATGCATGCGTGTGTGTGTGTGATCTCTGTTGGGGGCGGCACAGGTGGTGCCGCCATGAGGAAAGTGATAACCGGCGTTGGTGATATGCCGGTGAGTGGAGACAATGGGTTTCCGACGACCGAAGTCGCCGACCAAGGGTTTTTGTGATTGTGAGTGTTTGTATATATATATATGTGTTTGTGTGTGTGTGAGATGGGTTTGGAGAAGAATGGGTTGGTATCGGAGAGATAGTAGTTGGGAACGAGAAGTTTGGAACGAAGTGGCCAGAACGCTGGGCGGAAATGAGGCTGCCGGGGAGAGGCTGCTGGCGCGCGGTCGTGCCGTGGGACACGGTGGTGCCCCAGCTGGCAGAAGCCACTGGAGGGTGGCGCATGGTCGTGCGCGGCCAGGCAGAACTTGCTGGAAGCTGGCGCACGGTCGTGCACGGCCAGGATGTGCCGGGAGTGGGCGCCGGGTGCGAGATGCGTGTCGGGTAACACCGTGTTTCCAATCCTTTCCCATTCATTTTCCTTTAAATCCCTTACCATCGAGTCTTAGCCGACGGGAAGTTGTCGACCGAGGGTCGAGGGCCCGGTTGAGGTCAACCCTTGATACCAATGTACTTTCAAACTTCATATACATTGTTGAGCTCGTATCAACTCCGAATGAGCTCATTCCTTATCCAATCTTTAGATCCTTCGACTCGTCGCGTATACGTTTATCGCTTTAATTATAATTAATAAAGATCTAAGATTTACCGTAACCTGTGTAGGCGATTTGTTGGATTAAGATTGAGATACTTGTTGGATTGAGCTTGTGTTATACAAATCAAATCAATAAATTTAATAAAAAATAAATAGATTTTATAAATAAAAATCATACAAAAAATTAAAATTTCAAATCTAGATAATATACTCAAGTTTGAATCATTTCAAAAAACACACAAATTCATTTAAATCGAATTTAAAGATCTCAAAATTTTATTTTAAACCATAGCATTGTTGAAATTTCCAGATATGGTATTAATTTTTTTTAAAATCATACTTGAAATATTAATTTTTTTAAAATTTAAAATAACTAATTTTTAATGCATTTGATATAATGAATATATAAATATTGTTGGAAAATTGGTTGTTGGAAGTGGTGGGTGGCACCACTTTGACCATGTTGCAACACTGTGTGCGTTTTTTGCGCTTTTTTTTTGAACGGGCGTTAACTTACATTAAAAAACCTGTCTTTGGGCAGTAAATTCTCATCAATTTCAGGTGTAACCCCTATGTGGAAGACCTATATATAGGGGTCATCATGTGTCAAGACCACACTTACTCAACCGCACATAGAATGCATTTTAAATATAACACAATCTAAAAACCTGTTATATATATATATATTTTACAACATAACATTATCTCATACCTAAAGCTACTCTGTTCACATTCATATAAAAGAAGTTTCAACAAGTCAGCAATTCACGAATAATTTTCATGTTAACCCATTAGTACCCATTATATTATATAATACAAAACATGTCCAACGAGACTTAATATCTAAAAGCAAAAGTAGCATAAACTACACTCATGCCCAACAGGTCGTCATCTATTTACATGAGTGCTCAAAATCATACAGGAGCTCCACAGCTTGCCTGGTACATCCATAACGTTACTGTAGCACCCCGGACCAAAAACGAAATATAATTGATTAATTAAATATTAAACCCTTAATTGAATTATTATGTGCGTTAATCTTGACTGTTTAATTTAATTACGTGCGTTTCAGATAATTGATAAATGCATGTTTTAGATGGAAATATTTTTTTAGTCACGAAACATAGATTATAATTATACCATAAGATGCGTAATGGAAAAACGAGAAGATAGAAATGAATTAGAGGTCAATCGGAGCCTCGCAGCTCAAATGGCGAAGAAAAGGGCAAAATTCGAAGATTTGGAAAAACGAAAGATATTTCCGGTGAATAGTAACCCAAGATTTTTTCACCATGAACAGTAACCAAGATTTTTTGGATGTATAGTGTTTTTCGAAAATCTATATATAAAAGAGTTTTCGATTCAAAAATCACCATTTTTTCCGAACGAGGCAAAATCGACGAAAACACGTCTCTCTTTCCTCCCTCCTCTCGCTCTTTACTATTTTCTGACCACCGGCGCCGCCGCCGTCGGTGGCCGGAAAAATTCAACTTTATCGGTTTCAGCCAACTTTTGCACAGAACGTAGGTCTCGTCGAGATGAGTCTAGGATAGGTTTGAGATTTCAATTCCGATGTCTCGTTCGCCGGGAAACGGCAAAAACATCGCTGGAAAACCCCAACCCTTGTTTTCTACCCTTTCTCTCTCCTCGATTCTCTCTCTCTCTCTCTCTCCTCCTTCACCGGAGTGGTGGCTGACCTTCCCGGGATGTCGAGCTATCAGTTGGGGGTGGTGGTACCGCCGTGGGCGGCGCCGCCGGGGCCGGACATGGTGGTGGAAAGTGGTTGTGTGTGTGTAGGCTGGTGTGTGTGTTTTTACGTGATAGTGTGTGTTTTTTGGCTGTTGATTGCCGTTGATGGGAGGCTGCCGACCGGAGTTGAGTGTTGGGACGGCGCCTTGTTGCGCCACCGTGTCAGGTGGTGTCGCCGGCGATGGGAGGTCGCCTGCCATGGCCGGAATTTGGGGGGTGAGTAAACGGTTGAGGGGCTGGTCTGGGCACACGGCGCCGGGAGACGCTGGGCGTGCTGGGCACACGACACCGGTAGACGCCGGGCACTGTGCGCGTGCTAGGAGACGGGAAGCGCGTGCGCGAGGCAGTGTGACAGGTGCACGCGCGGCGCCGTGTTTGAGATACGAAATGCATTTTTTTTCCATCGTACGTTATCGTCGAGTCATCGGCAATAAGATGTCATCGACCGGGAGTCGGGGGTCTCGGTCAAAGTCAACCCTTTGACCAAAATTACCAAAATGCCCCTCAATCTTACAACGCTCCGTTTGAGCTCGTTTCAACTCCGATTGAGCTCATTCTTTTTCCGTTGCAACCCTAATCGTTCCTTCTTCCTCACCTTTTGACTAAAATTACCAAAATACCCCTCCATGTTAAAATGCTCTGTTTGAGCTCATTTCAACTCCGATTAAGCTCATTCTTTTTCTGTTGCAACCCTAATCGTTCCCTCTTCCTCACCTTTTGACCAAAATTACCAAAATGCCCCTCCATCTTAAAATGCTCCGTTTGAGCTCGTTTCAACTTCGATTGAGCTCATTCCTTTTCCATTGCGACCCAAATCTTATCCTCTTTCATCCCAGCCTATTAAACTTAACATCCACTCTCGTTTCTTCAACCTCAATCTTTAGATCTTCCGATCCGTCTCATCTTTATCGATCGTATCTTCTCCGAAATCTCTTATAGCTTTAATTATACATATTAAGGATCTAAGAAACACTGTAACTTATGTAGGCTACCTGTTGGATTGAGCTTTGAGATACTCGATATTTGATACTCGCTACTCACGTGGTAACCACTGAACAAGGTAGGGTTAACTTCTAAACTCTTATAATTATACGCTACGGTATTTAACATACTACGGTGATAAATGAACGCATGCTTATGAACTTGATATTAAATGAATTGTTGAACCTTATGTGCTATGATTATATACTATGATTAATGTGTCCATGCATGGTTACCGTTTTTGTACGGGTAAGTCGGGTAATACCCACACCTAAGATTTGTAGGGGTAAGTTGGGTAATACCCGCACCTGAGTTTTTGTGAAAGGACGAAAGTCTAGATTTATATGAAGAGACAAAGGTCCAATTCATGTTGAATGGATGAAGGTTTACTTTCATATTACGGGGGAACTAGAGACCCTTAAATATGTTAGGAAGTACCCACACCTGGGGGTCAATGGGGATTGCCTGCCCTCGCTGCAGATATGAGCTTTATGGGACTACATGTCTATAAATGATCCGAATTATGTGCTATGCATTCTATATGATGTGTCTATTTGCCAAACTTGTATATGTTTGATTTGTTATACCTACCTAATAAACTGTTAAAAACATGGAAAGTATCCCCACGAGTGTATTCAATGCACTCACCCCTATTCTGTACTCACACTATAGGAGACGACTCATGTTATAGGAGATGACGAGCATGTTGAGCTTTAGAGAGAAAGATGGTGTCCTATTTGTTTTTTTTTATATTTTGTCTTTTATAACATAACGATTATAAAATTCTCGTTTTGTAAGTATAACTTCGTTAATCCTATGGATGATGTATCCTGATGTTTTTCCGCTGTAATGTTTTATTTCGGCTAGATGTCGAGGTTTTGTTTATGTAAAAATCGTATGTTTTCTGTTACCAAAGGTTTCTATTTTATATCATGCACGTCTTTTCCCCTTCTTTCTTCATGCCCGCAAAGAAAACTCTGATAAATTTTAAGAGTGAAAACGGGGCGTGACAGATGGTATCAAAGCTTAGTTCTACCCTTTGTAGGGCTCTGCTCAAACTTGTTTTTCTTTTCAAAACGTATTTTAAACATGAAAATCTTTCCAAAAAGAAATAGATAAGCACCATCCACTCTCTATACGTGTCTCTCCCTAATCATGAGTGTTTATCTATTATGTGTTTTCTCGTTTATCTGATATAAACCGTTTAGGATGGATGAGGTGTTAAGGATATAATTTCACGATAAAAAGATCTTGTAAAAACCTCTTGGTGTCACTATAATCGACACACTGCTCTGAGTCACCACCACAAAGCCGCTGACTGCAGCAGCGTGAGCTAGTGTGTGAGTATGGCCGTTCACAGAAGTTGATGTGTTATAGAGAGTTGAGACTATCATGGACCCTTGTTTACAACAGGGTATGCTAATGGGTGTTTTTATTAATTCGTGATTATGATACGTAAAGTCGCTGTTAATACTTGAGGTCTATGGAGACTATGTGAGGATGTCTGTGATACGTAAGGTTGCATTTGATGCTTGAGATCTATGACGATCATGTGTGGAAGTTTATGATATATTCCTTGATGTACTCTTCTGGTTGTATATGTAAATGGGATATAGATATTATCCCAAAGATGGATAAGCACCTCTCCCTATATGCTACTTTCCCGGATCATGGAACTTAATAAAAAGAATGTTTATCTGTACCATGTCACTTGTTGTTTGTTAAATTGTTGTTACTTATATTGTTGGGTTACGTGGGATAAAGTATAAGGGTTAGTTTTCATTTGTCGCTTTTAGAATGATATACTGCGAGGTTGACCACATAAGAGACCAACCGTCAATGGAGAATCCTGTCTAAAAATGATGTGGACACCGTGAGGGGAGACTTGGAGTCCGTACTAAGGGGCTTGACTCGACATTACGAGACCGCACAAGTTGTGCCGCCACCGTCGTTAAGGAACGATGTGAACCGAATCATTGAGTGGTTCAGACGTTTCAATCCACCAATCTTCAACGGAAAAGGAAAACCGACCGAGGCTGAAGAATGACTAAGGTCGTTGGATCGAATTGTTGGACATCTAACATGCACAAAGGAGCAAAGATCTCCTATGTCGTGTTTCAACTCACTGAAGAGACCAGCTATTGGTGGGAGGCATACCAAAGGACTGTCACCGGAACATAAGAAGGTCATGTCCTGGGGAATTTTCAAGGAGGTGGTTAGACAGAAATTCATACCTCAGTTGTACCTTGACCGAAAAGAAACAGATTTTCTATATATTCGTCAAGAAACTGCCTCCGTAGAAGAGTACGAAAGGAAATTCCATCGGTTGAGTAGGTATACGCCTCATCTGGTGGACATCGATACTAAAAAGGCCAAATGTTTCGAAAAAGGCCTTCGCCTAGAGATCAGTTCCATCTTAGCTGGTTAAAGGACCATGACGTATGCTGAAGTCGTTGAAAGAGCCCAGGAAGTTACTTTTCATCTACACTCGGTTATCGCACCACGTGAGAAGATCGTAGGGATGTTCGAAAAATGAAATGGATTGGTCCGGGTCAGAGCCTTAGTCGGAACAAACACCCAAGAACCAATAGTGCTCCGTTCTTCCCAACCCTTAAGTCGGGTAACACGTGTGCCAAGTGTGGAAAGACCCATATAGGACCATGCCTTCTAGGGACTAAGGTTTGCTTTAGGTGCAAAGAACCAGGACATATTGTAGCCAACTGTCAGAAGATCAGAAACATAACCACGACGAAGAAGCCAAGATTACAAATAAACAAGACTCGGAACTGTTACAGGTGTAGAGAACTTGGACATATCGCGTTTCATTATCGAAGGTTCGGGAACCCAGCAGCTGTAACACGAAGGCCAAGGCCAGGAGCAGGCCAGACTCGACCATTCACCCTCCCTCGCTCAGAGACTGTCGAGAGATAGATTACGGAGGATGAACTTTTAATATTATATATGTAGATAGATATGTAGTGGCTCATACCTTGTAGTAGTGTACGTAATCCTTTTGTATAATCTACGAGCTGCCCATCTTTTGCTTATATATATATACTATACCAGATCGTCTTTTGCTATTCAATGGAATCCACGTTTACTTCTCTCCTCGCGATTCATGTTTATTTTTTCTTCACCTATAGTATGGTTATAACACCAGATCCATTGAAGCGTGAGAACGATAAGTAGTCGCTGAAACCTTAGAGGTTAGTATCCCATTGGAAAGGATGAGATTCTGTCTTCTAATCAGAAATCGGAAAAAGGAGAAGTTAGGAATGCACCTTGGATGATCCTTAGCTTGTGGTGTTAATCTTGGAAAAAGGAAGAAGAAATTTTACATATTGGATGAAGGCTGTAGGTTCGGGCATTGACTTTGCTCATTACTCAACAAGATATGATGAAGTAAATGAGAAACCAATAGTCCCTAACTAATCGATTGTTATATGTAACCATCCCATTTGTTTTTCTCAGATACCACCAGAGAATCTAAGAATCGTCTTTTTCATTCGTACCTCGAATGTTTCATCATAGTGTTTGTCAATGACACTTTGGTTTACTCGTGCGGTAAGACATCCCGAATAGTATCTCAGGAACGCATTGGAAATTCTGCAAAAGGAGTTACGCATGCAGCTAATTCCTCCTGTTGGATGCGACAACTTTTTCCCCGTCTCTTCAATTCTCTTTCTCTCTCTATCTATCTCTTTTCTTTGTCTTTATCGAAAACATACTTACTTTTTTGACCGAGGAATACGACTCTCCAGCGCCAACTGCTTCTCACTATACTCCACAAGTAAAATGGTGAAAACGAGAAGTAAATGAGATGTATATTACAGTTGAAGAGGAAGCAATGGATGTTGTGATTGAGGAAGGTCTCTAAAAGTCGAACCAGAGAATGCAAAACAGACACATAACAATAATGTTTGTGTTGATATGGATAGTTAGGATGATCCAGCGGTGTCTGATGAGGTTTATGGAATGGGTGAATCTTCGTTTCATGTATCGTCTGATGGTTCCTCTTCCTCGGGTGACGATGAATGTGAAAACGAGGATGTAAAGCAAACGAGTAGCAAAATGAGTGTGAGGAAAGAAAGTGATCGAAAACAGATGATATGATGATTATCATTAATGACAAGGAGATGATTTCTAGTGGAAGAGTAAAAGTGAAACTGAAGTCAATAAGGGTTGTCGTAATAAAATGAATATGGGTTGGAAAAATGAGAAGCAAAAGTGCGATTCGGTTAGGAAGGTTCGAGAAAGAATTGGAGAAGCTCAGGACTGACAAAAGTTCTAAACATTAAGCTTAGCCAAATAATCGAAGCCTACAAGTTCCTTGATGAGAAATGGAAAGAACGAAACGACACGGGAATAAGAGGATGAGATTCTGGCAAAGTAGCCAATCATGTCGTTTCTAAGTACACATCTAATTTCGAGGATGAAATTCTTTTAAGGAGTAAGAGATGTAGCGCCCCGGACCAAAAAATGAAATATAATTGATTAATTAAATATTAAACCTTTAATTGAATTATTATGTGCGTTAATCTTGACTGTTTAATTTAATTACATGCGTTTCAGATAATTGATAAATGCATGTTTTAGATGGAAATATTGTTTTAGTTGCGGAACATAGATTATAATTATACCATAAGATGCGTAATGGAAAAACGAGAAGATAGAAATGAAGTAGAGGTCAATCGGAGCCTCGTAGCTCAAATGACGAAGAAAAGGGCACAATTCAAAGATTCGGAAAAAGGAAAGATATTTCTGGTGAATAGTAACCCAAGATTTTTTCACCATGAACAGTAACTAAGATATTTTGGATGAATAGTGTGTTTCAAAAATCTATATATAGGGTCGTTTTCGATTCAAAAATCACCATTTTTTCCGAATGAGGCCAAATCGACGAAAACACATAAGTCTCTCTTTCCTCCCTTCTCTATCTCTCTTTACTGTTTTCTGACCACCGACGCCGTCGCCGTCGCCGCCGGTGGCCGTAAAAATTCATCTTTATCGATTTCAACCGATTTTCGCACAGAATGTAGGTCTCGTCGAGACGAGTCTAGGATAGGTTAGGGATTTCAATTCCGATGTCTCATTCACCGGGAAACGGTAAAAACGTCGCCGGAAAACCCTAACCCTTATTTTTCTACCCTTTCTCTCTCCTCGGTTCTCTCTCTCTCTCTCCTCCTTCGCCCGAGTGGTGGCTGACCTTCCCAGGATGTCGGGCTATCAGTTGGGGGTGGTGGCGCCACCGTGGGTGGCGGCACCGGGGCCGGAAGTGGTGGTGGAAAGTGGTTGTGTGTGTGTAGGCTGGTATGTGTGTGTTTTTACGTGATAGTGTATGTGTTTTTGGGCTGTTGGTTGCCGACGATGGGAGGTCGCCGGTCGGAGTTGAGTGTTGTGGTGGTGCCTCGTTGCGCCGCCGTGTCAGGTGGTGTCGCCGGGGATGGGAGGTCGCCGGCCATAGCCGGAATTTAGGGGGGGAGAAAACGGTTAAGAGGCTAGTCTGGGCACACGGCGCCGGGAGACGCCAGGCGCTGTGCGCGCTCGATGCCGTGTGATGGGTGCGCGCACGGCGCCGTGTTTGCGATATGAAACACATTTTTTTTCCATCGTACGTTATCGTCGAGTCATCGGCGATGAGATGTCGTCGATCGGGAGTCGGGAGTCCCGGTCAAAGTCAACCCTTTGACCAAAATTACCAAAACGCCCCTCAATCTTAAAACACTACATTTGAGCTCGTTTCAACTCTGATTAAGCTCATTCTTTTTCCATTGCAACCCTCATTGTTCCCTCTTCCTCACCTTTTGACCAAAATTACCAAAATACCCCTCCATTTTAAAACGCTCCGTTTGAGCTCGTTTCAACTCCGATTGAGCTCATTCTTTTTCCGTTGCAACCCTAATCGTTCCCTCTTCCTCACCTTTTGACCAAAATTATCAAAATACCCCTCCATCTTAAAATGCTCCGTTTGAGCTCATTTCAACTTCAATTGAGCTCATTCTTTTTCCGTTGCGACCTAAATCTTACCCTCTTTCATCCCAGCCTATTAAACTAAACATCCACTCTCGTTTCTTCAACCTCAATCTTAAGATCTTCCGCAAAGAAAACTCTAAAAATTTTTTAAAATGAAAACGGGGCGTGACAGTTACACATCATTATGGTTACTTACAAAGCATAAATTACGTGAGATAAATCTCAGTAAGCAGAAATTATGCATGATAGTATAGTTCTTTACAACTCTTTCCCATGGATCCACCTCTCGTATCACTTATTTCATTTCTAATTTCCCACTCAAACACTCAACTAATTCATTTCTAAAAAAATTTGTGCACACAGTACTAATTCATGCATACAACACCAACTTTGCGCACACAACGCCAATTTTGTGCACACAGCACCAACCTTGTGCACACAACACCAATTTCGTGCACACAACACTAACCTTGTGCACACAACACCAATTTCATACACATAGTACCAACCTCGTGCACACAACACCAATTTCATGCACATAGCACCAACCTTGTGCACATAGCACCCATTTCGTATACATAGTACCAACCTCATACACACAACACCAATTTCATACACAGCACCATGTGGCGAATACAAATATGATCCAAAAATTCAGTTTCATCCCCTTGTTGTCAAAATACATCATTTGATAGGACTCACAACTTCATTCCACTATAACCATTCAACTATCAAATTCATTTTATAACAATCATAGAACTCGCAGGTTCATTTATTTTACGATAGCCACTGAACAATAAATCAAATCTCGTAAAATACATAGTATACATGTACATCAATTAACACAAATAATTCACAAAATACTATTTTATGTTTTGTAGTTATAATAAATTTCTACTTACTTGAAATTCAAAAGATTTTAGTTGTATAAGCTTCAAAATTTTCACATTTCCTTTTTACGTTTCCTTTGGCCACAAAGATGATTGAAACAACTTTCAATAAGTACGCGGGGCAGCAGCGCAACAACGACAGCAGGACAGCAACGGTAGTAGGGCAGCAAGGGTGACGGAGAGAAGGTGGGGCAAAGAGAGAAAGAGAGTGAGAAAAATCGAGAGAGAGCTTGCGAGAGAGAGAGAGAGAAAGATGGAAGAAGCTGCGTACTGATTCTGCCCTTCTTTCTTTCCTTTTTTTTTCCCAGCTTGCAAACCAAGTGGAGAGTCATCACCTGTGTGTCTTCTTTTGGTAAGGAGAGAAAGAGAATCTTATGTCTTGTAAGTTGAGATCTCCCCAACTCTATCCCAATACTGCGTATATATCTTCCAAGAAAAGAGATTGTAAATGTCTAGCATATCCTATTTTAAGCTAAGCCCATGGGCTTTACTAATCTTAATAGATTAAATTGTTCTTTCATATAGATTGGGCTTTATAGAAAGAAAAAATTGGCCTAAGATACATACATCTTAGAATATAGATGTTGACCCCTTGAAAAAATTAAATCCTTATTGAATACTAGTCATGAATTAAATTGGAGTGTTATATCATGTATCATTTTTCATAACATATCGAAATCGAAAATCCCTGGTTTGTTTTCCATCTTTGCATTAGCTCAATTCGCACTAGAAGTTTATTGGAGCTCTTGAGTTTGTGGTGCTACTACTCTAGAGATGAAGTCGTTTTATCTTTGGAAGATGATACACACATTCCAGTGAGTACTACCCTAGGTGTATCTCGTCTTAAGGAGAGAGGGCCTTCCTTGACTCGACTTACTATTTCTTGTTGCTTGTTTCTATTTCTATTCGACTTGCCCATTGTAGTGTACTATTTTCTAATAATCTTAAGATGAGATAACAATGTCAAACAACGACGGAAACTAGATTCCTCCTACTGAGGTTCCCCAACTGTCACTACCACATTTCTAATATAGCTAGATATATAATAGATTTTCATATAAAAAGACCTGTAAGTGAGCGTGTGCATTTTTTTTTTCATAATAATATAAATAACTTTTCTTGCACATGAAAACCCAGTAAAATTATAATACATTTCATAGCGTGTACCATAAAGTCATGCCACACTCACTTCTATGTTTTACATATCTATATACATCAAAGAATCAAACAGAAGAAGTCCAAGTATTTTCTCAAAATATTGTTTAAAGCAAAATAAGCCCATAGCATAGCCCAACAAGTCGTCATCCATGTACACCATCTCCGAACCCGTAGGAACTCAATAATACGGTCAGTAAGTCCATGAGCTTATACATCAGCAGGTTTACCTACAATGCATGAACTATATGAGCTAATAAGCTCAGTAAACAGAAATCATGCATGCTCTGTTATACAAATGGCTGTAGGGACTTTAAGAATATCGTGAATGCATGGCTTTGATATCTTTTACTATGTTGGGCCCTTGACCCATCTACAGTACATCGGAAAGGAGCTAACTCAATAATCTCTGTACTTTGCTTTGCTTTGCTTTAAAGTCATGTTTATGGCCCAATATCTTCGAACCATAACCATGGCTCGCATGCCATAGGCACACTTTTACTATGAAAGCCGTTACCGGCCTTGATGTACTAGTAGTGGTCAACTTTGCTTTAACTTTGTTCTTTGTATGATATGATGTGCACACAGACTCAACATGTCTTCTGTGCATACACCTATCTATGCTCATGAATGATATGTACAAAATTCAATGCCAACGCATCATCTTTAATCACACATAAAAAGTAATCACCAATATCAAGAAACGCAAATTCACTATTATCATATAATACAAGTAAACACATAAAATACTATGTTCATGCATTGTAGTTGCAAATGAATTTCTACTTACCTCTACTCATTGTCACCCTTTAAATCATTTACATTGTCCCTTGAGATCTTAATGGCTAATGATCTTAGGAAAAGCCGGAGCTTCCATTCATAAATTGTCATGCAAATTTAGATACTCCATCTTTTTTTTTTCGTTTCCTACAAAAATATATATATAAACTTGTTTTAGCAGAACGTGAATTAAGATATTCCTAAATAAGATCGATGATCAGGATCTATGGATAAAAGCTTTTGAGTGTGAAAGAAGATAACTCGCACTATCTGGAAAACGAGCTTTGGTGCTAACGAAGACTCATAAAGGGAAAAGAAATTGAATTTGCAAGAACTGACTTAATTTGCAGAGGGAAACTTTAATTTGCAAGAAGAAATTTTAATCTTGATTAAATGAATCAACTTTACAAAATAAATAAATCTTGCAATAAAATTAATCAATTTTGCCAAGTAAATCAACCTTGCAAAAATAAATGAATCTTGAGAAATTAGATTAACTAAGCGCAATAAACTAATCTCGCAAAGCAACTTATTCTTGCGAAATTAAATCAATTTTGTTAAATATCTCAATCTAGCAAAGTTACAGTTAATCTGTAAAGTAGAAATTCAATTTGCAAGGTTGAGACTTAGTTTGCAAAGTAAAAGCTCAATTTGCAAAAAAGAAGTTGTATTCTGCCAAGTAAATTGATTTTGCAAGAATTAACTAACTTTGCAAAAAATGACATGATTAACCTGCAAAATAGAAATAAAATTTAATCTTGCAAGGTTGACATTAAACTTGCAGAGTAAAATAAATCTTTGCTAAGCTATAAATTAAATTTGAAATGCACTTTGCAAAGATATGCAAACTTAAATAAATAAATTCTTGCAAACATAAAAAAAAAAACCCTTTTTCCATCACCCCAAAACTGCTGTGACCAGCCCTTTTCCGTGGTTGCTACCACCGACTCCGGCGACCCGCGTCGCCGGCAACTCACCCCCGACAGACCACCATACTACCATATACCAAGACAACCTGCCCAAACACACACAGCAACTCTACCACTCCAGCAGAAACAGCACAAAGGGTGGCCACTGACCAGCCCCAGAACAGACTAAAAGCACAGAAAAACAGGCTGATTTGTAAAATTTGTAGTAAATCGTATAATACTCGTAAACTTGCATGGTAAATTTCTACATGTCCTTAAAAGCTTGTACTATAAGCTGGTAAAATATCGTATACGCAGGTGAATTTTACAACTCAGTAGAAGATTCCAATCAGACCCGAAAACAAGTCACGTTTGGTCAGAAAATCGCATTTTCTTAGAAAATTCATAGTAAATCGAATTTAACTCCAAATCTTCTGAAATTTTACCCACATAATCTTGACTCGATGAACTTGATATTAGTAAAAGGGTTTAGTCTAATTCAACTCCTAAAAGTCTAGAAAAACTCTCGAACAGCAGAGAAACACACAAAACAGCAGCAGAATTATACCCAGCAATAGCAGAAAAAATGCACAGCAGCAGCATACTTAGCAGGAACACGGCAGTAGCGTAGCAACGTAGCAGCAGCCGCAGCTACAGCAGGGCAGGGGAAAAGAAAGAGAGAGAAGTGTCGAGAGAGAGAAAGAGAGAGAGAGAGAGAAAGAATCCGAGAGGGAGAGGGAGAGAGAACTGGAACGAAACTCTGTGTGTGTGCGTGAGTATTGTGCTGCTTTTCTTTTTATTTATTACCCTCCCCTCCCCTTTTCACACACAAACTAAATAACATAAAAGGTGTCATGTGCATGGAAACAAAAGAAGCAGGTGGTGGCGTGATATAATGAGCAGGAAAGATGAATAAGCACAACATTTCTTTTGTTTTCTTAATTAAATAAATTAATATTTCTAACTAATTAATTATACATATGTACATATACATGTACTTATATATATATATATACCTTAATTAATTAGGGTGTTATACTTGCCATGTAGTTTTAATTAGTTAATTAGTCTATTTCTTATGCTTAATTAATTACTTAGGCTTTAATTAATTAAGTCTTAGCTTAATTAAGATTATCACTTAATTAAATAAATTCTTAGCTTAATTAATTAATTAGCAACAATTAATCTTAATTAATTAATTCTTAAGCTTAATTAGTTAATTCTAATACATAGTTAAATAATTAGCAATATATATATATAACATTACACATGAGCTAATTAATTTGGGGTGTTACACCAACTGGCGATGGAAACTGAGTTCCTCCTACTGTCACCACCAATGCAGCAATTACGACTACTATTATTGCATCATCCTCCTATGCTGCTACTGCAACCTTGAGTGCAGCAATTCGTCCTGTTGTTTTACCTATTGCCGAGAAGCCCGAGAGGTTTACGGGGTAAGAACTTCAAGAGATGGCAACATGAGATGTTGTTCTACCTGACCACCATCGGCGTGGTGATGTACCTGAAGCAAGATCCCTCAATCATTGCTGAAGGTGATACTAACATGGAAGCGCGTACTGCGCTTGATGTATGGTTGCATAGTGACTTCCTATGTAAGAATTACATCCTGAATTGGATGAGCGACTCATTGTAGAGCGTGTACACGGGTTGCAAGATGGCCAAAGAGCTATGAGATGGTCTTGAAAAGAAATACAAGACCGAGGATGCTGGTGTGAAGAAATTCATGGTGGCTCAGTTCTTGGAGTTTCAAATGGTGGACTCACATCCTGTGATGGACCAAGTACAAGACTTCCAATTAGTTGTGCACGAGGTTCAAGCTGAGGGCATGAACTTGCCTGAACCTTTTACTATTGCTTGTGTGATCGAGAAGCTGCCACCTAGTTGGAGGGACTTCAAGAATTACTTGAAGCACAAACGAAAGGGAGATGACCCTCGAGGACTTGATTGTCAAGCTCCAAATTGAGGAGGACAATAGGAAGACTGATCCTAAGCTACATATTCCAATGGACGCTAAGGCCAACCTGTTGGAGGACAACAAAAGAAAACACCCTAACCCGAATCAAAATGAGAAAGGTAAGAAGCCAATGAAGAGATTCAATGGCAATTGTTACAATTGTGGTAAGCCTAACCACATGGCTAAAGATTGTAGGTTGCCTAAGAAAAATAAAGACAAGCAAGCAAATTTAGCCGAGCACAAGAAAGACTTGGATGACAATGATCTTTGTGTTGTGGTGTTTGAAGCCAATATGGTGGATAACCCAAGAGAATGGTTCGTGGATACGGGAGTCACTTGCCATGTTTGCTCGAATATGGAGGTCTTTTTCTCCTATAAAGTCGTAAGTGGAAGAAAACTCCACATGGGCAACCAAGCTTCATCCGAGGTGGTTGGATTAGGAAATGTGGTTCTAAAGCTCACTTCGGGCAAATAGCTCACGTTGAAGAATGTGTTGTATGTCCCGAACATCCGCAAGAACCTAGTGAATGGTTCATTGCTTGTAAACCATGGCTTCAAGCTCATCTTAGAGGGGGAAAAGTTCATTCTTATGAAGCATGGTGTGTTTTTGGGTAGAGTTTATTTGGCCAATGACCTATTTAAAATCAATGTAATGGCTAAGCGCCAAGTTGTACCCAAAATGGTTAATGAAAATCCAACATCTTCTTTTTATTTTGTTGAGTGTTGTGATTTATGGCATAATAGATTAGGACATGTAAATCTAAATGCTATAAAAAGGTTAGTAACCTTGGACTTGCTAAAAGTCGATGAAATTAACACACACAAAAAATGTGAAGTGTGTGTTGAAGCCAAAATGGCTAAGCTACCTTTTCATAATATTGAAAGAAGCACAAAACCTCTAGAATTAATTCACACCGATGTGTGTGATTTGAACTTTGTGCAAACTAGATATAGGAAAAAGTATTTTATTACTTTTATAGATGATTGCACAAAGTATTTCTATGTCTACCTCTTGAAAAGTAAAGACGAAGTTATAGAAGCTTTCAAGAATTACAAGAATGAGATAGATGATCAATTAAATAGCAAGATCAAAGCTATAAGAAGTGATATAGGTGGAGAGTACGTGGCACCGTTTGAGGAGTTATGTTCACTAAGTGGCATAATTCATCAAACGATGGCTCTCTACTTACCTCATTAGCTCGGGATTACCACAAAACATGTGGGGGGAGCAGTTTTAACGACGAATTACATACTTAGCAAGATTTCTTTGAAAGAAAAGGATGAAACCCCCTACGAAATGTGGAAAAGACGTAAACCATCATATAAATACCTCAAAGTGTGGGGGTGGTGTTTGGCTAAAGTGGAGGTACCACCTAAGCAAATAAAAATCGGTCCTAAGACGATTGATTGTATATTTATGGGTTATGCACTAAATAGTAGTGTTTATGGTTTCCTAATCCATAAGTCGGAAATACCTAACATGATGGAGGGAATGGTGATAGAATCAAGGAATGCTATATTCTTTGAAAATGTGTATTCTTGTAAAGAGAGGATAGAATCGAGCTCCAATAAAAGAGTGTTAGATCAAGCAACAAGTAGTTCTAGTCCTTTAGAAGAGGAACCTAGACATAGCAAAAGAGCAAAAATTGCTAAGAACTTTGGTCTCGATTTCATCACTATATGTTGGATGATTAACCGAGGTTGATCAAGAAAGCTCTATCGAGCCTTGATGATCCACTTTGGAATGAAGCAATCAATAGTGAGATCGATTCCATCATGTAAAAAAACACGTGGGAGTTAATTGACCTTCCTCCCGGTTGTAAGCCCTTAGGATGCAAATGGATTCTAAAAAGGAAATATAAGGCTAATGGAAGCATAGACAAGTATAAAACTCGTCTAGTAGCCAAAGGCTTTAGACAAAGAGAAGGAGATGACTTCTTTGACATGTATTTGCCTGTGATGAGAATTACGTCGATACGTGTGCTTCTAGTGATTGTTGTTTTGCACAATCTTAAAGTTCACCAAATGGATGTGAAAACGACATTCCTAAATGGTGAGCTAGAAGAAGAGATCTATATGGATCAACCCAAAGGATTCATAGTACCTAGATAAGAAAAGAAGGTATGTAAACTTGTTTGGTCCTTATATGGACTTATGCAAACGCCGAAGCAATGGCATGTTAAATTTGACAATACTATATTTTCAAATGGCTTCAAGATCAACAAGTGTGACAAATGTGTCTACATCAAGGACACAACCGAGACTTATGTCGTCGTGTGTCTTTACCTAGATGACATGTTAATCATTGGTTGCAACCATGAAGTCATAGTTGAAACGAAGCGTATGTTGAAATGAAACTTCGACATGAAAGATATGGGTGTGGCTGACGTGATTCTTGGAATCAAAATTCTAAGAACATCTGATGGATAGCACTAACGCAATCTCACTACGTTGAGAAAGTGCTAAAGAAATTCAATGTTTATGACGATTCAATCACCAAAACACCTTTAGAGTCAACGTACATTTGAGTAAAAATCGAGGTGAGCCTGTGGTTCAAGTTGAATACGTAATGGTTATATGACTAATGTACATAATGAATTGTACGAGGCCCGAACTTGCATGCTCGGTAAACAAGTTGAGTAGATTCACGAGTAATCTAAGTAACGAGCATTGGAAAGCTCTCGTGAGAGTCTTGAGATACTTAAAGTATACTCTCGACTATGGTTTGCATTACTTGAGATACCCCATCGTGCTTGAAGGGTATAGTGATGCAAATTGGATTTTGGACACGAAGAACTCCTTTTCCACGAGTGGATACATTTTCCATATAGGTGGTGGAGTCATGAAAATCCACAAAACAAATGTGCATAACACGTTCCACCATGGAATCCGAGTTTATAGCCTTAGATAAGGCAGGAAAGAAGCTAAGTGGCTTCGTAATTTTCTCGAGGATATTCCATGTTGGAGTAAGCCGGTTCCTACCGTGATGGTACATTATGATTGCTAAGCTACCATAGATAGGACAATGAATAACATGTACAACGGTAAGTTGAGACATATATGTCATCGACATAATACCGTGAGATAATTGATCTCGACCGGTGTGATGTCGATTGACTACATAAAGTTTAAAGATAATTTGGCCAATCTTTTGATGAAAGAGTTTATTACTTTTTTCGTCCATTAAGTAAGGGGTCTGGTAATTTAGGGCAAAAATATTTCAGGCTGGTAATTTAAAACTTTTTGTTTTCAATTTTAGCAATTACTGCCCAATTTCAGCTTGAATTGTTTATTTGGACTGAAATTGCACGTTTTTTGCACGTGACACCCCTAATCGAGCTCAATTTGCTGAGGTGGCCCATTATTTAGCGAGGTGGATTTTTAGACTTATTTTGTGGACTGTCATGTGTATTATTAAGTGGCCCCAACTGTGACATGTCACAGAAATTGTGTATTAGCATTTGTGTATTAATTCTCCTCCTCCATTTATAATAAAAAAAATGAGGCTCAATCCACCACATCACAATTAAAAAATGGGACAAATCCAAAAGGGGGAAAATTGGAACCTAAATAAAAAATTCCCCTCAAAATCTTCTTTGAGGAAGAGATTCTCCAGCTTCAAATCCCGGTGCGAAACGTCGTGGCTATGGCAGAAATTACTCGATCTACTCTATCAGCCCTTCCTTCTTCACTTGCTCCTTGTTCATCACTTTAATGACGATGCTTTCGGAGGTTTTTAGGTTTCTCGTGTGGTATACCTTCACGAAGGTGTCTTTGCCCAGGATCATCTCCATTTCGTACTTTCTGAAGATGACCGCATTTTTGGTGGCGCCGCCTAACAGTTGGTGGTTCTCTAGAGGAGACTGTTGATCATCTATGGATACCAAGTATCATAAATTACAGTGGAGAATATGAAGAGAAGCAATCGATTTCAGATTTAGATTCAGATTCAGAGTGTTTGGAAGTTATAACAATGTCGAGTGAATTAGAATCATACTCGTACTTGGACTCGGACCCGGACTTAGACTCGGACTCGGACTCGGACTCAAACTCATCATACTCAGACTCAGATTCAGTGAGTTCAGAAGCCATTGAAATCCCTCTGCGATTCCCCCAATTTCCTGAACCTATCATTGTAGAAATCCTATCAAGACTCCCAGTGAAATCCCTCTTGAAATTCAAGTTTGTTTCAAAATCATGGCATTCCTTAATCTCCAGCAAGTACTTCATCAAAACCCACCTCGAAAACTCAGTAAAGAACCCAATTCTTTCCCGTTACAGATGCATCTGAACCATAAAGAAATCCTATTGGAAGCTGGAACATCATTCTCTTTTGTCAGGGTTGAGAAGGAAATTAGGGTTCGTGAATTTGGGGGTGAAGTGATTTGGGGATGAAGCCTTTTGATTTACAAAGTCCCTTTTTTTTAATTTGTGTGAGTGATGTGTCACAGTTGGGGCCTATTTAATAATACACATGGCAGTCCACAAATTAAATTTGAAAATTCACCTCGCTAAATAACGCACTATCTCAACAAATTGAGCCCGTTTAGGGGTGTCACGTGCAAAAAACATGCAATTTCAGCCCAAATAAGCAATTAAGGCTGAAATTGGGCAGTAATTGCTAAGATTGAAAATAGAAAGTCCTAAATTACCAGCCCGAAATATTTTTGTCCTAAATTGTCAGACCTCTTACTTAATGGGCAAAAAAAGGTAATAAACTCTTTGATGAAAGGATTAAATCGAGATCAAATAAATAAGTTGCTAGAGGGAATGAGATTAAAATCCACGATTTGAAAACTTTCTAAGTGGATACCCAACCATGTGGATTGGAGATCCCAAGAACATGGTTCAATGGGAAAACTAAACTAAGAAAGTTAGTTGAGAACATTTGAAAAATATAAAATCCTTTTCTAAAAAGTAAATCAAGTATTAAGCCTACCAACGTGGTGAGGTTAAGTCTTATGAGTTTTAATGATTCCAAAACACCTCAAGGAGGTTGAGTATGAAAGGATACTCGTATGGATATCACCTATGTAAGTGAAAAGTGGTGGCCGCTTCTAATGAACACTTATGAACTAAAGACGTGTCCATGGTCGAAAAGGACAAAAACATGAGAACAAAGGTGTTTGAGGCTTTGTTGTGCAAGTGTTGTTGACTTGGTATACACAAAGATGGAGTAGTTCAAGACATTACGTCCACTGAGCTGTCAGTGCACTCGACGACGTGAGCTATGGAAGGTTCAAGGCCAAAAGCCACCTTTCCTTATACAACAAGGTCTCTTGAGGATTGAGCTTCGAGTCTGCATTCATATATTAATTTCCACTCATGTGGGGGATTGTTGGAAAATTGGTTGTTAGAAGTGGTGGGTGACACCAATTTGACCAATTGTTTATTGGCTAAGAGTTAATCCGTTCAAGGATTGGATGCCAAAAGATTAATCTACATTTGGAGTAGATAATCGAGACATTTTGAATCACTCAAAACCAATTTTTGGTGAATGAAAAATTAAGCATCAAAGTTGGCCACTTGAAATAGGAATGAAAAGGTCTTGAATGTGGGAGGAGTGCTTAAATATCCCACATAGGACAATAGACCTTGAAAATGCAAGTATAAGATATGCCATAAGAAGAGGCTTAGTAATTAGTATACTATTGGAGTAGTATGCTTGTGCAACACACATGCACGCGCAGTGCTCGGCTCAGCATGACCCGACCCAGACCCGACCTCGGCCATGGGCATTGGTCATTGGGAATTGGACGTTGCGGTGTCGTTAACAGCATTAGGTTGTTTTGGGCAAAACCGTTAACGGTGTTGGGTTATTGCGTGCCCATACCAGAATGCAGCGGGAACATAATGAAATTGCTTAACAGCACTTACTGCAAGAACAAAATGTTGTTGCTGAACAACGGGTGTTGTTGCTCGCCCAAAATGGTGTTGCTGAACAGCAGGTGCTGTTCACGTCTAGAATATAGCACCGGGTGCAGTAACGTGTCCAGAATACTCATTTCTCAAGTACTAGAAGTTCGTTGGAGCTCTCGAGTTTGTGGTGTTACTACTCTAGAGATGAAGTCGTTTTATCTTTGGCAGATGATATGAACATTCTAGTGAGCACTACCTGTTGGAACCGATGGATCACCGGCCCTATACAATCGAAATCGGGATCCAAAAGGATATGCACACCAGAAATAAATCATACCTTTTGTAGACGAACAAATTGAAGATTAGACCTCTCGATCTTCCACTGTATTCCTAGCCCTTTCCTTGGACATCGTGTGGGCGACGATCTTCCAAGGACTCAGCAATCTCGTCTCTCTTCTCCTTTCACGATTCTGTACTTTTGTACGCGTGAGATTGAGAGTGTGTGTTGAGGGAGGCACTGATTTTAGGGTATATATAGGCTACAACAGGGACCTACAGGAGGAATTAGGGTTGGGCCTCCTAATGGGCTTAGGCGTCCTGTGTTCGGCCCAAACACCCAGCTTAAGTCCATCAATTATAACTCGGTCCACTAAGGAGTTATAATTGAACTACCGCCCTAATCCCATATTACAATATGGGCTCCTTCTTATTATGTGTACGTTTATTTCCACGTGTTTAAGATATCGAATGTCCGTAAATTAAATAAGTTACTGAAAACTTAATTAATTTACATCTAATTCCAAGAGTAGTACCACTCATCTTTATTATCATGTCGGACTAAATCCACCTGCAGGGTTTACATGATAATCCTTATGAGCTCCTCAAGTGGACATCATCATCCTGAATAATTAGGACACAGATTCCTTCTATAATCAACAACACACAATATAAATAGTATTATTTCCTAATTCACCGAGCTTATTGATTTATGAATAAATCTCACCCATTGGCAAATTAAAGAAATAAACACTGAGTACACGTGCCCGTTATTATATAGGGATTAAGAAGACGCACATCCATAATAACAGAGGTCTTGTTCTTTTATATAGTCTGTACAAATTGAACAACCTCAAATGGTCCTGCTCAATACATACAAAATATACTAGTGTAACTTTATAGTCAAGACAGACTAATACCAAATTACACTACAACCGTTCCAATGGTTTGTCCATATCCATCTTGGTTGTGAGCTACTATTTATAATCATAAGGAACTGATAGCATGATCTTCTGTGTGGCACCACACACCATGTTATCTACAATATAGATTAATCTGGACAATTGCATTAACATATATAGCAAATATAAAATGCAAACATTTGACCAAAATGATTCTCATATCAAAAAGATGTTCATACAAAAGCTAGGCTTATAGTATACATCCTAACACTACCCTGGACGTATCTCGTCTTAAGGAGAGAGTGTCTTCCTCGACTTACTGTTTATTGTTGCTTGTTTGTGTTTTTGTTCGACTTGTCCATTGTAGTGTACTATTTTCTAACAAATATAATGTTTGCCACAGAGTTTTAGGAAATATATTGATTATACATAAATAATAAACTATCCAAAATGATTATTATTTACTTAAAATATAAAATACAATTCTCAAACTTAAAATATAAATAATATAAAATATAAAATGCATTCGGAAAGAGTCAAACCTTACGAATTGAAGCTTATTTTATTTTTGTAAAAGGATTTATAGGAAAGAAATACATCATTCTCTAATTTGAATTGATAAAGTATCCGAGTTTTATGTTTAAAAATATATTATTTTTGTATTAAATTAAAATAAATATACTGAGTTTTGACGTTATTTTTCAAGATCAAATGTTTTTTTAAGGAAGATCAAATGTTTGTTATATATTTTATTATATTCAATTTGAACCGTATTAAATGAAATCAATGTAATTCAAATTAATTTGTAACTTTTAATGTGTGATATATTACATGATGTGACAATAAACGTGTAGCATCCAGGATAAAAACAAAGCATAATTGATTAATTAAGTAATTAAACCCTTAATCAATTTATTTTTATTACGTGCGTTAACCTTTGATTGTTTATATTTAATTATATGCGTTTCAGAAATATGATAAACGCATGTTTTTAATGGAAGTATAATTTAGTCGAGAAACATAGATTATTATATTACCATAAGATGTGTATTTGAAAAACGAGAAGATAGAAATGAATTTTAGGTCAATCAGAGACTCATAGCTCGAATGACAAAGAAAACGGTGAATACGACGAATACGAAGGATCAGAAAACAAAAGATATTTTCGGCGAATAGTAAATCCAAGATATTTCGATGAATAGTAAACTAGATATTTCAGTGAATAGTAACCCATGATTTTTACGATGAATAGTAATTTCAGAAGTCTGTATATATGGGTGTTTTCGAGCCGAAAAATAACCATTTTCCGAACGAGGCAAAAATCGGGAAAAAATCGTAAGTCTCTCTCTCCTCCCTCCTCTCTCTCTCTCCTCTTTTCTGAGTCTCCCTCGCACCGCTGCGGCGGCGGCGCGGTCTCAGAAAATCTTTTTTCTCGGTTTCAGCTGATTTTCACACAAAATGTAGGTCTCATTGAGACGAGTCTAGAACAGGTCTCGGATTTCCATTCCAATGTCTACTTCACCGGAAAACGGCAAAAACGTCGTTGAAAAACCCTAACCCTTGTTTTTTCACCCTTTCTCTCCTCTGTTTTCTCTCTCTCTCTCTTTCTCTCTCCTCCTTCGTCGGAGTGGTGGCTGACCTTCACGGGATGTTGGGCTGTCAGTTGGGGGTGGTGGCGTCGCCGTGGGCGGTGGTGCCGGAGCTGAAAGTGGGTTGGAAAGGTGGTGGTTACATGGTGTGTGTGTGAGTGTATGCATGTGTGTGTGTGTGTTTGTTGGGCTATTTGGGAGGTTACTGTTCACGACTGGAGCAGGTGGTGGCTGGAACGGGTGGTGGCTGGCATCGGTGGGTCAGGTGGGAGCGGCGCCGCCGCAGCTGAAGGCTGCTGGAATGTTGCAGGTGGGCTGCTGCTGCTGGATGCACGTCGGGAGGGTGCTGGGCGCGCTAGGCGCATAGCGCCGGGAGACGCCGGGTAACTAGGCGCACAGCGCCGGGTGACGGGCAGCGCGCGCGCGCAATAGCGCTGGGTGACGGGTGTGTGCGCGGTGCCGGGTCCGCGGTGTGAGTCGTGTTTGTTCCGTCATATGATTTCATCGAGTCGTCGGTGATGAGAAGTCGTCGACCGGGAGTCGGGGGTCCCGGTCAAAGTAAACCTTTTTACCAAAATTACCAAAACGCCTCTCAATCGTAAAATGCTCTGTTTGAGCTTGTTTCAACTCCGATTAAGCTTATTCTTTTTCCATTGAAATCCTGATCTTTTCCTCTTCCTTATTAGATTATTGGATTTACCTTTCCCACTCGTTTCTTCATCCTCGATCTTTAGATCTTCCGTTCCGTCTCGTTTTTATCGATCATTTATTCTTCGAGAAAGTCTATATCTTTATTTATACGTAATTAACGTATTAAGGATCTAAGAAACGTGGTTACTTGTGTAAGCTATCAGTCGGATTGTATGTTTTGATATTTGATACTTGTTACTCAATAACTCACGTGGTAACCACCGAACAAGGTGGGGGTAACTTCTAATCCCTAATAATTATATGTTTCTGTATTTAACATACTATGATGATAAATGAATGCATGCTTATGAACTTGATATTAAATGAATTGTTGAATCTTATGTGTTGTGATTATATGCTATGATTAATGTGTTCATGCATGGTTTATGATGATATTGTGAAAGGACGAAAGTCCACATTCATGTGAAGAAACAAAGGTCTACTTTCACATTACGGGTTAACTGGGGCCATATTCATGTGGAGAGACAAATGGTCTACTTTCACATTATAGGGTAACTGGGGTCTGTACTGTTATGGGTTGTGTGTCCTGGGCTGTGTGTCCATTAATGAGTCATGGGTTGTGTGTCCATTAATAAGTCATGGGTTGTGTCAATTAATGAACCGAATTACGTGCTATGCATTATATGTGTTGTGTCTAATTGCCGATCTTATATAGGTGTTATTGCTCTATTTTATGGTTGAATTAATTTGTCTGTTATCGGTTTAATAATTGTTCAAACAATGAAAGTATCCCCACGAGTGTATTCCACCTACTCACCCCTATTCTGTAATTAATGTTACAGGAGATGACGAGTATGTAGAGCAATAGAGAGAGAGGGTGCCATATCTGGATATTTCTCTTTTGTCTTTTATTTCATAACAATGAAACAATGTTTTTAATTACTTCTCGTTTTGTAAAAATAATTTCGTACTTTCTATGGATGATGGATCCTGATGTTTTTCCACTGCAATGTTTTATTTCGGCTAGACGCTAAGGATTTGTATTTGTATATGTAAAATCATATGTTTTTATTTTCCAAAGGTTTCTATTTTATATCATGTACGTCTTTTCCCCCTCTTTCTTCACACCCACAAGTAAAACTTTGATATATTTAAAGTGTGAAAACGGGGCCTGACAGATGGTATAAGAGCAACATTCTATCATTTTCGAACCTGCTCAAACTTGTTTTATAAAGAGAAAATGAGAAAAACGTGTTTTAAACGTGAAAATCTTTTCGAAAAGAAATGGATAAGCAACATCCTCTCTCTATACGTGTCTCTTCCTAATCACAGAACTTAATAAAAATAGTGTTTATCTGCTTTGTGCTTTCTCATTTATCTGATATAAACCGTTTAGGTTTGAAGGGATGTTAAGGATATAGTTTCACGATAAAAAAATCTTTTAAAAACCTCTTGATGTCACTGCAATTGACACACTGCTCTGAGCTACCGCCATAAAGCCGCTGACTGCAGCAGCGTGAGCTCGTGTGCGAGAATGGCCATTCACAGGAGTTGATGTCGTGTTACAGAGAGTTGAGCCTACCATGGACCCTTGTTTACAACAGGGTGACCTAATGGGTGTGTCTTTCTTAATTCGTGGTTATGATATGTAAAGTCGCTGTTAATACTTGAGGTCTATGGAGACCATGTGAGGATATCTGTGATATATTCCATGATGTATTGCTTATGAGGTACGTTTCTAGTTGGTTTATGCAAGTTGAGCATACGTTATCATACATGACAATATTATGCTAACATGATAAATGAATGACAGATAAACCTAATAAGGTTATAATTGATTTATGGAATAATGTTAATCGGTGCCATGCTATCTGTTAATTATTTATCTGTTGTTATATATATTGATGGGTTACATGGGGTAGATGATAAGTATTAGATTGCGTATGTTGTCTTTAGAATTATGTCTAGAGGACGACCCCGAAGAGAACAGCTACCAACGGCTAATCAGCCGAAATGGGATGAAAATGCAAACATGGGAGATCTGGTATCTGTACTGAGAGGATTGGCGCAACATTTTGAGGTTACTCGAGCCCCACCACCACCAGCAAGATCCAATATGAATACGATATATGAACAGTTTCGACGTTTCAATCCACTGAAGTTTAATGGAAGAGGTAAACCAGTTGATGCAGAAGAGTGGGTACGGTCACTTGATCGATTGTTTGGACATCTGACTTGTACCAAGGAGCAGAAGATTTTATGCACGATCTTTCAGCTTACTGAGGAGGCAAGTTACTGGTGGGACTCGTACAAGAGGACCCTATTGCCAAATCAGAGGGAAGAGATGACATGGGAAAACTTCAAGGAAGTGATCACACATCATTTTATACCTCAATCCTATCGCGATATAAAGGAAACAAAGTTTTTACGTCTTCGTCAAGGAATCATGACGATAGGAGAATATGAACAGAGGTTTAATCAATTGAGCAGATACGCAACTCACTTAGCTGACACTGATGTCAAAAAGGCCCGATGTTTTGAGAAGGGTCTCCGTCCAAAAATTGGGTCGATTCTGGCAGGATAGGGAACAATGACCTATGCCAACGTCATAGAGAGAGCCCAAGTGATCTCATCTCGTCTGCACTTGGACGTTTTACCACCCAAGGAGGTTGATGAGATAACTAGAAAAAGGAAGTGGACCAGTCCGAGTCAGAGCTTTAGTCCAAACAAGTTTTCTAGGACTATTAATACTCCACTTTTCCCCACTCCCAAGTCGGGAAATCTATGTGCCAGATGTGGAAGGAATCATGTGGGACCGTATCCGCAAGGAATTCGAAAATGCTACAGATGTGGAGAACCAGGACACATTGCATTAAACTGTCAGAAGATTGGAAATTCAATAGCTGCAACACCAAGGCCAAGGCCGGGGGAATTTGAAAATGCTACAGATGTGGAGAACCGGGACACATTGCATTAAACTGTCAGAAGTTTGGAAACTCAGAGGCTGCCGAGAGATAGATTACGGACGATGAACTGTTAGTATTATATATGTAGATAGATATGTAGTAGCTCTTACCTTATAGTAGTGTACATAAATCCTTTTGTATAATGTATGAGCTACCCATCTTTTACTTATATATATAGGATACTAGTTTATCTTTTGCTAATCGATGGAATCTACGTTAACTTCTCTCCTCGCATTTTGTGTTTATTTTCTTCATCTATAGTATTGTTATAACACCAGATCTGTTGAAGCATGAGAACGATAAGTAGTCGTTGAAACCCTAGAAGTTAGTATTCCATCAGGAAAGACAGTAAAGACGAAACACCTTAGTCGTAATCTAAGGATCGCCTTTGAGAATAGAATTCTTTTAGCTGATCTTCACGCGCTAGAGATGAAGAATTTCGATATGATCCTAGGTGTTGGGTCCCAAGCGGTGTCCGAGGTTCAGAGGGAGGGGTGAATGAACCTCGGTCTATTTTTAAAACCTTTTCAAAACAAACTGTTCTGCAAGCTACGAGAACTTGCAGCACCAGTCAGTTACTGCTTACAGCACTAGACGGCTGTGCTGCTTGCTGTAACTTAGAGTTTTAGGCGCAGCGGAAAGATAAACTCTTTTAAAGCACAAGGCTGGCTGGTTTAATATGATCGTTTCCAAGATGTTTTATGTATATGATAGATAGAGATATGCAAGATAAAGCGTAAAAGAGAATGCAATAAAACATCTTATCCTTTATAGTGGTTCGAAGGTGGTGTAAGCCCTCTACATCGACTCTACTGCTTCCTCGAGCAGGAACTTTGTTAAGCAAGATTGAATTACAGGACTCTTCCTCACAACCTATCAACTTTACAAAGTAAATGCCAACTAGAGTCCAGAGATCACACAGCACTGCAAACTCTAAAGGCCCGCCAACTAGAATCCAGAGATCACACAGCACTGCAAATTCTAAAGGCTAACCCACACAGGGTTCCACACTCCCACACAGGGAAGCTGCCTAGCACCTAGACAACTATACAAACAGCAAGGATCTCTTCTATCAACTGTTTGACGCCTAAACAACCTACGCACACAGCTTTAAGGTTAAAAGAAAAAGAAAAGGCTCCAACTGGTGCGGAGCAGTCTTGTTCGCTGAAAGCTCATCTGTTGTTGTTGACTGCTCCTAGAAGGTTGAGTGGCTTGGACAAGTGGAAGCTAAACGCTTTGGATGATTTCTGAATTTCCACTCGACTTGTCCAACACTCAGCTCAGTCAGCCACACCTTCTATTTATAGATCTTGGAATTTCTATCTGTTGAGAAGTATCCGTTGAAGAGAGATACTTCTTGCTTTTTCAAAAATAAGCTTTTATCTCCAAGATCTCCTCTGAGGTCACATTAAATGCATCTGGGCTATATGACCAATGGCATGGTTTGCAATTAATGTGACTTGACTCTTCTGGAGCTTTTATCGTGGTGATTGCGGCTCGCAGCTTTCTGCAGCGCGTCAGTCCACGTGGCATCTTCACATTGGCTTAGTGTCTGCAACTTCAGTCTTCTCTCGAATGGCTCTTTTCTTTGTACTGCATTCATCCTTCCTCAGATCGTAGGATACTTCTTCAGTTGGTTGCTTGTCAAGGGTGCTGTATCCTAGGTCTGCTTGTAGCTATTAATGCATTACAATGTTGTTGTAACATAGACCTTCTTGCAGTGTCTTCATACAATACTGTTGTAACCTTACTTGCAGTACTCCTGTATCTTTTCTTGCAGCGAAGCTGCATGCCATTCCTTCTTTCTTTATTGCGATGATGTAACTACTTTCTTGCAGTCTTGTTGTATATGAATACTTGCAGCAGCTTCTTGCAGACTTTAGCTTCCTCAGTAACTTCTGTTGCTGTAACCTGGATAGGTTCTTGTGAGCTTGCAGCAGCAGCAACATCAACCTCCTTATGAGGTACTCTAGCTGATCAGCAGTTACCTCAGCTTCTCTTCGATCATCCTCAACTTCTACTCGAACATCCTCTGAGGATACTGTCTCAACAGTTCACCCCTTCAGAGGTCTTCTTATCCTCAGAAAGTGTTGTCAGAACAACATCCTCTTCTGAGGTCTTCAGCAAGGACTCCGTCTCCTCGGCCAGTCCTGTATCCTCGACAATCTTCTACCGTAAGCACGCATTCTTGTAGTTCTTGTCAAGTTCTTGCAGCAGCAGCTAGCTTTCTGAATTCTCCTTTCAGAACAACTTCCTGCTCAGCAACCTGCTCCTGTAACCTAGGCCAGCTTACACCATAGCAACCTAGTTTACTGTCTGCAGCTACCTGACTCCGGTTCCTTCTCAACCTGCTGCAAGCTTCTTCCAGTATCCTGACTCTTCTTCAACTCAGGATACTTTTACTAGCTTGCTGCTCCTTCAGCATGCTAGCCCTTAGAAGTGTTCTTACTTCTTCTAAGGTTGGTTTTCCCTGTATCTTGGGAAACCAATACATGATCTTTCCTTGATCATGTGGTGTGGAAACTAGGCATCAATACCTTACGCAAACTGTTCTTTTCTTCTTGAGTTAGTGTTTTGTCTTATCAAGATAACCACTGAAATATCCCAACACTAGGGATGGATTGGCTTAAGCTAAATCATGCAGTGATCAAGTGCTATGCAAGAGAGATCGTTCTTCAGTTTCACATTTTATGGAAGCTTTCGAATGTGCATCGACTATCGAGAGCTGAATAAGCGAACAAGTATTCTTTGCCACGGATTTAAAGATTTGTTTGATCAGCCGAGAGGTGCAAAGGTGTTCTTAAAGATCGACTTCAGGTTTGGATACCATCAGGTGAAGATTAAGGATGTTGGTAGACTAAGACAACCTTCAAGACGAGGTATAGCCACTACGAGTACGTAGTGATGCCTTTTGGACTCAGCAAAGCACCGACTGTTTTTATGGATCTGATGAATCACGTTTTCTATCCGTATCTTGATCGTTTCATCATAGTGTTCGTCAATGACACTCTGGTCTACTCATATGACAAGACACGCCACGAAACAACACGGGAATAAAAGGATGAGATTCTGGCAAAGTAACCAATTTTGCCGTTTCTAAGTACACGTTTAATTTCGAGGATGAAATTCTTTTAAGGGGTAAGGGATGTAGCGCCCAGGATAAAAACAAAGCATTATTGATCAATTAAATAATTAAACCCTTAATCAATTTATTTTTATTACTTGCGTTAACCTTTGATTGTTTAAATTTAATTATATATGTTTCAGAAATATGATAAATGCATGTTTTAAATGGAAGTATAATTTAGTTGAGAAACATAGATTATTATATTACCATAAGATGCGTATTTGAAAAATGAGAAGATAGAAATGAATTTGAGGTCAATCAGAGACTTGTAGCTCAAATGATGAAGAAAACGGTGAATATGAGGAATACGACGTATACGAAGGATCAAAAAATGAAAGATATTTTCGGTGAATAGTAAATCCGAGATATTTCGATAAATAGTAAACTAAATATTTTAGTGAATAGTAACCCAAGATTTTTACTATGAATAGTAATTTCGGAAGTCTATATATATGGGTGTTTTCGAGCCGAAAAATCACCATTTTCCGAACGAGGTAAAAATCGGGAAAAAATCGTAAGTCTCTCCCTCCTCCCTCCTCTCTCTTTCTCCTCTTATCTGAGTCTCCGGCATGCCACCGCCGCCGCACCGCCACCGGCGCTGCCGCCGATATCGAAATTTTTTTTTTCTCGGTTTCAGTCAATTTTCGCACAGAACGTAGGTCTTGTCGAGATGAGTCTAGAACAGGTCTCGGATTTCCATTCCGATGTCTACTTCACCGAAAAACGGCAAAAATGTCGCTGGAAAACCTTAACCCTTGTCTTTCCACCCTTTCTCTCTCCTCTGTTTTCTCTCTCTTTCTCTCTCTCTCTCCTTCTTCACCGGAGTGGTGGCTGACCTTCACGGGATGTTGGGCTGTTAGTTGGGGGTGGTGGCACCTGTCACGTCCCGTTTTCTTTTCATAAAATATCAGAGTTCTTTCATTTTGGGTGTGAAGAAAGAAAGGGGAAGAAGGTGTACATGATATAAAATAGAAGAAAAGGGAGAGGATAAGAAGTGGTACACTTAAAACATCGGATACAACCGATGAAAAGAGTTTGAAAACCTTACGCAGTGGAAGTAAACTTTACATGATAAAAATCCTTCGGCACAAAGCCGGGAGAGATCATAGCAGCGGAAAAACATCAGGATCCTTTACATAGAAAAAGAACAGTTTAAGATTTTACAAAACGTGGAACATCGTTTCACATAGCTTTAAAAGATAAAATCAGAAACAGACACAGCTGATAAGACACCCCTCTCTCTACGCATCGTGATTCTCTTCATCACCTGTAGTGTGAGTACAGAATAGGGGGTGAGTGCGTTTGAATACACTCGTGGGGATACTTTCCTTGTTCAAACAATTATTATGCAATTGCACACAAATCAATCGTATATATGTTCGGTAAATAAACACATCACATATAAGGCGCAACATGTAATCATTTCCTTAACGGACAACCCAGCCCATCCCCAACTATCGGTGTATTTACGAACCACTCTGTCCTTCTCTATCGGTGTATTTACGGACCACCCTGTCCATTCCTAGCGGTGTATTTACGGACCACCCAGTCCATTCCTAGCGGTGTATTTACGGACCATCCTGTCCACCTCTAACATGACTTAGGACATCCGTCCTTATTTATCGTATCCATAATGTATGCATGTACTTAGTAATCATAGCATGTATTCACAGCACGTAGAGTTCAACAGTTCATATATCAAATAGGGAAAATAGTAAACAGATATAGTTTAGAAGTTACCCCCACCTTGTTCGGTGGTTACCACGTGAGTAGCGAGTACCAAAGATCTCGTGTCTCAATGTTCAATCCAACAAGTAGCCTACATGAGTTATGACGTTTCTTAGATCCTTAATAAAATATAATTAAAGTTGTAAAAGACTCCGGTGGAGAACGATCGTTAAATACGCGACGGATCGAGAGCTCTAAAGATTGGAGTTGAAAAAACGAGCTCGAATGGACCATTTTAAGTCTAGGGATATTTTGGTAATTTTGGTCAAAGGGTTGACTTTGATCGGGCCCACAACCCTAGTCAATGATGTCTCGTCAGTGATGACTCGAAAAAGACGAATGATGGAAAAAACAGGGTTCGAATCTAAAACACGGCGTCGTGTGCGCCGGGTGGAAAAACCCGGCGGTCTCGGCAGCTGCCGAGTTTTCTCGGTAGCTCGGGTTCCCAGCTCGGCAGGCTGCCGAGTTTTCTCGACAGCGGGGCATCCCCTCTCGGCAGCTGCCGAGTTTTCTCGGTAGCGGGTGTGCATTCCTCGGCGCCTACCGAGTTTTCTCGGCAGCCCGGCACCCGGCGCTCCCGGCGTCGGGCCTGCTCGACCGGCCAATTCCTGGAGCCACCAGCTGCGGCGACGCCGCCCTAGGCCACCGCTACCACGTCCACCGGCGAGCTTGCACCGCCGACTACCACCTCCGGCCATCCCTCGCCGAATTCCGATGGTGAATAGTACCTGAAAATTCGCCGCAAAACCCTTCGATACTCAAGTATTCAAAACCAAACCCCACCCCACAAACTCCGGCCGGCGACTTCCAGTCACCGGCGACCACTCCCAAACCCTCCGCTGGCGACCCCCCGTCGCCGGCAACCTTTCTCGGCCAGCCCAACACCCTTATACATACATATACACCCATGCGTATACACACACACATGTTTAAACACACACACACATCCAACAGTTTGGTCAGCGGCCACCTGCCGCTGGCCACCACCCCCTGCCCTCGCCGGCGATCTCCCGTCGTCGGCCCACCGTTCCCACACGACGACACCACCCGGCCCCGTCCACAACAGCAACCTCACACGCACACACACTCAAACCCCATGCAAACCCTAACCCTTCCAGCCCATTTCCAGCTCATGGCCGGCGACTTTCTAGTCACCGGCCACCACCTCCAACCCATCACACACACTCCCAGCCACTGTCCAGCAAGTTTTCCAGCGAGAGGAGGAAAGGGAGCTGATGTGGAGAGAGATGAGGGAGGGAGGAGAGAGAATGATTTGGCCAGATCTTTGACCGGCGATTGTCAGAGGAGGAGAGATCCGTTCAGAAATCCGAGCCCGGTTTCGTGACAGGCTCGACGAGAGCTTCAACTTAGAGCTTGAGTTTACCAAAAATGGAGAAGAATCGAGGTGAAGAGGAAGAGAGAGAAAAACGGTTCGGAGGCGGTTTTCCGTTGTTTTCCGATGAATGAGAAATCGGAATTGAATTCCGAGACCTATCTTAGATTCGTCTCGTCGAGACAAACGTCGTGTGTGAAAATTAGCCAAAACCGACAATGTTGGAATTTTCCGGCCACCGACTGTGGCGGCGCCGGCGATGGCGCGCCGGAAATAGAAAAACGGGAAGAGAGAGAGAGGAGAGAGACACTTACGGGTTTTCGTCGCTTTCGGCTCGTTCGGAAAAACGGTGATTTTCGAATCAAAACCACCCCTATTTATAGATTTTCCAAAATCACTATTCATCCAAAATATCCCGTCACTATTCATTAGTTGAAAAGTCTCCATTACTATTCACCGGAAAAATCTTCGTTTCTACTCACCATAAATATCTTCCGGTTTCCCGAAACTTCGTGTTTTGCCCTTCTCGTCGCCGTTTGAGCTATGGGTCTCCGATTGACCCCTAGTTCGTTTCTATCTTCTCGTCTTTCCAACACGCATCTAATGATATAGAATTATTCTATGTTCCATGTCTAAGAAAAATATTGATCCAAAACACACATTAAACACGTATCTGAAACGCACGTAATTAATTAGACAGTCAAAATATATGCATATAATTATCAAGTCATGTGTTAAATATTTAATTAATAAATTATGCATCATTTTTTATTTGGGGTGCTACAGCGCTGCCGTGGGCTGGAAAGGTGGTGGTTGCATGGTGTGTGTGTGAGTGTATGCATGTGTGTGTGTGTTGTTGTTGGTCTGTTTGGGAGGTTACTGTTCACGGTCGGAGCTGGTGGTGGCCGGAATAGGTGGTGGCCGGCACTGGTGGTGCCGGTGGGTCAGGTGGGGGTGGCGCCAGGCTGCGCCGCCGCAGCTGGAGGTTGCTGGAAGGTTGCAGGTGGGCTGCTGCTGCTGGTCGCGCGCCGGGAGGGTGCTGGGCATGCGGCGCCAGGAGATGGCGGGTAACTGGGCGCACGACGCCGAGTGACGGGCAGCGCGCACGCGCGAGAGCACCGGGTGACGGGTGTACGCGCGGCGCCGGGTCCGCCGTGTGAGTTGCATTTTTTCCATCGTATGATTTCATCTAGTCATCGGCGACGAGAAGTCGTCAACCGAGAGTCGGGGGTCCCGGTCAAAGTCAACCTTTATACAAAAATTACCAAAACATCCCTCAATCTTAAAACGCTCCGTTTGAGCTCGTTTCAACTCCGATTAAGCTCATTCTTTTTCCGTTGAAATCCTAATCTTTTCCTCTTCCTTATCAGATTATTAGATTTACCTTTCCCACTCATTTATTCATCCTCAATCTTTAGATCTTTCGTTCCATCTTGTTTTTACCGATCGTTTCTTCTCCGAGAAAGTCTACATCTTTATTTATACGTAATTAACGTATTAAGGATCTAAGAAATGTCATTACTTGTGTAGGCTATCAGTCGGATTGTATGTTTTGATATTTGATACTTGTTACTCGACAACTCACGTGGTAACCACCGAACAAGGTGGGGGTAACTTCTAATCCCTAATAATTATATGTTTCTGTATGTAACATACTATGATGATAAATGAACGCATTCTTATGAACTTGATATTAAATGAATTGTTGAACCTTATGTGTTGTGATTATATGTTATGATTAATGTGTTCATGCATGGTTTATGATGATATTGTGAAAGGCCGAAAGTCCACATTCATGTGAAGAGACAAAGGTCTACTTTCACATTACGGGGTAACTGGGGCCCTACTGTTCCATATTCATGTGGAGAGACAAAGGGTCTACTTTCACATTACGGGGTAACTGGGGTCCGTACTGTTATGGGTTGTGTGTCTTGGGCTATGTGTCCATTAATGAGTCATGGGCTGTGTGTCAATTAATGAGTCATGGGTTGTGTGTCTATTAATGAACTGAATTATGTGCTATGCATTATATGTGTTGTGTCTAATTGCCGATCTTATATAGGTGTTATTGTTCTATTTTATGGTTGAATTAATTTGTCTGTTATCGGTTTAATAACTGTTAAAACAATGAAAGTATCCCACGAGTGTATTCCACACACTCACCCCTATTTTGTAATTAATGTTACAGGAGATGACGAGTATGTAGAGCTATAGAGAGAGGGTGTCATATCTGGATATTTCTCTTTTGTCTTTTATTTCATAACAATGAAACAATGTTTTTAATTACTTCTCATTTTGTAAAAATAATTTCGTACTTCCTATGGATGATGGATCATGATGTTTTTCCGCTGCAATGTTTTATTCAACTAGACGCCGATGATTGTATTTGTATATGTAAAATTGTATGTTTTTGTTTTCCAAAGGTTTCTATTTTATATCATGCACGTCTTTTCCCCTTCTTTCTTCACGCCCACAAGTAAAACTCTGATATATTTTAAGTGAAAAAACGGGACGTGACAAAATGACATCTTGAAATTATGTACAATTATCATATATTATATGTACAATTATTTATTATGTAAAATATTATTAGAATTCGTGCATCACAGGAGGGTACACTAGCATCATAGTATATCAATTAAGAAGTGACTAATATAAAAAGGGAAATCTAGTCTTGTAAGAAAATTGTTGAATTTTATATGCAAGTATATTTCAATTTATGATAAGGATATAAATTTTAAATTATGAGTTCTAGTTTTATATGTTTGCACTCATATTTTAGATTATTTTTAATGAATTATTCTCTCTTTCATACCCGACTATCCAAGAAATTGCATGATTTTCCTACAAGTTTGACTTTGAAGATAAGGAATTTGGGTACAAGTGTGAGCTTGAAGGTAACGAATTGAAAAGAGGTGAATACTTAAAAGATACAATTTTTCCCTTTTTCTTTGTTTCTTTTTTTAAATTTCATACAACGCTTCTCTGATGTTTAAGAAAGTTTCATTGGAATTCAATCTTGAGTTAATTTTATGAATGTGTCATTATTTAAATACATTTTGTTCACATAATGTCAATGTTAAATTCTAATTTATGATGATAAATGTAATGTAACTTTTTGGTTCGTTTATAAATTTTTTGCGTTTCTAATTTATAAATATTTTATTGAAATTTTCAATATTCATAATTATAAATATCAATACATAAGCATTTGTGACGAATGCTTTGGATATCAACAAATGAGCATGAGCTACAAATATCTTTTGATAAATGACAAAAAGACAATGTGTGTAAATCAATATTTTCCTCATTTGCTAATATTTGTAAATCAATATATTTTGATATTTTATGAATTTTTCAAAAATATATATTTATCATCTATGTCATGATTATCATAATCGTTTTGATATTGGTAATATCGAGAATGTAAATATTAAAAATTTTATCAAAAATTTCAAAATATAAACATTTGATATTTCCTTAAATTCAATTCTAAAAGCAGTTGTGGAAAAAGTTTGAAGAAGTAGAGAGTTTAGATATTCCATCAAATTATGCAAAACATAGTCAATCCATATATTGAAAGTTTTTATTTGCGGAGATGATATATATAGAGTAATTTGACACCAAATGATGGCTATAAGGAAGTGTTTTAGAATTTGTAGGTCCTATTAATCAGTTGTTTTCTCAATTCTTCATAAACTATTTATGCTATGAATTTGTGAAGCAATTATTTCACATAACATTAAATTTTTCATAGTCTATAAATTATTTTTTATAAATCCAACAAACCATAATTCTAAACAAGAAAAGCAAAATCAAAATTTTAACAATTTAACAATATTTATTAGTAAGAGAGCCTAGATAAGCAAAGATTTGGGATGGATAATGAGAATGGAACATAGGTTGTCGTCATGTGTGGAATTGGGGCAGTGGGATGTTTCATCTCCACTACGGCCACCTCCACCGCTTCGGTTACCTATTAATTAGCCGATGACAGCCTATAGTAGCGAAATAAGGAATTCCGACTTCAAAATTTATCTAATTAGCCGATGACAGCCTATAACATATGTAATAGAATTCTGACTTCAAAAATTTTCTAATTTAATACCGATTTTGTAATTCAATTGTTTTTTGTTCATTACTTTAATTTTTTGTTTTGTAATTTGATTGTAATTATTAAATAGATTTAAATAATAATTTGTAATTTTTTGTTTTTGAATTTTCTTGAATTATTCTTAAGATAGCAAATTTAATTTTTTTTTAAAAATAATTTATAATCATATTGTTAAATAAGACTAATCACTTATAAATAATATTTGTATGGTTTAAATTTTTGTTCTCTTTTATAAAATTATAATAACTAAAAAAAGGTCAGTTAAAATATTTTATTGTAATATGATATCATTGATCTTTTCAAAAACAATAAAAACACATAATTATATTTAAAGTAGATATATTTTCCTTATAAAATATGTCATTTATGAGTTACTAATGGTAAGGGATTGAAAATTCTGATTTTTTATAATAAACAAAATAATTTAACTACAAATAATTTTGTATATGAGGATGTATTTCAGAATTTGTTTTTACTATATAGATTATTAGTAGTATTAGAAAATTTAGATATATTCCCTAAAATTTTTGCAAAAGCTAGCCAATTCATTTATTGAATATTTTGATTTGTGGAGACGATCACAGTTAAAATAATTCAACAACAAATGGTGATTATAAGGAAGTATTTAAGAAATTATAGGTTCAATTTGATTAATTGATTTCTAAAAACAACTTCCTTTATCATGGATCAAGTCTCCACTCTGTCATATTTACATTCTCAACCGGTGTCACCTTATAGTCTCGCTAAATACCCGAACCCTTCAAAAACTATATATGCTATGAATTTTGAAAATCACATTACATCAAGTTTTATATAGTTTCTATAAATTATTTATTTATATATTCAACAAACTATAATTCTAAAAACAAAAAATTATATTATTAAGATTTTTGTAACAAATAAACAATATCGTGCATTGCACGGGTGGACAGTTATATCTTAAAAAAAACCAATATTCAGCCAAGGATAGTTGAATGTCGCAGTCATCAGAGTGACCAATCATAGAAAACTTAAACTTTTGATATGTAATAGGGAGGGTAGACAAAACAATAGAGCGACAAATATAGTTAATAAAAGTTCAAAATTTGTAAACGTCAATGTATTACTCTCAATTTATCATATTACTTTAGTTTGATATCCATTTATTTTGTTTGATTTATCGTGCCTTGAAACGGACTAAATATAAATTAAATAATTTAAATACACTAATATTAAATATACAAATCTTATATTTAATCTCGTGCATTGCACAGGTATACTCCTAGTTGGTCTTAAAATTAATAGTATTGAAACCATTTTTATTTGGGCTTTTAGAATTTGTAGAAAATATAACTCTTCATTTGGGCCTTTTTGAGTATATAATAAGATGATATAACAATTTTGAATTTTTTTTATAGAAGTAAGAACAATAAATTTGAAAATAATTTTAAAAATCTTAAAATTATTTTTGAAAAACATTAAAAATAAAACATAAACCATGAAATAAAGATATTTAAAAACCAATAAAATCTCAGTTATAACTATATAATATAAAAAATATTATAATAATAATATCATGAGGTTAAATCTATGAATGTAAAATCAACAAATATAATCTTTTTAAATTGATTTTAATATTTACATAAAATATTAAATATAAAAAAAATTACAATAATATTAATGGCTATTTTTTAATTAAATAAATATATTAAATTCCAAAAATATTACAAATCAAAAATAAATTGTCAATAATAACAATAATAATAATAATAATAATTTAGTTTTATAAAAAATTAATCACAATAAAAAGAAAGATAAAACTAATTTTTGATTAGTTTGGAATATGTAAATTTTATTTTCAAAAAATTTGTTATTAGCTTTAAACAACCTAAATATTACTTTAAAAGCTTCTTTTTTCCCCCGCAAATCTTAAAACCAATTTTGAAGCTATAAGTTACATATATAACCTTAAAAAACTTGAACAAAGAATTCTTATAAACATTGTATAAATTGTTTTTTAAGAATTCTAAAAGTGATCATGAAAAATGTAAAATTACTTATTATTTATCAAATCAATTTTTTTAAGGATCTTCAATGTGAATTATTTATTGTAAATTTAGATTAACATGTAAAAAATTAAAAAATATAAACAAAAAAATATTATAACATTTTGTAGTTAATGGTTATATGTCTATTATTAAAAATTGGAATAATTAAAAAAAATCATAAATATGAAATTTAAAAGACAATAAGGAAAAAAATGCAAATAAGAAAATTAATCAACCATATCAACAAAAAATTTAAAAATAGATTATTGTGAAAAAAATTACAAACTAACTTATATATATATATATATATGTTTGAATTCGGAACAACTGCGTTTTTTGTGTTAGTTGAATTAAAATTTTCAATAATGATATATATGTATATCCATAGTCATGAAATACTCCCTCCGTCCTGCTCAGATTTGCACATAGGGACGTGCACGGAGGTTAAGAAAAAACTGCTTTTGGATTTTACTTTGACTTTTCAAAGTTGTTTATTCAAAAAATCAGTAGAAAGTTTAATTAACTAATCTTCTCTCATTTTTTAACCACAGTTAGCTATAGTACAAAAATTGACTACACCTAAAACCTGAATTAAAGTAAAAAATGGGAAAATAAATAAAAACAACAATAAATTCATACAGTAATTACAGAAATGCAGAAATTGATTTCCATTCATTAAAATGCTGATCTGTTTTTGTTTACATCTGATTTTGGGGAAAAAAAATTCCCTCTAACTCAAAAAATCAAAAGTCAAAGATGAATTACATTAAATTTCCTCCTACACTTTTGATCAAATCAAACTTTTGTTTATATAAACACACTTAACAACATTGAATTTCTCATTCAATGCTGCTGAACTACCCACTGCAAACCACTTCAAATAGAATTTAAAAAAATCAATGACAAACCATAGAAAAGGCCCTAATTATCTCCATCAGACCGCACTTTGGTCGCTCAATTTCTGACCAACGGCACGGACGGAGTCGTGCATTTCAGCAAGATCAAAGCTGCGGCAACATCATTTGGAGTAAGTAGACGAACTATTCAGTACACATGGGAATCTGCAAAGAAGCAGATGTTGGTCAGCACACCTGTTACATTTAACGATAGAAAATTAAATGGTGGAAGAGCTGCAGTACAACTTGATAAAATCTGATGAAGACCATTCCATTCTCAAAAAGGGGCACTATTCGAAGATTAGTTGTGGAGCTTAAGGTTAGTAAGAGCAAGGTAGGAAGGTGGGTTAAATCTGGAACGATCAAACCACACACCAATTAAATTATTCACTCATTATTTTTTAATAAATCATATATTAAGTATAAAAATAATAATCATATACTCTTTTTTAATCATAATTTCAATTCAAATTGCATCTTCATCTAAAATTCAATTTTAATGCATGATATCTCAAATTTATTGTCTTTAATTTTTAATTTATATTGGATAAATAATATGTTCAAATTTATAAATTTTTATTAATATAAATATTAAAAGTATTATATATTTTATATTAAGATAATATATCATTACATTATGTTATAAATTTTAAAATTATTAAATATTATATAACAAATCTTGCAATGCACGGGTGCACTACTAGTTGAAGATAATTTCTATTTAATGTTTGTGTATCAAGCATTAAATGTTCAAGCTTATAATTATATTCGTGTAAGCTTACACCATAGAAATGAACATTAAATTTTAGTTGTTATGAACTTATTATGGAAATAAAAAATATCACACATATATCAAGCATTATAATTATATAATTTTCAATCATCTTTTAATAATTTTCGTGTAATAATTATGTCACGCCCCAAAATCTTTCCTTAAAAATATCAGAGTTTCACATTGGGCGTGAAGAAGAAATAGTAAGAGACGACAGAAGAAGGGGATTAGAGACGACAGAAGAAAGAGAGGAGGGACGATGTGAATCTTTCCCATATCAACAACGGCCTCAGCCGATAACGTTTGGTCTCACTACCGATAAAATATACACAACAATCGGCCTCTACTGAAGACAATCGATCTCACTACCGATATACACATCATACGCAGCGGAAACAAACCATCAGGATTTTACGTTCACAGTATACTCAAAAATAATTACAAAACGTGAATAAACTTATAACATATTGTTTGAAAGTGTTTGTGCGACACAACCTAAATAACAACAAGATCAGGAACAGCACCACCTCTCTCCACCTAGGGTTCGACATGTTCACCAGCTCCTGTAGTGTGAGTACAGAATAAGGGGGTGAGTGCGTTGAATACACTCGTGGGGATAAAGTCTGCATCTTATAACATTCAACAGGCATATATAGATTTACGATATATAACAATCGGCACAAAGTCATAGCAAGTAAAATACAAAGCAAATATTAGAAATGGTAAGAAGAATAGGCGCGGGAACAACCCGTCTTACCCTATAAAATGGTCTCATATACCGCTGGTGCGCTTCATGAGGACCACCAAACCTCAATAGAGTAGTAGAAGGGAGGGAGACGATTTTTTTACAGTCCCGTAGGACTCTCCGAACATGCAATATGAACCGAAGTTCTTTCACAGTTTATAGTATGACACAGCACGTATATTCACAACATTTAGTATTCCTCATTCATGCTTCATAATAGGGAAAGCTGTAAACACATTAAGAGTTAGAAGTTACCCCCACCTTGTTCGGTGGTTACTCGCGTGAGTCGCTAGTCTCAAAAGTCTGATAACACAAGCTCAATCCAACGAGTATCTCAATCTTAATCCAACAAATCGCCTACACAGGTTACGGTAAATCTTAGATCTTTATTAATTATAATTAAAGCGATAAACGTATACGCGACGAGTCGAAGGATCTAAAGATTGGATAAGGAATGAGCTCGTTCGGAGTTGATACGAGCTCAACAACGTATATGAAGTTTGAAAGTACATTGGTATCAAGGGTTGACCTCAACCGGGCCCTCGACCCTCGGTCGATAACTTCCCGTCGGCTAAGACTCGATGGTAAGGGATTTAAAGGAAAAGGAATGGGAAAGGATTGGAAACACGGCGTTACTCGACACGCGTCTCGCACCTAGCGCCCACTCCTGGCGTGCCCTGGCCGCGCACGACTGTGTGTTGGCGCACAACCGTGCGCCAGCTTCCAGCAAGTTCTGCCTGGCCCCGCACCACCGTGCCCTCCGGTACGACCGTGCGCCACCCTCCAGTGGCTTCTGCCAGCTGGGGCACGACCGCTCGCCAGTAGCCTGCACCCAGCAGCCTCCCCCCGGCAGTCTCGTTTCCGCCCGGTGTTCTGGCCACTTCGTTCTAAACTTCTCGTTCCCAACTACTATCTCTCCGATACCAACCCATTCTTCTCCAAACCCATCTCACACACACGCAAACATATATATATATACAAACACTCACAATCACAAAAACCCTTGGCCAGCGACCTTCGGTCACCGAAAACCCATCGTCTCCACTCGTCGGTGTATCACCATCGTCGGTTATCACTTTCCTCATGGCGGCACCACCTTGCCGTCCCCAACAGAGATCACACACAAACACACACACACGCATGCATATAAACATAACCAACCCGTTGCAACTCCGACACCACCACACATGACGGCGGCGTCCCCCCAACAACTCACCCTTGCCTCCATGAGAACCTCCGACAATACCTCCGGTTAAAAGGACGAAGGAAAAGAGAGAAAACCGAGGAGAGAGAAAGGTTGGCTAGGGTTAGGGTTTAGGGTTTTGCAAAGGTTTTTTGTCGTTTTCCAACAAACGATAAGTCGGAATAGAAATCCGAGACCGGTTTTAGACTCGACTCATCAAAACCTACGTTGTGTACGAAAATCGGTCGAAACCGACAACTTTGAAATTTTCTGGCGAACTCCGATGGCAGCACCACCGCACCGGCGGCGGCTCCGGCGGCGGCGCCGGTGGTGGCGCGTCGGAGGCTGAAAAAGAAACGAGAGAGAGAAGAGAGACTTACGTGTTTTCAGCGCTTTTGGCTCGTTCGAAGAAAGGGGTGAAAATGAACTGAAAGGAGCTTCTATTTATAGAGTTGGAAAAGTTACTATTCACCCAAAAATATCTTGTTACTATTCATCGGTGGACTTTTCCAAGTTACTATTCACGTAAAATATCTTCGTTTCCATTCTCCGTAAATATCTCCCGATATTTCCGAAACCTCGTGTTTTATTCTTTTCATCGCCGTTCGAGCTACGGGTCTCCGATGAACCCCTAGTTCATTTCTATCTTCTCGTTTTTCTATTACGCATCTAATGATATAATAAATATCTATGTTCCACGTCTAATAAAATATTATCGTTCTAAAACATGCATTAAACACTTATCTGAAACGCATGAAATTAATTAACAGTCAAAGCAGACGCACATAATTATTAAGTCATGCGTTAAAATATTTAATTAATAAATTATGTTTCGTTTTGGTCCGGAGCGCTATATCCCTTACCCCTTAAAATAATTTCGTCCTCGAAATTGAATACGTACTAAGAACAACTCGTAACTAAATGCGTACTAAAGCTGCGAAACTGAATACTTTGTCACAACTCTCATCCTCTTATATCCGAGTTGCTTCTTTTTTTCCATTTCTCGTCAAGAAAGTAATGTAGGCTTGCAAGTTCCTTGACTATCTGGCTAAACCCGATGTTCAGAACTTTCATCGATTCTCTTTCGGAGTTCTCCATGTTAACCAACCAAGCTTCGCAATTTCTTTTGCTAAGCATCTCGGTTGCTTCCATAGCCGAGATAATCCTTATGTCGGCTTTAACTTTTGTTTCATGGGATGTGAACTTCAGTCCGTCCAGTACTTGAAAGACGATCTTCTTTGCACGACATTAGTTTACCGCGTGTTTGGACTCCAGCCAGTTCATCTTCAAGAGTATACTAAAATCCTTCATCCCCAATACGTGAAGATCAACTAGAAGGATCTTATCTCCAAAAGCAATCCTAAAATTACGGCATAGGTGTTTTGTCCTTACCGTCTTTCCTGAAGGAAAACTAACTTCTAGAGTCCGAGCGACTATCCTACCGTCCTCATGCTTCAGCAATCATAGAAATTAACAGATATGCATGTGTGTTTCATTCCAGCATCAAACAGGATGTACACCGGTATCTCAGATATTGATAGCGTACCTGGCATCATCCCTGCCCCCTCTGCAGCTCCTGGGTGGTTAAGGGCGTAAGCCCGTGCCCTACCTGCCATCGGCCTCGAGTTTCGAGACCTCGGACAGTTGGCAGTTATATGTCCTGGTGCCCCGCAAGTGAAACAGTTACGTGCTTCAGGCTGGCACGGTCCCGTGTGTATCTTTTTGCATCTTGAGCACGGGTTCACAGGTCGGGGAGTAGGAATGAGTGGAGCGTTAATTGCCCTGGGAGTGGAAAAGAGTGGATCGTCTGCCCTTGGAAACTTATAGGGCGCAACCTTCCGACTCGGGCCTTCCCACTTCCTTTTCCCAGAAGCAGATAGAACTCTCTCAAGGGGTGCAACGTCCAAACCCAACCGGGAGGCGATCTCCTAGGCTCTCCCGATGACACTTGCATAGGTCATCTCTCCTTGCCCAGCTAGGATCGAACTAATCTCCTTACGAAGGCCCTTCCCAAATCTTCGGGCCTTTTTGAGATCAGTATCCACTAGATGTGGGGCGTACCGGCTCAACTGATTGAACCACCGCTCATACTCCCCTACAGTTAAGTTCCCCTGTTGGAGATGGAGAAACTCTGTCTCCTTCGTGTCCTTGTAGGACTGAGGGATGAAGTGCTGAGTAACCACCTCCTTGAACTCCTCCCAAGACATTTGCTCTCTTTGAGCAGGCAACAGCGTTCGCTCGTACGAGTCCCACTAATGACTCACCTCCTCAGTGAGCTGGAAGATGGCACAACTGACCATCTGTTCCCTAGAGCACGTCAGGTGCCCAAACAATCGATCGAGTGACCTTAGCCACTCTTCCGCGTCAGTTGGCTTCCCTTTTCCATTAAAAGTCGGGGGGTTGAACCGTCGGAACTGTTCATAAATCAAATTCAGGTCAGCTCTAGCTGGCTGAGGGACGACCCGATTTGTTTCAAAGTGTTGTGCTAATCCTCGTAGCATAGTTACCAAATCACCGACATTGGTGTTCTCCCCCTGTTCTGGCTGGTCGACAGGTGGCTGCGGTTGCTCCTTCCTGGGTCTGCCTCTCGACATATCTCTAAATCGATATATGTATATATAAGACGTTGGAATAACACGATATTATTAACCCTCTCGCTAAAGACTATATAAACCCTATTCATATGCTAAATTAATTACACGAGTCTCTTATCACATGTCTATATCTGTAGCGCTTCCCTCCAAACCTAACGGTTCAAGGCAAAAATCACAAAACAGGCAACATTCATATACCGCAAATCTTATGTTCAGGGAAAGTCACCTATGGAGAGAGGATAGTGCCTATCTGTGATTTTTCGAAAACCTTTTCACGTTTTCAAATCACACCTTTCTCACTTTAAAACCCGTTCCAAAAACCATTCTCATTTTCAAATCACAATTTTGAAATCACGTTTTCCCATTTTTAAAACCAGTTCAAGCAAGTTCTCAACGTTAGAACGGCTCTGATACCATCTGTCACGCCCCAAAATCTTTTCTTAAAAATATCAGAGTTTCACATTGGGCGTGAAGAAGAAATAGTAAGAGACGACAGAAGAAGGGGATAAGAGACGACAAAAGAAAGAGAGGAGGGACGATGTGAATCTTTCACATATCAACAACGGCCTCAGCCGATAACGTTCGGTCTCACTACCGATAAAATATACACAACAATCGACCTCTACCGAAGACAATCGGTCTCACTACCGATATAAAAATCATACGCAGCGGAAATAAACCATCAGGATTTCACGTTCACAGTATACTCAAAAATAATTACAAAATGTGAATAAACTTATAACATATTGTTTGAAAGTGTTTGTGCGACACAACCTAAATAACCACAAGATCAGGAACAGCACCACCTCTCTCCACCTAGGGTTCGACATGTTCACCAGCTCCTGTACTGTGAGTACAGAATAAGGGGGTGAGTGCGTTGAATACACTTGTGGGGATAAAGTCTGCATCTTATAACATTCAACAGGCATATATAGATTTACGATATATAACAATCGGCACAAAGTCATAGCAAGTAAAATGCAAAGCAAATATTAGAAATGGTAAGAAGAATAGGCGCGGGAACAACCCGTCTTACCCTATAAAACGGTCTCATATACCGCTGGTGCGCTTCATGAGGACCACCAAACCTCAATAGAGTAGTAGAAGGGGGGGAGACGATTTTTTTACAGTCCCGTAGGACTCTCCGAACATGCAATGTGAACCGAAGTTCTTTCACAGTTTATAGTATGACACAACACGTATATTCACAGCATTTAGTATTCCTCATTCATGCTTCATAATAGGGAAAACTGTAAACACATTAAGAGTTAGAAGTTACCCCCACCTTGTTCGGTGGTTACCCGTATGAGTCGCTAGTCTCAAAAGTCTGATAACACAAGCTCAATCCAACAAGTATCTCAATCTTAATCCAACAAATCGCCTACACAGGTTACGGTAAATCTTAGATCTTTATTAATTATAATTAAAGCGATAAACGTATACGCGATGAGTCGAAGGATCTAAAGATTGGATAAGGAATGAGCTCGTTCGGAGTTGATACGAGCTCAACAACGTATATGAAGTTTGAAAGTACATTGGTATCAAGGGTTGACCTCAATCGGGCCCTCGACCCTCGATCGACAACTTCCTGTCGGCTAAGACTCGATGGTAAGGGATTTAAAGGAAAAGAAATGGGAAAGGATTGGAAACACGGCGTTACCCGACACGCGTCTCGCACCCGGCGCCCACTCCCGACGCGCCCTGGCCGGTTATCACTTTCCTCATGGCGGCACACAAACACACACACACGCATGCATATAAACATAACCAACCCGTTGCAACTCCGACACCACCACACATGGCGGCATCGTCCCCCCAACAACTCACCCTTGCCTCCATGAGAAACTCCGACAACACCTCCGGTTAAAAGGACGAAGGAAAAGAGAGAAAACCGAGGAGAGAGAAAGGTTGGCTAGGATTAGGGTTTAGGGTTTTGCAAAGGTTTTTCACCGTTTTCCGACAAACGATAAGTCGGAATAGAAATCCGAGACCGGTTTTAGACTCGACTCGTCAAAACCTACGTTGTGTGCGAAAATCGGTCGAAACCGACAACTTTGAAATTTTCAGGTGAACTCCGGTGGTAGCACCACCGCGCCGGCGGCGCCGATGGTGGCGCACCGGAGGCTAAAAAAGAAACGAGAGAGAGAAGAGAGACTTACGTGTTTTCGGCGCTCTTGGCTCGTTCGAAGAAAGGGGTGAAAATGAACTGAAAGGAGCCTTTATTTATAGAGTTGGAAAAGTTACTATTCACCCAAAAATATCTTGTTACTATTCATCGATGGACTTTTCCAAGTTACTATTCACGTAAAATATCTTCGTTTCCATTCTCCGTAAATATCTCCCGATATTTCCGAAACCTCGTGTTTTGTTCTTTTCGTCGCCGTTCAAGCTACGGGTCTCCGATTAACCCCTAGTTCATTTCTATCTTCTCGTTTTTCTATTACGCATCTAATGATATAATAAATATCTATGTTCCATATCTAATAAAATATTATCGTTCTAAAACATGCATTAAACACTTATTTGAAACGCACGAAATTAATTAAACAGTCAAAGCAGACGCACATAATTATTAAGTCATGCGTTAAAATATTTAATTAATAAATTATGTTTCGTTTTGGTCCAGGGCGCTACAAATTATATCAAAAAATATTAATTAATTATATTAAATTCCCTTTTAATAATTTTCATGTAATAATTATATCAAGTAATATTTATTAATAATTATAGAATGGATAATATATCAGAAACTAAACGCAAAATAATTCACTAAAAATTAATTATAATGGATCACATAAACTAACTATTAATAACTATAGGGTTAATAATTAATAATAGAATCTAATTATTAATAATTATAGAATAGATCAAATATCAAAAACTACACGCAAAATAATTGATCACTAAAAACTAATTATAATGGATAACATAAGCTAATTATTAATAATTATAGAATTAATAATTACTCTGTCACGCCCCATTTTCGTATTTAAAATATCTGACTTTTCTTGTGGGCGTGCAAGAAGAAAGGGAAAAGAGACATACATTTTAAAACATAAGAAGATAGAAAGATATACATATACGAATCATCGGCAACAGCCAAAACAAAGTGTTTGAAACCTCGAGCAGCGAAATTATACTCATACAGGATCCATCAACAGAAAATACTATATAATTTTACAAAATGTGAAATAAAATAAAACATTATTTCAACATAAGTTTTGGAAATCAAAATGAGAAATCTTGATACAGCACCAGCCTCTCTATACATCTTGATTCTCATCTTGTGGGGATAAACTCCATATCTTAACATGTATTAAGCAGTTAAACAAATCAAACATAAAAGAGTTCGGCAATTAGACACAACACATAGAATAAATAGCACATAACTTAAAAGCACACAACTCTAAATAGGTGAGGGTACAACCCGTTTTACCTTACAAAATGGTTTTTATACCGTTTGTGCATTTTACGGACCATCAATCCCTCCGTGATATTTTTTACGGACCATTAGTCCCTCCGTGACATGAATGTGGACCTTAGTCCTTTCACAGTATAATAGCATGAACATAGTAAACACAACATATAATCACGGCAAATAGGACTCAACAATTCATATATCAAATATGGAAAACAATAAACATATAGAGATTAGAAGTTACCCCCACCTTATTTGGTGGTAACCGCGTGTAAAAACAGAGTATCAAGTGTTTAGTGTGGTTGTTTCGATTGAGAGCCTACACATGTAAAGAGGTTTCTTAGATCTATATTACATTAATTACGTATACATTAATCATATAAACTCTCTCGAAAAAGAAACGATAGGGAAAACGAGATGAGACGAAATAAAATGAAATTTTTAGAAAACAAGGATGAAGAAACGAGTGTGAAAGGTTAAACATGTGATCATAGGGTAAAATGAGAAAGATTAGAGTTTGAATGGGGGAGAAACAGGTTTAAATGGAGGAAAAACGAGCTCAAACGAAGTGTTTAAAGGTGTAGGGGTGTTTTCATAATTTATCAGAAAAGGGTTGATTTTGACCGAGACCCCCGACTCCCGGCCGACGACTTCACATCGTCGGCGACACGACGCACACACATATGACACGGAACGACATGAACACATGCACACCGGCACGCACACGGTGCGTCCTGACACTACCCGACGCTCACACAGCGCGCCTGGCCCGGTGCGTCCTTCCCGGTGCGCGCACAGCGCGCGCATACTCGGCCCCGCCGACGCGTGCGGCCGAGGTGCACCCTCGCCCAACATTTTCACGCATGCGCGCGCACACCAAACTATACCGGCGCACACACAGTGCCCGGTAGTGACAAAAATATCACGATATTTCAGCGATTTATCACTGAAATATCGCCAATTTTGCATGGTCGATATGGAAAATGGGTGTTGTATTTTTTCATCAAAATATCAGTGAAATATCATCGATATTTCGTGAAATATCGATATTTTTTCGAAGTCAGTAATTTCTCTTGTAATTTTGTAGAAAATCGCGATATATCGGCGATAAATCGCCAATTTATCGGGAAAATTTCGTGTCGGTGGCAGCTGTGATTTTCTGTAAAAAAAATTTTTAATTTTCTTTGCAAATGTATAAGAATTCAATTTATGAAAACTTTTAATAGTATTTGGTTGTTATCAAATTCGTTAGTTAGTGCTTTGGGAATTCAGGATTCGAATCTTTGCGGCTGCATTTATTTATTTTTTTTAAGATTATTTTTTTAGTTTATCTCTATGTTGGTCCCAAATGTCCCAAGTGGTTAGAGGTTCAGAGGAAAGTGAATGAACCTCTATCGATTTTTTAATTTTAAAACAATCAGAGATGCAGGTTCCTGATTCTAAAAAGAAACAACAACCTAACTTGATCAGAAACCTGGCAGTATGCTGATTCAGGTTTCTGATCAGCTTACTCAGTACGCATCGAATAAAACACGAGAGAGTTTCTCTTTGGAAAAACAACTTTCTTTTACAAGTATGCTCTTTTATAAACTTCTTTTATGTAGGATGCTTATGATATGCGGTCAGTAAGATATAGCAAGATTAACACAATGCAGTAAGTAAATGAAAGTAATAAACACTTATGGTTTATGGTGGTTCGAAGGTGGTGTAAGCCTTCTACGTCCACTTTACTCTTTCACAAGGAGGAACTTCGTTAGGTCAGTTTGAATTACAAGCCTCGCTTTACAAACCTCTTCCTAACAAGCTACGCCTACTAGAATCCCAGACTCTAGTCAAAGGCCACAACCCACAAAGGGTACAATCCCACAAAGGGCAAGTAGCCTATTTCTAGACTACTAAACTTAGCAAGGATACTATCCTCTCAACTAAGTACACCTAAAACAACCTAGCGCACACAACACAAATGGTTAAAAGATAAAATGTTTTTCTTCAACTGTGGTGATGAAGCCAGTCTTGAACTTGATAGCTTGAGAGCTTGAATGGTCGACTGCTTCTCAAAGGTTGAATGACTCAGCTTGGTAAAAACTTGTGGGTGAAAGACTTGAGAGATTTTGCAATGTGTGTTTCAAAGCTTCAGTAGTCTTCATGGTCACTCCATCCTTCTATTTATAGATCTTTGGAAAATGCCCGTTGAAGGAGGCATTGTCCTTGTTTCAATTCAAATTTGATCTTCAATATCTTTGCAATTAATGTGACTGAACAATTGAGAGGAGAAGTCTTGTCCTAGTCTGATCTGCATTAATGGTGCCACTCCTTGGCCGCAGTTCTTCTCTCTCTTGTCCAGGTGGCATCTTCTAATTCTATCTAATTAGTTACATTGTCTCATCAAAACCTAGACAGAAATCTCCCAACAATTTCCCCCTTTTTGATGATGACAAAACCCATAAAGATAAATGAACAACATAATTAAAAATCCTTATATGCGTAGAAAGATTACAAGTAAAGGATTAAGAATGGTTTGATCTGTTGTATCAACAGTTGCTATTACAAGATGAATCATTAAAATAGCATTCTGATAAAAATTTGTTACAAGACTTGCTTACACAAGTTTGTTCTGAGAAGAGTAGTAAGCAAACTTTCTTAGTCTTCTTAGTCTTCAAAACAGCTTCTTCTGTACTTGGTCACGATCTGATCCTCTTCGCTGATGCTGTTTTGCTATTACTTCGATCTTCATTCCTCTCCACCAGTTTGAGATAGAATCCTGGTAAGACTTCTCCATCTGCCTGGCTATTTCTGGAACCTGAATCCATCTTAGCCAAAAGTCTTCACAATAGAAGATTTGATCTCCTTTCTTGATTCTCTCAATCAACTTTTCTTACCAGGGTAGCTTTTCTTCTCGTGTAAGATACTGATACTCCTTCAGTGTAACACCCCATTTCAAGAAAACCTGCATATGCATATTTATTAAAATTGCTTTTAAATGTTCATTTAAGAATGAGTTAAGTATGAGATTTTATATGACATTAAGTGATGATTTATGAAGTTCATTATGCTTGTTTATTTTAAAGGTTTTATGACATGTTTTTCTTTCGAGATTTTAAGGGTTTTGCAGGATTGCTCACGAAAGAAACCGAGCTCGATCTCCACTCACTCGACACACATGAACGGAAGTAAAAGATAAGATGTTAATTAAATTAATTGAATAAAATGATTTAGGTTTATATGCTTTCTTTTTAGAAAGTTTTACTTATGATCTTATATGTATATTTATGAAATAAGACGTCTAACTTGAACGAGCATGCATTATAGGTAATTATTGAAATAACCAAAATGCTTATTATTATATTTATTATTAATTTAATTAATACTTAATTTAATGCTAAGAAAATTCCACACATGAAATATACATCACATTATGATTACTAGTCCATTTAATAAGGTATACATATACTTATATATATATATATGTAATATGAAACATGAAATATCAAGATAAATAATTAGATTAACCTTTATTTTTAATCCAAATCTTCCAAGATAAGTTTGCTAACCTATGACTAAGTAATCTAGACTAGCCACCTCACTAATCTAATAGCAACATGCAAATAATCATCAACTTGCAAACATGCAACACACTTTAGCTTGAGGATATTTCTCTCTCTCTCTCTCTCAATCTCTACATAAGGAACCAAAGCCTTAGACAAATAACATAAGAGGAAAAAGAAGGCAAAGGTCAAATATACATCAAGTTCTACTTCAAACCCTAGAGGTATTATGGCTTAACTCTCTTATATTTTCATTTAAATCTTATGATTTATGCTTTATAACTTAGATTAGAAGTCCAAAGATGTTCTTTGGCAATTTTTTTGGGATTATATGTTGTTAGAATGAAGAAATACGTTGTTTTAAGAATAGGTTTAAAGATATGCTTTGTTTTGCTACTGTTTTGGTTATGTTCGAAATTCTTAGAAATTGAATTAAGATGAATCCTTTTGCTAGATTGAAATATAGGAAGTCAAGAGTATTTCTGTAAAATTTCAGAAGATTTGGAGTTGAATTCGATTTTATATGATTTTTCTAAGATAAGCTGTTCGGAGACAGTTTTAACCCTGTTTTTGGGTCTGATTCATGTATTTTTCTGGAACAGTTTACTTCGAATTTATGCATGATCTTTTACTATGTTTAAGAACCTGTTCTTAGGTACATGTAGGAATTTAGTATGTATTTTTTTGAGGTTTGTACGATTTATGCCGAATTTTACAACAAAACCTGTTTTCTGCGTAGACGATGTCCTGTTTTCAGTTTCGTTCTAAAATTCATAACTAATTATTGGGATATCATTTATAAGCCATGTTTTACTATGTCATATTACACGTTCTTAGGAGTATGTAGAAATTTACTATGTCATTTTTAGAGTCTTATACGATTTATGGTGATTTTTACAATAACGTCTGTTTTCAGCATACACACTGTCCAGTTTTCGGCCAACTTAGGAAATTCATAACTAATTATGTGAATCTTGTCTTAGTTCATATTTTTATATGTTATACTTTAATGTGTTGTATGACTTCTGTAAAAATATGAAAGTATTTCATCGATCCTATAAGGTATGGTAAATTTTTCATTTAAGGTTATTTTTCAGCTGAAATTCAAGTAAAAGTCTTGTTTAGGATTCTATTTTTATTTAATTATATACACTATGAAAAATTGTGAATTTTCAAAATATAATAATTGACACTAATATATGATCATGTAAATATTTTTGTGATTCTAGAAATTATCTATGAGTTATTAAAATTGTTGCGACTTTATGTGTGTTTTTATCTTTCAAATTTGCTAGTTTAAGTGCTTAACAATTATATAATAAGTATGATGATGTATTCTAAATCTCACTTAAATAATTTGTGTATGATATGATCATGTTTAGAATTTAACATAAGGATCAAGCATGTATCGAATGAAGTATAACAAATAATATTCTGGAGTAATGAGTATAAAATCTTATTAATATGTCTTTAGAGTGATTATTTGAATAGGGTTATTAAATGATTATGCTTTAGGTTAAAGTAACCTAATATAAAATACAAAAGATTGTGTTATACGTTATAAGGAGACTAATCAGTTAAGTGTGTCGAGCGCAGTCAAGACGATCGGTGAATCCGGAGGCAATCTTTGCACTATCAACGTACAAGTGGGTAACTTCTACTCTCTACTATGTGTTGTTAATTGAATTGATAAGTTAGGTATGAAAATCTACGATTAAAGCCCATAGCTATAACCAGTATGTAACTTCCATATTGGGCGATGACCTTAAGGGCAATAAAATGTCTGGTCTATGTTTCTCAGGGTGGCTAAGAACCACAAAATGTTTCTCAGGGTGGCTAAGAACCACAAATGTTTCTCAGGGTGGCTAAGAACCACAAAATGTTTCTCAGGGTGGCTAAGAACCACAAAATGTATCTCAGGGTGGCTAAGAACCACATGTAGTACTTGCTTAATGATTTAATTGCTTCAATGTATTAGACAGTAAAGTTATCCCACTAGGATCCCTCTCCGGAGGTGTCTCATGATGTTACTTTTTATAAATTTTCAGGCTCGGCAGATGATGGCGTGGACGTGTAGCAGGCTGGGCTGACTTCTCTCTGTCGCATTAATAGATATGCTAAAACCATGTTTCTTTTGCTTTAAAAAGCAATATGTTGTTTAAACGTGTAGTATATAAAAACGATGGGCCTAGATTTATCTTAATTTATATATATGTTTTGTTGTGTAAATTCATGCAAGTCTTTGGTTCAAACATATTACCTAGAAATGTGGGTAAGACACGACTAGACTTGATTAATAGTCGATATTAAATTATATATATGTTATGTTTTAAATAAAAAATAAAATTAATAACTCTCGTGTCTTCACTTTTAAGTCTTCCGCTGTATGTTATAAAGTCGTTATAATTTCTTTATTTCTTAAGTATGTAAAGGGTGACGACCTATTTCCAATAAAGGGAAATGGGGCGTTACATTCAGCGTCTTCTCACATGATGGATATCTTTTGAAGTAGCTGGCACGACACATATCTCTGAAGTATCTCATATAAGCTGATCTTTTGAAATCACGAATCTCCTCATAACTTGGATTCCTATCCTGAGGTAGAGTAGGTGGATTGAAGATTTCCATGTTCTAGAAGATAGGGTTTGTAATGTTGTCAGGTCTCTGATCAAGTAGAACAGCGATCTAAACTGGAACTTTATCACCATTGAAATCGAGAGCTTCCTGTCTTGGATAGGAGTGTCGCTCAGTGTTGTAAACTCCATTGCCAATCACTCCTAGTCTTGATATCCAATTAGACTCAAATTCCCTTCGATCAGTAGGAGCTCTGTATACAGCAACATGTTGCTGTTTTCCCTTCTGATTCCCACCATCTTTTTCAGGTTGCTGCCTCTGAGTTCTCTGTCTTGTTGAAGGGGCAGCAACCTGTGTTGGTGCAATACTGTCTACTGGTTGGGAGCCAGCATCCCCAGTACCTGCACCTCCTTCATCATCACCATCTCCTTTTCTTCTTTTTGGATTAGCAACCTGACCATGTTCTGAATCAGATCTCTTTCTTTTGTTTTTCCTAGTCAGTTGCGCCTTATTCTCTTCTTCCTCGGGTTCTTCCTCAGCAAGTTCCCTTGTCAATGTATCAACCATCTCAGCATCGGGCTCAAGTTATTTCTTTTTCGGTTTCCTTTGTTGTTGCCTCTTTCCTTTCCCCTTTTTGGCATCATCAACAAGAGGGCCCTGTTGGGTGGCGGCTTCAGCGGCTTCTGCAGCCTCTACTGGATAGACCTTCTGAAGAATGTATCTTAACTCTCCAACCAGCATCCCCATGGTCTGATAACCTTCTTTTAGTTCAGCAATGTCGTTGCTTTGGGAGGAGGAGTTTTCCTTGAGATCATCCAAGATAAGTCCATGTGCTGCTTGGGTGTCCTTTACTTCCTTCATATTCTGTTTCAGCTCATCAGTGACAGTTCTCTGCCTTCCTTCAAAGGAAGCTCTGGACTTTGTCTGAGTAGTGAACTCACGGTTTAATTTGTCATTGATAGTATCAGGAAGATCCTCTATCATTTTCTTCAATTCTGCCAAGGTTGAGGTATTTTCTTTCTCATTCGAGACAATTTTAGCAGCTACATCCAATCGATGAAGCTCCAAAGTTCTTATAAGCTCCTGAATAGCATCCATTATGCTTTTGAGTGTTAGACCTTGAAAATCAGATGGAGTCTCAACTCCAACCACTGATCGCGTATCCTATTGAGTAAATACGACCAGGGCCTGACTTTTTCGTCTTTTGGCTGTTTTCTCTTCCTCAGCTTGCTGGGCAGCATAGTATCTCATCCTCTTCTCTTGTGTAAGTGGAATTTTCCCAGGCACCTTAAGCGGAGGAGAGTCAGGTTCATCATCATCTGAATTGGATGAGTCATTGCCGTTGTTGCGTGGCGGTGAGTCAGAGATGGTAGCAGGATTCCTTCCTTTTGAAGCCAACTCATTGCTTCTTCCTGTCGTTCCTTGTGTATTCTCAGCAGGAGTTGTCTCAACAGCAGTCGTGCTAGGATTCGGTAAGTCAGAAACTGTGTTATCAGCAATTTCTGGAACAACATCCTGTTTAGTATGCGGGGCTTCACTTTCCTCAGCAACCTGTGAAGTGAGATGGGTTGCGTCATGGGAAATGACAACTACTTGCACTTCTTCTTCAGTCGTTGCTTCCTCAGTGACTTCGCCTGTTTTATTAGGCGTGGTTGTAGTCACTTCAGCAACCTCCTCAGTTGCTTCATCAACTACCTGTCTGACTTTAGAAATGTGTACACCATCAGTAGGAGCTTCAGCAACTGGTTTTTCATTTGTTGCTATTATCACAACAACTTCCCCTTCACTCCCATTGTTTCTTTCAGCAATTTCCCCCTCAGTTACTTCATTTCTTTCAGTCTAGGGGATTTCTTCAGATATCAGTGCTGCTGCATCAGCCAGTAGAGGGAGTCCTGCCTCTGTAATTTCCTCCAGGACTGCTTCATCGACATACTCAATTTGTACATCTTGACAAACTGTCTGGATGATGGGTGTTGCTGCTCTTTCAGCTAATTCGTCATTGATGGTTGGGGTGGAAGAATAATCCAACAACTGCTCATCTGGATCAACAGTATCTAGATTAGCAATTGGAAACAGATCTGAGATACCTGTGTAAGTTGGAGAGTCAGATCCTCCAGCAGCTCTAGAACTGGATTCCCCATGCTACAGTTCTCTGGGAGATAGGAATTAGTGTGCTCTGTTTGCTTCTATTCCCATTTGCAGCATCTTTCTGTCAGCTTCCTCTGCTGAACAGGTAGCTAACTGAGCTCTCGCCAGCTCAACCTCAGATGAGATCCTAACAGTCTCGGTGCTGCCTTCCTCGGCTGCAGTTGATTGTTCTCTCATCATTTCTCCATTAGTTTGCTTCTTGAATAAGTATTCATGAAGCTGACGTTGTCTTTCCTCAATGAGTTCTAAAAAGTCATCAGCATGGTTAACCATGAATCCCAGCCTAAAGAAGGGTAGGAGTCTCTGATGCTCATCTTCTTGTTTCACAACGTTCCTTATCCAAGGAAGAATGACATCTTCCACTTCAAACCAGTCTTCCCATTCAGCGAGTTCCTTTGCTGGGCTCAGCCTTTTCTCCCTCCATTGCTCATATGTATGAAAGGTTATTTTAAAAATGGAGACAGGGGTTTTGCCCAATAATTCTGCGGCATCCTCAATATCAATGAAGTCAATAGAGTTCCTCACTCTATTCAGAATGACAAGTTCTTTCAACCTATTTTTCAAGTTAGTGACATCTTTAGTGTCATCCGGGTCTTCTGGTCCAGCATCCTGGTAATCTTGATCAGCAGGAACATCCGTTGGGTTGCTTTCTTCAGGAACCTGAGGGGATTTATCGGCAACCTATCTTTCATCCACATGGGCAGGATGTTCAGGTTCCAAGATGAGTAGGGGTTCTGCGGCTTCCTCAATGACAATAATGTCAGAAGGAACAATTGTCATTGATTCATCGGGGATGGGAGCATCTTCCTCAGGATTAGAATCATGTAATCTAAGAGTTGATGTTGTTTTCTTCTTCTTCTTAGAAATGGGAGCAACCTCATTTCGTTTCTTCTTCAATGAGGGAGCAAGTTCCTTCTGCTTCCTTTTCGCAAGTGGGGCAACAACTTTCTTAGCCCCAGCTTTCTTTACACCTAGGAACCAACCTGGTGCATAGGGGATACTCTTTTCCAGGGGAATGTTCTTGTAACAAAGGATTGATGAAATAACAATCCCAAAACTTCTCCCTGATGAAGTTTTGATCTTCCTCCCATATGTGTTGAAAGACTATCCCAGCCCAGTCCACTCTTGCTTCTTGAACCATGGCTATCATCATCCTGAATCGAAGAGCAGTGCACTTGTCAAAGCTGCCACATTTGTCTTCCAGTGTGTGAACAAGTAGGTCATGAAGAAGTTCATATTCAGGCTTGAGCTTCTTTTTTCCAAAGTTACCAGAAGAAACTTCTCGCACAGAATCCAGTTTGAACTGATTCCAACTCTCTTCCAGTAAGTCTGACCCATAGGAGGCAAGATCAGTCAGTGTCATACCTTCGTTGGAGATATTGAAAGCATGTGTGATGTCTTCCACAGTGAGCATGTGAACTGTTTCACCATCTACTCTGAATGAGATGGTCTTCTCATCATCAGACCTTGTTGCAAAAGCATAAAACTTTTCAACTGACAGAGCAGAGTACTCTGTATATTTTGCGGAGAAAATCCTATCGAGTTTGCTTTTGACAACATGATCCCATACTTCTTTAAGAAGATCCTTATTCTCATATGGTGACTCGTCTTCAAACAGCGCGACGGGGTTCACAAGTCTCCCTTCGATGACTCTGGTTTCTCTTGGTTGCACCATTGTTGTTGTGAGAGGAAGTTTTAAGACAGATGGATGAGAGATTTAATTTGCAAAGGGAATGTTCGAAGTAGTGAGAAGGAATGATGTGAATGTGGAGTGATTCAAGGGTTTTGGCGGTGTTGATACGTCTCTTGATTCAAAACCGTTCAACGGATAAGATTGAGAATTTTAAGGGACGGTTCTTATCAACGGTAGTGGAATTGCGTTTTTCTCTCGTTCTTTTGAAAAGGCAATTTTTACATTTAATGCAGTTGCCAAATTGTCACCCTTAATCATTGTTTAAGGTTACTATTGACAATACGAGGTTGTAAGACATATAAATACTGATCAATAAATATCTTTCTCAGTAACCTCTTCCAGTAACTTGATTCAGTAACCTTGCAATCCTTGCAAATTTTGGTAGAGAAGGACACATAATACTGTAGGAGGAACCTGTTCATGTGAGGATCAGTATCCTGTTTCAGTATCCTAATGTTTTTGTCATCTGGGATACTGAGTGAGCAAATGTCTTTGAAGGGGTTCCCCTTACTTAGAAACCTCATTTTTCTTACTCACTCGAGCTTGATAATCCCAAGCTCTAATCTCAGCATAGAGAATCTTACACAGAGGTTTTGTGAATATGTTAGCTAGCTGGAGATCAGTATGTACTTTCTGCAGTGTGATGTCCTTCTTCTCCACGTGATCTCTAATGAAGTGATGTCGTACATCAATGTGCTTTGTTCTTGAGTGGAAAATAGGGTTATATGTGATGGCAATTACGTTTGTGTTGTCACATAAGATGGGAGTTTCTTTTTCTATAATGCCATAGTCTTTCAGTTGTTGTTACATCCATAGAATTTGTGCACAGCAGCTTCCTGCAGCTACATACTCAGGCTCCGCTGTTGATATTGCAATAGATGTTTGTTTCCAGCAAAACCAAGAGACAAGTCTCTGTCCAAGAAACTGACAGGTTCTGTTTGTGCTCTTCCTATCTATCTTGCAACCTGCGAAGTCAGAATCTGAGTAGCCCTTTAGGTTGAATCCTCTTTCTTTTGGGTACCATAGTCCAACATCTTGAGTTCTTTTCAGGTATTTGATAATCCTTTTAACTGCGGCAAGATGTGACTCTTTTGGGGCTGTCTGAAATCTTGCACAAACTCCAACTATAAATACAATGTCAGGTCTACCTGCTGTTAGGTATAGTAGGGATCTAACAAGTCTTCTGTACTTGGTGATCTCCACATCTTTTCCGTTTTCATCTTTATTCATGCTGATAGATGTGGCCATAGGTATGCTTACTGAGGATCCACTTTCCATACCAAACTTCTTGATCAGCTCTTTAGTGTACTTGGCTTGATTGATGAAAGTTTCATTCTGAAGTTGTTTTACTTGTAGACCAAGAAAGAAACTTAGCTCTCCCATCATGCTCATTTCAAACTTGTTTTGCATAAGTGAGGAGAACTTTTCACATAGATCTTTGTTTGTTGATCCAAAGAAGATGTCATCAACATAGATCTGCACAAGCAGTATGCTATTATCGTCCAGTATTCTAAAGAGAGTCTTATCTACTGTCTCTTTCTGAAATCCGTTCTCGAGGAGGTATAAGGACAGTGTATCATACCAAGCTCTAAGAGCTTGCTTTAATCCATACAAGACTTTCTCTAGCCTAAAGACTTTATCTTTAGCTTGGTCTTCAAAGCCTGGTGGCTGTTCCACATAGGCTTCATCTGTTAAGAGTCCATTTAGAAATGCACTCTTCACATCCATTTGATATACCTTGAAGTTATTGTGAGCAGCGTAGGCAAGAAATATCCTTATAGCTTCAAGTTTTGCTACAAGAGCAAAGGTCTCATCAAAATCTATTCCTTCTTACTGACAGTAACCTTTTGCCACCAATCTTGCCTTGTTTCTGACCACGGTGCCAGTTTCGTCAAGCTTGTTTTTGAACACCCACTTTGTTCCAATGACACCTTGATGATTAGGTCTAGGAACCAGCTTCTATACTTGATTCCTCACGAATCCATTCAGCTCTTCTTGCATGGCTTGAATCCAGTTACTATCCTCAAGAGCTTCTATAATATTCTTGGGTTCAATTTGTGAAATGAAGCATGTGAACAGTGACTCTTGAGGTCTTGATCTTCTTGTTCTAACTCCTTCATTGACGTCTCCAATCATGAGTTCTCTTGGATGATTTCTGAGCCAAGTTCTGTCAGGTTCAAAAGTGAATATTGGTTGTTAAGCAGCAATCTGTTGTTCAACATCCTCCTGTCTTTGGTCATTGAAAGTTTACTGATTTCTGTTTGCTTGCTGGTCAGTATCCTGTGTTACTGCATTTCCTGGTGCAGTAGGCTATGAGCTGCTCATAGTAATATCTTCAGCTGGTGCTGGAACTCCATCAATGTATCTAAATTTTTATCTTTGATCTTTAATCTGGATACATCTTCTTTTAGTTTTTCCAGCTCAGCCGTGTCATAATATGGTTCATCAAACACCACAAGAATTGACTCTTCAACAACCAAGCTTCTTTTGTTGAAAACCCTGAAAGCCATACTTACTGAGGAGTATCCTAGAAATACTCCTTCATCAGATTTCTCATCAAAGGTTTTCAGGTATTCTTTTCCATTGTTCATAATGTAACACCTACATCCAAAGATATGAAAGTATGAGATGTCAGGTGATCTTTCATACCACACTTCATAGGGAGTCTTGTCATGATCCTTGTTGATAAGACATCTGTTCTGCGTATAGTATGTTGTGCTTGTTACTTCTGCCCAAAATCTCTTAGGTATTCCAGCATTAGCAATCATTGTTCTTGCAGCTTCCTTCAGAGTCCTATTTCTTCTTTCTGCAACGCCATTCTGCTGTGGAGTCCTTGTTCCAGAGTATTCATGACAAATCCCATTTTCTGAACAATATTTCTCAACAAACTTGTTTGTGAACTCAGTTCCTCTATCAGATCTTATCTTTACAATACTTAAGTTCTTCTCATTCTGTACTCTCTTCATGAATTCAGGAAGTCTGGCTTGCGTTTCTGACTTCTTAGTCAGGAAGATGGTCCAAGTAAATCTTGAATAGTCATCCACTATTACAAGAGAGTACTTCTTCCCACTCACACTAACAGGCTCTACTGGTCCAAATAAATCCATGTGCAGAAGGTCCAATATCCTGTTCGAGGATCTTTGTGTTGGAACCGACGGATCGCCGGCCCTATGCTATCGGAATCGGGATCCAAAGATAAATCGCAGCGGAAAGAAATCATACCCTTGTAGACCTCTTGATCTTCTGATGTATTCCTCTGAGCCCTTCTCGAACGTTGCGTGGCCAACGATCCTTCGAGAAAAATCAGTTCCGCTCTCTCTCACTTATCACGTGTTTTCTGTGATCTGTGTTCTGTGTTATGAGAGGCGCTGATGAAAAGAGCTATATATAGGCTACACCAGGGACCTAGAGGAGGAATTGGGTTGGGCCTCCTGATGGGCTTTAGTATCCTGCGTTCGGCCCGAACACATAACTGAAGCCCATCAATAATAATTCAGTCCACTAGAGAATTATTATTGAACTACCATCCCAATCCCATATTTAATATGGGCTCCTTATTATGTGTACATTTATTTCCCCGTGTTTAAGATATCGAATGTCCGTAAATTAAATAAGTTACTGACAACTTAAATAATTTACATCTAATTCCAAGAGTAGTACCACTCATCCTTATTATCATGTCGGATTAAATCCACCTGCAGGGTTTACATGATAATCCTTATGAGCTCCTCAAGGGGACATTATCATCCTAAATAATTAGGACACGGATTCCTTCTATAATCAACAGAACACCATATAAACAATGCTATCTCCCAACTCACCGAGTTTATTGATTTATGAATAAATCTCACCCATTGGCAAATTAAAGAAATAAACATTGAGCATACGTGCCCGTTATTATATAGGGATTAAGAAGATGTACATCCATAATAACAGAGGTCTTGTTCTATTATATAGTCAGTATAAAACGAACAACCTCAAATGGTCCTGCTCAATACACACAAAGTGTACTAGTGTAGTTTTATAGTCAAGACAGACTAATACCAAACTACACTACAACCATTCCGATGATTTGTCCAAATCCATCTTGGTTGTGAGCTACTATTTATAATTTATAAGAAACTGATAACATGATCTTCTGTGTGGCACCACACACCAAGTTATCTATAATATAAATTAATTGGACATTGCATAAACATATATAACAAATATAAAATGCAAACATATGACCAATGTGATTCTCATTCCATAAACGATGTTCATACAAAAAACTAGGCTTATAGTATACATCCTAACAATCTCCCACTTATACTAAAAGACTATGCTTCTATAAGCGCCGCCACACATCTAATTCCCATCCCTTCAACATGCCCATCAAAAGCTTTCGCTGGGAGGGCCTTTGTGAAAGGATCTGCTAGGTTATCTGCTGATGCAATTTTGGCGACAACAACTTCTCCTCGCTTTACGATGTCTCGTATCAGGTGGTACTTGCGCTCAATGTGTTTACTTGCTTTATGGGCTCGTGGTTCCTTCGAGTTTGCCACTGCACCACTGTTATCACAATAAATTGTGATAGCTTTGGGCAAACCAGGAATCACTTCTAAGTCCATCAAGAAGTTCCTGAGCCATACAGCTTCTTTGGCTGCCTCAGAGGCTGCCACATACTCAGCTTCCATGGTGGAGTCTGAAACGCATTTCTGCTTAACACTCCTCCATATAATGGCTCCACCTCCTAAGGTAAACACATAACCCGAGGTAGATTTACTGTTGTCCCTATCCGACTGGAAATCAGAATCTGTGTAACCCACAGGAAGCACATCATCTGCTTGGTAAACCAGCATATAATTTCTAGTCCTTTTCAGGTACTTTAAAATATGCTTTACCGCAGTCCAATGTCCTTGTCCTGGGTTACTTTGATATCTGCTAACCATGCCCACGGCAAAACAGATATCTGGCCTCGTACATAGCATTGCATACATTAGGCTTCCTACGGCCGAAGCATAAGGAACTGCCTTCATGTCCTCTATCTCCTTTGGTGTCTTAGGACACATCTCCTTAGATAAAGGTACTCCATGTCGAAAAGGTAGAAAACCTTTCTTGGAGTTTTGCATGCTAAAACGAGCTAGAATGGTATCAATGTACGAAGCTTGAGATAAGCATAACATTCTTTTCTTGCGATCTCTTATCACTTTGATCCCAAGAATATGTCCTACTTCTCCCAAGTCCTTCATATCAAACTGCTTGGACAGCCATACCCTTACGTCTGACAACACCTTGACATTGTTGCCAATGAGCAAGATGTCATCTACGTATAGTACAAGAAATACCACCACGTTTCCATCACTCTTCTTGTATACACATGACTCATCCGGACATTGAATGAATCCATAAGACTGGATTACCTCATCAAAACGGATGTTCCAAGATCTCGAAGCTTGTTTCAATCCATAAATGGACCGATTAAGCTTACACACAAGATGCTCTTTGCCCTTTGCAACGAACCCTTCTGGTTGCTTCATATAGATGTTTTCTTCAAGACTACCGTTAAGGAAAGCAGTCTTGACATCCATTTGCCAAACCTCATAATTCATATGAGCAGCAATAGACAAAAGAATCCGGATAGACTTAAGCATGGCTACCGGCGAAAAGGTTTCCTCATAATCGATTCCTTCTTTTTGAGTGTACCCCTTCGCAACAAGCCTTGCTTTGAAAGTTTCTACTTTCCCGTCTGATCCTCTTTTTCTTTTGTAGACCCACTTACATCCAATGGCTTTTACACCATTTGGTGGTTCTACTAGCTCCCAGACTTGATTAGAATCCATAGATTCTAATTCAGAATTCATAGCTTTTTGCCAAGATTCTGCATCTTTATCTTGGAGTGCTTCGTCATAGGTCCAAGGATCAGATTCATGTTCACCAGATACCAAGTCCGAAGACTCTCCCAAAAACATGAATCTATCAGGCTGTCTAACAACCCTCCCACTACGACGAGGCACTTGTGGTAATTGTGTATCATTAGTGACACATGGTGCAGACCCCTGTGGTATCTCATCTTGTACTAGTGGTACTAAGGTAGGGATTTCCCCTCTGATTTCCTCTAGAACAATTTTACTCGTGGGCTTGTGGTTCATTACATAGTCCTCTTCTAAGAATCGGGCATTTGTGCTAACAATGACCTTCTGATCCTTAGGACTATAAAATAAACCACCTTTCGTTCCTCTAGGATAGCCCACAAACAGCCGAACATCCGTACGAGATTCCAACTTATCAGCATCTCCCTTCAGCACATGTGCTGGACTACCCCAAATCCGAATGTGTTTAAGACTAGGCTTACGCCCATTCCACAATTCTGTGGGAGTAGAGGGTACTGTCTTAGAAGGTACCAAGTTTAGAATATACGCTGCCGTTTCCAGGGCATATCCCCAAAACGAATTCGGTAATTCCGAATAACTCATCATCGATCTAACCATTTCCATGAGAGTTCTATTCCTTCGTTCTGCCACACCGTTCTGTTGGGGTGTACCAGGTGCAGACAATTGGGATTGAATCCCAGCCTCTGATAAGTAATTCCTAAACTCTCCTAAGAGGTACTCGCCACCACGATCAGATCGTAGTGTTTTGATACATTTACCATGACGCTTCTCCACATCAGCCTTGTACTCTTTGAATTTATCAAAGCACTCAGACTTGCGGCGCATCAAATAAATATACCCATATCTCGAAAAATCGTCTATAAATGAGACAAAATATTCGAAACCACCTCTTGCCTGGATAGTCATAGGACCACACAAATCAGAATGAACCAATTCCAACACTTCTTTGGCTCTATACCCCTTGGCTTTAAAAGGCCTCTTGGTCATTTTTCCTTCCAAGCAGGACTCGCAGGTCGGATAGTTTTCCACTTCCAATGAACTCAAAGGTCCATCGGCTATCAACCTTTGAATCCTACTCAAGTTAATGTGACCTAGTCTTAGATGCCAAAGATATGTTTGGTTCATTTTAGAAGGTTCTTTTCTCTTATTTGAGTTAGAAGATGTATTATTAATTTCCAGTTGTTGCATCGTAGGAGTTATTGGATTAAGAGTATATAAATTGCCAACCAACGTACCAGAACAGACAATAACCCTATTTTTCTTGACAACCACTTTGTCATCAAAAGAAACAGAATATCCATCCAAAAATAACTTAGAAACCGAAATCAAGTTCTTTCTAAAAGAAGGTACGTAAAGACAATTCCTCAAAACCAAAGTCTTGTTCCTATCAAAAGATAAATAAACATCTCCCACTGCAACTGCCGCCACTTTCGTAGCGTTGCCCATGTAGATGGTAATCTCGCCCTCACTAAGTCGCCTGGTTTCCTGGAACCCCTGCAAAGAATTGCAGACATGATCAGTGGCTCCCGTATCTACACACCAGGTACCGGTAGATAACACCGCTAAACATGTTTCAGTAATTAGTGAGTAAGATTTACCTTCTTTGTTCTCCTTTTTCTTGGGACAATCTACCTTCCAATGTCCAGGCTGCTTGCATGAGAAGCACTTACCCTTCGGCTTTTTCACGCCACCTTGTGGCCCAGCCTTTTGAGGTCCATTCGCTTTGTTTGCCGAAGGATTCTGTTTCTTTTTCTTCTTTCCACCTTTCGGCTTAGAATTAGAAACATTTTCAGCAACGTAAGCTTGAGCACTTTGACGAAATAGTCCTTCTGCCGATTGAGTTCTGTCAGAAGTTCCGCCAAGGAATACATCCTTTTGTTCATATTATAATTAAGGTGGAACTGCTCAAAACTCTTAGGCAGTGTTTGGAGCACGATATCGACCTGGGTTTCCCCATCGATTTCAGCTCCAAGGACTTCCATCTCATTCAAATGAGCCATCATCTTAAGGACGTGATCACTCACAGGTGTCCCTTCAGACATGGTGGTCGTCATTAAGTTTCTCATTGCCTCCTGTCTGGCAGCCCGACTCTGGTGTCCGAAGAGTTCTCTAAGATTGTGCATCATATCATAGGCAGTGGGCATGGCCTGATGCTGATGTTGCAGTACATTTGACATGGAAGCCAAAATGTAACACCGCGCCATCTCATCTGCCTTAACCCACTTTCTATAATGCGCTTTCTCCTCTTCAGTAGAGTTTTCATCAGGCATGTCAGGACAGTGCTCATGGAGTACAAACTTGTACTCCTCAGCAGTTAGGACAATATCCAGGTTTCTTTTCCAGTCAATATAATTAGGACCAGTAAGTTTGTTTTCTTTGAGTATAACAGCAAGTGGATTGAAAGACATAATGAAATCCTGAGAATCATATAAATAAATAAATAAATACACAGGTCATAACATATAGAATTTAAAGCCTATATTGTTCCCTCAAACAATATAATTAAATTCACCAACACCTCAAAAACACCGTGAACTTCGCATGCCACGATAGTGTGGACGTATGCTAATTCAAACATTTGTAAGAGGAGGTTTTACCCATTAATTTCATTATCTTGTCAAACAAAATAAAATTAATAGTTGGTTTAGCTTCAGCCATGCAAACAACAGCACTTACTCCGATGGGAAGGATACTATCATATGCACCTAAGTGTGTACCATTTCTTAATACTAAGTCCATTATCTAGGATTGTATCTCTTCAGATGGAGAAGATCATACGCTCCTAAATAATTTTCTATAATTATCCTTAGAGGAAGTTTGATCCAGTGATCCGCAATCAAACTCATCCGATGTGGAAGAAGGCACTCAAAGCCAACGTGTAAGTTTAAATGCATCACTTACAAACCAGTAATGGAGGCTATGGGATTTATTCAAAATAAATCCCTCTCCCACTTAGTTATTTAAATGAGGGATTTTAGCATGCAATAACATATAACATTCAAAAGCATGCTTGATAAAACAACAAACAAATAGAAAGGCAATAAATACGGAATAATATAAATCCAACTATTATGGCCACTTCGATTGAATGTTTGTCAGGTCGCGGGGTGCGGGGCAGCGCCCCGTTAGAAAAAATTAGGGTTTAAAACCCTAATCAGCACCAACATCCAGCGAACAGAATCAGCGCCAAATCCAGCGATTGTTGCGCAAATCCAGCAGGTTGTTGCACAGAATCAGCGCCTAGCAATCTTGATCGAACAGCCCCTTCGAACGCCAATCCTAGTTCGAATAGAAGTCTCGATCGAACAGGAATCCTATACAGAATCTAGTTCGAACATCTACCAATCCTATACAGAATCTAGTTCGAACATCTACCAAACCCTATACAGAATCTAGTACGATCAGAATACACCATATGAGATCGAACAAAATTACATCGAGAACAAATCAAGAATATGTAAAACCTAACACGACAAACCGCCGTGTTTTTACTATTACAATCATGCAACCAACCCAAAATAAAAACCTCGACAGGTCCGAGGGTTTAGATCATACATTAAACATACATACAGACCATAATAGTTGGATATATAGGTAACCTGCAAAACCGAGTTATCCTATGCAATCCTACTATCATACAATCTGAATATAAAACGTATGAAAAAGCATAAGATCGTAATATATAACCGATCCAATTACATAGAACCAGAAACCGTGGCTCTGATACCAATTGTTGGAACCGACGGATCGCCGGCCCTATGCTATCGGAATCGGGATCCAAAGATAAATCGCAGCGGAAAGAAATCATACCCTTGTAGACCTCTTGATCTTCTGATGTATTCCTCTGAGCCCTTCTCGAACGTTGCGTGGCCAACGATCCTTCGAGAAAAATCAGTTCCGCTCTCTCTCACTTATCACGTGTTTTCTGTGATCTGTGTTCTGTGTTATGAGAGGCGCTGATGAAAAGAGCTATATATAGGCTACACCAGGGACCTAGAGGAGGAATTGGGTTGGGCCTCCTGATGGGCTTTAGTATCCTGCGTTCGGCCCGAACACATAACTGAAGCCCATCAATAATAATTCAGTCCACTAGAGAATTATTATTGAACTACCATCCCAATCCCATATTTAATATGGGCTCCTTATTATGTGTACATTTATTTCCCCGTGTTTAAGATATCGAATGTCCGTAAATTAAATAAGTTACTGACAACTTAAATAATTTACATCTAATTCCAAGAGTAGTACCACTCATCCTTATTATCATGTCGGATTAAATCCACCTGCAGGGTTTACATGATAATCCTTATGAGCTCCTCAAGGGGACATTATCATCCTAAATAATTAGGACACGGATTCCTTCTATAATCAACAGAACACCATATAAACAATGCTATCTCCCAACTCACCGAGTTTATTGATTTATGAATAAATCTCACCCATTGGCAAATTAAAGAAATAAACATTGAGCATACGTGCCCGTTATTATATAGGGATTAAGAAGATGTACATCCATAATAACAGAGGTCTTGTTCTATTATATAGTCAGTATAAAACGAACAACCTCAAATGGTCCTGCTCAATACACACAAAGTGTACTAGTGTAGTTTTATAGTCAAGACAGACTAATACCAAACTACACTACAACCATTCCGATGATTTGTCCAAATCCATCTTGGTTGTGAGCTACTATTTATAATTTATAAGAAACTGATAACATGATCTTCTGTGTGGCACCACACACCAAGTTATCTATAATATAAATTAATTGGACATTGCATAAACATATATAACAAATATAAAATGCAAACATATGACCAATGTGATTCTCATTCCATAAACGATGTTCATACAAAAAACTAGGCTTATAGTATACATCCTAACACTTTGAACTCTATCTTTGAATGAGTTTTTTACTTATTTTCCTTTCTGACAGGATCCACAAACACTTTCCTTTATGTAAGCAACATCTGGTAGTCCTCTCACGAGATTCTTCCTTACTAGCCTATTGATTGTTTTGAAGTTTAGGTGGCTCATTCTCTTGTGCCATAGCCAACTTAGCTCTGGTGTGCCCTTTGCAATGAAGCAGGTTGGTTTCACTGTAGAGTTCCAATCAGCAAGGTAGATGTTGCATCTCCTGGTTCCAGTAAGCTTAACCTCTTTTGTCTGCCCATCTTTGATCAAACATTTGTTGAGGTTGAACTCCACTGAATATCCTTTGTCACAAAATTGAGTGATACTCAGGAGGTTATACTTTAGTCTTTTGACATACGAAACTTTGCTAATACTTGCATTACCTTTGACTAAGCTTCATGTGCCCTTTGTTTTTTCTTTGGAGTTGTCGCCAAACACAACTTGAGGGCCTTCACACAGTTGGAAGTCTCTTAATCCAGCTTTGCTGTCAGTCATATATCTGGAGCAGCCACTATCAATATACCATACATCACTGCTGCTTCCTGACAATTGCAACTACAAGTAGATTAGACGAATTTAGATACCCATACAAGTACGGGTCCTGGGGGGTTAATACCTTTTGGAACCTATATTTACCTTATGGTAATCATTTTACCAGAGGTCATGGTGGTTCCCATTCTGTAGGTGTTCTGGGCAGGATTCTGTTTATGAGCTTGGGGATTTCAGGTCTTGTTCTTTCTGTTTGTGAAAGATATTCCTTTATACCTTTCTTGTGAATAGACCTTTTGGAACCTAGACGCGAATGTCTTGGTTTTCATGGAATGAAGGTCTTGCTCTAACTTGAAAAACCACTGCTTTCTTCTCTTACTGACAGCATACTGATCATGCTGTTTTCTAAGAATCCATGCAGGCTTACTGTTTTCATCCTGCTGAAGGGGTTTCTTCTCTTTATCCAGAATACTTGTGTTGTTCAAGCCTTCATTTAATTGATTAAGTTCTTGAGCAAAAGAAACTTGGGCTTAAACAAACTTTCCAACCTTGGATGTGCTGGCATCATTCTGAGAAGTACTAACACAATATCCTAAACCATTTCTATTACTAGCGTTTTGATTTCTTAGGATACATTCTTGTACTTTTTTTGCTGACTTGTTATACACATCAATTGTATTTTGCAATACAGCTTTCTCAGTTTCTAGCTTAGTGACTAGCATTTTAAACTTGGAGACTTCAGCTCTGAGATTGTTGCATTCCATCCTGAAGTATCCCAGGTCAGTGACCTGCTCCTTCAGTATAATTTGCTTACTCTTGAGTTGGAGGTTTTTCTCTTTAAGTTCCTCATGAGCTGAGTTTATCTGCTCAAAGTCACTCATGATCTGTCTAAAAGACTGGATCATGCTAAGCTTCTCAGAATTTGAAGTGCTAGGAGAGTGTGAGGTTACCTCGTCTTCATCATTATCCTCACAGTCTTTGGCTATTATACATATCAGTGCTTCTTCATCAGATGAGGAGCTGTAGAAGCTTTCTTCTGGTAGATCATTCTTGACTACAACTTGGAGGTGCTTGCTGCCTTAAGTGCTTCATGCTCAGTGAGAAGCGCCCTAAGCTTTTACCTTTTGATGCTCCTATTGTCACTCTTCTATTTTTTCTCCTCTTCAGTGTACTTCTGCACTTCAGGATAGGGCAGTCTCTGATGAAGTAACCAGGTCTTCTACAATTATAACACAGATCGTTGGAACCTGTGTTGGCTTGTTGTTTAGTTTGAGGATTTCTTTCTGATGACAGTGGCCTTCTCCTGAAGTCATTTCCTTTGTTATTGCTCTTAATGAATTTTTTAAACTTCTTTAGTATGAGAGCCATTTCTTCTTCAGTATCCTCAGTAAGCACTTTCTCCTGCTTATTCTTCAGCTTGCTACCACTCGTACTGTCAGCAGCCTAGTTCTTGGCCACAAGTGCTGCTATCTTGGCATTTGTACCTTCCATCTCCTTTCTTCTCCTTTCAATGTCATACTCGAATGATTTTAAGTCGGAGAAGAGATCAAAAGTACTCATTGCATTGAGATTTAGTGACACTCTCATTGCAGTTTCTTTGCTATGCCATTTGTAGGGTAGTGCTTGCAGCATCTTCATGTTCTTCTCTTTCTGAGTGTAGTTCATATGAAATTGCTCGAACAGTTGGATGGCTTTGGAGATCCTATTCTCTCTGGCAAGTTCGTTGCCTTCACATATCATACCAAGCATCACCCATATTTCTTTGGTTGTTGATGTTAGGATGTATACTATAAGCCTAGTTTTTTGTATGAACATCGTTTATGGAATGAGAATCACATTGGTCATATGTTTGCATTTTATATTTGTTATATATGTTTATGCAATGTCCAATTAATTTATATTATAGATAACTTGGTGTGTGGTGCCACACAGAAGATCATGTTATCAGTTTCTTATAAATTATAAATAGTAGCTCACAACCAAGATGGATTTGGACAAATCATCGGAATGGTTGTAGTGTAGTTTGGTATTAGTCTGTCTTGACTATAAAACTACACTAGTACACTTTGTGTGTATTGAGCAGGACCATTTGAGGTTGTTCGTTTTATACTGACTATATAATAGAACAAGACCTCTGTTATTATGGATGTACATCTTCTTAATCCCTATATAATAACGGGCACGTATGCTCAATGTTTATTTCTTTAATTTGCCAATGGGTGAGATTTATTCATAAATCAATAAACTCGGTGAGTTGGGAGATAGCATTGTTTATATGGTGTTCTGTTGATTATAGAAGGAATCAGTGTCCTAATTATTTAGGATGATAATGTCCCCTTGAGGAGCTCATAAGGATTATCATGTAAACCCTGCAGGTGGATTTAATCCGACATGATAATAAGGATGAGTGGTACTACTCTTGGAATTAGATGTAAATTATTTAAGTTGTCAGTAACTCATTTAATTTACGGACATTCGATATCTTAAACACGGGGAAATAAATGTACACATAATAAGGAGCCCATATTAAATATGGGATTGGGATGGTAGTTCAATAATAATTCTCTAGTGGACTGAATTATTATTGATGGGCTTCAGTTATGTGTTCGGGCCGAACGCAGGATACTAAAGCCCATCAGGAGGCCCAACCCAATTCCTCCTCTAGGTCCCTGGTGTAGCCTATATATAGCTCTTTTCATCAGCGCCTCTCATAACACAGAACTCAGATCACAGAAAACACGTGATAAGTGAGAGAGAGCGGAACTGATTTTTCTCGAAGGATCGTTGGCCACGCAACGTTCGAGAAGGGCTCAGAGGAATACATCAGAAGATCAAGAGGTCTACAAGGGTATGATTTCTTTCCGCTGCGATTTATCTTTGGATCCCGATTCCGATAGCATAGGGCCGGCGATCCGTCGGTTCCAACAGTTGAGCATCCTTTGACTTTGTTGAATGTTCCCTTATCCAACGTTAGAAATAAAGCGTTCTTGGCCACGTTGTCGAGGTTGGCCCTATTTCTTTCCTCAAGAGTGTATTCATGTCTTTCCTTGATGATGTACTCATGTGGTGGTGGTCCTCTTCTTGGTCTAGAGGCAGCTTCCTGTTGACCAAACCCTGGTGGTGCCTCAGCATCATCATCGATAATAGCTGTTCCTTCGACTTTGCCACCTGCTCTTTCAGTTGCAGCCGCTGCTGCCTCAGCACGTCTGTGATCTCGGAGTTGTTCTAAGTAGGTAGGATTTACTTTGTAGATCACCAGTGATCCTTCAGTTATAATATACCATATTTCATCGTGCATGGCTGAAAGATGAGCTTGCATCCATATTCTCTAGTCATCGAATTCTTCTATAGAAAACATAAGAAGCTTATGATGCATCATATCCATGTTTATGCTAAAAGATGAGTTTTAGTGTAGAAAAAGAAAAAGGTTTTTCCAATGCAGAAACAAGTGGATTTGGGTAGGTAACCAGTCAAGTTGGTTTTTAACCCAACTTGCTCTGATACCACTTGTTGGTCCCAAATGTCCCAAGTGGTCAGAGGTTTAGAGGGGGGTGAATGAACCTCTATTGATTTTTCGATTTTAAAACAATCAGAGAAGCAGGTTCCTGATTCTAAAAAGAAATAACAACCTAAATTGATCAAAAACCTGGTAGTATGCTGATTCAGGTTTCTGATCAGCTTTCTCAGTACGCAGTGGATAAAACATGATAGGGTTTCTCTTTGGAAAAACAGCTTTCTTTTACAAGTATGCTCCTTTATAAACTTCTTTTATGCAGGATGCTTATGATATGCGGTCAGTAAGATATAGCAAGATAAGCACAATGCAGTAAGTAAATGAAAGCAATAAACACTTATGGTTTATAGTGGTTCGAAGGTGGTGTAAGCCTTCTACGTCCACAATGAGGAACTTCGTTAGGTCAGTTCGAATTACAAGCCTCGGTTTACAAACCTCTTCCTAATAAGCTACGCCTACTAGAATACCAGACTCTAGTCGAAGGCCACAACCTACAAAGGGTACAATCCCACAAAGGGCAAGTAGCCTATTTTTAGACTACTAAACTTAGCAAGGATACTATCCTCTCAACTAAGTACACCTAAAACAACCTAGCGCACACAACACAAATGGTTAAAAGATAAAATGTTTTTCTTCAACTGTGGTGATGAAGCCAGTCTTGAATTTGATAGCTTGAGAGCTTGAATAGTCGACTGTTTCTCAAAGGTTGAATGACTCAGCTTGGTAAAAACTTGTGTATGAAAGACTTGAGAGATTTTGCAATGTGTGTTTCAAAGCTTCAGTAGTCTTCATGGTCACTCCATCCTTCTATTTATAGATCTTTTGAAAATGCCCGTTGAAGGAGGCATTGTCCTTGTTTCAATTCAAATTTGATCTTCAATATCTTTGCAATTAATGTGACTGAACAACTGAGAGGAGAAGTCTTGTCCTAGTCTGATCTGCATTAATGGTGCCACTTCTTGGCCGCAGTTCTTCTCTCTCTTGTCCAGGTGGCATCTTCTAATTGGGTTGGCACTAACTTCAGTCAAACGGATCTTTATCAGCAACCTTCCTCGTACTGCATTTAATGTATATAACTTGTACTTTGATAACTGAGTGAAGGTTGTCAGCTTGCTGTTTTGATCTTTAGTGCACGTGTTTCTTAGACGCCAGCTTTCTGATGTAGAATTGCTTGCTGTTCCTGAGCAGCTTTCTTATCAGTTTCTTGTTCAGTCTTCTTGTAGCTTTCTGATCTTCAATCTTCTTTAAACACTTGTTATTTCCTGAAAGTTCGTTTCAAGCATTTATCTTTATTTTCTCAGAGACCTGTCATGATATATTCGAAGATGCATTTGCAGGTCTATGTTCCACTTATACATTGGGGAATATGGGTACTCTAACTTTCTATCTAATTAGTTCCATTGTCTCATCAAAACCTAGACAGAAATCTCCCAACACTCTATTGTAAACATATCTTTTTATTTGAAATTTAAGTTCAATATATGTGTTAATGTTACTTATAATATTATGTAAAGTACTAGATATATTTTTCAATTTTTTTACAATGTTTTTATATTTTTTTCGTAAAACACCGATATTTCCACCGAAATAGATATATCCATCGATATTTCCGTAAAATCAAGGTACCGATATTTCTACCGATACCGATATTTTTATCCTTGGCGCCTAGCACCCTCACACAACAACAATGCTAGCACCACTCCCAAACTTCCAAACACAGCCGGCGACTTCCCATCACCGGCGACACACCACAACCACACTCGCCGGCGTAACCCGTGCCGGCCACCACCACAACAGCATGGCGGCACTGCATAGTATCGCCCTTAACACACACACACGCACAAACACACACACACACACCTGAAACAGACACGGCGCCACCACCCACGATGCCGCCACCCTTCCAACACGACACACACTCACACGACGACCAAAGAGAGCTCCGGCCAGGTTTTCGGCGAGGAAGAAAGAGAGAGAGAGAAAAGAGAGGAAAAATAGGGTTTTCTAACGGTTGATCGGCAGTTTTCCGGCGAAGGAGATATCAGAATGCAAAACCGAGTCTGGATTTAGAACGGGCTTGTCGAAAGCTATAAGAGGTGTGAAAATTGGCTAAAGCCGAGAAAAAAGTTTCGGCACCCACGGCGGCACCAGCAGTAGCGCGGCAGCAGTCGAAAAAAATCAGAAGAGAGAGAAGATAAATATTACTTTTCAACTTTTCGTTCGAATTATTACTTTTTATGATTCGTTTCGTATTATATATACACATTTTGAAAAATATCTTTACTTTTTCAAAATATCTCACATTTTTACAAAATATCTTAAATTTTACTTTTTGAACGAAAATATATCTTTTTTCAATTCTTCTTATTCTTCTTGATTTGAGTTACGGGTCTCCGATTGACCTCATTTTTGTTTCTATCTTTTCGATTTTCGATTACGAACCTTTTGATAAAATATAACCTATGCTTCTTGATTTAATTATACAACCGATTAATTAATCATGCATTTTATCATTTTTCTGAAATGCACATAATTAAATCAAACAATTAAGGGTTTAATTATTTAATTAACCAATTATGCGTCATTTTATCCTAGGCGCTACATCCCTTCCCTCTTAACAAAAATTTTATCCTCAAAATTTAGATGCGTACGTAAAAATGGCAAATCGGGATACTTTGTCAATATCTCGTCTTCTTGTTCCCATGTTACTTCTTCTTTTCCATGACGACTCCATTGGACTTTCACTAGAGTCATATCTCGATTCCTCAATTTGCTAGTTTTTCTGTCCAGGATAGCCACTGGATTTTCTTCATAAGTCAAATCCTCATTGATCTCTATACTTTCTAGGTTGATCATGTGACTTGGATCGAAAACATACTTTCACAACATGGATACATGGAAGACGTGTAGGCCAGCAAAGTCTGGTGGCAAGGCTAGACGATAAGCGACTTCTCTAATTCGCTCTAAGATTTCGAAAGGTCCTACATACCTTGGTCTCAACTTTCCTCTTTTCCCAAAACGATAAACCCCTTTAGTGGGCGATACTTTTAGGAAAACCTTGTCTCCCACCTCGAACTTTAGCTCTATTCGTCTTTTATCAGCATAAGATTTTTGTCGGTCCTGAGCTACTCTGATTCTTTCTCGAATCTTCTTTATCACTTCCACCGTCTGTTCCACTAATTCAAGTCCCAAAATTTTCTTTTCGCTCACCTCGTCCCAACATATAGGAGAATGTCACTTTCTTCCATAGAAAGCTTCGTACGATGCAATTCTAATTGTTGCTTGATAACTGTTATTATAAGCAAACTCCACTAAGCATAGATGATCTTCCCAACTTCCATGAAGATCCAAAATGCAAGCTCTCAACATATCTTCCAATATCTGTATGGTTCTTTCCGATTGTCCACCAGTTTGAGGGTGGAAAGCGGTACTAAAAGCTAGCTTGGTACCTAGTTCTTTTTGTAAGCTCTGCCAGAATCTAGATGTGAAACGGGGATCTCTATCTGATACAATAGAAACCGATACTCCATGCAATCTGACGATCTCTTCTAGAAAGATTCAAGCCAACCTATCCAATCCAAAAGTCATCTTGATCGGTAAAAAATGGGCTGACTTGGTCAATCTATCTACAATCACCCACACCGCGTGATTTCCTCGCTTGGTTCTAGGCAATCAGACAACGAAATCCATGGCAATGTGCTCCCATTTCCATTCAGGTATCTCCAACGGTGTTAACATTCTAGCTGGTCGTTGATGTTCAACTTTCACCTATTGACAAATTAGACATTTCTTAACAAAAAGTTCGATGCTTCCTTTCATATTTCTCCACCAAAAGATTTCCTTCAAATCCCTGTACATCTTCGTACCTCCAGGATGTGTTGATAAAGGCGTGCAATGTGCTTCTTCCAGAATTTCTTCTCTCAATGTCTCATCTTTTGGCACATATAGTCTTCCCCTGAAGATAAAGGCTCCATCTATCGTGAAAGTGAAACCTTCCGCCTTTCCATTATCTATACGAGCCTTTATCTTTGATAGAAAATTATCTTTTTCTTGAGCTTCAACTATTCGTTCGTGGAGAGTGGGCTTCACGAATAAAGTTGCCACTCTAGCTCTGATGCTGCTTGAAGGTGAGACTACCTCCAAATTCATCCTTGACCTTTCTTCAATTAGTTGGTTCTGGTTGGTGATCAGGGACGTTACAGTTCTTTTTTCTTTTCTGCTAAGAGCATCAACAACCACGTTTGCTTTTCCGGGGTGATAGAGAATCGTACAATCATAATCTTTTACCAACTCCAACCATCTTCTCTGTCTCATGTTGAGTTCTTTCTGTTTGAAGAAATACTTCAAACTTTTGTGGTCGGTGTAGATCTCACACTTTCCATCGTAGAGATAATGTCTCCAAATCTTAAGAGCGTGCACAACAGCGGCTAACTCTAGATCATGTGTTGGATAATTCTATTCGTGAGTCTTAAGCTGTCGTGATGCGTAAGCTACAACTTTCTCTTGCTGCATCAGAACACACCCTAAACCTTGTTTGGATGTATCGCTAAAAATCACGAACTCTTTCGTTACATCTGGAACAGTTAGAATTGGTGTCTCTGTCAATCTCTTTTTTAATTCTTAGAAGCTACGCTCGTTTTGCTCAGTCCATTGAAACTTTATGTCTTTCCACATCAAACGAGTCATGGGATTGGCAATCTTCGAAAATCCTTTTATGAATCTTTGATAATATCCGGCTAAACCAATGAAACTTCGCGCTTCCTTAACATTAGTCAGAGCTTCCCAATTGCTGACAACTTCCACTTTGTCAAGGTCTACTTTAATCCCTTGCGATGAAACAATATGGCCAAGAAAGACTACTTTGTTCATCCAGAATTCACACTTCTTAAATTTTACATAAAACTTCTCTTTTCGCAAAATCTCTAGTGAAATTCTGAGATGTTGTTCATGGTATGTCCTATCGCATGAGTAGAAGAGAATGTCATCGATAAATATAATGACGAAAAGATTGAGGTATGGATGGAAGACGCGATTCATCAGATTCATAAAAACAACTGATGCATTGCTGAGTCCAAATGGCATTACTACAAACTCGTAGTGGTTATACCTCGTTCTGAATGTTGTTTTAGATACATCAACATCCTTGACTTTCACTTGATGGTATCCAGACCTTAAGTTGATCTTTGAAAACACATTTGCACCTCTCAGCTGGTCAAAAAGATCTTCAATTCGAGGTAGAAAATACTTGTTTTTGATGGTTCACTTATTAAGCTCTCGATAGTCGATGCACATCCGAAAACTTCCATCATTCTTCTTCACAAAGAGTATTGGAGCTCCTAAGGGTGACACACTTGGATGAATGAAACCCTTGTCCAGAAGTTCCTGTAATTGAACCTTCAGTTCCTGTAGTTTTTTCGATGTCATTCAGTATGGAGCTTTCAACACCGGTGTTGTTCCTGGTATAAGATCAATTTCAAAAGTAACTATCTGGCGGAGGGCCGAGTAAATCTTCTGGAAAGACGTCCATGTATTCCCTTATCACAGGTACATTCTAATAGGATTCGTTTCTTGTTCGAGATTCACCATGTTCACCAACCAGGCTTCACAATTTAATTTACTATGCATTTTGGTTGCTTTCATAACCGATACAATCCTTGGGTTGAATCTAACCCGTGTCCCATGATCTCTCTTGCATGGCATTTGATCACCGCGTGATTTAACTCAAGTCAATCCATCCTTAGGATCACATCGAAATCCTTCATCTCCAGCGCATGTAAATCGGCTAAAAGGATTCTATTCTCAAAAGAGATTTTTAGATTATGGTAAAGGTGTTTTTTTTACCGTTTTTTCCGATAGAATACTAACTTCTAGGGTTTCAGTGACTCCCCTACTATTTTCATGCTTCAACAGATTACAGAAATTGACAGAGATAAAAGAGTGGGTTGCTCCGGTATCAAACAAGATGAGAGCAAGTATATCGCATACAGTTAACATACCTGTCATAGTCTCTAACCCCTCAGCAGCCTCCGTGCAAGTGAGAGCAAAAGACCGAGTGTTGTCTGCTCCTGGCCTCGACCTTAGTGTTGTAACTGCTGGATTTCTTAACTTCTGACAATTAATTACGATGTGTCCCGGTTCTCCACTCCGGTAGTAGTTCTTAGTTCCTTGCTGGCATGGTCCCACATGAATATTTACACATCTAGTACATGGGTTTCCAGGCCTGGGAGTGGGGAAAAGCGGAGCATTGTTAGGCCTTGGAAATTTATTTTGAGTGAAGCTTTGACTCGGACCGGTCCACTTCCTCTTTCCAGGCATCACAACAACTTTCTTGGGCGATATAACATCCAAGCGTAGAGAGGAAATCTCTTGAGCTCTCTCTACGATGTTGGCATAGGTCATGATCCCCCTACCTGCCAAAATTGAACTGATCTCCAGGCAAAGACCTATCTTAAAACGTCAGGCCTTCTTGGGGTCGGTATCAACCAGGTGAATTGCATACCTGAGCTGCGATTACTTGATGGAGATATAAGAACTCCGTTTTTTTTTTATCGTTATATGATTGAGGTATAAAGTGTTGTGCGATCAGCCGACAAGATATACATATATGAATCATCGGCAACAGCCGAAACAAGGTGTTTGAAATCTTGAGCAGTGGAATTATACTCATACACATCAACACAAAATACGATATAATTTTACAAAACGTGAAATAAAATAAAACATTGTTTCAACATAAGTTTTGGAAATCAAAAAGAGAAATCTTGATACGGCACCAGCCTCTCTACATATCTTGATTCTCATCATCTCCTGTAATTTGATTACACATGGGGTGAGTGCGTTGAATACACTCGTGGGGATAAACTCCGTATCTTAACATGTATTAAGCAGTTAAACAAATCAAACATAAAAGAGTTCGGTAATTAAACACAGCATATAGAATGCATAACACATAACTTAAGAACACACAACTCTAAATAGGTACGGGTACAACTCGTCTTACCATGTAAAATGATTTTTATATCATTGGTGTATTTTACGGACCACCAATCCCTCCGTGATGTTTTTTACGGACCATTAGTCCCTCCATAACACGAATGTGGACCTTAGTCCTTTCACAGTATAATAGCATGAACATAGTAATCACAACATATAATCACGGTAAATAGGATTCAATAATTCATATATTAAATACGGAAAACAATAAACATATAGAGATTAGAAGTTACCCCTACCTTGTTCGGTGGTAACCGCATGTAAAAACAGAGTATCAAGTGTTTAGTGTGGTTGTTTTGATTGAGAGCCTATACATGTAAAGAGATTTTTTAGATCCATATTACATTAATTACATATACATTAATTACATAAACTCTCTCGAAGAAGAAACGATAGGGAAAACAAAACGAAACGAAATGAAACGAAAGCTTTAAGGTGATATTTGGATTAGTGTTATGTAGGATTGGGGAAATCCGACTTTGAAATCCTGGGTTTTTTAAATGAAGGTGAATAGTTGAAATTTATGTTTGTTTAGAGATTTTGTAGAGTAGGATTAATATTGTAGATGTCAAATCAATGCTGGAAAAAGTGTTATTATGTAATATTATATTGTTAGTTGATGTAATGATAATGATTGGATGATTGTAATAGTATAAATTTAGGTGTGTATTGAAATTTGTGTATTAATAGGTTATAGTATAAGGTTAATGATTGTGTTTTTATGTAAATAAAGTAGGATTTTGGTATATTATATAATCCTCTTGTAACATCAAAACAAACGAGAATTTGGTTGAATCCAAATCTCAAATCCTGACCAGCCAACACTAATCCAAACATCACCTTAGAAAATAAGGATTAAGAAATGAGTGTGGAAGGTTAAACATGTAATCATAGGGTAAAAGGGGAAAGATTAGAGTTTGAACGGAGGAAAAACGAGCTTAAACAGAGGAAAAACGAGTTCAAAAGGAGCGTTTAAAGGTGTAAGGGCATTTTCATAATTTATCAAAAAAGAGTTGATTTTAACCGAGACCCCCGACTCCCGGCCGATGACTTCACATCGTTGGTGATACGACGCACACACATGACATGGAACGACATGAACACACGCACACCGGCACACATACGGTGAGTTCCAACACTACCCGGCGCTCACATAGCACGCCCGGTGCCCGGCCCGGTATACCCTTCCCGGCGCGCGTGCACTTAGCCCCCCCGATGCGCACACCGCGTGCACACAGCTCCCGGTACGAGCGGCCGAGGTGCACCCCTACCACGGCATCACGCACGCACGCGCTCCACACAGCACCGGCGTGCACACAACGCCCAATAACCTTACACGCACGCACGCGCTACCACGACATCACGCACGCACGCGCTCCACACAGCACCGGCGTGCACACAGCGCCCAGCAACCTTACACAGCAGCAACGATGGCACTGCTAGCGCCACCCCCAAACTTCCAAACACAGCCAGTAACTTCCCATCGCCGGCGACACACCACCACCATACTCTCCAGCGCAACCCGCACTGGCCATCACCACCACAGCACGACGACGCTGCACAGCGCCGCCCTCAACACACACACACAACACACACGCACGTACAAACACACACACACACACCTAAAACAGACACGGGCAGCGGCACCATCCCCCAACATGACACACACTTACACGGTGACCAAGGGGAGAGCTTCGACCAGGTTTTCGGTGAAGGAGAGAGAGTGAGAAAGAGAGAGAAAAGAGGAAAAATAGGGTTTTCCGACGGTTGACAGACCGTTTTTCAGTGAAGGAGATGTCGGAATGCAAAACCATGCCCGGATTTGGAACGGGCTCGTTGAAAGCTATAAGAGGTATGAAAATCGGCCGAAGCCAAGAAAAAGGTTCCGACGCCGGTGGTGGCGCGGCGGCCGCTGGAAAAATCAGAAAAGAGAAGAGAGAAGAGAATATCTTACTTTTTGACTTTTCGTTCGAATTATTACTTTTTACGATTCGTTTCGTATTATATATACACATTTTCAAAAATATCTTTACTTTTTCAAAATATCTCACCTTTTTACAAAATATCTTAAATTTTACTTTTTGATTGAAAATATCTCTTTTTTCAATTCTTCGTATTCTTCCTTATTTGAGTTACGGGTCTCCGATTGGCCTCATTTTCATTTCTGTCTTTTTAATTTTCGATTACGAACCTTTTGATAAAATATAACCTATGTTTCTTGATTTAATTATACAACCGATTAATTAATCATGTATTTTATCGTTTTTCTGAAATGCACATAATTAAATCAAATAATTAAGGGTTTAATTATTTGATTAACCAATTATGCATCATTTTGTCCTAGGTGCTACATACTCATTATTAATAATTAATAATTAATATCAAAAATTAATTATAGAATGGAAAGCATATAAAAAACTACACGCAAAATAATTAATCACTGACCTATGATAACTTTACACAAAAATTGTTAATATAATTACAATAAAATATGATTAAGAGAATAATGCAATGTTATATCGTGCCTTACACAAAAATTTTAAACTAATATTAACTTAAAGAAATATACACACTTTACACAAAAAATACACCAAAATAGTGTAATTTAGTGTAAGCGATTCTCGTGTAAATACAATCATGTAATTTTCATATAAGCAATTCTCGTGTAAGCTTTGCATGGTCCAATTCCATCACTCTACAAAAGTAAATAACACAAATTCAATCTTATGTCAACACCATATACTATTCATATTTGACTAGTCAAAAAAAGTGGTAGAATTGGATCAAAAGTTATATTTTATGGTATATAGGGACTCAAAGTTATATTTGGTGAAGGGTAATAGATTATATTTTTGATGATATTCTTGGTCATTTCCTCATTACTAATATACCCTTATTAATTAGTTTTGAAAGATAAATTTGAAAAAAAGCTGAAAAACTAAACTCATTAAATATGGGCATAATGGGAATTTACTTACTTTTTCAATCATTTTCTTAATTTTCATAAAAAACCTAATCAACCTATATAATTGGGACGGAAGGAGTACAAGATATAAAAACATCATAAATAGTGACTGATCCAAAAATTTTACTTACAGGATCCCAACTAATAAATTGTTGGTCCCAAGTGGTCAGATGTTCAGAGGGGGGTGAATGAACCTCTATCGATTTTTGCAATTTAAAACTTTTCAGTGAACAAGTTCTTGATTCAACAGTGAATGCAGTAACCTGACTTGATTCAGTAACCTGGCAGTAAGTTGTTTCAGGTTCCTGACTCGGTATCACAGTATGCAGCGAAATAAACTAAAGATAGAGTTTCTTGATGAAAATCAGTTTTTTTTCCAAATATGATTTTAATAGAATCCTTTAACAGTATGCTTATGATATGCACAACAAGACAGATATATGTAAAGCAATGCAATACAGTAAATATTCAAAGCAATAAACACACAAGGGTTTATAGTGGTTCGAAGGTGGTGTAAATCTTCTATGTTCACTCTACTCCTTCACAAGAAGGAACTTCGTTAGGTCAGTTTGCTTTACAAGACACTGTTTTACAAACCTCTACCAAATAAAATTAAACCTACTAGAATTAAAGATTCCTAGGCCAAATCCCACACAGGGTACAATATCTCACACAGAGAAAATAGCCTACACAAGACTAAAAACACTTAGCAAGGATCTAATCCTCTCAACTAAGGACACCAAACTAAAACAACCTAGCACACAGCAAATGGTTAAAAGGTATATGTGTTTCTTCAACTGGTGCAACATTGAAGTCAGTCTTGAACTTGAGAGCTCGAATGCTTGAGTAGACTGCTTCAAAGGTTGAGTGACTGAACTTGGAAAGCTTGAAGATAGCTTGGATATAAAGAGCTTAGAAAATATACGCAATGTGTTCAGTAGTCTTCATGGTCACTCCATCTTTCTATTTATATTCGTGGAAAAATACCCATTGAAGAGAGGCATTGTCCTTGTTGTAATTCAAATTGATCTTGCAAATCTTAACAATTAATGCTACTGTGAAACTGGGAGGGAATGACTCGTCCTTCTCTAATTTGCATTAATAGCGCCACTCCTCGGCTACAATGATTTTGCAGAGCTGCGGGTCCAGGTGGCATCACCTCATTGGCTAAGCACGAACTTCTATCTAACGGATCCTTGACAGGAACCATTATTCGTACAACATTCAATATATACCTCGTACTGCATTGAATAAGTTAGATAAACTTACAGTTTTCTGCTCAGCTTGCAATACTTGCTTACTGTAAGTGCCAGCTTTCTGATCTGCGTCAGCTTCCTGTTTCAGAACAGCTTCCTGTTCTCAAAACCTGCAGTCAGCTTCCTGACCAGCGATAGCTTCCTGATTCTGAACAGCTTCCTGTTATCGAATCCTGCAGTCAGCTTCCAGTCTCCCTTACTGCTATTTGTTTGTCGCTTCCTGATCCTGGTTCCTTCTTCAGCATACTGACTTTTGTTACTGAAAGTCAGTTTTCAAGATATCTTTATCTCCAGAATCCTATTAGAAGCAGAATTCTACATCTTCCTGATCTATACAATTTTACAACTCAAGACTTAGAGAATAAACTTAAAAACTATTAATCCACTTATAAACTATGGAAAATGGGTACTCTAAAGACTCATCTAATATTACATTATCTCATCAAAACCTAGACAGAAATGTCCCAACAATTTCCCCCTTTTTGATGATGATAAAACCTATAACAAATAAAGATAAGCAGCATAACAGATGTATTTTTATACATGTAATATTTACAAGTATAATACAGTGTAAGCTTTACATCACATGAATAAACAAGCTTATAATTTCATAAATAAAATGAAGAATAAAAGAATACAAAATTCTTTACAAAAGAGAGCTTACTTAGCAAGTAATCTGATAAAGACTGTAAGCATCTCTTCATCAATTTATCGGTCTCCAAACAACTTCTTCTTAACTTGATCATGCCCTGCACTTCCTTGCTGATGTTGTTTGGTTACTTCATATTTAGATCCCTTCCACCAGTTTGAGATAGAGTCCTGATATGACTTCTCCAGCTGCTTAGCTATCTCAGGGACCTGTATCAATCTTAGCCAGAAATCCTGGTACTAAAGAACCTGCTCCCCTTTCTTAACTCTTTCAATTAGCGAAAGCTGCCAGTTTAATCTCCCTTCTCTTGCTAGCTCTTGATATTTCTTCAAAGCTTTCTCACAAGATGAAAAGTTTTTGAAAAATTTATTTTTGTAGAGTTCTCTAAAGTATCTAAAGTATTCTAACCTTTAATAGTTGGTGATATCTCCGAATGTCGGATTCCTGTCTTTAGGCAAATGGACATTTTTGAAGAGAGCCAAGTTCCAGTATGTAGCATCAACTATGTTTTCTGGTTTCTGATCAAGCATGATAGAAACCTCAGCTGGAACATCATCCTTAACAAAATTTTGAGCTTCTTGATCAGGGTAGGAGTGTTTTTATCAGATAGAGATCTACCAGTACCAACGACTCCTAACCTTGATATCCATTCATTCTCCTTATTTTTCCTTCTTTCTTCATCAACAGTTGTCAGTTGTCTCCATCTGTCCTCGCTTAGCCTCCTGTTTGGATCAACAGCTTCAGCCATGTAAGGTTTACTTTTAGGATCAGCTTGTTGTCGACCTCCACTCCTTCCAGTTTGCTGTCTATTTAATCTCTGCTTAGTAGGGGGAACAACAACCTGGACCAATCCAGTGCTGCTTACTGTTTGAGAGGCAGTATCCCCAGTACCTGCATTGTCATCATCATCATTTCTTCTTCTTTTTGGCTCAATACTTTGACCATGTCCAGAATCAGATCTTTTACACTTTAGATCGGTCAAAGTGGCCTTATCTGCTACTCTTCATCTTATTCTTCTATCTCCCTGGTTGTGATCTCAACCATGGCAGCATCGGGTTCATCTACCTGCTTCTGCTTCTTCTTACTATCTTCCTCCTTTTTAGCATCATCAGCTCTAGCTCGTCGGTTGGTAATCTCCACAGCTTCAGTAGGATAGACTTTGATCAGTATAGCCCCCATCTCTCCCACAAGCATCTCAAGATTCAGGATCATGTCCTTGATATTTGTAACATCACTGCCCTGGGAGGAGATGTTTCCTTGCATATTACCCATGGCCGAGCCTTGAGCAGCGTGACTGCTTTGCATATCATCAATTGTTTTCTTCAGAGCATCAGATGTAGCTTTCTGCTCATGCTCAAATCTAACCCTAGACCTGTAGTGGATATTGTATTCATCATTCATCCTCTCCTGTATCTTGGCAGGGAGTTCAGACAACTCCTTCCTCAGTTCATCCATGGAGGATGAATGCTTCCTGTCGTTGCTCTGGATGCTGGTGGCCATATTCATCTCATGTGTTTCAATTATCCTCATAAGCCCACGAATAGCATCTATAATGTTTTGAAGAGAGGCTTCGTGAGAGTCAGCAGGAGTCTCAACCCAAACCGCTAGTACCAATTCCTAATGAGTATAAGGTACGAGGGCCTGACTCTCCTCTTCTTTAGCTAGCTGTTTCTTCCGCACCTCCTGTTCAGCTTCATATCTCCTTTTTTTCTAGATTGTCATCTTGATTTTGCCAGGTTTCTTGTAAGGAGGAGAATCGTCTGGTTCATCATCACTATCACTTGATGAATCATCACCATCGTCAGGAGCGGGAGCAGCAATAGTAAGTTTTTTACCTCTCACAAGCACATCCTCCCTATCAGCATTCCCTTCTAAATCCTCCATCGGAGCTGTCTCAACAGCATCCGAGCCTGAGGTCTTATTCGGAGAAGCTATCTCAACAACTATCTCAGGATCCTCTACCTGCAAAATTGTTTCGACAAAAACCTGACTACGTGGTCAGGTACTTCAGCAACCTGTAACCTGGTCAGGTACCACAGTTACTTCATCGGGTACTTCAGCAACCTGTTCCACTATTGCTTCCTCAGTAACTTCAGCTACTGAAATAGGCGTAGCTTCAGTCACCTCAGCAATCTCCTCGATTACTTCATCAGCAACCTGACTGACCTCAGAATTATGTACATTGTCAATAGTTGCTTCAGCAATTAGAGTCTCAGCAACTTCTCCCTCAGTTGCGTCAGCATCCTGATTGCCCTCTGCAATCCTATTGGTGAAAGCTTGTAGAACCTAATATGCAAGGAGGTTGAGATCTGTTCTGTCAAGCACCATACTGATGAGTTGCAAGGCCAGTTTATCATTTGTTGTTGTTTGCTTATCTCCTTCAGCAGCAACCTGAGCTTCTTCCTGCTCAGCATAATGTATTACCATATCGGCCAGTACAGGGAGTCCTGCCTCTACAACTTCCTCTGGGGCTGCTTCATTGGCATACTACGTCTCGATCGATGTACAGACAACATGGATGATAGGCGTAGGTTCTCTCTCAGCAGGTTCATCAACAAGAGCAGGGAAAGCAGAATAATCCAGCATCTGCACATCAGAATCCATGGTATCGAGATTAGTGATAGGGGAAAGAGCTGTCATACCTGAGTATGTTGGAGAATCATGAATCTCCGCAGCTTCTGAGCTTTTCTCCCCCATCGTCAGTATTCTCTTATCAGCTTCTTCCTCCAAACAGGTAGCTGACTAAGCTTTCACCAGCTCCACTTCTGATGAGAGACTAACAGTCTCGGTGTTGAGGCTCATCAATGTGTTGTCTGCCTCTGTCTTCATCGACTCTTTCCTCATCACCACCTCTTCATCATGCTGAGCTGACCAGTAGGCATTCAACTGTTCTTACCTTTCTTCAATAAGATCAATCATTGCATCAGCATGATGTTCCATGAATTCCACACCAAGGAAGGGTAGGACTCCTTGGGTAGTATCTTCATTATCAGCGAAGTTGTCTATCCATGAAAGGACAGTATTTTCCACCTCGAACTAATCCTCCCATTCAACCAGTTTTCTTGCTGACCCCAACCTCATCGCTCTCCAGTGGTCGTAGGCAATCACAAACTTTCTGAAGATTGATTCTGCTGATTTATTTACCGTCTCCTCAGCATCTTCGATACTAATTGAATCAATGGAGACTTTCACTCTGATAAGAGTGTCAATCTCCTTCAACTCCTTCTCTCTTACCCATCTCCTCCTGTAGGAGCCGTCAGCAGCCTTGACTAGTCTCCTCCTCCTCTTTGGTGCAGGAACCTCTTCTACGGCAATCTCTTCAGCATCCTACTACTTAGATTCGTTAGGATCTGGATTACTGGAGCAGCAACATGTTCCTCCTGGCCAGCTCCAGGATGCTTGACAGGATTCTTATCGTTTAGAGTAGGGAGCACTTATTGGTCCTGTTTGTTTTGAATAACTCCAACCTGAAATGTCCTGCTCCACCAGTACTATAGTCTTCTTAGCAATAGTTATAGTCTCCTCTTGATCTAGAACGGCTGCGGCTGAGATGGCGAGGGGCAACTCAGGAACTGTTGCCCCACTGGTGTGAGATGGAAGCAGCTGTGGCACAACCTGCTTACTACAAGTGGTCAAAGGTTCAGAAGAGATAACATCCTCTTCTTCGGAATCAGAATCCTGCAACCTGAGGGTTAGTGCAGGTTTCATCATAAGGGCCTTCTTTGCCCCTGTTTTTTTCTTGGGTGTAGGGGCAGCATCCTTCTTTGCCCCTGTCTTCTTCTTTGATGGGGCCCTCTTGTCCTCTATCTTGTCCTTGTAGGACCCCTTCTTGACACCTAGAAACCAGCTAGGGTGGATTGACACTGGTTTCTCCAGGTGTGTGAACATCTTTCGGAGGATTTTTTTAGGATGATTCCAAACCCTCTCCTAGTCGTGGGTTTGGTGGCCTCATCCCAGATCTTCTTGAAGAGGAATTGAGCCTAGTTAACTGTATCTCCTCGTATGATGGTAGTCATCATCCTCAGTCTGAGGTTGGTGCACTTATCAAAGTTGTCGCATTTTCTCTCAACGGTGTGGACGAGGATGTCATGGAGAAGCTCGTACTCTGGCTTCAATTTTTTCTTACCGAAGTTACCGGTGGCCTCCTCTTCCTCCACTGAATCCAGCTTAAACTGGTTCTAGCTCTCCTTCAAGTATTCTGACCCATATGTCAACAGGTCAGAATACTCTATCCCTTTATCTGAGATGCCAAAGGTCTTGGCAATATCGTCAACTATCAGAGAGGACCAGTCTTCATCATCAGCATCCATCTTGAAGAGAATCGTCTCTTCATCCTCAGACAACTTTGCAAAGACATAGAACCTTTGCACACCCTTCTCGTAATACCCACGGTTGCTGGTGAAGAGCCCAGCAAGCTGGCTTTGCTTACCTTCTCCCATACTTTTTTGATGAGTTTCAGGTCATCAAACGCTGATTCGGCTCCTAACAACATCAATTTGTCCACCATCCTTCCCTCAACGACTCTAGTTTCTCATGGAACTGCCATTTCTGTTCTGGAAAAGCTTGTGAAAGTAGAGAGAAAAACTTGATATGTAGAGAGTTGGAAAATATGAGAGTGAGAAATGTATAAACGTAGAGGGAGATGAGAGTTTTGATGGTTTTAAATATGACTCTTAATTTCAAACACATCAATGGTTTAGATTGAGGAGCTCAAAAGACTCTTTAGATCGGTTGAGATTTGGTGGTAGAGGGTCAAATCAGTAAAAATTCAAAGATCGTGTTAGAATAAGAACCGTGTCTTTTTCTCTCTCATCTGAAAAGGCTATTTTTGCATTTAATACAGTTACCAATTTATCGCACTTTAATCATTGGGATAAGGTTACTATTCCTGGTACGAGGTTGCAGTTCAATGAATGTTGATATCAATAAATATTGTATGCAACCTACAGTAACCTTTCTCATAAACCTGTATTAGAAACTTGTTGGAGTATCCTATTTTAGTAACTTGTTGTTACTTATATCCTGAAGTAGAATACTGTTACAGAGACCTGTTTGACAAAACGCAGTATCCTGTTCCAGCATAATGATTTTTTTAATAAATATCAATGCTAAAAATTTTAAATGTTGCATAAGTTCCCTCTTACTTAAGGAACTTATATACCCTTACTCATTAAAGCTTGATTATCCCAAGCTCAGTTCTCAACATTGAAAACCTTGATTCACTTAGAGGTTTTGTGAATATATCAGCTAGCTGCATATCGGTATGTATTTTCTCAAGTACAATATCTTTCTTTTTCACATGATCTCTGATGAAGTGATGTCTCACATCAATATGTTTTATCCTTGAGTGGAAAACAGGATTGTGTGTGATAGCAATGACATTTGTGTTGTCACACAGAATGGGAGTTTCCTTTTCTATTATGTCATAGTCCTTCAATTGTTGCTAAATCCACAAAATCTATGCACAACAGCTTCCTAAAGCTACATATTTAGCTTCGGCAGTTGATGTTGCAATAGATGTTTGCTTCCTGCAAAAACCAAGAAACAAGTCTGTCCTAGAAACTGACAGGTTCCACTAGTGCTCTTCCTGTTTATCTTGCAACCTACAAAATCGGAATCTGAGTATCTATTGGGATATTTTTGTATACGTTTTGATGAGATAATGTAATATTAGATGAACTTTTAGAGTACCCATATTCCACATTTTATAAGTGGATTCTCATTTGCCTATCAAATTTTCAAGATGTATTCTTAAGAAGTTTAATGTACCAAAAAGATAGGTAGAACTATATTAACAGGATTCTGGACTTTGTTTTTGTTAAGAAAGCATTAAAGGAAGTCAGCAAAGTTAGTCAAAGCCAGAATTAGGAAGCAGACAACAGGATTCAGGAACAGAAAACTGATCAGAAGACAGGAAGCATATCAAAAAGGATACGCAAGTCAGGAAGCTGATTAAAGTATTCAAGAACAGAAAGTTGATCAGGGACAGAATCCTGAAGCACAACCAGGTGACTACTGCAAACAGAATAACATACAGTAAGTCCTAATCTACTTAATACAGTACGAGAAAAATGTTGTAAATAATACATGGATTGGATCCTGATTAGTTACCAGTAAATAGAAGTTTGTGAAGAGCCACTAACAAACTGCCACGTGGAAAGCGGCTCTGCAAAGTACTGTATCTAATGTATGGTACCATTAATGCGGATCCAGAGTAGGATATGCTATAAAGCTCTAATCTTTCACACCGCATTAATTATGAAGATTTGAAGATCTTTTTGAATTGCAACTTGGATCATGTCTCTCTTCAAAGGGTAGTTTCCAGACATCTAAAAATAGAAGGTTGAGAGAATTGTGAAGACTACTGAACAAATTGTGCTCTTCAAGCTAGTCTACTATTCTTCACTATTTCAAGCTTTCAAGTTCAGTCACTCAACCTTCAGAAGTGGTCAAGCCAAGCATCAGAACTTTCAAGCTCACGACCATCTTCAAGCTTCACCAGTTGAAGAAACATATACTTTTAATCACTATGCTGTGTGTGCTAGGTTGTTTTATTGGTGTACTTAGTTGATAAGATTATATCCTTGCTAAGTTTGATTAGTCTTGTGTAGGCTTCCTATATGGGAGTGTGTATACCCTGTGTGGGTGTTTAGACCTAGGACTCTGGGATTCTTGTAGGTATAACTTGTTTTGGAAGAGGTTTGTAAAGACGAGTCTTATAAAGCAAACTGACCATAACGAAGTTCCTCCTCAGAGAAGGAGTAGAGTAGACGTAGAAGGATTACACCACCTTCGAACCACTATAAGCCATACGTGTTTACTGCTTACTTTATTTGTTGTATTACTTTACTTGCATATCTATTCTGTTGCATCTACTATAAGCATACTGTTAAAACACGTGTTGCAAAATCTTACTTGGAAAAGAAAACTGGTTTTCATCAGAAACTCTATCAAGTTTATTCCGCTGCATTGCATTTTGAAACCAGGATAGTAACCTGATCCAGCCAAGGGCCAGGTTGCTGACTCGAGACAGGATACTATTCTCCAAGTGAGATAGAAACCTGTTATTCAGTCATATGTTTTTGTAAAGTTTGAAAAATCGATAGAGGTTCATTCACCCCCCTTCTAAACTTCTGACCACTTGGGACCCAACAAGTGGTATCAGAGTAAGTTGGGTTAACAGCCAACTTATCTGGCTACCTACCCAGATTCACCCATTTCTGCTTGAAAAACCATTTTTATTTTCTGACCAAAATTCATAACTTTAGCATAAGCATGGATCTTTCACATCACAAGCTACCTATGTTTTCCATAGATGAATCTGACGACTAGAAAATGTGCATGGAAGCTCATTTGTCATATGGTATGTTATTACTGAAGGACCTCCAATAATCTACAAGGCAAACTCTACTTATGTAGCACAGCTTCGCAAATAAAGACGAGCTGAAGAAGCTGCAACTACAGCAGGTGGAGAAATAGAAGGTATAGCAATCATTGATGATGATGCCGAAATCACTCCAGGAAACAGCCCACGAAAAGCTGTACGAGGAAACAGGAGAGCATCTCCACCACAGGAATATATTGTCAAGGAAAGATATGAATATACTCCTGAAGAAAGGAAAAGAGCCAACCTTGACAATGTGGCTAAGAATGCTTTATTTCTCACGCTGGATAAAGGCACGTTCAACAAAGTCAAAAACTGCAGAACAGCTAAAGAGATTTGGAGCAAGCTAGGACTAATCTGTGAAGACAACGAACTTGCCAAAGAGAACAGAATCTCAAAAGCTACACAACTCTATGAGCAATTCACTATGAACTCTAGAGAAACTCTCGAAGAGCTTGATCTAAGATTCACAGCAATCATCAGTAAGCTAGAATCTCTGGGAAAAACCTACAAACAAAATGAGAAAAATTTGAAGGTTTTGAGAGCATTACCCTTGGAGTGGCATAGCAAGGAAATAGCAATGAGAATCTCACTTGACCTCAATGCAATGAGCACGTTTGATCTATTCTTAGACCTCAAGGCTTTTGAATTTGACATTGAACGGGGGAAAAAAGAGGTGAAGGATCAACATCCAGAGTAACAGCACTCGCTGCTAGGGCATAGGATACTGCCACCACAAGCAATAGTAAGCTGAAGAGCAAACAAAAAGAAGCACCTACCAATGATACTGAGGAAGAGATGGCACTTCTGTTAAAAAGGTTCAAAAGGTTTCTGAAAACCAATCACAATGGAAATGACTACAAAAGAAAGCCTCAAACATCAGAAAGAAATCCACCAGAAAGAGGACAACAACAAACAAACACAGGTATATCTGACCTATGTTATAATTGCAAAAAACCTGGTCACTTCGCCAGAAATTATCCTCATCCTCAAGTTCACAAATATACGGAGGATGAAAGAGTGCAAAGAAGAGAAAAGAGGAGGGATGACAAACAAAGATTCAGAGCTCTTCTTAGTGAAACTGAAGCTCTAAAGGCAGCAAGCAGCACCAAAGACGAAACTAAAGATGAATGTTCATCTGAGAGCGATTCTGACAGCTCTACCTCCGATAAAAAGGCACTACTGTGTATAGCAAGTCAGCAAGAAAGACATAGGAATGTATCCAAGAAACCCAAAATACCTTTACAAGGAATGGTATAGGATACTGTGTCAGTACTTCTCAAAAAATTGTCAACAAATCCAATGATGGAAAGTTTATTCAAGCTAGAGTCTCCTATGCTCAGGAACTCCTTCCAATCAATGATAGTATGAATAAAACTAGTACTAAGGATAAGGGTAAGAAACCCCTGCTATATGAAGATTATGATAAGTCTTCTCAAACTTCTAGAAAACAGCAAAAACTCTATCCTTCATATACCAAGGCCTACATGCCAAAATTCCAAAGAGTTTATGCTCAGGAAAGGTATAAGGGAGTACCTTCTTCAAACAGAAAGTACAAAACCCGGAAGCATCCAGTACACACACACCACGAACAGTTTTCTGCCAAGAATATCAACAGAAAGAGAACCACAAATGCTTATGGTAAAACAATTATCATCAAGCAAGTATGGGTTCCAAAGAAGACTAACCACCCAGGACCCGTACTTGTATGGGTACCTAAATCACTCTGATTTACTTGCAGATACAGTTGCCAAGAAGCAGTAGTGATGTATAGTATATAGACAGTGGCTGCTCCAGACATATAACTGACAACAAACCCGGATTAAGAGGCTTCCAACCATGTAAAGGACTTAAGGTTATCTTCGGAGATGATTCAAAAGGAAGCACCAAAGGCACAGGAAAATTAATCAGAGGCAATGCAAGTATCAGTGATGTATCATATGTCAAAGGTCTGAAGTACAACCTCCTAAGTATTAGTCAGTTTTGTGACAAAGGATGCTCAGTTGAGTTTAATCTCAATAAGTGTCTAATTAGAGATAACAAAACAAATGAGGTTAAGCTTACTGGCACTAGGAGAGATAACATCTATCTTGCTAATTGGAGTTCAACAGTGTAGTCAACATGCTTTATTGTAAAAAGCAATCCTGAATTGAGTTGGCTATGGTACAAGAGAATGAGTCACTTGAACTTCAAAACAATCAACAGACTGGCAAGAAAAAATCTAGTAAGAGGATTACCTAATGTGGCGTATAAAAAGAAGAATGTATGTGGAGCCTGTCAGAAGGGAAGATAAATAAGAAGCTCATTCAAGGATAAGGTTCAGAAATCCTCTCATAGAATAATAGATCTTCTGCATATGGATCTATTTAGACCAGTGGAGCCTGTCAGTATAAGTGGGAAGAAATATTCCCTAGTAATTGTGGACGATTACTCTAGATTTACCTGGACCATCTTCCTGGCCAAGAAATCAGAAACTCAAAACAGGCTGCCGGAATTCATGAAGAAGTTACAGAATGAGAAGAGCTTAAGTATTGTAAAGATAAGATCTGATAGGGGAACTGAGTTCACAAACAAATTCATAGAGAAATATTGTTCAGAAAATAGGATCAGTCATGAGTACTCTGCAGCAAGAACACCTCAACAGAATGGAGTTGCAGAAAGAAGAAATAGAACCTTGAAGGAAGCTGCAAGGACTATGATTGCTGATGCTGGAATTCCCAAGAGATTCTGGGCAGAAGCAACTAGCACAACAAGCTACACTCAGAACAGATGTCTAATCAACAAAGATCATGACAAGACTCCCTATGAGGTATGGTATGGCATAACACCTAATATTTCTTATCTACATATCTTTGGATGCAGGTGTTACATACTGAACAATGGAAAGGAGTATTTGAAGACTTTTGATGAAAAGTCAGATAAAGGAGTATTCTTAGGATATTCTTCTGTAAGTAAGGCCTTCAGAATCTTCAACAAACGAAGCCTGGTAGTAGAAGAATCAATACATGTGGTGTTTGATGAACCACACTGTCATACTACTGAGATGGACAAATTAAAGGAAGGGGTTTTGAATATGAAGATCAACGATCAAATATTAAGATACATTGATGGTGTCCCAGTGCCTGCTGAGGAGATCACAACAAGTAGTTCACAGGCCACTGCAAACCATGATACTGTAACACATAATAATGGACAGCAAGCAGACGATACTAAGCAAACTAACAGTAATCACACACAGAATACTGAAGATCAATAGGCCACCATCCACCAACCTAACCATCCTTTCGAGCCTGACAGGACATGGCTTAGGGATCACCCAAGAGAACTTGTGATTGGAGATATCAATGAAGGAGTCAGAACAAGGAGAACAAGAAATCAAGAATCATTTCTAACATGCTTCATATCACAAGTGGAGCCTAAAAGCATAGAGGAAGCTCTTAAAGATAGTAACTGGGTTTAGGCCATGCAGGAATAATTAAATGGATTCAAGAGGAACCAAGTATGGAAACTGGTTCCACGGCCTAATCATCAAGGACTTATTGGCACTAAATGGGTATTCAAGAACAAGTTGGATGAATCTAGTGCTGTGGTCAGAAATAAAGCAGGCTAGTAGCAAAAAGATACTGTTAGGAAGAAGACATAGATTTTGATGAGACCTTTGCTCCAGTTACTAGACTTGAAGCAATAAGAATTTTTCTGGTCTATGCTGCTCATAGTAATTTCAAAGTCTATCAGATGGATGTAAAGAGCGCATTTCTTAATGGACTTCTATCAGAGAAAGTCTATGTGGAACAACCACCGGGTTTTGAAGAACAGGTAGATGAAAGAGTATGAAGACTAGAGAAAGCTTTATACGGACTAAAGCAAGCTCTCAGAGCTTGGTATGATACATTGTCCCTGTACCTCTTGGAAAATGGTTTCCAGAAAGGGACAGTAGACAAGACACTCTTCAGAATACTGGATGGAGACAACATACTACTTGTTCAGGTTTATGTGGATGACATAATTTTCGGTTTTACAAACAAGAACCTATGTGATAAATTCTCATCACTCATGCAAAGTAAGTTTGAGATGAGCATGATGGGAGAATTAAGTTTCTTCCTTGGCTTACAAGTCAAACAACTAGATCAAGGGACTTTCATAAGTCAAGTCAAATATACCAAGGAATTAATCAAGAAATTTGGAATGGAAGGCGGCTCATCTGTAAGCATACCAATGGCTACATCCACAAGCCTAGATAAGGATGAAGAGGGAAAAGATGTGGAGATTACTAAGTACAGAAGATTCATTGGATCCTTACTATATCTAACAGCAAGCAGACCAGATATAGTATTTGCAGTAGGAGTATGTGCAAGGTTCCAAACTGCACCAAAGGAATCACATCTATCAGCAGTAAAAAGGATTATCAAGTACCTGAAAGGCACTCAGGATGTTGGACTATGGTATCCAAAAGATGGAGGCTTCAATCTTAAAGGATACACAGATTCAGACTTTGCAGGCTGCAAGATTGACAGGAAAAGTACCAATGGCACTTGTCAATTTTTAGGAGACAGGTTAGTTTCTTAGTTCTGCAGGAAACAAACATCCATTGCGACATCAACTACGGAAGCTGAATATGTAGCGGTAAGAAGCTGTTGTGCTCAGATTTTGTGGATACAACAACAACTAAAAGACTATGGGATTATTGAAAGATAAACTCCCATCCTATGTGACAACACAAGCGCTATTGTCATAACTCACAATCCTATCTTTCATTCAAGAACCAAACACATCGATGTTAGACATCACTTCATAAGGGATCATGTGGAGAAGAAGGATATTGTTCTAAACAAAGTATATACTGACATACAGCTTGCTGACATATTCACAAAACCCTTGTGTAAATCAAGATTTTCTTTGCTAAGAACTGAGCAAGATTACAAGGATTTTCTTTGCTAAGAACTGAGCAAGATTTTCTTTACTCTAAGTGCAAGATTACAAGGATTCCTAAGTGAGGGGGAACCTAAAGTTGTATTATCTAAATTTTGGATATTCAGATTACTGGAACAAGATACTGTCGTTAATTAAAACATGATTCTCTAACAGTATACAGGTTCAGGATACAGCATATGACAACAGGTTCCTGTCACAAAGGTTTGAAATAGGTTTGTGGAGGTGGCAAACAGTATCTACTAAGATCAGCATTCATTAAGCCGTGCAACCTCGTACCAGGAATAGTAACCTGATTTGTGTGATGATTATGAAAGAGAATTTGTCTCTCGCATTTAATGCAAAAAACTGCTTTTTCAGTAGAGGCGGAAAAGGTGCGGTTCAAATCTCTGACACGTCTTCAGCAATTTACATAATTGTCCTTCCGCCTTTTTACTTCAACCACTGGATCATGTACACCCTCTAATGATTCAATCTGGATCATCTATATTTTTGGAACGTGATTTCAAAAATAAACTATTCATATTCTCTTATCTTCAACATCACATCTCCTTTGATACATCATACATCCCAAAACAAAAAAAAACTGCTACCAAATTTCTACAAACAAAATTCTCTCAAAACTCTTTTCATTTTTCAAGTCTCTCAAAAATCTACAATGGAAGGATGAAGGATCACCGACAAAGTGCTAGAAGAAAGACTTGTTGACACAAGAGTGCTACTAGACAACAAGTCACCATTCGATGATAAGGACCTTATTTCTGAAGCCTGGGATCATGTGTGCAACAGCAAGCTAGATGGGCTGTTCACAACCACATATGAAGGATTCTCTAGCATAACAGTAGAGAAATTCTATGTTTGGGCAAATCTTTCAGATGATAATGAGACCATCTCCTTTAAGATTGACGAGGATAGCGATGAAGTTAACACGCTCACTGTGGCAGACATTGCCAAAACCTTTGGAATTTCGGATAAAGGGATGACACTGTCTGATCTGACAGAATATGGAGAAGATTATTTGGAAGAAAGCTAGAACCAGTTCACACTGGACTCAGTAAAAGAGGAGGCTGCCACCAGTAACTTTCCCAAGAAGAAACTTAAGCCAGAGTATGAGTTTTCGCATGACATCCTTGTCTACACTATGGAGGGAAGATATGGAAGCTATGATAAATGTACCAATCTGCGGTTCAGGATGATGACTGCTATCGTCAGGAAAGAAGAAGTAAACTGGGCTCAAGTTCTTTTTCAACGAATTTGGGAAGAAACAATCAAACCCTAGGAGAGGAGAGGGTTTGTAATTGTGCTCTCATCAATTCTAACATCATTGAGGTTACCCCTAGAGAAAAGAGTACCTTATGCTGCTGGATGGTACCTAGGAGTGAAGAAGGGATACACCAAGGGCGAAAAGAAAGAAAAAGAACTCAAGAAAAAACCAGCAAGCAGACCACAAGTTCCTATCTCCTCGAGTAATTCAGGAAATACTGACAATAAGCAAACAAGGAAGAAGACAGTGAAGAAAACTCCCTTAAAGCAGAAGAGAGTAACAAAGAAAGATATTGCTCCCTCTAAACCTATGATACCTTCTCCTCCCAAAAATACTGATGATTCCAATTCATCAAATACTGACGAACAGGTTCCTGATTAGCCAGAGGAACCAGTTACTAAAAAGGCTTTAGTGCCTTTGGAGCAAGCTGAAGAAGAGATCATTGTTCCAATGTGTGAAGAGGTTTCTGAAGATGTTCAGGAATTTCAAGTTGTTGCTCCGGTAATCCAACTATTTGGGGAATAAGATAAAGCAGATACTGAAGAGGTTACTGAATAGGTTTCTGATCAGAATACTGAAACTGCTATTGAAGAGATGCAGGAATCAAGGAGAAAGAGAAGGAGGTTAGTCAAGAAGGCTGACACCACCATCAAGAAAAGGAAGTGGTTAAGACCCAAAGAGGAATTAAGAAAAATCAATACTCTTAACAAAGTAGCAACGGCCATAGAGTCCATCACTGCAGTAGAGGCAAGCAGAGCATTGAAAGAATCTGTTAACTCCATTTGGAAGAGATTTTCAGCTGCAAATGATGATTGGAGATGGATGCGACTGGGTCCTGGAGTGGAATTGGTAAAGTGGTATGATTGGCTCACAGTTGAGAATATCATCCTAGAATGGGTAGAAAATTTTTTGACTGAAGAAGATCTATCCCATGGCCTTCTACCTTTCTTTAGCGAGGACTACATTCATCGACAAGCTAAAGAAATGACAGCACTCATTCAAAGTAGGCAGGAGATCCTGAATGCCTATTTGATGACTAAGGATGAGACAGAAGAAAATACGGGTGAGCAGTCAATGAAACTTGGGGAAGACAACACATTGATGAACCCTAAAGCAAAGACTGTTGGGAATCCTACTGGCTGGCTGGAGGTTGCTGAGGTAGTCGAAGCTTCTAACCCACAGAAAGCTGAGATTACTGTGGAAGCAACGGTCGTGCATAATGACGGACCAAATGAAGTAACCACTATATCTGAACAGGTTACTGAGGGTACACAAGCTCATAATGATACAACACCACAGGATGTTGATCCTCAGCAAGCTGGTGAGACAACTAATCCAGAAGAGACCTTGGATACGGATACTGTTGAGACGGGCCTGGCGGAGGATGAAGAAGGGGTTAAATCTAAGGTTAATGTACCTACTAGAGACAAAAATATGATGGTTGCTGTTAATGCTCCAGCTCAAAATGATGATGATGATTCATCTAATTCAAGTGAAGATGAACCATCAAACTCTCCTTCTTACAATGTCTTTGCAAAGGTCAAAATGACAATGGAGGAGAGAAAACGATATCAAGCTGACTTAGAAGCACGAGAGAAAGCACTGGCTGAGGAAGAAGCTAAACAGAAATTGGATCAAGACCTGGTCTTATATACTCAAGAGGAATCAAGATCAGGGGATAGGGTTGAGACCCATACTGATTCACATAATCTAACTTTTCAAGGTGTAATGAATGTAGTTCAAAGTTTAATGAGAGCCATTGAGACACATCAAATGAATCTGGCTACCAATACTACTATGAGAGAACGTGCACATTCAGAAACCTTGCAAGCTCTAAAGAATCAACTTGATGATCTCCCAGGAAAAATACAAACAAGGATGAACTCTAAGTTCAATGCTCAACATGTTGCCAGAAAAAGGTTTGAGAGAGAACAACAAGCTGCATCTGAAGCTCGGGATAAAGTCATAGAAAAGATAAGGAGCACTCAGGCAGCACACAGTTTAGCTCAAGAGGAAATCATTGCCACAACTTGCAGCAACAATGACAGTATTCTTAACATTGAACTGTTGCTAGGAGAGATGAGGGCGCTCATGAAAAGAGTATATCCGAGGGAGAGTGCTGCACTTAACAACCCCACTGTTGTCCAGATTGATGATGCCTAAAAGGAGAAAAATAAGCAGCTAAGTGAACCAAATGCTGAAATGGTTAAAACCTTCACCAAAGAGCTTGATCAAGATGATGATGATGATGAACTTCCCCTGACCAAGATTAAGCGCAAGAGATCTGGTGTTGATGAACATGGTCAGGGTGGTGACTCTAAAAGAAGGAAACCAGATGATGATGATAATGCAGGTGCTGGTGGTACTGCTTCTCGAACAGTAAGTAGCACTGCATTACAACAAGTACAACAGGTCACTGCCGCTTCAACAAGACCAAGGACTAACGGACAGCAACCTGGTCAAGGTTGAGGAAGAGGAAGACAACAAAGAGGTCAGGTTTCCAGTTCACAACCTTATATGGCCTTACCTGTTGACCCAAGATTAAGGCTCTCTGAGGAAAGATGGAGGCAGCTTAAGGCTGCAGATGAGGAAAGAAGGAGAAAACAGGCGGACTGGATTTCAAGATTGGGGATTGTTGGGAGAAGAACAATAGTTGAAGAGAAAGTTGATGCAGCTCTTCACTCATTCCCTGATCAAGAGCCTCCTGATTTCAATAAGAAAGATGCTCCAGCTGAGGTGATAGTTCTGTTGGAACAAAGAACTGAGGATATCAATTTTTACTGGGATATAAGTATCTTTGAACAAGTATACTTACCCAAGAATAGGAATCCAACATTTGAAGAAATCACCAAGTTCAAACGCTCAGAATACTGGAGGTATTTTCGACATCTCCTCAAGTGTAATTTCTTTCACAATTTTCCGTCATGTGAGCATGCATTGAAGAAATATGAAGAACTAGTGAGAGAAGGAGAATTGGATCGCCAGGAGATCTTGATTGAAAAAGTCAAGAAAGGGGAAGAGATTCCTTACTGCCAGGATTTTTGGCTAAGATGGATACAGATTCCTGAGATTGCTACACAGTTGGAAAAATCATATCAAGATTCTATCTTGAACTGGTGGAAAGGAACGAAGTATGAAGAAGTCGTCAAACAGAATCAACAAGCGTCTTTAGGACATGATCTAGTAAAGAGGAAGCTGTTTGGTGACAAAGAACCTAATGAAGGATAGCTTACTGATTATCTCTAATCATCTTACTGTAAGCCTTTCTTATAAAGAATTCTTGTATTCTTTTATATTCTTCATCCTTTTACTGTAAGCATAGGTATTGATGTATTTGATAAGCTTACATTGTACTATACGTGTACATCTTACATATGTATAAGTATATCTGTTTCTACTGCTTTATATGGGTTTTGTCATCATCAAAAAGAGGGAAATTATTGGGATATTTCTGTATAGGTTTTGATGAGACAATGTAATATTAGATGAACTTTTAGAGTACCCATATTCCACATTTTATAAGTGGATTCTCATTTGCCTATCAAATTTTCAAGATGTATGCTTAAGAAGTTTAATGTACCAAAAATATAGGTAGAACTATATTAGCAAGATTCTGGACTTTGTTTTTGTTAAGAAAGCATTGAAGAAAGTCAACAAAGTTAGTCAAAGCCAGAATTAGGAAGCAGACAACAGGATTCAAGAACAGAAAACTGATCAAAAGACAGGAAGCATATTAGAAAGGATACGCAACTCAGGAAGCTGATTAAAGTATTCAAGAACAGAAAGCTGATCAGGGACTGAATCCTAAAGCACAACCAGGTGACTACTGTAAACAGAATAATAGACAGTAAGTCCTAATCTACTTAATACAGTACGAGGAAAACACTAGAAACAATACATGGATTGGATCCTGATTAGTTACTAGTAGATAGAAGTTTGTGAAGAGCCACCGACAAACTGCCACGTGGAAAGCGGCTCTGCAAAGTATTGTGTCTAAAGTATGGCACCATTAATGCGGATCCAGAGTAGGATGTGCTATGAAGCTCTAATCTTTCACACTGCATTAATTATAAAGATTTGAAGATCTTTTTGAATTGCAACTTGGATCATGTCTCTCTTCAACGGGCATTTTCCAGACATCTATAAATAGAAGGTTGAGAGAATTGTAAAGACTACTAAACAAATTGTGCTCTTCAAGCTAGTCTACTATTCTTCACTATTTCAAGCTTTCAAGTTCAGTCACTCAACCTTCAGAAGCGGTCAAGCCAAGCATCAGAACTTTCAAGCTCACGACCGTCTTCAAGCTTCACCAGTTGAAGAAACATATACTTTTAACCATTATGTTGTGTGTGCTAGGTTGTTTTATTGGTGTACTTAGTTGATAGGATTATATCCTTGCTAAGTTTGATTAGTCTTGTGTAGGCTATCTTTTCCTGTGTGGGAGTGTGTATACCCTGTGTGGGTGTTTAGACCTAGGAATCTGGGATTCTTATAGGTATAACTTGTTTTGGAAAAAGTTTGTAAAGACGAGTCTTGTAAAGCAAACTGACCATAACGAAGTTCCTCCTCAGAGAAGGAGTAGAGTGGACATAGAAGGATTACACCACCTTCGAACCACTATAAGCCATACGTGTTTACTGCTTACTTTATTTGTTGTATTGCTTTACTTGCATATCTATTTTGTTGCATCTACTATAAGCATACTGTTAAAACACGTGTTGCAAAATCTTACTTGGAAAAGAAAACTGGTTTTCATCAGAAACTCTATCAAGTTTATTCCACTGCGTTGCGTTCTGAAACCGGGATAGTAACCTGATTCAGCCAAGGGCCAGGTTGCTGACTCGAGACAGGATACTGTTCTCCAAGTGAGACAGAAACCTGTTATTCAGTTATATTTTTTTGTAAAATTTGAAAAATCGATAGAGGTTCATTCACCCCCCTCTGAACCTCTGACCACTTGGGACCCAACAGTTTCCTTTGAGGTTGAATCATCCTTCCTTTGGATACCATAAGCCAACATCTTGAGTGCCCTTCAGATATTTGATAATCCTTTTTACTGCTACAAGATGTGACTCCTTTGGTGCTGTCTGAAATCTTGCACAAACTCTAACTGCAAATACTATATCTGGCCTACTTGTTGTTAGATATAGTAAGGATCCAATAAGCCTTCTATACATAGTAATCTCCACATCTTTTCCACCTTCATCCTTATCAAAGCTGATAGATGTGGCCATTGGTATGCTTACTGATGATCCACTTTCCATTCCAAACTTCTTTATCAATTCCTTGGTATACTTGGCTTGGTTTATAAAAGTTCCATTTTGTAGTTGTTTCACTTGTAGACCAAGGAAAAAACTTAATTCTCCCATCATGCTCATCTCAAATTTGTTTTGCATGAGAGTAGAGAACTTTCCACATAAGTCCTTGTTTGTGGATCCAAAGATAATGTCATCCACATAAATCTGAACAAGCAATATACTATCTCCATCCTGTATCTTGAAGAGAGTCTTGTCTATTGTCTCTTTCTGAAATCCATTCTCTAAGAGATATAGGGATAGTATATCATACCAAGCTCTAGAAACTTGCTTTAATCCATACAAAGCTTTATCTAACCTGAATACTTTGTCTTCTGTCTGTTCTTCAAAACCTGGTAGTTGTTCCACATATACTTCCTCAGATAGCAATCCATTCAGAAATGCACTCTTCACATCCATCTGATAAACCTTGAAGTCATTGTGAGCAGCATAGGCCAGAAATAACCTTATTGCTTCAAGCCTAGCAACAGGGGCAAAGATCTCATCAAAATCTATGTCTTATTGCTGGCAGTATCCTTTTGCTACTAACCTTGCCTTATTACTGACCACTATACCAGATTCTGTTAGGATGTATACTATAAGCCTAGCTTTTTGTATGAACATCATTTATGGAATGAGAATCACATTGGTCATATGTTTGCATTTTATATTTGTTATATATGTTTATGCAATGTCCAATTAATTTATATTATAGATAACTTGGTGTGTGGTGCCACATAGAAGATCATGTTATCAGTTTCTTATAAATTATAAATAGTAACTCACAACCAAGATGGATTTGGACAAATCATCGGAATGGTTGTAGTGTAGTTTGGTATTAGTCTGTCTTAACTATAAAACTACACTAGTACACTTTGTGTGTATTGAGCAGGACCATTTGAGGTTGTTCGTTTTATACTGACTATATAATAGAACAAGACCTCTGTTATTATGGATGTACATCTTCTTAATCCCTATATAATAACGGGCACGTATGCTCAGTGTTTATTTCTTTAATTTGCCAATGGGTGAGATTTATTCATAAATCAATAAGCTCGGTGAGTTGGGAGATAGCATTGTTTATATGGTGTGCTGTTGATTGTAGAAGGAATCTGTGTCCTAATTATTTAGGATGATAATGTCCCCTTGAGGAACTCATAAGGATTATCATGTAAACCCTGCAGGTGGATTTAATCCGACATGATAATAAGGATGAGTGGTACTACTCTTGGAATTAGATGTAAATTAATTAAGTTGTCAGTAACTTATTTAATTTACGGACATTCGATATCTTAAACACGGGAAAATAAATGTACACATAATAAGAAGGAGCCCATATTAAATATGGGATTGGGACGGTAGTTCAATAATAATTCTCTAGTGGACTGAATTATTATTGATGGGCTTAAGTTATGTGTTCGGGCAGAACACAGGATACTTAAGCCCATCAGGAGGCCCAACCCAATTCCTCATCTAGGTCCCTGGTGTAGCCTATATATAGCTCTTTTCATCAGCGCCTCTCAGAACATAGAACACAGATCACAGAAAACACGTGATAAGTGAGAGAGAGCATAACTGATTTTTCTCGAAGGATCGTTGGTCACACAACGTTCGAGAAGGGCTCAGAGGAATACATCAGAAGATCAAAGAGGTCTACAAGGGTATGATTTCTTTCCGCTGCGTTTTATCCTTGGATCCCAATTCTGATAGCATAGAGCCGGCGATCCGTCGGTTCCAACAGATTCATCTAGTTTATTCTTAAACACCCACTTAGTACCAATGACTCCTTGGTGATCAGGCCTTGGAACCAATCTCCATACTTGGTTCCTTTCAAATCCATTCAGCTCCTCCTGCATGGCCTGAATCCAGTTACTGTCCTCAAGAGCTTCCTCAATGCTCTTGGGTTCAACTTGTGATATGAAGCATGTGAACAGTGATACTTGAGGTCTTGATCTTCTTGTTCTAACACCTTCATTGATGTCTCCAATCACAAGTTCTCTTGGGTGATTCCTAAGCAATATTCTGTCAGGCTCAAAAGAGAAAGTAGGTTGCTGGACAGTAACCTGTTCATCTACAGTATCTTGAATGTGGTTACTGTTGGTCTGCTGAATCCTGTCTGCTTGATGTCCAGCATCCTGTGCTACTACATTCCCTAGTGCAGTAACCTGTGAACTGCTTGCAGTAACCTCTTCAATAGGCACTGGAACTCCATCAATGTATCTGACTGTTTGATCCTTGATCTTCATTTTGGATACATCTTCCTTTAGTTTGTCCAACTCAACAGTATCACAATGTGGTTCATCAAACACAACATGAATTGATTCTTCCACAACCAAACTTCTTTTGTTGAAGATCCTGAAGGCCTTACTTATTGAGGAGTATCCCAATAACACTCTTTCATCAGATTTTTCATCAAAGGTCTTCAAATGCTCCTTTCCATTGTTCAGAATATAACACCTGCATCCAAATATATGCAAATATGAAATATTAGGTGTTACACCATGTCATACCTCATAAGGAGTCTTGTCATGGTCCTTGTTGATCAAGCATCTGTTCTGTGTGTAGCATGTTGTGTTGGTTGCTTTAGCCCAAAATCTCTTAGGAATTGCAGCATCAGCAATCATTGTCCTTGCAGCTTCCTTCAAAGTCTTATTCTTTCTTTCTGCAACTCCATTCTATTGAGGAGTCCTTGCTGCAGAATACTCATGACAGATTCCATTCTCTAAACAATATTTCTCAATGAACTTGTTTGTGAACTCAGTTCCTCTGTCAGATCTTATCTTCACAATGCTTAAGCTCTTCTCATTCTGTACTCTCTTCATGAATTCTGGCAGTCTGTTTTAAGTTTCAGATTTCTTGGCCAAAAAGATGGTCCAAGTAAATCTAGAGTAATCATCAACAATCACCAGGAAATACTTCTTCCTACTTACACTAACAGGTTCCACTGGTCCAAATAAATCCATGTGCAGAAGATCCAGTATCCTGTTGGAGGATCTCTGAACCTTATCCTTGAAAGAGCTTCTTACTTGTTTGTCTTTCTGACAGGCTCCACAAACATTCTCCTTTTTATAAACAACATCAGGTAGACCTCTCACTAGGTTTTTTCTTGCCAGCTTGTTGATTGTTTTGAATTTTAGATGGCTCATCCTTTTATGCCATAGCCAACTCAGCTCTAGAGTGCTCTTTGCTATGAAACATGTTGGCTGTACTGTTGAACTCCAGTCAGCAAGGTAGATGTTGCCTCTCCTAGTGCCAATAAGCTTAACCTCATTTGATTTGTTGTCTCTTATCAGACACCTGTTGAGGTTGAACTCCACTAAACATCCTTTATCACAAAACTAACTGACACTCAGGAGGTTATACTTTAGCCCTTTGACATATAAAACATCACTGATACTTGCATTGCCTCTGATCAAACTTCATGTCCATCTGGTGCTTCCTTTGGAGTCATCTCCGAAGACAACCTTGGGTCCTTTACATGGTTGAAAGTCTCTCAATCCAGCTTTGTTGTCAGTCATATGTCTGGAGCAGCCACTATCAATATACCATACATCACTGCTGCTTCCTGGCAACTGTACCTGCAAGTAGATCAGGTAGCTTTAGGTACCCAAACAAGTACGGGTCCTAAGGGGTTAGTTCCTTTTGGAACCCACACCTGCTTTATGGTAATTGGTTTACCATAAGCCTTGGTGGTTCTCTTCCTATTAGTATCCTTGGCAGGATACTATTTGTGATGTGTGTGAACTGAAGGTTTTCAGGTTTTGTGCTTTCTGTTGGAGGAAGATACTCTCTTATACCTTTCCTGGGCATAAACCCTTTGGAATTTAGATAAGAGTATCTTGGTATATAGTGGTTTAAGGTTTTCCTGAAACCTAGAAGACTGTTGTCTTATTCTCCTACTTGTAGCATACTGATTATGTTGCTTTCTGAGGTTCCTTACAGTCTTAATGTCTTCTTCCTGCAGCAAGGGTTTCTTACCCTTATCCAAAGTACTTACTTTGTTCAAGCTTCCATTAATTGGAAGGAGTTCCTGAGCATAGGAGACTTGTACCTAAACAAACTTTCCAGCCTTGAATGTGCTGGCAGGTTTCTGTGAGCTTTCCTCATAGTATCCTAGACCACTTCCTGCATAGGAATTTTGGGTCTCCAAGATACATTCTTGTGATTTTCTTGCTAACTTACTATACACATCAATTGTGTTTTGCAGTCCAGCTTTTTTAGCTTCTAGCTTAGTGACTAGCAGCTTGAACTTAGAGACCTCAGCTCTGAGGTTATTACATTATGTACTGATGTACTCCAGGTCAGTAACCTATTCCTTCAGTACAACTTGCTCACTCTTGAGCTGGAGGTTTTTCTTTTTGAGTTCTTCATGAGCTGAATTTATCTGCTCAAAGTCACTCATGATCTGTCTAAAAGACTGGATCATGTTAAGCTTTTCAGAACTTGAAATATCAAGGGATTGTGAAGTTACCTTATCATCTTCATTATCTTCACAGTCCTTGGCCATGAGGCATAGCAGTACTTCTTCATCGGAGGTAGAGCTGTCAGAATCACTCTCGGATGAACAATCATCCTTGACTTCTTCTTTGGAGCTACTTGCTGCTTTCAAAGCTTCAGCTTCACTAAGAAGAGCCCTGAATTTCTGCTTGTCATCCCTCCTTCTTTCTCTCCTCTGCACCCTTTCATCCTTAGTATATTTGTGTACTTGAGGGTGGGGCAGTTTCTGGTGAAGTGACCAGGTTTCTTGCAGTTATAACACAAGTCAGAGGAACCTATGTTAGCTTGGTGTTGTGGTCTTACCTGGGGACTTTTTTCTGATGTTTGAGGCTTCTTCCTAAAGTCATTTCCTTTGTGGTTGGTCTTTATGAACTTGTTGAACTTCTTCAGTAAGAGTGTCATTTCCTCCTCAGCATCCTCAGCAAGCACTTCTTTCTGCTTGCTCTTCAGCTTACTGCTGCTGGTCTTGGCAGTAACCTGTGCCCTAGCAGTAAGTGTTGCGACCTTGGTATTCGAACCTTCAACCTCTTTCCTTCTACGTTCAATATCAAACTCGAACACCTTGAGATCAGAAAATAGTTCAAAGGTGCTCATCGTACTGAGATTCAGTAAGACTCTCATTGCAGTCTCCTTGTTGTGCCACTCGAAGGGTAAGGCTCTCAACACCTTCGTGTTTTTCTTCTTCTAAGTGTAGGTTTTTCCCAGAGATTCAAGCTCGCTAATGATAGCAGTGAATCTCTGATCAAGCTCTTCTAGGGTCTCTCCAGGTTTCATGTTGAAATGCTCATACAATTTTGTGGCCTTGGAGACCCTATTATCTCTAACAAGCTCATTGTCTTCACAGATCATTCCCAGTATTACCCATATTTCTTTGGCTGTCTTGCAGCTCTTAACTTTGCTGAATATGCCTTCATCCAGCGTGAGAAATGGGGCATTCTTGGCTATATTGTCAAGGTTAGCTCTTTTCTTTTCCTTGAGAATATACTCATATCTCTCCTTGATAATGTACTCCTACGGTGGTGGAGCTCTTCTGATTCCTAGTCTAACTTCTTGTGGACCGAATCCTGGAGGCATTTCGATGTTGTCATCTTCGGCCTCGACTTCAGCTGCCTCAGCTGTAGCCGCTGCAGCTTCCTCAGCTTGCCTTTGCTCGTGAAGCTATGCAACATAATTAGGGTTTGCTTTGTAGATGACTGGTGGTCCTTCAGTTATAACATACCACATTTCATTATGCATGACAGATAAATGGGCTTGCATGCATATCCTTCAGTCATCGTATTCATCTATGAAAAACATAGGTAACTTGTGTTGTGAAAAATTCATGCTTATGCTAAAGAAATGAGTTTTGGTCTTGAAAAAGAAAAGGTTTGTCCAACAGAAATGGGTGGATCTGGGTAGGTTACCAGAAAGTTGGCTTTGAACCCAACTTGCTCTGATACTACTTATTGGTCCCAAGAGGTCAGAGGTTTAGAGGGGGAGTGAATGAACCTCTATCGATTTTTACGATTTAAAACTTTTCAGTGAATAGGTTCTTGATTCAACAATGAATACAGTAATCTGACTCGATTCAGTAACTTGGCAGTAAGTTATTTCAATTTCCTGACACGGTATCACAGTATGCAGTGGAATAAACTAAAGATAGAGTTTCTTGATGAAAACCAGTTTTCTTTTCCAAATATGATTTTAACAGAATCCTTTAACAGTATGCTTATGATATGCGCAGCAAGACAGATATATGTAAAGCAATGCAATGCAACAAATATTCAAAACAATAAACACACAAGGGTTTATAGTGGTTCGAAGGTGGTGTAAACCTTCTACGTCCACTCTACTCATTCACAAGGAGGAACTTCGTTAGGTCAGTTTGCTTTACAAGACACTGTTTTACAAACTTCTTCCAAACAAGTTAAACCTACTAGAATCAAAGATTCCTAGGCCAAATTCCACACAGGGTACAATATCTCACACAGAGAAAATAGCCTACATAAGACTAAAAACACTTAACAAGGATCTAATCCTCTCAACTAAGGACACCAAACTAAAACAACCTAGCACATAGCAAATGGTTAAAAGGTATATGTATTTCTTCAACTGGTGCAACACTGAAGTTAGTCTTGAACTTGAGAGCTCGAGTGCTTGAGTAGACTGCTTCGAAAGTTAAGTGACTGAACTTGGAAAGCTTGAAGATAGCTTGGATATGAAGAGCTTAGAAAATATACGCAATATATTCAGTTGTCTTTATGGTCACTCAATCCTTCTATTTATATCAGTGGAAAAATACCCATTGAAGAGAGGCATTGTCCTTCTTGCAATTCAAATTGATCTTGCAAATCTTCACAATTAATGCTACTGTGAAACTAGGAGGGAAGGACTCATCCTTCTCTGATTTGCATTAATGGCGCCACTCCTCGGCTACAGTACTTTTACAGAGCCACAGGTCCAGGTGGCATCACCTCATTGGCTAGGCACGAACTTCTATCTAACGGATCCTTGACATGAACCATTCTTCGTACAATATTTAATATATATCTCGTACTGCATTGAATAAGTTAGATAAACTAATAGTTTTCTGCTCAGCTAGCAGAACTTGCTTACTATAAGGTCCAACTTTCTCATCTGCGTCAGCTTCCTGTTTCAGAACAACTTCCTGTTCTCAAAACCTGCAGTCAGCTTCCTGACTTGCGATAGCTTCCTGATTCTGAACTGCTTCCTATTCCCGAATCCTGCAGTCAGCTTCTAGTCTCCCTTACTGCTATCTGTTTGCCGCTTCCTGATCTTGGTTCCTTCTTCAACATACTGACTTTCCTTGCTGAAAGTCAGTTTTCAAGATATTTTTATCTCCATAATCCTGTTAGAATCAGAATTTTATATCTTCCTAATCTATACAACTTTACAACTCAAGACTTAGAGAATAAACTTAAAAACCAAGAATCCACATATAAACTGTGAAAAATAGGTACTCTAAAGACTCATATAATATTACATTGTCTCATCAAAACCTAGACAGAAATATCCTAACATAAATATCATTCTAAAATTAGTTTTTCTTAATATCAACTATTTAATATTACATGATTTTTAAATTTTTTGCTTATACATTTAAAAATTGATATTAAAAAGAAACAAGAATACGTATTCATACAACCCAAACAATCATACCAAATGTATAATCACTGATAACTAAATCATGTAAATGTAAAGTTTGGGCCATATACACTTCATTTATACTGATATACATATTTTTCTTTTTTTATTTAAAAATGTTAAATAACAAAATCTAGTATAAGTATTGTGTGATGCACGAGTGTATAAATTTTACTATTTATATATTTTGATATAAAAATATCAAACATGAAAAATAAAAATAAAAATTGGGAGGATTTCGGTTTGATTTTTTTAATTGTGTGACTCACGATCATAGAATTTAATTATTTCGAGTTTGATATGAAAATGTTAATTTAAAAAAAATTAAGTTCTCATAATATTTAATCTCATTTGGTATACCTATGTAATGCATGCACAAAGAAATTTGAAGTGTTAGTAATTTTTTGATATAAAAATGACATTGTTCATAAAAAATAATATAGTTTTTCAAAGTTATTTCAATTTAATCTACTACCCATATAATCTATGAATTTAATTTTATTTTTTTTGATTATACGTTGTCTGTATACTTTACTAATTATTTTTGAGGCAGGACTTGCAAAAATCTCTTTAGCAATAATTGTTAGAATAGGATAAATGGTGGTTCTTCTTGACCACCACTTCAATAAATCCATAGGATTTTCAAATAAAATTTGTTCAAAAGTAACACCTAAATATGACTCTAATTCTTGACAAGGAACCTCTAGCTCGTTTTTATGTTCTAATATCATAAAAATTGTAAAATTGACTAAGAGCCGGAGCCACAACAAAACTAGATGAAGAGGTCGAATGACAACTACCTCCTACATTTTGATTACTTACATCATCACTAGAATCACCTAACATTACTTTACATTCTTTAAACAATTCATATAAGTTATGTTTAGCTCTACCAATAACTTCAATAGGATTAGGAACATAATCAACTAAATCATATTCTCCTAATATCATATTTATAATACATTTTTAATAATTCTTCTAAGTCATCTTCTCTAATTCTAGGATCTAATAATTTTAGCACATAAAAATAAATCGGGTATCTCATGAAAATATTTTCCATTTCGATTTCATCACTATAATTGTGTTAGCTAAAATATGACATGTTGAATACTCATTCAAAATTAGAGCAATTTTTACACAATGATCTAAAGCTAATGGAGAAGTAGGATAATAACAACCGGAATTCTCTAGTTACCTCTTCAAAAAAATTTAAAAGTTTAATAAAATTAAGACATGCATCCCATGAATTTTCAAATAAAACAATATTATCATATGGATTTTCTCGATAAAATTCACAAAGCATGTGTCTATAATCATAAGAATCTTGAAGCATGTAATATGTTGAATTCCAATGATGTTGCACATTTTTTACTTCCATTCCATTTTTCTTACAAAACTTAGCCCATTTTTTATGATATGCGTAGATCTAGAAATTTCATAAATTACCTCTTTTATAGGTTCAATATTTTCACTTAATGATTCTAGGCCATCTTGAACATATAAGTTTAAACAATGACACATACAACGAATATGAAAAAATTTACCTCCAATCGAAGGTCGACAAAACTCAATAAGTGAAGGTAAACTAGTTGTATTACCACTAGCATTATCAAATCCAATGGAAAATAGTTTTCTTAGTATACCATAATCGTTTAAAACATGTTTAATTTTTTGTGCAATGTGTATAGCCGAATGTTTTTGTAACGCCCCGAAATCTTTTCGTCAAAATATCAGAGTTATTCATTTTTGGGCGTTAAGAAAGAAAGGGGAAAAAGGCGTACATGATATATAAAAGAAAGAAAAAGAGGGGACAAGAAAAGATACTCTTAGAACATCGGTTTCAACCGATAAAAAGAAGTTTGAAACCTTACGCAGCGGAAAAAACATCAGGATCTTTTACAAAGATGAGGAATACAGATAATATTTTACAAAACGTGGAACATCATTTTACAAACGAATCAACATAGGTTTAAAGACAAAACCGGAATCATCGATACAGCTGATAGGACACCCCTCTCTCTACGCGTCGAGATTCTCTTCTTTGCCTGTAGTGTGAGTACAGATTAAGGGGTGAGTGCGTTGAATACACTCGTGAGGATACTTTCCAAGTTTTAAATTATTAAACATATACAATAGCTTAGCAATTAAACACGTCACATAATATACGCATCACATAACTCGATTCATAAACGGACACACAACCCATGACTCGCCAAAAGGACTCACAGCCCAAAGGACACTCTGGCCAACTCTATCGCACCATCGTAAGATATACAGTATATCAACACAGCACGTAGAGTTCAACAGATTATCGGTCACGCAAACAAATATCGGTCACACAGACGATTATCGGTCACATAGACAAATATTGGTCACAAAGACGATTATCGGTCACACAGACGATTATCGGTCACAAAGACGATTATCGGTCACACAGACAAATATCGGTCACACAGACTATTATCGGTCACGCAGACAAATATCGATCACAAAGACAATTATCGGTCACACAGACGATTATCGGTCACGCAGACAAATATCGGTCACGCAGACAATTCATATCGTACAATATCATAGCAAAATCATCAATTATGGAAAACAATAAACATGTTGAGTTTAGAAGTTACCCCCACGTAACACATATCACGCGTTCATTTATAATCATTCATGCATTTATTAACAGAAACTTAAAGCTTAAGGTTTAGAATGTACCCCCACCTCGTTCGGTGGTTACCACGTGAACAACGAGTATCGGCGGATCAGATTTCCCAAGCACGTACCAAAGGATCCGATATCACAAGGCTCAACTCAATAAGTAGCCTACACAAGTTATGACGTTCCTTAGATCCCAAATAAAGTATAATTAAAGCTATAAACGTTCCCAGCGAAAGTACGATCGTTAACTATGCGGCGGATCGAGAGATCTAAAGATTGGAGTCCAAGAAATGAGAGGGTCAGATCTGCCCAATTGGATGAGAAGATAGGAATTGAAATAAGGATCGCAACGCAAAAAGAATGAGCTCAATCGGAGTTCAAACGAGCTCGAACGGAGCATTTTAAGTTTAGGGGTAAAACGGTAATTTTGGTCAAAGGGTTGACTTTGACCGGGCCCACGACCCTCGGTCAATGACGTCTCGTCGGCGATGACTCGAAACGGATGAACAACGGAAAGAAAACGAGGTTCGGATCGAAAACACGGCGTCGGGTGCGCGTCGGCACCCGACGGGTGCGCATGGGCGCGCACGGTGCGCGCGGCTTCCCGACACCCGACGGCTGCCGAGTTTTCTCGGCAGCTGCTGCACCCGGCGCACACCTGGTCGAGTTTTCTCGGCCAGGACCTTCCCAGCTTTCCCGACGGTGGCCTGCTCGAGCAGGCTACTTCCCGGCGTCGCCCGGCGCGGCGTCGCCCGGCGCGGCGGCGCCGCCTCCAGCCGCCACCACCTACCTCGCCGGATACCTCGCACCGCCGGCTACCACCTCCGGCCGTCCATCTCCGGATTCCGGCATGAATAGTGCCCGGAAACTTCGCCGTAAAATCCTTCGAAGTCACATTTTTCGAAAAACCAAACCTTCACCAAATCTTCCGGCCGGCGACTTCCCGTCGCCGGCGACCACCCTCACACCTCCGGTCACCGGCCGGCGACTTCCCAGTCGCCGGCAACCACCCAAATCCGGCCACCAACACACACATACAGTCATATATATACATATACACAACCCACGCTCACACACACTCAAACCCTTGGCAAACCAACCCTTGGCCAGCGGCCACCTGCCGCCGGCGACTCTTCTTCACTGCCTCGGACCCCGGCCGGCGACTTCCCGTCGCCGGCGATCATCAACAACAACCAACAACCACCAACTACACACACACGGGCAAGATACACACACACGCAGGCATATATATGTTGGAACCGACGGATCGCCGGCCCTATGCTATCGGAATCGGGATCCAAAGATAAATCGCAGCGGAAAGAAATCATACCCTTGTAGACCTCTTGATCTTCTGATGTATTCCTCTGAGCCCTTCTCGAACGTTGCGTGGCCAACGATCCTTCGAGAAAAATCAGTTCCGCTCTCTCTCACTTATCACGTGTTTTCTGTGATCTGAGTTCTGTGTTATGAGAGGCGCTGATGAAAAGAGCTATATATAGGCTACACCAGGGACCTAGAGGAGGAATTGGGTTGGGCCTCCTGATGGGCTTTAGTATCCTGCGTTCGGCCCGAACACATAACTGAAGCCCATCAATAATAATTCAGTCCACTAGAGAATTATTATTGAACTACCATCCCAATCCCATATTTAATATGGGCTCCTTATTATGTGTACATTTATTTCCCCGTGTTTAAGATATCGAATGTCCGTAAATTAAATAAGTTACTGACAACTTAAATAATTTACATCTAATTCCAAGAGTAGTACCACTCATCCTTATTATCATGTCGGATTAAATCCACCTGCAGGGTTTACATGATAATCCTTATGAGCTCCTCAAGGGGACATTATCATCCTAAATAATTAGGACACGGATTCCTTCTATAATCAACAGAACACCATATAAACAATGCTATCTCCCAACTCACCGAGTTTATTGATTTATGAATAAATCTCACCCATTGGCAAATTAAAGAAATAAACATTGAGCATACGTGCCCGTTATTATATAGGGATTAAGAAGATGTACATCCATAATAACAGAGGTCTTGTTCTATTATATAGTCAGTATAAAACGAACAACCTCAAATGGTCCTGCTCAATACACACAAAGTGTACTAGTGTAGTTTTATAGTCAAGACAGACTAATACCAAACTACACTACAACCATTCCGATGATTTGTCCAAATCCATCTTGGTTGTGAGCTACTATTTATAATTTATAAGAAACTGATAACATGATCTTCTGTGTGGCACCACACACCAAGTTATCTATAATATAAATTAATTGGACATTGCATAAACATATATAACAAATATAAAATGCAAACATATGACCAATGTGATTCTCATTCCATAAACGATGTTCATACAAAAAACAAGGCTTATAGTATACATCCTAACAATATATATGTACACACACACCCCACTGTTTCAGCTTGGCCGGCGGCCACCTGCCGCCGGCCACCACCCCTTGGCACTCGCCGGCGACCTCCCATCACCGGCCCATCATCCCCTCACGGCGGCGCCACCCGGCACCGCCCACAACAGCCACCACAGCAACACACACTAATACACCTACACTCACACACACATGCACGTAACCATACATATATCCCACTGTTCCGGCCAGGCGCCGCCACCCACGGCGGCGCCACCACTCCGGCAACTCCTCACCACTCTCAGGTGGCCTCGCTGGCCACTGTTCCGGCAAGAAACGGTAGAGAGAGAAAGAAAAACGAAGAGAGAGAAAGGATGGTGGAAATAGGGTTTGCGGCTGTTTTTCGCCGTTTTCCGGCGAACGAGAAATCGGATTTGAAATCCGAGACCTATCCTAGATTCGTCTCATTGAGACGAACATCGTGTGCAAAAATCGTCTGATTCCGACAACTTTGAATTTTTCCGGCCACCGGCCGGCGGCGCCGCCGCCGCGCCGACGGCGGCGCCGGCGGTGGCCCGCCTGAAACAGAAACCCGAAAAGAAAGAGAGGAGAGAGAAGGAATTACTCGTTTTCGTCGCTTTCGGCTCGTTCGGAGAAACGGTGAAAAATGAATCGGAGGAGCCTCTATTTATAGAATTCGCAAAATTACTATTCACCGAAAATATCTCCTTTACTATTCATCCAAAATATCTCAAACACTATTCATCCGTTGACTTTTCAACATTACTATTCACGTAAAAATATCTTCGCTTCATTTCATCGTAAATATCTTCCGATTTTCCGACCAAAACTTCGGGTTTTGCCCTTTCCGTCACCGTTTGATCTACGGGTCTCTGATTGACCTCTAGTTCGTTTCTATCTTCTCGTCTTTCCAAGACGCATCTTATGGTATGAAAATATTCTATATACCATGTCCATGAAAATTATCCGTCCAAGTCACGCGTTAAACATGTATCTGAAACGCACATAATAAATTAAACAGTTCAAAAATACGCACATAGTTATTAAGTCATGCGTTAAAATATTTAATTAATAAATTATGCTCATTTTGATCCGGGGTGCTACAGTTTTTCATCAAAATCAATATATGCAATTAAACGTTTTTGTATGTTCCATGCATCATCTATCCAATGACAAGTAATACCCATATAATCATTCATCTTATAAGGATCCTTCCAAATATCACCACATATAGAAAGTTTTTATTTTAAAATTTTAAATTCTTCAATTAATTTAAATTTATACTCTCCTACTATTTTTTCTATATCCCGTGTAACGGTGTTTCTAGATATTTTTCTACTACTAGGTTGTAAGTAAGTGCTAGTATATTTTTCAAAACTATCATCACAAGGAAATTGAAATGGAAGATGTTTTTCGCCAATTAATTCGACTACGCCTCTCCTATGATTCAATTGACTAAATTTAAAAGTTAGAGAATTCATATCTCCACCTTGAGAAGAACCGGTAAAACCCCCAAGTTGCATTTGAGCTCGATCAATGCCCATCTTGTCAGGATGCTTTTTCAACACATGATTGTTAAATGTCCCATAGCCCCCTTCATGCTTGAATTTGTACATTTTAGCACAATGGTTCCACGTGACTATGTAATCAACATTGCTATTCGGTACTTTCTCCTTCTTAAAATGAAAGAAGAAAATATCACTTCGAAGCGTAGAAGGTGCTCGAGGAGTAGTGTTGCGTGTTGTATTGCCACTTTCTTGTGTTTCTCTCGGCACCTCCTCTTCTTCTTCGGCAAAGACGGCGGCGGTATTAGGACCTAACGTGGCCTCCAAATCATCTTGATTATATTCAGTCGAAAAATACTTAATATAATCATCATCATCATTGTCGTACAAAGATTGTGGCGGCGGCATTGACATCGGACTCTTTCTTTTTCCACGAGATGAACTGGCGGAAGAAGAACCTTTTCAAGACATTTTTTTTTTGGAATAGAAATGAAATAGAATTGAAGAAAAAAAAGTATGGATTAAAATTGATCAAAGATGGAAAGTGTGAGCTTGACAGAGTTGAATAGAGAGAGAGAGAGATTGAATCAAGAATGAAGAAATTGGTGTGCAAATCACAAATGGAATGAAAATTCAAAAATTATTAGGCCGGTTCGAACCGCCCATTCCTGTTCGGTTGAACTGGCGGTTTGAACCATCTCAACCGTCCATCATCAGTCGTTTAATCACGATTGCTGATCAAATTTCAAGTTCGAACTGACGGTTTAAATTGCCGGTTTATCCAACGGATAGTTAATCAAAGTCGTTGATCATCAATGACTCTATTATCTCATTTGTACACGTGTCGCGATGTCAATTTAAAATATATATACATATATAGACAAACCGCCGGTTTAAACCAGTGGTTCGCTGATTTGAAATCTCTGGAACCAAAATCGAACCGTAGAACCACGGTTTACAGTTTTGGTTCGAACTTGACTGGTGGTTCGGAACCGGTTCGGTTTCGATTTTTTTAAACCGGTTGCACACCTCTAGACTATTTTACTAATTTTTTTTGTTACAATTGGCCTAGAAAAAACTTGTGCAAATATATATTCAATAACTTATTCATAATGAGCTTAAAATATTTATATCATTGTATATTACTCAAAAATAAAATTTCTAAATTTAACATACCATCAAAAAATCTATATAATTCTTTTTCCAGATGCCTTAAAATCAAAATTTATCTATTAAAAATCATATTGGATGGTAAACATTTCAAAATCTGATAAATCTAAAACCATAAAACTATATTACAACAAAGACTAAAGATATTTATCATTGTTCATATAACAGTGAACTTCATGCTACCAATATAATGCAATTTCAGATTTGTATTTCCTTTTTAATCATGGAGGAAACATTATTTATTCTTATAGCAAAAAATTGATATATTTTTTCGCTAAATTTTCATGGATATATAAAATGATTTAGATTAAGGTACAAATCTGTATTCACAACTTTTCTTGACATGATATTATTACCATGTACACACAAATCATGCTAACTTTACAACATATCAAATACGATCATATATTTGTCCTCAATTTTTGTATATATACAAAATGATTTTCATACTATGAATATACATAAATTATGAAAAATTAAATATTTACAGTTTATAAATTATAAAGTAATAAATATTTGTATTTCTACTTTAAGGGCTCGATTGGTTCGTAGGTTGGGTTGTTTAAGTTGGTTGGACTTTTCGGGCTTTTACTGTTCATCGAAGACAAAATAACACTTTTTTTGTGATTGGTTCGTAGGTTTGAAAAAGTGGGTTTGAGTTAATTGGTGTTTGGTTTGCATGTTTAGGATGTTTAAAGATATAGGGTTAATTCAAATCGAGTGATTGGTACGTTGGTTTAAACTGGTTTAATTAGTTAAAAGTCCGTTTTGTCCCTAGCCAAAAAATAATTAAAATATGTAGAACAAAAATAAAATGAATGGTTATAAAATTAATCAAAAGCTAAAGCAAACTAGTTCCAAGTATTCCAGTGATGAAAAAGAAGGGCAACTCCCCGATTGAAGATCGCGGTGCGAAAAATTAGATTTTTCTTTAACGAATCGTGAGCTTCATATGTTGGTAAACGCAATTTACAGGTATTTTCCTCATGAAATAAAGTCTAACTCATCGTGCATTCCAGTCGATCTACAGGTAAAAATTGTAATAATATTGGGCAAATAGAGTTTGTTGTAGGGAAATGTCAACACAGTTTTGAGATTTGGGTTGAAGAGGAGGTGATTTTTGGTGTATTGAAAGCAAAATCGAAGGCTTTTTGGAGTGTGTGGAGTGATGTCCAGCAGGTATTATAAGACGGAGATCCATGAGCATTTCTTGATAAATGACTTTGTTTGGTGGATTACAAAGTACAGATCAAATGTATGCCCATTTTCAACCTAAACTGGTCTTCCGTTGTCATGTTAGTGTGTTTCACATAGGTCATTGCTAGCTTGACTTGTTAATTAGGATATGTCTTGTTGTGAAATTTATATTTAGTAATTATTTTAGTGAATGTTTTTAAACAATATTGAAATGTATTGGTGTTGTTTGAATCATAAAAATATTAGGAAGTTTTGGAAATATCAAACATGTCATTGGTTATGATTGCGTGAAATTTATTACAGAAGCGCTTTTTGGTGGACTAACCAATCTCTTACTAACAATGTGTTGCCGTTTTAATACTTGATTTCCTTTAGCGTGGGGTTTAACAAGTGTTGTGAACATCGAATTCACTCGTTTTCATATTGCAAATGTGAAGGTGAACCTCATATTTCGAAGAAGGTGCTATGAATTATCAAAACCACTATGCGATTGTTCGTTGTCGACATAACCAACCGATGCAATTGCAAACATCCACTACCAAAAAAAATCCATTCCGATGATTTAGGAGTTGTCCTTTTCGAGGGGTAAGATGAATTTTATTTCTTTCTAGCACTTGTTACGACAATGTTGTGGACTTTACATTAGGCCGTAATTGAAAATCATCTAGTGTTTATTTGAAAAGGCCTAACTTGTGTTGTGGTTGATTTAGATCGAATCGTGTGGGGTGTTCATTTGGGTTGAGCCGCCACTGGAGGGACGTGCAAGAGAAGTTGCAGTGGAAGCCGTTGAAAAAATTTGTAAAATGAAGGCCGAACAACTTGAATCAAGAATAAGAAAACATCGATATAAGAAGATGGCAACAATGTCAATCCTAGTTGGTATGTTCTTTTTCATCCTCTTCATTTGGTGGGCTCAAAAGGATAGATTATCTTACAATAATGAAATTTGCAAGTTGTAAGACAATTGCATACAAGGCAGTGTGATTTGTGTAAAGTTTTGTAAAATGTCTTCGTGTTCTTAGGAAGCCCATATTTACGTAAATTGTGAAAGGGACGGTTTGCCTATGTTATGACCGAACGGTTTTGGAGTATTTAGATTTTATGAAGGGTGAGGATTTAAAATATAATCATGTGGTTTACAATTAATTAAAATCTCATTTGCCTATATTGAGAAGTCGAACAATGTGTATTTGAGTGCAATTGTTAGGGAAATTAGTCTCATGAGTGGTGATTGAAGTGCTACAGTTTAATGCATTATGTTAATATGCCAACACCAACGGCTTTGACTGATTAAAATATTCACACAAGGTGATTAGATTACAAGTTAGAATTGTCCACCTCAAAAAGGAGGATTTAATAGATAAGGTCAGACATAGTAGTAGCGTTTGGGGCAAAGTCACTAAATACAAGAGTTGAACATGAGCAAAGTAGTGCTAACTAAGGACATTACATAATTTGATAGACATGTTGGGCCACCCAATATGTAGGTGTTTACCCTCAAAAGCATAGGCAAGCAAGGTAAGAGAGTAGCTAATATGACCCAAAAGTAGTGTGCTCAAGAATAGTAGCATGTCGAATAAATGCCACAAAATTTAGCCAATGTTGATAGAATTGAAAAAGATGACTATTTCACAGATGAAACTGATGCAAAAGATGTGCTATAATTTGCTCACAAGGTAAAGAGCTTCTCCTTCTTGATTGGTGGCATCCTGTACTTGGGTGGAAAACATCGATCCCAATCGTCGATGACCTCTGGGTCAAAGGGTTCGTCCTTGACAACATACAGAATTGAAGATGAGCTTCCAATCTGTCCTTGCAAGACCTCGTCGGGCAGGTGATTCTTAATGACGAAGGACCAATCCTCAAAATTGGGAAACCCATACCCTCGAAATAGTTGCTAATCAGGAGTTTCCTGTAAGTACCAATTAAAGCGTGTTTATTAGCCTGAGTTCTGATTTCAATATGGGGAGAGATTGGGCTATCAACATATATTGCCAAATAGGACAAAAAAATCTACAGTTTTAGGGGATGGGCAAATGAGTCGGAGCATTGTTGAGGGAATAGATTAATGAAGTATTGGTGAGCATGATGTAAAGTCTGCATATATATTAGGAAGTAATACCTTGCAGATATTATACCAGTACTCGACTCCCACCTGTATCCGGTTTTTTTTCTTATTGAATTTCACACCATCGGTGGAGTGAACGTAAGTTAGAAATGCCTTGTACAATTTCAGATTACTCCGGACAAACTCCTTGATGCTAGTATCGGTGTACCGCTCGTCTCCTAACTCCATTCACATTTCCAGCGCCATGTGTGACAATGCACTTATCAGGGCGGTTGAATCAGCTACATTTCTTTTAACACATAACCTTGAAAATCGGGAGATTATGTGGGATGCCTCCTCGTAGCTGAATTCCTGATAGAAATGTAGAAGTTTTGATTGTGTCGAGGCATTTTCGTACCTGATGTCGAAAAACATGTAAACAACACAATTAATGGGTCAATTTAATAAAGGTTGTATATTAATAAAAATAAACAACTTCAAAAGGATCAGCAACATGATGTGGAAATTAGTTAAGTAGATGAATGCCATATCTCAGACTATTGCAAAATACATATTTTTCAAAAATGCATTGCAATCCGGTAGAATTTATAGAATTACAAGAACAGCCCCAATATGCAATATTGATTGAAATTGGTTTGCCATGACAAAGGAAATAACATTGTCGGCATTACACATCTACAATTGGGTATGCAACACAATGCTAAACATGTAATTATGAATATACACATCAGTGATAATGGATTGATGGTTTAGGGTCATTAACAAGATAGAGCTTCTTACCCAACCATACATGCACGTGAGATTATTGCAAGGTTTGGTCAAGTTGATGAATCATTTGTACCTTGGGAACAAACATGTTTCAGGCAGAACAAAAGTTGATAGTGAAGTTAGGATTGTTGGACTCTAGCATATATGACCAACTTTTGGAAGGAGTTGCAGGTGATTATGGAGTTTATCCATACAGATTATTATGGCTTCATGGATTTTTTCGACCCTCTTGTCTTTAAACATGTGCTTTGATTTACTATTTTGGTCAAGAAAGTAAATGTACGGGGTCCACGGAATAAAAATAGCCTATCAAAGACATCCATTACAAAACAAATATGGCATGCCTGTAGGAAGTCTATTAGTTTATTTTTTTCAAATAAATAATCAAGTATGGTCTTAGGCACTTTTGGCCAATCAATGGTTCTATATATGTACAACTTCTACAGAACACATAACACACAAACGCAAGATTACATTTTAGTATTTACTGAAAAACAACCATGTATAATGGGAAAGACAATGGCTTAAAACGGGAGGACTACATCTACTCATTGGAGTGGGATGCAACTGTGGTGTCTCTCTTCATCGAGGTCCTTGCTGACCAAGCTCGTATGGGTAAGTTCAACAGCAAGGGTAACAACAAACATGCTATTCAAACTGCACAGTATGTCGTAAACAAGTTTTTCAACAAGAACTTCGAGCTCAAGGATTGTGTAAAGCAAGTACGTCTGCTCCGACAACGTCATTCCACTTTCTCCAGTATGATGCTACGGGACGATGTCGGATGGTCTATTAAAGAAAACTCTATTGTCTGCATGCCCGAGACATGGGTTGATATAGTGAGGGTCAGTGTAAATATGTTAAGTTGAACATATACTTTATCATTGCTATATTTCTGTTTTATTTGTTGTTAAATGGGAAATTTGTTGAAAGGTTTTTTAATAACAATTGTTTTTGACTAGGCCGATCCTTTCGCCTGGGCGTACGTAAGTGTTGGTGATCCACATTGGGATGAGCTGCAGTTGATTTTTGGAGTTCCAACAGTACTTAAAATGCCTCCTCCTAATCCGGTGGTAGATCATGAGGTGATCGTCATCTCAGACGATACTTCCCAACGTAACTTTGCTCACACCTACATACCTTTGGATTAAGTGATTACAATTTCAAGTGATAAATCTGGTAGTCTCTCATCCGGATTTTGGAACAAATTGGGTCCGATTGGTGATGACTCGGATGATGAAGGCTCATTTAGATCTCCGAGTTTGAAGACGGAGATGAGCTCATCCAACCTACCTATTAAGCTAAGAAACCTCGTTGATAAATTCCATGATGGCACTTGCATGGGCTACTACGGGAAATCTTATATGTCCTCCTCAAGCAACGCATCCCCGAATGCTAAGAAATGAGGTTGGAAGTAACAACTTGGCTTGGTGGTTTGTGATGGGCCTCCATTAATGGGTCTACATGTATGTTGTTCATTGTTTGCTTTGGTATCATACCCTATCTCGTAAGTTTGGTGGTTAACGTAGTTTAATTTTAATATGTCCTAGGTTGGTGATGTATTGTTCTTTTCCGTCTATTATCATAATGTTTAAGTACGTACTTTAATTTATCATGTCAATTTACTAGCAGTATGGTTCTATTATTTACTTGGAGCATTTACAGATACATATTTGGGTGGAAGACTGTAATACATAATTCAAAGCACCTCATCGAATGTATATTAAAAAAATTGAAGCGATTAAGTAATCTCAACTGATTATTTGAAGAATTTATCTTAAACTTGGAACAAATATAGGAAGTTTGAATATATATTAAGCACCATGTGAGTCCAAAAGAGATGTATTTCATGCTACAAGTTTGGAAGTCTATGCACAAAATAACAACACCCATTACAAAATATATATAGGAGGAAGTTTGACATCACATTAATTAGTTGATACATTGGTGCGATAATTTTTTGGAGATAATGTTGATTATCTAAAGCGCATATTCAAATCTTCTCAATGATGTCCTGAATCAATTCAGTTCGGGCCTCGTCCGGTATGCTCATATATAAATCCAAATCGGCTTCGTTATTGCATAAATACCTTGCCACTTGTACACGCATCTTCAAGCTTGGAAATTCAAATCCTTCGAGTAGGTTGTATATGCTCATTCTTTTTTGGCTTGGATCCAACTTTGATTTCTTGCGGTTAGTAATATCTCCGATGTGCTTTGCAATCTCACCTATATCCTTGTCACTGTGCTCACAATACTCACTAATCTTGGTCATCAGTGGATCTTCAGCCTCGATTTCGAAACTCCGTTGCTTGGATTTACCTGACCGTTTGCATGTATTGGAGCTTTCGGTATTACCGTGCAAAGTGAATGCGGTACTGGATTCTTCATTGCCATTGCGACTTTGATTGAAGGAGGATCTATTGGGTTCGGTACATCCGGTGGTAAGGAAATCATTCACGGCATCTGTAAACCCCCCGGGCATACTCCCCAATGGCTCGATCTTTGCCAAATATCTCGACCCAAGCATTAAAATATGGCCAAGTCTTGTATAGCATACTCCGAACAGATGGGTCAATCTGCGAATTATATAAATCCAAGGGTTATTAACACTATTTCCTAGTAACTTGTCAGTATAACATATTAGGCAGATTAGTATTGGAAAATAGGAACTGATTTCAAAATTTGTACCTTCAAGTAGGATTCCCAAACTTCATCCAGGACATCAATCATCATATTGGGTCCTAGTCCGATACCGCTTTTGCCAAACATTAACGATAACATAGTATAACTCCTCTTCCAATTATGAATCTTCGAAGATATGTGAGGCTCAGCTTTAAGATCAGTACCGAGAAACCGATCGTTCAAGTATTGCTCAAGAAGATTGAGATATCCTGTTCTAAATCCATTGTCGGATTTATATCCTCTAGCTACCATATCCTTCAAAGCCTCGATTAGTTGTTGCTCCTCATGGGTGCTCCAAGTCCTCCTTGATTGGGTGCATGTTGACTTTTTACCAGCAGCTGTTTTGCTATTCATTCCTAATCGGGCCATTAAAACAAGACGTCCATATCAAAAATAATTGATAACTCTATAATTGGGTATTAGCATTACAAATCAGAAATCACCCAATCTGCTAATGATGATATCACATAAACTGAAATTGTAGCTAACAACAACAACATTGATCATGACTTAAAGAAAAATCATTCATGTGACATTTAGGAGGGTCATAAAACATTCTACAATTAAGATGCTAATGATGATATCACATAAACTGAAATTGTAGCTAACAACAAATTGTTCATTGATCATGACTTAAAGAAAAATCATTCATGTGACATTTAGGAGGGTCATAAAACATTCTACAATTAAGATGCTAATGATGATATCACATAAACTGAAATTGTAGCTAACAACAAATTGTTCATTGATCATGACTTAAAGAAAAATCATTCATGTGCCATTTAGGAGGGTCATAAAACATTCTACAATTAAGACTAAAACTGAAATTGTTCTAACCCAAACAAATTACAACAACTTTAAGAATTCCTATTATTCCACATTTGCATTGCTATATTATCTCGCCATAATGTCCACCCCGGTGAAGATTCAACTTGGTCAATGTAGTCGGTGTCTGGGTTAAGCTGAAAATTAGGGTCACTACAGATATCAGGTACTTCACTCTCAATCGAATCAATTGTGGCGTTGGTGCGAATGAAGTTGTGTAGCAAACAACATGCAAGGATGATGTGATTTTGGGTCTTGATAGGATAAAAGGAGTTGCTCCTAAGGATACCCCAACGGGCTTTCAAGACACCGAAGGCTCATTCAATAACATTCCGGGCTCTAGCATGTTGTAAATTAAAAAATTCTTTGTAGGATTGTGGAGTTCGGGAGGAATTATTCCATTCTTGCAAATGATATTTGACTCCCCTATATGGTGCTAGAAAACCATTCCCGTTTGTGTATCCTCCATCACACAAATAGTAATTGTCTGTCATGGAGAAACAAACAAACGGGACATAAGATAAGATACGTAATATTCTAACTGTCTTGATGGCTCTACAACTGTCAATCCATTTTAATAAGATAAAATGACATTGTGTTGAAACACTAAATTATTATCAGATTTTACCCATTGGTACTTGCAATCCATTGGGTCGGGCAATGGCATCCCGTAACACTTGATCATCGGCAGCAGATCCTTCCCATCCCGCCAACCGAACACGAAGTTCATGTTGCGGTCGCAAACACCCAAAACGTTTACAGAAACAAAGCCTTTTCTGTTCCTATAACGAGGTTTTTCCATGAGAGGTACATGCACAGGTACGTATGTGCCATCCAAGGCACCTAGACATCCCTACAATTGGAACAAAGACATGAAGTTGTTCTTAATACATGTAGTTAGAGCGGGACACAAACCTGAAGTAAGTATTCAAATGTAAGCTAGCTGCAAAATTTCAGCAAGTAACTTTTACCTTAAAGTGTTTCCAATGATCGGTGGATTCATTATCTTCAATAGGTTTGTGTTGGATGAGAAGAACGGTGTGTAGGCTTAACACACACTTAAGGACAGAATTGAAGTGTTTGCTAATCGTGAATCCACTTCTATTGAAATCATCCTTAACGACTCTATGTTTTTTGTGGTGAGAAAGAATTGATAAAAAAATTGCGACCTGCTCTGGTATTGATACATGTCGAGTAGGTTGGAGACCTCCTAAGTTTTCCAAAAGATAACATAACCTTCCAAATGTATCCCAGTTCATTCGGAGATGGTTGATACATGTGTCTTCGCTTAGGAGGGTCAAACAACGCATGTGGTCAACTTGTTTTGGGAGTTTCGTAGACAAACTGTACTTTGTGGCTAATCTAGAAGACGTCCTTCTGGACTTGCTGGCCTTATAAGAGCGTTTATAGGCCAAACATACGAGCATCAAAAGACCCTTAATTGAAGTGTTGATTGCTTCGACTCCGGTCGCAATGACCTCGAGATCTGTAGGGTCATCCATATGGTGTGTTCTATTGCATACAAATTAAATTAGAACATGTTCAACTAACTGGATATTTTCCAGAAATTTAAAAATTATGTTTAGGCAAGGCAACATGATTGTATAATATACATGAATAGAGGACTTTTTCGGGCAGAAAATTGCATTTTAATTCCTTTTGGGTAGGTACAGCTCATATTGGAATTGAAGTTGACTGGGGTGCCATTTTCATGAAATTGCAGATGGGCCTCAGTGACACGGTTTTGGATTAGACACGCACATGAAAAAATGAATTTTGCAAAGCTTTTTTCTTTATATATTGATGTATTAGTTAGGAGCAGTTTCATGATATATGAATTAGATTGTCACACCATTCCTGATTTGCCAAGGTCAGCTTATGTAAAAATGTTTGTTATTAAAATTTGCTATTTCAGTTCAGTACATTATTTTGTACCAATCACTGAAACGTGGAATAAATGTCAACATGTTTTTCGAAGAGTAGGTTAGTAGTTTTTAAAGATGGGAAAAACGACAACAGCGAGGTCAAACAAATTAAGGATATCGGTTTCCTGTGTTTGGTAAAGATAATCATGGTTAGCTCGTTTGGAGTGTTTTTAAAGCGGGTCAACCGTCATTGTTAGGGCTCAATATTATCATGGGCATTGTGGATGAAAGTACTCAACTATCAAAGTGTTGGGGAATATGAGGGATGATTTTTTTCATTTAACAGGTTTAAGTTGTTTGTAAGTTGTCAAACCTCTTTGATAAGCTAAAGTAGATGTCCTATTTCGCAACAAAGGGAAATTAGTCAATACAAATAACACAGATTATGCACAAAATTACAGATCAGTTTGTAAACAACCCATCAGCAATACCGTTACAAAATATCGGTGTTGGCTCATCCAGTTAGGATCTCCTAAGCTAATACGTTTGACAAAGTTACACAATTTTATTGACTTTTTTTAACTAAGTGATTTAATACATCTAGTGAGAATCTCCTATTTTTTTGCCCACGACCATCAATTCACTTCTATAACCATTCTACTATGCATTTAGTCGAAATCAAGACATTTTTATCATGTAAAATATTACACGGATATATACAACACATACGTCCTAAAACTACAACAAGTAATACCCAAGCCACATCATATATATTAACACTACTGAACTTTAAGTAAATAATGGAGTCACAGGTAAAAAAATAGGGAATGGATATACGCAAACCTGAAGGAGCAAACAATTACAATTCTACGGAAGCAAGTTACCGCAACAAGGACTTGAAAGTAGTTCCAATCTGCCGAGCAAGATTTTTGGAAGAGGGAATCAATCAATATGTATGAGAATAGAATCACCTGAATATATATATATATACATACATACTTGAAAATGCACAATACGCAGTCATTGCTGATATTCATGTAAGTGTTGGACATAACAATGGTAATACCTACAGATTGCAAATTAAATTATATTCATACGGAAAAGAATGAATATCTAATAAACGAATAAGGTAAACACAACCCTAACATTATTTGTGCTTTTCAAATATGCTTATAAAATCTTGATAATTTAATATTTGGTACATCTTCGGATTGTTAGGATAACTTTCATCAGATTATTCGATAATATTCTGAATTTGAACCTGGGCACATGTTAGTACATGACAAAATTACCTGTATACGTGCAATTCTAGTACAGAAACGTAAGAATCAACTTATTATTTGTAAGAGAAATGTCATACAGATCAGTCAGTCCACAAATAGATTAGCCATGAGACCAAAACTTTAAATTCGTCGATCAGATATTCACAGTCAATTAAAAAGGAAAGGATATATATACAAGCGCATGTGGCCATTAAGCTATATATTTAATAAATAAGACTGATGCAGATGATTATTTGAGATTCTTTTCTATTGGGATGAGAGTTTTGCAAATGGAACTGCTGGAAAAAATATATCTACATATATATATGTATATATATATATCTTAAGAGTATTTTTTTTAGTGAAAAAACTTTTTACGTTGTGTAAGACAGAGATTACAATTAGATATTACCACTACATACATGGATATGGTCGTATATTAACAACACCAACACCAATTAGTATGAATCAAAATCTAACAGAGATAGAGTTAAAGATAATCATACAAACTTAAATATCTGTAACTTTGAGGAGGCCTGAAAGTTGTATAGAATTGGTTGCACTTAACACTATTAAGATCATGTGAATCAAGTGGTTTATCCTATGAGAAAGACTATCAAATTTACAAAAGAAATGAGTATTTCGTAATGAACCAATTAAAACCACCACATAAGCAAAATAAGATTTCGGATGCGCACTCTTATATCCTCATTACTGACATTTTCCAGAATACAAATTAGGGCAATTTTATTGTGGAAAACTTCAAATGACGTTCGTTGTAGTAAAATTAATAGAAACAAACATGAACCACATTATTATCAAAACCAACACCACATAGTCTTCGTATTCAATGCTATACAGTATACAAACACTGGAAAACAAATTCTTCTTGCTTCACATTAACCTAAGACACATAAGATATCTCAATAGCATCGAAGACATTCCATTTATTATTTCACCCACAAATCTCTCACCATTTTTCACAAAATAAAGAAAATATTTACGTTGGGCCGATTCCAGGTGCTACGAATCGGGTAGCATTGTTCAAATACATAAACTTAGCACTTACCTCTCTCTCCCGAAGGTTTATACCTTGCGAAATTCATGTTTACCCTCTTCGTTGCTCCAGATTTTGTTGATTTCCTCATTCTACTTTCCTCGACGATATTAACCTGCCATCAAAGGGTTTGAAGCACTCTATTACATGAGAGTATAACCAACAAAAGTAAGAAATCGAGAATGAGTTCAATGGCTGGTACAACATTGTACAATTTCACGCTAGTTTCCGCCCAAATCGCAAGTGAAGACTGCAAATTAGGGCTTCTTGCTCGTTCCAGTGTCGGTGGACTCTGTATATATGAAATGACATTGGTGAAAATATGGACAAAAGTAAAGACCAAATCGACTATAGAGGTTGCTACAGTAGGGGCAAAATCGGAAGAAAATCGTGGGTACTGTAGGGCTTATTTTAAACCATTCATTCCTTATGGGTTTACAAACCCCCTGGATAAGAAGGGTTAAACCCATCACTCTATCTCCGGGCCCAAGATTACACCGGGCCTCAAACCCATGAACCAAGTGTAGGTTTAGGTTGGATAATAAACCTAATCCAATCTAAACTTACGAACCAATCACAGCCTAAAAGGTAAAAATGAGATTAGTTGGTTTTTATATAGATGACAATGAAATTTCATAATAAAAATTTCAAAGTATTTAAAATATAAATGAAAAAAATTCATCATTGACATAATTATCATTCTTATAAATAGCATCGAACTTTCTATTCTTCAAGATTAATAAAGAAGATTTATTTATAAGATTCAGTATTATGAAATAGAATGTATTTTCTATTAATTAAGTATAAATATAAGTATAAATGATTTATTATTATATCATTTTGTATAAATGATATTTTTTATACTTAATTTGTAGATTTTAATAGAAAGTATATGAACTCATAAATTTTATACTTCCTAAATGTAATTGTATGCAAAAATATATCATATGTATATTGTTTTGTTATATTTAAGACATATTACAAATCTTTATGATTTTTAATAAGAATTAATATACCATAGATAAGGTAAATATTTCAAAGTTATCATCATTTTATTATTATATTGTTTTTATAAGATTATATGATAAAATTATACTTAATATAATTAAATTGTGTAAATGCTATGTTATATTATTAATATTGTTACATGGAAGATATATTAAGCTGGAGTATTGTATACGACATATTTATCAAATAAAATTGTATTATTTTTATTACAGTTTTTCAATACATATTTCGAGTATAGTAAATAGAAATAGTTAATTTATGTTGTGTTATTTATGTTGATTAGATTGATTAATAACTCACTTCCTAGTCTCCGACCTCTCAGTCACTACAAACGTCCCTAATCAGTGCAATATCAAATATTTATTGAGGTGGTATATGTGTGTGGGGTACAACATTAAAAATAAAAAAAATTATTTTGATGATCTATAGTTCTTAAAATCTGATCATTATATTATTTTAATTTATTCAACAAACATATCTTTAATCTTGATTGCCCAAGCTTTGGCGGAACCTTGAATCTATAAATAGATGGTCCCACAATAATAATCATTTCAAACCCCTATTTTGGACCCATGACTTGAACTATTTAGGGAGACTATGAGTTGATTGCCCAAGTCATGGTTCAAGTCATGTGTAGGCTGGTGTGTGTGTGTGTGTTTTTACGTGATAGTGTGTGTGTGTGTTTGAGCTGTTTGTTGCCGGCGATCGGAGGTCGCCGGCCGGAGTTGAGTGTTGGGGCGGTGCCTCGTTGCGTCGCCGTGTCAGGTGGTGTCACCGGCGACGGGAGGTCGCCGGCCATGGCCAGAATTTGGGGGGGGAGAAAACGGTTGAGGTGCTGATCTGGGCACACGGGAGATGCCGGGCGCGCCGGGCACACGGCGCCGGGAGACAGGAAGCACGTGCGCGCGACGCTAGGTGATGGGTGCGCGCGCGGTGCCGTGTTTGCGATACGAATCCCATTTTTTCCATCGTACGTATCATCGAGTCATCGACCGGGAGTCGGGGGTCCTGGTCAAAGTCAACCCTTTGACCAAAATTACGAAAACGCCCCTCAATCTTAAAATGCTCAGTTTGAGCTCGTTTCAACTCCGATTGAACTCATTCTTCTTCCGTAGCAACCCTAATCGTTCCCTCTTCCTCACTTTTTGACCAAAATACCCCTCAATCTTAAAATGCTTCGTTCGAGCTCATTTCAACTCCGATTGAGCTCATTCTTCTTCCGTAGCAACCCTAATCGTTCCCTCTTCCTCACCTTTTGACCAAAATTATCAAAATACCCCTCAATCTTAAAATGCTCAGTTCGAGCTCGTTTTAACTCCGATTGAGCTAATTTTTTTCCGTTGTGATCCAAATTTCATCCTTTATCATCTCAGTCTTTTGGACTGAATATCCACCCTCGTTTCTTCAACTCCAATCCTTAGATCTCTCGATCCGTCGTGTCTTTAATGATCATTTCTCCTCCAGAATCTTTTATAGCTTTAATTATACGTTATTAAGGATCTAAGAAACACCATAATTTGTGTAGGCTATTTGTTGGATCGTGCATTGTGAACCTTGATATTTGATACTCGCTACTCATATGGTAACCACCGAACAAGGTGGGGGTAACTTCTAAACTGTATCTGTTTATTGTTTTCCCTATTTGATGTATGAACTGTTGAATCTCATATGAGGTGATTATATGCTAAGAATACTGGGTTTATATTACGATAGTATGATAGGGTTGGACTGAGTGTCCATTGGGTTGCGTGTCCATTAGTGAGTCTTTGGGCTTAGTGTCCATTGGGCTGTGTGTCCATTAGTGAGTTAGGGGTGGAGTGTCCTTGGGCTTAGTGTCCATTGGGTTGCGTGTCCATTAGTGAGTTATGGGCGGAGTGTCCTTGGGCTTAGTATCCATTGGGTTGCGTGTCCATTAGTGAGTTATAGGCGGAGTGTCCTTGGGCTTAGTGTCCATTGGGCTACGTGTCCATTTGTGAGTCATGGGTTGTGTGTCCGTTAATGAATCGAATTATGTGTTTTGTATAATATGTGATGTGTCTAATTGTTGAACTATTATATATGTTTAAAATGTGTATGACTTAATAATGTTAAAACATGGAAATTACTCCCACGAGTGTATTCAACGCACTCACCCCTATTCTATACTCACAATACATGAGATGAAGAGAACCATGATGCGTAGAGAGAAGGGTGTCTTATCAGCTGAGTCCTTTTTCCGGTTTTGTCTTTTAAAACTATGTTAATCGATTGTAAAATTATATTGTTTTCTTCTTTGTAAAGGATCCTGATGTTTTTCCGCTGTGTAATGTTTCAAACTCTATTTTATCGATTGTATCCGATGTTTCAGGTGTACCACTTCATATCCTCTCCGTTTTCCTTCTATTTTATATCATGCACGTCTTTTTCCCCTTTCTTCCTTCACGCCCAAAATGCTTCTATTTTATATCATGCACGTCTTTTTCCCCTTTTTTCCTTCACGCCCAAAATGAAAAAAACTCTAATATTTTTAAGAAAACAGGGCGTGACAAATTGTTTTTTATTTTATTTTTAATTAAAATTTCAAAAGATTCGGTCCTCATTTGACCATAGGTCCATCCTGGATCATATGTCATCTAAGAAAATCATAAAAATTATGTTAAAACGAAGAACAATATGTACACAAACATACATTATACAACACATTTTGAAGATTTGAAAATTTTGAGCAAACATTTTTGAAGAAAGAATGGGGTGAATGTAAAAATAAGGGGCATATATTTCATTACAATTACAATCATACAGCAAAGACACGGAAATCGTTATCCATAAGTGACAACTCTAGTTGTAAATGAATAATAAAGCATGGAATATAGAAGTCGTGGCACATTATGAACGGTGCATTCATTGCTATACCCCACCAATCGGCTAAACACAGCTCTACTTTAATTCCTTCGTCTTTCTCAAAACGATTTCAATATTTCCTTTCTTTTTCATTGAGAATCATTCATGAGTAGTTATGGAGTCTATGGAAATCACCAGTTTCTCGTCGTTAGCCCACCAAAATTACACAAGCTTTCTCTCACTAGAAAAAACTCACTGCTTCAGTTGGATTTTGATGGCGAACATAAATCACTGCTACATGTATCTTCTCCATTTTCCTCCAAAACTTCCACTTCGGACCAAAAATTTCTTGCTAGAGCTGCGTCTACTGCGCCTCTGGGTGGCGAATATTCTGGTAACTATTTTCTGATTCCATATTCTGAAATCATTTATTAGCTATGGATGGGAAGATGGTATGGTAATAATGGGGGAGATATGGGTGCTATAACCCATTGCCCCATTTAGTACTTTTGTAGTAGTGGTGATAAAGTGTTTTGGATAAGTAGCAAATTATGTGAGTTTAGCAAAATGTTGATCAAATGGAGGATAGTGACGAGAAAGAAGTTGGAATTCATAGTTGCTCGTTTTTCGGGTCTCTTATGTGTGCGTTTTTGTTTAATTTTCCCAGAGCAAATGCAAGGAGATAGTTCAAAGCAAAAGAGGAGAAAAATAGCTGGCATGGATCAGGATGAAGTAGAAGATCCAACGGTTATTGCTGATTCTGATAGCTGTTTCTGCGAATTTAATGGGGTGCAAATACACCACAAGATTTGTGATGCAGAGCTATCTCTGAATGAAGGATCAACTCCACATTCATCTGAGTTTAGAAAAAGGATAGGTTTCCCTATGATTTTGTTGCATGGTTTTGGAGCCTCGGTCTTTTCATGGAGTCGAGTGATGAAACCTTTAGCACCGGTTATTGGTTCTAAGGTTCTTGCATTTGATAGACCAGCCTTTGGATTGACTTCAAGGGTATTCAATGCTGTTAATCAAGATTCAAGACCCTTGAATCCATTTTCAATGATGTTCTCTGTGTTGGCAACACTCCACTTCATTGACTTGTTGGCTGCTGAGAAGGCCATCCTCGTAGGGTATGTTCTACCTGCATCCTTCGTTTTGGTAGATAGATCTAAGACATTTTTTTAAGACAAAGTTCCTTGCTTTTTTGTTATAGTTTCTGTTAGCATATGTTTAAACATAATGGTGTGGATAAAATATTAGAATTTCATGTTATTACTTACACTGACGAGTTGAAGAGTGTCAGGCATTCTGCTGGAGCACTTGTAGCTGTAGATGCATATTTTGAGGCACCTGAGCGTGTGGCTGCTCTAATCCTCATCGCCCCTGCAATTCTTGCACCATTCACTATGAAGAAAGAAAAACGAACTGGATTTGGTAATCCAATCATCCAGGGAAACAGCCCAGATTCGAATACTAGTGGAGAACTATTTGCCAGGTTTTGCAGCGTTTTATCAATGTTGGGTAAATATATTGCAGAGGCAATAAAAGGGATGGCAAACATGATAAACTCTCTGTATCAGAAAGCTTTGTCAGCTATCCTGCGCTCTGCATTTGGTGTGACAGTGGTAATCAATTTTTTCTACATCATTTTATGGTTTACAAAGTTTGTGTTATGTAACAACCTATTTAATGTGTCAGATAAGGATGATAATTGATAAATTCGGTATACCAGCTGTTCGAGCTGCATGGTATGATCCAAATCAAGTATCTGATCATGTTTTGCAAGGCTATACAAAGGTAGCAACTACTTAGCTATTCCTCTTTTTGCAAGATGGATCATGCTAAATATATAATCAAATTTGCAGCCATTGAAGGTCAAGGGGTGGGACAGAGCACTAATTGAATACACAGTAGCATTGCTAACAGACCCTGCATCCAAATTGAAGCCGCCTATGGCAAAACGCCTTAGTGAAATCTCATGTCCAGGTTTTGGAGCTACCTTTTCTTTTAACCTACTCAATCTCTGTATGCACAGAAACATTAACCTCACGCAGAAAATGATAATGAAAATATTTACCAAAATCATGCGGAAATGTTTCCTATCTTCTTAAGAGTTAGCAGATTAACACTGTTACTGAGTTGGTGAGACTTTGATGATCAAGACTGCTTGTTATGATCCAACTGATTCTCATCCATGTCTTCAACTGGATTCTTAACATATAAACGTTAAGTACTCTTTCTATTTGGAGGCATAACATGTTTTTGACTACACGCCGACACTTTATGAACACAGTTCTGATTATTACGGGTGATACTGATCGGATTGTCCCTGCTTGGAACGCTGAAAGACTCTCACGAGCCATTCCAGGATCTACCTTTGAACTAATCAAGAACTGTGGCCACTTGCCCCAAGAAGAAAAGGCTGAAGAATTTGTGTCTATTGTTGATAAATTCCTACAAAGCGTCTTTGGTGTTGCAGATGAGCCACATCTACAACCAGCTACTTGAGAGATTGGTAATCATTTATGCAATGCAGTTTGCTATAACAGCATTATTTCTAATTTATTGCGATTAATGGTATTAAATGAAGCTCAGATATCTTATTTTCCATTTCCCATGTTACATAAAACATAAATCATCATCGCGTTTGTGGTAGAAGGTAAATGCTTCTCATATGAAACTGTCGAGGGTAATGTAATTATTGAAATTATGACTTGAAAAGTAGCATAACAGGGGGAATGGCAAATCGAATTTAAAATGGAGGACAAGTTGATAAGGTATCACTCGCATCTCGTGAAGCACTAGGAACATCAAATCCTGACATAAAATCATCTCCGAAGATTACTGCACCAGCGGCTAATGCTCCGGCACCTACTCCCATTCCAAAGCCGGGTCCAACACCACGCCCTGGTGGTGCCACTGAAGACGGCATGTTTATATAACTACTTGTCATTGGGAAAAAATTAGGAACATATCCTACATTAGATGGAGGTGGAGGCGGAGGCGATGGTGCTCTTGGTGGTTGATAACTCAGTCCACTGGCGGCAGGGTAGTTTGGCGGAAATGGCATTCGATAGCTGCTTTCTGGTTGTAGAGATGCATGCCCACTAGCCCCCAGGTTAACACCACCGTTGTTATCTGTTAGGTTAAAACCCTCATTGCTACCTGCATATGATATAATGATATAGATACGTTTAGCAGAGAGCTTTTCTGTAGTTGAAACTTTAAGCTGTTGGTACCTAGATATGATGAAGCAGCATCTTCTTCTGAAACGCGGATTGAGACATCGACAAATCCTAGAGGTTTGTTAGAGTTCTTTTTCCTCAGTTGAAAGCTCCCCACTTCTTCAACAGGCTTGGGATTGGGAACATCACAATTAGAGTTGTATTTCTCCAGAAACTCTTTCAAAGCAATAGTGACAGATCCCAAGAGGCTTTCTCTAAGAAAGAATGGCTCTCTACTGTAAACTTCAACATGGAGAGCCAACTCTTGGAACTTTGCTTCCGAAGGATCAATCACGGTCGAAAATCTTGTTTTCCAAACTGGATTCACATTACCTGAAGCATCTATTTTGGTGCAATACTTATTCTCGGGATCGACCCATCCAACGGCAAACCACTGGAGCTTCCAAAACGACGATGTTCGCCTCAGCCCCCGTGCTGAAATCAAGCAAACCTCAACCTGTATTTTCCCCATCTCCTGTGTTTCTATAGCAATAGCATAGAATAGTGATACTACTCTGCTATTCTTATCTTGATAAAGTCAATAAAGGATAGAAAAGATGTCTCCTACTACTTAGGATAGCTTGCTTTATGCGAAGCAGTGACTATATTATATAATTGAAATGTTATAAAGAAGCTTCACCTTTTCTAAATAGGTGCACTACAGTTGGAAAGGAATCAGATTAGTAATAGTCAAATAAATGTTGACAACTATTTCCTAACTTCACTTGGATAAGGAATCAACAACAGTTTTCTACCAGCAGATACCATTTGCTCGTCCTCAGAATCACTAGAGTGAGAACGAGCATACATCATTGTTGTCGACCCCAACCTATCGTTATCAAATCCACACGCTCTGAAAAATTGCCTGTGGAGAATGTCAAAACCATTCAAGCTAAGAAGATTGAGGAAACTTCACTTATAAACTACAATAATATTTCTTAATTTGGAGCATAACAAAGTATAATTATAAAGACAAGTAGAAATTAGTAGGATACTAAGAATTCACCTTTCCTCGTCGTTACAGAGTGCTGCTATGTCATATATGTCTCTGTTAATCAGCATTCTGCAATAAATCAACACACCATATCTCTCACAGAAACATTAACACTTCCAATCCAAGCAATATGCAAAGTAAAAGGGATATTACATTTGGTCAAGTGAATTTTTTACTAAACTGTCATATCAAGTACAAAAATTTCTGCACTTCACAATCTCCAACTCCAACTACCCATAACCAATTCTCACAAACATTCTGGTGAGGATTGGAGCAAAAGTTTGAATATTTCAGATATTAGCTAATGATAAAGTTAAATTTATGTCTATCAACAAACCTTATTATTCTCCCAACTATCATCCTTCCTATTCCCCTACCTTGCAAATCAGGGTGAACCTGCAAGACATTGTCAATCATTATTATTCAAATTTGCATAAGAGTTCGAATTACTAGTACTTGCTGCCTGCTGCTAAAACAGTACACGGAGCAACACTATTAGAAATTTCAATCCATTTAAATCAAACTTATTAGGCTAACAAAGAAGCTTCTTCATCTTTGTTTAAGATGTATATTACACTTCTCCAATAATCTTAATAAACTAAAGTATAATTTATAACCAAAGTTTATACAATTTTGCTACTCCATTGATCACCATTTTTGCACTTTGGTATCTAGAATATTTTTTTATTTTTTTTATTGTAGTTTAAATGAAAGAAAATGTTCTAACCAGTCCAATTTTTGGATCTTATATTTTTTAAGTTAAAGTATTAGATAAATATATGATATTTGTACATGTAGGACTAATATAACATAAATGTGTGATTAATATAGTATAAATGTCAGCGGTGTTTTTTTTAAGTTAAAATATTACATAAAATATACGATATTTGTATATAAAAATATGATTAATATAATATAAAAATCAGAGCAAAAAAAAAAAGACGCGAATTCGGGTCGGCTCAGACCCAACCCAAATGCATGTGGATCAGGTGTACATGAGACCAACTCTTTTTTAATACTCTAAAGTACTTTCTTACATTTCTAAACCTTATATCTATCAATATTTTTATTTTATTGCTATATTTTTATGAAAAATCCATATTTGGTACATTACATGTAAAAACAAGTCAAAGTGGGTGGTGGTTGTTTAATCAACATCCAAACCACATATATTATAAATAAATATATTTCTAAAATTAATATGGAAATTCAATACTGAGTACAAATGTACTAATTCACCAGCAGAAAATTTTAAAAAATTACATATTATAAAATAACTTGTTATTATTAAAAATAAAATTGAATTTTCATAGATAATTATTATCATTACTCCTTTTATTCTTAAAATTATTCAAATTTTCAAATACATAACATGTATATAAAAAGAAATTTACAAATACACATGTCAAACAAATACGAGATTCAGCTGACCTATTATAAAAAATAAAACAACTTAGAATTATAGGACAAATGACATGATTGGTATGATGAAATGATTAGAGATGAAATCATTATTCCTAACTTCATTCATATTCCTTTTATTGATATAATTTATAAATGGAAATTACCATTCTCATTGAAATTGTTATTGTCGTGGATACGACATTAGTCATTCATTCCTATCTTTATGGTGTTGGTATTATGTATTTGTGGCTACAAATGAATTAACTCTTTTTTCTTAATTTTGACAATTTCATCATTATTTATTTTATTATTTTACAAGTTAACTTTCTAAAGTTAAATTATTATATAAATTTATGTAAATAATATTAAATTATTTGTTGATTAATATAAAATATAAAATAAACTATCAAAACATCAAAAATTTAATAAAATTAAATACATAAATAGTATAAAAATAATAAATGAATGTAAAAATCTTAATACATAAAGATAATATGAATATAATATTAATAATACAAATAACTTTAGTCTAGTATAAGATTTATCTAGATATTTTTTTTTAATATATAAAAAAATAAGATAATTGAATAAGTGTGAGTGTTGTTATGAATGTGATACCATGACATCATAGATAGAAGCCGTCAATCCCAAATCAGAAACGGCGCGGCCGAAGCCTATGAGCCGTCCATTTTGGAGCGTGAGCGGCGCCACTTTTCTGATCCAATCTCCACCAAAATTAGGGGGCTTGGTGAACACTGAAACGACAACGGAGCTGTGGGAAGGGGCAGTGCGGAGCTTGAGCTCGTCGACGGGCTCGGCGGTGGGGAATCGGTGGCAGGAGTGGTTGCAGACGCCGTACAGCTCTCTCAGCTCATATTGGTTGACGTGCGCCGGATTTGTCGATACCACTACTGGCGGCGGAGTAGCGGCGCTCGATTTCATTTTTGGGAATTTGGAGGGAACAAGATTACCCCTGCAAGTACAACCACTGCCATTACTGCCCCTGTTTCTATTTCATTTCTCTCTCTTTATTTACATATATACTACCAAGATTTATAGAGCCCAAAATACAAGACACTGGAGGAAAAGAAACAAAGTAAGCCCAACAAAATCGCTTTAACTGTCCAACCCAAATAAAATATTTACGTGGGAGGTAAATTAGTGCAGTAAAAAAAATATTGTGCAGGAAAATTATAGTGTATTATAAAATTACCCAATATAATACACACACTAAGCTACATAATGTTGTGACTTGTGATGTGAGTCACACACACACACACATATATATATATATAGTCTAGATCGACTTAAATTTAGGTCAAATAATTTCGGTTAGATCCAATATCATAAAAAGATACCAAAATTTAATTTTTTTTAAGAAACAAATTATCATTGTAAACTCAATCAATATACAATCTATATTCACTTAAAATAGAGCATCATTCGAAGTCTCCCAATATGCAAAAGAAAGAACATGCCATCTATCAACAAATATTTTGAATCCTTACTAATCACATAATATCCCCAATTATTTTTATCTATATTCCAAAATTCATAAATAATAATCGATTCATGAATCTATCTGATTTTTTGAAAGAAAAATTAATTTATACCGAATTTTGTCTATTTCAATTTTGACTTTCAGTTCTTTCAACAAGCCAATTGAAACTTTTACATATGAAATATGTATTATGTATGAAGTATTAATATTCTTTTAGAATGAAAGAAAAATAAAGAGAAAATTGAATTTTATTTTATTTATTAAAATTTTAAGAAAACCTATCCATAAAATAGATGGGGTATATCTCGCCAAGATAGATAAATATGTATTATGAGACAGATTCAAAATTAATATCAACCAATTAATTTATAAACAAAAAACCTCATACAATTTAATCATTGAAATATTTTATTTATATATTGGAAAATAAAGAAAAAGTGAAGTAGATAAAAAAAAGAAGAATAAATAATTATTAATTTATTACACCGGATGTTGTCAATCTGTAATTTGAACTCTAGTCGGATGTCTAAGGCTTCTAAAATCCGACAAAATTCTCTCTCTCCTGTCTCTCTTCTCTATTTTTAGGCCCAAAGCTTTACTTTTTTGCCTAATTCCCCTTCACGGCTTCACCTTCACGAGATAAACACAATGGATGGTTAGAGAGAGAAAGATAGGGAGAGAATTAATTCACATACAAACGCACATAAATGCGTGTTACAAGAAGACAAGTAATTCAAAATCTTGGCTGTAAAAAAGGCAAAGTCTTGGTTGTTAAAAAGGGGAGGCAGTGAGGTTTCTCTCGTTGTTTTCGTTCAAATTTTTCTCTGGACCTTGGGCGGTAAAAGTGCCTCAACTTTTAATTTCTGGGTCCGGAGATTTAGGGTTTCTTTCGTTTCCCAATTGACCCATCTTTGGTGTTGTAATTCAAGCTGGGATACTTGTTTATGTGTTTTCTCTGTGTATAATTTTTTTAGGGTTTAGATTTCTTTGTAAAAAGGGTTTGTATTAGTGTAATAGTTCGATATGGATGGGCGGCGAATAACGGCGAGTCCGCGACCGTGCTGTGGGCGGCGAGTGGTGGCCAAGAAGCGCCCTCGCGGTGGTTTAGATGGGTTTGTTAACAGCGTGAAGAAGCTTCAAAGAAGGGAGATATCATCGAGGCGCGACCGTGCTTTCAGCATGAGTGATGCTCAAGAGCGCTTCCGCAACATCCGACTGCAGGTTCAGTTGATTTAATTCTTTTTCTTTCAGAATTCAATGAATTGTTTCTACAGTCTTTTGTGGTGTTTGAGCATTTTGAATAATTGAAGGCCCCTATGGTTGTCTGTGAATGATATGTGCTTGTAATGTTAGATGTTGCGCACAGCAAAATTAGGTTTTTATTGATAAGAGTGTTCCTTCTGTTTCTGAGTGAAACCCTTCTGATATTTGCTCCTTGAATTGCCATTTACATGCTGTTATGTATGTAGATCTGTGTATCTGAACTGGATGGGAGGTGTTTATCATCTGTTTGGGCAGAACAAACTAAGAATTCATGTCAGCATTTGGAATCATGAGGATGGTTTTGCATTGATAAATATGTGTATGTGTATCTTAGATCGTATGGTGCTTTGATTTGCTATTTGGGGTTATCTCTGTCCATGCGTTCAAAGGAAGCTGAGAAACTTATTACTTTTTGAGATTGGTTATGATCTTCTGTGTGATATCTGGCATTTGTTCGCTTGTGGAATGATTTGTTGAAATCGATGTCTTCAAGGCTGTTTTGCAGATTAATTATTTAATGAACCAACTACGAACTCACGTTTTTTCTTGATCAGTCAATTACGAACTCACGCTTATGTTGCAGTATTTGATTTTCTTTTTTGTCGCTTTTTGATCACAAATTTGTCCCTTTTTGGAATAAGATTGTGTACGCCTGAGTTTTCGTCAGTTGGGTAACCGTCAAACTTTTTTACTTTTGTCTTTTACCGCTTTTGTAATGTTAAACCCTCAAATTTTGACAAATTCTATCAATAGCCTTCTATCTGTTTCCTTTCCATTCCTTGATTAGGTAGGTTACCACATGGTCTAATTTTGTGTTGTTGACCACATGAAAGATGTCACTTTCCTTTTATCAAGTAAAGTCTCACGCACCTTAGGTGTGCGTCTTGTTCAGAGGTCACCCTCCAATCCCAAACAAGTTTTGAAGAGCCCTTTTTAAGATTTTCAAAGAAGTTATTTTTCTTGAGGAAAGCATAAGAATGGTCAGAACTTACATTTTGAGAGGAACAAGTACTTGTTTTTCATTCTTTTATGACATTTAATATGGTTTCAACAATTTAAATCATCAATATTTGCAAAGTATACACATTTTTCATTTTTTCAGATTTTAAAAAAAATATTTTTTGGATTATTTGTGCCTCATGTTCAAGAGTCACATGCCTCGGGCACAAGCACTAGGGTCACCTCTGTGCCTCTAATAACTATGCAATTTTGGAAACAGATAAATAGATGTACAGTTTACAATATTCAGGAGTGCAGTACGTATGGTGGGTCTAATTCTTCTGGTTGGTGGAACTTGACTAAACATGAAGAACTTATTGATTTCTGGATATTATATATATATATATATATATATATTGTGAATTATTATTCTTTACATTAGTACCGGAGCAGCTGGTACAAACTTTAATCATTGTAGCACTGTTATGACTTTGTTTGCTAATCAGGGAGATGTGGAAATTGACTAATCCTATACTTATAAAATACATTGAAGGTGCAATATCAAGTTTACTGTATATGGTGCAGATAATGAGTAAATTGCTGTCAATTTCGTTATGTCGAGTCTAAAAGCTGTTTGCTTGCATGCCATAGTTCCTCAAGAAAACTTGATTGAGGTGGAGACAGATATTGAGTCTTTCCATGTCTTCTATTTTTGTGTGGAGAATGAGCAATTTGATGTTTAAAAGCTGTTTCTTACTGTAGTTTCTTGCCAAATCCGATGAAGGTGTAAATAGCTGTTTCAACTTGATCATGATATGTAGGCATAACCTGTTAATAATGGCTCTCTTTTGCTTGATGAAAATTTCTTTTCTAGACTTGTATTTATACATTACCTTTTTATATTATTCATTTTAACTAATTATGATCTGATGGCTAACCAAGTTGTCCTCTTGGTTCAGGAGGAATATGATACTCATGATCCCAAGGGATATTGTTCTTTGTCATTACCATTTCTGAAGAAGAGGTCGAAAATTATTGAGATAGTTGCTGCCCGTGATATTGTCTTTGCACTTGCTCAATCTGGTGTCTGTGCTGCATTTAGTCGAGGTGCGGCAACATTTAGTGAATATAATTTACTTTGTTTATTTAATTTTTCAATCTAATAAAAATGACTGTGAACAGAAACTTATATATAGGTAACCTTTTCAATGCAGAGACTAATCAGAGGATATGCTTCCTGAATGTTTGTCCTGATGAAGTCATCCGGAGCTTATTTTACAACAAAAATAATGATTCACTGATCACAGTTTCTGTCTATGCTTCAGATAATTTTAGTTCCTTAAAATGCAGGACCACAAGGATCGAGTAATTCCATCTAATCATTCGCTCATGTTTCCTCTTCATTGTCATGTTGGTTTTTAGTACTCATGCATTGTGTTTCTGAATTGTTTCTTAGGTACATACGAAGGGGCAAACCTGATGCTGGTTTCCCACTCTTTGAGTCTGAATCATTGAAGTGGCCTGGTTTTGTTGAATTTGATGATGTGAATGGAAAGGTTCTTACCTATTCAGCACAAGATAGGTAAGATCGAACTAGTTCTTTTCTGAGTCATCTGATTTATATCCTTGTACTCGAAATCTGCTGCTCTTTGCTGATGTCTGTATCTGTCTTCTTTTCCAGCATATACAAGGTTTTTGACTTGAAAAACTATACAATGTTATACTCCATCTCAGATAAAAATGTTCAAGAGATTAAGATCAGGTAATTTATGTTTTAAGAATATGGTCTATCCAGTGTTTATTTTTCAAAGCACTAATCCAGAATAGATGCTTCTGTTGATGTATTCAGGTGTTACCCTAAGTTTTGTGTATTTTGATTATGGTTGTTGGTAGAATTTTATGCACAATGCTTCATGTTTAGGTTCTATCATTCTCTTATCTTTCTAAATTCGGACATTTTGTTTGTTTAAGTGTGTTTGTTCCCTTTTCTTTGAGGGGTAGGTTATTCAATAAACTATTGGTGATCTCTTGTGGCTGAAATTTCTACGTCTGCCTTCCTGTTCATATATTAATATTTATTTGAAATTCATTAAGCTTTCATTAATATGCACTCTGTGCTTGCCGATTGCTTCATTCTTGATAGTATGTCAATGTTGGATCTATTATTAGATGGATATTTGCATAAGGTGAGGTATGAACTCAATTTTAGTTGTTTGAAATTTGTTCTTCTTCAGCCTATAGCAGGCTTTCTTTGAGACATATATGCTTGTCAGGGTTTGATTTTAGGTAACCAAACTGATGTGGAACGGAAAGCCTTGGAGTTCATGGAAAAGTGGGAGAAGAAGTGAACTTAATTCTTTTACATTACAACTTATAATTCATTTCTGTTAAGACCTTTGCTACTGTTTTATTTTCTTAATTTTCTTAGTTCTGCAACCTTTAATTTCTGTGGGGTTTAGTTTGCAATTTTGCCAAACTTTGTAAACACTATTTAATACCTAATTTCTAGGTTAGTAAGCAGCTTTTTGGGAATAAGAATATTGTTTGGAGATCATTGTCTGTTGCATCAGACGGCATATCTCATATATCAACGTCTGCTGCCATCTTGCGTGCTTGTTAGTGATATCGCTGTGCATCACAAACCAAGGCCAACATTTACACAATTTCGGACACATTAGGGGATAGACCTGTTGCACCAAGTTTGAAGAGTTTATATTGGTAGATTCTATGATAGTGGTTACGTTTTTTTGTGCCAAAGTGATTGCATAGTTTATCAGTTGACGATTACTTAAATTTTTGAGAAATGATCTTTATTGTGGATGAGCTAGCCTGTGTGAACTGGCTGAACTGTAAATGTCAATTGAAGTGTGTTGATCAGTAAATATATGAATCTGCAAGTTGTCTTTCCCTGAGGTGCACCATTTATCCTGTCTGTCAATTTGATAGGCATTTTATTTGAACATGAAAGAAGATGCTTAAAATTGTGATGTAGCTATCCATCCAACTGTGCTATTACACTTCATGCTCAAGCATGTATTTGCTATCGGAATTATATCTGATTTTTTATTAATATACATTTCAACTTTGCTGTGTGTCCGTTGATATTTACAGTCCAGGAATCATGCTATTGATATTTACAAAAACCCAAGGTGCTGTCCCCTTAAAGATTCTCTCAATCGAGGATGGGACTGTTCTGAAGTCATTCAGCCATCTCCTTCATAGAAACAAGAAGGTGGATTTCATCGAACAGTTTAACGAAAAGCTTCTAGTCAAGCAAGAGAATGAAAATCTCCAGATTGTTGATGTAAGTCGTTATAATCCCAAGGTTCTGTTGTTCTTTGCACTGTTGAATCTGACATCTTATTGTCTGTGTAGGTCCGCAATGTTGAGATAACGGAAGTTAGCCGAACCGAATTCATGACCCCATCTGCATTTATATTTCTGTACGAGAACCAATTGTTCTTGACATTCAGAAACCGAACCGTTGCTGTGTGGAACTTCAGAGGGGAGCTTGTGACCTCATTCGAGGATCACCTTTTGTGGCATCCTGATTGCAACACTAACAACATATACATCACAAGTGATCAGGACCTCATCATTTCTTATTGCAAAGCCGATTCTGATGAACCATTATCTGATGGAAATGGTATGTCATATTTGGCTTTTGCCCGTATTCTCTTACACTTTTATTGTCATTATATTTCGTCTTATCACTCATAATAAACTATTTGGTGCAGCGGGTTCTATCAACATCAGCAATATCCTGACGGGGAAGTGCCTAGCCAAAATAAAGGCGATCAACAGTTTTCCGGTGGATGAATGCTGCAACTGCAGTGCAAGTTGTGGTGGGAGACGATGCAACCCAAGGAAGCGCATTCAAGCTTCTAGAATCCGGAGCACCGTTGCAGAGGCCCTCGAAGACATCACTGCGCTCTTCTATGATGAAGATCGCAACGAAATCTACACCGGAAATAGGTATGGTCTTGTTCATGTGTGGTCTAACTAAGGCTGGCAACTTTTTGCCTCCATGGTTGCTTGAAAAACTTGGCTGCTTTTAAGAATTTTAATGACTTGTTTTTTGGCAATTGGGTCATGACTTCAGTTTGTGGTGCTGCTCCCATAAAGGGGGATGATGTTTACTATGAGTCTATGATGATATTATAAATTTGTAGAAGTCTTGATTGTTACTTAGACTTGTGGATTGTGGAACCATTGCATGTTGTAGAATTGCTGCTAATTAGTCTAAGTTAGTGTTTGAGTTTCATGTTTTTTTTTTTGGTGAATATTATTTGGTTGCTCTGGTAATTGCTTCCCTTGTTTTTTACCATCGATAAAAAATTTACCGAAATTTCGGAATTGTTTTAAGTTGATATGGTAATGGGGTGTGATGAAGTTTCATCAGAATATTGCTATTGATATTGATAGCACTTACCAGTGACTTCATAGTACAAACTGTTGGAAAATTAGGAAATATTGATCTTGGTAGTAAAAAATCAATTTTTTAAAGAAAATGAAATGGTTTATTTTGTAGAAGAATTTTACAATGAATGATTGAAAGTTTTATAATTTACACATAATGATTATTATGTGGATCACTCAACTATTAAATTCATGGTGATACGGTAAGACAACTTGAAGGAAGATAGGAACTGACTGCTCTTCCAAAACTATTCAAAATGTTCTTAAGCATCAGTTTGTAAGTGTTTTAAGTTAACATATGTAAATATTTGTTATAATATTTTCCTATAATCTCATATTGAAATTCTAAATCTCATATTTTGATCCATCTATAAAACTAAAATGATCTTCTATATTATGTGGTGGTTACTTTTCTATGTTTTTTTTTTGGTTCTCTCGCACTCCTTCAACCTTGGGTTTTTACTTCTTAATGCTTTATTTTTGGTTCATCTCTCTACCCTCAGTTTTACAAATTGAGTATGCCAAAATTCTGAAAAAGAATGGTAGTATTTGGTGGATAACGTTTTGGATTTGAAACAGTTAATCTGTTGGTTTTTTTTTTTCACCTTTTAGCTACGTTGTGGGCTCATTCTCTTGAGAATTGTGCTTTTGTTTAAAAAGGGTTTATTAAGGGTTACGATTGTTTTTTTTTTTTTTAATCTTTGGTGTTGAATGCAATACAATTTTTGGTGGGCTTCATTTTGGTGCTGTGTGGCTGGTTGGATCTCATTTTATAATAATTAATATGTATTTCTCAATTAATGTGTTTCATATATATTTTACAAAACACTAAAATTTATATCATACGGTCTTATGGGTATACTCCGTAAGATAGGAGCCTCCCACCAATCAATTCAATTTTCACAAATTCAATTGTGAGGATTGACCTATCTCAAAAAAAAAAAAAAAAAAAAAAAAAAAAAAAAAATAAATAAATAAATATATATATATATATATATATATATATATATATATATATATGAGATGGTCTCTGGTAAGAGGCTTCATTACAAAATCGTTTTTTATTTGAGTGTTTTTCTTTTCTTGTTTGTAGTTATTTATGTTTTTTTTTTTTGGAAGAATTGTGTGACCAAAATGACTATACTTATATTTAAAAAAATAAATCATAATGGTTTAAAATGCTCGAAACAGTTTTTCTTAAAAAAAAAAAGAAAAAAAAAACTCAAACCAGTTGTTTCTTGTTTCATAGCATTTTCGTAACTATTATTGAAATATTTTTAAATGACAAAAACTTTTGTGCACGGACCCTAGATCCGTGCACTAGGGTCGATCTGACCCGTCACGCGTCCGTACGCGCCTCTAGGTTGAAGATAAAATCCGCTCAAACATGCTTTCAGGTGTCAGACCTTTATGTTATGTTAACTATACATTTTAGTAGTGTTAGTCATACATTTTAGTTATGTTAGACATACCTTTTGTAAGACTAGCTGTATCTTAGCATTTTTTTAGACAAACATATTAATCTTTCATTCATTTTAGTTATAACAGTCATACATTTTAGTTATGTTAGATATACCTTTTAATTATGTTAATTGTACATTTATATATTACATAAAGATATGATTATGTTGATACCTTTATGTAGTATTAGACATACATCTTTATGTAGTGTTAAACATACATTTATGTTATGTTAGTTATACCTTTAATTATGTTAGTTGTACCTTTATATATATTATATAAATGTATGTTTATGTTGATATAAATGTATAAATAATTTCACATAAATGTATGAATAATATAACATAAATGTAAATATTTACAACTTGTGCCGAAATTAGGGTTTATTGTGCAGAAATTAGGGTTTAGGGTTTAGGATTAAAGTATTACATAAATGTATGATATTTGTATATAAAAGTATGACTACTATAATATAAAGGTATGACTAACATAGTATGAAGACCAACAATTTTTTTTTTTTAAAGTTAAAGTATTGCACCAAGGGTATGAAATCTGGAAATAAGGGTATCACTAATATAGCATAAATGTATGACTAATATAATATAAATGTATCAATAACATAACATAAAGGTCGGGATAAAAAAAAAATGCACGGATCCGGGTCGCATTCGGCCCAACCCGACCCCAATGCATGGATTTAAGATTCATGCACCAATTGCACAGAAGAGTTACTCTTTTTATATTTGTATCTAAAGAATTTAATGTCTCTTGTCTTTTGAAGTGATAACAATTTTCTTTATGGACTATTGGTTTTTTTTCCTTATTATCTTGTATTTGAATCAATAATCATTCAAAAGAATTAATCGCTTCCCTTTACACTTATTTTCAAAAGAAAAAAACAACTTTTTTTTTTTGTGTGTGTAAACTGCATACACATGTACCTTGAAATTAATTGTTTTATATTAAAATAATTAATGAAAAACAACTCAAAAGGTATATGTGAATTGTATGAAATATATGTACGTATGTAAATTAGTCCACCCGATTGTACAATATGGAATTGTCACGTATGATATATATTTATGTTATATACATGCATTCATGCATGTTCGAGTATAAATTCAGCTTTTTATAAGATCCATAGCTCCATATATAAATATATATCTCCATCAAATGGACGTGTATTATTTGTTGTATCTTGCATGCCGATGACCACAAATATTCTTAAATAACTATTTATGAATCGCAAAAATGCGATTAGAATGGATTTAAAATTCCTACAACTCAATTCGATCCATTTTCATTAGGGATGTAATTGAATCGAGCCAAGTCGAATTATTGAGTGTTTGAATTTGATTTGCTTAGTTATCAAACGAATTCGAGCCTAATTTAACGAATACACTCAGGGTTCAGGAGCTTACTCGAGCCTTAACAAACTTAATAAATATTAATAATAAATTATATTAATCATCATCTTATTAACAAAATAAATTATATCTTATTAGGAAGTTGTTATGAATTAGGAAGTTGTCCTGAAACAGGAAGTAAACGCAGATCAGGAAGTTAGCGCAAGACAGTAAGCAATAACTGTAACCTGAGCAGTAAGCTGTAAGTTGTTCTATCTTATTTATTACAGTACGAGGATTTATTGAATGCAGTACGAGGTTCTTGCAATATCAAAGTAACCGGTAGATGGAAGTTAACACCCAACCAATGAGGTGATGCCATTTGGACCATGGTTCTACAAAAGCACTGTAGCCGAGGAGTGACGCCATTAATACTGATTAGAGTAGGACATACCCTATTCTCCAGTTTTTCCAGGCGCATTTAATGCGAAGATTTTGAAGATCAATTTGAATCTCTATTAGGACAATGCCTCTCTTCAACGGGCATATCCTTACAGTATAAATAGAAAGTGAAGGAGAATGTGAAGACTACTAAACCTATTGCCAATTTTCTAAGCTATATTCTCTCAAGCTATTATAAGCAGTTCAGTCACTCAACCTTCAGAAGCAGTCAAGCCAAGTTTTCGAGCTATCAAGTTCATAAGGCTGACTTCGAGTTGCACCAATTGAAGACCATATACTTTTTAACCATTTGTTGTGTACTAGGTTGTTTTTTTTGGTGTTCTTAGTTGGAAGGATTTGATCCTCACTAAGTGTTAGCTTTTGTATAAGACTGTTAACTCTGTGTGAGTTTTGTGCCTTGTGTGGGAAGTTGCTTAGGAATCCTTTGATACTAGTAGGTTAACTCATTGGGAAGAGGATTGTAAAGTTGAGACTTGTAAATCGATCTGACCTAGTTGAGTTCCTCCTGTGTGAATGAGAAGAGTGGACGTAGAAGGATTAAACCACCTTCGAACCACTATAAACCTTTGTGTGTTTATCGCTTTACTTACTTGCTTCTTATATTATATATATATCTTGCTCATACTACTAAAAGGATTTTGATAAAATCATACTTATGAAAAGTAAAATATTTTTCAAAAGAAACTCTATCTTTGATTTCCGCTGCATACTGTGAAATCGAGACAGTAAGCTGAAACTGCATACTGTCAGTTTACTGAATCAAGATAGTTGTTGCATTCTCTGTAGAATCAGCAACCTGCTTACAGAAAAGTTTTAAAAGGTAAAATTTGATAGAGGTTCATTCACCCCCCTCTAAACCTCTGACCACTTGAGACCAACAAGTATTTTATTGCACAAGGTTTTGGTATGTCTATCTCTTATGGAGTAAAGATAAAACTTTGGAAGCTTTCAAACTCTACAAGAATTAAATTGAAAATCAACTTAACACCCTAATTAAAGCAATTTGAAGTGATAGAGATGACGAGTATATAACGTTGTTTGAGCAACTGTGTTCTGATTCGTGCATACCAAACCACGGATTCGTATTCACCACAGTTTAATGGTGTTGTTGAACGAAAGAATCAAAATCTTAAAGAGATGATGAACGCTATGTTAATAGCCCAAATTTACCGTAGAACTTGTGGGGGGGAAGCTGTTCTGACAACTAACCACATTTTGAATAAAAATTTCACACAAGACCAAGGATGTTACTCCTTCTGAGTTGTGGAAGGGCAAAAAACATCATATAAATAACTCAAATGTGGGGGTGTTTGACAAAAGTTAAAGCGTCTGCTCCTAAACAAGTGAGAAAATTAATCAATCTTAAAACAATTGATTATATCTTTATATGATATGCCTTTAACAGTAGTGTTTATCGATTTTTGATTCAAAAATCAAAAATACCTAATATGTCGAATGACACTATAATTGAGTCAAAAAATGCTATATTCTTTAAGGACATATTTTCTAACAAGGAAAAAGAAGATGCGAGTTCTTTTAAGAGAACGTATGAAGAGACTATTGGTTCTTCGACTCAAGAAAGTGAAGAACCGAAACGTAGCAAGAGAGCTAAAATGACTAAGACTTTTAGTCCTGATTTCATCACTTATGTGTTGGAAGATGAACCAACGTCTATCAAAGAGGTTCTATCGAGTCGAAATACAACACTTTGGAAAGAAGCTATTAATAGCAAGATCGACTCGATCATTCAAAACCATACTTAGCAGTTGGTTGACCTCCCAAAAGGTTGCAATCCCTTAAGATGTAAATGGATCCTTAAAAGAAAGTATAAAACTGATTGATTGATTAATAAGTATAATGCCCGCTTGGTTTCTAGGGGGTTTAAACAAAAAAATGATATAATTTCTTTGATATCTATTCACCTATAATGAGAATCACCTTTATTTGTGTGCTTCTCTTCATTCTTGTTTTGCACGGTATTGAGATTCACCAAATGGACTTGAATACTACATTTCTAAATACTGAACTAGAGGAAACAATTTATATGGATCAACCTTAAGGGTTTGTAGCATCTGAAAATGAGAAAAAGATGTGAAAGCTCGTTCAATCAATGTATTGATTAAAACAAGCTCCAAAGCAATGACATGTGAAGTTTGATAGCATGATACTATCAAATGGTTTCAAAATCAATGAATGTGACAAATATGTATATGTAAAAAGTACACAAAATGCATACATCATGGTATCTCTATGTAGATAACATGTTGATCATGAGTAGTAGCTATAAGATAATCATTGATACTAAATGCATGTTGAAATGAAACTTTGACATGAATGATATGAGACTAGCCGATGTGATTCTGGGAATCAAGATCAAAAGATCATTTGATGGAATCATCTTATTGCAATCTCATTATATTGAGAAGGTGTTGAAAAAGTTGAATGCATTTGACGGTCCTCCGACTAAGATTCCCATGGAACTTAATGACATTTAAGTAAAAATTAAGGTGATCCAATAGCTTAAGTGGAATATGCAATAATCATATGAAGCGTTATTTACATTGCAAATTATACACACCCTGATCTTGCATGTGTGGTGAACAAGTTAAGTAGGTTCACTAGTATTCCAAGTGATGAACATTGGAGAGCGTTGAAAAGGGTTTTAAGGTACCTGAAGTACAACCTGAATCTAAGACTACATTACGAAATATCTAGCAATACTTGAATGGTACAGTGATGTTAATTTGATATCCAACATGAAACACTCATTTTCCACAAGTGGATTTGTGCTCACTATTAGAGGCAGAACGGTGGCATGGAAGTCCACAAAGTAAACATGTATAGCCCGATCCACCATAGAATCCGAGTTCATAGTTTTGGATAAGGCTGGTGAAATAGTTGAATGGTTTGGTAATTTTCTTGAGGTCATTTCATGTTGGAATAAGCATGTATCGACGGTAATGGTTCATTATGATTGTCAAGCTACCATTAGTAGAACCTTGAACAATATGTACAACAAAAAGTTTAAGCATATTCGTTGAAGAAATAATTTCACGAGACATTTGATCTCTAGTGGTGTAATGTCAATTGACTACATCAAGTCAAAAGACATTCTAGCAGATCTGCTCACAAAAGGGGTAAATTGAGATTAAATGAATAAGTTGTTAGAGGAATGTGTTTAAAATCCACAAAGTAAGAACTGGAATAGTGGTAACCCAACCATGTTGGCTGGAGATTCCAAGAACTTTGTTCAATGGAAAATCTAAGTTATAGATGTTCGTTGGAACACTTGGTAATTCCAATATTTTCCTAGAGAGCACTTGACCAAGTGTTGAAACCTGCAAGATGTGGTTAAGTTAAGTCTTTGACTTTTAATGATTCCTAAACCTTATTGAGGTAGAGTATGATAGGATAATCGTGATAGGAGATCACCTATATAAGTGAGAAGTGTGGGCCGTTTCATGTAACACTTATGAATCCAAATGATTGTCCATGGCCAAAACGGACAAAAAATTGAGAATGAAAGGTGGTAAGACATTGTTGTGTCAATATTATTGTCTCGGTATACACCAAGATGAAATAGTTTAAGATATTCACTAAGTCATCAGTATACTCGATTGTATTTGACTATAGAGAATTCAAAGACACAAGTTACATTTCCTTATGCAATTGTGTCACAATTGGACTAGGTTATGAGTCTGCATGTTATATGCACTAATTTCCACTCCTATGGGGGATTGTTGAAGAAAATTGGTTTGGAGCTATATAAGTTTGGGTCAGTTGTTGATTTTTGTAGGAAGTCTTGACCACACATGTTAAACCATTATTTTGAAGAATCGAAGTTGGGCAATGTGAAAGTAAAGAGCAATAGAGCATGAAATTCCTCATTGCAAAGACATATTTTCTCATAGCATCTTTGAAAAGCAAACTTTTATTTTGAAAATATAGAAATGTGTTATATGTTAGGATGTATACTATAAGCCTTGTTTTTTGTATGAACATCGTTTATGGAATGAGAATCCATCATTTTAGTTTGCTAGAGCTTCTAGTTTTATGGTGCTACTAAAACATAAGTCATTTTATCTTTTGGAATGTCACATCATACTGTGAGCACTAGTCGGGACATGTTCGTTTTGATGGAAAAGATCTCCTTCACTCAACTTTCTAACATTCATTTATGGTGCATTTCCAATGCTCTTCTTTGTAGGAAATTTGTTGATGCTATTTTCTTGGTCTTGTACATAGCCAAAGCTCTAAGACTCTACTGGAATTTGAAATTCAAAGACGCTTCGAGTTTCCAACAAGAATATGTCATCTACGGTATTATCCAACATCATCGACGACATCCGCTGCCAGAATCATTTGTTTGCAGTATTGCAACATCGTTAACAACATTAGTGTTCTGTTTTATAAAAAAAAAATTATTTTTTCATTATAATTGACATTGTTTGGTATACTATAAACTAACAGCATGTTTGTAAGAATACAATCTGGTGCGTGTGAGAAAGTGTAGATGAGGACAATTGACATGTGAAAGCGGATATAAACATGTGAAAATTAGGGATGTACATGAATCGAGCCATTCGTAAAGTATTCAGAGCTCAATTCGATAAAATTTGGTTGAGTTTGTTTATTGTGATTCATTAAGGTAAACAAACAAACTCAAACTTGATACTATTCAGTTCGTTAGCTTGTGAACAAGTTTGTTAGAAGGCTCGTGAGCTAGTTCGTAAGACATAATACTTATATTTGGCATTTTAATGTGTTGGTCCCAAGTGACACAGAGGTTCAGAGGGGGTGAATGAACCTCTATCGATTTTGAAAATCTTTCAAATTTACTGTATTGTAACCTAGATAACTTACAACGCTAGGATACAATACTGCTTGCTGAAACTAAGAGTTGTTTGCACATTGAAAACTTAAACTTTTGATAGAGTTTCTTTTGAAAACCTTTTATAAATATGAGTTTTAGCAAAGATTTAATATTGTATGATCAGAGATATAAATGCAGTAAGAAAAGATAACAGGAATGCTAAAATAGAATGAACACACAAGACTTTTATAGTGGTTCGAAAATGGTGTAATCCTTCTACATCCACTTTACTCCTTCTACGAGTAGGAACTTTGTTAAGAAAGTTGTTTTATAGGACAAAACCTTACATCTATCAATCTACCAAGTTACATCTACTAAGACGTAGCTTCGACACAGGTTGCTCAAGTCCTAAAGGTTGACCCATACAAGATCCCAAAAGCTCACAAAAAGTTATTATTTTTTCTCCCAAGGCTAATCACTCAGCAAAAAACTCTTCCTATCAACTGAGGACACGTAAAACAGCCTAAGCACACAACACAGAGGTTAAAAGTATATAGAATTTCTTCAACTGGTGCTTGAAGCAGGCTTAAGAATCTTGAGCTCGAACTTAAGGCTTGACTGCTTCCTTAAAGGTTGAGTGACTGAAACTTGGAAATGAATGCTTGTGAGAACTTAAAAGCTTCTTGTTTTGCACATCGAATATAGAATGTTTCATTTACTTGCTTCAATCAATACTTTCTCTATTTATAGTTGGAGTGTTATGCCCATTCAAGAGGAGCATAACACATTTGAATTTGAATCTTCTTCATGTATAGAGCTCACATTAATTCTGTCTGAAGGTTGTATTTAATATTTCTTGTCTTGCACTTCAGGGTATTAAATGCGGCCGTACTAGGTTGTAGGTTTCAGTAGTGTGTCAGACCACATGTCCGCTAGTTACTGGTTCTCGATACTGCTATAATCACTTTTTCTCTACTAGCTAGTTTTGATTTGATGAAGTGATTGAATCTCGAACTTCTGCTGATCTTCCTTGTACTTTATTGGAGTGAGTAATATATCACTTCATACTTCTTGTCTTCTGATCTTGTCAAGATATAACACTCTTCCTGTAATTATTCTTTCTGTCTGGCAGTAATACAACTCGCTGTTCTTCTACTGTAATTTTCTGCCTGCAGTTACTATACTTACTGCTTCTCCAGAAATTGCTTCTACCAGTAACTTACTGCTTCTATAGAACTTGACTTCTTACTACCCGAATCATTTCTTCACTTAAAAATATAAGTTATTATATCTTGAACTCTTTCATTCTTCATCCTAAAACCTAGACTCAAAACTTAGTCTAATTTCACTTAAATATTGTGAAAAATTGGGTATCCTATTTTCCTATTATATTGGTGTTTTATCTCATCAAAATCTAAATAATAATTTTCTAACATAATGTATTGTACTTTAGATATCTGTAGGTGTACTCTTCTTCATCATCTTCATCCATCCTAAAGATGATTGTCTTCGAGTCCTCAGACAACTCGGCATATGCATAAAACTTTTCTACAGACCGGGCAGAGAACCTGCTATAGGTAGTGGTGAAGAGCCTAGAAATCTTGCTCTTGCACACATGTTCCCAGATCTCTGAGATGAGATCTTTGTCATATGGTGAATCAGATCCTAGCACAACATTGGTATTAACTAGTCTTCCCTCCAAAACCTTGGTCTCTCTTGGAACCGTCATGGATGATCTATGTAAAAAGCTTAGAGAGAGTAGAGAGAGAATAACAAAGGTTTAGTAACTCTCGAAAATAGTAACAATGTAAGCCTAGAGAGGAAAGAATGAGTGTTTGATCAGTTTATAGTTCAAATAAGTGTTCCAATATGATCAACAGTTCAGATTAAATGATATAAGAGACGTACGTGATCTGACGGTTAAGATAAAATAACGGAGGGGCAAATCTGTAATAATTCGGATATTTATATCAGAAGTTGAACCACGCCTTTTTCAACTTCTCTAAAAAGACAGTTTTGCATTTAATGCGGATGTCGAAGTGTCGTTAGAAATGATTATGAATAAGGTTACTATTTCTAATACGAAGTTGCAAGGCTTCATAAATGTTGTTTTTAATAAATGTTGTTTTCTGCCTACAGTAACCTGTTCCAGTAACCTGATGCAGTAACTTGTACTCAGCTTGCTGTATTCTGAAACTGAATACTGTTAGAAAATGTTGTTTAAGAATACTGAAAATTTCGATGCTGAAAATTAAAATTACTACATAAGTGTAACACTCCCAAGTTTTACTGATTTGAAATACTTTTAAGAAACACATGTATGAGAATGTTAGATTCTTGACTTAACTTGAAAACGCAACAAGCCATTAAATAGGTCCCCAAATATTAAAATTTTTTTTTTGCAAAAGAACTTTATAGAACTTGAAAGGAACTTCGTCGATTGAACTATACAATCGTTTATACATAGGATCCAAAATATCTATTTACATCAAAAGACATCTTAACGGTTTAATTGTCCAAAAGATGAGTAGTTAGAACATAAGCTTCAAAAGTTCATCTCGAGCTTGGCATATGAACAAACTGACTTGCCATTTAGGAAACCCATTATCTCAGCACATCATTACCTGCATTACAAAAACTTAATAATGAGCAATAAGCTAAGTAAGTTGAAACTTATGCACACAATCACGTATAATGAATCATATCATACAACATGATTTTCCTTATTCATTTATTCTGAAAATATCCTTTACAGGGGTACCCGGAAGTCTGGTACTCAATCAATATCAGTAGGCCGTATAAGCATTTCATTAAGATTGGCCAATCATCATATCATGATATCTACTCTTTGTGAGTTGAGCACTATCATTAGTACTCAACCAACATCAGCAGACCGTGCACGTATTGTGTCTACTCTCCGATAGCCAAGCACCATTCCACTTATACTTTTTGGTATTCAACTATCATCTATAGACCGTATAGTCATGTTGCCTACTCTCAATCAACCAAGTACCATACTTCATCTTTCAAAACACCTTTTATATGCATCATGTATCACATGAACTTCACATACAATTCAATCGTAGACATAGAACAATCATTCACATATCATTCAAATTACATGAATATCAATTAGTTCTTGCAATGCAACAAATAAAAGCTTTAGCTTACCTTGAATCAAAAGCAAGTACAATAGTCTAAGTGTTTGGCCCTTGGGGAAGATACGATGTGCTTATAAACCTAAAAGGATCAAGTGTGCATAGACATATGTTTAAATGCTCTTTCAATGAAGAGATAATATCTTTCAATTACACATATCAAGAATTATAATTCATACATCTAATATCATTTCTTAATTCAATAAGTTAAGAATACTAATAGGGCAGCCCCTAACTTTGCAATACTAAGAACTCAAATGAACCGAACTAATTATGTTCTTGCATAACTTAACCTAAATAACCAATTGAGTTATCTATCCTCTAACTCTTCAAGTATACTTCCAATCATTATAACAATACCAAGCATCAATAGAATCAATATATAACCACAACTTATCAGATTCACAAGTTCAATTAAACCACTTCAACTAACTTAGTTATCTTCAATTCATCTTCATAATAACACATATAATATCTGATCATATAACATATCATATAAACATAATTTTTAACATAAAACATAGGGATATAATCAGACATAGCATTTAAGCTTAAGGATGCAACCTTTTAACTAAAAGAGGTACCAACTAGCTTTAATTCATCTCATATGCAACCTCTATGATATATATCAGTTTTGTATGGTGTTTTGGGGTTCTAAGGATGAAGAAAAAAAGAGGAAAAGAGGGCAGTTCGTTTTTCAGTCTAATGTGAACAAATGAAAGCATAAAATGACATTTCCTACAACTTTTGACCATTCAAATAAGAAGTATATGTCTTGTCCTAATTGGCTAAACTAGTGTAGGTGTTAAATGAACAATATGCTACGTTTTTGACCTTAGGAGAGGGTTGGTGTTGGATGCAAGATCATAATAATCAAGTGCAACACATAAAAATTGCTTTTGGTGCACCCTAGTCAACTAACCAATCAAATTGCACCATTTTGCTTACTTTAGAATTATAAATAAATGCAATGAAATTTATAAATTAGAAGTGTAATCAAATTAATCTAGGAATGTCGTTTTAGAGATATTATGCATTTAGCATATTTGTAACCGTTTTCAGCACATCCATCTTCTCTTCCCAAGCCAAACCTTTCCACTGTAAAAGAAGAAGCACTGAACAGAGTATATTAGACTATAGAGTTGAAATGTTATAATAATTTCATGCATAGATAAAGTAATCATGACTAATTAGATCATAAAAGAAACATATACTTGAGAATTCAGCGCATTTCGTAAAAAAATGCTTAGAAATATAGCTTGAATGCTCATGAATGCATTTCAATGTAAGATGCAAGTGATTAGAGAATTGGGCGTTACAATCCTCCCCCCTTATAAAATTTCGTCGTCAAAATTGGGCTTACTGAAAAGTTCTGGATGCTTGCTTCGCATTTCTTGCTCTCTCTCCCACGTTGCTTCTTCCATAGTGTGATTTCTCCACAAAACTTTAACAAGTGAGATCTTTTTGTTTCTCAACTCTTTCCTTTCGATCGAAAATCTGTATTGGTTTTTCTTCGTAAGTGAGGTCAGAGGTTAACTGCAACTCCTTATAGCTCAAAACATGAGATGGATTCGAAATAAATTTTCTCAACATAGATATGTGTAATATATCATGGGCAGTAGATAATGATGGAGGTAAGACGACTCTGTAAGCTCTATCACCTATTCTTTCAAGCATTTCAAACAGACCAATATACCTTGGACTTAGTTTTCCCTTTTTACCAAACCTCATAATTCCTTTCAATGGTGCCACTTTCAAGAATATAAGATCACCAATGACAAACTCTAGATCTTTTCTTCGTTTATCTGCATAACTCTTCTGTCTACTTTGTGCAGTTTTCATCCTTTGTCGTATCTTCTCTACTAATATTGAAGTTTGTTCCACCATCTCTGGACCAAGCAAACTTCGCTCCCCTACCTCATCCCAGTGTACTGGAGATCTACATTTCCTTCCATATAGTGCTTCATAAGGTGCCATGCCAATTGTAGCTTGGTAACTGTTGTTGTAAGTGAACTCTATCAATGGAAGTTCTGTATCCCAACTCCCCTCGAAGTTTAGAATACAGGCTCTCAGCATATCCTCCAATATTTGAATTACTCTTTCTAATTGCCCATCAGTTTGTGGATGAAACATTGTACTGAATGAAAGCTTCGTACCCATTGCACTATGCAAATTCTTCCAAAATGTAGATGTGAATTTGGGATCCCTATCCGAAACTATAGAAACAGGTATCCCATGCAATCTGACTATCTCCCTGATATAGATTTCAGCATATTGATTCATGTTGTATGTAGACTTAATCGCAAGAAAATGAGCTGACATTGTTAGTCTGTCAACAACCACCCAGATTGAGTTATATCCCTTTTGAGTTCTTGGTAATCCAAGCACAAAGTCCATTGTGATGAGCTGCCATTTCCATTCAGGTATGAGCAATGGTTGCAATAAACCTGCTGGCCTTTGATGCTCAATTTTAAACTGTTGACAAGTTAGGCATTCTGCTGCAAATTTGGCGACATCCTTCTTCATATTAGACCACCAGTAATGTAGTTGTAAATCATTATACATCTTAGTACTACCTAGATGTACTGAGTAGGGAGTGGCATGAGCTTCTTTCAAGATGTCCTCTTTTATGGACTTATCAAATGGAACACATAGACACCCTTTATACTGAATGACTCCATCATCATTAACATAAAATTCTAACCTTTTGCCTATATCAACTTCTCTTCTCAATTTGCATAGATAGTCATCTGTCTTCTGACCCTCCTTGATTCTTTCTTGAAGAATCGGTTTCAATGTTAAGGTTGATAGTGAGCAAACCTTACTTTTTGGCATGATTTCAAGCTCTAATTTCTGCAAATCAAGTAATATAGGCTTCTGTATGGTGAAAAGAGAGGATGGAGATTTTCCACTCAAAGCATCTGTAGCAACATTAGCTTTTCCTGGATGATAGTTGATCACGTAATCATAATCCTTCACAAGTTCTAGCCACCTTCGTTGTCTCATGTTTAGTTTCTTTTGTGTAAAAAAGTACTTCAAACTCTTATGATCTGTATATATCTCACATTTCTCTCCATATGAGTAGTGTCTCCTAATCTTCAAGGTAAAAACAACAGCAGCAAGCTCCAAGTCATGAGTTGGGTAGTTCTTCTCGTATTCTTTCAATTGTCTCGAAGCATATGTAATCACCTTTCCATTCTGTATTAAAACACAACCTAAACCATTCTTCAAAGCATCACTGTATACTACAAATCCTCCAGTAGTAGATGGAATGACAAGAATAGGAGCTGTTGTCAACCTATGTTTCAACTCTTGAAAACTATTTTCACAAGCGTCGGTCCACTGGAATTTCACATTCTTTCTTGTTAATGTTGTCAAGGGCGTAGCTATCTTTGAAAATCCTTGCACAAATCTTCTATAGTAGCCTGCTAGCCTTAAGAAACTCCTAACTTCTGACACACTAGTTGGCATTAGCCACTTAGTGATAGCCTCTATCTTTGTTGGATTAACAATAATCCCATCATTTGAAACCACATGTTCTAGGAACACTACTTTTTCAATCCAAAATTCACACTTCTTAAATTTGGCAAATAACTATTTCTCCTTTAGTATTTGTAACACCTCTCTCAAGTGTTCTCTATGTTCTTCTTTATCACGGGAGTAGATTAGAATTACATTAATGAAGACAATCACAAATTTATCAAGATATTCTTGAAACACATGATTCATTAGATTCATAAAAGCTGCTGGAGCATTCGTCAAACCAAATGGCATCACAAAAAATTCATAATGTCTGTACCTGATTATTATTGCGGTCTTGGAAATGTCATCTTCCTTTATCTTCAATTGATGGTATCCAGAACGCAAATCAATATTGGAAAATATCGAGGCTCCTTGAAGTTGATCAAACAAATCATCTATTCTTGGAAGTGGATATTTGTTCTTGATTGTGACTTTGTTCAAATCTTTATAATCGATACACAATCGTAGCATACCTTCCTTCATTTTCACAAATAACACTAGTGCACCCCATAGAGAATAACTTGGGCGAATGAAACCTTTGCTAAGCAAATCTTGCAGCTGAATCTTTAATTCTTTCAACTGTGATGGTGGCATGCGATATAGCTGTTTCGATATAGGTGTAGTTTCTAGTATAACATCAATAACAAACTCAATCTCACGATCTGGTGGTAATCCAGGCAAGTCATTTGGGAATACTTCAAGATAATCATGATCTATCTCTACACCTTCCGATTTCAATTGTGATTCCACTGATACATCCATAGCACTCACCAAGTATCCAATACAACCCTTGTTTAGCATCTTTTGAGCTTTCAAAGCAGTGATAATGGGTATGCAACATGTAGAAGACTTACCAATAAACACAAACTGTTCTTCTCCAAATGGTTGGAAAATGACTATTTTCTTATTGCAATCAATAGAAGCATGATACCTTGTAAGCCAATCCATACCTAGAATAACGTCGAAGTGTGGTATAGGTAGAACAATAAGGCCTGCATAAAGTATCTTAACACCGATCTAGATAATACTATTCCTTAATAGTTTGTTGGACTCTAGTTCTTTCCCGGATGGAATCAACACACTGTATCTTTCTTTTAAAGTTTCCAGTGCAATGCCCAATTTTCTTACAAATGCATGTGATGCAAATGAATGTGTAGATCTTGAATTTATCAATACAACTGCAGGAATTCCACAAACGAAAATCATACCTAAAACTACAGAGAGGTCTACATCAGCCTGTTGTTGATTCATTACGAACATCCTGCCTTGAACTCTTCTCTGTGGTTTAGTACAATGTTTTGCAATATGTGCAGGCTCATGACAATTGAAGCAACGACCTGTACTTTTAAAACACTGACCAAAATGGCTCTTCCCACAATTTGCACATTTAGGTCTCTCAGCAGCATTAGATGTCTCCACTAGTTTTTGACGTTTTTCATTTTCTTGTCCTTGTTTTTGCTTTGCATTTCTCCATTAGTTTGAGGTTCTTTGAGTGAATACTTGTCTTCTTTGCTGTCTTGATTTGTCGATCTCTTTCTCATCAAGGTCGGCTATCAAAGCCTTATCCACTATCTCTCTAAACTCAGTAGCTGAAGACATTCGAACATCTCTTCTTATTTCTGGATTAAGGCCTCTGAGAAAGTGGTCAATCTTCTCATTATTATCTCTAGCAATGTATGGCACATATTTGCAGCTAGCTTCAAACTTGCGAACATATTCACACACAGACATTCCTCTTTGTCTCAACTCCAAGAACTCTTTTACCTTAAGTGATCTTGCATATCTGGTGAAATATTTGTCAAAGAAAATGGTTTTAAATCTTTCCCATGTCATCTCTTCCATATTGATAGCAAGTTTAGCTCCTTCCCACCAAGTTCTAGCATCATTCTTTAATAGAAAAATTGCACAAATCACTTTATCTCCATCATCAATATGCATGTAGTCAAAGATAATTTCCAATGATTTCACCTATTCTTCTGCCACTAAAGGATCATGTCCACCATCAAAATCAGAGTGGCGTAGCGGAAGCGTGGTGGGCCCATAATCCATTGGTCCCAGGATCAGGTTCATCTTCCGAAATCTTTCATAAACAGTTGATACAATATCTGGTCTATTTGGTGGTGGAGGTTGATGGTTTAGTTCCTGTGCTCTTTGTTGCATATCCAACAATTGTTGTATCTGCTCACCATGTGTTCTAGTTTGTTGCTAAATCAAATTGGTTAGGTTATCAACAAGATGACTAGTCTCATTGTCTGTTTTTCCTTTTCTTCTCGATGCCATGATTTCCTATGCAATGCCCCATCTCTTATGATGAATATGTAAATCAATGAATGCTTAATGATGCAGACATAAAACATGATCAACATACATAATATATGCAATACAATACTCAACATGAATAAACCAGTAAATGGAAACTGAGTCTCCCAGGCCACCGAGTACGTTCATATGCCATTCTTTATCTTTCGGACAATTAAACTATTGCTCTGATACCAACTGTAACACTCCCAAGTTTTACTGATTCGAAATACTCTTAAGAAACACATGTATGAGAATGTTAGATTCTTGACTTAACTTGAAAACGCAACAAGCCATTAAATAGGTCTCCAAATATTAAATATTTTTTTTGAAAAAGAACTTTATAGAACATGAAAGGAACTTCATCGATTGAACTATACAATCGTTTATACATAGGATCCAAAATATCTATTTACATCAAAAGATATCTCAACGGTTTAATTGTCCAAAAGATGAGTAGTTAGAACATAAGCTTCAAAAGTTCATCTCGAGCTTGGCATATGAACAAACTGACTTGCCATTTAGGAAACCCATTATCTCAGCACATCATTACCTGCATTACAAAAACTTAATAATGAGCAATAAGCTAAGTAAGTTGAAACTTACGCACACTGTAACGCCCCGTTTCCCTTTATTGGAAATAGGTCGTCACCCTTTACATACTTAAGAAATAAAGAAATTATAATGACTTTATAACATACAGCGGAAGACTTAAAAGTGAAGACACGAGAGTTTTTTTTTATAACATATATACATATTACACTTACCCAGCGCACGCCCGTGCCCTCCTGGCATGGCCGTGCGCCACTGTCCAGCAACTTCCCCTAGGCTCGCGCACGACCGTGCGCTCCGGCATGACCGTGCACCACCATCCAGTGGCTTCCCCAGCTCATGCATGACCGTGCGCTACCATCCAGACTTCCCTCCCCCAAAACTCACACTACATGCATATACATACATATCTGTCTATTAATCAAGTCGAGTCGTGTCTCACCCACATTTCTAGGAAAAATGTTCGAACCAAAGACTTACATGAATTACACAACAAAACATATATATATAATAGAATACGAGTCTAGGCCCATAGTTTATCATACTATACATATTTAAACAACATATTGATTTCAAAAGGAAACATGGTTCTAGCATATCTATTTTTAAGTGACAGTGAGAAGTCAGCCCAGCCTACTACACGTCCACATCATCATCTGTCGAGCCTAAAAGTTATAAAAAGTAACATCATGAGACACCTCCGGAGAGGGATCCCAGTGGGATAACCTTACTATCTAATATATTGAAACAATTAAATCATTAAGCAAGTACTACATGTCATCATCAAAGAATGTGGGAATCATTCGCCCACTAAACCTTGCATCATCATCATCATAAAGGAATGTGGGAGTCGCTCGCCACTAAACCTTGCATAGACCAGGCATTTATGCCCTTATGGTCAACATAAAGGAATGTGAGAATTTCTTGCCCACTAAACCTTGCATCATTATCATCATAAAGGAATGTGGGAATTTCTTGCCCACTAAACCTTGCATAGACCAGACACTCCTTGCCTTGTGGTCAACATAAAGGAATGTGGGAGTCGCTCGCCCACTAAACCTTGCTTCATAGACCAGACATTTTTGCCCTTAAGGTCATCGCCCAGTATGGAAGTTACATACTGGTTATAGCTACGGGCTTCAACCGTAGATTTTCATACATAACTTATCAATTCAATTATCATCATATAGTAGAGAGTAGAAGTTACCCACTTGTACGTTGATTATGCAAAGATGGCTTCCGGATTCTCCGATCGTCTCGACTGCGCTCGACACACTTAACTGATTAGCCTCTTATGTCGTATAATATAATCTTTTGCATTTATATTTGGTTACTTTAACCTAAACTTATTCATACTTATAACTTAATTGTTAGGCATTTAAACTAGTCATTTTTGATCTAAAATGACATATAAAGATGTCATAATTTTAATAATTCACATATAATTCCTAAAATCACATAATTATTCATATAATCACATAACTTCCTTTAGTATAACATGCTGAAATTTCATAAATTTTAACAGCTTGTACAAGGAATTAAAAATCACACATTTAACTAGTTTTTCACTTCAATTCTAGCTCCAAAACAATCTGATTTTAAATAATTAATCAATCCCTTTAGAATTCAGGAAATCCTTCCAAATTTCTACAGACTATAGATACCTTACAAAAGTATGACATATAAAAATATCAACCGAAAATAAGATTCACATAATTAGTTATGAATTTTCTAAGTTGGCTGAAAACAGGACATAGCACATGCTGAAAACAGACTTTCTTGTAAAAATCACCATAAATCGTACAAGGTTCTAAAAATGACATGGTAAATTTCTACATACTCATAAGAACGTGTACTACAACATAGTAAAACATGGCTTATAAATATTATGCCAATAAATAGATGTGAATTTTAGAACAAAACTGAAAACAGGACATCATCTACGCAGAAAACAGGTTTTGTTGTAATATTCGGCATAAATCGTACAAAACTGAAAAAAATGCATACTAAAATCCTACACGTACCTAAGAACAGGTTTTTAAACATAGTAAAATATCATGCATAAATTCGAAGTAAACTGTTCCAGAAAATTATATGAATCAGACCCGAAAATAAGGCGAAAACTGTCTCCGAACAGCTTATCTTAGAAAAATCATATAAAATCGAGTTTAACTCCAAATCTTCTGAAATTTTACAGACATACTCTTGACTTCATATATTTCAATCTGGAAAAAGGATTTAGCTTAATTAAATTTCTAAGATTTTCGAACACATACAAAACAGAAGCAAAACAAAGCATATCCTTAAGCCTATTCTAGAAACAACTTATTCCTCCATTCAAACAACATATAATCCCCAACAAATTGCCAAAGAACATCTTTGGACTTTCTAACCTAAGGTATTTATCATAAATCATAAGATTTAATGAAGATATTAAGAGAGTTTAGCCAAAATACCTTTAGGGTTTGAGGAAGAACTTGATGGATACTTGATCTTTGCTTTCCTTTATCTCTTATGTTAACTTATCTATGACTTTGGTTCACCTTATATGGTGTGAACGAGAGAGAGAGAGAGAGAGAGAGAGAGAGAGAGAGAGAGATATCCTCAAGCAAGGGTGTGTTGCATGTTGCATGTTGCAAGTTGATGGATATTTTGCATGTTGCAATTAGGGTGGTGAGGTGGCTAGGCTAGTTTGCTTAGTCATAGGTTAGCAAAGACTTATCAAGGAAGCTTTGGATTAAAATAAAAGTTAAATTAATTATTTACCTTGATATTTTTGATGTTTCATATTACACATAATTATAAGTATATGCATACCTTATTGAAGGGACTACAAAGAATAATATGATGTATAATTTTTCTCACAATGTGAAAATTACTTAGCATAAAATTAAATATTAAAAATCTTGATATGTACCTAAGCATTGCGGTTATTTTAATATTCACTATAATGCATGCTTGTTGAAGGTAAACGTCTAATTTCGTAAAAGAAAAGTATTCAAAAACGGTAACGAATAAAATTAGCATAAAACCTAAAATCATTTTATTCATTTAATTAACATCTTATCTTTTTACTTCCATTCATATGTGTCGAGTGAGTGGAGATCGAGCTCGGTTTTCTCCGTAAGTCATCCTGCAAAAACCCTTAAAATCTTGAAAGAAAAACATGTCATAAAATCTTTAAAATAAACAAGCACAAGGAAATATTCATAAATCATAACTTATTGTAATATAAGATCTCACACTTAAATCATTCTTAAATGAACATTAAAAGAAATTTTAATAAATATGCATATGCAGGTTTTCTTGAAATGGGGTGTTACACACACAATCACGTATAATGAATCATATCATGCAACATGCTTTTCCTTATTCATTTATTCTGAAAATATCCTTTATAGGGGTACCCGGAAGGCTGGTACTCAATCAATATCAGTAGGCCGTATAAGCATTTCATTAAGATTGGCTAATCATCATATCATGATATCTACTCTCTGTTAGTTGAGCACTATCATTAGTACTCAACCAACATTAGCAGACCGTGCATGTATTGTGTCAACTCTCCGAGATCGCCAAACACCATTCCACTTATACTTTTTGGTATTCAACTATCATCTGTAGACCGTATAGTCATGTTGCCTACTCTCAATCAACCAAGTACCATACTTCATCTTTCAAAACACCTTTCATATACATCATGTATCACATGAACTTCACATACAATTCAATCGTAGACATAGAACAATCATTCACATATCATTCAAATTACATTAATATCAATTAGTTCTTACAATGTAGCAAATAAAAGCTTCAACTTACCTCGAATCCAAAGCATAAAACATAAAACATAGGGATATAATCAGACCTAGCAATTAAGCTTAAGGATGCAACCTTTTAACCAAAAGAGGCACCAAGTAGCTTTATTTCATCTCATATGCAACATCCATGATATATATCAGTTTTGTATGGTGTTTTGGGGTTCTAAGGATGAAGAAAGAAATAGGAGAAGAGGGCTGTTCATTTTTGAGTCTAATGTGAACAAATGAAAGCATAAAATGAAATTTCCTATAACTTTTGACCATTGAAATGAGAAGTACATGTCTTGTCCTAATTGGCTGAACTAGTGTAGGTGTTAAATGAACAATATACCACATTTTTGACCTTAGAAGAGGGTTGGTATTGGATGCAAGATCATAATAAACAAGTACAACACAAAAAATTGCTTTTGGTGCACCCTAGTCAACTAACCAATCAAATTACACCATTTTGCTTACTTTAGAATTATAAATAAATGCAATGAAATTCATAAATTAGAAGTGTAATCAAATTAATCTAGGAATGTCGTTTTAGAGATATTATGCATTTAACATATTTATAACCATTTTCAGCACATCCATCTTCTTTTCCCAAGCCAAACCTTTCCACTGTAAAAGAAGAAGCACTAAACAGAGTATATTAGACTATAGAGTTGAAATGCCATAATAATTTTATGCATAGATAAAGTAATCATGACTAATTAGATTATAAAAGGAACATATACTTGATAATTCAACGCATTTCATAAATAGATGCTTAGAAATATAATTTGAATGCTCATGAATGCATTTCAATGTAAGATGCAAGTGATTAGAGAATTGGGCGTTACAATAAGTTCCCCCTTACTTGAGGAACTTATCTTTGTTAGGATGTATACTATAAGCCTAGTTTTTTGTATGAACATCGTTTATGGAATGAGAATCACATTGGTCATATGTTTGCATTTTATATTTGTTATATATGTTTATGCAATGTCCAATTAATTTATATTATAGATAACTTGGTGTGTGGTGCCACACAGAAGATCATGTTATCAGTTTCTTATAAATTATAAATAGTAGCTCACAACCAAGATGGATTTGGACAAATCATCGGAATGGTTGTAGTGTAGTTTGGTATTAGTCTGTCTTGACTATAAAACTACACTAGTACACTTTGTGTGTATTGAGCAGGACCATTTGAGGTTGTTCGTTTTATACTGACTATATAATAGAACAAGACCTCTGTTATTATGGATGTACATCTTCTTAATCCCTATATAATAACGGGCACGTATGCTCACTGTTTATTTCTTTAATTTGCCAATGGGTGAGATTTATTCATAAATCAATAAACTCGGTGAGTTGGGAGATAGCATTGTTTATATGGTGTTCTGTTGATTATAGAAGGAATCCGTGTCCTAATTATTTAGGATGATAATGTCCCCTTGAGGAGCTCATAAGGATTATCATGTAAACCCTGCAGGTGGATTTAATCCGACATGATAATAAGGATGAGTGGTACTACTCTTGGAATTAGATGTAAATTATTTAAGTTGTCAGTAACTTATTTAATTTACGGACATTCGATATCTTAAACACGGGGAAATAAATGTACACATAATAAGGAGCCCATATTAAATATGGGATTGGGATGGTAGTTCAATAATAATTCTCTAGTGGACTGAATTATTATTGATGGGCTTCAGTTATGTGTTCGGGCCGAACGCAGGATACTAAAGCCCATCAGGAGGCCCAACCCAATTCCTCCTCTAGGTCCCTGGTGTAGCCTATATATAGCTCTTTTCATCAGCGCCTCTCAGAACACAGAACACAGATCACAGAAAACACGTGATAAGTGAGAGAGAGCGGAACTGATTTTTCTCGAAGGATCGTTGGCCACGCAACGTTCGAGAAGGGCTCAGAGGAATACATCAGAAGATCAAGAGGTCTACAAGGGTATGATTTCTTTCCGCTGCGATTTATCTTTGGATCCCGATTCCGATAGCATAGGGCCGGCGATCCGTCGGTTCCAACAATCTTCTCTTACTCATCAAAGCTTGATGATCCCAAGCTCACTTCTTAACATAGAAAATCTTGATTCACATAAAGGTTTTGTGAATATGTCTGCTAGTTGCATGTTAGTATGCACTTTCTCATGTAAAATATCCTTCTCCACATGATCTCTTATGAAATGATGTCTCACATCAATATGCTTTGTCCTTAAGTGGAAGACAGGATTGTGTGTTATAGCAATGACACTAGTGTTATCACACTGAATGGAAGTTTCTTTCTCTATAATTCCATAATCCTTTAACTGTTGATGTATTTACAAAATCTAAGCACAACAGCTTCACGCAGCTACATACTCTGCTTCAGCGGTTGACGTTGCTATAGATGTTTGTTTCTTGCAGAACCAAGAAACTAGTCTATCTCCTAGAAATTGACAAGTACCACTTATACTCTTCCTGTCAATTTTGCATCCTGCAAAGTCAGAATTTGATTATCCTTTGAGGTTGAATCCTCCTTCTTTTAGATACCATAAGCCAACATCTTGAGTACCATTTAGATACTTGATAATCCTCTTCACTGCTGCAAGATGCGACTCCTTAGGTGTTGTTTGGAATCTTGTACATACTTCTACTGCAAACACTATATCCGGCCTGCTTGTTGTAAGATACAGTAAGGATCCAATAAGCTTTCTATTCTTTATTATCTCTACATTCTTTCCACTTCCATCTTTGTCAAGACTAATGGATGTGGCCAATGGTATGTTTACTGAAGATCCATTCTCCATTCCAAACTTCTTTATGAGTTTCTTGGTATACTTCGCTTGACTTATGAAAGTCCTATTATCTAGCTGTGTCACTTGTAGACCAAGAAAGAAACTTAACTCTCCCATCATGCTCATCTCAAACTTTTTCTGCATGAGGGTTGAGAACTTTTCACATAGATCTTTGTTTGTGGATCCAAAGATGATGTCATCCACATAAATCTTAACAAGCAATATACTATCTCCATCCTCTATCATGAAAAGAGATTTGTTTATTGTCTCTTTCTAAAATCCATTCTCCAAGAGATACAACGACAGTGTATCATACCAAGCTCTAGGTGCTTATTTCAAACCATTTAAAGCCTTTTCTAATCTGAATACCTTATCTTATGTCTGTTCTTCAAAACCCGGTGGCTATTCTACATACACTTCTTCAAATAGCAGTCCATTCAGAAATGCAGTCTTCACATCCATCTAATATACATTGTGAAGTTCTTATGAGCAGCATAGGCCAGAAATATCCTTATGGCTTCAAGCCTAGCAACAGGGGCAAAAGTCTCATCAAAGTCTATGTCTTCCTCCTGGCAGTATCCTTTAGCCACTAACCTTGCTTTGTTCCTGACCACAATACCGGTTTAATCTAACTTGTTCTTGAACATCCACTTTATTCCAATAACTCCTTGGTGGTCAGGCCTTGGAACTAATCTCTATACATGATTCCTTTCAAATCCATTCAACTCTTCCTGCATGGCCTGAATCCAGTTACTGTCTTCAAGAGTTTCCTCCACACTCCTGGGTTCAACTTGTGATATGAAACATATGAACAGTGATTCTTGAGGTTTTGATCTTCTTATTCTAACACCTTAATTGATATCCCCGATCACAAGCTCTCCTAGGTGGTTCCTGAGCCATGTCCTATCAGGCTCAAAGTTGTGGACTAGTTGCTGAGCAGTAACCTGTTGATCAGCAGCATCCCGACTATGGGTTCATTAAGTAGGTGTGGGTTCATAAAAAACCACATGTATTGATTCATTCACAACCAAGCTTCTCTTGTTGAAGATCCTGAAAGCCTTGCTTACTGAAGAGTATCCTAGAAATACTCCTTCATCTGATTTTTCATCAAAGGTCTTCAAGTGTTCTCTTCCGTTGTTCAGAATGTAGCATCTGCATCCAAAGATATGCAAGTATGAAATGTTTGGTGTTACACCATGCCAAACTTCATAAGGAGTCTTATCATGATCTTTGTTGATCAAACATCTGTTCTAAGTGTAGCATGTTGTGCTGGTTGCTTCAGCCCAAAATCTTTTTGGTTTGCCATCATCAGCAATCATAGTCCTTGTTGCCTCCTTTAGAGTCCTGTTTCTTCTTTTTGTAACTCCATTCTGCTGGGGAGTTCTTGCTGCAGAATATTTATAATAGATTCCATTCTTTGAACAAAACTTCTCTATAAACTTGTTTATGAACTCTGTTTCTCTGTCAGACCTTATCTTTATAATATTTAAGCTCTTCTCATTCTGCACTCTCTTTATGAATTCTGGCAGCCTGTTTTGAGTTTAATTCTGATTTTTTAGCCAGAAAGATAGTCCAAGTAAAATCTAGAGTAGTCATCCATGATCACAAGAAAGTACTTCTTCCCACTTACACTGATAGACTCCACTGGTCCAAAAAGATCCATATGCAGAAGATCCAGTATCCTGTGTGAGGATCTCTAGATCTACACTTTGTCTTTGAATGAGCTTCTTACTTGTTTGTCTTTCTGACAGGCTCCACAAACACTCTTTTTCTTATATTCAGCATTTGGCAAACCTCTCACCAGGTTCTTCCTTGCTAGCTTGTTGATTGTCTTGAAGTTTATGTGACTCATCCTTTTGTGCCATAGCCAGCTCAGTTCAGGAGTGCTTTTTGTAATAGTATATGTTGGTTGCACTGTTGAACTCCATTCACCAAGATATATATTGTCTCTCCTGGTTCCAGTAAGCTTCACCTCATTTGTTTTGTTGTCTCTTATCAGACACTTGTTGAGGTTGAACCCCACTGAACATCCTTTATCACAGAATTAACTGATACTCAGGAGGTTATATTTCAATCCTTGACATATGAAACATCATTGATACTTGCATTGCCTCTGATCAAGCTTCTTGTGCCCTTGGTGCTTCCTTTGGAGTCATCTTTGAAGGTAATCTTAGATCTTTTACATGGTTGAAAGTCCCTTAATCCAGCTTTGTTACCAGTCATATGTCTGGAGCGACTGCTATCAATATACCATACATCTCCGATACTTCCTGGCAACTGTGCCTGTAAGTAAATCAGGTAGATTTAGGTACCCATACAAGTACGGGTCCTGGGGGTTAGTCCTCTTTAGGACCCATACCTACTTAATGACAATTGGTCTATCATTAGCATTGGTGGTTCTCTTTTTATAAGTACCCTTTGTAGGATACTGTTTGTGATGTGTGTGTGCTGGAGATTTCTAGGTGTTACCTTTCCTGTTAGAGGAATTTACTACCTTATACTTTTCCAGAGTATGAACTCTTTGGAATCTACACATGTATGTCTTGGTATATGAGGGGTAGAAGTTTTTCTGTAACCTGGAAGATTGTTGTCACGCCCTGTTTTTTTTCATTCTTAAAAATTATCAGAGTTTTCGTTGTGGGCGTGAAGAAAGAAGGGTAAGAGACGTGCATGATATAAAAAAAACCTTTGGAAACAGAAAACATACAATTTTTACATAAATAAATCCTCAGCATCTAGCCGAAATAAAACATTGCAGTGGAAAAACATCAGGATCCATTATCCATAGGATTACGAAGTTATACTTACAAAATGAGAATTTTATAATTGTTATGTGACAAAAGACAGAATATAAAAATATCCAGATAGGGCATCATCTATCTCTCTCTAAAGCTCAACATGCTCGTCATCTCCTGTAACATGAGTTGTCTCCTATAGTGTGAGTACAGAATAGGGGTAGTGCGTTGAATACACTCGTGGGGATACTTTCCTTGTTTTTAACAGTTATTAGGTAAGTATAACAAATCAAACATACACAAGTTTGACAAATAGACACAACATATAGAATGCACAACACATAAATCGGATCCTTTATGGACACGTAGTCCCATAGAGCTCATATCTACAGCGAGGGCGGGTACTCCCCGTTGACCCCAGGTGTGGGTACTTCCCGACTTATTTACGGGTCTCTAGTTTCCCGTAATATGAAAGTAGATCATAAGAGTTTAAAAGTTACCCCCACCTTGTAATTATAAGAGTTTAAAAGTTACCCCCACCTTGTTCTGTGGTTACCACGTGAGTAGCAAGTATCAAATATCGAGTATCTCAAAGCTCAATCCAACAGGTAGCCTACATAAGTTACAGTGTTTCTTATATCCATAATATGTATAATTAAAGCTATAGAAGATTTCGGAGAAGATATGATTGATAAAGATGAGACGGATAAGAAGATCTAAAGATTGAGGTTGAAGAAATGAGAATGGATGTTCAGTTTAATAGGTTGGGATGAAAGAGGGTAAGATTTGGGTCGCAACAGAAAAAGAATGAGCTCAATCGGAGTTGAAACGAGCTCAAACGGAGTGTTTTAAGATTGAGAATTTTGGTCAAAAGGTGAGTAAGAGGAAACAATTAGGGTTGTAACGGAAAAAGAATGAGCTCAATCGGAGTTGAAACAAGCTCAAATGGAGCGTTTTAAGATTGAAGGGTATTTTGGTAATTTTGGTCAAAGGGTGAGAAAGAGGGAACGATTAGGGTTGCAATGGAAAAAAAAAGAGCTAAATCGGAGTTGAAACGAGCTCAAACGGACGTTTTAAGATTGAGGGGTGTTTCGATAATTTTGGTCAAAGGGTTGACTTTGACAGAGATCCCCGACTCCCGGTTGACGACATCTCGTCGCCAATGACTCGATGATAACGTACGATGGAAAAAACGCATTTCGTATCGCAAACACTACACCGAGCGCACCCATCACATGGCGTCGCGCGCGTGCTCTCTCGTCCGGTGTGCGCACAGCGCCCAGTGTCTCCCGGCGCCGTGTGCCTAGCGCGCCCAGCGTCTCCCGACGCCGTGTGCCCAGACCAGCCCCTCAACCATTTTCTCCCCCCCCAAATTCTGGTCATGGCCGACGACCTCCCATCTTCGGCAACACCACCTGACACGGCGCTGCAACGAGGTGCCGCCCCAACACTCAACTCCGACCGGCAACCTCCCATCGCCGGCAACCAACAGCCCAAAAACACACACACTATCACGTAAAAACACACACACACACCAACCTACACACACATAACCACTTTCCACCAGCACTTTCGGCCCCGGCGGCGCCGCCCCCACCACCCCCAACTGATAGCTCGACATCCCGGGAAGGTCAACCACCACTCCGGCGAAGGACAAGAGAAAGAGAGAGAACCGAGGAGAGAGAAAGGGTAGAAAAACAAGGGTTAGGGTTTTCCGGTAATATTTTTATCGTTTTCTGGCGAACGAGACATCGGAATTGAAATCCGAAACCTATCCTAGACTCGTCTCGACGAGACCTACGTTCTATGTGAAAATCGGCTGAAACCGATAAAGTTGAATTTTTCTGGCCACCGACAGCGGCACGGCGGTGGCGCTGGTGACCAGAAAATAGAAAATTGAGAGAGAAGGGAGGAGAGAGACTTACGTGTTTTCGTTGATTTCGCCTCATTTGGAAAAATGGTGATTTTTGAATCGAAAACACCCCTATTTATAGATTTTTTAAAAACACTAATCATCCAAAAAAACTTGGGTTACTATTCATCAAAAATACCCGGATTACTATTCATTGAAATATCTTTCTTTTTTTCTCCGAATCTTCGTGTTTTGCCCTTTTCGTCGCCATTTGAGCTACAGGTCTCCGATTGACCTCTAGTTCATTTCTATTTTCTCGTTTTTCCACTACGCATCTTATGGTATAATTATAATCTATGTTCCACGACTAGAAAATATTTCCATCTAAAACATGCATTTATCAATTATCTGAAACGCGCGTAATTAAATTAAACAATCAAGATTAATATACATAATAATTCAATTAAGGGTTTAATATTTAATTAATCAATTATATTTCATTTTTGGTCCGGGGTGCTACATCCCTTACCCCTTAAAAGAATTTCATCCACGAAATTAGACGTGTACTTAGAAACGACATGATTGGCTACTTCGCCAGAATCTCATCCTCTTATTCCCGTATCGTTTCGTTCTTTCTATTTCTCGTCAAGGAACTTGCAGGCCTTGATTATTTGGCTAAGCTCAATGTTCAGAACTTTTGTCAGTCCCGAGCTTCTCCAATTCTTTCTCGAACCTTCCTAACCGAATCACACTTCTGTTTCTCATTCTTCTCCTTCTTCAACTCATAATACTAATTGTTGTAATAATCATCCAATATATTTCTTATTTTTACCATTTTACTTGCGGAGTAGGGTGAGGAGTAGTTGGCTCTGGAGAGTCGTATTCCTTAGTCAAAGAAAATAAGTACGTTTTCGACAAAGATAAAGAAGAGAGAGAGAGAGAGAGAGAAAGAGAGAGTTGAAGAGACGGGGAAAAAGTTATTGCATCCAACAGGAGGAATTAGCTGCATGCGTAACTCCTTTCGCAGAATTCCCAACACGTTCCTAAGATGCTATTCGTGGTGCGTTCTATCGCATGAATAGATGACGATATCATCATTGAACACGATGATGAAAAGATCAAGATACAGATGGAAGACGCGATTCATCAAGTCCCTAAAGACAGCTGGAGCATTGTTAAGTCCAAATGGCATTACTACAAACTCGTAGTGGTCATATCTCGTTCTGAATGTTGTCTTAGATATATACGCATCTTTGACTTTCATCTGGTGATATCCAGACCTTAAGTCAATCTTTGAGAACACACTGACACCTCTTAATTGATCAAAGAGATCTTCTATTCGAGGCAGTGGATACTTGTTCTTTGTTGTCCGCTTGTTCAACTCTCGGTAATCAATACACATCCGAAAGCTTTCATCCTTCTTCTTCACAAAGAGCATTGGAGCTCCCCAAGACGACACGCTTGGTCTAATGAAACCTTTGTCCAAGAGTTCTTGTAATTGGACCTTCAGTTCTTGTAATTCCTTCGGTGCCATCCAATAAGGAGCTTTAGACATCGGTGCTGATCCTGAGGTGAGATCAATCTCGAAGGTCACCTATCGATCCGGTGGAAGGCCAGGTAATTCTTCTGGAAATATGTCCATGTATTCATTTATCACCGGCACATTCCCGATAGAAACCGACCCTTGCTCGGGATTCACCATGTTGACCAACCAAGCTTCACAACTTCTTTTGCTAAGCATCTGGGTTGCCTTCATGGCCGAGATAATCCTTGAGTTAACTTTAAGTCGTGTCCTATGAAAGGTGAACTCTGGTTCTCCAAGTGCTTGAAAGACAATTTCTCTCACACGACACTTGTTTACCGCGTGATTGGACTCAAGCCAGTCCATCCCTAGGATTATATCAAAATCCTTCATCTCCAAAATGTGAAGATCAGCTAGAAGAATCTTATCTTCAAAAGTGATCTTTAGGTGAGGGTACAAGTGTTTTGTCTTTACCGTCTTTCCTGAAGGAATACTAACCTCTAGGGTTTTAGCGACTACCAAATCATTCTCATACATTAACAGATCCGGTCCCACCACAATACTATAGATGAAGAAATAAAACATGAAACGTGAACGGAGAAGTAAACGTGGATTCCATCGAATAGTAAAAGACGATCTGGTATAGTATATATATAAGAAAAAAGTGGACAACTCATACATTATACAAAAGAGTTACGTACACTACAACAAGATATGAGCCACTACATATCTATCTACATATATAATACTAACAGTTCATCGTCCGTAATCTATCTCTCGGCAACCTCTGAGTTTCCAAACTTCTGACAGTTTAATGTGATATGTCCCGATTCTCCACATCTATAGCATTTCCGAATTCCCCCTCATCTTGGCCTCGGTGATATAGCCACCGGATTCCTAAACTTCTGGTAGTTGTTTGCTAAGTGCCCAGGTTCTCTACACCGGTAACATTTTTGGGTTCCCTGCATGCATGGTCCCACGTGAATCCTTCCACATTGGGTACATGGGCTTCCTAATTTAGGAATAGGGAGAAGCGGAGCATTGTTGGTCCGTGGAAGCTGGTGCTGGTCAAAGTCTTGACTAAGACCGGTCAATTTCCTCTTTCTTGTCACTACTTCCACTCCCTTGGGTGGTGCCACGTCCAAGTGGTGATGGAAAGCGATTTCTTGAGCTCTCTCGATGACTGCGGCATAAGACATTACACCCTGGCCAGCCAGAATGGAACCGATCTCCCAACAAAGACCCTTCTCAAAGTGTCGGGCCTTCTTAGCATTTGTGTCCACCAGATGGGGCGCGTACCTACTTAGTCGGTTGAATCTCTTCACATACTCTTCTATTGAGGTGGTTTCTTGACGAATATGTAGGAAATCTACTTCCTTCTGGTCACGGTACGACTGAGGCAGGAATTCCTGTCTAACCACCTCTTTGAAGACTCCCCAAGACATAGCACTCCTAAATTCCGGTGATATAGTCCTACATGTGACTCCCACTAATAGCTGGCTCCTTCGGTGAGTTATAACACGGCACAGGAGATCTTCTGCTCTTCTGTGCATGCCAAATGTCCAAAGAGTCGATCCAACGACCTTAGCCACTCTTCAGCTTCGATCGATTCTCTTATTCTGTTGAAGGTCGGTGGGTCGAATCGTCGGAACTGTTCAATAATTAAGTTTGCGGTGTTCCTCATCGATGCTGGCGGTGCAACTTGGGTGATCTCTAAATGTCGAGCCAAGCTCCCCTGTTCGAGCACCACCACCAAATTCCTTCTCGTGGCGTTCACGTCGTGTTCAGATGGATTCTCCATTGGCAGTTTTTTCCTTCGTGATCGACCTCGTGGCATATCGTTCTAAAGATGACAAATAAAAACTAACCCTTATAATCTACCCCACGTAACCCAACAATATAAATAACAACAATTTAACATACATCAAGTAACATGGTATAGATAAACATTCTTTTTATTAAGTTCCATGATCCGGGAAAGTAGCTCATAGAGAGAGGTGCTTATCCATCTTTAGGATAATATCTATATCCCACTTGCATATACAACCAGAAGAGTACCTCAGGAAACATATCATAAACTTCCACACATGATCGTCATAAATCTCAAGCATCAAATGCAAGCTTATGTATCACAGATATCCTCACATGGTCTCCATAGACCTCAAGTATTAACAACGGCTTTACGTATCATAACCATGAATTAATAAAAACACCCATTAGCACACCCTGTTGTAAACAAGGGTCCATGGTAGTCTGAACTCTCTGCAACACAACATCAACTTCTGCGAACAGCCATACTCGCACACTAGCTAACGCTGCTGCAGTCAGCGGCTTTGTGGCGGTGACTCAGAGTAGTGTGTCGATTGTAGTGACACCGAGAGGTTTTTAAAAGATCTTTTTATCGTGGCACAATATCCTTAACATCCCGTCAAACCTAAACAGTTTATATCATACTAATCAAGGTAACACATATCAGATACACTCTTTTTCTCAAGTCTTATGATCAGGAAGAGACTCCTATAGAGAGAGGATGGTGCTTATCCATTTCTTTTCGAAAATATTTTCTCATTTTCTCTTTATAAAACAAGTTTGAGCAAGTTCAATAACGATAAAACATTGCTCCGATACCATTTGTCAAGCCCTTTTTTTTTCATTCTTAAAAATTATCAGAGTTTTCGTTGTGGGCGTGAAGAAAGAAGGGTAAGAGACGTGCATGATATAAAAAAAACCTTTGGAAACAGAAAACATACAATTTTTACATAAATAAATCCTCAGCATCTAGCCGAAATAAAACATTGCAGTGGAAAAACATCAGGATCCATTATCCATAGGATTACGAAGTTATACTTACAAAATGAGAATTTTATAATTGTTATGTGACAAAAGACAGAATATAAAAATATCCAGATAGGGCACCATCTATCTCTCTCTAAAGCTCAACATGCTCGTCATCTCCTGTAACATGAGTTGTCTCTTATAGTGTGAGTACAGAATAGGGGTGAGTGCGTTGAATACACTCGTGGGGATACTTTCCTTGTTTTTAACAGTTATTAGGTAAGTATAACAAATCAAACATACACAAGTTTGACAAATAGACACAACATATAGAATGTACAACACATAAATAGGATTCTTTATGGACACGTAGTCCCATAGAGCTCATATCCGCAGCGAGGGCGGGTACTGTTAGGATGTATACTATAAGCCTAGTTTTTTGTATGAACATCGTTTATGGAATGAGAATCACATTGGTCATATGTTTGCATTTTATATTTGTTATATATGTTTATGCAATGTCCAATTAATTTATATTATAGATAACTTGGTGTGTGGTGCCACACAGAAGATCATGTTATCAGTTTCTTATAAATTATAAATAGTAGCTCACAACCAAGATGGATTTGGACAAATCATCGGAATGGTTGTAGTGTAGTTTGGTATTAGTCTGTCTTGACTATAAAACTACACTAGTACACTTTGTGTGTATTGAGCAGGACCATTTGAGGTTGTTCGTTTTATACTGACTATATAATAGAACAAGACCTCTGTTATTATGGATGTACATCTTCTTAATCCCTATATAATAACGGGCACGTATGCTCAATGTTTATTTCTTTAATTTGCCAATGGGTGAGATTTATTCATAAATCAATAAACTCGGTGAGTTGGGAGATAGCATTGTTTATATGGTGTTCTGTTGATTATAGAAGGAATCCGTGTCCTAATTATTTAGGATGATAATGTCCCCTTGAGGAGCTCATAAGGATTATCATGTAAACCCTGCAGGTGGATTTAATCCGACATGATAATAAGGATGAGTGGTACTACTCTTGGAATTAGATGTAAATTATTTAAGTTGTCAGTAACTTATTTAATTTACGGACATTCGATATCTTAAACACGGGGAAATAAATGTACACATAATAAGGAGCCCATATTAAATATGGGATTGGGATGGTAGTTCAATAATAATTCTCTAGTGGACTGAATTATTATTGATGGGCTTCAGTTATGTGTTCGGGCCGAACGCAGGATACTAAAGCCCATCAAGAGGCCCAACCCAATTCCTCCTCTAGGTCCCTGGTGTAGCCTATATATAGCTCTTTTCATCAGCGCCTCTCATAACACAGAACACAGATCACAGAAAACACGTGATAAGTGAGAGAGAGCGGAACTGATTTTTCTCGAAGGATCGTTGGCCACGCAACGTTCGAGAAGGGCTCAGAGGAATACATCAGAAGATCAAGAGGTCTACAAGGGTATGATTTCTTTCCGCTGCGATTTATCTTTGGATCCCGATTCCGATAGCATAGGGCCGGCGATCCGTCGGTTCCAACAATTGGTATCAAAGCCACGGTTTCTGGTTCTATGTAATTGGATCGGTTATATATTACGATCTTATGCTTTTTCATACGTTTTATATTCAGATTGTATGATAGTAGGATTGCATAGGATAACTCGGTTTTGCAGGTTACCTATATATCCAACTATTATGGTCTGTATGTATGTTTAATGTATGATCTAAACCCTCGGACCTGTCGAGGTTTTTATTTTGGGTTGGTTGCATGATTGTAATAGTAAAAACACGGCGGTTTGTCGTGTTAGGTTTTACATATTCTTGATTTGTTCTCGATGTAATTTTGTTTTATGATTTGGGTTGGTTGCATGATTTTGGTTTTACATGTATGTAATCTAGTTCGAACATCTACCAATCCTATACAGAATCTAGTTCGAACATCTACCAAACCCTATACAGAATCTAGTACGATCAGAATACACCATATGAGATCGAACAAAATTACATCGAGAACAAATCAAGAATATGTAAAACCTAACACGACAAACCGCCGTGTTTTTACTATTACAATCATGCAACCAACCCAAAATAAAAACCTCGACAGGTCCGAGGGTTTAGATCATACATTAAACATACATACAGACCATAATAGTTGGATATATAGGTAACCTGCAAAACCGAGTTATCCTATGCAATCCTACTATCATACAATCTGAATATAAAACGTATGAAAAAGCATAAGATCGTAATATATAACCGATCCAATTACATAGAACCAGAAACCGTGGCTTTGATACCAATTGTTGGAACCGACGGATCGCCGGCCATATGCTATCGGAATCGGGATCCAAAGATAAATCGCAGCGGAAAGAAATCATACCCTTGTAGACCTCTTGATCTTCTGATGTATTCCTCTGAGCCCTTCTCGAACGTTGCGTGGCCAACGATCCTTCGAGAAAAATCAGTTCCGCTCTCTCTCACTTATCACGTGTTTTCTGTGATCTGTGTTCTGTGTTATGAGAGGCGCTGATGAAAAGAGCTATATATAGGCTACACCAGGGACCTAGAGGAGGAATTGGGTTGGGCCTCCTGATGGGCTTTTAGTATCCTGCGTTCGGCCCGAACACATAACTGAAGCCCATCAATAATAATTCAGTCCACTAGAGAATTATTATTGAACTACCATCCCAATCCCATATTTAATATGGGCTCCTTATTATGTGTACATTTATTTCCCCGTGTTTAAGATATCGAATGTCCGTAAATTAAATAAGTTACTGACAACTTAAATAATTTACATCTAATTCCAAGAGTAGTACCACTCATCCTTATTATCATGTCGGATTAAATCCACCTGCAGGGTTTACATGATAATCCTTATGAGCTCCTCAAGGGGACATTATCATCCTAAATAATTAGGACACGGATTCCTTCTATAATCAACAGAACACCATATAAACAATGCTATCTCCCAACTCACCGAGTTTATTGATTTATGAATAAATCTCACTCATTGGCAAATTAAAGAAATAAACATTGAGCATACGTGCCCGTTATTATATAGGGATTAAGAAGATGTACATCCATAATAACAGAGGTCTTGTTCTATTATATAGTCAGTATAAAACGAACAACCTCAAATGGTCCTGCTCAATACACACAAAGTGTACTAGTGTAGTTTTATAGTCAAGACAGACTAATACCAAACTACACTACAACCATTCCGATGATTTGTCCAAATCCATCTTGGTTGTGAGCTACTATTTATAATTTATAAGAAACTGATAACATGATCTTCTGTGTGGCACCACACACCAAGTTATCTATAATATAAATTAATTGGACATTGCATAAACATATATAACAAATATAAAATGCAAACATATGACCAATGTGATTCTCATTCCATAAACGATGTTCATACAAAAAACTAGGCTTATAGTATACATCCTAACAGAGTGATCACGTCCTTAAGATGATGGCTCATTTGAATGAGATGGAAGTCCTTGGAGCTGAAATCGATGGGGAAACCCAGGTCGATATCGTGCTCCAAACACTGCCTAAGAGTTTTGAGCAGTTCCGCCTTAATTATAATATGAACAAAAGGATGTATTCCTTGGCGGAACTTCTGACAGAACTCAAATCGGCAGAAGGACTATTTCGTCAAAGTGCTCAAGCTTACGTTGCTGAAAATGTTTCTATTTCTAAGCCGAAAGGTGGAAAGAAGAAAAAGAAACAGAATCCTTCGGCAAACAAAGCGAATGGACCTCAAAAGGCTGGGCCACAAGGTGGCGTGAAAAAGCCGAAGGGCAAGTGCTTCTCATGCAAGCAGCCTGGACATTGGAAGGTAGATTGTCCCAAGAAAAAGGAGAACAAAGAAGGTAAATCTTACTCACTAATTACTGAAACATGTTTAGCGGTGTTATCTACCGGTACCTGGTGTGTAGATACGGGAGCCACTGATCATGTCTGCAATTCTTTGCAGGGGTTCCAGGAAACCAGGCGACTTAGTGAGGGCGAGATTACCATCTACATGGGCAACGCTACGAAAGTGGCGGCAGTTGCAGTGGGAGATGTTTATTTATCTTTTGATAGGAACAAGACTTTGGTTTTGAGGAATTGTCTTTACGTACCTTCTTTTAGAAAGAACTTGATTTCGGTTTCTAAGTTATTTTTGGATGGATATTCTGTTTCTTTTGATGACAAAGTGGTTGTCAAGAAAAATAGGGTTATTGTCTGTTCTGGTACGTTGGTTGGCAATTTATATACTCTTAATCCAATAACTCCTACGATGCAACAACTGGAAATTAATAATACATCTTCTAACTCAAATAAGAGAAAAGAACCTTCTAAAATGAACCAAACATATCTTTGGCATCTAAGACTAGGTCACATTAACTTGAGTAGGATTCAAAGGTTGATAGCCGATGGACCTTTGAGTTCATTGGAAGTGGAAAACTATCCGACCTGCGAGTCCTGCTTGGAAGGAAAAATGACCAAGAGGCCTTTTAAAGCCAAGGGGTATAGAGCCAAAGAAGTGTTGGAATTGGTTCATTCTGATTTGTGTGGTCCTATGACTATCCAGGCAAGAGGTGGTTTCGAATATTTTGTCTCATTTATAGACGATTTTTCGAGATATGGGTATATTTATTTGATGCGCCGCAAGTCTGAGTGCTTTGATAAATTCAAAGAGTACAAGGCTGATGTGGAGAAGCGTCATGGTAAATGTATCAAAACACTACGATCTGATCGTGGTGGCGAGTACCTCTTAGGAGAGTTTAGGAATTACTTATCAGAGGCTGGGATTCAATCCCAATTGTCTGCACCTGGTACACCCCAACAGAACGGTGTGGCAGAACGAAGGAATAGAACTCTCATGGAAATGGTTAGATCGATGATGAGTTATTCGGAATTACCGAATTCGTTTTGGGGATATGCCCTGGAAACGGCAGCGTATATTCTAAACTTGGTACCTTCTAAGACAGTACCCTCTACTCCCACAGAATTGTGGAATGGGCGTAAGCCTAGTCTTAAACACATTCGGATTTGGGGTAGTCCAGCACATGTGCTGAAGGGAGATGCTGATAAGTTGGAATCTCGTACGGATGTTCGGCTGTTTGTGGGCTATCCTAGAGGAACGAAAGGTGGTTTATTTTATAGTCCTAAGGATCAGAAGGTCATTGTTAGCACAAATGCCCGATTCTTAGAAGAGGACTATGTAATGAACCACAAGCCCACGAGTAAAATTGTTCTAGAGGAAATCAGAGGGGAAATCCCTACCTTAGTACCACTAGTACAAGATGAGATACCACAGGGGTCTGCACCATGTGTCACTAATGATACACAATTACCACAAGTGCCTCGTCGTAGTGGGAGGGTTGTTAGACAGCCTGATAGATTCATGTTTTTGGGAGAGTCTTCGGACTTGGTATCTGGTGAACATGAATCTGATCCTTGGACCTATGACGAAGCACTCCAAGATAAAGATGCAGAATCTTGGCAAAAAGCTATGAATTCTGAATTAGAATCTATGGATTCTAATCAAGTCTGGGAGCTAGTAGAACCACCAAATGGTGTAAAAGCCATTGGATGTAAGTGGGTCTACAAAAGAAAAAGAGGATCAGACGGGAAAGTAGAAACTTTCAAAGCAAGGCTTGTTGCGAAGGGGTACACTCAAAAAGAAGGAATCGATTATGAGGAAACCTTTTCGCCGGTAGCCATGCTTAAGTCTATCCGGATTCTTTTGTCTATTGCTGCTCATATGAATTATGAGGTTTGGCAAATGGATGTCAAGACTGCTTTCCTTAACGGTAGTCTTGAAGAAAACATCTATATGAAGCAACCAGAAGGGTTCGTTGCAAAGGGCAAAGAGCATCTTGTGTGTAAGCTTAATCGGTCCATTTATGGATTGAAACAAGCTTCGAGATCTTGGAACATCCGTTTTGATGAGGTAATCCAGTCTTATGGATTCATTCAATGTCCGGATGAGTCATGTGTATACAAGAAGAGTGATGGAAACGTGGTGGTATTTCTTGTACTATACGTAGATGACATCTTGCTCATTGGCAACAATGTCAAGGTGTTGTCAGACGTAAGGGTATGGCTGTCCAAGCAGTTTGATATGAAGGACTTGGGAGAAGTAGGACATATTCTTGGGATCAAAGTGATAAGAGATCGCAAGAAAAGAATGTTATGCTTATCTCAAGCTTCGTACATTGATACCATTCTAGCTCGTTTTAGCATGCAAAACTCCAAGAAAGGTTTTCTACCTTTTCGACATGGAGTACCTTTATCTAAGGAGATGTGTCCTAAGACACCAAAGGAGATAGAGGACATGAAGGCAGTTCCTTATGCTTCGGCCGTAGGAAGCCTAATGTATGCAATGCTATGTACGAGGCCAGATATCTGTTTTGCCGTGGGCATGGTTAGCAGATATCAAAGTAACCCAGGACAAGGACATTGGACTGCGGTAAAGCATATTTTAAAGTACCTGAAAAGGACTAGAAATTATATGCTGGTTTACCAAGCAGATGATGTGCTTCCTGTGGGTTACACAGATTCTGATTTCCAGTCGGATAGGGACAACAGTAAATCTACCTCGGGTTATGTGTTTACCTTAGGAGGTGGAGCCATTATATGGAGGAGTGTTAAGCAGAAATGCGTTTCAGACTCCACCATGGAAGCTGAGTATGTGGCAGCCTCTGAGGCAGCCAAAGAAGCTGTATGGCTCAGGAACTTCTTGATGGACTTAGAAGTGATTCCTGGTTTGCCCAAAGCTATCACAATTTATTGTGATAACAGTGGTGCAGTGGCAAACTCGAAGGAACCACGAGCCCATAAAGCAAGTAAACACATTGAGCGCAAGTACCACCTGATACGAGACATCGTAAAGCGAGGAGAAGTTGTTGTCGCCAAAATTGCATCAGCAGATAACCTAGCAGATCCTTTCACAAAGGCCCTCCCAGCGAAAGCTTTTGATGGGCATGTTGAAGGGATGGGAATTAGATGTGTGGCGGCGCTTATAGAAGCATAGTCTTTTAGTATAAGTGGGAGATTGTTAGGATGTATACTATAAGCCTAGTTTTTTGTATGAACATCGTTTATGGAATGAGAATCACATTGGTCATATGTTTGCATTTTATATTTGTTATATATGTTTATGCAATGTCCAATTAATTTATATTATAGATAACTTGGTGTGTGGTGCCACACAGAAGATCATGTTATCAGTTTCTTATAAATTATAAATAGTAGCTCACAACCAAGATGGATTTGGACAAATCATCGGAATGGTTGTAGTGTAGTTTGGTATTAGTCTGTCTTGACTATAAAACTACACTAGTACACTTTGTGTGTATTGAGCAGGACCATTTGAGGTTGTTCGTTTTATACTGACTATATAATAGAACAAGACCTCTGTTATTATGGATGTACATCTTCTTAATCCCTATATAATAACGGGCACGTATGCTCAATGTTTATTTCTTTAATTTGCCAATGGGTGAGATTTATTCATAAATCAATAAACTCGGTGAGTTGGGAGATAGCATTGTTTATATGGTGTTCTGTTGATTATAGAAGGAATCCGTGTCCTAATTATTTAGGATGATAATGTCCCCTTGAGGAGCTCATAAGGATTATCATGTAAACCCTGCAGGTGGATTTAATCCGACATGATAATAAGGATGAGTGGTACTACTCTTGGAATTAGATGTAAATTATTTAAGTTGTCAGTAACTTATTTAATTTACGGACATTCGATATCTTAAACACGGGGAAATAAATGTACACATAATAAGGAGCCCATATTAAATATGGGATTGGGATGGTAGTTCAATAATAATTCTCTAGTGGACTGAATTATTATTGATGGGCTTCAGTTATGTGTTCGGGCCGAACGCAGGATACTAAAGCCCATCAGGAGGCCCAACCCAATTCCTCCTCTAGGTCCCTGGTGTAGCCTATATATAGCTCTTTTCATCAGCGCCTCTCATAACACAGAACACAGATCACAGAAAACACGTGATAAGTGAGAGAGAGCGGAACTGATTTTTCTCGAAGGATCGTTGGCCACGCAACGTTCGAGAAGGGCTCAGAGGAATACATCAGAAGATCAAGAGGTCTACAAGGGTATGATTTCTTTCCGCTGCGATTTATCTTTGGATCCCGATTCCGATAGCATAGGGCCGGCGATCCGTCGGTTCCAACAGGTACTCCCCGTTAATCCCAGGTGCGGGTACTCCCCGACTTATTTACGGGTCACTAGTTCCCTCGTAATATGAAAGTAGACCTTCGTCCATTCAACATGAATTGGACCTTTGTCTGTTCATATAAATCTGGACTTTCGTCCTTTCACAAAAACTCAGGTGTGGGTATTTTCCATCTTATCCCTACAAATCTTAGGTGCGGGTATTACCGACTTACCCCTACAAAAATGGTAACCATGCATGGACACATTAATCATAGCATATAATCACATCACATAAGGTTCAACAATTCATTTAATATCAAGTTCATAAGCATGCGTTCATTTATCATCATAGTATGTTAAATACCGTAGCGTATAATTATAACAGTTTAGAAGTTATCCCCACCTTGTTCGGTGGTTACCACGTGAGTAGCGAGTATCAAATATCGAGTATCTCAAAGCTCAATCCAACAGGTAGTCTACATAAGTTACAGGGTTTTTTAGATCCTTAATATGTATAATTAAAGGTATAATAGATTTCAGAGAAGATATGATTGATAAAGACGAGACGGATTAGAAGCTCTAAAGATTGAGGTTGAAGAAATGAGAATGGATGTTCAGTTTAATAGGCTGGGATGAAAGAGGGTAAGATTTGGGTTGTAACGAAAAAAGAATGAGCTCAATCGGAGTTAAAACGAGCTCAAACGGAGCATTTTAAGATTGAGGGGTATTTTGGTAATTTTGGTCAAAAGGTGAGGAAGAGGGAACGATTAGGGTTGCAATGGAAAAAGAATGAGCTCAATCGGAGTTGAAACGAGCTCAAATGGAGCGTTTTAAGATTGAGGGGTATTTTGATAATTTTGGTCAAAGGGTGAGGAAGAGGGAACGATTACGGTTGCAACGGAAAAAGAATGAGCTCAATCGGAGTTGAAACGAGCTCAAACGGAGCGTTTTAAGATTGAGGGACGTTTTGGTAACTTTGGTCAAAGGGTTGACTTTGACCGGGACCCCCGACTCCCGGTCGACGACATCTCGTCGCCGACGACTCGATGATAACGTACGATGGATAAAACGCATTTCGTATCGCAAACACGGTGCCGCGCACGGACTCGTCACACGGCATCGCGCGCGCGCTTCCTGTCTCCCCCGTGCGCATAGCGCCCGGTGTCTCTTGGCGCCGTGTGCCCAGCGCGCCCAGCGTCTCCCGGCGCCGTGTGCCTAGACCAGCCCCTCAACCATTTTCTCCCCCCCCCAAATTCCCGCCATGGCCGGCGACCTCCATCACCAGCGACACCACCTGACATTGCGTCGCAACGAGGCGCCGTCCCAATACTCAACTCCGGCCGGCGACCTCCCAGCACCGGCAACCAACAACCCAAAAACACACACACTATTACGTAAAAACACACACACCAGCCTACACACACACAACCACTTTCCACCACCACTTCCAGCCCCGGCACCGCCACCCACGGTGGCGCCACCACCCCCAACTGATAGCCCGACATCCCCGGAAGGTCAGCCACCACTCTGGTGAATGAGGAGAGAGAGAGAACCGAGGAGAGAGAAAGGGTAGAAAAACAAGGGTTAGGGTTTTCCAGCGACGTTTTTGCCGTTTTCCGACGAACGAGACATCATAATTGAAATCCGAAACCTATCCTAGACTCGTGTCGACGAGACCTACGTTCTGTGCAAAAATCGACCGAAACTGATAAAGTTGAATTTTTCCGGCCACCGGTGGCGGCACCGGTGACCAGAAAATAGAAAATCGAGAGAGAGAAGGGAGGAGAGAGACTTACGTGTTTTCGTCGATTTCGCCTCGTTCGGAAGAACGGTGATTTTTGAATCGAAAACACCCCTATTTATAGATTTTTGAAAAATACTATTCATCCAAAAAATCTTGGGTTACTATTCACCAAAATTATCTCGGATTACTATTCATCGAAATATCTTTCGTTTTTTCTCCGAATCTTCGTGTTTTGCCCTTTTTGTCGCCATTTGAGCTACAGGTTTCCGATTGACCTCTAGTTTGTTTCTATCTTCTCGTTTTTCCATTACGCATCTTATGGTATAATTATAATCTATGTTTCACGACTAAAAAATATTTCCATTTAAAACATGCATTTATCAATTATCTGAAACGCACGTAATTAAATTAAACAGTCAAGATTAACGTACATAATAATTCAATTAAGGGTTTAATATTTAATTAATCAATTATATTTCGTTTTTGGTCCGGGGCGCTACAATTGTTGCATTCTTCTCCTACTTGCAACATACTGAATGTGCTGTTTTCTGAGTTTCTGTGCATACTTACTGTCTTCTTCGTGCAGCATGGTCTTCTTTCCCTTATCCATTATACTAGTCTTGTTCAAACTTTCATTGATTGGAAGGAGTGTCTGAGTATAAGAAACTCGGGATTGAACAAACTTTCCAGCATTGGATATGCTAGCTACTTTCTGAGAGCTACCTGCACAGTATCCTAGACCATTTCCTCTGTAGGCATTTTGAGTCTTTAAGATACATTCCTATATTTTTCTTGCTGATTTGCTATACACATCAATTGTGTTTTAAAAGCCAGCTTTCTCAGCTTCCAGCTTAGTGACTAACAGCTTGGAGACCTCAGCTTTGAGATTATTGTATTCTTTACTGTAGTACTCTAGGTCAGTAACCTATTCCTTCAGTACAACATGCTCACTCTTGAGCTGATGGTTTTCTTCTTTCAGTTCTTCATGAGCTGAATTTATCTGCTCAAAGTCACTCATGATATGTCTAAAAGACTGGATCATGTTCAGCTTTTTAAAACTTGAAACATTAAGAGATTGTGAAGTTACCTCATCATCTTCTTTATCTTCACAATCCTTAGCCAAAGAGGCACAGTAGTGCTTCCTCATCGGAGGTAAAGCTGTCAGAATTGCTCTCGGATGAGCAATCATCCTTGGCTTCTTCTTTGGAGCTACTTGCTGCCTTTAGAGCTTCAGCTTCACTCAGAAGGGCCCTGAGCTTTTGCTTGTCATCCCTCCTTCTTTCTCTTCTCTGTACCCTCTCATCCTCAATATACTTTTGTACTTGAGGGTAGGGGCAGTTTTTGGCAAAGTGCCTAGGCTTCCTGTAATTATAACACAAGTCAGAGGAACTTGTGTTAGATTGTGGAGTAGGTCTAACCTGGGGACTTCTTTCTTAGGTTTGAGGCTTCTTTCTGAAGTCGTTTCCTTTCTTATTTGTCTTAAGGAACTTCTTGAACTTCTTTAGTAAGAATGTCATTTCCTCAGTATCTTCAGCAAGTACCTCTTTCTTCTTATCTTTCTGCTTACTGTTGTTTGTAGTAGCTACATCCTTTGTTGCAAGTGTTATAAGTTTGGCGCTATAATCCTCAACCTTTTTTCTCTTTCGATCAATGTCGAATTCGAAGGCCTTAAGATCTAAGTATAGATCAAAAGTGCTCATTGCATTGAGGTCTGGTGAGACTGTCATTGCGGTTTCCTTGCTCTCCCATTTATTGGGTAAAGCTCTCAACACTTTCGTGTTTTTCTCCTTTTGTGTATATGTTTTTCCAAGAGATTCAAGCTCACTGATGATGGTTATGAATCTTAAGTCTAGTTCTTCTAAAGATTCTCCAGGCTTCATTTTGAACTGCTCATACAGCTGTGTAACCTTAGTCACTTTATTATCTTTCGCAAGTTCATTACCCTCACATATCAATCCGAGCTTGTCCTAAATTTCTTTAGCTGTTTTACAGCTCTTCACCTTGCTGAATGTTCTTTTATCCAGCGTGAGAAATTATGCATTTTTAGCCACGTTATCTAGGTTGGCTCTCTTTCTCTCATCAAGTGTATATTCATGTCTAGATTTGACAATATACTTAGGTGGTGGAGCAGCTCTCCCATAGGCTGGTCCTGGAACCCCTTCAGTGTCGTCGTTGCTGATTGTTGCGCCCTTTCTTTCTCCTGCTGCTGCTGCTTCAGCTACTGCAGCTTCCTCAGCGCGCGCTTGCTCGCGGTGCTCTCTCTTAAAGATAGGGTTTGGTTTGATGATTATTGGTGATCCTTCAGTGATCACGTACCACATCTCATCATGTATAACCGATAAATGGGCCTTCATGCATATCTGCCAGTTATCGTACTCATCTATGCAAAACATTAGGAGTTTATAGTGTGAGAAATCCATACTTATGCTAAAACTATGATTTTGGTCTATAAAATAGAAAAATGGTTTTTCCAATAGAAATGAGTGGATCTGGGTAGGTTACCAGATTAGTCGGTTTTTAACCCAACTCACTTTGATACCACTTGTTGGTCCCAAGTGGTCAGAGATTTAGAGGGGGGTGAATAAACCTCTATCAAATTTTATGTTTTAAAACTTTTTTGTAAGCAGGTTGTTGATTCTACAGAGAATGCAACAACTTTCTTGATTCAGTAAGCTGCTAGTATACAGTTTCAGCTTATATCTCGGTTTCACAATATGCAGCAGAAATCAAAGATAGAATTTCTTTTGAAAAATAGTTTACTTTTCACAAGTACGATTTTATCAAAATCCTTTAAGCAGTATGAGCAAGATATATATATATATATAATATAAGAAGCAATTAAGTAAAACGATAAATACACAAAGGTTTATAGTGGTTCGAAAGTGGTGTAATCCTTCTACGTCCACTCTTCCTCTTCACACAGGAGGAACTCAACTAGTTCAGATCGATTTACAAGTCTCAACTTTACAATCCTCTTCCTAACGAGTTAACCTACTAGAATCAAAGGATTCCTAAGCAGCTTCCCATATAGGGTACAAAACTCGCACAGAGTTAATAGCCTTACACAAAAGCTAACACTTAGTGAGGATCAAATCCTTCCAACTAAGAACACCAACAAAAACAACTTAGCACACAATAAATGGTTAAAATGTATATGGTCTTCAACTAGTGCAACTCGAAGTTAGCCTTAAGAACTTGATAGCTCGAAAACTTGGCTTGACTGCTTCTGAATGTTGAGTGACTGAACTGCTTAGAAAGCTTGAGAATAGCTTGAGAGAAGATAGCTTAAAAAATTGGCAATAGGTTTAGTAGTCTTCACAGTCACCTTTACTTTTTATTTATACTGTAAGGATATGCCTGTTGAAGAGAGACATTGTCCTTGTAGAGATTCAAATTGATCTTCAAAATCTTCACATTTAATACGTCTGGAAGAACTGGGATATAGGGCATGTCTTACTCTGATCCGCATTAATGGCGTCACTCCTTGGCAATAGTGCTTTTGCAGAGCCACGGTCTAGATGACATCACCTCATTGGTTAGTTGCTAACTTCCATCTACCGGTTACTTTGATATTGCAGGAACCTCATACTACATTTAATAAATCCTCGTACTGTAATAAATAAGACATAATAACTTACAGCTTACTGCTCAGGTTGCAGTTACTGCTTACTGTCTTGCGCCAACTTCTTGATCTGCGTTTGCTTCCTGATTCAGAATAGCTTTCTGATTCGTAACAGCTTCCTGTTTAGAACAACTTCCTGTTCCTGAATCTTGTAGTCAACTTCCAGTTCTTATTACTGCTTTCTATATGCTGCTTACTGATCCAACTTGCTAATACTGCTTGTTGTCTTTCCTTGCTGAAAACATGCATTTGATCCTTCTTTATAATCAGCTTCCTACTAACATCAGTAATCTCCTTATTTCTGATTTTTACAACTTAAGCAAATAAATCATAGAAAGATAATTTTACAAAGCAAAGTTCCACTTAAACAACGTGGAAAAAATAGGGTACTCTAACTTCCTATACAAAACTATTTGTCTCATCAAAATCCTATCAGAAATATCCCAACAATACTTTTTACCACCTTTATTTTGCAAAAACTTCAGTCATATACATCCATGTGAACTAAGTTTAAAGTTGAAGTGCTCCTTTCTATCGAATGGAACAGTAACTTAAGAATTTTGGCTTCAATAATTTCAAGTGTTAAGAAAATCAAATTTTTCTAACTTGTTTATAGTATTTAGATTTACATGTACTAATCTAGCATGCCATAAAAAAGAGCACTCTGTCAAGTAAATAGAAGTAAAACCATTTGTATTCATAATATTCTTGCCAACATCGCTGGCAACATCATTGTAAACATCATAGACAACATTCTTGCTAACTCGGCTTACAACGACTATAGCAAAAATTTTGAACGGACCACTATCTAGATACCTTTCCTAAAAATAGTTCAAATTTACTATGTACAAACTTATCAGACCAAAAAACAAGTCTAAATCCATGACTAACTAGCAGTGAGCCAGAAATCAAGTTCTTTCGAATGTTTGGGACATGCAGCACATTTTTCAAGTTTAGTTATTTCCTAGAAGTGAATTTTAGCAACACACTCCTAGCACTAGCCATATTAGACGAGGCATGGTTATACATATTGAGCTTCCTTCTAGTAGACGGAGCATAGGTCGAGGAGGCTTAATTCCCTGAACAATCTTTTATCATGTGATTCAACTTACCGCAGTTGTAGCACTCACCAGTGAACTTGGGTTTTCTAGAGGCAGTCTTCCTATCTTTGTCATTCGGTCTCTTTTTCTTATTAGAGGAACCATGTTCCAAAAAATTCGCTTTAGCCTCTAAAAAGACTTGCCCAAACTTACCGTCCATCTTTTGGTTGTCTTCCTCGATCCGAAGTTTCACAATTAAGTCTTCAAGACTCATCTCATTTCGCTTATACTTGAGATAACTTTTGAACTTCCTCTAAAAATGAGGTAACTTCTCAATCATTGCAGCTACTTGGAAAATGCCTCCAGCAATGCCATACCCTCAGCGAGAATATCATGTAGGATCAACTGGAATTTCTAGACTTGTTCTATAATATACTTTGTATCAACCATTTTAATTTAAGAAATCTAACAACTACGAACTTTTTATTTATATCATCATCAACATCTAACAACACCTTAGATGTTTTCACAGTATATTATACATTATACAATGCATCACTTAGTCCACCAAGAATGTTACGGCATAGGAAATCACCCTAGCCCTATTGGTCAATCACAACACGTCTTTCCACATCCGTATCATTAGCAATGACCACATGTTCTTTTGTATGAAACCTCGCTAAGTTTAGCATCATTAAGTAAAACATCTTTTGATGTCACCTTTTGAAATCCACGTCTATGAACTTTTTAGGCTTTTCGCCTTGGGCAGGAGGTACGAAAGCTTTTATATTCAAAGGTGTATAACCACTCAACATTGCTTAGTATAAGAGAGTACTATTCATTTTTTAGATTATTGGTTTATAATTCACTAAACAATGTCAATTACAATGAAAAAATAAAAAATAGAATGGTTACAGAATAGAACACTGATGTTGCTAATGATGTCGCAACACTGTAAACAACAGATTCTGACAGCGAATGTCACCGGTGATGTTGTACAACATTATAGATGAATAGATTCTTGTTGGAAACCCAGAATGACTTCGAACTTCAAATTCCAGTAGAGTCTTCGAGCTTTGGTTATGTACGAGAAATTTTGTGTTCTATATGGTATGCAAAGTCATCAAACTAATGCCCTATTTATAGACACATCCGCCAAATGAAAGGATTCACTAATTAATGGAACATTAAAGACATTTATTTCCACTAAATAGAGCTATCCACTACCTTTCACCATCAATAATGAGGATTTGGAAGGTCATTAGCCACTAGGGATTCGAAATGGGCTTCCCTATAGGTTTTTGCATTTTAGGCTTCATAGACGAGCAATGTTGCCCGTCATGTTACCCAACAACAAACACACCATTTAACCACCAGAGAAATTTTAGCCACTAATTTTGTGCATTAATTTTCACTCATCAAAAATCCATTTTAAGAGTGTAATTACACTATGATCATCTACTCGAGACGTAAAATGATCTTTTGTCTTTTACTTTAATATTTTCGGTATACTATGTGGGTGATAGCTTTATGTAACATGTCCAAGTTATGCGAATAATACTCCTTAGTTATGCGAGTGCTACATTTTACATTTTATGTTAGTAAAAAGGGTGATACATTTATGTAAATGAAGTAATACTACAACTAATATTTTTATTGTAATGAACTAATATATTTAAGATAATAATAAAATATTTTTTTGGTAAAATAAGGTTATACCTTTAAGTAAATATAGTAATACATTAAAATTATATAGTTAATACATTTATGTGATATAAATAATACTCTTGTGTCATATTTCAATTAAATAAGATAATATCTTTGTGTAAATAAAGTAATACACTTATGTGATACATCTAATACCTATATGTAATACAACAAATATTTTTATGTGATAATATATTTTAGTAAGACAATAAAACCATTTAAAAAAATAAATAAAGTAATACATTTACATTATGTGGTTAATACTTTAACATGGTACAAGTAATACTCTTATATTATATTTCAGTAAAATGAGCTAATATATTTACGTGCATGAAGTGATATATTTAAGTGATACAACATATACTTTTATATAATAGAACTAATATCTTTATGCGATACAATTAATTAATATTTAAGTAAAATACTAAAATCATTTTTATCTATATTTTCTACAAATGATAATCTTCTTCATTTTTGTAGGTATTGAGTTTTATAACCAAGAATATATGCAAAACAAAGGAATCAAAGGATTGACCAAATAACACAATTCAAACAAACAAGAAGTTACATAAGAGAACAACAAGATTTAGGTGGTTTGATTCTTTAATTATCCAACATCCACATAGGGCAAATGATGAGCTCTTAATGATCACTAAACGTAGCCAACTACATAAAAATCATTAAGACATAAAAATCAGTACTTGAACGTAAACTCCTCTCATCAAGCTATCGAAGATGAGAAAATTAAGAGTTTACTATTCAAAGTGCCCAATAAATTAGGGGGTTTGATAATTGATAAGTTTTTGAGCTGGTAATTTAGGACATTAACTTTTTAAAATTTATGAATTTTGTCCAACTTTAGCTTGAATGATCAAATTGAGCTTAAATCACATGACACACACATGATCCCCTATTTCAGACTATTCGATCCAAACTACTAACTAGATTGACTTTTTGCTTATGTAGGATATGCTTATACACGTGGATATTGTTTTTCAATGAAATGACTTATATGAATTAAGTAATATTAATATAAATATATAAATATTTAAAAAAATTAAAATATAAAATAAATTGAAATAAAAAAAATTATTACATTAAAAGAAAAAACATTAACAGCCACTCTTGCTACTGGTAAGCACCAATCAGAGAAGATGGCAGAAAAGTGTAAAATTATTTATATTAAAATGATCTCCTCGTCAAACCCATTTGAAACCATAAATAAATTTCAAAATTCATATTCAAATCGGTCTTCAATCTCTTTAAAAATTGAAATTGAAGGAAAATCCTCAACCCTTCACTGAACTGTGCTGATGAGGAGGGTGATAAATTAAAAATGGATATAGGAGAAAAGGGTTTACGTTTTGGTCCAAGAAAGCTAGTCATCCATAAATGGATCAAAGCACTCATATTTCTTACATTCTTCTACGCTAATATTTTCAGAAGTGGTGGGTCAGAAGTCATTGTTAAATCTTAGAATCCTAATTTGATAATACGTAGGTGGTTGTTGATAAATTGCTTGGTTAACAAGGATCATCGACAATTTTAGAATCCTAATTTGATAATACGTAGGTGGTTGTTGATGCATTGCTTGGTTAACAAGGATCATCGACAAAGGTTTGGTGAGGAGACATTGATCTTATTCTTTGGCGGAAGTCGATGGTCGAAGTAGTGGACAGTCGTTGGGCTTAATTTCGAACTTTTTTGATTTTTGATTTTTTTCTATTTTCTTATTTTTAAAATTTGGAAAATAAACAAAATTAGAAATTAAAAGCCAAATCAGTAATTTGGGTCAAATAGCTCGAATTAAATGATCACATCTGAAATTTGGTCATTCAGGCTGAAATTGGATAAAATTCATGTATTTTAAAAAGTTAAAGTCCAGAATTGCACCCTGAAAACTTATTGTTCTAAATTGCCAAATCTCCTAATTTACTAGACAGATAATAAACTTGAAGAAAAATTAAGAGAACTCGAGACATGAATTCGAATATCTAATAATCACAGTGTGTTGTGTGCATTATAGTATAGAGATCTAACATATATAATGATATGATTACAAGAATAATCCATAGAAAATATGTTGGAGAACTGCTACTCAACTAACTGAAAACCAATTTCTAACCAAGAGAGAAAAGATAACAGTTTTAACTGTTTCTTAACCGAAAACATTTTCCATGCTTTTATAAGTTAAAACACACTTTTGCTTATCTTTAGAACCCGATTTTTCCTACCCTAAGAAATTTCTAAGCTATCTTTTGCAATAGAAAATTGGATATAGTTATGATAAGAGTAATAATTTTAGAAAAAAAACTAACATACATGAATCATCCTACAAAGAAGAAGAGATAGGATGATGAGATAAAGAAGGAGAAAAAGAAGAAGAAGAATAAGAGATGAGATATGAAAAAGAAGAAGAAGAAGAAGAAGAAGAAGAAGACAATAATGACACGAGAGAAGAACAAGAACTATTGAAGAAGTGTGGTTGTTGGCTGAAGCATGAATCTGGATCTGAAAAAGAAGAAGAGTGAGGTTGTTTTTCTATTTTTCCTGAATGTGAAAAAATAAACTTATTTATGTAATGATTCTTAAGTCGGGTCGGTTTGAGTTGCACAGATCTTCTAACTCGTGATGAATGTATGCATTTAGCATATATGTATGCATGTATATCAATTTGAATGGTTTATATAATGTACATGCATTATGCTAATTTATATAATGTACATGCATTATGCATTATGGTTTATATAATGTTGAAAACCTCCCTTGATGTATCATAACAATCCAAGTGAGTTCCTCAGATATTGTTCTAGTCGTCAGCAAAATTATGCAAGAAATTCAAAGTTAGTTCATTCATAATGATCTCAATCTCCCAAACACAATGACAAATAGAGTATCAATCTAAACTTAAACCCACGGGTCAAAACAATACTAGAAATGAAATAAATCAGAATCATATCTAAGTGAATCAATTAAAAGAAAAACAAATCTAAATCAAATCTTAATTCTCTCTCTTCAAATGTGCACGCACACCATTTCCCTCTTTCGTACTGCATTCGAAGTCCTAAGGTTGCCAAATTGGTAAGTTTTCATCATCTCCCTTCCATTGAAATGAACTTTGTCATCAAGATTAAGGTTTGGTAAGTGAACTCGTAGTTCATCCACCAACTCCCAAGTAGCATCCTCTAACTCCAACATCTACCAATGAACTAGTGTCACCTGAACATGCTCTGAGCCATGTTTTTTAACTGAATAAGGAAGGCAAAGTTAGTCGTACTACAATCCCGACTCCATTTTATGAAACATCAGTGAAATATGGAAAAACGATGTATCTTGGACTCCGGAGGCAACTCAAGATAGTAAGCAGCCACTCATTCCTCTATATTACTTTAAAAGGTCCATAAAATTTGCTCACTAGTTTTTGGTTTATGCGCTTGAACACTGAGGACTATCTATAGGTTGGAGCTTCAAATAGACCCAATCACCCACTATAAACTCATCTGGTCGTTGCTTAGGGATGGCAATGGGGTGGGGTTGGTATTTAAGTACTCGAGCTCATCCCGTGCATGTATTCGAGGATCCAGACCCATCCCATGTCTCACCATGGTCACAAATACATCCTATGCTCACCCCTACTAGGGACGAGTCTACCTCCATCCCTTTTCTCAAATTTATTTTTTAATTTTTTTCAAGTTATCTTCCCTTTCTCGGTTTGTTGGTGGCTTTTTTGATGATAACAAATGAGGAAGAAATTTAAAATAATAATAATAACTCTTTACATAAAACATATTAGCTAAATAGAAATTAATAGTCCGTATGAATGAAGTTTTTTGTCTTCATTTCCAGATTCTTGATTCTCTTAATTGTACAAAAAAGAAATGATATATCTTATTACTCATTATTTATTCCATCATTGTTGTTAAATTGGGAAGAAGATGGTGGTCCTTCAATCACAATTCTTGGGAGGAGAATAAAATGTTGAATAATATGGAAAAATTAGGACTTATATATGTGTTTAACAGCGGGATGAGGTAAGGTGGGATAGGACTGGGCGTGCATAAAACCTAGACTCGACCTGCCCCAAACACGAAGAATGCATTGAAAGTGCGAAGAACGCCTTGTATATTGAAGAGAGAAATCTTTAGGAGTTTTCTATAGCTTCTTCAGTCTTGAAATCTTAGGTTGTCTTGTGTAGGGGTGGTACGGTACGGTATACCGAAAATTTCTCACCGTACTGTTACCGTACCAAAAATTTCGGTATACCGAAATTTCATACCGTTATCTTACCGAAAATTTTGGTATACCGAAATTTCGGTATGAGAAAAGTTCATACCGTTACCATATCGTCATTTCGGTATACCGGAATGGACCGGCATACCATTCCATACCGGTATACCGGTATGGACCGACATACCATTTCATACAGACATACCATTCCTTACCGGCATACCGTCCCATACCGACATACCGGTATGGACCGGCATACTGTTCCATACCGGTATTCAAACAAAACAAGAAACCAAACACCTGCTGGGTAAAAAGCAAAAACCCATTATTTTGAATTCCAATATCCCATTGGAGGAAGACAAAATAAAACACAATAAAAAATGCCCATAACCATGACAACAACATGCAATAACAATCCATAACCGTATAGTGAGATCCATAACAATCCAATAACAACATGCAATAACAATCCACAATCCATACAACAACAAAATGCAAGTAGCACAATGGGATTAATTAAAACAGAATACAATAAGCCCATTACTGTGAGATTAATTATCAGAAAATAACAATCCAAACACCATTACAATAAAAACAGTAATTGTTGGTTAGTGGTTGCTTGGACCACTCCAAGTTACCTGAAATTTGAACATCCAAAAGAGGCAGTTAGTGTGTGTGCTTGATACTACAAACAAAAGCATTCATAGAGATTAAAAAGCCAACACATAATCATCTTGCAAGCTAGGAAAAGAAACCAAACACCTGATGAACTGTTAAGCTATTAAAGACAAAATACATTACTCACATGTTGGTTTATGTCGTAGACAATGTGGAGGTCGGAGTTTGAGAAATGTTTTGAGTGGAATTTGCAACTGCAAAAGAAACATTTGAAAAAAGTTAACACAATTATCAAATCAATACAAGTAACTAACAAAAATTTAAATTTAATTAGATAAATGAAATCTTACGCTTTTCAATTTCTTCAATTTCCTTGTAAAATTCAAGGTCATCATCGGTGGGATCCTTGTAAAAGTTGAATGCATCCGCTTTGAGCCAATCATTAGTGCACACTAATGCTTCCACCATTTTAGGACTCAAACTACTTTTGAAAGGATCCACAACTCTTTTGCCCAGACTAAAAGCTGACTCACTAGCAACCGTTGAACTTGGAATTGCAAAAATATCCTTGGCAATGATCGAAAGAATAGGATACCTAATTGAATTATCTTTCCACCACTCCAAAAGATTGAAAGATTGATTAGATCGTTTTTCAATCTCATCCGCTAGATACTTGTCAACTTCATTTGTGATCTCTCTTCGTTGTTCTACTTCATTTTGTGCATCAACTTCATCGAACAACTCATCCCAAAGACCACCACCACCACCACTATTATCATTTCCACCAACATAGTCAAGTTGCATAATTTGCTTCTCAATATTCGTATCGTCACGAACCCCCTTGTAATCCATCCACATCTCCATCAAATCTTTTTTAACTTTATCAACAAACTCTTCAACCATTGGACAAACACCTTCCAATTTTCTTATGCTAACTTTGATTACTTGAAGATTATTTCTAGGATCCAAAACATTTGCAATAAAAATCAAGCTATTCATCCTACTCCAATTCGCCCAATACTTGTCAAATTTTAATTTCATTGCACTTCCAACTTTTTGAAGAATTGGATCCGAATAATCATTCACCCATTTCTCAATCTCAATTTGGATTGCAATCATTAATTGATAAATCAATTGGGAGGTGGGAGTTTTTGTTGCACTTAGCTCTAAAGTGGCATCATAATTTTTTTTCAAAAAATGTACAAAAGCTTTTGCATTCTCCCAATCCTTGACATCCGGAGGTCCTACCCTTTCAATACCCTTCTCATCCTTTTCATGAAAATAATTAATAAAATGTACCCACTCTTCGGCCATCCTCTCAAACACCTTTTTATACTTCAATGCAACTTCAAGCATTTTGTAAGTTGAATTCCATCTAGTTTTGACATCCATAGGTACTGTTGATGTACTAGAAAACTTAGCTAGCACGGCAAATTCCCTAAACTTATTCAACCTAGAAGGTGAAGAATGAATGAACACAACAACATTCCTTCTAGCTTTAATTGAAAAATTAAGCTCTTTCAAACCATATTTAATAATTAGGTTAAGAATATGACAAGAACATCTCAAATGCAAATACTTCCCTTCAAACAACAATGAATTTTCACTTTTCATTCTTTTTTTCAAGTATTCAATTGCAGTATCATTTGATAAGGCATTATCGACTACAAACAAAAATACTTTTTCTATTCCCTATTCCCTCAAACAAACCTCAACCATCCTTCCAATTTCTTCCCCAGTATGACTAGTGATTTTCGTAAAATTTATTATTCTTTTATACAACTTCCAATCACTATCCAAAAAATGAGTTGTAATGACCATATAGTTAATGTTTTGAATGGATGTCCAAGTATCAGTTGTAATACTCACCCTTTGGTCACTTAACACTCTTTGATTTTTTTCCTTTTCAACTAAAAACAAATCGTAAACCATACCTGCAACTTTCTTTCTATCAGGGATTCTGAACCGGGGTTGTAATTCATGCAAAAGACTTACGAATCCCTTTCCCTCAACAGCTCGAAATGACATTTTATCAATAATCACAAACTCCATGATTTTCAGTTCACACCATTTTTAATTAAAAGTGTGAGGAACCAAGGCACTTCCTTGCCCTATAGTATCACTCGTCAATATGGTTTGACCTTTTTCTTGGATACTTCTTTCATACAACGGACTAAGCTTACACCTCTTTTCCAAATGGTTTTTCAACCCGCTAGTACTTCCAGAAGCTGCCAGGATCTTTTGTTTGCAGTAGTTACATATTCCTATTTGATGTACACTCCCATCCTCCCACTTCTCTATCGTCTTTTCACAATGTGCCCAGTATGGACTCCTAATCTTTGGAGCAACAGGAGGTTTTTCTTTGGATTTTTTTCTTCCTTTTTTTCAAGTTGAAGACTCATCAAGTACAAAATCAGTTTTGTTTTATGTTCCAGACGATGTTGAGAGTGAATGAGATGATTCAGATTCCATTCTGCAAAACTGATAAGAAAAGGAGAGTGAGCAGTGAGCAAACATCTAAGATATGATGAAATAGCATGTACCATATAGACACGTTATGTAGAGGCATCTAAGTTATGAGATGCTAGCATTAGATAGTTCAGAATTTATGTTGTCATAGTTAACACGTCGTTGTTGTTGCTCTCGGCCGCCCCTCAACCCACACACATGCATACAACAACAACTATACATAATAAACACATGCACACATACTCTACGACTATATTATGTTGATTTCCTTTAAAGTATCACGTCAAATAATATTGATATTTTCAAGGATTTGTATAATATGGAAACAATATTTTTCTTATAATACTTTAAAGATTTCAGAAGTTTTTCAAAGATCTGTAAAATATGCATATAAGAATTCCATAATTAATCTAAAAATAAAAGTTTCTTTCTTGAAGGAAATAAATTTTATAGAAGCAGGGGTGCGAAGGAGCAGGGAAGGAAGAGAAAAAGAGGGAGAGAGAGAGGGGGTCGTCGAGTGCCCACGACGACAGTGATCGGGAGACCCGAAGTACCTGCCGGAATGTATACGAACTCTGGTGGTGGTGGTGATGATTCTTGAGAAGGAAGAAAGAGAAGCAACAAACTGTGAGACAGAGAATTCGCGAGAGAGAGGGGGAAGGAGATGGAGTAATTTTTCTTGTGGGTGTTGACTTTTCATACTTCTTTGTAATTACTAAGGTTTGAAAAGGATTTTTGCATTAGAATTATTAAAAAATAATATTGATATTTATTTTTATACCGGTATACCGAAAAAAAAATTTAATACCGTTACCGAACCGAAATTTATCGGTATGGTATCATACCTTACCGAAATTTTTGGTATACCGAAAATTTTGATATTTTCGGTATTTTTTCGGTACGGTAAGTATAGTATACCGGTATTTTCGGTATATTACCACCCCTAGTCTTGTGTCTTGAATTATGAAAATAGACCACTATTTACAGGTGTAGGATATGAACTATTTCCATGTATAGTTGATAAATGGTGTAACATGATAATATATTTTTCCCTCAATCGAAAGATATGATTTTAATACCAAATTATTGGTACATCACTTCTATATTTGTAAGAATTCATCTTGATTTCCAATCTAATTGTTGAGATATATGCCCCGGTAGCCATCTGTTGGGCCGACCCGGTGGCTTTATTTCTGTATAGAACATTTTTGTGTATTGAACATTATCTTTATGGTGATATATCTTCACATTTTATTTATATGTGTTGTCCATATTTAGAATTGTGAATCCCACCGATCTCAGTAATCAAGAGACTTGAATGTCACGGGTTGACGATTCATGGAATAAGTCTTAGTGGTTGAGATCGTAAAAGTTCCAAGTCATAGAATCCACGAGAATGGGTATCGTGGGATTCAGATAGACTTACACCGAACCGCATGTCACTTTGGAAGTGGATGTCTCATTCCATAGACATCGGCTTATGCCGTATGGGTTGGTGGATGTAGTGTCCTACCCAGATGACTACATTGAACATGATCTGTATCAGAGCTCAAACCATTTGGCAGCCGTAATGGCAATGGGAAACCGAGACTCTGATTTTCTATGGGTACTTTAATAGTCCTTCGAACTGCAAGCTGTCATGTGGTCCTGCATGAGGAAGTTGTGCACTTGATTAGTTCCTAAACCTCTCACTTTGTGACGAGGCCAAACGGAGCTCAGTTAGTTACAGTGGAATTGTGTTTAAGGCTAGTGAGCAGGCGAGGTAGGATTTGTTGGTCCATGGAGAAATCCATTGGATGGCTTCTCTATGATTCCTACAGCTCGTCGTCTCCAATAAATCCCGACGCCGGTGATGGCCATAACACGGGGGTTTGGGAACTCGCCGTGGGCAACGGAGCGATGGTAGCTTATGAAGAGAACATAACTATCGTATCATATAAAGGGTCCGTTCAAATGACCAAGCCCTTGATCATGATCGGGGAACCGAACAAAAGGACCATATTAGTACTGAACCATAGATGAGAGGTTCGCACGAGAACTTCATCTTTCATCTATGAGTCCACCTAGTAGCATTTGTTGGACATCTTAAGTACTTCCGAAGGCAGGGGTATCTTGGAAGTGGTCGACTTAAGTTGACCTATCGAGTGGATTGATAACTTGAGGACTAGATGAAGTGACGGACCTAAAGGGTCACACGCACTAGTAGGTCCTTCTGCATCGGAGACATACCATGAGATTAGTTATGAGCCAATAAATTAATTAGAGGATAATTAATTTGATTGGGCTTGGATTAATTAATTGATCATGAAAGAAATTAATTCATGGAGCCCAATTGATTATAGTGGATATAATAATTGGGCCACACATATTAGTAGAGGAGGTAAAATAAAAGGAGTGGGCTTGACTCATTCTCCTTATTTTACTACGTGGGCCTGAGAAGCCCATGAGAGGAGGTAAAATAAAAGGAGGAGTGGGCTTGACCCATTTTCCTTATTTTACTACATGGGCCTAAGAAGCCCATGGGCTTGGTTTGGGAGAGTAGTATAAATAGTTAGCAACTCTAACTATTTGATACAAGCACACAACATACATAGCCTCCAAGAGAGAAAGAAGACACGTTAATTTCTCATTCTCTCCTAAAACACGCCTGCAACCAAAAGAAGGAGAGAAATCGTTTTCTTCCTTCTTCTTCCTCTCTAATCCTCGTGTGAGTTGTCTCGGCTCGTTGTGTGGTCGAATCAAGCTTACACCACATACGTGCATAAGCTTATGCTGGATATTGTAACGTCCCGTTCCCCTTTTAATATGAAATAGGTCGTCACCCTTTACCTATTTAGGAACTAAAAAAATCGTAATTACTTTTCAATATACAGCGGACGACTTAAAATGAAGACACGTGAGCTATATTTTTTTTAAAAAAAACGTAACATATATACATATATATCAAACTATAAACCAAGTCTAGTCGTGCTTCACCCACACTTCTAGTTAAAATGTTTGAACCAAAAACCTAAATGAATTAACACAACAAAAACATACATATATTTATGACAGGATATAAGTCTAGGCCCATTGTTTATCATACTATACATATATCAACATATCGTTCTCAAAAGAAAACCTTATTCTAGTATAACAACTTTAAAGGGACAGTGAGAAGTCAGCCCAGCCTACTACACGTCCACATCATCATCTGCCGAGCCTGAAAATATAAAAAACAACATCATGAGATATCTCCGGAGAGGGATCCCAGTGGGATAACTTTACTGTCTAATACATTGAAGCAATTAAATCATTAAGCAAGTACTACATGTCCTTCGGGTACGCTCATCCTGGACCATACTATAACATAAAGGAATGTGGGAGTCGCTCGCCCACTAGACCTTGCTTTTATAGACCAGACACTCTCGCCCTTGTGGTCGTCGCCCAGTATGGAAGTAACATACTAGTTATAGCTACGGGCTTCAACCATAGATTTTCATACATAACTTATCAATTCAATTATCAACACATAGTAGAGAGTAGAAGTTACCCACTTGTACGTTGATTGTGCGTGGATTGCTTCTGGATTCACCGACTGTCTCAAACTACGCTCGACACATTTAACTGTTTAGTCTATTATGTCATATAACATTCAATACATGCTTGATCCTTATATTAAATTCTAAACATGATCATATCATACACAAATCATTTAAGTGAGACTTAGAATATAGAATACATCATCATACTTATAAATTAATTGTGAAGCATTTAAACTAGCAATTTTAGACCTAAAATGACATATAAAAATGTAATAATTTTAATAATTCATACATAATTCCTAAAATCACAAAATTATTCATATAATCACATATATTCTTTTAGTATAATATACTAAAAATTCATAAACTTTAACTTCTTGTACAAAGAATTAAAAATCACACATTTAACTAGGTTTTCACTTCAATTTCAGCCGAAAAAACAGCTTTCAATGAAAAATTCACCATACCTTATAGGATTGATGAAAACCTTTCATATTTTTACAGAATTTGGACAACATGGTGAAGTATAACATACAAAAATAAGTTTCATATAATTAGTTATATATTTTACAATTTGGATAAAAACAGTGCATAACATAGGTTGGAAACAGGGTTACTTGTAAAATTTCTTATAAATTTATTTGTGCTCCAAAATTCACAAGGTAAATTTTATCATATTACTAAGAGTCAATATTACAGCATACTAAACTATGGCTTATAAATATGATTTAGATTAATAGTTATGAATTTTCTAATTTGGCAGAAAATAGGACATAGTGTATGCTGAAAACAGACTTTCTTGTAAAAATCCGCATAAATCTTACAAGACTCAAAAAAATGCATACCAAATTTCTGAACGTACATAAGAAATGATTGTAAAACATAGTAAAAGATCATAAATAAAATCGAAGGATACAGTTCGTGAAAATTATCTGATTCAGACCCAAAAATAGGGCAAAAACTATCTCTGAACAACTTAACTTAGAAAAATCATAGAAAATCGGGTTTAACTCCAAATCTTCTGAAATTTTATACACGTGTTCTACACTTCACATACTAGACTTTGGTAGAAGGGTTTAGGCTAATTAAAATCCTACAAGTCTACGAAAATTCTCAAACAACAGGGAAAATACACACACAGCAGCAGAAAATTACTTACAGCAGCAGCAGCACAAAATACTTATAGCAGCAGCATACTTACACATAGCAGCAAAGTAACGGAGCAGCAGGGAGAAAGAGAGAGAGATAGAGAAAGAGATTGATGGAGAGAGAGAATCGAGAGAGAGAAAGAGAGATATGAGAACTGTATACATTTTGTCGTGTCTTCCTCTTGCTTTTCTTTTCTTTTTATCCTTTCTTTTCTTCATTTCACACCTAACTAGTTGAAGCATTTAGGTGGCATGTTTTTGGGGAGAAAAAGAGTGACTAAGCCATTCTCAGGGCTTGTCACCAACTTGGCCAAAACATATTCTTAACTAATTACTTCTTAAGCTTAATTAATAAATTCTTATGCATAGTTAATTAATTAACTAAATATCTCTATATATATAATTACTTAGCTTAATTAAGATTATCATTTAATTAATTAATTCTTAGCTTAATTAAAATTATCACTTAATTAATTAATTCTTAGGCTTATCTAATTAATTCTTATACATAGTTAATTAATTAGCAACATATATATATATCATTACACCTTAGTTGATTAATTAGGGCGTTATAATTTTACTTATGTGGTGAGAAGATATTTCGATACACAATGAATTAGGAATGCATGTTTAAGCAAAATATTTTATCACATAAAATTGCATATAAAAATCATGCGTAAAAATTCATTAAATAAGAACATTCATAACACAACGAGTATGTCTAGCATCTAAACCTAATATCATTTTTCCTCATTTAAACTTAATTATTATCTTATCTTTTTACTTTCATCCATGTTTGTCGAGTGAGTGGAGATCAAGCTCGGTTTCCTTCATGAGCAATCCTGCAAAAACCCTTAAAATCTCAAAAGAAAATATCAATCATAAAATCTTTAAAATCATCAAGCACAACGTAATTAGTAAACCATAAATTATAACTTTAAGTAATATAAGATCTCACACTTAAATCATTCATAATTGAATGCTAAAAGAAATTTTATAAAATATGTTATGCAGGTTTTCTTGAAAATGAGGTGTTACAGATACACTTTAGAGAAGGACGGTTGTTTCATCTCAAGCTCGTGGGAACCAATTTTGAAGATGAAAAAGAACCAGATCTAAAGATAACCTCGATATTTTTTCAGATCCGTAATCATATGATCACGAGACGTGCCCGATGTCGAATCGGATCTAAATCCGGATTCTACACGTTTCCGCTCGCTCATTTTGTTAAAAATAGACACCGGGGCATGACCGCTTCCCAACAAGTGGTATCCGAGCCTACTCGTGGATCATATGATTCGTATATCTTGTTTACCTATGTGAGTTCTAATGATATATGCAAGATCTTGTTGATGCATGTTAATATAACTCACAAAATAGAAGATCGGTGAGTAATTAGATCGATGTCAAATTGTATAAAATGAGTGAAAAATTGAATATTCCAGTTTCTGATTTATATATATATATGCATTCTGGAATTTTTCGCCGGAAAAATCACCAAAATCCAAATGGGGGGTGATTATTTCATCGCCCAAAAGGTTAGCTCACGGCGTGATGCTTTATAGGCAAAGGCCGAAGAAACCTCTACTAAAGTAGGCTTGTAGCCTACTGGTTGCATGTTGGAAGGGATTTGGAGGTCTGTGGTTTGAATCTCACCTAGGGCGACATTTTTTGTTTTCTGGGATTCATGTTTGAAATGATATATATTTATTTTTGGGTGTTATTATGAACATAAGACAATGCAACTTGGATGGTTGGCCTTGCATGCACACACAGGAGGTTCTTGTGCTCGAATCCTCCTAAATGCAAAATAATTTTTTTCTAATAAGAAGGAATTTTAGTTGTGGGCTGAATAAAAATTGGGCCGGCCGCTGGGCTTCTGTTCTATGGGCCGAATGGGAGATGGGTCAGGCCTTTGGGCCGGTTGTTAGGCTCCTGTTTAATAGGCCAAATAGGTGTTAGGTCGCACCCTCTTGGGCCGGCTGTTGGGCCCTATTCTGGACTAAGTTAGACCTATCAATTTGGGTTGCACCTTTCATATGGGTCTGAGCTGTTTGGGCTTGAACTATGGGTCCAAGATTCGACAGAAAAATTAATTAGGTCGAGCCTAATTCGGCCATTTGGCAATTAATTGGAAATTTAATTTTATGCATTATTTTATAAATTTGGGATGCATGTTTATGCATGGAAGATTTAATTAGCTCGTGTATTTCTATGTTAAATCCTATAAATCGCTTTTCGCATGGATTTATGTGGTTGGGATGACACGAATTGAGTCTAGACCGTTTATGTGGAATGAATGGTTTTATTTCCGTATGTTGTGGTTTTGGATTTTATTATTAATTTTGGGACCTACGTGTCTCTTGAGAGCGTGGTGCCTTGTACTTTACTACTTTCGAGAGTTTGCTTGTAGTGATGTTTCAATGTTGTATTTGTACGGAGGACGTAGCAGATGGACTTGAAGACCTCGGAGCTCAAGAAAGAGTAAAGACCTAAGCTTGTTTGGGTTATTCTAATTTTGTAATAGTATAGGGTTGCGTGCTTCTTAACTGTTAATTTTAAAATCAATTCCTGATCCGATTTGCAAGGCTCGTAAGTGGATCACAAAGGAAATGGTTCGTGGTCATCCCATGTCTAGATGCATGGTAGGCTGTGTATGGTTTAATTTATCATTTTTGATCTATGCTTGCATGTAGGTACATTCTTAGGATTAAATAAGATAATCAAGAACATACACATGTTGATAAGATCGTTTAAATTCCACAAATATCCCTTTTGGACTCGGTCCATGTTTTAATATTCAAGCTATAAAAGGAAAAAGACAAAAGTCGCGAGTACCTTGCCTTTCATCATGGATTCGTGTAAGAATGAGTCGACACCATGGGGACCTTCACGTGAGTCACGGGAGTAACCTGGCCTCCACTCAATCCAAGCCAAAGAATCCATTAATGGGAAAGTTCTGGGGAATATAGTCAGGCACAACAGTGTTTGTTGGGCTGCAGGATCTTGACTTATCCTATAGAACGATGGGTGCACTCGAACGCTTACTCTCCTAGGCCACATCAGTGACGGGCCGACGAGAGAGGTGAGGTGAATTATCTTGAGGGTTGTAGATTTTCTACAATCGTTTTAGACCACCTGGATAGACATGTTTCGTGGGCCACTCGAGTCGAGGGTTTGCAGAATATGTTGCATCATGGACCTCAAGCCCACTAAAGATTGCTTAATCGGATCTTCGTTGTTCTCCTAAGGGATTGGAGAAAGTGGAAAAATAGTGGGAGCACTCATGAATTTAAAGTTCATATTCATGTTTTAATATGTTTATATAACACAGAACGCTCATACATTTTCCGCTTATGTCTTTGTAGATTACCCTCAAAGGCTAAGAACCTTGCACCAAGGCTAAAACCTTAAGTTGAAATGGCTAAGAACCAGTACTCCATCATACTTGAAAACAACAAGTTGGATGGGAGAAACTACCAGGACTGGCTTCAGAATCTTAAGATTGTCTTAGATTCAGAGCAGCGAACGTATGTCCTTACTGAAGCACCACCGGCTAATATTACATCGGAGAGCACAGTCGTGGAAATCAAGAAATCCCATAAATAGGAAAATGATGATCTCCAGGCGCGTTGCTTGATGATTATGAAACGATGTATCATGCTCGAGACATCCACATGCACTTGGAGGAACTCTTCAAGGTACCGGATCGTGCTACGAGATACGCGATTGCGTCTGAGCTTTACGGCAGGAGATTGCCGGAAGGTGGTGATGTCTTGGAGCATGGGCTCAAGATGATCGAGGGGATTGAACGGCTCGATGACCTTGGTCATGAGTTGGACTACGATCTAGGTGAGGATTTGATTCTTCACTTTCTATCTCCGTCATTTAACCAGTTCAGGATTAACTATCACATGGCCCCTCAGGCACATACTTATAATAAACTGGTGAACATGCTGAAGACAGCTCAGGACACCATGGGGACCAAGACCAAGGCTCTGTTGGTTGGAGAGGCTGCTCATCCCAAGAAGCCGAAAGGTGGAAAAAGGAAGGATAAGAAAAAGCCTTCTAACACAACTAAGCCGAAGGGTGGCATGGCTAAGAAAATGACAGGACCGAGCAAAGCCAGTATGAAGAAACAAAATGTCTGTTTTCATTGTCATTAACCTGGACATTGGAATAAGGACTGCAAGGAGTACTCTGCTACTCTTGCTAAAGGTACCTTCCTTGTTGAAATCTTAAGTGTTTCTTCGGATTCTACTTTATGGGTGTTTGACACTGGTGCTAGCACTCATGTGGTCAATGATCAATAGGTGCTCCAGGCAAGTAGAGATCTAAACAGAGGCGAGATGGCTCTCAAGCTAGGGGACGGCAAGAGAGTGCATGCGGTCGCTGTGGAAGAAGTTACATTAAGATTTAGTGACAGTTTTTTTATTATTTTGAGAGAGGTTTATTTTGTACCTCAGATAGTTAAGAACCTTGTGTCTGTTTCTTGTTTGGACAAGATTGGATATTCATTCCTATTTCAAAATGGAAGTTTATCAGTTTCGCACAATGGTTATTTTATATCTATTGGTACTTTGGTTAATGGCTTATACCTTCTCAATAATAATTGTGAAATACTGCACGTGTCAACATCGAAAAGATCTTTAAGTAGCGATGACACATATCAGTGGCATGCAGTTTGGGTCACATCTCCGAAGGGAGACTGCGCGAGTTGGCAGCTCAGGGAATGCTTAATGCAGACCTTGTAGATATGCCTACATGCGAGTCTTGCCTCAAGGGAAAAATGGCCAAACAACCATTCGACGGCCAAATGGAGCGAGCACAGAATGTGTTAGATCTAATCCACACGGATATATGTGGTCCACTAAATGTTTCGGCACGAGGTGGATATTCTTACTTCATTATCTTCACTGACGATCATAGTCGGTATGGGTACATATACTTGTTGAAACATAAGTCTGAGGCTTTTGAGAAATTCAAAGAGTTTCAGAATGAAGTAGAGAATTAATTGGAATGTAAGATTAAAGCACTTTGATCGGATCGAGATAGCGAGTATCTTAGCAATGAATTCCAAGGGCACTTAAGAGATCATGGGATCCTATCGGAATGGACTCCTCCCTACACACCTCAGTTGAATGAAGTGTCAGAAAGGAGGAATCACACACTGATGGATATGGTATGGTCTATAATGGCCTCGGCCGATCTACAAACCTCCTTCTGGGGCTATGCCCTTGAGACAACTGCGAAGCTGCTCAATATTACGTCGTCTAAGGCGGTCTCGAAGACGCCTTATGAGCTTTGGCATAAGAAAACACCTAAGTACTCATACCTCAAGGTATGGGGGTGTAGAGCTTATATAAAGCGGTTGATGGGTGATAAATTGGACTGGAGGTCTAGTTTGTGCAAGTTTGTGGGGTACCCTAAGGAAACTCATGGGTACTACTTCTACGATCCTAATGATCAGAAGGTGTTCGTCTCTAGAAATGTGAAATTCCTAGAGGAACCTATTCCTTTGGAATGAAAGGTTACTGAACCATTGGTTGATCTTGAGCAGACTCAAGAGGATACACCGATCCCACAAACTGGAGAACAGGACATTGCTTCATCTAAAGTAGATACACACATTCCGAGGAGGTCCGCTAGGACTCCACGTCCACTAGAAAGATACCTTGCACTTGTGGATGAGAAATCCACTGTGGAGGATGACCCGAGGACATTTGAGAAAGCCTTGTTAGACAAGGACTCCGAGAAATGGCAAGAAGCAATGAATGCCGAAATGGAATCCTTGCACTAGAATCAAGTTTGGACTCTAGTAGACCTGCCACCTAGGGCTAAGCCCGTGGGTTGCAAGTGGCTGTTTAAGAGGAAACTAGGTGTGGATGGAAACGTTGTCACGTTCAAAGCAAGGCTAGTAGCGAAGAGTTATACTCAAAGGCTTGGAATAGACTTTGAGGAAACCTTCTCTCCAGTAGCCATGTCTAAGTCCATTCGGATTATGAGATATGACAGATGGATGTGAAGACCGCGTTCCTGAATGGGAACATCACTGAGAAGATCTTCATGGATCAGCCTCAAGGTTTCATATCCAGTGTAACACCCCGTTTTCCAAGAAAACCTGCATTGTATATTTTATAAAATTTCTTTTAATGGTCATTTAAGAATGATTTAAGTGTGAGATCTTATATTACATTAAGTTATGATTTATGAATTTTTGGTTGTGCTTATTTATTTTTTAAAAGATTTTATGACATGTTTTTCTTTCGAGATTTTAAGGGTTTTGCAGGATTGCTCACGGAAGAAACCGAGCTCGATCTCCACTCACTCAACACATATGAATGGAAGTAAAAATATTAGATGTTAATTAAATTTAAATGAATAAAATGATATTAAGTTTACATGCTAACTTTATTCGTTATCGCTTTCGAATGCTTTCTTTTTATGAAATTTTACTTATGATCTTTATATGTGATTTTATGAAATAAAACGTTTTACTTGAATGAGCAACATTATAGTGAATATTAAAATAACCACAATACTTATTAATCTAAGTACGTAAATTTTTAATACTTAATTTTATGCTAAGTAATTTTCACATTTATGTGAATTACACATTATACTATTATTGTTAGTCCCTTCAATAAGGTATACATATACTTATATATATGTGTAATATAAAATACCAAAGTATCAAGATAACAAAGTAATTTAAATTATTATTATTTTTAATCACAAGCTTACTTGCTAAGTTATGACTAAGCAATCTATACCTAGCCTAGCCACCTCATCATCTTATTTCAACTTGCAACATGCAACACATCCTTTGCTTGAGGATATATCTCTCTCTCGTCCATGCTATATGAAGGGAACAAAAAAAAAGGCCATAGTAATTGATCATAAGAAGCAAAGAAAGAGAAGAGAAACAAAGGAAAGAAAAGATCAAGTATACGTCAAAGTTCTTCCTCAAACCCTAAAGGTATTTTTTGGCTAAACTCTCATAATACCTTCATTAAATCTCATGATTTATGATTAATATCTTAGGTTAGAAAGTCCAAAGATATTCTCTGGCAATTGGTTGGGAATTTTATGTTGCTTGAATGGAGAAATAAGTTGTTTCTAGATATACTTAAGGATGTGCTCTGTTTTGCTTCTGTTTTGAAACTGTTCGAAAGACTTAGAGTTTGAATTAGACTAAATTATTTTAACAGGTTGTAATATACTAGGTGAAGAACATTTCTGTTAAATTTCAGAAGATTTGGAGTTAAACTCAATTTTCTATGATTTTTCTAAGATAAGATGTTCAGAGACAGTTTTTGCCCTGTTTTTAGGTCTGAATCATATAATTTTCTTGAACATTATACTTCGAATTTATACTAAGGAATTTAGTATGTATTTTTTTGAGTATTGTACGATTTATGCCGAATTTTAAAACATAGCCTATTTTCTGCGTAAACCATGTCCAGTTTTCAGTCTTGTTCTAAAATTCATAAATATTTATTGAGATCATATTTATAAGCCGTATTTTACTATATTGTATTACACGTTCTTATGAGTATGTATAAATTTACCATGTAATTTTTAGAACCTTGTACGATTTATGATGATTTTTATAAGAAAGTCTGTTTTCAGCATGTGCTATGTCCGGTTTTCAGCAAACTTAGAAAATTCATAACTAATTATGTGAATCTTATTTTCAGTTGATATTTTTATATGTTATACTTTAATGTGTTGTCTGACTTCTGTAAAAATATGAAAGTATTTCATCAATCCTATAAGGTATGGTGAATTTTTCATTTGAAGGCTGTTTTGGAGCTAGAATTGAAGTGAAAAACTAGTTAAATGTGTGATTTTTAATTCTTTGTACAAACAGTTAAGATTCATGAAATTTCAGCATGTTATATTAAAAGAAGTTATGTGTTTATACGAATAATTATGTGATTTTATGAATTATATATGAATTATTAAAATTATTACATCTTTATATGTTGTTTTAAGTCTAAACCTGCTAGTTTATATACTTAACAATTAAGTTATATGTATGATTACACTTTAGGTTAAAGTAACCTAATATAAAATATAAAAGATTATGTTATACGACATAAGAGACTAATCAGTTAAGTGTGTCGAGCGCAGTCGAGACGGTCGATGAATCCAGAAGCAATCATTGCACTATCAACGTACAAGTGGGTAACTTCTACTTTCTACTATGTGTTGTTAATTGAATTGATAAGTTATGTATGAAAATCTATGACTGAAGTCCGTAGCTATAACCAGTATGTAACTTCCATACTCGGCAACGACCATAAGGGCAAAAATGTTTGGTCTATGAAAGCAAGGTTTAGTGGACGAGCGACTCCCACATTCCTTTATGATGATGATGATGCAAGGTTTAGTGGGCGAGCGACTCTCACATTCCTTTATAATGATGATGATGTAAGGTTTAGTGGGCAAGAAATTCCCACATTCCTTAATGATGACATGTAGTACTTGCTTAACGATTTAATTGCTTCAATGTATTAGATAGTAAGGTTATCCCACTGGGATCCCTCTCCGGAGGTGTCTCATGATATTACTTTTTATTATTTTCAGGCTCGGCAGATGATGATGTGGATGTGTAGCAGGCTGGGCTGACTTCTCACTGTCTTTATAAAGTTGATGTTCTAGAATAATGTTTCTGTTGAGAACAATAGGTTGTGAAAATATGTATAGTATATAAATCATGGGCCTAGACTTATATTCTATTATATATATAAGTTTTATTATGTATATTCATGTAGATCTTTGATTCGAATATTTTTCCTAGAAATGTGGGTGAGACACGACTATTCTTGGTTTATAGACAGATATATATGTATATATGTTATGTTTTAAAAAAAATTAATAACTCTCGCGTCTCAACTTTTAAGTCTTCCGCTGTATATTAGAAAGTAATTATAATTTCTTTAATTTTTAAATAAGTGAAGGGTGACGACCCATTTCCAATTAAAAGGGGAACGGGACGTTACATCCAGTGGGAACGCAGACAAGGTCTGCAAACTTAAGAGATCTATCTATAGACTTAAGCAAGTCTCTCGGAGTTGGAACTTGTGTTTTGATGAAGTCATACTCGGTTATGGATTCATCAAGAACGCGGGTGATCCTTGTGTGTATACGAAGACTAGTGGGAGCTCGATTCAGTTCCTAGTGCAATATGTCAATGACATACTTCTCATTGGCAACAATGCTGAGGATATGAACTCAAGCAAGAAGTGGCTAGGGACACAGTTCTCAATAAAGGATTTGGGAGAAACCACCTATATTTTAGGTATACGCATCGTTCGAGATTGCTCAAAGCGACTGCTAGGGCTTTCCCAAGCCCAGTACATAGACAAGATTATCAAGTGCTTTCGGATGCAAGATTCCAAGAAAGGCTATCTTCCTGAATGCCATGGCGTGTCACTCTCCAAGAAAATGTCTCCACAAATAGATGAGGAGAGAGAGAAGATGATGTTGGAACCGACGGATCACCGACTCTATGCTAACAGAATCGGGATCCATAAAAAATACGCAGCGGAAAGAAATCATACCCTTGTAGACCTCTTTGATCTTCTGATGTATTCCTACAGCCTTTCTCGAACGTTGCGTGGCCAACAATCCTTCGAGAAAACTCAGTTCTGCTCTCTCTCACTATCATGTGTTTTCTGTGATCTGTGTTCAATGAGGCGTTGATGAAAAGAGCTATATATAGGCTACACCAGGGACCTAGAGGAGGAATTGGGTTGGGTCTCCTAATGGGCTTAAGTATCCTGTGTTCGGCCCGAACACATAACTTAAGCCCATCAATAATAATTCAGTCCACTAGAGAATTATTATTGAACTACCGTCCCAATCCCATATTTAATATGGGCTCCTTCTTATTATGTACACGTTTATCTCCCTGTGTTTAAGATATCGAATATCCGTTAATTAAATAAGTTACTGACAACTTAATTAATTAACATCTAATTCCAAGAGTAGTACCACTCAACTTTATTATCATGACGGATTAAATCCACCTGCAGGGTTTACATGATAATCCTTATGAGCTCCTCAAGGGGACATCATCATCCTAAATAATTAGGACACAGATTCCTTCTATAATCAACAGTACACCATATAGACAATATTATTTCCCAATTCACCGAGTTTATTGATTTAATAAATAAATCTCACTCATTGGCAAATTAAAGAAACAAATATTGTGTATACGTGGCTGTTATTATATAGGGATTAAGAGAACGCACATCCATAATAACAGAGGTCTTGTTCTATTATATAGTCAGTATAAAACGAACAACCTCAAATGGTCCTGCTCAATACACACAAAGTGTACTAGTGTAGTTTTATAGTCAAGACAGACTAATACCAAACTACACTACAACCATTCCGATGATTTGTCCAAATCCATCTTGGTTGTGAGCTACTATTTATAATTTATAAGAAACTGATAACATGATCTTCTGTGTGGCACCACACACCAAGTTATCTATAATATAAATTAATTGGACATTGCATAAACATATATAACAAATATAAAATGCAAACATATGACAAGGTGATTCTCATTCCATCAAAGATGTTCATACAAAAGTTAGGCTTATAGTATACATCCTAACAATCTCCCACTTATACTAAAAGACTACGCTGTCATCTATACTACCATACATCTGATTCCCATTCCTTCAACATGCTCATCGAAGGCTTTCGCCGGAAGGGCCTTTGTGAAAGGATCTGCTAGGTTATCGGCTGATGCAATCTTGGCGACAACAACTTCCCCTAGTTTTACGATGTCTCGTATCAGGTGGTACTTGCGCTCAATGTGTTTGCTTGCTTTATGGGCTCGTGGTTCCTTCGAGTTTGCTACTGCACCACTGTTATCACAATAAATTGTGATAGCTTTAGGCAAACTAGGAATCACTTCTAAGTCCATCATGAAGTTTCTGAGCCATACAGCTTCCTTGGCTGCCTCAGAGGCTGCCACATACTCAACTTCCATGGTTGAGTCCGAAACGCATTTCTGCTTAACACTCCTCCATACTATGGCTCCACCTCCCAAGGTAAACACATAACCCGAGGTAGATTTACTGTTGTCCCTATCCGACTGGAAATCAGAATCCGTGTAATCCACAGGAAGCAAATCAACTGCTTGGTAAACCAGCATATAATTTCTAGTCCTTTTCAGGTACTTTAAAATATGCTTTACCGCAGTCCAGTGTCCTTGTCCTGGGTTACTTTGGTATCTGCTAACCATGCCCACGGCAAAGCAGATATCTGGTCTCGTACATAGCATTGCATACATTAGGCTTCATACGGCCGAAGCATAAGGAACTGCCTTCATATCCTCTATCTCCTTTGGTGTCTTAGGACACATCTCCTTAGATAAAGGTACTCCATGTCGAAAAGGTAGAAAACCTTTCTTGGAGTTTTGCATGCTAAAACGAGCTAGAATGGTATCAATGTACGAAGCTTGAGATAAGCATAACATTCTTTTCTTGCGATCCCTTATAACTTTGATCCCAAGAATATGTCCAACTTCTCCCAAGTCCTTCATATCAAACTGCTTGGACAGCCATACCTTTACGTCTGACAACACCTTGACATTGTTGCCAATGAGCAAGATGTCATCTACGTATAGTACAAGAAATACCACCACGTTTCCGTCACTCTTCTTGTATACACAAGACTCATCCGGACATTGAATAAATCCATAAGACTTGATTACCTTATCAAAACGGATGTTCCAAGATCTCAAAGCTTGTTTCAGTCCATAAATGGACCGATTAAGCTTACACACAAGATGCTCTTTGCCATTTGCAACGAATCCTTCTGGTTGCTTCATATAGATGTTTTCTTCAAGACTACCATTAAGGAAAGCTGTCTTGACATCCATTTGCCAAATCTCATAATTCATATGAGCACCAATAGACAAAAGAATCCGGATAGACTTAAGCATGGCTACCGGCGAAAAGGTTTCCTCATAATCGATTCCTTCTTTTTGAGTATACCCCTTCGCAACAAGCCTTGCTTTGAAAGTTTCTACTTTCCCGTCTGATCCTCTTTTTCTTTTGTAGACCCACTTACATCCAATGGCTTTTACACCATTTGGTGGTTCTACTAGCTCCCAGACTTGATTAGAATCCATAGATTCTAATTCAGAATTCATAGCTTTTTGCCAAGATTCTGCATCTCTATCTTGGAGTGCTTCGTCATAAGTCCAAGGATCAGATTCATGTTCACCAGGTACTAAGTCCGAAGACTCTCCCAAAAACATGAATCTATCAGGCTGTCTAACAACCCTCCCACTACAACGAGGCACTTGTGGTAATTGTGTATCATTAGTGACACATGGTGCAGACCCTTGTGGTATCTCATCTTGTACCGGTGGTACTAAGGTAGGGATTTCCCCTCTGATTTCCTCTAGAACAATTTTACTCGTGGGCTTGTGGTTCATTACATAGTCATCTTCTAAGAATTGGGCATTTGTGCTAACAATGACCTTCTGATCCTTAGGACTATAAAATAAACCACCTTTCGTTCCTCTAGGATAGCCCACAAACAGCCGAACATCCGTACGAGATTCCAACTTATCGGCATCTCCCTTCAGCACATGTGCTGGACTACCCCAAATCCGAATGTGTTTCAGACTAGGCTTATGCCCATTCCACAATTCTGTGGGAGTAGAGGGTACTGTCTTAGAAGGTACCAAGTTCAAAATATACGCCGCCGTTTCCAGGGCATATCCCCAAAACGAATTCGGTAATTCCGAATAACTCATCATCGATCTAACCATTTCCATGAGAGTTCTATTCCTTCGTTCTGCCACACCATTCTGTTGGGGTGTACCAGGTGCAGACAATTGGGATTGAATCCCAGCCTCTGATAAGTAATTCCTAAACTCTCCTAAGAGGTACTCGCCACCACGATCAGATCGTAGCGTTTTGATACATTTACCATGACGCTTCTCCACATCAGCCTTGTACTCTTTGAATTTATCAAAGCACTCAGACTTGCAACGCATCAAATAAATATACCCATATCTCGAAAAATCATCTATAAATGAGACAAAATATTCGAAACCACCTCTTGCCTGGATAGTCATAGGACCACACAAATCAGAATGAACCAATTCCAACACTTCTTTGGCTCTATACCCCTTGGCTTTAAAAGGCCTCTTGGTCATTTTTCCTTCCAAGCAGGACTCGCAGGTCGGATAGTTTTCCACTTCCAATGAACTCAAAGGTCCATCGGCTATCAACCTTTGAATCCTACTCAAGTTAATGTGACCTAGTCTTAGATGCCAAAGATATGTTTGGTTCATTTTAGAAGGTTCTTTTCTCTTATTTGAGTTAGAAGATGTATTATTAATTTCCATTTGTTGCATCGTAGGAGTTATTGGATTAAGAGTATATAAATTGCCAACCAACGTTCTAGAACAGATAATAACCCTATTTTTCTTGACAACCACTTTGCCATCAAAAGAAACAGAATATCCATCCAAAAATAATTTAGAAACTGAAATCAAGTTCTTTCTAAAACTAGGTACGTAAAGACAATTCCTCAAAACCAAAGTCTTGTTCCTATCAAAAGATAAATAAACATCTCCCACTGCAACTGCCGCCACTTTCGTAGTGTTGCCCATGTAGATGGTAATCTCGTCCTCACTAAGTCGTTTGGTTTCCTGGAACCCCTGCAAAGAATTACAGACATGATCAGTGGCTCCCGTATCTACACACCAGGTACCGGTAGATAACACCGCTAAACATGTTTCAGTAATTAGTGAATAAGATATACCTTCTTTGTTCTCCTTTTTCTTGGGACAATCTACCTTCCAATGTCCAGGCTGCTTGCATGAGAAGCACTTGCCCTTTGGCTTTTTCACGCCACCTTGTGGCCCAACCTTTTGAGGTCCATTCGCTTTGTTCGCCGAAGAATTCTGTTTCTTCTTCTTCTTTCCACCTTTCGGCTTAGAAGTAGAAACATTTTCAGCAACGTAAGCTTGAGCACTTTGACGAAAAAGTCCTTCTGCCGCTTTGAGTTCTGTCAGAAGTTCCGCCAAGGAGTACATCCTTTTGTTCATATTATAATTAAGGCGGAACTGCTCAAAACTCTTAGGCAGTGTTTGGAGCACGATATCGACCTGGGTTTCCCCATCGATTTCAGCTCCAAAGACTTCCATCTCATTCAAATGAGCCATCATCTTAAGGACGTGATCACTCACAGGTGTCCCCTCAGACATGGTGGTCGTCATTAAGTTTCTCATTGCCTCCTGTTTGGCAGCCCGACTCTGGTGTCCGAAGAGTTCTTTGAGATTGTGCATCATATCATAGGCAGTGGGCATGGCCTGATGCTGATGTTGCAGTACATTTGACATGGAAGCCAAAATGTAACACTGCGTCATCTCATCTGCTTTAACCCACTTCCTATAATACACTTTCTCCTCTTCACTAGAGTTTTCATCAGGCATGTTAGGACAGTGCTCATGGAGTACAAACTTGTACTCTTCAGCAGTTAGGACAATATCCAGGTTTCTTTTCCAGTCAATATAATTAGGACCAGTAAGTTTGTTTTCTTTGAGTATAACAGCAAGTGGGTTGAAAGACATAATGAAATCCTGAGAATCATATAAATAAATAAATAAATACACAGGTCATAACATATAGAATTTAAAGCCTATATTGTTCCCTCAAACAATATAATTAAATTCACCAACACCTCAATACACCGTGAATTTCGTATGCCACGATAGTGTGGACGTATACTAATTCAAACATTTGTAAGATGAGGTTTTACCCATTAATTTCATTATCTTGTCAAACAAAATAAAACTAATAGTTTGTTTAACTTTAGCCATGCAAACAACAGCACTTACTCCGATGGGGAGGATACTATCATATGCACCTAAGTGTGTGCCATTACTTAATACTAAGTCCTTTATCTAGGATTGTATCTCTTCAGATGGAGAAGATCATACGCTCCTAAATAATTTTCTATAATTATCCATAAAGGAAATTTGATCCAGTGATCCGCAATCAAACTCATCCGATGTGGAAGAAGACACTCAAAGCCAACGTGTAAGTTTAAATGCATCACTTACAAACCAGTAATGGAGGCTATGGGACTTATTCAAAATAATCCCTCTCCCACTTAGTTATTTAAATGAGGGAATATAGCATGCAATAACATGTAACAAATAAAAGCATGCTTGATAAAACAACAAACATATAGATAGGTAATAAATATGGAATAAAATAAATCCAACTATTATGGCCACTTCGATCGAATGTTTGTCTGCTAAACGGGGATCGACCTAACCAGTCAGGTCGCGGGGTGTGGGGCAGCACCCCGTTAGAAAAAATTAGGGTTTAAAAACCCTAATCAGCGCCAAATCCAGCGAATGTTGCGCGAATCCAGCAGGTCGTTTCGTAAATCCAGCAGGTTGTTGCACAGAATCAGCACCAATCTAGCGAACCCTGTTCAATGGCAACATCCAGCAAACTGTTCCAGCGTCTGGCAATCTGATCGAACAGCCCCTTCGAACGCCAATCCTAGTTCGAATAGAAGTCTTCGATCGAACAGGAATCCTATACAGAATCTAGTTCGAACATCTACCAATCCTATATAGAATCTAGTTCGAACATCTACCAATCCTATAAAGAATCTAGTACGATCAGATTACATCATATGAGATCGAACAGATTTACATCGAGAACAAATCAAGAAAACCATAAAACCTAACACGACAAACCGCCCAACCACGCAGGTAACCTGCAACCAACCCAAAACATGCAACCATAATAGTTGGATATAGGTAACCTGCAAAACCGAGTTATCCTATGCAATCCTACTATCATACAATCTGAACATAAAACATATGATATAGCATAAGATCATAATAATTAACCAATCCAATTGCATAGAACCAGAAACCGTGGCTCTGATACCAATTGTTGGAACCGACGAATCACCGGCTCTATGCTATCAGAATCGGGATCCATAAAAAATACGCAGCGAAAAGAAATCATACCCTTGTAGACCTCTTTGATCTTCTGATGTATTCCTACAGCCTTTCTCGAACGTTGTGTGGCCAACGATCCTTCGAGAAAACTCAGTTCTGCTCTCTCTCACTATCACGTGTTTTCTGTGATCTGTGTTCAATGAGGCGCTGATGAAAAGAGCTATATATAGGCTACACCAGGGACCTAGAGGAGGAATTGGGTTGGGTCTCCTGATGGGCTTAAGTATCCTGTGTTCGGCCCGAACACATAACTTAAGCCCATCAATAATAATTCAGTCCACTAGAGAATTATTATTGAACTACCGTCCCAATCCCATATTTAATATGGGCTCCTTCTTATTATGTGCACGTTTATCTCCCTGTGTTTAAGATATCGAATGTCCGTTAATTAAATAAGTTACTGACAACTTAATTAATTAACATCTAATTCCAAGAGTAGTACCACTCAACTTTATTATCATGACGGATTAAATCTACCTGCAGGGTTTACATGATAATCCTTATGAGCTCCTCAAGGGGACATCATCATCCTAAATAATTAGGACACAGATTCCTTCTATAATCAATAGTACACCATATAAACAATATTGTTTCCCAATTCACCGAGTTTATTGATTTAATAAATAAATCTCACTCATTGGCAAATTAAAGAAACAAATATTGTGTATACGTGGCTGTTATTATATAGGGATTAAGAGAACGCACATCCATAATAACAGAGGTCTTGTTCTATTATATAGTCAGTATAAAACGAACAACCTCAAATGGTCCTGCTCAATACACACAAAGTGTACTAGTGTAGTTTTATAGTCAAGACAGACTAATACCAAACTACACTACAACCATTCCGATGATTTGTCCAAATCCATCTTGGTTGTGAGCTACTATTTATAATTTATAAGAAACTGATAACATGATCTTCTATGTGGCACCACACACCAAGTTATCTATAATATAAATTAATTGGACATTGCATAAACATATATAACAAATATAAAATGCAAACATATGACAAGGTGATTCTCATTCCATCAAAGATGTTCATACAAAAGCTAGGCTTATAGTATACATCCTAACAGATGAGACAAGTTCCATATGCTTCAGTTGTTAGAAGCATCATGTATGCCATGTTATGTACTAGGCCAGACGTAGCACATGCTCTTGGAGTGGCAAGTCGCTATTAGTCTAATCCGGGCGAGGCCCATTGAGGAGCTGTCAAGATTATGCTGAAGTATATGACAAGGACTCAGGATCTTTTTCTAGTGTACAGAGGTTTAGACTTGGTCGTTCGTGGTTTCACCGATTCAAGTTTTCAGTCTGACGTAGATGACTTTAAGTCAACGTCAGGATTTGTATTCATGCTCAACGGTGGAGCAGTCAGTTGGTGATCAGCCAAGTAGACTTCCGTTGCAGACTCCACCATAGAGGTTGAATACATGGCTACTTCGGATGCAGCCAAGGAGGGTGTTTGGATGAAAAACTACATCTAGGTTTTGGGTGTGGTCCCTAATAGTGCAAAGCCGATTGATATCTTCTATGATAACAACAACGCAATAGCACAGGCTAAGGAGTCGTGATCTCATCAATGATCCAAACATGTGCAAAGACGATACCATTTGATATGGGATATCATTGGTAGGGGTGGCATTAAGATGGAGCGTGTCGACTCAGTGAAAAACATAGCGGACCCATTCACTAAGGCATTACCGAGGTGCGTGTTTGAGAGGCATCGTGAATCGATGGGACTCAAGACCGTGGGAAGATGGCTTTAGGACAAGTGGGAGATGTTGAGATATGTGCTCCGACAATCATCTTTTGGGCCGACTCGGTGGCTTTATTTCTGTATAGAACATCTTTGTGTATTAAACATTATCTTTATGGTGATATATCTTCACATTTTCTTTATATATATTGTCCATATTTAGAATTGTGAATCCCACCAATCTCAGTAACCAAGAGACTTGAATGTCACAGGTTGACGATTCATGGAATAAGTCTTAGTGGTTGAGATCGTAAAAGTTCCAAGTCGTAGAATCCACAAGAATGGGTATCGTGGGATTCGGATAGACTTGCACCGAACCACATGTCACTTTGGAAGTGGATGTCTCGTTCCATAGACATCGGCTTACGTTGCATGGGTTGGTGGATGTAGTGTTCTATCCAGACGACTACATTAAACGTGATCCGTATAAGAGCTCAAACTATTTGGCAGTCGTAGTGGCAACGGGAAACCGAGACTCTGATTTTCTATGGGTACTTTAATAGTCCTTCGAACTGCAAGTTGTCATGTGGTCCTGTATGAAGAAGTTGTGTACTTGATTAAGTTCCTAAACCTCTCACTCTGTGACGAGGCCAAACGGAGCTCAGTTAGTTGCTGTGGAATTGTGTTTAAGGCTAGTGAGCAGGCGAGGCAGGATTTGTTGGTCCATGGAGAAATCAATTGGATGGCTTCTCTATGATTTCTACAGCTCGTCGTCTCCAATAAATCCCAACATCGGGTGATGGCCATAACACGGGGGTTTGGGAACTCACCATGGGCAACGGAGCGATGGTAGCGTGTAAGGAGAACATAGCTATCATATCATATAAAGGGTCTGTTCAAATGACCAAGCCCTTGATCACGATCGGGGAACCGAACAAAGGGACCGTATTAGTACTGAACCATAGATGAGAGGTTCGCACAAGAACTTTGTCTTTCGTCTATGAGTCCACCTAGCAGCGTTTGTTGGATGTGACTGGAGGGATGTTTTTGTTGGAACCGACGGATCGCCGGCCCTATGCTATCGGAATCGGGATCCAAAGATAAATCGCAGCGGAAAGAAATCATACCCTTGTAGACCTCTTGATCTTCTGATGTATTCCTCTGAGCCCTTCTCGAACGTTGCGTGGCCAACGATCCTTCGAGAAAAATCAGTTCCGCTCTCTCTCACTTATCACGTGTTTTCTGTGATCTGTGTTCTGTGTTATGAGAGGCGCTGATGAAAAGAGCTATATATAGGCTACACCAGGGACCTAGAGGAGGAATTGGGTTGGGCCTCCTGATGGGCTTTAGTATCCTGCGTTCGGCCCGAACACATAACTGAAGCCCATCAATAATAATTCAGTCCACTAGAGAATTATTATTGAACTACCATCCCAATCCCATATTTAATATGGGCTCCTTATTATGTGTACATTTATTTCCCCGTGTTTAAGATATCGAATGTCCGTAAATTAAATAAGTTACTGACAACTTAAATAATTTACATCTAATTCCAAGAGTAGTACCACTCATCCTTATTATCATGTCGGATTAAATCCACCTGCAGGGTTTACATGATAATCCTTATGAGCTCCTCAAGGGGACATTATCATCCTAAATAATTAGGACACGGATTCCTTCTATAATCAACAGAACACCATATAAACAATGCTATCTCCCAACTCACCGAGTTTATTGATTTATGAATAAATCTCACCCATTGGCAAATTAAAGAAATAAACAGTGAGCATACGTGCCCGTTATTATATAGGGATTAAGAAGATGTACATCCATAATAACAGAGGTCTTGTTCTATTATATAGTCAGTATAAAACGAACAACCTCAAATGGTCCTGCTCAATACACACAAAGTGTACTAGTGTAGTTTTATAGTCAAGACAGACTAATACCAAACTACACTACAACCATTCCGATGATTTGTCCAAATCCATCTTGGTTGTGAGCTACTATTTATAATTTATAAGAAACTGATAACATGATCTTCTGTGTGGCACCACACACCAAGTTATCTATAATATAAATTAATTGGACATTGCATAAACATATATAACAAATATAAAATGCAAACATATGACCAATGTGATTCTCATTCCATAAACGATGTTCATACAAAAAACTAGGCTTATAGTATACATCCTAACAATCTCCCACTTATACTAAAAGACTATGCTTCTATAAGCGTCGCCACACATCTAATTCCCATCCCTTCAACATGCCCATCAAAAGCTTTCGCTGGGAGGGCCTTTGTGAAAGGATCTGCTAGGTTATCTGCTGATGCAATTTTGGCGACAACAACTTCTCCTCGCTTTACGATGTCTCGTATCAGGTGGTACTTGCGCTCAATGTGTTTACTTGCTTTATGGGCTCGTGGTTCCTTCGAGTTTGCCACTGCACCACTGTTATCACAATAAATTGTGATAGCTTTGGGCAAACCAGGAATCACTTCTAAGTCCATCAAGAAGTTCCTGAGCCATACAGCTTCTTTGGCTGCCTCAGAGGCTGCCACATACTCAGCTTCCATGGTGGAGTCTGAAACGCATTTCTGCTTAACACTCCTCCATATAATGGCTCCACCTCCTAAGGTAAACACATAACCCGAGGTAGATTTACTGTTGTCCCTATCCGACTGGAAATCAGAATCTGTGTAACCCACAGGAAGCACATCATCTGCTTGGTAAACCAGCATATAATTTCTAGTCCTTTTCAGGTACTTTAAAATATGCTTTACCGCAGTCCAATGTCCTTGTCCTGGGTTACTTTGATATCTGCTAACCATGCCCACGGCAAAACAGATATCTGGCCTCGTACATAGCATTGCATACATTAGGCTTCCTACGGCCGAAGCATAAGGAACTGCCTTCATGTCCTCTATCTCCTTTGGTGTCTTAGGACACATCTCCTTAGATAAAGGTACTCCATGTCGAAAAGGTAGAAAACCTTTCTTGGAGTTTTGCATGCTAAAACGAGCTAGAATGGTATCAATGTACGAAGCTTGAGATAAGCATAACATTCTTTTCTTGCGATCTCTTATCACTTTGATCCCAAGAATATGTCCTACTTCTCCCAAGTCCTTCATATCAAACTGCTTGGACAGCCATACCCTTACGTCTGACAACACCTTGACATTGTTGCCAATGAGCAAGATGTCATCTACGTATAGTACAAGAAATACCACCACGTTTCCATCACTCTTCTTGTATACACATGACTCATCCGGACATTGAATGAATCCATAAGACTGGATTACCTCATCAAAACGGATGTTCCAAGATCTCGAAGCTTGTTTCAATCCATAAATGGACCGATTAAGCTTACACACAAGATGCTCTTTGCCCTTTGCAACGAACCCTTCTGGTTGCTTCATATAGATGTTTTCTTCAAGACTACCGTTAAGGAAAGCAGTCTTGACATCCATTTGCCAAACCTCATAATTCATATGAGCAGCAATAGACAAAAGAATCCGGATAGACTTAAGCATGGCTACCGGCGAAAAGGTTTCCTCATAATCGATTCCTTCTTTTTGAGTGTACCCCTTCGCAACAAGCCTTGCTTTGAAAGTTTCTACTTTCCCGTCTGATCCTCTTTTTCTTTTGTAGACCCACTTACATCCAATGGCTTTTACACCATTTGGTGGTTCTACTAGCTCCCAGACTTGATTAGAATCCATAGATTCTAATTCAGAATTCATAGCTTTTTGCCAAGATACTGCATCTTTATCTTGGAGTGCTTCGTCATAGGTCCAAGGATCAGATTCATGTTCACCAGATACCAAGTCCGAAGACTCTCCCAAAAACATGAATCTATCAGGCTGTCTAACAACCCTCCCACTACGACGAGGCACTTGTGGTAATTGTGTATCATTAGTGACACATGGTGCAGACCCCTGTGGTATCTCATCTTGTACTAGTGGTACTAAGGTAGGGATTTCCCCTCTGATTTCCTCTAGAACAATTTTACTCGTGGGCTTGTGGTTCATTACATAGTCCTCTTCTAAGAATCGGGCATTTGTGCTAACAATGACCTTCTGATCCTTAGGACTATAAAATAAACCACCTTTCGTTCCTCTAGGATAGCCCACAAACAGCCGAACATCCGTACGAGATTCCAACTTATCAGCATCTCCCTTCAGCACATGTGCTGGACTACCCCAAATCCGAATGTGTTTAAGACTAGGCTTACGCCCATTCCACAATTCTGTGGGAGTAGAGGGTACTGTCTTAGAAGGTACCAAGTTTAGAATATACGCTGCCGTTTCCAGGGCATATCCCCAAAACGAATTCGGTAATTCCGAATAACTCATCATCGATCTAACCATTTCCATGAGAGTTCTATTCCTTCGTTCTGCCACACCATTCTGTTGGGGTGTACCAGGTGCAGACAATTGGGATTGAATCCCAGCCTCTGATAAGTAATTCCTAAACTCTCCTAAGAGGTACTCGCCACCACGATCAGATCGTAGTGTTTTGATACATTTACCATGACGCTTCTCCACATCAGCCTTGTACTCTTTGAATTTATCAAAGCACTCAGACTTGCGGCGCATCAAATAAATATACCCATATCTCGAAAAATCGTCTATAAATGAGACAAAATATTCGAAACCACCTCTTGCCTGGATAGTCATAGGACCACACAAATCAGAATGAACCAATTCCAACACTTCTTTGGCTCTATACCCCTTGGCTTTAAAAGGCCTCTTGGTCATTTTTCCTTCCAAGCAGGACTCGCAGGTCGGATAGTTTTCCACTTCCAATGAACTCAAAGGTCCATCGGCTATCAACCTTTGAATCCTACTCAAGTTAATGTGACCTAGTCTTAGATGCCAAAGATATGTTTGGTTCATTTTAGAAGGTTCTTTTCTCTTATTTGAGTTAGAAGATGTATTATTAATTTCCAGTTGTTGCATCGTAGGAGTTATTGGATTAAGAGTATATAAATTGCCAACCAACGTACCAGAACAGACAATAACCCTATTTTTCTTGACAACCACTTTGCCATCAAAAGAAACAGAATATCCATCCAAAAATAACTTAGAAACCGAAATCAAGTTCTTTCTAAAAGAAGGTACGTAAAGACAATTCCTCAAAACCAAAGTCTTGTTCCTATCAAAAGATAAATAAACATCTCCCACTGCAACTGCCGCCACTTTCGTAGCGTTGCCCATGTAGATGGTAATCTCGCCCTCACTAAGTCGCCTGGTTTCCTGGAACCCCTGCAAAGAATTGCAGACATGATCAGTGGCTCCCGTATCTACACACCAGGTACCGGTAGATAACACCGCTAAACATGTTTCAGTAATTAGTGAGTAAGATTTACCTTCTTTGTTCTCCTTTTTCTTGGGACAATCTACCTTCCAATGTCCAGGCTGCTTGCATGAGAAGCACTTGCCCTTCGGCTTTTTCACGCCACCTTGTGGCCCAGCCTTTTGAGGTCCATTCGCTTTGTTTGCCGAAGGATTCTGTTTCTTTTTCTTCTTTCCACCTTTCGGCTTAGAATTAGAAACATTTTCAGCAACGTAAGCTTGAGCACTTTGACGAAATAGTCCTTCTGCCGATTTGAGTTCTGTCAGAAGTTCCGCCAAGGAATACATCCTTTTGTTCATATTATAATTAAGGCGGAACTGCTCAAAACTCTTAGGCAGTGTTTGGAGCACGATATCGACCTGGGTTTCCCCATCGATTTCAGCTCCAAGGACTTCCATCTCATTCAAATGAGCCATCATCTTAAGGACGTGATCACTCACAGGTGTCCCTTCAGACATGGTGGTCGTCATTAAGTTTCTCATTGCCTCCTGTCTGGCAGCCCGACTCTGGTGTCCGAAGAGTTCTCTAAGATTGTGCATCATATCATAGGCAGTGGGCATGGCCTGATGCTGATGTTGCAGTACATTTGACATGGAAGCCAAAATGTAACACCGCGCCATCTCATCTGCCTTAACCCACTTTCTATAATGCGCTTTCTCCTCTTCAGTAGAGTTTTCATCAGGCATGTCAGGACAGTGCTCATGGAGTACAAACTTGTACTCCTCAGCAGTTAGGACAATATCCAGGTTTCTTTTCCAGTCAATATAATTAGGACCAGTAAGTTTGTTTTCTTTGAGTATAACAGCAAGTGGATTGAAAGACATAATGAAATCCTGAGAATCATATAAATAAATAAATAAATACACAGGTCATAACATATAGAATTTAAAGCCTATATTGTTCCCTCAAACAATATAATTAAATTCACCAACACCTCAAAAACACCGTGAACTTCGCATGCCACGATAGTGTGGACGTATGCTAATTCAAACATTTGTAAGAGGAGGTTTTACCCATTAATTTCATTATCTTGTCAAACAAAATAAAATTAATAGTTGGTTTAGCTTCAGCCATGCAAACAACAGCACTTACTCCGATGGGAAGGATACTATCATATGCACCTAAGTGTGTACCATTTCTTAATACTAAGTCCATTATCTAGGATTGTATCTCTTCAGATGGAGAAGATCATACGCTCCTAAATAATTTTCTATAATTATCCTTAGAGGAAGTTTGATCCAGTGATCCGCAATCAAACTCATCCGATGTGGAAGAAGGCACTCAAAGCCAACGTGTAAGTTTAAATGCATCACTTACAAACCAGTAATGGAGGCTATGGGATTTATTCAAAATAAATCCCTCTCCCACTTAGTTATTTAAATGAGGGATTTTAGCATGCAATAACATATAACATTCAAAAGCATGCTTGATAAAACAACAAACAAATAGAAAGGCAATAAATACGGAATAATATAAATCCAACTATTATGGCCACTTCGATTGAATGTTTGTCAGGTCGCGGGGTGCGGGGCAGCGCCCCGTTAGAAAAAATTAGGGTTTAAAACCCTAATCAGCACCAACATCCAGCGAACAGAATCAGCGCCAAATCCAGCGATTGTTGCGCAAATCCAGCAGGTTGTTGCACAGAATCAGCGCCTAGCAATCTTGATCGAACAGCCCCTTCGAACGCCAATCCTAGTTCGAATAGAAGTCTCGATCGAACAGGAATCCTATACAGAATCTAGTTCGAACATCTACCAATCCTATACAGAATCTAGTTCGAACATCTACCAAACCCTATACAGAATCTAGTACGATCAGAATACACCATATGAGATCGAACAAAATTACATCGAGAACAAATCAAGAATATGTAAAACCTAACACGACAAACCGCCGTGTTTTTACTATTACAATCATGCAACCAACCCAAAATAAAAACCTCGACAGGTCCGAGGGTTTAGATCATACATTAAACATACATACAGACCATAATAGTTGGATATATAGGTAACCTGCAAAACCGAGTTATCCTATGCAATCCTACTATCATACAATCTGAATATAAAACGTATGAAAAAGCATAAGATCGTAATATATAACCGATCCAATTACATAGAACCAGAAACCGTGGCTCTGATACCAATTGTTGGAACCGACGGATCGCCGGCCCTATGCTATCGGAATCGGGATCCAAAGATAAATCGCAGCGGAAAGAAATCATACCCTTGTAGACCTCTTGATCTTCTGATGTATTCCTCTGAGCCCTTCTCGAACGTTGCGTGGCCAACGATCCTTCGAGAAAAATCAGTTCCGCTCTCTCTCACTTATCACGTGTTTTCTGTGATCTGTGTTCTGTGTTATGAGAGGCGCTGATGAAAAGAGCTATATATAGGCTACACCAGGGACCTAGAGGAGGAATTGGGTTGGGCCTCCTGATGGGCTTTAGTATCCTGCGTTCGGCCCGAACACATAACTGAAGCCCATCAATAATAATTCAGTCCACTAGAGAATTATTATTGAACTACCATCCCAATCCCAATTTAATATGGGCTCCTTATTATGTGTACATTTATTTCCCCGTGTTTAAGATATCGAATGTCCGTAAATTAAATAAGTTACTGACAACTTAAATAATTTACATCTAATTCCAAGAGTAGTACCACTCATCCTTATTATCATGTCGGATTAAATCCACCTGCAGGGTTTACATGATAATCCTTATGAGCTCCTCAAGGGGACATTATCATCCTAAATAATTAGGACACGGATTCCTTCTATAATCAACAGAACACCATATAAACAATGCTATCTCCCAACTCACCGAGTTTATTGATTTATGAATAAATCTCACCCATTGGCAAATTAAAGAAATAAACAGTGAGCATACGTGCCCGTTATTATATAGGGATTAAGAAGATGTACATCCATAATAACAGAGGTCTTGTTCTATTATATAGTCAGTATAAAACGAACAACCTCAAATGGTCCTGCTCAATACACACAAAGTGTACTAGTGTAGTTTTATAGTCAAGACAGACTAATACCAAACTACACTACAACCATTCCGATGATTTGTCCAAATCCATCTTGGTTGTGAGCTACTATTTATAATTTATAAGAAACTGATAACATGATCTTCTGTGTGGCACCACACACCAAGTTATCTATAATATAAATTAATTGGACATTGCATAAACATATATAACAAATATAAAATGCAAACATATGACCAATGTGATTCTCATTCCATAAACGATGTTCATACAAAAAACTAGGCTTATAGTATACATCCTAACAGTTTTAAGTACTTCCGAATGCAGGGGTGTCTTGGAAGTTGTTGACTTAAGTTAACCTATCGAGTGGATCGATAACTTGAGGACTAGATGAAGTGACGGACCTAAAGGGTCACATGCACTAGTTGGTCCTTGTGCACCAGAGACATACCATGAGATTAATTATATTATGGATTAATTAATTATGAGCCAATAAATTAATTAGAGGATAATTAATTTGATTGGGCTTGGATTAATTAATTGATCATGAAAAAAATTAATTCATGGAGCCCAATTGATTATAGTGGATATAATAATTGGGCCACACATATTAGTAGAGGACGTAAAATAAAAGGAGGAGTGGGCTTGGCCCATTCTCCTTATTTTACTACGTGGGTCTGAGAAGCCTATGAGAAGAGGTAAAATAAAAGGAGGAGTGGGCTTGGCCCATTCTCCTTATTTTACTACATGGGCCTAAGAAGCCCATGGGCTTGGTTTCGGAGAGTAGTATAAATAGTCCCTAACTATTTGATACAAGCACACAACATACATAGCCTCCAAGAGAGAGAAGAAGACACACTATTTTCTCTCCCTCTTCTAAAACACGCTTGCAACCAAAAGAAGGAGAGAAATCTTTTTCTTCCTCCTTCTTCCTCTCTAATCCTCGTGTGAGTTGTTTCGAGTCGTTGTGTGGTCGAATCAAGCTCACACCACATACGTGCACAAGCCTACGCGTGGATACACTTTAGAGGAGGACGGTCGTTTCATCTCAAGCTCGTAGAAACCGATTTTGAAGACAAAGGAGAACCAAATCTAAAGATACCCTCGATATCTTTTCAGATCCGTAATCATACGATCACGAGACATGACCGGTGTCAAATCGGATCTCGGATCCGGATTCCACACGCTTCCGCTCGCTCATTTTGTAAAAAACGGACACCGAGACGCGACCACTAATATGATTCGGACACTTGGCAATATTTGATTGGTTAATAATATATATTAAAATATTAATTATTTATCTTTTTACTTTAGGAATTAATTTAATGGTAGATGAGAGGTTCACATGAGTTCTCGTGAAATGGTCAAGCCTCCACGTTGCTCCTCACGCTGGATAAAGGAACGTTCAGCAAGGTAAAAACTTACAAAACAACAAAAGAGATATGGGACAAGCTGAAACAAATATGCGAAAGCAATGAGCTTGCCAAAGACAATAGAGTGTCAAAAGCAACACAGCTATTTGAGCTATTCAAGCAAAGATTTGGAGAGTCGTTAGAAGAATTAGACCTAAGATTCACAAGCATCATCAATGAGCTTGAATCTCTAGGAAAGTTCTATACTCAGAAAGAGAAAAACACAAAGGTGCTGAGAGTGTTATCCATCAAGTGGGACAGTAAGGTCATTGCAATGAGAGTCTCACTTGATCTCAATACGATGAGCATATTTGATATGTTTTCAGATCTTAAGGCGTCATTGATCAAAGAAGAAGAGAGGTCGAGGAGTCAAGTGCTAAGATAACAACATTTGCAGCCAAAGTCAATGATACAGCTACTGCTAGCAGTAGTAAGCAAAAAGACAAGCTGAAAGAAGTGCATGCTGAGGATGCTGAAGAAGAAATTATGTTCTTCCTCAAGAAGTTCTTGAAGACAAACAAAAGAGGAAATGACTTCAAGAAGAAGCCTCCAAGCCTACAGGTAAAACAAACATCACAGTCCAATATTGTTTCCTCTGACCTATGTTATAATTGCAGGAAGCCTGGACACTTTGCCAGAAACTGCCCATACTCTCAAGTATATAAATACTTTAAGGATGAAAGGAAACAAAGTAAGGAAAGAAGGAAGAATGAAAAGCAAAAGTTCAGGGCTCTTCTGAGTGAAGTTGAAGCTTAGAAAGCAGCAAGAAGCTCCAAGGAAGAAGCCAATGATGATTGTTCATCCGAGAGCGATAGTGACAGCTCTACCTCCAATGAAGAATCATTATTATGCCTGATGGTGAAAGACTATGAAGAAAAAGAAGATGATCATGAGGTAACTTCTCAATCTCTAGAAGTTTCTAGTTGTGAAAAGCTGAACATGATCCAGTCGTTTAGACAGATCATGAGTGACTTTGAACAGATAAACTCAGCTTATAAGGAACTGAAAGAAGAGAACTTGATGCTCAAGAATGAGCATACTGTACTGAAGAAAAATGTTTCTGACCTTGAACACTACAGTATTGAATACAACAATCTCCGAGCGGAGGTTTCTATGTTTAAGCTGTTGGTCATTAAACTAGAATCTGAGAAAGCTAGCTTACAAAATACAATCAATATATACAACAAATCAACTAGAAAAGTACATGAATGTATCCTTGAGACCCAAAATGCCTACAATAGAAATGGTCTAGGATACTGTGCAGAAAGCTCTTAGAAAGCAACAAGCACATCCAATATCTGAAAGTTTGTTCAAGCCAGAGTTTCCTACACTCAGGAACTCCTTCCATCCAATGGGAGTCTGAACAAAGTTAGTATAGTAAATAAGGGTAAGAAGCCCATTCTGCAGACCATAGACAGTAAGTCTGCATAGATACTCAGAAAGCAGCACAATCAGTATGCTGCAAATAAGAGAAAAATTAAGCAGTCCTCCAGGTCACAACAAAAGTTCTATCTCTCTTATACCAAAGCATACATGCTTAAATCCTAATGAGCTTATACTCCGGAAGGGTATAAGAGAAGACCTTCCTCAAATAGGAAAGATAACACCTGGAAACTTCCAGCACATACTGTTCACAAATAGTATCCTACAAAGGGTACTTACAGAAAGAGAACTACCAAGGCTAATGATAAGTTAATTATCATTAAGCAGGTGTGAGTCCCAAAGAGGACTAACCCCCCAGGACCCGTACTTGTATGGGTACCTAATTCTACCTGATATGCATATAGGAATAATTGCCAAGAAGCAGCGAAGTTGTATGGTATATTGATAGGGGTTGCTCAAGACATATGACTGACAACAAAGAAGGATTAAGATATTTCCAGCCATGCAAATCCCCAAGATAGTCTTTGGAGATGATTCCAAATGAAGCACCAAGGGCACATGAAGCTTAATCAGAGACAATACATGTATCAGTGATGTTTCATATGTGAAAGGGCTAAAATGTAATCTCCTAAGTATTGACCAATTCTGCAACAGAGGATATTCAGTAGAGTTCAACCTCAACAAGTGTCTAATCAAAGACAACAAGACAAATGAGATGAAGCTCATAGAAACCAGGAGAGGGAACATCTATCTTGCTTATTAGAGTTCAATAGTACAGCCAACATGTTTCATTGCTAAGAGCACTCCAAAATTGAGCTAGCTATGGCATAAGAGAATGAGTCATTTGAACTTCAAGACAATCAACAAATTAGCAAGGAAGAACTTAGTGAGAGGTTTGCCAGATGTTGCTTATAAAAATGAGAATGTTTGTGGAGCTTGTCAGAAGGGTAAACAAGTAAGAAGCTCATTCAAGGAGAAAGTACAGAGATCTTCTCAAAAAATTATGGATCTTCTACACATGGATCTTTTTTGGTCCAGTTGAGCCTGTTAGTGTTAGTGAAAAGAAGTATTCCCTGGTGATCGTGGATGAGTATTCAAGATTTACTTGGACTATTTTTCTGGCCAAGAAATCAGAAACTCGAAACAAGTTGTTTGAATTTATGAAGAGAATACAAAATGAAAAGAGCTTGAGCATTGTGAAGATAAGATCTGACAAATGGACAGAATTCACAAATAGATTCATCAAGAAGTATTGTTCAGAAAATGGGACCAATCATGAGTATTCTACAGCAAGAACTCCTCAGCAGAATGGAGTTATAGAAAGATGAAATAGGACCTTGAAGGAAGCAGCAAGAACAATGATTGTTGATGCTAGTATACCAAAGAGATTTTGGGCTGAAGCAACCAGTACAACATGCTATACGCAGAATAGATTCTTAATCAACAAGGATCATAACAAGACCCCTTATGAAGTTTGGTATGGCATTACACCAAACATTTCATATCTACATATCTTTGGATGCGGATGTTATATTATGAACAATGGTAAAGAGCATTTGAAGACCTTTGATGAAAAATCTAATGAAGAAGTATTTCTTGGATACTCATCAATAAGCAAAGCGTTCAGGATCTTCAACATAAGGAGCTTAGTTGTAGAAGAATCAATACATGTGGTGTTTGATGAACCACACTATGATACTGCTGAGTTGGACAAGCTTAATGAAGATGTATCTTAGATGAATATCAAAGATCATCAAGTAAGATACATTGATGGAGTCCCAATACCTGCTTATATGGTTACTGAAAATAGAATAGAAGTTACTGTATCCGGGAATACAGTAACGTAAGTTACTGCACAGCAGACAGATAGGATACTGCAATCCAACAGTAACCACAATAATATTGCTAACCAATAGGTTACTATTCAGCAACCAGCTTACAGTTTTGAGCAGATAGGATATGGCTCAAGAACCACCCAATAGAGCTTATCATTGGAGATATTAATGAAGATGTTAGAACAAGAAGATCAAGACCGCAAGAATCCCTGTTCACCTATTTTATATCTCAAGTAGAACCTAAGAGTGTTGAAGAAGTTCTTGAAGACAGTAACTGGATACAGGCCATACAGGAAGAGTTGAATGGATTCGAAAGGAATCATATATGGAAATTAGTTCCAAGACCTGATCACCAAGGAGTTATTAGAACAAAGTGGGTATTCAAGAATAAGCTAAATGAAACTGGTACAGTAGTTAGAAACAAAGCAAGACCAGTGGCTAAAGGATACTGCCAAGAAGAAAGAATAGATTTTGATGAGACCTTCGCTCTTGTAGTAAGACTTAAAGCAATCAGGATATTTTTAGCCTATGCTGCTCATAAGAATTTCAACGTCTATCAGATGGATATCAAGAGTGCATTTCTGAATGGGCTCTTATCTGAAGAAATATATGTGGAGCAGCCACCGGGTTTCAAGGAACAAGCAAAAGATAAGGTATTTAAATTGGAGAAAGCTTTATTTGGTTTAAAGCAAGCGCCTAGAGCTTAGTATGATACCCTGTCTCTATACCTCTTGGAGAATGGATTTCAGAAAGGAACAGTGGACAAGACTCTCTTCAGAATACAGGATGGAGACAGTATACTGCTTGTACAGATTTATGTGGATGATATTATCTTTGGTTCTACAAACAAAGATTTGTATGAAAAATTCTCAACACTCATGCATGATGGGAGAATTAAGTTTCTTTCTTGGTCTACAAGTGAAACAATTAGATAATGGGATTTTTATAAATCAAGCTAAGTACACCAAGGAACTGATCAAGAATTTTGGAATGGAGAATGGATCATCACTGAGTATTCTAATGGCCACATCGATCAGTCTTGCAAGGATGAAAGTGGAAAGGATGTGGAGATTACAAAATACAGAAAGCTCATTAGATCCCTACTGTTCTTACAGTAAGCAAGCCGGATATAGTATTTACAGTAGGAGTATGTACAAGATTCCAAACAACACCGAATGAGTCACAGCTTGCAGCAGTGAAAAAGATTATCAAGTACCTGAAAGGTACTCAAGATGTTGGCTTATGGTATCCTAAGGAAAAAGGTTTCAGCCTCAAAGGATACTTAGATTCAAACTTTGCAGGATGTAAGATTGACATGAAGAGTATGAGTGGCACTTGTCAATTTCTAGGAGAAAAGCTAGTTTCTTGGTTCTGCAAGAAACAAACATCCATAGCAACATCGACTGTTGAAGCAGAGTATGTACTAGCAGAAAGTTGTTGTGCTCAAATCCCGTAGACATAGCAACAACTTAAGGTGTTAGGATGTATACTATAAGCCTAGCTTTTGTATGAACATCTTTATGATATGAGATTCATTATGATCAAATGTTTGCATTTTATATTTGTTATATATATGTTAATGCAATTGCCCAGATTAATCTATATTGTAGATAACATGGTGTGTGGTGCCACATAGAAGATCATGCTATCAGTTCCTTATAGATTATAAATAGTAGCTCACAACCAAGATGGATTTGGACAAACCATTGGAACGGTCGTAGTGTAATTTGGTATTAGTCTATCTTGACTATAAAGTTACACTAGTACATTTTGTATGTATTAAGCAGGACCATTTGAGGTTGTTCAATTTGTACTGACTATATAAAAGAACAAGACCTCTATTATTATGGATGTGCATCTTCTTAATCCCTATATAATAACGGACACATGTAATCAATGTTTGTCTCTTTAATTTGCCAATGGGTGAGATTTATTAATAAATCAATAGGCTCAGTGAATTGGGAAATAACATTGTTTATATGGTGTGTTGTTGATTATAAAAGGAATCTGTGTCTTAATTATTTAGGATGATGATGTCCCCTTGAGAAGCTCATAAGGATTATCATGTAAACCCTGCAGGTGGATTTAATCCGACATGATAATAAAGATGAGTGGTACTACTTTTGGAATTAGATATAAATTAATTAAGTTGTCAGAAACTTATTTAATTTACGGACATTCGATATCTTAAACGCGGGGAAATAAATGTGCACATAATAAAGGAGCCCATATTGTAATATGGGATTAGGACGGTAGTTCAATTATAACTCCTTAGTGGACCGAGTTATAATTAATGGGCTTAAGTTGGGTGTTCGGGCTGAACACAGGACACCTAAGCCCATTAGGAGACCCAACCCTAATTCCTCCTCTAGATCCCTGTTGTAGCCTATAAATAACCCTAACATCAACACCTCATAGATTACGAATTCTCAATCACACACGTAAAAAATAGATGCGCTAGAGAGAAGTGAGGAGGTGGGATTTCTGAACCTTTGGAAGATCGTCGCCCACACGACGTCCAAAGAAAAGGGATAGAAATATGGCAGAAGATCAAGAGGTTTAGAATCGATCAGTTTGTCTTCGTGAAAGGTATGTTTTCTTCTGCTACACATATCTTTATGGAACCCGATTCCGATCACATAGGGCCGGTGATCCGTCGGTTCCAACATAAGGATTATAGGATAACAGAAAGAAAGACTCATATTGTGTTTGACAATACTAGTGCCATTACTATAACACATAATCCTGTTTTTCACTTAAAAACAAAGCACATTGATATGTGACATTATTTCATAAGAGATCACGTTGAGAAGAAAGATATTGTGCTTGAGAAAATGCATACTGATATGCAGTTAGCAGATATATTCATAAAACCCCTATGTGAATCAAGATTTTCTATATTAAGGAATGAGCATGGGATCATCAAGCTATGAAGATTGGAAGAAGATAAGTTTCTCAGTAAGGGAAGTAGGAAGTAAGAGGGAAGTATATAGTATTTCAGCATTCAACATCGAAATATTCAGTATTTCAAGATACAGTTGAACAGTATTGAGTCAATCAGTATTCTGCTCCAGAATATAGCAGAAATCAGAATACAGCTGAAAATAGGATACTGCAAGCAGGATACAACATTTAAGAGAACAACATTTAAGAAGCCTGTAACCTCAAATTAGGAATACTAACTGTGAGACCCGAGCCTCTCGTTACTTGTTGACCAATATAGATCATGCATTCATGCATTTTATGAATTATCGCATGTTCTTATGTGATACTTGAGTTTACATGGATATTGTATAATGTGCTAATTTTATTTATTTTAACTTGTTAAATCTTAATTTTGCTTATTTATCATAAGTAATTGAAAGACCCAAATTATTTATGTGCTAAAGAATACGTTAGACATAGATAATAAGTATATAATATTTTTATATCTATTATGGGTTGGTTGGAAAATAAAATTTTATAGGTGAAATCTATAGATCATAGATGCCCCGCATAAACTTTAGTAAGTATATATGTATGCTCTTATTCATATAATAGCTAAAAAGAATATTGTGTATATATATTTCATATAACGTTTAAAAAAATTGTATAGATTTTACATTTAAAAAAAGAATTAATAATGTGATACATACAATTATGAGTTGATAAGTCCTAATATCAAAACTAAAGAGAAATGGGACGTGTGTCCATGTAAAACATGATGATTCATATACATTTATAACTAATAAAAAAAAAAACAAAGAAATAATAAAAGGAAAAAAAAAGGATAAATTGAAAAGGGCAACAAGACACACACAAGTAGGGATACTTCATTTCACAAAAAAAAGGGTGAATTTCATTCGTTTCTTTAACAGGTAAGAAGATACATATTCTGCTTTAGTAGAATTAATAATTTGGTCAAAATATTAGAATAGTTCGAATTGATAATAAGTAGATGCATGTATTGAATTGAAAGAATAAATTGTTTTCAATTTTTATAGTTTATTAATTTAGTGGGTATTTGGTGGGTATTAATTCAGTGGGTATTTTTATAGTTTTTTAATTCAATTAAATCAGTGGGTATTTGGCTTCTAGTAAATTAATTAATATTCTTTATATTATAATATTTACAATAACTAGAATTAAATCTGGATAAAAGATGTTTTAGGTTCTTAGATGTTATTTTTTTTGTTTAATATAATTATTATTGATCTAATATAACATTTTACAAATTATTTTTGTTTAGTGGTACAGACACAAAAGAGACGGGAGGTTGAGAATAACCATTTTACAAGATAAGATAAGTAGAAATTTATTTGCAACTACAATGTATGAACATAATATTTCATGTTATATATCCTTTGAGTGATATCATGTGATTTTACATATCCTTGAGAATTAACGTGTTTGAATGATGCTATGGGGGATATATTTTATGCATTATGAATATCAATCACGAGCATTAACACGTTCATAGGTAAATGATGAAAGTTATTGCATTCTACATGCAAGACATGATTTCAAGATGAAAAGTATTTTATTGACCACTACTAGTGTACCGAGGCATGTAATCATGCTTTTGATATATTATATAGGTAGCCGGTGGCATGTGAGACATGGATATGGCTTGATTTGTTCAGCCAGTGGCATGTGATACATGGATATGACTACCAATACTATATGCTTAATCGGTGGCATGTGAGACATGGATATGGCTTGATTCATTCAGCCGATGGCATGTGAGACATGGATATGGCTATAATGAATGATGTTATATTAAGCGCTATCTGGTGCCTAGTAGATTGTGATCAAGGGCCCAATGAAGGAAAATGATTTTGAAAGAAATGTTTTCATTCATTAGCATGCATCATTGACATCATTCCATATTATTAATGTTATGTGCATAATTTCTTCTTACTGAACTTTTTAGCTCATATAGTTTCTACATTGTGGGTGAACCTGCTGATGTATAAGTTCATGGACTTACTGACTATGTTGTTGAGTTCCTACGGGTTCGAAGAGGGTGTACATGGATGATGATCTGTTGGACTACACTATGAGCTTATTTTGCTTTAAACAATATTTTGATGAAGAACATGGATTTCTGTTTTATCTTCATTTTTTGTTGGGAATAAATATGTAAATATATAAGTGGGTGTGGTTTGACTTTATGGTACATGCTACGAAATGTGTTATAGTCTTATCGGGTTTTCAGGTGCAAGAAAAGTTATTTATGTTATTATGTTTCAAAAAAAAATCATACACTCACCTACAGGTGTTTTAATATAAAAATCTATTGCATGTCTAGTTATATTAGAAATGTGGGTGTGACAGTAACCTTATCCCTAATTATTTAAATGACAGTTTAGCATCCACATTTAATGTAAAACCCGTTTTTTCAGAAGACGAACGACATGGATTATCCTTTGACACAAGAACTTCCATTAATTATAAAAAGGCCTTCCGCACTAATGTTGAAGACTGGCTGAGAACTATAGAGAACATGTTTCAATATAGCAGGGTTCCAGATTAGGAAAGAGTAGTATGTGCATCTTTCATGTTGCGTGGAAGCGCATGACACTGGTGGGACCTGATAAAGAGTATTGAGAATATTTAACCATGGGTTGGGATAGATTTACAGAGCTTTTCAGGAATAAGTACTTTATAGCTCCTGTTCGTATAATGAAGATGAATGAATTTATACTGCTAAAGTAGGGAGGTATGACTATTTCAGATTATATTCGCAAATTTGAACAGTTATCTAGGTTTGTCGAACATATGGTTAGTACGGAAGTACTGAAGGTAGAAAGATTTCTCGAAGGCCTAAGACCAGAGATTTATAGAGATGTGAGTATGTCAGGAATTCAAGGGGCTACTTATTCAAAAATTGTTGAGAGGGCACAAGTTGCAGAACAAGCCAAACAATGTATAAGACATGCACAGGAGATGCGGCGTCAATTCACACAAAGACAGGAACAACATTGGATTGGAAATGAAAAGAAAAGGCCACCTCAATTTCAGAGCCCAAAACCCAACTCTCAACCTAAACAAGGAGAGGGTCAAGAAGACCCAAGTAAACGTGTCAGGATGAGTAGGGCAAGGTTCCAATACCAGTACCTCTATGTCGTAATTGTGGGAAACCACATAAAAGGGCTTATCTTTTAGATACGAGAACATGTTTTACTTGTGGTCAAGAGGGACATAATGCTAGGATGTGCCCGAATAACCCAAGGTCGAATACACAAGATAGAGTTCCCGCCAGAGTTTTTACCATGACCAGAAAAGACGCTGAAATGAATTCATCTATGGTAATAGGTAAACTTTCTATCCTTGACACTTAGCATTTGTATTATTTGATTCAGGAGCTACACATTCATTTGTATCTACTAGGTACATGAAAAGGTTAGATAGGATACCTGATACAACAAAAGCTAGTTATAGTGTAGTAATCCCTTTTAGAGATTCGAAACTGACTAATCAAGTATCGAAAGCATATGTTATTCCAATTGAAGGTCGGGAACTATGTGCAGATTTAATCGTATTAGATATGAATGATTATGACATAACTTTGGGTATGGATTGGTTGTCAAAATATTGTGCAACCATAGATTACCAGAGAAAGGTAATCACATTTCAACCTCCTAGAGAAGAAATTTTTTCTTTTATCGGAATAAGAACAAATTTCAGACGTCTGGTAATATCAGCAGTGAAAGCACAACAACTATTGGAAAGTGGTTGTGAGGGTTATCTGATAAGTGTAATGAACTTGGAAGAATGACAATGTCCGACAGTTAGTGAAGTACCCATAGTTCAAGAATATTCTGAAGTATTTCCAGATGATCTCCTAGGATTACCACCAAATCGTGAGATAGAGTTTGTTATTGAGCTACTTCTAGGAACCAAACTATATCTAAATCTTCTTACAGAATGGCACTAGTGGAGTTGAAAGAGTTGAAAATACAATTGCAAGATTTACTGAACAAAGGATTCATTAGACCTAGTTTTTCACCATAGGGTGCACCAGTTTTATTCATTCGTAAGAAGGATGGTACAATGAGGATGTGTATAGACTACCGAGACTTGAACAAAATTACTATCAAGAATAAATATCCTTTGCCTAAAATTGATGATTTGTTTGATCAGCTTCAAAGTGCAGCTATATTTTCAAAAATTGATTTACGATCAAGGTACCATCAACTGAAAATCAAAGAAGAAGATATAGCCAAAACAACTTTTAGCACAAGATATGGACATTATGAGTTTATGGTGGTGTCATTTGGTTTAACAAATGCTCCAGCAGCATTCATGGATTTAATGAATTGAATATTCAGTGACTTCCTGGATAAGTTTGTGATTGTTTTCATTGACGATATCCTTATTTACTCCAAGACCAAAAAAGAGCATGTCTTGCATTTGAGAAAAGTATTAGAAGTTTTAAAGGAGAAACAATTGTATGCTAAGTTCAAGAAATGTGAGTTTTGGTTAGACTAAGTGGTGTTTCTTGGCCATGTTGTATTTGGAGCAGGAATTTCAGTAGATCCAAGTAAAGTTGAAGCAATTATCAATTGGCCACAACCTACAAGTCCCATAGAGGTATGAAGTTTTCTTGATTTAGCAGGAAACTACCGTAGATTTGTAGAAGGATTCTCCAAGATTGCTTCTCCATTGACACAGTTGACAAGGAAGAGCGTAACCTTCAAATGGATATAAGCTTGTGAAAAGAGTTTTTAAGAACTTAAGGAACGATAACATCAGCACCTATTCTTTCTATTCAATCAAGTACTGGAGATTTCATGGTCTATATTGATGCTTCAAAGAATGGGTTGGGTTGTGTATTGATGCAAAGTGGTAAGGTGATTGCGTATGCATCAAGATAGTTGAAGGAGTATTAAAAGAACTATCCTACCCATGATTTGGAGTTGACGGCAATTGTATTTACACTAAAAATTTGGAGACATTATCTCTATGGAGAATGATGTGAAATTTACACTAACCACAAAAGCTTGAAGTATTTCTTCACCCAAAAAGAGCTAAATATGAGACAAAAAAGATGGCTAGAACTTGTGAAAGACTATGATTGTGTCATCAATTATCATCCTGGTAAAGCTAATGTTGTTGATGATGCACTGAGTAGAAAATCAACACAAACTGTGGCAGCTATGAATTTGATGCAACAACAAATATTAGTGGATCTACAGATGATGAACATTGAAATTGTTCAGCAGGGTTTGATAAAGGTCAAGCTAGCAGCTTTGACTCTTCGACCCACTTTAATTGACAGGATCCAACAGGGACAAAAGGATGATAAATATTTGGCTGATATAAAGAAAAATATCACTTTAGGAGTATCGTCTGATTTTCAATTATCAGTGAATGGTGTTATTCGATTTAAAGGCCAATTATGTATGCCTAATATAGATAACATTCATGAAGAAGGCCAATTATGTATGCCTAATATAGATAACATTCATGAAGAAGTCATGACAAAGGCACACACAATGCCATACTCAATACATCCGAGAGCTACTAAAATGTATAGACATTTGAAACATTGTTATTGGTGGCCAGGTATGAAAATAGATATCGCCAAGTATATAGAGCAATGTTTTACTTGTCAACAGATAAAAACAGAACTTCAAAGACCTGCAGGAACTTTGCAACCCTTACTTATCCCGAAATGGAAGTGGGAGAGAATTATTATGGATTTTGTAACAGGATTACCAAAAACAGTTAAGGGTCATGATGTTATTTGGGTTATTGTGGATTGGTTAACTAAATCTGCTCATTTTCTTCCTATTTGCTCTACTTATTCTATGGATAGATATGCTCAAATATACATACAGGATATTATCAGATTTCATGGTGTGCCATTATCTATTATTTCTCGAGATTCTTATCCATGTTTTGGAAGAGCTTACATAATGCATTAGGAACTCAACTATCCTTTAGTACGGCGTATCACCCACAATTTGATGGACAATCAGAAAGAACAATACAAACTTTGGAGGATATGCTTTGAGCTTGTGTGTTAAATTTCCAGGGTCAGTGGAGTAAATATTTACCCTTGATTGAATTCTCATACAATAACAATTTTCAGTCCACAATCGGAATAGCTCCTTATGAAGCACTACATGGAAGAAAATGTCGATCTCCGAGGTTGGTGAAAGGAAACTTTTAGGCCCCGACATGATCCAAGAGATGATAGAAATGGTAGAATAAATTTGGGAAATGATGAAAACTGCTCAGAGTCGACAGAAAAGTTATGCAGATAAAAAAAAGAATAGCATTGGAATTTTCATTGGGTGATAAGGTGTTCTTAAAAGTTGCTCCAATGAAAGGAATAATGTGATTTGGTAAGAAAGGGAAGCTTAGTCCAAGGTATGTTGGCCCATTTCCCATTATAGAAAAAATTGGTGAAGTTGACTATAAACTTGACTTGCTAGCATCAATGTCTCAAATCCACGATGTATTTCACATCTCAATGCTAAGAAAATATATGGTGAAACCATCTCATGTTCTGAAGAGTGAACCAGTTGAAATAAAGATAAATCTGAGTTATGAAGAAAGACCTGTGAAAATTTTACTACAAGAGGAAAAAAGAACTCGGAAATAAGAAAATCTCTTTGGTTAAAGTATTGTGGAGAAACCAATTAGTAGAAGAAGCTACTTGGGAAAGGGAGGATGAAGTATCCAGAACTTTTAAGGTAGATTAAATTTCGAGGATGAAAGTTTTATAAGGAGGGAATGATGTGAGACCCGAGCTCCTCGTTACTTGTTGACCAATATAGTTCATGCATTTTATGAATTAATACATGTTCTTATGTGATACATGAGTTTACATGGATATCGTATAATGTGCTAAAGAATACGTTAGACATAGAAATTAAGTATACAATATTTTTATATCTATTATGGGTTGGTTGGAAAATAAAATTTTATAGGTGAAATCTATAGATCATAGATGCCCCGCATAAACTTTAGTAAGTATATATGTATGCTCTTATTCATATAATAGCTAAAAATAATATTGTGTATATATATTTCATGTAACGTTTAAAAAAAATTATATAGATTTTACATTTAAAAAAAAAGAATTAATAATGTGATACATACAATTATGAGTTGATAAGTCCTAATATCAAAACTAAAGAGAAATGGGATGTGTGTCCTTGTAAAACATGATGACTCATATACATTTATAACTAATAATAAAAAAAAACAAAGAAATAATAAAAGGAAAAGAAGAAATAAAAGGATAAAGTGAAAAGGGCAACAAGACACACAAGCAGGGATGCTTCATTTCACAAAAAAAAAAAGGTGAATTTCATTCGTTTCTTTAACAGGTAAGAATATACATATTCTGCTTTAATAGAATTAATAATTTGGTCTAAATGTTTGAATAGTTCGGATTGATAATAAGTAGATGCATGTATTGAATTGAAAGAATAAATTGTTTTCAATTTTTATAGTTTATTAATTTAGTGGGTATTTGGTGGGTATTAATTCAGTGGATATTCAGTGGGTATTTTTATAGTTTTTTAATTCAATTAAATCAGTGGGTATTTGGCTTCTAGTAAATTAATTAATATTCTTTATATTATAATATTTACAATAACTAGAATTAAATCTGGATAAGAGATGTTTTAGGTTCTTAGAAGTTATTTTTTTGTTTAATATAATTATTATTGATCTAATATAACATTTTACAAATTATTTTTGTTTAGTGGTATAGACACAAAAGAGACGGGAGGTTGAGAATAACCATTTTATAAGACAAGGTAAGTAGAAATTTATTTGCAACTACAATGTATGAACATAATATTTCATGTTATATATCCTTTGAGTGATATCATGTAATTTTACATATCCTTGAGAATTAACGTGTTTGAATGATGCTATGGGGAATATATTTGATACATTATGAATATCAATCACGAGCATTAACATGTGCATACGTAAATGATGAAAGTTATTACATTCTATATGCAAGACATGATTTCAAGATTAAAAGTATTTTATTGACCACTACTAGTGCACCGAGTCATGTAATCATGCTTATGATATATTATATGTGTAGTCGGTGGCATGTGAGACATGAATATGACTTGATTCTTTCAGCCGGTGGCATGTGAGACATGGATATGGCTACCAATACTATATGTTTAGCCGGTGGCATGTGAGATATGGATATGGCTTGATTCATTCAGCCGGTGGCATGTGAGACATGGATATGGCTATAATGAATAATGTTATATTGAGCTCTATCCGGTGCCCAGTAGATGGTGGTCAAGGGCCCAATGAAGAAAAATGATTTTAAAAGAAATATTTTTATTCATTAGCATGCATCATTGACATCATTCCATATTATTAATGTTATGTGCATAATTTCTGCTTACTGAGCTTTTTAGCTCTATAGTTCCTGCATTGTAGGTGAACCTGCTGATGTATAAGCTCATGGACTTACTGACTATATTGTTAAGTTCCTACGAGTTCGGAGAGGGTGTACATGGATGACAACCTATTGGGCTACACTATGAGTTTATTTTACTTTAAACAATATTTTGAAGAAGAACATGGATTTCTGTTTTATCTTCATTTTCTATTGGGAATAAATATGTAAATATATAAGTGGGTGTAGTTTGACTTTATGGTACATGATACGAAATGTGTTATAGTCTTATCGGGTTTTCAGGTGCAAGAAAAGTTATTTATGTTATTATGTTTCAAAAAAAAATTACTCACTGACCTATAGGTATTTTAATATGTAAATCGATTACATGTCTAGTTATATTAGAAATGTGGGTGTGACAGTAACCTTGTCCCTAATCATTTAAATGACAGTTTGGCTTCCGTATTTAATGCAAAAATCATTTTTTTCAGAAGACGAACGGTGCAGATTGTCCTCTAACACAAGAAGTTTCGTTAATTGCAAAAATGCCCCTCCACCTTTTTATCTCAACCATTAGATTGCGCGCCTCTCACACAAGTTATTTGATCAGGACCATTGATAAAAAACCATCACATGTTTGAAATAAAATTGATCATCATTTCTCTCTCTACTCTACATTTCCATACTTATCTCTCAAGAAGCAAAACTGACTCTCTGCATTCAAGTGTTATCTACTCTTTTCTCTCTACAGTTTTCACAAATCTCTCTCTCAACCCACAATGGCTAGTAGAAAGGAAACCATCGTCTTGGAAGGAAGGCTAGTCAACACTAAGGTATTGCTCAGGGATGAAATCCCCTATGACAAGAAAGTCATCAACACGCTCTGGAAGCATGTTGATAAGAGCAGAATCGCTGGTCTCTTTACAACTCGCTACAACGGGCTCTCAATCCCATCTATCCAGAAGTTTTATGTCAATGTCGAGTTGTCCAGCAACTCGAAGATGATCTTCTTCAGGTTGAGTCCTGATGGTGAAGAATACACTCTAATGGTGGAGGATATCGGTACAACCTTTGACATTTCCACCAATGGCCTACAGTATTCAGAGTTAGAGAAGTATGGCTTGAATACTTGGAAGAAAGATGGAACCTATTCAAACAGGATTCCATCTTAGAGCCCCTGAAGAAAAGCTTTGAGAAGAAAAAACTCAAGCCTGAGTATGAGTTTCTTCATGACATCTGCACGTATTCCATTGAAGGTAGATGTGGAAGCTTTGACAAGTGTACCAATCTTCGGATTCGGTTGATGACTGCGATTGTTAGAGAAGAAACAATCAATTGCGGAGGATTTGGGAAGAGGCCTCCAAGAAGATAGTAAGAAGGAGTTTTGGGATCACCATTATCTCCATTCTCTACAAAATGGGGATTGAAGTGGAAGAAGCAGTACCAATCACCCCCGGTTGGTACATAGGAGTGAAATAGGGCTTCTTCAAGAAGAAGACTGTGGGGAAGGCTCAGCAACTAAAGAAGAAGGTTGCTGCAAAAGGCAAGATTATAGAAAGTGACTCAAATGCTGATGGACAGAGATGAACCATATGTCATTCAAAGATATATAACTTTGGCTCAATCTTGAGAAGTCTTGCAGCGATCTCGACTCAAACGGTATACAAGATCTCCTTATAGAAACACCTGAGTCGATTTATGGAGGATTTCTCAAGCTATATAAGCTCTAGAGATCTATGTGACTCTCAAACGCAAGAGAGTTGTTGGGATGGAAAGACTTCCTAAGAGTAGAGGACAAAGTCCTTCAATGGGTAGTAGAGTTTACTGATGCTAACAGTATACTGCCCCTACTCCAATCAGAATTTGTTGATTCCTGCCAAGATGCCATGATTCAATAGATTATTGAAAGGCAGGAAATTATAAGAAAGCACATAGCGGGCAAAATAAGAGCACCTTTGAGGATCTAGAGGGTGAGCAATCGATGACAGTAGAGGTGGAAAACACATTGATGAACCTCACCGCCGAGACTGTAAGGACCCCGTCTGAACTTGAGCTTACTGAAGCTTAGTTAGCCCACCTTGATGCTAAGGAAGCTAACCAACAGATGCAGTTACAAGCAAGCAGAGCATAATCCATCAGACAAACCCCTAGAACACTGCAAGCTGGAGAAAGAACCAGTACTGCTGCAAGCCATGATTCTCCTATATACAGAAACATAGCAGCACTGTCCCCCATTGTAAGTCTAGATGCAATGAAGACCGACAAATAGCAATTGGTCAATTATGGAGATTTCCCGGAGTACAAGGTTGTAGCATCTGAGGGGGAAGCTTCAGAGAAGATTCAAGGAGTTTTGAACAGTTTGAATCAGGAACTTGTCGATGAAGCAACCATGGAGGAAGTTGTAAAGGCAAGACTCCCTGTACTGGCTACTATAGTAATACAGAATGCTGATGATGAACAGGTTGCAGCTAATGAGGTTGTTGCAATCCTTACAGCTCTTGCTCAAGAAATCTTCTAGTTAGTACTTACTGAATCTGAGAAAATGGAAAATGACTTCTTCCTAGTGGAGTTACATCAGCTAATTAAGTGAACATATCTTGATGCTCAGAATCTTGAACTTCTTAATGCTGCCACCAGAGTTGCTGAAGCAAGTTCGGATGTTGATGCTGAGAATGTTGTTGAGACAGCTTCTCCAATGAAGACCTTGGGTGCAGTTACTGCTATGGTGGTCCTGGCGAAGGATATAAAAGGGAACCCAGAGGAGGAGAGGATGTCTCGGGGAGGCAAATAAGCTCTTGTTTCTGCTCCAGAACAGGATCCTGATGATGGAGGTGACTCCGCAGATGACAATGATAAAGGTCTTGGAGGAGATAGTCCACCCGGATCGTCATTCAAGATTTCGGAACCTATTGATGCTATAAGGAGAAGAATGCAGCAGTATGCTGAAGAAAAAACACAACAACAGGAAGAAGATCAGAGTCAAGCTTTGGTTCCTTACACTCAAGAGGCTGCGGAACCAGCTGAAGTTATGACTTTTTCTGAGACTCAAGAGCAATCCCTCCAAGGGATTATGAATGTTATTCATGGGCTTATTCGAGCATTGCAGATGCATGAGCTGAACATGGTGAGCAGTATTCATCGGAGTGATCAAGTACACTCATCCTCGATGGAGGACCTATGAAAGGAGTTATCTGAACTTCCTTCCCGCATTCAAAGCAGGCTAAATGATGAGTGGAATGCTCAGTATTGTGAGCGAAAGAAAGCTGAGCATGTACAACAAGCTGCTGGTGAAGCAAAAGACAGGTTAATTGATGAGATCAAGAGCACTCTTGCAGCACAAAATTTAGTGTTCAACTCACTCCAAGAAAATGCCACAAAATAGGCTTATGCTGCTTAGAGCACAAATGATGGAATTTTTAATCTGGAGCTGTTTGTTAGCGAGATGAGAACCATTTACATCGAGTCTTTCCTCAACATGTGCCCAGTGAATCAACTTCTTCTAGAACTGCCCCTTTGATGATGCCAAAAAGGGAGAAAGAAAGAGTAAATCATAAAAGGAGTTGAAGGCTGCAGTGGAGGAAGTTGTGAAGGAGTTGAAAGAGAAAGATGTTGAAGATAATAAACAACCTCTGATCATCAAGAAACGCAAGCGATCTGATTCAGAACTGTTGGAACCGACGGATCGCCGGCCCTATGCTATCGGAATCGGGATCCAAAGATAAATCGCAGCGGAAAGAAATCATACCCTTGTAGACCTCTTGATCTTCTGATGTATTCCTCTGAGCCCTTCTCGAACGTTGCGTGGCCAACGATCCTTCGAGAAAAATCAGTTCCGCTCTCTCTCACTTATCACGTGTTTTCTGTGATCTGTGTTCTGTGTTATGAGAGGCGCTGATGAAAAGAGCTATATATAGGCTACACCAGGGACCTAGAGGAGGAATTGGGTTGGGCCTCCTGATGGGCTTTAGTATCCTGCGTTCGGCCCGAACACATAACTGAAGCCCATCAATAATAATTCAGTCCACTAGAGAATTATTATTGAACTACCATCCCAATCCCATATTTAATATGGGCTCCTTATTATGTGTACATTTATTTCCCCATGTTTAAGATATCGAATGTCCGTAAATTAAATAAGTTACTGACAACTTAAATAATTTACATCTAATTCCAAGAGTAGTACCACTCATCCTTATTATCATGTCGGATTAAATCCACCTGCAGGGTTTACATGATAATCCTTATGAGCTCCTCAAGGGGACATTATCATCCTAAATAATTAGGACACGGATTCCTTCTATAATCAACAGAACACCATATAAACAATGCTATCTCCCAACTCACCGAGTTTATTGATTTATGAATAAATCTCACCCATTGGCAAATTAAAGAAATAAACATTGAGCATACGTGCCCGTTATTATATAGGGATTAAGAAGATGTACATCCATAATAACAGAGGTCTTGTTCTATTATATAGTCAGTATAAAACGAACAACCTCAAATGGTCCTGCTCAATACACACAAAGTGTACTAGTGTAGTTTTATAGTCAAGACAGACTAATACCAAACTACACTACAACCATTCCGATGATTTGTCCAAATCCATCTTGGTTGTGAGCTACTATTTATAATTTATAAGAAACTGATAACATGATCTTCTGTGTGGCACCACACACCAAGTTATCTATAATATAAATTAATTGGACATTGCATAAACATATATAACAAATATAAAATGCAAACATATGACCAATGTGATTCTCATTCCATAAACGATGTTCATACAAAAAACTAGGCTTATAGTATACATCCTAACAATCTCCCACTTATACTAAAAGACTATGCTTCTATAAGCGCCGCCACACATCTAATTCCCATCCCTTCAACATGCCCATCAAAAGCTTTCGCTGGGAGGGCCTTTGTGAAAGGATCTGCTAGGTTATCTGCTGATGCAATTTTGGCGACAACAACTTCTCCTCGCTTTACGATGTCTCGTATCAGGTGGTACTTGCGCTCAATGTGTTTACTTGCTTTATGGGCTCGTGGTTCCTTCGAGTTTGCCACTGCACCACTGTTATCACAATAAATTGTGATAGCTTTGGGCAAACCAGGAATCACTTCTAAGTCCATCAAGAAGTTCCTGAGCCATACAGCTTCTTTGGTTGCCTCAGAGGCTGCCACATACTCAGCTTCCATGGTGGAGTCTGAAACGCATTTCTGCTTAACACTCCTCCATATAATGGCTCCACCTCCTAAGGTAAACACATAACCCGAGGTAGATTTACTGTTGTCCCTATCCGACTGGAAATCAGAATCTGTGTAACCCACAGGAAGCACATCATCTGCTTGGTAAACCAGCATATAATTTCTAGTCCTTTTCAGGTACTTTAAAATATGCTTTACCGCAGTCCAATGTCCTTGTCCTGGGTTACTTTGATATCTGCTAACCATGCCCACGGCAAAACAGATATCTGGCCTCGTACATAGCATTGCATACATTAGGCTTCCTACGGTCGAAGCATAAGGAACTGCCTTCATGTCCTCTATCTCCTTTGGTGTCTTAGGACACATCTCCTTAGATAAAGGTACTCCATGTCGAAAAGGTAGAAAACCTTTCTTGGAGTTTTGCATGCTAAAACGAGCTAGAATGGTATCAATGTACGAAGCTTGAGATAAGCATAACATTCTTTTCTTGCGATCTCTTATCACTTTGATCCCAAGAATATGTCCTACTTCTCCCAAGTCCTTCATATCAAACTGCTTGGACAGCCATACCCTTACGTCTGACAACACCTTGACATTGTTGCCAATGAGCAAGATGTCATCTACGTATAGTACAAGAAATACCACCACGTTTCCATCACTCTTCTTGTATACACATGACTCATCCGGACATTGAATGAATCCATAAGACTGGATTACCTCATCAAAACGGATGTTCCAAGATCTCGAAGCTTGTTTCAATCCATAAATGGACCGATTAAGCTTACACACAAGATGCTCTTTGCCCTTTGCAACGAACCCTTCTGGTTGCTTCATATAGATGTTTTCTTCAAGACTACCGTTAAGGAAAGCAGTCTTGACATCCATTTGCCAAACCTCATAATTCATATGAGCAGCAATAGACAAAAGAATCCGGATAGACTTAAGCATGGCTACCGGCGAAAAGGTTTCCTCATAATCGATTCCTTCTTTTTGAGTGTACCCCTTCGCAACAAGCCTTGCTTTGAAAGTTTCTACTTTCCCGTCTGATCCTCTTTTTCTTTTGTAGACCCACTTACATCCAATGGCTTTTACACCATTTGGTGGTTCTACTAGCTCCCAGACTTGATTAGAATCCATAGATTCTAATTCAGAATTCATAGCTTTTTGCCAAGATTCTGCATCTTTATCTTGGAGTGCTTCGTCATAGGTCCAAGGATCAGATTCATGTTCACCAGATACCAAGTCCGAAGACTCTCCCAAAAACATGAATCTATCAGGCTGTCTAACAACCCTCCCACTACGACGAGGCACTTGTGGTAATTGTGTATCATTAGTGACACATGGTGCAGACCCCTGTGGTATCTCATCTTGTACTAGTGGTACTAAGGTAGGGATTTCCCCTCTGATTTCCTCTAGAACAATTTTACTCGTGGGCTTGTGGTTCATTACATAGTCCTCTTCTAAGAATCGGGCATTTGTGCTAACAATGACCTTCTGATCCTTAGGACTATAAAATAAACCACCTTTCGTTCCTCTAGGATAGCCCACAACAGCCGAACATCCGTACGAGATTCCAACTTATCAGCATCTCCCTTCAGCACATGTGCTGGACTACCCCAAATCCGAATGTGTTTAAGACTAGGCTTACGCCCATTCCACAATTCTGTGGGAGTAGAGGGTACTGTCTTAGAAGGTACCAAGTTTAGAATATACGCTGCCGTTTCCAGGGCATATCCCCAAAACGAATTCGGTAATTCCGAATAACTCATCATCGATCTAACCATTTCCATGAGAGTTCTATTCCTTCGTTCTGCCACACCGTTCTGTTGGGGTGTACCAGGTGCAGACAATTGGGATTGAATCCCAGCCTCTGATAAGTAATTCCTAAACTCTCCTAAGAGGTACTCGCCACCACGATCAGATCGTAGTGTTTTGATACATTTACCATGACGCTTCTCCACATCAGCCTTGTACTCTTTGAATTTATCAAAGCACTCAGACTTGCGGCGCATCAAATAAATATACCCATATCTCGAAAAATCGTCTATAAATGAGACAAAATATTCGAAACCACCTCTTGCCTGGATAGTCATAGGACCACACAAATCAGAATGAACCAATTCCAACACTTCTTTGGCTCTATACCCCTTGGCTTTAAAAGGCCTCTTGGTCATTTTTCCTTCCAAGCAGGACTCGCAGGTCGGATAGTTTTCCACTTCCAATGAACTCAAAGGTCCATCGGCTATCAACCTTTGAATCCTACTCAAGTTAATGTGACCTAGTCTTAGATGCCAAAGATATGTTTGGTTCATTTTAGAAGGTTCTTTTCTCTTATTTGAGTTAGAAGATGTATTATTAATTTCCAGTTGTTGCATCGTAGGAGTTATTGGATTAAGAGTATATAAATTGCCAACCAACGTACCAGAACAGACAATAACCCTATTTTTCTTGACAACCACTTTGTCATCAAAAGAAACAGAATATCCATCCAAAAATAACTTAGAAACCGAAATCAAGTTCTTTCTAAAAGAAGGTACGTAAAGACAATTCCTCAAAACCAAAGTCTTGTTCCTATCAAAAGATAAATAAACATCTCCCACTGCAACTGCCGCCACTTTCGTAGCGTTGCCCATGTAGATGGTAATCTCGCCCTCACTAAGTCGCCTGGTTTCCTGGAACCCCTGCAAAGAATTGCAGACATGATCAGTGGCTCCCGTATCTACACACCAGGTACCGGTAGATAACACCGCTAAACATGTTTCAGTAATTAGTGAGTAAGATTTACCTTCTTTGTTCTCCTTTTTCTTGGGACAATCTACCTTCCAATGTCCAGGCTGCTTGCATGAGAAGCACTTGCCCTTCGGCTTTTTCACGCCACCTTGTGGCCCAGCCTTTTGAGGTCCATTCGCTTTGTTTGCCGAAGGATTCTGTTTCTTTTTCTTCTTTCCACCTTTCGGCTTAGAATTAGAAACATTTTCAGCAACGTAAGCTTGAGCACTTTGACGAAATAGTCCTTCTGCCGATTTGAGTTCTGTCAGAAGTTCCGCCAAGGAATACATCCTTTTGTTCATATTATAATTAAGGCGGAACTGCTCAAAACTCTTAGGCAGTGTTTGGAGCACGATATCGACCTGGGTTTCCCCATCGATTTCAGCTCCAAGGACTTCCATCTCATTCAAATGAGCCATCATCTTAAGGACGTGATCACTCACAGGTGTCCCTTCAGACATGGTGGTCGTCATTAAGTTTCTCATTGCCTCCTGTCTGGCAGCCCGACTCTGGTGTCCGAAGAGTTCTCTAAGATTGTGCATCATATCATAGGCAGTGGGCATGGCCTGATGCTGATGTTGCAGTACATTTGACATGGAAGCCAAAATGTAACACCGCGCCATCTCATCTGCCTTAACCCACTTTCTATAATGCGCTTTCTCCTCTTCAGTAGAGTTTTCATCAGGCATGTCAGGACAGTGCTCATGGAGTACAAACTTGTACTCCTCAGCAGTTAGGACAATATCCAGGTTTCTTTTCCAGTCAATATAATTAGGACCAGTAAGTTTGTTTTCTTTGAGTATAACAGCAAGTGGATTGAAAGACATAATGAAATCCTGAGAATCATATAAATAAATAAATAAATACACAGGTCATAACATATAGAATTTAAAGCCTATATTGTTCCCTCAAACAATATAATTAAATTCACCAACACCTCAAAAACACCGTGAACTTCGCATGCCACGATAGTGTGGACGTATGCTAATTCAAACATTTGTAAGAGGAGGTTTTACCCATTAATTTCATTATCTTGTCAAACAAAATAAAATTAATAGTTGGTTTAGCTTCAGCCATGCAAACAACAGCACTTACTCCGATGGGAAGGATACTATCATATGCACCTAAGTGTGTACCATTTCTTAATACTAAGTCCATTATCTAGGATTGTATCTCTTCAGATGGAGAAGATCATACGCTCCTAAATAATTTTCTATAATTATCCTTAGAGGAAGTTTGATCCAGTGATCCGCAATCAAACTCATCCGATGTGGAAGAAGGCACTCAAAGCCAACGTGTAAGTTTAAATGCATCACTTACAAACCAGTAATGGAGGCTATGGGATTTATTCAAAATAAATCCCTCTCCCACTTAGTTATTTAAATGAGGGATTTTAGCATGCAATAACATATAACATTCAAAAGCATGCTTGATAAAACAACAAACAAATAGAAAGGCAATAAATACGGAATAATATAAATCCAACTATTATGGCCACTTCGATTGAATGTTTGTCAGGTCGCGGGGTGCGGGGCAGCGCCCCGTTAGAAAAAATTAGGGTTTAAAACCCTAATCAGCACCAACATCCAGCGAACAGAATCAGCGCCAAATCCAGCGATTGTTGCGCAAATCCAGCAGGTTGTTGCACAGAATCAGCGCCTAGCAATCTTGATCGAACAGCCCCTTCGAACGCCAATCCTAGTTCGAATAGAAGTCTCGATCGAACAGGAATCCTATACAGAATCTAGTTCGAACATCTACCAATCCTATACAGAATCTAGTTCGAACATCTACCAAACCCTATACAGAATCTAGTACGATCAGAATACACCATATGAGATCGAACAAAATTACATCGAGAACAAATCAAGAATATGTAAAACCTAACACGACAAACCGCCGTGTTTTTACTATTACAATCATGCAACCAACCCAAAATAAAAACCTCGACAGGTCCGAGGGTTTAGATCATACATTAAACATACATACAGACCATAATAGTTGGATATATAGGTAACCTGCAAAACCGAGTTATCCTATGCAATCCTACTATCATACAATCTGAATATAAAACGTATGAAAAAGCATAAGATCGTAATATATAACCGATCCAATTACATAGAACCAGAAACCGTGGCTCTGATACCAATTGTTGGAACCGACGGATCGCCGGCCCTATGCTATCGGAATCGGGATCCAAAGATAAATCGCAGCGGAAAGAAATCATACCCTTGTAGACCTCTTGATCTTCTGATGTATTCCTCTGAGCCCTTCTCGAACGTTGCGTGGCCAACGATCCTTCGAGAAAAATCAGTTCCGCTCTCTCTCACTTATCACGTGTTTTCTGTGATCTGTGTTCTGTGTTATGAGAGGCGCTGATGAAAAGAGCTATATATAGGCTACACCAGGGACCTAGAGGAGGAATTGGGTTGGGCCTCCTGATGGGCTTTAGTATCCTGCGTTCGGCCCGAACACATAACTGAAGCCCATCAATAATAATTCAGTCCACTAGAGAATTATTATTGAACTACCATCCCAATCCCATATTTAATATGGGTTCCTTATTATGTGTACATTTATTTCCCCGTGTTTAAGATATCGAATGTCCGTAAATTAAATAAGTTACTGACAACTTAAATAATTTACATCTAATTCCAAGAGTAGTACCACTCATCCTTATTATCATGTCGGATTAAATCCACCTGCAGGGTTTACATGATAATCCTTATGAGCTCCTCAAGGGGACATTATCATCCTAAATAATTAGGACACGGATTCCTTCTATAATCAACAGAACACCATATAAACAATGCTATCTCCCAACTCACCGAGTTTATTGATTTATGAATAAATCTCACCCATTGGCAAATTAAAGAAATAAACATTGAGCATACGTGCCCGTTATTATATAGGGATTAAGAAGATGTACATCCATAATAACAGAGGTCTTGTTCTATTATATAGTCAGTATAAAACGAACAACCTCAAATGGTCCTGCTCAATACACACAAAGTGTACTAGTGTAGTTTTATAGTCAAGACAGACTAATACCAAACTACACTACAACCATTCCGATGATTTGTCCAAATCCATCTTGGTTGTGAGCTACTATTTATAATTTATAAGAAACTGATAACATGATCTTCTGTGTGGCACCACACACCAAGTTATCTATAATATAAATTAATTGGACATTGCATAAACATATATAACAAATATAAAATGCAAACATATGACCAATGTGATTCTCATTCCATAAACGATGTTCATACAAAAAACTAGGCTTATAGTATACATCCTAACAAGAACATGATCAGAGTCTCCAATCCAAAAAAAGGAAGGACAATCAGGATGAAGGAGGTATAGGTGCGGGGGCTACTGTTTCTCAATCAGCAAGCAGCACTGCAGCTCAACAAAGAGCATTAATTGTAGCTGCACCAACTCGACAAAAGAGTACCAGATAACAGAAACAGCAAGGCAAACAGAAACAGCAACAATCAGGTCAGAATGTTAAACCTTATATGAGTGTTGCTATAGGCAGAAGGCTAAGTGAAGAGAGATGGAAGCAACTGAAAGAGGCTGATGAGAAGAGGGGAAGGGAAAATGAGGATTAGATATCAAGATTAGGCATGATCGAAGAGAAGAAATCAGAGCTTGCAAAGAAAGTGGATGCAACTCTGAACTCATACCCACCTCAAGATGTTCCCTGCCTTGATCCTGATAAAGCATCTGTCGAAATTTTTGTTTTGTTGGACCAAAGGCCCCATAGAGAAAATATTGCATGGGACCTGAAGATGTTTGATTAGGTGTCTCTGCCGAAAAACAGGAACCCATCATATGAGGAAACCACCCTCTTCAAAAGATCTGAATACTTGAGGTATTTCAGATATCTATGCAAACATGATTATTTTCTAGGATATCCAACATGTCTTGAAGCCTTGGAAAGATACGAACAATTGACAAGGGATGGAGAGTTGGAGATTCAGAAAGGCTTAATATAGAAGGTCAAGCAAAGAGAGCGAATTCGTTTATGTGAAGATTTTTAGCTTCGTTGGATTTAGATTCCTGTTATCAAGAAGAAACTTGAAGAGTCCTATCAAGAGTCAATCCTGAATTGGTAGAAATGAATGAAGTATGAAATAAGAAGGAAGCCACCTGGAGTTGCCTATGTAAAAAGAAGGCTCTTTGGAAGAACAAAACTCTGAGGAAGTAGCAGATTACTGTAGTTTCTCAGAAGATTTATTAGTAAGCACTTCCTTGTAAAGTTTTTTTTATTCTTTTATTCTTTCAAGTTACTTTTCTAGAGCTAGTAAGCTATGTAGTTTTTGATGACAGCTCACTTGTACTTTATTTGTAGAAATTGTATGTATCTATGTACATATGTATATGCTGCTTTGTAAAGGGTTTTGTCATCATCAAAAAGGGGGAAATTGTTGAGATATTTCTGTATAAGTTTTGATAAGAAAATGTAGATTTTGTATAGGAAGTTGGAGAACCCCATTTTTTCCATATTCTTTAAGTGGAACTTAGTTTTTGTTAAGTTTCAATTTTGGGATGTATTTTGAAGATAAGTTGAAATCAGAAAGATGAAGGTTTCTGATCACAGTAGGATTCTATAAAGGAGTGCTATCGGATACTGTTATCAGTAAGTAAAATCAGCAAGCAGAATCAGTAAGCAGCATATAGTAAGCAGAAATGAGGACTGGGAGGCTTTCTGCTGGATCAGAACAAAAAGCAGTTCAATTTTAGAAAGATGTTCAGAATCAATAAGCAGGATTTAGAATCAGTAAGTAGATTCAGAATAAAAAGCTAGCGCAAAACAGAAAGTGATTGTTGTAACCTAAGCAGGAAGCAGTAAGATACAACACTCTTATTTATTGCAGTACGAGGAAAGATTGATTGCAGTACGAGGAATATGTCTTATCAAAGTATCCGGTAGATGGAAGTTAGCAACCGACCAATGACGCGCTGCCATCTAGACTGTCAACCTGCAAAAGTACTGTTGGCGAGGAGTGGTGCCATTAATGCCCTGCAAAGTAGGACATGCCCTATTCCCCCAGTTTTCCCAAAAGCATTTAATGTGAAGATCAAATGAGATCAAGATTTGAAATTCAACAAGGAGTGTGTCTCTCTTCAATGGACACATTTTTCCTACAAGTATATAAGAAGGCAGGAGTTGACTCAAGAAAACTACTGAAACTATTATCTCTCAATCTCTCTTAAGCAAACACAAGTTTTCTTTCAAGTTTCAATCACTCAACCTTCCTGAAGCAGTCAAACCAAAGATTCCCAGACCATCAAAGATCTTAAAGCTGTCTTCGAAGCACCAGTTGAAGAAACATATACTTTTAACCTTTTGTATTGTGTGTTAGGTTGTTTATTTGGTGTCCTCAGTGGGAAGGATTTAGATCATCACTAAGTGATAGTCTTAAGTGTCTTAAGGTTTTTAACTCTATGTGAGTTTGTTGACCCTGCGTGGGATTAGCCTAGGAATCTATTTTGATTCTAGTAGGTGTAAAACTTGTTAGGAGTCATTTTGTAAAGTTGAGATTTGTAAAGCGAACATTTCCTGATTGAAGTTCCTCCTTAGTGAAGGAGAATAGAGGATGTAGAAGGATTACACCACCTTCGAACCTCTATAAACCCTTGTGTGTTTATTGCTTTATATTTATTTGTTGCATCTGATATATATCATGCTCATACTGGACAAAATGACCTTGAGAAAAGCATACTTTGAAAAGAAAACATTTTTACAAAAGAAACTCTATCTAAGTATTTCCACTACATACTGTAATCTCTAAAACAGTAAACAGAATCAGCATTTTGCCAGCTTATTGATTTGGCCAAGTTGTTGTATTCTATTTAGAATTCGGTAATCTCTTTACAGAAAGTTTAAAGAGTAAAAATTTGATAGAGGTTCATTCACCCCCCGAACCTCTGACCACTTGGTACAACTTAGACTCCATTACCCTATGAGTTAAAACTCCAATTGCTACAATAATCACACAAGTATAACAATTATGGATTTTATCATACGATCTAGTGAGAATTGATTAACAAATAAATTAAGGTGGGCAATCCTAATATATCTATCAGTCAAACATGCCAAGCATAAATTCAAATAATGAAGAAATTGAGATAAAGTAAGAAAATGTTACTACTTAATTAACACGAATGAATCATTCAAGGTTCCGACGTCTCATTGGACTAGAAAAAATAATTAGCCTCTAAGCATGGTTGTGAATATAACAAAGTAGTTCTGTCTCTCCAATAATATTCTCTCTGTATCTAGAAACTAAATAATCAAAGAAAAAAATATACTCTTTTTCCCTCGAAAGTGCCATGAATATCTCCCAAAAAGAAAGAATATATATGGAAATTATATCTTCCTTCCAAGTTGGTGTGAATCTCTCTTTTCTTCAGCCCGAAAATTTAATTATAGAGACAATGAGCCTAGTCTAATAGGCCTCTAACACGTAAAAAAAAATTCGTATTCACATTTCCAACACTGAATCTCTCAATGTTGGGCTTCTTCTTCACTTTGGGCCCGTACGACTTGCACTTCTTGTATCCTCACACTTAGTTCGTCTCACCCATCATCATAGAGTATGTAAAAGACCTGAAATCCATGAAAAATACGAAATCAAAGACAACAAGACGAATATGATAATAATTGGGTAAGTACTATAAAATAATGAACAATTAACTATAAAAAATGTCACATTACACACGTAAAATATGCACAAAACCCGACTTATCACTTCTCAATCTCCTCCTTTTGTAAGTGAGCATATCGATACAGAGCAATGTTGACTGGTTTTGATTTATCCACAAGTCAGATTCGATGGTCGAACTCTCGTTGTGGTGGTAATGATCCCGATGTACTCAAAATCTTAGAAAACTCAGCTAGCAACTTTTTAACATCTTCGTTTACTCATGTGTCCCCACTATCAGATTCATTCATGACCCTCATAGAAGTGAGCAAGTAAAACTCACTTCTTTTAGCTCTTTTCTTGCTGAGCTCACTTGTCTTCATTGGATATGGTGGTTTATACCTGATTCCCTTCAACAATATCAGCTCATCTCCATACCAAAAATTCAATGAGCACTCTTTACAATCCATCAACAATGGGTTGATCGCCTCGAGCCAGGGCATTCTAAATATTGCACCATATGTGGTAAGAGGATGCCATGTAAAGTCAGATCTGATCCCTTGGATAACTACGGGTATGTTATTGTAATACGTATCACTCCAGATTTTATGTCTGCTCCCCGTTGTTACCTTGACATAAAATCTTACCCGAGGCAGACGTAAGTAATCAGCTGGTATAGTGGAAGGAAGTTCAGGAATGCTCCGCAATCCACTAAAATGATCATCGAATGACTTTTGATTTAACCTTCGAGCCTTAAAGATCGCTCACTACTTCTTCTACCTAACCAATTAAATGACATCAGAGCATTTTGCACCTTGCAATTTTCCACGATCTCACCATCTTCCCCTTTGGTATCATCTTCATCATATTTGAGTGGCTGAATATATGTATTTTCATTGTCTGGGTCATCTTCCATTATTAGACGCATTATCTTTTCATTAGAGCACACATGTTAGGTGTATTTTTCATTGAAAGTGAAGCACAAATCCAATTGTATGTGCGTATTAATTTTCTTATTTGATAGTTGGGATTGTCCCATTAGCGTTGGTAGACTATTGAAGACTGTTTTAGGACTTGTTGGGCTCAGAGCTAGTCTCATCTTCGCTATCGTTGAGTTTGGTTGTGGTGGTCGGAATGACAGATTCCGTTTGGGTGCTGTGAATGTGTGTGATTGTATGGATAAGGTCCTAATGAGCCACAATTGTTCTTCTTTACGGGTTGCTAACTTAATGGCCTCTTACAAGTCTTTCCATTTCCATATTTTCAACTCTACTACCAATTCGAGTTCAAACTTGCCATAAATGCACCCAAAAGTGTATTGTGGCCAATGTGTAACCCTACTCATCACTTTCTCAAATTTACATGGGTAGTCCCTAATATTTCCTGTGTGTCGCATTCGGGTCATCACTTCATTCACATCCTCATTTTGAATGATCCCAAATCATTTGATTACGTCTTTCTTAAATTATGACCACGAATTTTCATAGGCTCCATTAACTTGTTCAAACCACCTCCACCACTGTCTCGCCCCCTCTCTCTATCTTTTCCCACTTCACTAAACTTTCCCATAAGGCACTTTAAACACAATCCCTCATCCGTATTTCCTTCAACACAAAGTACGTTGGAAATTCAAAGTTCATTCATTCATAATAATCCAAATCTTAAAAAAAAAACAATGATAAATAGAGTCTCAATTTAAACTTAAGCTCATGGGTCAAAACAATACTTGAAAGGAAATAAATTAGAATCATATCTAAGTGAATCAATAAAAACAAAAACAAATCTAAATAATATCAGAATTCTCTCTCTCATCAATTGTGTGCGGATGCCACTTTCCTCTTTTGTAAGTGCGTTCAATATCTTTAGATTGCTAAATAGGTAAGTTTTCATCAGTTAAATAGATAAAAAGTATGAACTTATAGTCCATTTTCATTTACAAAATAAACTTTGAGTGTTAACATTATAAACGCTTAATTTATAATTCGTAAGAAATTGACACATGATTGAGTTTTTCGAGCTCCATTTGCTGGTGTGGAGCCTGAAATGTATGCCCACATTCCAATCATCATCTATATATATTTATAAAAATAAAGAAATAAAATCTAATCAAGTAAAAAATCAATAAAAAAGGAAGAAGAAAAGAACATTCGCCTCCTTCCATTTTCCTCTCTTGTCGCCATCTTACCCTCCCTTTCTCATCACTTGAAACAATAACCATTCACCCTCTCTCTTTCACTACCCGAAATAACAAGTTTGCCATTTTTCCACTTTCACCGCTTCAACGGCTTTTCAATCCTTATCATTGGTGTCGTCATCCTTCCTCCTCCTCCTCTTGCCATATACCAAGTCAACTCACAAAACTAGTAAAACCCCATCTAATGCCAACAAAAAAAAAATTCACCCATAATATCATTCCGAAAAAGTTAAAAAATGAAAAATTAATGTTTCCAAGTTATGTTGAAAATAATTACAAGAGTTTTCAATGAATTCTCATCATTGCCCCTTCGCCGGACGCCACCCCAATTTTTGTCGTCACCGCCATCAAAATCAACAGTCGCAACCGACTCCAACCACTCTATATTAATCCCTCAAATTTTTTAGAGGTATTTTGTTGAGTTAATCCCCCAATTATTTGAGAGGAATTTCACGATCAGATTAAAACATTTTGTAGTGTGAAAATTTAACAATTAATTAATTTTATTTACCTTTTTTATTTTTCTAAATTCTACATGGATGATGAATAGTTTATAAAATTACATGACTTGATGACCAAGATGTGGACATACATTTCGAGCTACATATCAGCTAAGAATGTTAAACGGGCTGGCCCTCTTTGTTTCAGGTTGGCCCTAGCAAGCTTCAAGTTAATTGGATTTTAGGTTAAATGAGCCTCTAATATTACAAACCTAACCCTACCCTAACAAGATTTAGGCGAAACAAAAATTATCGAGCTATTAATAAAATAATTATATTTATATTTTAAATATATAACTTTGAATTTAATTATACATACATTCAAATTTCATATATAAAATTAAATGATTCATAATAATAAAATTTGACGTAATTTATAATTTCATTGCCATGACATAAATCAAAATATTTGAACGTGTAAGTCTCAAATTTAAAAAATAATAATATAACACAAACTTTCGACTTTAGATTATTCTTTACAATAATATCACTAAAATTAGATTGGCATTGGAAATTTATACTTGTTTCAAATTATGGATGAAACTGATAATTTTTTTACAATAAATCATAATACAATATAAGTACATTTATTATTTGTAAGCATTTATCGGCTAAGTGCTTGAGACCATATTCAGTCGTTCACACTACACTACAACAAAATTCACACTACACTACAGCAAAATTCACACTACATTAAATTCATCTCCAATCGTCAACGCTATATTCTGCACTACATTTACTATTCTTATTTTTTATTGATTTAAAATTTATACAAATTTAAACTTAATAATTGCATAATATTTTTATTTTTATTTTATATTGATTATTGAATATAATTTTTTTTATTAGTTATTTTTAAAAAAAAATGTGAATATAAAAAGGCAAAAATTATAGAACAACATTAAATTAAATTTCTTGATACAATGCTACAATCATACATATTAAAAAACATAAAATTAACACAAGAAAAAACAACACACAATACAAAAAATTTCAATAAACCAATAACGATAATCTAGATCTCAGAATTGGAATGCTCCTCCCACATATGATCAATCAATGCATTATGAAGTGCGATGTGAGCGTCTTTGTCTCTAATTTGTCTAAATCGACCAACAAATGCTTGAAATGAAGAAGTTTCATTGCTCACTATTTCTACATCGGAAGCTAGTACCTCCGTTGTAGCTTCAATTGGCTTATCAAGATCACGTTCATCTTCAATTATCATATTATGCATGATTATGCAAGCAGTCATTATATCTCGCAAATCATCTTTGCTCCAAAAACGAGTTGGATTTGCCACAATCGCAAATCGACTTTGGAGAACTCCAAACTCACGCTCCACATCTTTTCTACATGATTCTTGTTTCACTGCAAAATGCTTATTTGGGTCGCGAATAGTTTGCACAAGAGTTGACCATTTTGGGTAAATATTATCAGCTAAATAATACCCCATGTTGTATTCCTTTCCTTGAATGACATAATGGCAAGGAGAAGCAATACCTCTAGTTAGGTTCGAAAATAGAGGAGATCTGTCAAGCACATTAATATCATTATTGGCTCCAGGCATACCAAAATATGCATGCTATATCCAAAGATTATAATCAGCTACAACCTCAAGAATAATAGTTGGTGATCCACTACGATCTGCATATTGTCCAGCCCAAGCTGTTGGACAATTTTTCCATTTCCAGTGCATACAATCTAGACTACCTAACATACCTGGAAACCCACGTTGTTTTCCAATAAAAAGCAGTTTAGCAATGTCATTGGTAGTAGGCGATCTTAGATACTGCTTTCCAAATATCTCCACAATAGCACGACAAACACATTCAATATCAGTAGACTCTCCAATATTGATGCACTCATCAGCAGCATCTGCTGGCAAAACATATGCTAACATACGAAGAGCAGCTGTTATTTTTTGAAGCGTAGACAAACCGAGTCTGTGTGTTGCGTCTCTTCGTTGTACACAGTAATTATCATAATCTTTAACAACATTAGCTATGCGAATAAATAAAGACTGAGCCATTCAAAAACGCCTGTGGAAAATTGTTGCATTAAATGTTGGATTTTCAACAAAGTAGTCGTTAAACAGACGTTGCGCCGCTCCTTCTCGATCACGATTGATCATTCTACAACAAAAAACAGAGCCTCCATGAGTGGGATTGACATCTTGATTTCTAAGAATTTCTGATATGACACGGTTATTTCTAGAAATTTGGTGAACGATCAAAGTTTCTTGAAGAGAATACTCATCATAGTCTGAAGATGAGTTTGTAGGAGAAGTATTCATTTTTTGATTAAGTGTAGAAATAGAAATTGGATGAGTTTGTTGTATTCATTTGGTGAATTCACATGATAATATATAATGTAGTAGTCTAAAGTTGCAGTAGCCCTTCACATGCCTACAGAAATTTCACATGGGATGCAGAAGTCTATAAAGTTGCACATGGGTTGCAGAAGTCTATAAAGTTGCAGTAGCCCTTCACATGCCTACAGAAATTTCACATGGGATGCAGAAGTCTATAAAGTTGCACATGGGTTGCAGAAGTCTATAAAGTTGCAGTAGCCCTTCACATGCCTACAGTAATTTCACATGGGATTTCACATGCGTTGCAGTAGGCCTTCACATGCTTATCTCACCTACCATTTTCACTCATTTCTCCATATATACATGTTATACAATTCAACTTAAAACACAATTTCACAAGAAATATTTTATAGCTCAAATGGCCAGAAATCCAAATTACTCATTTGCTGAAGATGTACTTCTTTGTGATTGCTACAAAGAAGTCTGTCGAGATCCAATCATAGGGAGATTCCAAACTTCTAATCAACTCTGGAATTGGGTCAAAGAAAAAATGAATGAATTGTCAACCAATTCGAGTGGCACTATCCGCCCACTAAGATCACTTGAATCTCGAATTGCCTTGATAAAAAAAGCCATTTCGAAATTGATAGCATGTGTAGAGCAAGTTGAACATGAAAATCCAAGTGGTGCTTCCGAAAATGACATTGTAAGTAGTTGTTAAATTTTGTTCCTAGTCTAATTTGCAAAGTAGTACTAACATGGTAATGCATTATGCAGTTACAAAGGGCAAAATTTTTGTATGTGAATGATCCATCCACCAAGGAAAAATCATTCAAGTTTGACCATGTGTGGAACACTATGAAAGAGTTTCCGCAATGGGATAATACTACACGGAAGTCCCTAGATCAGTTTAATAAGGTGGACGAAAGTCCAAGATCTCCTGAACTTGGACTAAATTCATTTTCAATCAATTTAAGTGATGAAAATATTAGTAGTAGTGGTGGGTCTTCATCATCACGACGACCTGACGGGGTAAAAAATCCAAAATGAAGAAAAAAAGAGCTGAAGATATTAGTGTTTTTGCAAACACTGTGCACAAAGATAATGAAGCCCTTCTAAGTTTTTTAAAGGAAGCGGCTGGAAAAAAAGACTATGACCGTGAGGAGCGAAGAGAAGAACGAGAGGAAAGAATTATGATGATTGATTTGGATAGCATTGGAGATCCACGCTGACGTAAATATTTTCGAAAAAAACAAGAAAAAATTATACGAAAAAATGAAGAACTTTCCCAACAACTACCAACAAATAATACTTTTGATATGTATAACGGATATTTTTCAAATCTCGAAGGGTCGGGAAGTAATCTCGGGGATTATTAATTAGGACGTTTAAATTCTCGTATCGTACTTTTTTTAGCCTAATCGTTTTTTAGATGTTTTATGTTTATTTTAATTTATGCATTTTAGCCTAATTGCCTTGATGTATTTTGTGATTTATGTATTTTAATTTAATGTACTTTGTGATTTAATGTATTATGTTTATTTTATTTAGCCTAAAAAATACTTTTATATTATACACATGTAGTAAATAATAATTTTTTCATAAACAATAATATTGCTTCATGAAATGATGAAATGAAAATTCTATTAAAAATAAATTGTGAAATTAAAATTGTATTTAAAAAAATCAAAAAATAAAAATAAAAATGTAGTGTGGTGCATTAGTGCCCACTACATGTGGTGGTGCACTATTCAAATCTATAATGTAGGGGGGAAATGTAGTGCATGGTTGGAGCTACATTTCACACTACATGTAGAGGTAGTGTGAAATGTAGTGTGTGATTGGAGATGCTCTGATACCTATAGTTTGTAAATATTATACTATTATTTAATTTATTTTATATATTTAATTCTTATAAATCAAATTTGAAGACATCAAACTTAGAATAATAAACATATAATTGAAAGTTTGTATTATATTTTATATAATTATGAGTAAAAAAATTGATCTAATTTTAAAAAATATAGAGAATAGTGTGGGTAACAGGCCAACTGGTTAATTATCGGGCTGGCCATAGGGGCTTTGGGCTAAACATGTTTCCGGTTAAACGTGTAAACATAAAAAAGTTAGAAATATTCGACCATAATCCTTTTTTTTTCGGTTTAAACGGGCTGACCCATAGGGCCACGATTCATTTAACATCCACAAATTAGCATTTGGAGCCCGAAAAGGTCAATTATGATGTGAGTATTAAATTGAGTATTTATAGAGTTAACATCCAAAATTTATATTATAAATAAAAATGGACCCTAAGTTCGTGTTTTTTTATTTAGCTTTCATTACTTTTTATCTTTATTCTTCTTATCAAATAGTGTAACAGTCAATGTGGACAAATTATTTAGACATGGGTACAAGTTTTAGCTAGAAAATTAATGGTGATTTAAATTGAAAAATAAAGTTAAATTCATGATTAATTTGATTAAATTTTAAAATTTTCATTGAAAGTATGATTTATTTTACAATTAAATCAAATGGTATGTGCCTATTATTGTTGGAAAGTCGGAAGAGAGAATAAATTGGCATGCAAAGAAAAGTAGTTTCTTGAAGGTTGCAAATTTGTTATAGAATTATCCTTAAGAAGTTATCATCTTCATTATTGTGGAGGGTGGGAGCGAGAGAAAAGGAATCTTCAAATTTCATCCTCTTCAAGTTATCAAAAAAAAAGAATGGAGATATGATAGATGATGTAGAGAATTGTTAAAGGCATTATGATGATCATCAATATTCCCTTTCTTCATGACTTTCCAACTTTACCTCTCAACTTCTAAGGCAAGACAACAACATATGGACACCACTTCACTTCCCTCTACACCACTTTCTTTCTTTCTATTTCACTAATTACTACAATATACAATTTTTGTAAAATCATTTAATGGATTTAATTCTATCAAACAGTTCGATCCAAAAAAAAAAAAAAAAAAAACATAATTTAACTTGTGAAAATGAATTTTGGTTGTAGGTATTAGGTACTGAAATTTTGTTTGATGAAATAATATTATTGAAACGGTCTCACATGAAATTTTGTAATATTACAAACCCCCAACATATATAACTACATTTGCATCTTATATATATATATAATATAGATTATATATGTTGTCATTATGTTGCATTCTCTCAAATAATAAATGGAAAACTTATATGAAACAAGTTTACTCTTGTTATCTATAAATCATACCAATTGTGAGTTGTGGATTGTGATCAATGAGACATTTTAAAAAAACTCAATAGTTTTGGATGATTATAACATTTCGAAAAAAATTAAATAATACTTCATTCGATCTCAATAGTTATGTGTTGTTTTAGAGGTCAAATTTTATTTGTAACTAAGTAACATCTTACATTTTTATGCTTAATATTCCTTAGTTGGAATTTAGGAGTTTTATATGATTTTTTTTGTATAAAATAAATTTGATTTTTTTTTTTTCAATTTTGAATTTTAAATTCTTTAATTAGTTAAGAATATGTTTGTTTAAATTTTATGTGTTTTAATTTATGATAAAAACTCAAATGATATTTAATTGAGGCGAGAGGAAGTATGATTTAACGGTGCGACGCTGACAACAATTGTCACTAAGCCAGGGAAAGTTTATTTATTGCATTCGAATTCTTGGTAATGAAACAATCAACGACATTAAAAGTTACTTGTTAAGGTTAATGAGTGGAAAAATCATAGTTAAGAAAGATAATGACTTATAAAACTATTTGGGCCCAATTAACAGTCTTCTTTCGTGAGTTTAGAAAATCAGTTGGTTTTATTTAATTAATTAAGGTCGACCATACTAGTGGGCTACTTAATTTCATTTTCTCTTATTTATTATTCACATGATCTTTTCAAATGATTGACCACTAAATCTATCTTTAAGATCTCTTATTATTTCCTAATCTTACTTTCGATAGTCCATGATATATTCTACAATGATGATTTGGAGGTGAATCCATGCTATTTTGAAAATAAATATATATGAATATTGGTGGGTGTATGATATTTGTTAATTTAAAAATAATTTAATAACTAAATATTTTTCAGAACTGATACATGCCACACATTAATCACTATTAATTAATATACAATTTGTGTGGTCAATGGATGAATGTGATCAACACCTCAAAATTTGCAATTTTGGCTTTTGAAAATTTAATTGCGGATTATTTGACGAATTGATTATTTAGTATATAATGTAGAAAAAAAATAGTTGAATTCGCAACTATTTTTACATTCTGCAAATAGTCTTTCAAATATTGATTTCCAATAGTCAATCTTTATTTTTTTAAATCTGACCAGACAACAGGTGCATAAATTAAATTCTAAAATTTGACAAAATTATTCCCCTAATAAAAATGTAATGAAGTTATAATTTAAGTCGAATATACTAAAATGTGAGAGCAGCTACCAAATTTTTATTAGTATAGCGAAGGGGGGAAAAATCTAAAAAAGATGAAAGTTGAAACCTTTTCAAAATTCAGGGGCCGTTTGGTAGGCACCTTTGGAACTAAGCAATGGAAATGGAATGGATTTAGAGTGTTTGGTTCACTACTTTGATTGCTGCTACAGTGATTTGAAATCCTAATACTAAGGAATCACGATTACTCAGGTTTTCCTAAGCTATGACTTTCATTACTCAACTCTATTTTCTAAAACAACAACAACAACAATAATAATAATAATAATAATAATACTAATAATAATAATAATTATTATAATAATTATAATAATACTAATAATAATAATAATAATACTAATAATAATACTAATAATAATAATAATAGTAATAATAATAATAATAACTAATAATAATAATAATAATTATTATTATTATTATAATACTAATAATAATAATAATAATTATTATTATTATAATACTAATAATAATAATACTAATAATAATAATAATACTAATAATACTAATACTAATAATAATAATAATAATAATAATAATGCTAATAATAATAATAATTATTATTATTATTATAATACTAATAATAATAATAATAATACTAAATAATAATAATACTAATAATAATAATAATAATAATAATAATTTATTATTATTATTATTAATATTAGTATTATTATTGTTATTAGTATTATTATTATTATTAGTATTATTATAATAATAATAATTAATATTATTATTATTATTATTAATGTTATTATTATTATTAAGTTGATTCCATTCCTAAAGAATTTTGGTAAACCAAACAACACAAATTTAAAGAGACTATTCATTCCATTCCTCACTACTGTCATTACCATTCCTTTTCCCATTCCTTACTATCATACCAAGCGGCCCCTCAATAAAGAAATGATTATCGCCACGAAAAGTCCAAACATTTATTAGTACTCCACGATTATTATTGGGTTGGGCTAACTAACTCATGTCAAACATTTAAGAATAATGAAATAAATTGCAACAATATGATATACGATATGTGATCCATTTGGAAAAATAATGAATTATTAATTGTTTTATGAAAATATATCTGATAGTGGGTAAGATAGAATCTACGGTTGAAATCGAATTTAAGGTGATCCATTTTTGTCCCTTGTGTGTTTTTTTGTTTTTCTCTTGAAATAAATAATAAGAGAAACGCAATTCACCGCTCAAAAAGGAAAAAAGGAAAAAGAAAAAAGAAAAGAAAAATGTAGCATAGCATAGTAGCGTATAGGTGCTTATTAGTTTAAGTTCCTTTTGAATCTCAGCGGTGTTTAAGTTTCTCTCTCTACACTCAAACAAAAGGCTCTCATTCTCTCTCTCTACAGTGTATGCTGAAATAAGAAAAAGACTTGATCAGAAACACCTCACCCTTTCTCTGTCTTAGCAAGGGCTTGCTTCATTTCCAGTGAGTACTCTCTCTTTCTCTTCTCTCCTCATTTGCATTTCCTATTTCCTATTGGAGCTTTTTAAACTTGTATGCGTATAGGCGTAGCTCTACGCGTTTGTCAGTAATGCCAAGGATTTGAACTTTGGTGTCTGCTTCAGATGCTGCTCTGCTAGTCTCTAATTTAATTTATGTCTGGTTTTGTTTAATGTCGGTGGCTTTGGAGTATTATCTTTGGTTTGGGTACCTAGATCTGATCTTGCAAGGTAGGTGTGATGTTTTTGAACTTCAATTTCTGTTTCTACTAGACAGAACGATTGCGCCCCCAGATTTTGATGGAATGTGACATTTAAATTTTCCTTGCTCATTGATTTCAATACGTGTTTAACCTTATTTGGTTTTTGCCTTTTCAAGCATATAATGCCTATTCTCAAATTTATTCCTTTTAGTTCAGTGTGTTTCTCTGTGTAAATCACATTCATGAGATTTCTAAGCTTTTTGTGTATGTGCGATAGATTTTAATGTTTTTGAGTAATAATTAATTGACAACTTCATGGAAAGCAGGTTTGTTTAATGATGTGGAAGTAGAGTTTGGGATGATAAAAGCTTCAAAGAAATCTGGTAATTAATTCTCTTGTAAATTCCTTCTTTCCATGTAAATTATAGCACTGGGCGATGAATTTGAAGTATATATTACTGCAAATGTACTACTTCTAGCATTCTTTGATAAGTATTGCCTTCAGAAAAACATTGGTGAAGATGGAAGCAGCAATAGAGGCCCACATTCCACTGGATTGCATTGAGTTCGACATTGTCCCGAGCCAAAACAGGTTATACCTCAAATGAAGCCTATGATGTCTTCTTTTGCAGATATTATGGAACCTGAGTTGCACATTGATGTTGCATATTCCTGTCCTCTAATCATTTTCTTATCATTATTCTAATAGTTGATAACCATTTGTTTATATTTCAAATCTTTTGAAAAACCCTGTTGATGTGAAACTATATGCTTCTTCCATTTTAGTGAGTGAAACAATGTTTCTGAAATCTTATTGTAATAGTCTGATAGTCTCTATATTTATTTATTTACTTTTTCAGAAAATGTTACTATGTTTTGCATAGTGAGAGATGTTGGAATGCCATTTCTTGGCCATCTTAATTTTTTGTTGTTGTTTCATTACTATTAGTTGTCTAGTGATTAGCTGGTTATTTGGTGCTCCTAAAGGTACGAGGCATGTGTATGCTATGAGAAGAAGAAAGAGAAAGTGACATCTGGACTTTTGGAACATCTGTTGTTGCATTCTGCTGACATCAAAGCTTTGCATTCAAAAGGATCAAATTCCAAGTATAAGCTTTATCCTCTGGAAAATCCACATGACATTAAATGGTTTAACAAATCCACATTGATAAGGTATGAACAACTTTGTTTTTACTAATTTTTCTTTCATTAGAGAGAATATGGCTCTTATATTCTCGTAACATGAAAATTACTTTATTCCCGTGAAATAGGTTTCTGCATGTTATTGGGTCAGCAAACATATTGGACATTACCAATTCGTTGAAAAATGAGATATCTCAGCTGGAAGAAGCCCGCAGATTTCATCTTTCCCTATATGCGAAGGTAAAATCAGTTTATTTACTCCTTAGTTCAATTAGTAATTAAACTGAATTTTATTTAATTATTATTTTTATTATTATTCTTTTACTTCTCAGGGTAGAGAATATCAGCTCCAGAGTAGGGAATCTGGTTAGTATGCTCATATTTTGGTTTGATTTTAATTGAGAGGTCATCGCAAGATCCTCATGTGGAGGTGTTAGTTTCTTGCTTATTTAATTTGTTAAGACATTCATGGTTTTTTTTTTAATTTGAGCATTCTACTCATAGGCTGTTGCCTTATGAAAAGAACAAATAACCGTCTCCATTTATAGGAAAGATACAAAGCTTACCATGATTATACTGTACATAACAAGTTATGCTTGTCTCTTTTTGCTATATCAGATGACAGCTGCGCTAATGGCACATCGACTACAAAAGTGAGTGTGTTTTTGCTTAGTCTTTTTTGTTGCTCTATTCGTAACATTGAATATTATTGCTTGTATATTCTTTTAACTATCTATGCTGGTAATGGCTCATCTCCAGGCTGAAGACTCAGATGCTTCCAAGTATGTTTGATTAGTTTTCTGCTGCTAGTTAAAATTCATATAGCATGTTCTGTACCTGATTATTGGTTGCCTTCAGAAATGAATTGCTACGGGCCATAGACTTGAGGCTTTCTGCATTGAGAGAAGAGCTGACCTCTGCTTTTGATGAAGCTGCTGGTTCTAGATATTCTGTGGAGGATATGACTGATGTAGAGAAGTTTTCTCAACATTTTGGATCGAGAGATTTAAGGTAGAATTTTCTGTGAATAAAAAGCAATGTTTTCCATTTTAAAACATTGTCTTTTATCTTCTATGGAGAAATGCTTGATCTAGTGTTAATGTGTTCCCATTATCTTAATTTTTTGCAGTGATTCATTATGCAAGCTTATAGAACTGAGACATGGAGCTCAGGCTATAGAAACTCTGAGCAGTAAACATTTCTCAGAGAGTTATGGAGTCAAATCAAAAGAAGGGAATGATTGCAGAAGTAGATCAACAGTTTCAGACAAGCCAGTAAAATATGGTGTCTCACCTGCAAAAGCCGCTCAGGTAGAGAGACAAAGCTCTACAGAAACTGATGAATCTTCCTTGTCAAGTGAGGAAGAACAGTCATCTGTTGAACGAAGTCGGCCTCTTGTAAGATCCGCTTCACCTAGGAGGTCAGCATCTCCAATGCGGAGGGTACAAATTGGACGATCTGGATCTCGAAGGTCTACCGCGATAACTATTAAAAGTCTGAATTATTTTCCTGCCAGAGAAAGAATGTTCTTACCTGCAAATGAAAGTGATCAAGAAGAATCTGAGCAAGCATCTAAAAAACCTGAAAGTAATGTGAGGAGAATGAGTGTGCAAGATGCAATAAATCTTTTCGAACGTAAACAGAGGGATCAAACAGTGGATACCCAGAATGGCAGGTCATTGATGAATGCTTCTATTGGAGCAAATAAATCTGTATTAAGAAGATGGAGTAGTGGAATGGGTGATGATACTTCACAATGTCCCCAAGATACTTCCATTGAGGATCCTGTTACTGAGATTCACGATAATGTAGAAAGTAGGGAAGATGCATATAGTTCACCAGAATCTGAAGCTGACCCTGGTGTTGCTCCGGAAGACCATCCAATTGAGCCTTGTGGACCCAATTTGAAGTTGAACTCACCCATGAAAGAAGCATGTACCCCAGTAGTTATGCAAGAGGAGACTCGTCCAACAGAATCAACTGATGCTAGTGAAAGATTAACTGCCTCGGCTGAGTGGAGCCGTCAAAAGGAAGCAGAACTAAATGAGCTGCTGATGAAGATGATGGAAACTAAGCCTGTAAAAAGTCGAACTGTTGTGCCTCCTAGCAGCAAAAGACAAAGCTTGCCATCTGAGCAGAGAGGCGGTTTTTACAATCACTACAAGGAGAAGAGGGATGAGAAACTGCAAGGAGAAGCTGCTAGGAAAAGAGCAGAGAAAGACAAACAATACAAACCAATGCAACAAGTTCTCGATTTGAAAAAATCACAACTGAACTCGTCAAATGCTAGTGATGCCGGTAGAAAACAAAAAGTGAAGAAGCTCCAAAAACCACAAAATAATGTGTCACAACCAGCAAATCCAAAGGCAGAAAGCCCGAGACTTGGGGTTGTTAAGAAAGCCTCTCCGAAAGCATCTTCTCTGCCTTCTGTACGTAAATCATGGCCATCAATGCCATTACCAGGAGCTAGAGGGCCATCTCCTGCTAAAACCCCAGCTGCAACACCGTCTACTGGTGCAACACCAACTCGTAGAAGATCACAGCCAACACCACCAGTTTCTCTACCTAACACGAAAGTGGAGACATCGCAAATGCGAGCTAAGTCTGTAAAATCAAATGAGAATGACAGCAAGAAAATCCTGAAACATGCTACTGAAAAAAAGCAGCAGTCTGCAACAAAGCCTAGGAAAACCACCAAAAGCAAAGTTCAAACTGTTGCTGAAGATCTTGTTTCCTCAGAAAAACCTAACAAGGTGACAAAGAAGAGCAGTGTTGTTCCGTTGGAATCAAAGCCTTTTCTTCGGAAAGGTTCTAAAACTACATCTAGTGTCAATCCAGCTGCAAAGAAAAAAGCATCCTCTCATCAGGAACCATTGAGAAAATCTGAAGATCTGACCGTGGCTAGTGAAAATCCAACAGATTTGAGCTCTTCTGATTTAGTGGTTCAGCATGACGAGAGGGAAAGTGGAAAACTGACAATTCATGAAGGTGTGGAACCTGGAACCACTGCAAGAAGCCCCCAGCAATGTGAAGACAAGGTGGAGGGCTTAAGTGAGGTTAACCCCATCTTAGGTGAGGTTAACCACATCACTGATAATGGCGCTTACAGAGTAGAAGAACCTGAACTAAAAGTTGAGGCTGAAGAAGAATCAACCATCTCACCTACTGCTTGGGTGGAAATAGAGGAGCATGAAGTTAATTCCGCTAGTGAACCTAGTTGCCCAATGGTGGATTCACCACCAGCCTATAAAGCGCCAGTTGGAGCATCAAGCCCTCGAGTCCGTCATTCTCTGTCACAAATGCTTCTTGAGGAGAGCAGTGAACCTGATGTCATTGACTGGGGGAATGCCGAAAATCCTCCAACAATGGTCTACCATAAAGATGCACCCAAAGGATTAAAGAGGCTACTGAAATTTGCTCGAAAGAGTAAAACTGAGACAAATGCAACTGGTTGGTCTAGCCCGTCTGTCTTTTCTGAAGGAGAGGATGATGCCGAGGATTCCAAATATCTAAACAAGAGAAGTTCTGAAAATCTACTGAGGGCAACCCTTCATTCAAAGAACAATGGGCACCAGAAAAGTTCCACCGATTATGAACACCCTGGTACTTCTCTTCTGCTAAAGCTTAAGTTCTTGTTGTAACTGGTAAATCATAATACACTAATCATAAGAGAATTCCAAGCATTGAGTTGTTGATGTCATAGAAATTAAAGTAAGCTCCTTCGTTGCAAAAACAAGTCCACTTCAGGCTTTCCTTATGGATCATGTTATCTTGTTGGATGAATATAGATTTTATAAGTTGATTGACGAAACATGAGTGTTTCAGGTCAAGCAAATATCAGGAAATTGAATGCTCAGAGTTTATCTCAGCAGCTTCAAGAGGGCAATGTTTCAGCATCTGTGACCACAACCAAAGGTGAACCGAGTTTTGTTTTCTTCAATCTGCTTCCATACACTATTCTGGTTATAATTATTGTCGCATTGTTTCACTATGGTTTTCTATTCTGTTTTTCAGCAACACGATCCTTCTTCTCGCTTTCAGCATTTAAAGGCAGCAAATAGTAGATGGAGCTACAAGGTAGGCTGCTTTTATTTATGTTTTGCTCTAGGAGGCATTCTCATGATCCCCAGAAACAATACATCATCATTCTTTGGTGATGCTTGTGGTTTTCTAGATTTAGCATCTGATTTGGCTTTGATGCATTAATTGATTAAATAGCATGTAACACATGTAAGATTAGAGGGGTTTAGCAGTGTGTGTTGACACAAATCACACCACAAATTTGTATTTTTATCTCTACTTTTTTGGGGATCCTTGTGTTGTATTTTGTGTCTATACGGCTGGGGTATTTGTTGTATCAAATCTTCTTAATTAACTAATTCAATTTTCTTACCTTCTACTCATCAATTATTTCCTCAATTTATCGCTTTCGCCATTTCATTATGTATGCCATCAATGACTATATTATTCAATTATTTTATGGGAAAATCGACAAAAATGTCCATTAACTTTGCACTATTCATGAAAATATTCAATAACTTTAAAATTTTATGATGCTCTTAAACTCCTAAAAAGTTAATGAAAATGTCTTGCTCACTATTATAGCAGGTAACTGAATATACAATTGCAGATAAGATAGTTTTTTTCTCTTTTTTCCTTTTTATGATTTTTAAATTGAAATAGTTTGATTTCATTAAAAGTAAATCAAATAAAAAAAAATTTCAAATATAATTAAATGTTTTGTATCTGTAATAGTATGTAGTAGAACGTTTTCATTAATTTTTTCGAATTAAAAGGACATTATCATAAAGTATTGATGTTACTGACTATTATGGTCAATAGTGCAAAGTTAATGAACATTTTTCTTGTCAATAGTGCAAAGTTAGTGAACATTTTTGTCATTTTGAGAAATAAGTTATGGGTGCGGCTATCTGCACCCCAAAACTTACTACACACACCCATTTCTATACAAATGAAAAACATAAATACACTAGGAATGGGGTGTGTTTAGTAAATTTTGGGGTGCGACATAAGTTATAACTTTTTCTTACAAGAACACCACTTGATATAGTACTTGAACAAAAAAGTCCTCCAATAATGTCATCCATAGTTTGTTCACGACCATATGTCCGACTATGGATGGAAGTTTTGAAAATTAAATAAACTATTGAATAGCTAATTTTGTCAATGGGAGATACGAAGGTGAAATATATTCAAATCTCTCCTTGTCTCTCAATTGAAACCCATGAAACATTAGCTTTTGGTGCTAACATTTTCTTGCACTAGTTCTTTATTTGTTACTCCATAACAATTACAAAACCAAATTAGTTTCAATTCCATCACTCCACTTATCATGGATGTTTTTGAAGCAGTGAATGTGGGCCCGCCGAATTGCTAAATTCGTTTTGATATCCAAGGCAAAATCAATTTTTTGACCCTAACTCCCAAAGTATACTCAATTAATTCTTATAAACATATATAACGTTTCTAAATAGTTACAAGATAATAAAGTTCAAAATTAGACTTTTTAACAGTAATGATTAATATTAGTAATAAGAATTACTTTATCATGCATGAGTTGCACGGATCTTACCCACTTGATCTTGGATATAAATATTTCTTTTTTCAGTTTTGATAGGCACAATATTGCTCATCATCATATTCTCCTCTCTCTCTCTCTTCCTACTTTAGTACCCGATGCTCATCTTCATCTTCTTCTTCTTCTGTCACACAATGCCTCCCTCATCTTATTCCTCCTCCTCTTCTTTTTTCTTTCAAGTTTAGACTACTCTTTTTTTTTTTCCCACATAGGCGTCTTCCTCTTCTTCTTCATTTTTTTCGAACTCTTCTTTTCCTTTATTTTCTTCTCTTAGTTCATTTTTATGAAGTTGTACCTCTATCAAAATACTTCAGATATATTAATTGTATCACATAAAAGATATTAGTTGTATTTTATAAATGTATTATTTATATACATAAATGTTTTACTTTTTTACATAAACTTATTACCTCATTTAATTGAAATGTATTATTTATATACATAAATGTTTTACTTTTTTACATAAACTTATTACTTCATTTAATTGAAATACAACGTATGCGTATTATTTGTATCATGTAAAAATATCAATAATATAATGTAAATGTATTAATACATCTAATTAAAGATATTGACTGATTTTACATAAAAAATGAATTATATTATTTTACTAAAATAGATTACTGTATTACATAAATGTATTAGGTGTACCACATAAATGTAGTAGTCATAGGCAACGGATCCTAGATCCTTGCAATTGAGTCGACCCGATTCGAGAATGAATTTCATGTGCCCTATGTTCGCGCCCACACTCTTATCCTGTTCTCTTAACCATGTGTTATGTTGTTATGTGACCGTGTTGTTGCCGGCACGATAAAATTAAATTTATTTCTCTACTCAAACCACTACACAGACGTAGAAATGATAAGCAAAGGTCGGTCCCACGGAGAGCAGACAAAACTAATTATTTTGTATTTAGAGTTCAATCAAGAAAACAGGGGGTTTTTGGGATTTAAAAATCTAGAAAAAACTTCAAAAATAAAGAAAGAAATTAGAATGGAATTTAATCAATTAAGAAAGCACTCGGTTCTTAGTTCCGTTTCCACCCTCACTCAACTATGTAAAATTGATTGTAACAATATTCTCTTCTTTCCTCATGAATTACTAACCCTAAATAACAAGTATGACAAGTTATTCGGATTTTCCCTTAAGTATATCTAATTAAGATACGATCGTTAATTAGACCTAATCGTTGGACAACCTAATAAATTAGATTTAATGCAACGACAACTTTTGGGATCAAGGAAAATAGGTTAGTCTAAGCAACAAATACGTACGATGATTCATTTAACTTAGGTCGTGTTATCCCTAGCGATGCTCGACCACTATTTTGCTACTACGAATCAAGAATAACAATAATTATGAATTGCAATCTCAATTCTAGCAATAGACATGCACAATTCAATAAAGTTGATCAGGCTAAATCAAATATATACAAATCATAAACTTTCATCACAAAATAGCACGATCAATTCACGAGAATAAATTAGAGAATATGTTACTGGAATCAATCAAATATAAAAGAGGTTTTGGGTTTCAACATCCCTTTGAACCAAGCGAAAGTAGTCTAGCCTTGCATATCGGCTTCAAAAACTCCTAAAAGAAAAGATGGAAAACCTTGTTCTCACGTACCGATTCTCTCTCTCTCCCTTCATGATAAATTTTCCTTAAATATGTCTAAGATAGGTCTCAATATGTCCTGTCCGTGACATACAGTCTTTGGCCGAAATAATTAAGATTGGGCCGAAACTTGGCCTCCAAGAAATTCTAAACAGCTTTAGCGAAATGGCCCAACACGGGCGTGTCAGTCAACACAGGCACAACTTGTGTCACTGTACTTTTCAGCATTTTCAGCTCCAAAATCCAGCAACTTAATTCCTTGTTCTCCTATGCCTCACTCCAACACTTGCACTTAGGATTCATCCTCGGAACAACTCCATTAAGCCCCTAAAATACACAAAAATAAGGAATCTAAGAGATCTACTAAGAAGAATTAATAAGTAGGAAAATATAACAAAATAACATGAATATGCAACTAAAACCAAACGCCTAAACACATAAGAAGGCGCAACTTTCCTACTTATCAAATCCCCCCACACTAAAACCTTTGCTTGTCTCCAAGCAACAAAAGAGCTAAAGCACACAGGAAAATGAAATAAGAAAGAGTATCGCTTACTCAGATTCTTACCAACACTCATGGAAACTCGAATCCATGTCGGGAACAAGACACAAAAAACATGTTGGACTCAATACACAATCTTAAGAAATCACAAATTTTGGAAGGGTATTAGAAATCAAACTTCTCATAGACAATTCATCAACTCACTCTACCACTTGCATCAATCAACATACTTCAACTCCTTTTACGACATCCTTCATCTAAATTAAAACTCGTTAAGATTTCACACACAATGAATCACCCCCATTTTTTTCTCCAAATATTTTTTTCTTCTCTTTTTTTTTCTCTATCTTTTTTTTTCACAAAGACGATGATTCTTCGTCTTATATATATATATATATATATTTTGGATGGGGTTGACAGTTCCACACCACTCTTAGGTTAGTCCATGAATTACTACGAATTTTATTCGCATTTTTACTTTCAAATCTTTGGACCCCTAAGAACAGACAGTTGATTCCACACCCCCATCATCTTTTCACTTCTCAATTTTTTTCAACCCAACACCTTTATCTCCAACCACATCAATTTTTTTTCCAACCAAGGGGGTTCATCAAAAGTGATCCAACTTTCACAAATTCCAATCTAAACTACTTCTATCAAGGAATTAAAAAGTACATCTTAAGACATAAATAGACAAATCAAATCAACTCAAAGTCACAGATTAATTCTCAAACCAACACTTTCCTTCCTAACACCAATTTCCCAAGATGACATTTAGCAAATTTTAACCAACACAAAACAAAGCTCAACAACACATTTTCCAATTGATCATCGAATTCCCAAATAACGAAAATAAACAGCTCTCGAATCATCATTGCAAGCTCACTTACTCAACATTTTTTTACCACGCAAATACAGACATAATTAAACACGCTAAAGCAAGTAAACATGCATCCTAATACAAAAATAATAATAATAACAAGCTACATGCAACTACATGCAAGGTATGTGATCTACTCCGCACTTCATCAAATATGTAACAACTCTCCATCTCCCCACACTTAAAATCTTGCTTGCCCTCAAGCAACTCATCATCAAAACACAACAAAAGATATAGACAAGACAAAGATTTCATATATGCAAGGAAATTGAAGTAATAATAAAAAGTGTGGAATAGAAATCACCAGATAACCAAGGAGATTTTGGAATTGGTTTCAAAGAAGATGCATCACAAACTACCCTGTCCAACCCTCCATTGAGCTTTATCTAATTTATCGCTTTGAGCTTTGAAACTTTGGTGAGAAATGTTTCATCTCTCAAGTTTTTGGTTAGCACCATTTCCAAATTGTCCCTGCAATTCATCTCAAAAACTTCCTCGACAAGAGGGTTAATCGCACTTAAAGCAAAAACAGAGTTATCATCATCAGGATATTTCATGGCGTTAAAAATATTAAATTCTATAACTTCGCCATCAAATTCCATCGTAAGGGTGCCCTCACGAACATCTATTTTAGTTTGCGAAGTATTTAAAAATGACCTTCCAAGCAGAATAGGAGTGGAGTTAGGTGATGTTTCATCCCCCATATTTAACACATAAAAATCGACAGAAAATACCAACTTATTAACTTCAACCAATACATTCTCTACTACCCCATCAGGGTAAGCTGTACTATGATCCGCAAGTTGAATGATAACACCAGTTTTTTTCAAAGGGCCAATATTTAAGGAGACATAAATTCATCTAGGCATAATATTAATCGAGGCTCCTAAGTCTAGCATGGCACACTCAATTCTAGTATCTGCAATTATACATAGGATTACGAACATACCTGGATCCTTACATTTGAGAGGAATTTTCTTTCTAAACATAGCTAATACATTTTCTCCCATCATAACTTTTTCATTACCATTCAATTTCCTCTTTTTGGTGAAAAGATCTTTGAGAAATTTGGCATACCTCTGTTGGGTCCCAAGTGGTCAGAGGTTCAGAGAGGGGGTGAATAAACCTCTATCGATTTTTCAAACTTTTCAAAAACATATAACTGAATAACATGTTTCTGTCTCACTTGGAGAATAATATCCTGTCTCGAGTCAGCAACCTGGCCCTTGGCTAAATCAGGTTACTGCCCTGGTATCAGAATGCAACATAGCGGAATAAACTTGATAGAGTTTATGATGAAAACCAGTTTTCTTTTCAAAGTATAATTATGCAACACGCGTTTTAACAGTATGCTTATAAAAGATGCAACATAAAAGATAAGCAAGTAAAACAATACAGTAAATATGATAAGCAGTAAACACGTATGGCTTATAGTGGTTTGAAGGTGGTGTAATCCTTCTACATCCACTCTACCCCTTCATTGAGGAGGAACTTCGTTACGGTTAGTTTGATTTACAAGACTCGTCTTTACAAACCTTTTCCAAAATAAGTTATACCTACAAGAATCCCAAATTCCTAGGTCTACACCCACACAGGGTTTACAAACTCCCACACAGGGACTCACTCCCATACAGGGAAATATTAGCCTACACAGGACTAATAAACTCAGCAAGGATATAATCCTATCAACTAAGTACACCAAATAAACAACCTAGCACACACAACATAGTGGTTAAAGGAAAATGTTTCTTCAACTGGTGAGAAGCAGTCTTGATCTCTGTAAGCTCTATTGCTGTTGTAGACTGCTCCATGAAGGTTGAGTGGCTGAACATGTGAAAGCTTTGAAAAGTTTTGGAAGGTATATGAGTTTCCTCTCGACTCTGTCCAACACTTTTCTTCAATCAGCCACACCTTCTATTTATAGATCTTGCGAGTTTTATCCATTGAGAAGTATCCGTTGAAGATAGATCCTTCTCCTTTTGAGTTTAAGCTCTTATCTCCAAGATATTCTCTGTGGTCGCATTAAATGCATTTGAGCTGTTCCTGACATGAGCATTTAATGCGCCCACTATTTACTTTTGGACCTTTCTGACATTCCTACTGACCTGTCAAGTCAGTATGGGTCCAAGGTTGAAGTTCATGCAACGACTACTTGAGTCAGTTAGCTTTTCTTCTCTTTCCGCTGCACGCTCTTCCTAATACTGTTTGAGAGGGAGTAGTTCTTATCTTTTCAACAAGTCTGTTGGTTACTTCCTGCTCTTTGTGTAGATAGTGGGTCCTTCCTGCTTGCTGCTCAGGATGTGGTTTCCATGCTGCTTCCTGTTCCGTACCAGGATTCTATTTTAGATCAGCTTCATGTTCCTGAAACCTGTAGTCAGCTTGCTGTCGCTGTATACTGTTTTGCTGCTTTGCTCTTTCAGCTTTCTCCCGTTGCTTGCTATTTGCTGCTTCCTGATTGCAGCATCCAGTATTCTGTATCAGCTTGCTGCTTCCTGTTCTTAGAAGATACTCATATCTTTTAAGGTTGATTCTTCTTTTGTGCAGGTTTCTACCCGAAGCTTTTCTACTTTCTGTTTCTCTTCCAGCATGTTATCTACTTCTTGCAGTATCTTATCTACTTCTTTATGCAGATACTTCCTTTCAGCTTGCTGTTCCCTACAACTTGCTGACCCTTAGAAGACTTATTCTTGTTTCTTCTAAGGTTGGTTTTCCTTATTCCTTGGAAAAGCCTTTCATGATCCTGTTCATTGACAGATAAGCTTATGATCATGTAGTACGTGGAAACTTCTTTTTGCAACTTTCATTATCTTATTATGCATCCTGTTTTGTTATGCAACATGTTCGTCTCATCGAGATACATCATGTTTGTCTCATCAAGATAACTACAAAAATATCCCAACAACCTCGGAATTTGTTTGATCGCATCGATCAATGGTATGTTTAACTCGACTTTGCAAAACACCTTTAACATTTCCCTTTCCTTCTCCTGTTGTTTTTTCTTCTCCAACCTGTAAGGAAAAGGTGGACGATCAGTTTTAATTTGAAGAGACGGATCAATTTGTACCTATTTTTCTGTGGTCTGTTCAGACAGGCTGGGTTATGTTGAGTGACACGACCGTGTTGAGCATAGACAAACTTGTGATTTTCGCCGTGATCTTTAGTTTCTGAGCCCGAAACATGTTTCTTCGATTCCTCGAGCTGTTTTCCACTCCTTAGAGTCATTGCACTCACATTCATCATGGGGTTGATCTCAGGCTAAGATGGTAATTTTCACCCAATCTGTGATTCAAGCCGATTCATAGCTGTTGCTAATTGGCCGACTTGATTTTCTAGGTTGTGAATGCTCGACCTTGTTTCTTGCTGGAATTGCATCATGCCTTGCTGGAATTTCACCATACCCTGCTGGAATTGAACAATGTTAGATGTAAGGGTCTTAAGTATTTCGTCTAACGATTTACCTGAGTTGGGAGGTGGTTGCGGCAGCTTGGGCTGAAATGACCGATGGTTTTCAGCCCCCACGGCATTTGCGTGTGCTTCAATCTCATCAATCAAAACTGGACATGAGTCGGTCTCATGCTCTGTCGTTTGGTAAAGACGGCATGGTTTTACCTGCTATTTTCCTACAGCAAGTTGGCGAACAAAAAAGGTTAATTCAGATAAAAAAAATTCCATTGAAGAATCGTTCACCTCGTTCACCCTTTTTATGTGTACATCATCTCGAATGTTGAATTATTGGGAATTTGCCGCCATGTTAGCAATTAATTCCCTCGCGGCTTGCAGAGTTTTATCGACCAAAGCTCCACCACTTGCTGCATCGATCATATTCCTGTTTATCAAGAAAAGTCCGTGGAAGTATTGAAGGAGGAGTTGCTCGCTAATCTAATGTTGCGGACAACTTGAACACAACTTTTTGAAGCGCTCCCAATATTCATAAAGTGATTCCCCCTGCATTTGTTGGATTCCACATTTTTTTTCATAAATTGGCAACACGTGATACAGGGAAATATCGCTCCAAGAATAATCGTTCCATCCCTTTCCATGTAGTCACCATGCCTGATGGCAAGTAATACAACCAATCCTTTGCGGCGTCCTTCAAGGAGAATGGAAATGCACGCAACTTAATATGTTCTTCAGTCACAGCAGTGGGTTTCATGCTCGTGCACACAACATGGAATTCCTTGAGATGTTTGTGCGGGTCCTCTCCAACCAAACCATGAAAATGAGGTAATAAGTGAATTAATCCCAATTTAAACTCAAAATTACTATTTTCATTCAAATCAGGGAAATTAATGCAAAGAGGTCGTTGAGTAAGATCGGGATTTACGAGTTCTTTTAGCGTTCGCATGGCTGTCATCGTGTCTTCCTCACTATTGTCTGAATCACTACTCTCTTGCTCCAATGAAACAACAATTCTTTCAACCTTTCCTTAGTTGCCTTTTGCAAGTCACATTCTCTTTTTGCAAGCTCTGGATAGTATTCAAAGTTTCTCCTGCCAAAAGAATGTGTGATCATCTACCAGACAAGAAAATATGGGGTAATTAATAAGAACAACTAAATTGAACAAAATATAGATTTAACACCACTCCCCGGCAACGACGCCAAAATTTAATGATTTGATAAGTAGGAAAGTTGCGCCTTCTTATATGTTTAGGCGTTTGGTTTTAGTTGCATATTCATGCTATTTTGTTATATTTTCCTACTTATTAATTCTTCTTGGTAGATCTCTTAGATTCCTTATTTTTATGTATTTTAGGGGCTTAATGAAGTTGTTCCGAGGATGAATCCTAAGTGCAAGTGTTGGAGTGAGGCATAGGAGAACAAGGAATAAAGTTGCTGGATTTTGGAGCTGAAAATGCTGAAAAGTACAGTGACACAGCTGCGCCTGTGTTGACTGACACGCCCGTGTTGGGCCATTTTGCTGAAGCTGTTTAGAATTTCTTGGAGGCCAAGTTTCGGCCCAATCTTAATTATTTTGGCCCAAGACTGTAGGTCACGGCCAGGACATATTAAAACCTATCTTAGATTTATTTAAGGAAGATTTGGGACGTGAGAACAAGGTTTTCCATCTTTTCTTTTAGGAGTTTTTGAAGCCGATATGCAAGGCTAGACTACTTTCGCTTGGTTCGAAGGGATGTTGAAACCCAAAACCTCTTTTATGTTTGATTGATTCCAGTAACATATTCTCTTAATTTATTCTTGTGAATTGGTCGTGTTATTCTATGATGAAAGTTTATGATTTGTGTATATTTGATTTAGTCTGATTAACTTTATTAAATTGCGCATGTCTATTGCTAGAATTGAGATTGCAATCCATATTTGCTGTTATTCTTGATTCGTAGTAGCAAACTAGTGGTCGAGCATCGCTAGGGATAACACGACCTAAGTTAAATGAATCGTCGTACATATTTGTTGCTTAGACTAACCTATTTTCCTTGATCCCAAAAGTTGTCGTTGCATTAAATCTAATTTATTAGGTTGTCCAACGATTAGGTCTAATTAATGATCGTATCTTAATTAGATATACTTAAGGGAAAATCCGAATAACTTGTCATACTTGTTATTTAGGGTTAGTAATTCATGAGGAAAGAAGAGAATATTGTTACAATCAATTTTACATAGTTGAGTGAGGGTGGAAACGGAACTAAGAACCGAGTGCTTTCTTAATTGATTAAATTCCATTCTAATTTCTTTCTTTATTTTTGAAGTTTTTTCTAGATTTTTAAATCCGAAAAACCCCCTGTTTTCTTGATTGAACTCTAAATACAAAATAATTAATTTTGCCCGCTCTCTGTGGGATCGACCTTTGTTTATCATTTCTACGTCTGTGTAGTGGTTTGAGTAGAGAAATAAATTTAATTTTATCGTGCCGACGACAGCACAATCATTATGTTATCATAACATTTCTGTTATGTTTGCATAATCTTTATGTTATGTTAGATTAACCTTACATTATATTACAAACATGTAGTACCCTTTAAACTTTTATGTTATAATAATATAACCTTTATTTTTTTTAAAGTTAAAGTACTACATAAAGGTTATACTAATATAACATAAAAGTTATACTAAAATAACATAAATGTAAAACTATACTACATGATTTTTTATGCTGAAAGAAAAGTCTATATAATATCACTTAAATGTATGATATTTGTACATTAAAGTTATACTACTAACATAATATAAATGTTATACTAATATAATATAAAGGTTAAACGCATGAATTAAAAAAAAAATCTGAGCGCGGATCCGACCCACGCCCAATTGCACCATGCACTAGTGTACACAAGTGGTACTCATAATTATATCACATAAATGTATTACTTCATTTACATAAAGATATTACCTCATTTTATGTAATATAATGTAAGAGACTCACATAATATAAATGTATTTACTAGCATAACTAAAATCTATTACTAATATAACTAAAAGGTATTACATATTTTTCAAAACATGAATATGAATATAATGTAAGGATGTTACTGACATAACATATGTATCACTATCATATCTAAAATATATCACTAACATAACTTAAAGGTATTAAATGTTTGTCAGAATATGAACATGCGTGAGAGTATGAGCATGGATAATTGTCGTCTGGGGCGTACGTGAGTACGTACAAATGACTCCCACGTCGGATCGACCTGATTGCATAAATATAAGATCCATGCATCAGGTGCACCCAAGTTTTTGCAAAAGATATATGAATTAAAAAGCAAAAGGTAGTGCGGATTGTTTATACATTAAAATAATGAAAATTTACGGTAAAAAAATGTACATTGTTGGAGATGGTCCAAGCATTATAAAAATCTCTCTTGACGGTCGTATAAGCGTTAGGCGTGTAGCGTCCCAGACCAAAAATGAAATATAATTGATTAATTAAATATTAAACCCTTAATTGAATTATTATGTGCATTAATCTTGACTGTTTAATTTAATTACGTGTGTTTCAGATAATTGATAAATGCATGTTTTAGATGGAAATATTTTTTTAGTCGCGAAACATAGATTATAATTATACCATAAGATGCATAATGGAAAAACGAGAAGATAGAAATGAATTAGAGGTCAATCGGAGCCTCGTAGCTCAAATGACGAAGAAAAAGGTAAAATATGAAGATTCGAAAAAAAACGAAAGATATTCGATGAATAGTAATCCGAGATATTTTTGGTGAATAGTAACTTAGATTTTTTGGATGAATAGTGTTTTTTTGAAATCTATATATAGGGGCGTTTTCGATTCAAAAATCACCGTTTTTCCGAATGAGACTAAATTGATGAAAACACGTAAGTCTCTCTCTCGATTTTCTGTTTTCTAGTCAATAGCGCCGCCGCCGCCGCTGCCACCGGTGCTGGAAAATTGTTTTTCTTAGTTTCGACTGATTTTTGCACAGAACATAGGTCTTGTCGAGATGAGTTTAGGATAGGTTTCGGATTTCAATTCCCATGTCTCGTTTACCGGGAAACAGCAAAAACATCACCGGAAAACCCTAACCCTTGTTTTTCTACCCTTTCTCTCTCCTCGATTCTCTCTCTCTCCCCTTCTTCGCCGGAGTGGTGGCTGACCTTCCCGGGATGTCGGGCTATCAGTCGGGGGGTGGTGGCGTCGCCGTGGGCTGCGGCGCAGGAGTCGGAAGTGGTGGTGGAAAGTTGTTGAGTGTGTGTGTAGGCTGGTGTGTGTATTTTTCCGTGATAGTATGTGTTTTTGGGCTGTTGGTTGCCGGCGATGGGAGGTCGCCGGTCGGAGTTGAGTGTTGGGGCGGTGCCTCGTTGCGCCGTCGTGTCAGGTGGTGTCGTCGGCAATGGGAGGTCGCCGGCAATGGGCGGAGTTTGGGGGAGGAGAAAACTGTTGAGGGGCTGGTCTAGGCACATGGCGTCGGGAGGGCGCTGGGCGCTGCTGGGCGCGTGCGCCAGGAGACGCCGGGTAACTGGGCGCCCGACGCCGGGTGACGGACAGCGCGCGTGTGTGACGTCGTGTGACGCGTGCACGCACGATGTCGTGTTTGCGATACGAAATGTGTTTTTTCCATCGTATGTTATCATCGAGTCGTCGGCAACGAGATGTCATTGACCGGGAGTCGGGAGTCCCGGTCAAAGTCAACCCTTTGACCAAAATTACCAAAATGCCCCTCAATCTTAAAACGCTCCGTTTGAGCTCGTTTCAACTCCGATTGAGCTCATTCTTTTTTTATTGTGACCCAAATCTTATCCTCTTTCATATCAGGTTATTGAACTGAATTTTCACTCTTGTTTCTTCAACCTCAATCTTTAGATCTTCCGATCCGTCTCGTCTTTAACGATCGTATCTTCTCCGAAATCATTTATATCTTTAATTATACATATTAAGGATCTAAGAAACCTTGTAACTTGTGTAGGCTATCAATTGGATTGAGCTTTGTGAAACTTGATATTTGATACTCGCTACTCACGTGGTAACCACCGAACAAGGTGGGGGTAACTTCTAAACTATATATGTTTATTGTTTTCTGTATTTGACGTATGAATTGTTGAACTCTATGTACCGTGTATACTGTGCGCATGTGAATTGTTGAACCTTATGTGTCATGAATGTTGGGTGCATGTTATTATATTATTTAAAGGTACCGATGTTTGTTTAAGGGACTGGGTCGTTCTTAAAGGTACCGATATTTGTTTAAAGGACTGGGTCATCCGTAAAGGTACCGATGTTTGTTTAAGGGACTGGGTCATCCTTAAAGGTACCGATATTTGTTTAAAGGACTGGGTCGTCCGTAAAGGTACCGATGTTTGTTTAAGGGACTGAGTCGTCCTTAAAGGTACCGATTTTATTTAAAGGACTGGGTCGTCCGTTAAGGTACCGATGTTTGTTTAAGGGACTGGGTTGTAGCGCCCCAGACCAAAACGAAGCATAATAAATTTAATTAAATATTTAAACCTAAGATTTGATAATTATGTGCGTATGTTCTAATTGTTTAATTAATTTCGTGCGTTTCAGATAAGTGTTTAATGAACGTTTTAGATCGATAATTTTATTAGACGTGGAACATAGGATATTCTTATACCATAAGATGCGTCTTGGAAAAATGAGAAGATAGAAATGAACTAGAGGTCAATCGGACACCTGTAGCTTGAACGGCGACAAAAAGGGCAAAACCCGAGGATCCGGAAAACCAGAAGATATTTAATGATGAATAGTAAAATGGAGATATTTACGTGAATAGTAATGAAGACTTGTCAACCGATGAATAGTAACGGAGATATTTTTCGGTGAATAGTGTTTTCGGAAAATCTATAAATAGGGGTAGTTTCGATTCGAAAATCACCGTTTCTTCGATCGAGCCGAACCCGATGAAAACACGTAAGTCCTTCTTTCTCGTCTTTTAATTTCCGTCTTTCTGTTTCTGGCGCACCGCCGCCGGCCGGTTGCCGAAAAATTTCAACGTTGTCGGAATCGGATGATTTTTGCACACGACGTTCGTCTCGACGAGACGATTCTAGAATAGGTCTCGGATTTCAAATCCAATTTCTCGTTCACCAGAAAACGGTGAAAAACAGCCTTGAAACCCTAAACCTAACCCGCACCACCCTTTCTCTCTCCTCTGTGTTTTCTCTCTCCACCGCGCCGGAGCTGCTGCCGAAAGCCGCCTGGGGTCGGGGCCCGTCGCTGGAGTGCCGGCGCCGCCATGGGTGGCGGCGCCGGAGATGGACAATACATATATATGTGTATGCATGCATGTGTGTGTGTTGTATAGTGTGTTTGTGTGTGTTGTTGTGCATGCTGTTGGTGGCGGCGCCGGGGGGCGCCGCCGTGAGAGAAAGAATGGCCGGCGACGGGAGGTCACCGATGAGGTGGAGGAGGAGGCGGTCGGCGGTTGGTGGCCGCCGACCAAGCATGGCAGTGTATGTGTGTGTGTGCAAACACACGTTACGCTAGGTGTGTGTGTGTGTGCAACTGTGTGCGTGTGTGTGAGTGCACGGCTGTGGTGGTGGCCAGCGACTGGAGGTCGCCGGCCAAGGACTCAATGGACGGTGGTGGTCACCGGCGGCAGGTGGCCGCCGGCCAAGGAGAGGGAAGTGTGTGTGTGTTTGAGCGTGAGTGTGTGTATATGCGTGTGTATATATAAGCTGTGTGTGTGTGTTTGGTTGGTCGGGAAAGGTTGCCGGCGATGAGGGGTCGCCGGCGGAGGTGTTGAGAGTCGTCGCCGGCGACGGGAAGTCGCCGGTCGGAGTTTTGAAGTTTGGGTGTGAGTTCGAAAAACTGAGCATCGAAGGATTTTGCGGCGTAATTTCTAGGCACTATTCATGCCGGAATCCGGTGATGGACGGCCGGAGGTGGTAGCCGGCGGTGCAAGGTATCCGGCAAGGTGGTGGTGGCGGCAGGAAGCGGCGCTGCCGCGCTAGGCGACGCCGGGAAGTGACCTGCTCGAGCAGGCCACCGTCGAGAAACCTGGGAAGGGCCTAGCCGAGAAAACTCGACCAGCCTCATCGAGCCACACCCCGCTGCCGAGAAAACTCGGCAGCCGTCGGGTGCGGGAGCCGGCGCGCACCGTGCGCGCCCATGCGCACTCGTCGAGTGCCGACGCGCACCCGATGCCGTGTTTTCGATCCGAACCTCATTTTCTTTCCGTCGTTCATCCGTTTTGAGTCGTCGCTGATAAGACGTCGTTGACCGAGGGTCGTGGGCCCGGTTAAAGTCAACCCTTTGATGAAAATTACCATTTTACCCCTAAACCTAAAATGCTCCGTTTGAGCTCGTTTTAACTCTGATCGAGCTCATTCTTTTTCCATCGTGACCCAAATTTCATTTCCTATCTTTTCAGCCACTTATACAGATCTGACCCTCTCGTTTCTTGAACTCCAATCTTTAGATCTCTCGATTCGTCGCGTATTTAATAATCATTTTTCCGCCGGAATCAGTTATCGCTTTAATTATACTTTATTAAGGATCTAAGAACACCGTAACTTGTGTAGGCTATTCATTTGATTAAAGCTTGAGTATTAGTTGGATTGAGCTTGAGTACTCGTTGGATTGAGCTTGTGTTATCAGATCCTTAGACCTTACGACTCACGTGGTAACCACCGAACAAGGTGGGGGTAATTTCTATCTCTTTATCTGTTTACTGTTTTCCCTATTAAACACATGACTGAGGAATACTAAGTGCTGTGATTATAATTGTTGTGTTATACAACTGTGAAAGGACCGAGGTCCGCTCTGTTCGTCCCCAGCTATTTTCTACTACTCTGTTGAGGTGTCGTGAGCCTCTTGAAATACACTAACGGTGAGATACCGTTATATAGGGTAAGATGGGAGAATCCCGCACCTATTCATTCCTTGCCATTTCTAATATCTGCTTTGCTTTTATGTGTTGTGATGACGTGACTTAAGGATTATTTTACTAGTGTATTTATTTCTGTTGAGTCACAAGAGGCGGGTTTTATCCTCACGAGTGTATTCCACGCACTCACCCCTTAATCTGTATTCACACTACAGACGATGATGAGCATGAGGAACCCTAGGAGGAGAGAGGAAGTACTGTATCGGGTTTTGTTGTAATGAAACGAGGTCTCTTAAACATTTTCAAACCATGTTTTGGTTAAGCTTATGTTTTGTAATATTTTGATACATGTAAGGATGTGAGATCCTGATGAGTTTCCGCTGCATTTGATGTATTATATATATCGGTAGTGAGACCGATTGCTAACGGCAGAGGCCGTATGTTTAAAAGTGAGAGATTCACTTCGTCCCTTACCTCTTTCTTTTGTTGTCCCTTACTCATTCTTTCTGTCGTATAAGTGTCCCTTGTTTTTTCCATCTTCATGCCCAATGGTAAAACTCTGATAAAATATGAAAATATTTTCGGGCGTGACATGGGTCGTCCTTAAAGGAATCCATGTTTGTTTAAGGGATTGGGTCGTCCTTAAAGCTACCGATATTATTTAAAGGATTGGGTGGTCCATTGAGGAACCAATTTACGTGTTGTGCAATATATATGACGTGTTTAACTGTTGTTCTGATTTATGATTGATTAATTTATCTGTTAATGGTTTAATGAACTTAAAACACGAAAATTATCCCCACGAGTATATTCAATTCACTCACCCCCATCTATATTCACACTACAGGAAATGACGAGAGTCAAGATACGTAGAGAGGAGGGTGTCATATCATGTTATCTCCTTTTGTCTTTTAAAGCAATATGTTTTTAATGTTTCAAGTTTGTAAGAGATTAACTGTTCTTCTGTTATGTGAAGGATCCTGATGTATTTCCACTGCTTAAGGCTTTCAAACCCTTAGAAGTCGGTTGTATCCGAAGTTTTATATGTAATATTTCGTCTCTTACCTTCTTCTATTTTTATATCATGCACGTCTTTTCCCCTTCTTTCTTCACGCTCACAATGAAAACTCTAATAATTTTTAAGAACGAAAAAAAAAACTGGGCGTGACAAGGCGAACACTCACTACATGCAAGGGCTTTTCCTCCCCATGGCATGTGGGGACTTTAGCCCCCCAATTTTTTTAAAAATGTCTATTAATCTTGTATTTTGCATGGTAAAATTATTAATATTTAGTGTTAAAATATTGATTTAGCCCCCATAAAATTAATTAGGCCCTCAACCCTCAACAATAAATCTCTAGCTCCACCCTTGACTGCATGAAATTTTTTCCAAAATTTTCTTGTAAGGCCTTGCCTGATTGATTGATGCAGGTCCTATTGGATATTTCTTTTGTAGAAATTTTATGAAAATTAGGTCATTAGAAATACTCAAATTTTCTTTTTCCTTATATCATCAAAATATTGTTATTTTCGAATTTAATTATAAAGAGATAAAAATGCAACCCTCATGATTTTTGAAAGATCAAAACATTAAAAATGGTGAAATTATGAATAACGAATGATGTCATGATGAACTACTTGTGATTGTAGTTAAAATACACACCTAGAGCAACTCCAACGCAGCAATCAAATGGGCAACCAAACCCAATTTGATTGTCCAATATCAAAAACTTCACTCCAATGCAGCCATCAAACCAAATATTTTTTTTGGTTGCCCACCTCAAAGGTAGCAAAAGAGATTGCTACCGGTCAAGGAATCAAAATTTTTTTGACTGAAAAATCAACAAAAAACAAAACAAAAACTCAAAATAAATTAAATTCAACGGTAATATTTCCAACGGTAATTTTTGTTAGAATGAAACTATATAAATTGATTGTCATATCTTAGATTTTCAAACCTTGAAATCTCTTCTCACAATTTTATAGTTGCAGTCTTCAAATACCTCCGGCGACGATCTCCGGCGATTGCACTTGAAGGTAAGAATTTCTCCTAAATTGTGAAGATTTGAAGAGAGTAGAAATCTCTGGAATCCAAGGTATCTGCCATTTTCTTCATTTTGAGAGAAAGATTTATTAGGTTTTGTATTTATTGGGTATATATAGAGATTGAGTTGGGTTTAGTATGTTAATTGAGCTTTCGAACTGTGATTGGGTTTAGTATTTTATATAATTGGGTTTGCATTTAATTAACTAACTTTTTTTGAGTGGGCTTTGTGTTAATGGTTTTTCATTTTATATAAATGACACGTGAGTTTTAATTAAGTAATTTTATACATAATATAATATTTATATCTATTCTTTTATATTAATTGGATTAATATTTGTATTTATTTACTTTAATGTTTTGTAGATGGATGATAATTACTATGGTAGTTACACTAGTTTACTTAATGACGACTCACCGGCTAACGAAGAAAGGTATGGCGTGAACCCGACTATACCTCTCGAAGACGTCATTGAGGTTGATGTTCGACGTAGAACACAAAGGTCGGCAAATTTTTCAGTCGAGGAAGATATTTGTATTGTCTCGGCATGGCTTAATACGAGTAAAGACCCAATTCATGGAAACGATTAAAAATCACAAGGATTTTGGAAAAGGATTTATGATCAATTCGTAGAACACTACGGTCAAGGAGGACGTATAAAGGATAGCGTGGAAAATCATTGGAGGGATATTAACACCCAATGTTCAAAATTCATTGGCATTCTTAGACAAATCGACAATAAACATCAATCCGATCAAACACAACAAGGAAGGGTAAACACTGTTGGTCCCAAGTGGTGTCCGAGGTTCAGAGGGGGGGGGTGAATGAACCTTGGTCGATTTTTAAAATCTATTTAAAACTTACTGTTCTGCAAGTTACTTGAACTTGCAGCGCCAGTCAGTTACTACTTACAACACTAGGATGCAGTGCTACACGCTGTAACTTAGAGTTTTATACGCAGCGAAAAAATAAAGGTTTTAAGACACAAGGCTAGCTGGTTTTCTCAAATATGATCCTTTTCAAAACGTTTTATGCTTTATGACAGAGATAGATATAAAAGATAAAACACAGATAAGAAAACAATAAAACACTTATGGCTTATAGTGGTTCGAAGGTGGTGTAAACCTTCTACGTCCACTCTACTGCTACCTCGAGCAGGAACTTCGTTAAGCAAGATTGATTTACAGGACACTCCTAACAATCTATCAACTTACAAAGCTAAACACCTACTAGAGTCCAGCGTACACACAACAATTACAAACTCTAAAGGCAAACCCACACAGGGTTTCAAACTCCCACACAGGGAAGCTGCCTAAACCTTAGATAACTATACAAATAGCAAGGATCTCTCCTATCAACTGTTCGACACCTAAAACAACCTAAGCACACAACAACAAGGTTAAAAAGTATATAAATATGTTCTTCAATTAGTGCGATGAAGTGAGCTTCTGAATCCTTCAAAGGATCTTTCAGTGTTGAACTTGCTTCACTTTACGGAGGTTGAGTGACTGAGACTGAGAGTATAGCTTGAATGCTTGAGAGTTTTTGTGCAAATGTATTCAGTTGTGTTTAGTAGTTCAGTAGTCAGCTTCAGGGTTGCTCATCCTCTATTTATACTTGTAGAGAAGATATCCGTTGAAGGAGATATCTCCCATTTTGAATTTTAGAGTAACTGATCAAAGGCATGACTTGCATTTAATGCGACTTGACTTTTCTTTCTGGAGCATTTAATGCGGTGGTTGAGGCTCGCAGCTTTCTACGGCGCATCAGTCCACGTGGCGTCTCGGCATTGGCTTCGTGTCTGCAACTTTGATCTTCTCTGGAACGGCTCTAAATATTCTTACTTGGATCTTCATTCCTCGTACTACATTTATCCTTCCTCGGAGTGCAGGATACTTATTCTATTTGACATTGGCGCTGTTGTAATTGTCTTCTTGCAGTGTTGATGTATCTGCTTTCTTGCAGTAGCTTCGTTCTTCAAATCTTCGATGCAGCATTACATGCATGTGTACAACATTGTATGCATGTGTACCTTCATCTTTCAGCTTCCATAACTAGACTCAATCCTAGTCTATGTTTTCACTTAAACATTGTGAAAAATGGGATACTCAAACTTCCTATTACATTCTTGGTTTGTCTCATCAAAATCTAACCACTGAAATCCCAACAATTTCCCCCTTTTTTATGATGACAAAACCATTACATTATTTCGTTCATGAAGGAAGTTTTTTCATTGCATCAAATCATTTTACATCAGGATTACATATATGATAAGCTTTTGAAAAAATTACCCTAGATATATCAGAGATGCATCTTGTCTACTCATTTATCAAATATATAAATTATTGCTGAAATAGGGACCTCCTTGTAGACGTTTCATCTGGTCTTCTTTCAGTAGTCCTTCTTTCTTGCTCTGCTCTTTCTCTTAATCCTTTCCACCAGTCTCGAATGGACTCCTGATAGGATTCTTCAAGTTTGTCCTTAATCTTTGGGATCTGAATCCATCTCAGCTAGAAGTCCTCGCAGTAAGGCACTATATAGCCTTGCTTTACTTGGTCTATGTAGTAATTCTGAATTTCAAGCTCTCCAGCCCTAGTAAGCTCTTCATATCTTCTCAGTGCAGTTTGGCAGGTTTGAAATCTACTGAATTTGCCCTTTCTGCACAGAAATCTGAAGTTTCTGAGATACTCGAATCTCTTGTACAGCGTGATTGCTTCAAATGATGGATTCCTATCTGTAGGCAACTTGATTGCCTTGAAGATGTTTAAGCTCCAGGCCATGTTCTCTCCATTAGGCCTCTAATCCATCAATACTGACACTTCAGCAGATATGTTGTCCGTGTCGAGACGTGGAATTTCTTGAGGGGGGTATTAGTAAAGATCTTTGTCAAAGATTATTTTCTCACCAATCACTCCAAGCCTTTGCATTCAGGCATATTCTTCTCTTTCTACTCTGGTTCTCTCCGCCCTCTGAGCAGCCATCTTCTCGTTGTAAAGCCTTTTAGCCTCGGCTCTGCTCACCCTCTTTCTTGAGCCTTGCTGTTAGCTCTCTCTCCCTCTCTTTGTATGATGATCAGAGGGAAGTGCTGCATCTTTTCTTGCAGCACTGCTATATGCAGCGTCTGTTGTTGATCTGCTTGCAGCAGCTGTACCACCAGCTCCTCCTTCATCATCTTTTTGGAGAAGGAGCGTCAGCAGTAGCAGATGGTCCAGACCTCTTCCTCCTTCTGCTTAGAGGTTGGTCATCATCGTCTTCCTCACTTTCTTTCTCTTCTCTTTGGCTCTGGTATCTATCTTGAAATCCTTTCCCCTTTTTGGCATCATCAAAAGCCGGGGGTGGAGCGGGGACACTTGGAACTACTTTAGAACGTAGTCCTCTTGCTGGTGCTGGGGCTTCCCTAGATCCTTGGACATACTGGTGTTGGGGCTTCACCATAATGTAGTCCCTTAGTTCTCCTATAATCATTTTCAGGTTAGCCACTCGTTCATCGACACTTCTGGTTCTTCTGGATTGATTGGTTACATGATCCATAAGTGTCTCTAGCACCAAGGAGTGAGTGTGCAGCCTTTCCGATGCTGTTTCTGCATGCTGCTTGCAGAGTTTGACTTCAGCTCGGGTGCTTGCAGCTTCTCTCTTTAGCTCTCCTTCCATTCTAACCCTGTCCATGTACAGCATGTGAGCATTATCATTCAGAGTTTGCTTGATCATCCCAGGCAGTGCTTCAATATCCTCCTTGAAGCAGGACATGGTTTCAATGTGGAACTTAGCGCCGGCCAACATGTTGTTCTGCATGTTAAACTCATGGTCCTGAAGAGCATGAATCAAGTGTTTAACAGCAACAACTATTCTGTCAATCGATTCATCAGGGGTCGGGCCTGCATTCCGTCTTTGAGGAGCATCAGCTGATGCAGCATAAGAAACTAAAGAACTTGAGGGATATGTTGCATCCTGCCTTGGAGCCTCTGGTTCAATCTCTTCATCCTCATCCTCATTAAGGCTTGATAAGAGACTTGGGTAGCCTGAGGTGGGATTTTCTTCAACAACTTTTTCCTCCTCATCGGATGATATCGTGACTGTCACATCATCAATATTTCCATATTTAGCTCTGTTGCGATCAGTCATTATCCGGAGGAATTCAGCAAGCTTAGTTTCCTCATTAACTTCTGCTGCTGTAACCTGGATAAGTTTTTTTGAGCGTGCAGCAGCAGCAACATCAACCTCCTCATGAGGTGTCTCTAGCTGTTCAGCGGTTACCTTAGCTTCTCCTTGAATATCCTCTAAGGGTCTCAACAGTCATCCATTCAGAGGTCTTCTCACCCTCAGAGAATGTTATCTGAACAACAGCCTCGCCTGAGGTCTTCAGAAAGGACCCCATCTCCTCGGTCGGTCCTGAATCTTCGACAGTCTCTGCTGCAAGAATGGGTTCTTGCAGCTCTTGTTGGTTTCTTGCAGTCTCTACTGTATGCAGCACTAAAAGCTCGATTGTTGTAAGAATCTCAGCATCCACCCTTCCTGTACCTTCTGCAGCTTCTGATAAGGTGGTTGCTTGTTGTACTGTTGTCTCTGCCAGTACAGGGAGTACCATCTCTGCAACTTCCTCCATGGTCACTTCATCAGCATTTTCAGCAATGTCAGAGAGAACATCTCTGATTATGGTGGTTGGTTCCCCCTGAGTGTCTGCATTAGCATCAGAAATGATGTGTACCGGGGAATCACCGTAGTCCACCAGTTGAGGCTCCTCCTCCTCCAAAGAATCATGCGTGACTATATTGGAGAGGCCTTCAACCATTTGCTCATATGCGGGAGAGTTTGAATTGAGATGACTTGAGCTTCTTTCTCCCTGCATCCTCTTAGGAGTGTGCTGCATCCTTGTCTTCTTGACACTTGCTTGCAGCGCCTGTTGCAGCATGGCTTTCTCAGCCTGCTCCACTCCCAAGATGTCGATTTGCTCTTGTGTAAATATGACGTCATCGCCCCTCCTTACAGCCTCTGCAGCCGGGGCTAGGAAGATTTGAGCATCCTCCGTTACTGCTTTCATCGGCAGCTCTATAGAGTGCGATTCTGCAAGAGCTTTGCCCTTCTTCTTGTCCAGTGCTCCCTGAGCAGCAGTGCTTCTAGATCGATCTTGCACCTCTGCTGCATACTCAGGTTGCAGGAGTGCCAGAATATCTTCTGAGTTGGCCCACTCTAGGACTGTTTTCTCCACAGAAAGGAAATCCTTCCATTGTAGTAAGATTTCCCTCTTGGACAGTCTCATCTCCCTCCAAAGACTGTACTGCTGCTTCATATTTCTAGCAGCTGGGAAGGTTGGATCGAGCACAGATTGAATAGCTTCTTCATCTGGCTGAACCCTTTGCTGATGTGACTCATCCGCAACAGCATCTACTGACAAACTTACAGTAGAGAGTTGGGAATTAGCAGCTGCAGCAGCCTTCTTCTTGCTGCGTGGGGCCCACCTGGCCAGGGGTACGTCATCATCTGAGGACGAGGACTCAGGTTCAGGATCTGCCCTCCTTGGTGTCCCCTTGATGACGGGAAGAGGATTTTCATCATCATCATCATCTTCACCCCTACTGCCTGCATCTTCATCCTACAGTGCCAGGATTGCATTCTTTTTGTCTTTGGTTTTCTTCCGTGCAACCCCAGCAGCAGCTGTCTTCGGTTGGGTCTTACCCTTCTTCTTCTCTCCAAGATACTTCCCAACGGGAATGGGGATGGGAGCTGCAAGCTGAAGGTCTAGCTTGTAGAGCAGAGAGCAAATGGTGATTTCATAGCTCCTCTTCACTGTGCTCTTCTCTGCTTCCTCTCATGTTCTCTTCACGATGAACCTCGCCCAGTTCACCTTTTCTCCGACCATGATGGTAGACATGATCCAAAACCGGAGATCCATGCATTTGTCGTAACTCCTTGTTTTGCCTTTAATGGAGTACGCACAGATATCATGGAGCAGTTCAAACTCCGATTTGAAGAGTTTCTTCGGGGTGCTTCTCTTGATCTTTGCCCCTGCATCTCTCACTCTAAAGAGATCCCACATCTCTTCAACATTGCTTTCCCCATATGTCGCAAGCTGACTGGGGGTCAGACCTCCTAACGAGATGCTGAAAGTGATGGTTATGTCTCTGATGGTTAGAGACTTTTCTTCTTCATCTGCACCCATCTTGAACCGGATGCAGTTTCTCTCCTCTGAAGTCCTAGCGAAGGCGTAGAACCTTTGAACTGATTCTACAGAGAAACCAGTGTAGGTGGTGGTTAACAACCCTAGGATTTGGGTCCGTTCAAGGACGTCAAAAATCCTACGGATGATGGAGTTGTCGTACAACCCAGAAGCATAAACGTGCTCCTGGTTGATCAAGCATCCTTCTAAGACTGTGGTTTGTCGAGCCGCCATTGATGAAGATATGAGAGAGATTTGAGATATTAGGACTAGGGATGTAAACGAGCCGAGCCGAGCCGAATAGTATTGGGCTCGAGTTCGGCTCATTTGGCTCGAGCTCGGCTCGAGCTTGGTTCGAACTTTGAAAATCAGGCTCGAGCTCGGCTCAAAATCAAAAGATTGAGCTCGATATGGGCTCGAGCTCGGCTCGAATAAAGCTCGATAACAAGGCTCGTTAAAAGCTCGAATAGGGCTCGAATACAGGCTCGTTAAAAGTTCGAATAGGGCTCGAATACAGGCTCATTAAAAGTTTGAAATATGGGCTCAAATACAGGCTCGATAAAGGCTCGTCAAAAGCTCGAAATGGGCTCGAATACAGGCTTGATAGTTCAAGCTTGAGTTCAGCTCGAAAAAATTAGATTTTGAGCTCGTTAACATTAATTTTGGCATATATTTCATTTCTCGTCTATTTTCATTTCCTAATAATAGAAATTTCATCAAATTTTATATTTTATTTTTTTGTGATATTAATTGAGTTTATTGTAAATTTCTAAAACTATTACTTTTGTGTAATAAATATATATGGTATATAATAATCTAACTTTGTTGACAAATATTTTCAATGATATATGACAGAAATTAGTAATTGATATGTATATAATAAAAAAAATATACGTATCAATTAAATATTGTATCTTTTGAACTATTTTTTTCAAATACACATAAGTTTATTATGGTTTGTTTTTCAAATCAATTAGTTATTCAATAATCAAAATCTAATTTACAAGCTATCTTTTTCAAAATCAATATTATTGATCATAATATAATAATTATATAATTCATATATATACACACACATATAAATGTAGAGTATATCATATATAATCTATTGATATATACCTATTTGAGTTTGCAAATATATGAATAAACTATATGAAATTATTGCAATACATGTTCACATTATTCTTATATAAAGATTTTGAATTTTGATACATATGTAGATTTGCACATGTTTATAGTTTGATATCTTTCTATAACTAAGTGACTAAGTCCGATCTATTTTCAAAGTTTAAGCATGTTGAATTCGATTTTGAAAATGTATGAATTTTCTATATTTTTTTCATATTGAAAAGTAAATATTATTTGTTAAGAGTTTATTTATTTTGATTATTGATTTTTTTTTAGATAGTAGATGAGATTTGAGGTTTCCACTCTCGAAAGCGCCTTTTGAAGTATGGTGATAATGATTATATCAAAATTACAACACTTTTTATATTGACTATTTTTTACTTATTTTTACACCTTTTTAAATTAAACTACATAATTTAAAATAATCGATCTATATTTTTTTTCAAAAAACTTTTGTAAATTGAGAAATTCTAACTTTAAGGCATTTGGAAAAATAAATTATATAGTTTTTTTAATGGTATGTTGAAATTAGATTTTTTTATTTTGAACTAGATAAATATTTTTATATTCATTATGAATATATTATTAAGTACATATTTGTATACTTATAACTTATTTTCAAGACCAAAATACTAAATTATTATGTTGATGATGGGATTATACTTGAAACATCAATATAATTATATGAAACATCAATATAATTTATATGAAACATCAATATAATTATATCTTTTATATTAAGATAATATATCATTGGTAAATTGTATCATTAATATCAAAATTTAAAAAAAATTCAGATGGCATGACAAGAAATATATTAGAAATAAGTAAATTATATTTAATTTAGTTATTAATATGTTTATATTTTAAAATGTAATAGATAAAAGAAAGTTTAACAAGGAAAATAACAAGAGTATAAATTGGTCTTATGGTAGTACAACTTATTTATATGTGGGGGGTTTTGTGTTCAAGTCCTATCCACAACATTTTGGATTGGTTAAAGATTTTCTTTTGATTACTAATTATTAATTATCTAAATTTAAAAAACTTATAAAATTCATAATCATACTTAAATAAAATATATAAACTAACAAGCTCACGAACTATAAACAAGCCTATTCACGAACCCCTAAACGAACATGTTCGCGAGCCCCCTAAACGAACATGTTCGCGAGCCAGGCTCACGAACCCCTAAACGAACATGTTCGCGAGCTATCGAGCCGAACATGTCTAGGCTTGAGTTCAGCTCGTTAAGCTTAACGAGCTCGAAACTCGGGCTCGAGCTCGGCTCGTTAAGCTAATGAGCCGAGCTCGAACGAATATTTATCGAGCCGAGGCACGAACTGTTCACGAACGGCTCGGCTCATTTACATCCCTAATTGGGACTCAGGGAATATTGTGATGAAAGGAAACATCTCTTTGTGATGAAGGCGAAAAATGAATTTGAAATGAGAAGATTATGGGGTTAAGTAGAATATCAAAGGACGAGTAGTAAGATCGATGGTTGAGATTAAAAGGATGGAAATGATCTTACGGTCCTTAGAAAAAGATGGAGGGGTCAAATCATAAATAATCATGACTTACGCAGACGTGGACTTTGACCGCGCCTCTTCGACTTCTGACAGCGTAGACTTTCATTAAATGTTGAAAGACATGCGATTTGCCGCCTAATTTATTGTCCTTTTAAGGTTGCAACAGCCTGGGTACGAGGTTGTAGAGTATTAAATACTCTTGAAATAAATATTGTAACCAGGTGCTGCTTACTCTCCCATTTTCTTGCTGTGCTGTAAGGATAAAAGATGCAGTGCTGTTTGAACCCAGCACTGTATGCAGACGCAGCTTACAGCACTATACTTGCTGCTTCTCGCAAGCATGCAATTATTCCCCCTGGGCTTCTGCATATTCTTTTTCCCTCATAGTTTCAGAATTCCCAGCTCGTTTCTAAGCATAGAATACCTCGATTCACTCAGCGGTTTAGTGAATATATCTGCAAGCTGGAGATCCGTATGAACTTTCTCAAGCACGATGTCTTTCTTTTCCACGTGATCTCTAATAAAGTGATGTCGTATATCGATATGCTTTGTTCTTGAGTGAAATACGGGATTATAGGTAATTGCAATTGCACTCGTGTTATCATAGAGAATTGGAGTCTCATTTTTTTCAATCCCATAATCTCTTAGTTGTTGCTGTATCCAGAGAATTTGCGCACAGCAACTTCCTGCTGCAACATATTCTACTTCTGCTGTAGATGTTGCAATTGATGTTTGCTTCCTGCAGAACCATGAGATAAGTCTATTTCCCAGAAATTGACAAGTCCCACTGGTGCTCTTTCTATCAATCTTGCGGCCTGCATAATCTGAGACAGAATATCCTTTGAGCTTGAATCCTCCTTCCTTGGAATACCATAAGCCTACTTCCTGAGTTCCTTTCAGATACTTGATAATCCTTTTGACAGCTGAAAGATATGACTCTTTTGGTGCTGCTTGGAATCTTGCACAGACTCCAACTGCAAACATGATGTCTAGTCTGCTTGCTGTAAGATACAGCAAGGATCCTATGAGCCGTCTGTACTTCATGATATCTATATCTTTACCATCTTCATCTTTGTCAAGGCTTATGGATGTAGACATAGGAATAGATGTTGCTGATCCATTCTCCATGCCAAACTTCTTGATAAGTTTCTTTGTGTATTTGACCTGGCTGATGAAGGTTCCTGCAACCAGCTGTTTTACTTGCAGCCCTAGAAAGAAACTTAATTCTCCCATCATACTCATCTCGAATTTCGATTGCATCAGATTGGAGAACTTCTCACATTGTAGCACCCCGGACCAAAATGGAGCATAACTTATTAATTAAATATTTAAACACAGGATTTAATAATTATGTGCGTAAGTTTTGACTGTCTAATTGATTTCGTGCGTTTCAGATTCGTGTTTACACGCCAGTTTTAGATGGATAATATTCCTAAGCATGGAATATAGAATAATTTTAAACCACTAGATGCGTAATGGAAAAACGAGAAAATAGAAATGAACTAGGGGTCAATCGGAGACCTATAGCTCAAACGGCGGCAAAAAGGGTAAAACCTGAAGTTTCGAAAAAACTGAAGATATTTATGGTGAATAGTGAAACGGGATATTTTGGTGAATAGTAACTTTTCCAACTCTATAAATAGGGGCTTCTTCAATTCATTTTTCATCCCTTTTTTCGAACGAGCCTAAAGCGACGTTTACGAGTAAGTTTCCCTCTCCTTTCTTCTCTCTCTCTCTCCTCTCTTTCTGTCGCCGGCACCGGTGCGGCGGCGCCACCACCGGAGGTCGCCGATTTTCACACACGATGTAGGTCTCGACGAGATGAGTCTAGAACAGGTCTCAGATTTCAATTCCAACTTGTCGTTAGCCGGAAAACGGTGAAAAACCATCTTGAAACCCTAAACCCTAACCCTAGCCAACTTTTCTCTCTCCTCGGTTTTCTCTCTTTTCCTCCGTCCTTTTCACCGGAGATGTCGTCGGAGGTCCTTCCGGAGGTGAGGGTGAGTTGTGGGAGGGACGGCGCCGTCGTGGGTGGTGGCGTCGGAGCTATTTCGGGTTGGGTGTGTTATATGCATGTGTGTGTGTGCGTGGGTGATCTCTGTTAAGGGCGGCACAGGTGGTGTCGTCATGGGAAAAGTGATGACCGACATTGGTGATGCGCCGACAAGTTGTGACGATGGATTTCCGACGACCTTCGGTCGCCGGCCAAGTGTTTTGGTGATGGGTGTCTTTGTATATATATAGGTTTGTGTGAGTGTGATGGGGTTGGGAAAGAGTGGTATCATATCAGTGATGTTGTAGTGTGTTGAAACGAAGTAGTCGGAGGTCCAGGAGGGGGAAGAACTGGGGGTTGTTGCTGCCATAGGAAGCAGCCGGAGAAGCTGCCGGGCGCGTAGGCTGCTGGGCGAGCTGGCGCGCGGTCGTGCCGGAGAGCACGACCGTGCGCGAGCCAACAGAAGCCACTGGAGGTTGGCGCACGGTCGTGCCTAAGCTGTGGTGGGAGTTTCTGGATGGTGGCGCACGACCGTGCCAAGAAGGCACAGTCGTGCACTAAGTGGGTGCGCGGGGAGCGGGCGCCGGGTGCGGGGCATGTGTCGGGAGACGTCGTGTTTTCCAATCCTTTTCCCATACTTGTCCTTTGTACGTTTAACATCGAGTCTTAGCCAACGAGATGTCATTGACCGAGGGTCGTGGGCCCGGTCAAAGTCAACCCTTTGATTTTATTACCTTTATACCCTCCAACTCTATATACTTTGATTGAGTTCGTATCAACATCGATCGAGCTCATTTCTTATTCCAATCTTTAGATCTCTCGACCCATCGCATATTTAACGGTCGTCTTTCCTTCAGAAAACGTTTATCGCTTTAATTATAATCAATAAGGATCTAAGAACACCGTAACTTGTGTAGGCGACTTGCTGGATTATGCTTGAGTTTCTTGACTCTTTGATACTAACGACTCACGCGGAAAACCACTGAACGAGGTAGGGGTAATTTATATCCCTTTATCTGTTTACTGTTTTCCCTAGAGAATGCATGATTGAGGAATAATAAATGTTGTGAATATATTTGTTGTACCATATTATTACTGTGAAAGGATCGAGGTCCACTCTGATCATGCATTCGTCCCTTGCTATCTTCTACTACTCTGTTGAGGTTTGGTGGTCCTCTTGAATTGCACCAGCGATATTGAGACCGTTTATAGGGTAAGACAGTGGAATCCCGCACCTACTCATCCCTTGCCATTTCTAATATTTGTTGTGCATTTTATGTGCTGTGACAACGTGACAGTAGGTTTTTTTCTCCAGTTTTATTTATGTTTGACGCATGTATAAGAGGTGGATTTCATCCCCACGAGTGTATTCCACGCACTCACCCCTTTAATCTGTACTCATCTGTACTCACACTACAGGAGATGACGAACTAGAGGAACCCTAGATGGAGAGAGAGATGGGCTATCTTTGGTTTCATATGCTTGAACTGAAGTAACACAAACATTTTCCAAACAATGTTTTAAACAACTTATGTTTTGTAATATTTTGATACATGTAAGGATATGAGATCCTGATGTTTTCCGCTGCATATGATGTATTATATATCGGTAGAGAGATTGATTGCTAACGGTAGAGGCCGTATGTTGATAAGTGGAAGATTCACTTTGTCCCTTACCTCTTTCTTCTGTCGTCTTCTTCTATTTCTTTCTGCCTGTGTTTTGTGTCCCTTGTTTTTTCTCTCTTCACGCCATGTGAAACTCTGATAAAATATGAAATGATTTTGGGGCGTGACACACATAACACTTTGTTGGAGGATTCGAAGATGATATCATCCACATATATCTGTACGAGAAGTATACTATCTCCATCCTGTATCCTGAACAGAGTTTTGTCCACTGTTCTTTTCTTGAAGCCGTTTTCCAGCAGATAGATAGATAAGGTGTCATACCAAGCTCTTGGTGCTTGCTTGAGTCCATACAGGGCCTTGTGTAACCTGTACACCTTCTCTTCTGCTTGATCTTCAAAACCTGGAGGTTCCTCTACATACACTTCCTCTGTAAGAATACCATTAAGAAATGCACTCTTCACATCCATTTGATATACATTGAAATTCATGTGAACTGCATATGCCAGAAAAATCCTTATGGCTTCCAGCCTTGCTACTGGAGCAAAAGTTTCATCAAAATCAGTTTCTTCTTCCTGGCAATATCCTTTAGCAACTAATCTTGCTTTGTTCCTCACAACACATCCAGATTCATCTAGCTTGTTCTTGAAGACCCATTTTGTTCCAATAACTCTTTGATGAGTTGGTCTTGCAACTATTTACCAAACTTGATTTCTTTCAAATCCATTTAGCTCTTCTTGCATGGCTTGTACCCAGTTGCTATCTTGTAGGGCTTCTTCAACATTTTGGGCCTCTATTTGAGATATGAAGCATGCAAACATTGTTTCATGAGGGATGGACCTTCTTGTCCTTACTCCTATGGATGGATCTCCAATGATAAGAACCCTATGATGATTTCTCAACCATGTCCTGTCAGGCTCAAAATCATGTGCTGGTTTAGGTTGCTCCTCATGTTGCTGTAAGATTGGAGGTTCTGCTGCTGTAAGATTATCTGCTGCATCCAGAGGTGCAGCTTCTTCTTCTTTGTCTTCTCCTGTATGCAAAACTCCTTCAACATATGGAACACCACTTTCTTTTCTTGGAGCTGTATCCTCAGCAGGTTCTTCTAGTTTCTTTGTGTCACAATGTGGTTCATTAAACTCCACATGGATTGACTCATCAACCATTAAGGTTTTCTTGTTAAAGACTCTGAAGGCTCTACTTACAGCAGAGTATCCTAAGAATACTCCTTCGTCTGATTTTACATCAAAGGTTTTTAGATGCTCTTTTCCATTGTTGAGAATATAACACCTGCATCCAAAGATATGCAGATGTGAGACATTCGGTGTATATCCATTCCAGACTTCATAAGGGGTTTTATCTAGATCCTTGTTGATTAGGCATCTGTTCTGTGTATAGCATGCAGTGTTGGTTGCTTCAGCCCAAAATCTCTTGGGTATCTCTACCTCTGCTATCATTGTCCTTGTTGCTTCCTTGAGGGTTCTATTCCTCCTTTCAGCTACACCATTCTGTTGAGGTGTTCTTGCAGCAGAGTATTCATGACGAATACCATTGTCAGAACAGAATTTCTCAATGAATTTGTTTGTGAACTCAGTTCCTCTGTCTGATCTGATCTTCACAATACTCAAGCTCTTTTCATTTTGAATTTTCTTCATTAGGTCAAGTAGCTTGCTTTGTGTTTCTGATTTCTTAGCAAGGAATATGGTCCATGTGTATCTGGAGTAGTCATCTACTACTACAAGTGAGTACTTTTTCCCACTTATGCTTACTGGTTCTACTGGTCCAAAGAGGTCCATATGTAGAAGGTCTAGAATCCTGTGAGATGACTTCTGCAACTTGTCCTTGAATGAGCTTTTCACTTACTTTCCATTCTGACAAGCTCCACATATATTTTTCTTTTTATATGCCACATCCGGCAATCCTCTTACAAGACCTTTTCTTGCTAGCTTGTTGATTGTTTTGAAGTTCAGGTGGCTTAATCTCTTATGCCATAGCCAGCTCAGCTCTGGTGGACTTTTTACAATGAAGCATGTTGGATGAATATAAGAGTTCCAATCTGCTAGATATATGTTTCCTCTTCTTGTTCCTGTAAGCTTGACTTCATTTGATGTACTATCCTTGATTAAGCACTTGTTGAGTTTGAACTCCACTGTGTATCCTTTGTCACAAAATTGACTAATGCTTAGAAGATTGTATTTGAGGCCTTTCACATAGGATACATCCTTGATCTTTACGTTTCCTTTGACTAGGCATCCACTTCCTTTTGTGCTTCCTTTGGAATCATCTCCAAAGATGACCTTTAGTCCTTTGCATTCTTGGAAGTCTTTCAAAACTTCTTTACTGCATGTCATGTGCCTTGAGCAGCCACTGTCTATGTACCATACATCGCTGCTGCAACCTGGCACTGAAACCTGTAACAAATTTAAGCAGATTTGGGTACCCATTTTTGTAAGGGTCCTTTGGGGTTAGTTACTTTGGGAATCCATATTTTCTTAACAGTCAATGTTTTGTTGTAAGATTTGTTGGATCTCTGAATGTATGCAGTTTTGTTTTTAAACTGCTTAAAAGTTGTGTGTGCAGAAACTAAATATGTGTTACCAACACCCTTGTAGTGCGGTCTTCCACCATACTTCCCTTGAGTATATCCTCTTTGAGGTTTAGACATATAAGTCTTAGTGTAGGTGGGAAACTTTCTCTTGTGCTGCAACTTTGTGGGTTGCTGCATCTTCTTGTTGCTTACAGCAGATAGCTTCTGCTGCAGCCAGTTCTTAGATGCAAGCTTACTTCCTGCAGCTGAGCATTGGGGTTTCTTCCCCTTATCCATCAATGCTGGTTTGTTTAAGATTCTTTCTGAGTTACAGGGTAACTCATTCTCCATTGAAGTTTCAACTTGAACAAATTTTACAGCCTTGGATGTACTTGTTGTATCCTGAGAAGTGTGAGTGTTGTAACCTATGCCCGATTTTTCAAAAGGACTTCTGTTTTTACTTATGCACTCCCTTGCATCTTTAGCTGATTTGCTAAATGTTCTGATCGTGGACTGCAAGTTCTCCTTCTCAGTTTCTAGCTTAGTGACCAGCAGACTTAGCCTTGAGACCTCCTTCTGTAGCTTACTGCACCTTGAGTTATCAGACTCACATGCAGCGAGCTTTTCAGCAATATTGATATTTTTGCCTCTGAGGATCTCATTTTCGATTCTTAGATTTTCATTCTCAACCTTCAGCTCCTCATGAGTTGAGTTAATCTGCTCGAAATCACTCATGATCCTCTTTAAAGAGTGGATCATGTTCAGCTCCTCTTTTTCTGGTATAGACAGCGGTTGGTAGGTTACCTTTTCTTCATCCCTGTCCTTGCAGTTGTTTGCCATCAGGCATATCAGCGCTTCTTCATCAGAAGATGAGGTTTCAGTATCGCTGTTAGAGGATTCTGTAGCTTTCAGTATCTCCTTTGAGACTGCTGTATCCTTGGCCTTCTCCATCTCTCTATCGAGCATGGGATTCACCTTCATAGGGATAATTGGTCCTTCGGTGATGACCTTCCACATCTCATCATTCATCGCTGAAAGATGTGTCTGCATTCTTATCTTCCAATCGTCATATTCCTCTATGGAAAACATGGGTAACTTATGATTAGAAGAATCCATGATATGCTGAAAAGAATGAGATTTTAAGGATGTAGAGAAAACAACGAGACAGAGGTGGATCTGGGTAGGTGACCAGATAAGTTGGCTTTTAACCCAACTTGCTCTGATACCACTTGTTGGTCCCAAGTGGTGTCCGAGGTTCAAAGGGGGGTGAATGAACCTTGGTCGATTTTTAAAATCTATTTAAAACTTATTGTTCTGTAAGTTACTTGAACTTGCAGCGCCAGTCAGTTACTGCTTACAGCATTAGGATGCAGTGCTACACGCTATAACTTAGAGTTTTATACGCAGCGGAAAAATAAAGGTTTTAAGACACAAGGCTGGCTGGTTTTCTCAAATATAATCCTTTTCAAAACGTTTTATGCTATATGACAGAGATAGATATAAAAGATAAAACACAGATAAGAAAGCAATAAAACACTTATGGCTTATAGTGGTTCGAAGGTGGTGTAAGCCTTCTACGTCCACTCTACTGCTACCTCGAGCAAGAACTTCGTTAAGCAAGATTGATTTACAGGACACTCCTAACAATCTATCAACTTACAAAGCTAAACACCTACTAGAGTCCAGCGTACACTCAACAACTGCAAACTCTAAAGGCAAACCCACACAGGGTTTCAAACTCCCACACAGGGAAGTTGCCTAAACCTTAGACAACTATACAAACAGCAAGGATCTCTCCTATCAACTGTTCGACACCTAAAACAACCTAAGCACACAGCAACAAGGTTAAAAAGTATATAAATATGTTCTTCAACTGGTGCGATGAAGTGAGCTTCTGAATCCTTCAAAGGATCTTTCAGTGTTGAACTGGCTTCACTTCATAGAGGTTGAGTGACTGAGACTAAGAGTATTGCTTGAATGCTTGAGAGTTTTCGTGCAAATGTATTCAGTTGTGTTCAGTAGTCCAGTAGTTAGCTTCAGGGTTGCTCATCCTCTATTTATACTTGTAGAGAAGATATTCGTTGAAGGAGATATCTCCCATTTTGAATTTTAGAGTAACTGATCAAAGGCATAACTTGCATTTAATGCGACTTGACTTTTCTTTCTGGAGCATTTAATGCGGTGGTTGAGGCTCACAGCTTTCTGCGGCGTGTCAGTCCACGTGGCGTCTCGGCATTGGCTCCATGTCTGTAACTTTGATCTTCTCTGGAACGGCTCTAAATATTCTTTCTTGGATCTTCGTTCCTCGTACTGCATTTATCCTTCCTCGGATTGTAAGATACTTATTCTGTTTGACATTGGCGTTGTTGACTGTTTGATTAGTAAGTTTAGCGTTGTATCCTAGGTCTGCTTGCAGCTGTTCGTACATTACAGTGTTGCTGTAACTTGGACCTTCTTGCAGTATCTTCGTACAGTACTGTTGTATCTTTTCTTGCAATATACCTATAACTTCTTCTTGCAGCGATGCTGCATGCCGTTCTTACTTTGCTGCAATGTTGTAACTGTCTTCTTGCAGTGTTGTTGTATCTCCTTTCTTGCAATAGCTTCGTTCTTCAAATCTTCGATGCAGCATTGCATGCATGTGTACAACATTGTATGCATGTGTACCTTCATCTTTCAGCTTCCATAACTAGACTCAATCCTAGTCTATGTTTTCACTTAAACATTGTGAAAAATGGGGTACTCAAACTTCCTATTACATTCTTGGTTTGTCTCATAAAAATCTAACCACTGAAATCCCAACAAACACATTCTTCCATTTTTTGTTATAATTTTATTATTCGTATGCATATTGTTTATTTACTTTTGAACCTTTTATTTGATAGTTGGAAGAAGCGAGAGTTTTGTATCGTTCCACTGACGAGAAAAATAGAAAATTCAGATATGAGCACTGTTTGGAAATTCTGAAGCATGAGAGAAAATGGCTTGATAATTTTGAAACAACTACGAAACCAACTTCGGTAGAAGATCATAGTGAGTCTTCCGCTAATAAGGATCGGCCTTTGGGTAGGAAAGCAACAAAAGCACAACAAAAGAGGAAACAATGAAGTAATTCAGAAGGTGGAAGCTCGTCTAAAGTAGACGAGCGTTGGGAAGAAAAGCTCACTTTGGAGCGTGCACTATAAGAAATTTGGGTTTTTACAATGGGTAAAACCCGTTGTCGTAGCCAATTTTTGAGCGTTGTCGTATGCAGGGTTGCAAAAAAAATTCGCTATTTTACAACGCACTATTTTTTAATTAAATATTAAATAGGATGCTGATGTCATCATAACACTGACGTGGCATGACACGTCATCAAAGTGCCGTCACGTCATCAAGGTGCTGATGTCATCATTCCATGTCATCCAAGTGATGACACATCATCATGCCACGTCAACAAAGTACTGACACATCATCATGGTAAATAATGCGTGTTAGCTGGGATTCGAACCCGAGAGCCATTGTTGTACTTCAACCACTAGACCACTAGTACTTTATGTTATAATATTCTACATGCATTTGTTTTATTTCAATTTTTGATATTTTTCAATTTTCTATTATCACATATTTTTTGTTAATTTTTATAATTTGTATTTTTAATATATTTTAAAAGGTTAAATATATATATATAATTGGAAGATTAATGACTAATTAATATGTTTAGTAATGTTTAATCTAATTTCATTTTAAGATAATTATAAAATATACTAGTGCATATTTTTAATATATTTTATGAAAATACTATTTTCAAATTTAATTTAATTAAAAAATAATTACTATTATTACATATTTTTTGTTAATTTTTATTATTTTTATTTTTAATATATTTTAAAAGGTTAACAATATATACATATAATTGGTATGATTTATATATATCTTTTTTTTGCTTTATAAAATAATTGTTTAAAATAATTTATGTTTTTTGCATTAATTTTAAAACCAAACTCATTCTATCTTTATTTTTATTTTAGAAAAACATTTATAATTTATGAATTATGAATTATAAAACATAATTTTCGAATTATGTTTTAAAATAATATATAAATTTTGTATTATTATATAAAAGGGTGATAGTAATATTTTAGGTGTAGTTTATTAATTAATTCAAAATAGTATTTTATAAAAATACTATTTTTTAAAATTATGAGTTTGTTCATATAAGATAATATTAATGCAAATAATATAAGAAAACATTATAAGTTAATTAAATTTTTTAAATTTAATTAAATTAAAAAACAATTAATTTATAATTAACACAACACATAAAAAAAGCGTTGCACAATGTGTTGTCTATTGGCGAAAAAGAACTATGAAAAGACAATGCATAAAAGCGTTGCATACAAGGGTTGTCTATTTTTTAAAAAATAAGCTATTTGACAACACTTTGAAAAAAGCGTTGTCTATTTTTAAAAAAATACGCTATTTAACAACCCTACGGAAAAGCGTTGTCTATTTTTAAAAAAAATTCGCTATTTAACAACCCTATGAAAAAAGCGTTGTCTTATCCAAAAAAACCGTTGTCTATTTTTAAAAAAATTCGCTATTTAACAACCCTACGAAAAAGCGTTGTCTTATCCAAAAAAAGCGTTGTCTTATCCAAAAAAACCGTTGTCTATTTTTAAAAAAATTCGCTATTTGACAACCCTATGAAAAAAGCGTTGTCTTATCCAAAAAAATCGTTGTCTTTGGTCGAATTTTTTGAACAAAGACAACGTTTGCGTTGCAAAAAGGGTTGTTAATTCAAAAAGACAACACAAATTCATAAAAAGGGTTGTCTTTGAGGGGTTGTTAAAAGCCATTTTTCTTGTAGTGGTGATAGATATGCTCAACGAGAAAGACTCATATCTGAATTTAAAGTTGCTACGCATGAAGACGAAGAGCGTAGAGAAATGAAAATTATGATGAAAGACACTACCGGAATGGAGGAAAGTCATATTGCTTATTGGAATATGAAGAAAAATGAAGTATTGAAGAGGAATGGTCTAATATAATTAGTTTTATTTCTAAGGTTGTATTATTTTCCTAGCTAAAGTAGTTTAATTATATGTCTATCTCATTTCTATTGTATTATGACAATTGTTTTCTATTCAAATGATGAATTTTATGTTTAAATCTTTTTAAACCAAAGTTAATAAAAAAATTACTAATATATTATTTATAACAATTTAATACAAAGGAAACAACTTACTAGTAAGGAAACAACTTAATAGTAATGACTCAAACTAAATGTTGATAGTACATTCAAAGCAAAGTAAACGACGCTGCAATCATTGTCTAATTGTCTTGGCCATGCAAATTCCATAAATGCTCAACAAGATCGTGTTGTAGTTGGGAATGTGTGGTACGATTTAGAATCTGGTGATGAGCTTGAATAAACTCTGTAAACTCATTTGTGTGTTCACGTGATAGTGTGACATTTGGAGTTGCGTAATCAAACTCAATGTTACCTGGGCCATTTTCATCCTCAATAATCATGTTATGCATGATAATGCATGTTTTCATTATATTTGCTAGTCTCCTCATCCCAAAACTTTGCTGGCCCACGCACTATATTATAATGTGCTTGTAATACTCCAAATACCCATTCTACATCTTTTCTCGCAGCTTCTTGGGCTTGTGCAAAATGTTTGGCCTTTAGGCCTATTGGAGCAGACATTGTCTTCACAAAAGTAGCCCACGCAGGGTAAATGTCATCTGCTAGATAGTAACCCATAGAGTAGTTATTCCTGTTGACTATAAAATTGACAGGAGGAGCACGACCGTTGACTAGTGTTGAGAATACAGAAGATCTATCAAGAACATTAATGTCATTAAGCGAGCCTAGCATTCCAAAAAAGGAATGCTATATCCAAAGATCCTGTGAAGCAACAGCCTCTAATATACTTGTCGGTTCACAACAATGACCAGTGTACATACCATGCCATGCTGTTGGACAATTTTTCCACCTCTAGTGCATGCAATCGATACTTCCAAGCATCCCTGGAAATCCACATTGCTCGTTAACTTGGAGCAATCGAGACAAGTCATTTTGATTTGGGGCTCTTAAATATTGTTCACCGAAAACAGCAACAATTGCTTTGACAAAATGACGTAAGCTTTCAATAGCAGTACTTTCACCTATGCGTATGTGGTCATCCAGAAAATCAGTAGGGACTTCATAAGCAATTATTCTATATGAAACAATTATTTTTTGAAGAGATGATAAGCCAGGGACCCCTAGCGCATCATTTCTTTGAACAAAGTAGGGATCGTATGCTTCGACACCAGAAAGAATTCGATAGAAGAGGGATTTGTGCATCCGAAATCTCCTCCTGAAATAACCATCATAATATACAGGATTATCAGAAAAGTAATCATGATAGAGTCGTAGATGACCTTCCGCTCTATTACGATTAACGACCCTTCGACCAGCAACCGAACCATGACGAGGCCTGCATTGTCTTTCTCTATTTGCTTCATCTTCTTATGTTGCTCGTATGAGCATTTCAAGGTCATTGTCAGAATCAGAGTCGGTTAAGAAAGACTTTATAATGTTGGAACGAGAATGCATGATGAAATGAAAGAAAGATGATTTGATTTAGTATTGATGAAGTAGTGAAGAGTTCTTTCACAAACATATCTTTTATAGGCATTCAAAGATAAAAACATAGTTATTGACAAGGGGTCCCATGTGGATAAAAAATCATATTAGAAATCTTGATATCCTCTAATTAAATGACATGTGTCATTTAAAAATCTTATCCGGATATACATGGTAGATTAATGGGGTCCATGAGGATAAAAAATCATATCAAAAATCTTGATATCCTCTAATTAAATGACACGTGACATTTAAAAATCTTATCCGGGTATGCTTGGTAGGGAAGTGGTAGTGACAATGGTCCATGAGGATAAAAAATGTTATCAAAAATCTCGATATCCTCTAATTTAATGACACGTGCCACTAATGATATGAACTAATTTTTTAAATGTATATTAATTGATTAATTTATTTATTTACTTATTATTATTTAAATATAACGGTACTTTTATTAAACTTCAATTCAAATATAGGTATTATGTAAATTAAAATAAATTAATTTGATATATTTTAAATTTGACGCCTCATTTTGATGGTTGGGGTTGGAACAAATGGATTTTATAGATGCATCAAAACACTGTAGCAGACATCAAAAGAGTGTTTGATGTCCCATTTTGATTGCCCGAGGTTGGAGTTGCTCTTATGATGATAATGATACCATGTTCACAAAATAATAGAAGTACAATACAAGGGCTTTGACAATATAAAATAAATGTAAACATAACTTGAACAAAATTTAAAATTTCAAGAACTTGGTAAAATTGAACTATAGTATAGTGATATCATTTTACTAATAATCAAATATGTAAAAAAACATTGTTTTCTCCTTAAAAAAAAAAAGATTTTTTTAACTCGTTTACAGAAGATATGACATAACTACCCTTAATGAAGCAAACACCTCAACCCAACCCAGACTATGACAAATACATTCACAATATAGTGACCTTATGAATCGAAATGCATTCCACAATATAGTTGTCAATATATATTGATTCCACGATACACATATCATGATACTGTTAGAATGCATTTCAGGTCATAAGTTATATCATAGATTTTTTCCATGACATAGTTCATTTCATGACATGTCAATTATATAATGTAATGGGAAAAGAATAATTTTTCTCTTCATTTATTATTGTGGTTAAAAATGGTGCTTTATCATCCCATAGTACTATTTGAACATATTTCCACTTAATTACACGTAGGCGTCGGTGAAATAAATAGGTATATGCCTTAAATCAAAAATTGCTTTGAACAAGGAAAACGTCATGTTACATTGATGAATATCTATAACTATCAAATACAAGAAATAATAATGTACCAGGTCCATCCATATGATAAAGAATTCGAGAAAAATAATTCGTCTTTCATATGGATCTTGTCAACCCACAATACATAAACACAAAGTTTGCTTAAGGTCATTTCTTTCTAAACGACTTTTTTCACTCAAAAACATGTTTTAAGGTATCGGAAATAGGGAAATATTATCTCTGCATGGGATCCATAATATCGTGAAAATATCGAAACTATTCGACTTGTATCGTCTGCAGAAATCTTTTGACCCATGGAAAGCTGAATCGATGCTAGTTTAATCAACTCATTTCCAATGGCGATGTGGTTCTCTCCATAGAGTGTTTCCAGAACCTGTAGACAAAATATTTTCAAACTTCAAATCAATAATGCAATATTATAGTTTGTTTACAAATATAAAAGCTCATTTTCAAGAGTCATCAGCAAATCTAGTGTATGCTTGAGGAGGAACGGATACTTGCACAATACAAACAAAATCCTCACATATTTGGTTTATACAAGTATTTTTAACATTTAAAGGATTAGAGACGAGGGAATCTATAAATCCATTTCTAACAAAGGTCCCACTTGAAAATAGATAGTTGTTTTATAGCTTGAAAATCATGTTTAACTGAAAAGCGTACCTTAATGGAAGCCTGACAATGGTCCATTGCAGCTTGTAGTTCTCCAATTAAACAAAATGCCTGTGCAATATTATCTTCCACCTTCGAACATCAAATGAGTTACTTAAAGGTCAGTCCAAGACAATCCTACTAAAGTACTTCAGATGGATCAACTATATAAAGAGAAGTTACCAAGATGGGATATGGTGCAAATTAATAAAATAATTCAAATTTCTATATTTTTATTTGAGTTTTTAAATTGAGAAAAAATAATTGAAGAGGCCCTTTTAGAAAGTTCGACTCAGGCCAAAACATTGCTAGATATGGCCCTGGGACGTAAAACCCAATAGAAAGACATTGAATACCTCAGCAATTCTCTTGTTGAAAGGATGTAATACTGCCCTTAAAACATCAACAGATCTTAAAGCATCCATGACAATATTAGTTGTGATTTCACCAGAGGCTACTGCATCCTGCATCCTGACCAGTATAACATATAATCAAATGCATAGTCACAAATGTTCTTATGGATACAAACAATACCTGATGATGTAATGCAGAATCAAGAAACAGTTGTTCATAAACATGTTACAGAGATCACAAACAAGAGTGATGCAAGAGGATCTTCACATCTATGATAGATATACAAATACTGTTGTTTTATTTTTTTATTTTTCTTGTTTTCTTAAAGGGGAATAAATAATGTGCATCATCTCAGAGATTTCAGTATTAAATTCGTACAAGCATACCTTCGTAAATTGTTTTCAGCTTTGGCAATTGTATTTTGTGAAGCTTGTAAGTTGCATGAAGTGCCACAACTTGAACAATGTCCTGGTTCAAAGCAGCACCTATTATCAGTTTGCTCAAACACACAACGAGCTACCTTGCCAATGTTATCATCATTATGAATATTCTCCTGCAGTATACCGCACAAAACCAGATAAGATATAGATCTAGCTACTGTTATCATCTCTGCTGCCATATTAACTATCATCATGCTAAGACAATGTGATTCACATAGTGAGGCTAATAAATTTAGAATACTCTGAGATAATTTATCATCAATTTCTTGTTTTTACTATTTTAAATGTTTTTGCTTTAAGTGCATAATCACCAAATAGTGGTCCTTTTTCATCTAAAAGTAAATAATCAACTGAATTTTTATTAAAGCTCTGTGGATGACATATTTAATTCTGAAAACTTGTTAAGGTAGTAAAGATTGAACAGAAAGCATATACCTGCAAAGAGTTCAGTCCTTCAAAGTGTTTGACTTTTTCTTTCTGGTATTCAGCAACACAACTGTCCAGTACAACTCCAAAACAATTTGGTTTAGCACACCGATAACCACTGTGGACAAGATCAGATAGATTCACTTGTTCACAACCACTGCACTGACATATAAATGAGTATCTCTCTTCCAAAAACGTACGACGCTCACTGCAATCCCACTGCCCAACCTGTTATCAGTAATTGCTCAGAACAAATCTTTTCTTGTTCACCATCTTTTCTTACAATGAGTAGGATAAATTCATACTCCAAGTATGTCGTAGCTTCCCATTGTATTGCTCACTAACACCATTTTCTCATAAATCACAACAAGAAGTTTCAAACATTTAAGCACAAAGAGGGTCCAGACATGCTGCCATGCTAGAGCAACCAATCTAAAGGCCAAATGAGTTTTGTTTAATAGTTGCATTTTAATACCTGAGGGCCATAACAGAGTTCCAGTTCGGATCCTGCTTTGACATTTTCTGTTGCTCGTATGAAGAGAGTACGAGAAAAGAAATATGCGTGAACATTCGGCTGGCAAGAATGGTTATATAAACTGCCGACTGAATATACAGCTTGAGCCACTTGGATCTACAAAAATATCATTAGACAGATTCAGGACATATAAAAATCTCAGTATTCAAATTAAACCAAATTGAAACTTGAACCAAAAAAACAGCAGTTCAGTTACATAAAAGCAAAGTTTTTTGGGAAGTTGCAACAAAAAGAAAAAATTAAAATCCAATGTTATTGCCGAGAGTTATTAGAAAACTCAAGTAACATTAGGCCCTAGGAAAAGTCTCAAAGGTGATACTGGACCTTAGAATAACTTAAGTCTCAAGTTTCTCCAACATCAAAATAACTCTTCAAAATGCAATGGCAACCTGATGTGTTATCTAGTCTAATAATGCAACTATCAACAGCTCCCACGAGTAAATTGAAAGTTAGATCTACATTGCATCTGACTTGAATCGCCTCAATAATCATGCAACAGAGGGTCTTTGGTTGATCAGTAAATCAAGGTCAGGCATTGATGAGCACATGGAACCATTGATGTCGCTGAAAGCCCTCACAGTGCAAGTACATCAATGTAATTATCAAGGTCGCACTTTACATGCTAATAGCTCATCGTCTGAGTCTCCCACTAGCAGTTCAGCCACAGGTGATCCTTCTTTTATTTGATTACGCAATTTAATAAACCAATAAGATCATGTCTCATTTGCATCCAAGTGTCAACTTCTATGGGACTATTGATGGAAGACACAAACAGCAACTCAACTGAACATTTAAACTGAAAATAACTCATCCAACCAAACATATGGTTTACGTAAAGGAAGAAGGGACTCCTATACAACAGTAAACTTTTGACCTTCCTAAACCTTGAAAAGAGATAATATCAGTTTACAACATTTTTTAATTTGACAAAATCCACTGCGCTTTCAGATAATGACCTGTGAATATTGAAATTGTAAAGATAGTTGACTTGTATTATTAAATATTTCCACAGCAGTCAATACCTGTTCCACTGAACTTGTTGCATCATAATCTAGAGGCTGCTTGACATCTGAATATTTCATTCGGACAACTGCCATGGAATTGACCCTGATTTTAGAAAGAAGCACAACAATCTGCACTACAAAAGAATAATACAAAATAAAAATTTAAACCAGTTGCCAATGCAGTGATAACTGACTTCAACAAAAATCAATTTCTTATAAAACTAATTACAATTTGAAAACAACAGAGATAAGTATTACAAGTGCAACTTTTCATAATATTCAAGGAAAGTGATCTACCTCTGATGTTATCGCGGAGTTTAAGGGAAGTTTGGAGGCATAAAACTGCTGAAGACAACACAGCAGAATAATAGAATAAATATGAAACTCCAATTTGGTTTCAGATGAAACTCGTCCATAATTCTGACAAAGACCCTAGAGAGAAAGAATGCTGTCGGTTTGAAGTGTGATGATAGTTAACCAATGGAGAAGGCAAACATACACAAAAAAAAAACAAAAAACTACAAGCGTACCAGAATCCTATGAATATTAGGATCCAGATCACTAGAACTCTGTTCTTCTATGTGCTTCACAAGGATACGGCCAGCCAGAACCACATCAGATGGCAAAACTGCAGGCCAGTGCATACCTTGACATTCATGCCTATGTTCAGCAGCATGTTTGATGTACAAATTAGAAATTCCCGCTGAAGTCACATTTCTAATATATCTTTCAAGATCATCAGATAAGTTGTCTAGAAACCCACATTTGTTCATATATTTTGAAAAATCCTGCCCTCCAGCTTGAACTTGACATTTCAGAGAGCAGTATAGTGCAATTGAACATGAGACACAGGGCACTGTATCTGCTGGTAGTTCATTGAAGCAGAAAGCACAATGAGTTTCCCGACAATGCTTCAATATAATCTGCAGTACTACACCACATGAGAATTAAAAGATGGAAATTTTGTTGGTTCTTTTGCCTATCATAGTTACCATTCTTCCTACCCTATGCATTTGTGAGTTCTAGTTTTAAAGCGCTTATGCAGTGGAAAACAACCATCCCAGTTTTAGAAATTCTAAAGTTCACCAAGAATAAGAAGTGGAAGTAACAAGAGGTCCCTAATATTATTCTATAATAAAAGAACTCATGATTCAATAAAAAAGGCAGAAGAATATTAGCAACAATGCTTGCCTAGGAAGCCATATGTGGATTAAAATAGTAAAAAAATGTTACAAATGATGAAATGACAAGAAAATACTTCCCTTTGCTGGGAGATTTTTTTTTTTTTAATTCATACCGCAGCATAAGGATCCTCCTTATGAATTAAAGAAGCTAATGGAATGTTAGTCAACGAAGTCATTCCCCTTCCCTTAATTGTTGTCGAGATGCATTGGAGTTCCACGTGAAGTGGTTCATCTGTCACATAAGACCTATAGTATAAGAAATCAAGAAAGTGAAATTTTTTTGTAACCAGATAAATAGCAGAATATCAAAAATGCCAAGGCGAAAAAAGCTACACACACAAAGTGATGCAAGGTCAAAATAGTAGAATGATAAAAAATAAAAAAAAACATGCTGCATCCAGCAATTATTGAGTTAAGAACAGAACAGATATGACTTTTTTTTTTGATAAGAAACATAAATTTATTACTGAATTGCTGAACAGATATGCCAGTTACTTCACAGTAGATGAGTGAGAAAGCACTTCTATAGAAGACTTTTTTGTATGGAACAAGGATATTAAGTAATATCCCCCTCTTTTGTAAAACAGTTTGTAACTACATTTTCTTGAGATCATACACAGGTTTGGTTCTATGCATCAACCCCCACAAATTTATGTGGATTCTGTGGAAAAACAAAATGTGGAAACAAATTACTGCTAGTCCATGATAAACCCAAGGCAATTAACGAGCAACCTAGCTAGTTTTACTTGACAAAAGCTAAACTGTGAGAAATGCAATTGAATCCATCAGTATAAATGACCAAGTAAACAAATATCTAGCATTAAGAATGAAACTAACTTTTCATACTTAACATTTGAGTAGAAGATAAGTTTTTGATTTGTTGACATATTCAGGATCAAAGCCATAAACCACCTGATACTCTCCCTTTCATGAGATGCATCACCAGTTTGATTAGCATGATTAAATGGCCTTTATTAAGGAAATGCTTAGGCAAATACACATATATTTACTGGCTGCAGATTTACAATACATCAGTTCATGAAAATCGATATACATTCAGTAACAAACATCAACCTACAACATGATTTCCATGGATTTGCCCAAAAGGTATTTCGCTTTCAATCATAAACAACATATTGGAAGAACAAGATTATACTTCTCATACACTTATGCGAATGAAGAGATTTGAGGTAAAAGTAATACCAAGAAAACCCATGCTGCCATCATTTGGCTTATCTATAGCACCACTTCTAAGTTTGGATTGCTCCAATAACAAATTCAGTTCACTTTCTATCTGTCTTTTTCCACTCAAGGATGTCTCAATCTTCAGGGAAACACTCAAATCATTGATAGCATCTTCATTGTTCCCCAGTGAAGAATTTGCCTTAGCTCTCCTAAACCATGCCTAAAGTAAGATGTAAGTTCAGAATTTTAGTTAAGATACAAAATGAGAAACGGAAAATATAAAATGGGGACACATTCCTTTCTTCTTAGGTTACTTCAGAATCACTTCTTGATATTGCGCAAGGAATAAAACAGATATATAAATATTTTTTACTCCAACTGAGTGTCAGTACTTCTTAATTTTGACTTTGCAATCAGAATGATCATATGATAAGAAAATCCAAACACAATGATATGAAGGCAGCAAAAGAGTTTTCTGCACAACCATTCATGTCTAATAACATATTACATATATAAATAAATGAATAACACCAGCATTCCTAGCAAGATCCCAAAGCATCACTAAATTTCTGCCAAATGGGAGAATACAAATTAAGAACTGACCTTTGCATAGACAGGGGATAGTATGAGAGCCCGGCTGCAGTCTCGCAGGCTCTCAAGAAAGAATCCCAACTTCTGAAGATAAATCAGAAAACAGACTCAATGAATATGAAAAGGTAAGACAAAGTATATATGTAAAAATGATTGCATCAAATACAACAGCACCTTTACTCAATTTAAAACACACACACACACACAACCAACATGCCAACCAGCTAGTACACAGCGCCAATTTTTGGTAGCCCCAAATATTTAAAAAGTATGAGAAAACATTTCTACACATCAACTTAAAATAGTTCCGCAACATTACCAATTAGTAACATACATAACACGAGAATGATCATGACAACTCACATGCAATGAGGAAGCACGATTAAGGTACAGTGTTGAGACCAGATTTTTCTCCTTATCTTCAACATCCATTGGAGCACTGCGCAGTGCCTGATTTATACATGTAAAAATAGGAAGAACATGATCAACCTTTATCATTTGTAGTAACAAAGAACAAAAATTTAAATCGACGCCAAATCCAATGATTGATTTCATAAAGCTTAAAAGATAGAGCACAGTGACAATCTGTGATCAATGATTAGGATATAATCTACAAGAAACTATTGTGAATAAAGCAAATTCTCTCTAGAGATGAACAAGAATGTTAATTACTGCAATCTTATATTGTGAATAAGACAATAAATGTGAGGGGCTTGTTCTAGAAGCTTACAAACTTTTAAGAATTTATATGTAAACTTCATCATTTGATGATGAAGTCGAGAGTGAGTCACGTCCAGTTTGTTGTTATTTTCTTCTTATGTGAAGTTTTTGTTTAGACGCATAATATCATTTTTTTCTGTTTCCACCCTTGACAAGAAACAGATACAGAGCAAAGAGTAGTGACTAATAATCATAAACTTCATCAGAAACTTTTAAAACTAAATATAGCGAGTCTGAATATTGAAGACTCTTAAGCAACATAAACAGTGCCATCAAGTAGAACGTCTGTTCGTAACACATAATACAATACCAGGGTGACAAAGGAAAATCAATATAATCACAAAGCCAAAGCATTGCTCTCCCTTCTTTTCCACAAAATATAAAATGTAGTGAGAAAATGCAAGTCTTTATGTTAACCTGAGAGTAGAAACTCAAAGCATTTGAATAGTCCCCTTTGGAAAAGTATTCATTGCCTTTGGCCTTGGCTTCCATAGCAGCTTCCTTATTCTTTCCACACAGCGCCATTTCTGGGTCCGTCAAATCTCTTACCATCTATAAATACTCAACCAAAAATCAGAAAGACAAAGAAAACAAAAAGGAATTTTGAAAACAACAGTTTAGTTTCCATATTTAGCCTATCAAAGGAAACCTGATGAAAGAGGGGTAAGGTTTTGAAGAAATCGAGTAGGGAAGAGCATGTAGAATGGAGGTCAGTAGTTGTGCTATCTGAGATTTTCTGCTTCAGCATTTCAGGAATCATTGATTTCAGCTTCTCCATGCTCGGTAGAGAGATTGAATTTTCAACCCGTAAAAGGGTTTGTGATTCTGTGAATTGTGGGGAGAAGTATAGTGAAGATTTCAACTTTGTCAACTTCAATTTTAGGCAGGGGTGAGTGTGTTGAAACTTAAATAGAAACCTATTTTGAGTGTGATAAAAAGTGTTGACAGTTTGACTTTATCTGTAATCAAACAGTTTTAATTTTTTTTTTTTGGTTCAAATCAAACTGGTCTGTATCAAATAGAAATCAAATAGAATCAATTTCAAGAATGTGACTATACACATCATTTAATTCATTTTTTTAATATTTTTATATTTGATTAGTTATTATTTAATACAATTTTATTATTATTTAATGCTAATATAATTTCAAGACTTCATATAACAATTTAACAATTAAATAATAGAGTAAAATATTTATAATAAATAATTTTGAAAACACATAAAATCTATAAAATATAATAAACATTTATTAAATAATTAGTTTATTACTTATATAAACTCTTGCAAAATATATTTAAATTCAAGTTTATATCTACTTTCAAATTTAAAAATGAAGTTTTTGATGACCACTTACGAGGTGTAAATCAAGAAGATTTCAAAGAATAAAGTTCAAATCAAAATTTGAATGTAATCTTTTTTTTTTTTTTGAGAAGAGACTACTATATTAGTAATTTGTCAAGTGTATTTTATTAGTTTATAACTTGTTTTAAGATTTAAATTAAATAATGTTGTATGATTGATATATATATATATGTATTTATTTTTTGCATTTTTTTTGAATAAATATTTATTTGAAATTGTAAATTCTATATTTTCGAAATCCAAACTGATCCACTTGTTGTACCTGATCTACAAAGGAATCAAAATTTGATGGAGCAATTCTAACGATATATATATATTTTTTTTTTTTTGAGTATTCTCAAAAAATTTCCGAGCATTAAAACGGTTCTAGAGATTCTATTGTCTTTAATTGCTCTAGATCGTGCTCACTCCTAACTTTAATTACCAGTATTTTGTGTTGTAATTAACAACCATTAATTACTAATGCTGAATTAATTGGTGTGTGCATGTACTCAGACTTTATATAATGTAAACTATATATATAAACATACAAACATGAACGAGATTATAAAATATCAAATGTTATATCCATTTTCTCTAAACTGATTTTAGGTCCATATTTAAACAAATCATAATAAATAGCATATTAACTAGTTTAAATAGTTTAAATATCATAATAAATAGCATATTAACTAGTTTAAGTGATATCCCACATTTATAAAAGGTGCAGATTATGTGACTACCAGAATTCAAATATGAGTCACACAAGGTTTCTAGTTTTTATTGCGCCCCTTCCTTTCACTCCTCCAAGCTCATTAAAAAAAACTATATATAATTATGAAACATATCATCACCTTATTGCTCCAAATCTTTTCCGATGTGGGGTAGTAAAAAGATCCAATACTAGTATTCTAAAAATCGATCTAGATGGCTGCTTAGGCGGTGTCTAGGCACTAGGCGGCTCCTAGCCGCACCGATTTTTGCCTATTTAGCCATCTTAAGTACTAGGCGATCCTAGGCTGTCTAGGAGGAACAATTAGGCCCTAGGCGGTCCTTGACGCTAAGTAACTTCTTTTTTTTTCATTTGTTTCTCTTTTACTTTTTAGCTAAACATTTGTGTTCTTAATGTATTATAAGCTTCTATTAAATTATTATTATTTAATTAGATATAGATAGAAATTAAAGAATTGATAAATATAAACATAATTTTATAATCTTTGAATAATCATATGATATAATCAATATAATTTAAATGAGAAATTAAATTTTTGTTGCCCTCCAACATAAACTAAAATATATATAAGAGTTCCAAAAATATTTTTTAAAGATATAAAATTAAAAAAAAAATTACTAAAATAACCAAAAAGAAATTTTAATTTAGATACATTGTCTTGACATCGCCTAGGCTCCGATTAGGCGCCTTAGGCACTAGGTGCCTATCAAGCGCATGACTAGCGAGCACCTAGCAAATTTTAAAACATTGTCAAATACTATAACATATTTTTCGTTCATATACATAGTAATTTGTTTCTATACAATATATATCTATTTATATATATTCAATATTTTTGGAAATTTACAACAGACTCAATATGAAAGAGATGATATTTAGAGTAAGTCTCCTATGCATCAGATACAGGGATTTTAGGTCCATGCACTCGGGTTGGATTGGGCCGGATCTGACCCAAATTTGCATTTTTATTTTTATTTTTTTACCCAAATCTTTATGTTATGTTAGTCATACATTAATGTTATATTAGTTATACTTTTATATTATATTAGTCATACTTTTATGTTCAGATATCATAACCTTAGTGCAATACTTTAACTTAAAAAAATGATGACCTTTATACTATGTTAGTCATACATTTATGTTATATTAGACATACATTTATATTATATTAGTCATACATTTATGTACAAATATCATACATTTATGTAATACTTTAATTAACTCCAAAAAAACCCTAATTTTGACATAATTTGTACATGTTTACATTTATGTGATATTACTCATACCTTTATGGGATATTATTTATACATTTATATCAGCATAATTATACATTTATGTAATATATAAAGACACAACTAACATAACTAAAAAATATGACTAACATAACTGAATATAATTGAAAAGTATGAAAGATATTAATAGTTGTCTAAAATTATGTTGAGGTACAACTAAAAGACTCTAAAGGTATGACTAACATAATATAAAAGTACAACTCTTGGGAGCAAATTTGAGTGGGTTTGGACGCACTCACCTAGGCACGTGGGGGCGCGTGCAGACACATTGGGGCGGGTCTGGACTGGTCGGATCAAATCGAATGCATGGATTTATTATCCATGCACCAGGTGCATAGAAGTTTTTGTGTGATATTTAAGTTAGTGGAGAATTTCTGTTTATTACTATTTGCGATAGTTGATGTTTAGAAACTATTAAGCTAGAAGGGAATTTTTGTTGTTTTGAAGGGCTGAAAGAAGCGATGCAGAATTCAGCTCTCTTACATTAAAAGAATAAATATTGGGAATCTGGTATCAAGAATGATAATAAATGGGAAAGGACAATAGAATTGACGAGAATGACTTATCTTGAAACTGCCCAAAAAGAGCCAAAGCTCTCCTCACACGCATTCACACCCTCACCCTCTAAAAGGCCTCAGATAAGTAAATACAGGAGGGGTATAAGGTTGAGTTTCTTCTTGCCCAAAGCCAAACAATAGAAGTCCCAAGCAAGTCACATGTGTTGAGCCTCACTATCCGGATCAGCTGGGAGTAAATAGAACCATGGAGGTGCATGTGTGTCCCAAGATGGAAGATCAAAATTTCTTTATAGCATATTCCAATGTGAAATAAATCTTCTATATTAGTCAATGATCTTCTTGTGTTGAACTCTCAAACAAAGTTTAATTTTTACAGACAATTACAATTGTGGCTCTTTATTAAGTTATCTTTTAACAATGTATTTGTTAAGAATTGAAATTTATTTTGCCTTAAAGAACTTGATATGTTAGAATAATTGAAATATAATGGATATATTGACTATGCAATATAAAGAAAATATGTCATGTTCCAGAAACAAAAGAATTTTACTTGAAATATTTTATCCATAAATAAACATCATCCATACTTTGTATTCAATCTATATTTGCAACATATGCCACCGAGACATGAAAATGAGCAACCACATTTTTCATTGTAGATACCATCAAACGACCAACATATGATTTATATATTGCTGCCCATCAAACGACCAACATATTAAGTGGTTAACATTGCTGCCCATCAAACGACCAACATATTAAGTGGTTATTGCATCTGTAACAAAAGTGAAAAAAAAAAAAAGTTTCCAACTTGTGATTTATATAAAATGAAAAAAAAAACATAATTATTAATAGTGTTATAGAAAATAATAGATATCATTAGTAAATTAACATTTTTGCCCATAAAAGATGGTGAACATCCAATAGAATTTTGTCAACTAGAACTGACAGATACAACCTATTATAAAGACAGAAAACCAAACAAACAAAATAATTTATGTAAGCTCTACTATCAATAAAAATAAAATTTCTTAATTATAACTTTTGTTACACGCACATGAGAACGTTGTAGTGACAATGGATATTAAGGGTATGTTTTGATTATACTCAAATGATCTGCCCAAATATTATGTTGTTGTACTTGGTTTGCATACCAAAAAGGTAAAATCAAAAAATTCAATAAATTTGATTATTCATTATAAGAACAATTTTAATTAAAAATATCTAAATGAACCTCACCTTGATTAATTTAAACAATATGGTTGGCACTGTAGAGGGAAAAATTGGTAAAAATACCCTATATGTATACCCTAATTATGATTTTACCCTTTAATTTTTTGGGTTTTTAAAAATACCCTGTATGTTGGCGCTTCTTATTGAAAATACCCCGTCACCTGTTGTAGGAGGTAATTAACCGGTCACATGCTGATGTGGCAGGTAAATACACATGTGTAATCGTTTTTTCGATTTTTTTTGTTCTTTTTTCCATGTCAATTGATAAAGGGAGGGAAAATCAACCGGCCATTTCCCTCCCAAATCCTCTTAAAACAGTCAACCATTTCTCTCTCAAATCCTCTCTAAACATAACACCTCACTTTCCCTTACCCATCCACAAAAAGAATGTCAAATTCTTCAAATGAGGGAGAATTCTGCTACTGTGGCTTGAGATCTTCTTTAAGGTGCTCGTAGACTTCACACAATCCGGGAAAAAGGTTTCGTGGATGTTGAAATTGGGATGTATGGTTTTACATATTTTTGTATTTCTTTTCCTATGAATATTTTTAGTTTTTATTACTGTTTTTTGTCAAATTTCTCCCATTTTCAATCTTCTTCAAGTGTTGTCCTGTTTCATGCCATTTTTTCCTTAATTGTTTGTTGTTTCTGTGCATGGTTTTGTAGAGTGATGGATGCAATTGCTTTATATAGATTGACCCTCCAATGAATGAAAGAGCTAGGGGATTGCTATTGCAATTGCGTGAGAATAATCGTGTGTTGGAAGAGAGGGTTGATGCTTTGCGAAATATTGAAGGACGGATGAAAAGATTGAAGATGATTTTGTTCTTCTCATGGGTATTTTTCTTTGTAACTTGGTTCCATTAGGGTAATGTTTAGAGAGTAATTGAAGTTAAGTTAATTAGGGTTGTTTCTGGCACTTTATGTTCTATTTAACTTGTAGTAATTTGACTTGGTGTTGTAGACTTTATTTAAGTTTAATGCATGTTGTTTAACTTATTTTGGATTCAAGATACTTTATCATTTAATTAAAAGTTTAAAGTTAGTTCTCTATTGTTAAGTGTTGTATAAATTGACAAGTATTACAAACATAATATGTATGAATTGATCTCTGTTTATCTACTTACCAAGAATTTAAAATGGCAATACAAGATTTGATTGCAATCATAATCCAATGAAGCCAACAACAAACTAGTGACAAAATAACCACTCTACAATTGTTTATATCCAACAAAATAAAATTTGTTAAGCCATTAAGCCAACAAAATCAAACTATCAAAAACATAAACTGAGTGCTATTCAAATCATGTTGGCACATTAAACCAACAACACCACATTAAGCCAACAACAAAAGAACCATAGTACTATTAATATCCAACGAAACAAGATAATCAATCTAAGATAGGAAACCACTACACTTTCTCCTTCCCCTTCTCCTTTCCCTTCTCTATCTCCATTTTCCTGTTTGATCCATGACAACTCCCAAGTTTAAGAGCATCACATACGTCTTTCCTTGTTTTTGGAGAATTGGACTACTACTTGGCATTTGAAATGAATGTGATCTTGGGATGAATTGATCACCAATAAAGGGAGCTGGGCCCTTATATTTATCCTAGGAGTAGTAAATATTGGCCCAATATCACACTATTCCAAAAAAAACACATAATCAAAATTTTGAGATATAATATTGAAGGAATAAGTTTCAACTACTAGATTTCTTTTTTACCTTTCCCTTTCTTCTTGGTTGTAGCTTAAGAACTCTATCATTTGTAGTCTTCTCATTCTAACAAGAAGTAGATAAAGAAAATTAGTCAAGCAATGGTAAGAAAATCAGTCAAGCAATATCAAGCAATGGTAATCTTACCAAGTTTATGTTTTGAGCCCCTTCATCATCCCCCACTTGAGTTAATTGACTTAAACATATCTCATCAGTGTTGTTTACCAGATTCTCCATCTATTGAAATCAAGTTAACCAATTTGTTAATATTATACAGTAAAAAAATCAAAAGATAAATTTAAATGCAATTAAGCCCATAAACCACTCATTACCTCAACATTATTGTCTGATTCATTTATTATTGGAGCATCCTCTGCCAAATTTTCCTCCACATTACTTTCACTGAATATGTCTTCAATATTGCTTTCATTGAGAAGATCACCAAGACAACAATCATTGAGGACTTGTTGGAAATCTTGTTCATCATAAAGATCTTTAGTACTTTGTTTCTGCATAACAAAGTTAATATCAATTTAGAAGATAGAAAATAAGTACATAAAATTTGATAATTACATTTAATTACATTGTATTTTATCTCACATCTCCTTTTGTTGTGTCCTTGAATGCCACATTTATTGCATTTCATTGTCTCTTGTTTTCTCTTCTTATTGAATTGATCTCTGTTTCTTGGCCTCTCTCTTCACTTCTTCTTAGTCTTCTACACAACTTCATCTGGCTCTCTTCTTCTGGCTTTTGGTGGCTTACCAATTGTATGTATCCTTCTTGGGGGCAAGAGAGGGATACAACTTGAGGGGGTGTACTCATTTCTGCCAATTATAGGCATTATAGCCAACTCATAAGCCCTCTTATAAACTTCCACCTTATAGCAGTCATGAACAAATTGATCCACTGTAAGTTTTTGACAATGAATGGCATAAAGGGCATGCTTGCATGGGATCCCAGTAAGGTCCCATTTTCTACACCCACATCTCATCTTTTCCAAGTCAACTGAAAATTGACTCCCATGAAAACAAGATATTTGGTAATGTGTATCATCAAATTTGATGGGAATACAATCTGCAACCTTTGAATTATTTTGGCTTATGATCTTGTTTATCTTAGGGTAGAAAGTTCCTATCCATTTTTTTGCCCTATCTCTGCATTCTTGATTTCTTTTTATAAGATCATTCATGATTTGCTCCAACATTGACAATATTGGAAGCTCTCTAACTCTCAATATCTTAGCATTGAAAGACTCACACATGTTATTCAATAGCATATCACATCTAGGGTAGATGTCAAAGTGTTACCTACTCCACTGTTATGGATGCTTATCATCAAACCATTCATGAGCTTTCTCATCCAAACTCATAATTTCACTCATCCTCCTCCCAAACTCTTGGACTGTTGTTACTTTGGCTGCTCTCCACATTGCTATCTTAAATTGGTGCCCTCTAAACCCAGCCTTCTTGAAATTCTCATGCATGTGTCTCACACAAAATCTATGGATAGCATTTGGAAGTAGATCATGAACAATTTTTATCAAACCCTTTTACTTATCACTAATAATAGTCCACTTAAAAGCTTCCTGGATATTTAGGTCAACAATCAACAACTTCAAAAACCACTCCCAAGTTTCCCCAAATTCTTTACCAACTACAACATATGCAATGAGAAAAACTATTATTATTTGGATCTATTCCTACTACAACTAACAAAATCCCACCATGAGGTCCTTTTAAGAAGGTACCATCTAACCCAATCACTAGCCTACAACCTTTAATAAACCCCAATTTTAGAGCCCTCAAGCAAATGTATAACCTGTCAAACGCAGATTGCTCTTCAAACTTCTCAACCCCTATGATTATTGTTGACCTATGGTTTGTCCACCTAATCTCATCAGCATAACTCCAAAGGAATGAGTATTGTTCATCTGCATTTCCTTCATCTGCATTTCCTTCATGTTTCTTAAGTGCTAATTGTTTACACTTATAAGCTTGCCAAAAAGTGACATGACATCTTATCTCAGACACAATATTTTCCCTAAAAGCATGCACATTTTTTTTTTTATCAATTTTAAATTGATATCCATATCTACCAGCCAACCATGTTGCTTTCATGTTTTTCACATTATAAGTAGGGGCACAAGAGTGATCTCCATACAGAGTTGTGATTTCCCATGAGGTATCATGTTGCATTTTGAGAGCATGGATCCTCTATGGACAATCTTTATCAACACAAACTGCATAAATCCTATGTCTATCACTCCTAGGAAAACTGACACTCCTACTTTCCATTATGGCATGTGACTCAATAACCTCTCTAAATTATTGTTTGGTGCTGAATATCATCCCAAGAAGAAAAATTGGATTATATTTTTGGTTTCCTCTAAACACAGTGGACCTCTCTTTATCACCATCATCATCAGAAGACTTAGCACTATAAAAGTCTTCTTCACTAACTAGTATGTCCTCATCTCCAGACCCTAATTCTTCAACCCCTCTCCAGACCCTAACCCCTCAACATCTACATCAGTGTACTTCTTATACAGTAAGTCATCACCACCCTCCTCCTCAGATAGACAACAGTAATCACTATCATCAAGACCTTCACTATTTTTATCCTCTAAAACTAACTGTTTTTACCCTTTCTATGTAGTTCTCTCTCCCTTGCCCTTTCCACCTCATCATCTATAAGATATAAGACTAACTCTCTCACTCTAGTAAACACATCAACACAATACTTCTTCAACTCACAGTCAATATGAATTTGGAAGAACTCTTCAGAACCAATTTTTTTAACAAACAAACTGATGGAAGTACTACTACCTATATAATAAGAAAGATCTTTAAGCCCCTTTAAAGTAAGTGTATTCTCATCAACATAATCAAACTTAAACAAATCACCCCTACATATGAATCATGTTTACTACTCAAATGCCCCCCCAAATAGAGACATAAAGTATATTCCTTAATGTTTAACCCCGTAATAAAAAAATTTAACAAGAAAATTAGTCAATTTTTATGTCTTTTATTGGATATCTAAAAAGTATTACACCAAATAATGGGAAAGCAACATATAGGTCTCCACATGTCATTTTGATTTGTATTCTACCCAAAAAAATTCACAAATAAAACACAAAATAACAGTCAAACATACACCAACCCGACAAAGAAACATTAAATATTCAATAAATTTCTAACTACCAGCAACCAAACTATAAAAAAATCGAATGTATCCATATATATCGAAAAAACCCAACATAAAACAGTGAACAAACACTATACCCAAGCCCTAAACAACAAACACTAAAATCATATCTGCAAACTAAAATAAAATCCTAAAATACTCTAAATACATACCGTATTTAGGAAGGGGATAATCATTCTTGTTCTTGTCCTTGAATTTCATGGTAAATACGATATGATTTGGGGTATATTTGAGAGAGAATTTGGTTTGGTTTTCTTGAATTCAAAATAGGGTTTTTTTTTGATTTGGGGATTTGGAGGCTTAACCTTCTCGTTGATTTGGGGATTTGTGGGAGGCTTGTATGACTTGACACTCATTGTTTGACTTGGTAAAAAAACAAATGAGAAATAAAATCCATGTGTGATATAACTAACCACGTCAGCGAGTTACCTCCTACAACAGGTGACTGGGTATTTTCAACAAGAAGAGCCAACATACGGGGTATTTTTAAAAACCCAAAAAATTAAAGGGTAAGATCATAATTAGGGTATACATACGGGGTATTTTTACCAATTTTCTCCACAGTAGAGATAGTACCAAGATTTGTTTTAATATCCTGTTAAAAAAAGGAAGAAAGAAAATAAAATAAAATCTTAAAAAATTCATTCTTTAAGTAAATGATTTTTGAAGAGTAAAACAAATTTATATACACAAGACCTCAACTGGTAATTATTTGGATGAAGCATTAACAATCACTTAAGGTTAGCCAATTTTTATTTCCCACTTTCATTTTTCTTGAAATCCTCTATATGTCACCTTTTTAATTTATTTTTTATTTTTACCTTGAGAGTGTTGTTTTCACCAATTTTTGAATGAATGTGAGTCAAAAGTCTCATTGTGTCATCTGCATATTGTTTTGGCTCTTCATCTTGCAGTCTCACATTTGAAAGTTGCACACTTAATTATTTACTTTGTAAGCTCTCACCACCATCTCAAATGCCTTGAATAAACCATCTTTATATATATTATAAACAACTTCATTATTAGATGCTTTTATAACTTATTGGACATTCAAACCACACAATTATTTATATTACATATTTCGAAATATCTTCGGATCCAAATTGCTATGTTTGGATTTGAATCTTGAAAATATCCAAATTTTATTTTTGTGTCCACTTTTTCAATATGTAATCACTTCGAATTTTCAAAATACTTCTCAAAGTATTTTCAAAATATGTGAACATAAAATACAGCAAATTCAAAAATTCTACAACTACAATTGATTTTTCCATTTGATGAATCAATTTTAATTGTATTGTGATAACTGTACTACACAAAGTTTCAATGTCACCAAAACATTCTACACAAGTATCATGAGATTTATTCCACTCTTGGTATGATGAAATGAAATTAGGTGGAAATTGAATGAACTTAAGATTGAAATGGTGATGGAAAATGAATGGTATAAAATACTGATTCCCGTGATTGGTAACATAAAGGAATATGAAATAAAAGAATAATCATTTTCGATTATATTTCATAGTTGATAACTACAAGTAAAATGCATAAATATTAAATCAATCATTATTTGACCAAACTAGTTATGCACTCGTGTGATGCATGATTTATAAATGTTGTGTATATAAGAATTGAAAAATATGTACATAATCAAAAGAATTGTAATTATGTAAATAAATATATAATAAATGGTTAATTCAATTTGCGATTTGAACTATTGCACTTTTTCTCAAAGATTTTCCTATTAATAATTCAATTAGCAAATTGATATGATCAATAATTAAAAAAAGATATTAATCTTTTATGTTGCCTCCACGTTAATCAAATTTAGGTTGATAAATACACAATTCACATTGCTAAAATAAAATAAAATAATGTGTATTACAAATCTAAAATAATAATCGTAAAAAAAGGTTATTTATAAATATAGATAAGGTTAATAGAAATAAGTAGTTTTAAGTAAAAAATCAATCTACGTTATCTTCTAAGTATATCTTATATATACTAACAAAATTTAAGCAACACAAAACATGTTTTAGAACAGTCTCACTATCATACTTCCGAGCATAATTATGAAAGCAAATTCTCCGTGCATATTCATGAATAGACATAATTAACCAAGTAATTTTTTTTTGTAAATCATATATATCAATTTATAAATTATACAAAAAAAACCATATTCATCGATCCAAAGTTTACTTCTACATCTATGAGATAAAAAGGCATTGGAGGAAAATGTAAGAAATGAAAATTCATTGAAACTTCCTCAATTTACTTAAAGATAGCCTGTAGCGCCCAGGACAAAAACGAAGTATAATTGGTTAATTAAATATTTAACCCTTAATTGAATTATTATATTATGTGCGTTAATCCTTGACTGTCTAATTTAATTACGTGCGTTTCAGATAATTGATGAATGCATGTTTTAGATGGAAATATTTTTTAGTCGCGGAACATATATTATAATTATACCATAAGATGCGTAATGGAAAAACGAGAAGATAGAAATGAATTAGAGGTTAATCGGAGCCTCATAGCTCAAATGGCGAAGAAAAGGGCAAAAATATGAAGATTCGGAAAAACGAAAGATATTTCCGGTGAATAGTAACCTAAGATTTTTTGGATGAATAGTGTTTTTTGAAAATCTATATATAGGAGCGTTTTCAAGTAGAAAATCACCGTTTTTCCAAACGAGGCTAAATCGACGAAAACACATAAGTCTCTCTCTCCTCCCTTCTTTCTCTCTCTCTCTCTCTCTTTTATTTTCTGACCTCTGGCGCGCCGCCGCGGGAGCTGAAAAATTGATTTTGTTGGTTTCGGCTGATTTTCGCACAAAACGTAGGTCTCGTCGAGATGAGTCTAGGATAGGTCTCAGATTTCAATTCTGATGTCTCGTTCGTCGGAAAATGGCAAAACATCGCCTCAAAACCTTAAACCCCAGTTTTGTCACTTTTTCTCTCTCTTCTGTTTCCTCTCTCTTTCTCGCCAGAGCCGACGCCGAAGTGGCCTCCTGGGTGTCTGGGGGTGACGCTGGAGGGGCGGTGCCGCTGTGGGTGGCGGCGCCGGAGTAGAACGGTGGTGTGTGTGTGTTTGCGTGGTGTGTGTGTTAAACGTGTGTGTGTTGCGTGCTATTGGAGGCGGTGCTGTACAGGGCCGCCGTGGTTACTGTTGGCCGGTGCTGGTGATGCGCCGGTGAGGTCTGGTGGTGGGTGGTCGCCGGCCAAGCTGTGTGCAATGGGTGTGTTTATATATGCATGTGCGTGTGTGTGTTTAAGGGTTTAGGGAAGGGGCACTATTCACGTCGGAGCCGGGGAGGGGTGGCCGGAGATGGTGGTGGTCGGAGCTGGGTCACCGGCGAACCCGATGGGGGCGGCGCCAGGCGGCGCCACCGCAGTAGGTGGTTGCTGCAAGTGCCAGGCGCGCTGGGCGTGACGTCAGGTGGCGTGGGGTGCGAGCCTGCCGAGCATGGCCGAGAGATGCCAAGTGATGGCATGCAAGCTGCCGAGGAATGCCGGGCGCTGGGTGCGCGTTCCTATCGAGACCGTCGAGAAGCGTCGGGAGCTAGCACGCACACCTGCCGAGAGCTGCTGAGAAAATGCTGGGCGCCGGGTGCGCTAGCACGCGTGCGACGCCGTGTGATTGGTGCGCGCGCGACGTCGTGTTTTCGATACAAAATGCATTTTTTCTATCGTACGTTATCATTGAGTCGTCGTTGATGAGATGTCATCGATCGGGAGTCGGGGGTCCCGGTCAAAGTCAACCCTTTGACAAAAATTACCAAAACACCCCTCAATCTTAAAACGCTCCGTTTGAGCTCGTTTCAACTCCGATTGAGCTCATTCTTTTTCCGTTGCGACTCGAATCTTCCCCTCTTTCATATCAGCCTATTGGACTGAACTTTCAATCTCATTTCTTCAACCTCAATCTTTAGATCTTCTGTTCTGTCTTGTCTTTATCGATCGTATCTTCTCCGAAATCATCTATACCTTTATTTATATGTATTTATACATAATAAGGATCTAAGAAACATTGTAACTTGTGTAGGCTATCAGTTGGATCGTGCTTTATGATACTTGATATTTGTTACTCGGCTACTCACGTGGTAACCACCGAACAAGGTGGGGGTAATTTCTAAATCTTTACTTATTTACAGTTTTCCCTATTTTGATACATGATTGAGGAATACTAAATGCTGTGATTATATGCTATGATTATATGTTCATGATATACTGTGAAAGGACTACGGTCCACATTGCATGTTCGGAGGGACTTATGGTCCGTAAAAAACAACTGTCTTTTACCCCCTCTACTACCTGGAAGGTTTGGTGGTCCTGTAAATGCACCAGCGGTATTTAAGACCATTTTATGGGGTAAGACGGGAAATACCCTCACCTAAGGGATGAGTTACGAGATACGTGCTATACATTTTATGTGCTGTGACTACGTGCCGATTGTTACGTATTTTTTGATTTATATATCTGTCGAATGTTATAAGATGCAGAGTTTATTCCCACGAGTGTATTCCATGCTCACCCCCTATTCTGTAATTCACGTTACAGGAGATGACGAGCAGGTTGAACCTTAGAGAGGGAGTGATGGTGTCATATCCGGACATGTTTATTTTAAGTCTGTTATCACACAATAATTAAATAATATTTTTATAATTCACGTTTTGTAAGTATAACTCGTTTGTACTATGAATGATGGATCCTGAAGGTTTATTTTCCACTATGAATGTTTGATTTAATCGGATGTATCTGATGGTTGATATGTAAAATATTCTGATCGTCTCCTACCTTATTCTTTTGATAATTGTCTCCTATCTCCTTCTTCTGTATGAATAAATGTCTCTTACCCTTTCTTCTTGCACACCCGCAAGGAAAACTCTGATAATTTTTATGTAAGAAAACGGGGCATGACATAGCCTCATGCATGAATAAGAGATTTCAAAATCACAGAATTGCGACTTATGAGTAGACATCATTGATATATGGACCTGATTTATTTGTTTATTTATTCTCCCAAGCTAATGGTGGACACTATAAAGTAAGCAAAATAAGCAACTCTTCATCGTTTTGGAAACAACTAATAATAGAATCCTTCAAATGTAATATGATCAATCAATTTCCAATGAACGATGTTTTTAATATGGATTAAACTGGTTTGTTTTACAAGTTACAGACTGATCATTCACTTGCAATAAAACAACTTGAGGGTAAAAAACAGGACAAGGAAAGACTTACAGTTGTTATTTGTTGCAATGAGGATGGCTCGGAAAAAATTCCTCTATGGATTATTGGTAAGTATGTAAAGCCACGTTGTTTTAAGAATATCAATATGAATAGCTTGAATTGTGAATATCATGCCAACAAGAGAGCATGGATGACTGGGGTGCTTTTTGAAGAATATGTTAGTTGGTTGGATGAATAAATGCATGGTAGAAAAATTCTTTTGATAGTGGATAACTACCCAGCCCATTCAAGCAATATTCAAGGGCTGCAAATGTTGAGTTGTTTTTCCTACTACCAAACATGACTTCGAAAATCCAACCATGTGATGTCGGGATAATAAGAACATTTAAAATGTACTACCTCAAAAGATTTTACTGTAAAATTTTGGAAGGCTACCTTAAATTTTTTGATGATAATTTGGTCTCTTAGAGTGCAAAAAAACAACAAACTGTTGCCCACTCGAGTGTGAATTTGAGTACAGTGCTTTAGCTAACGTAACTATAGACATTGTTTAGGTGGCTAGCTTCAAAAATTGCATGTGTTGCCTTCTACTCGTCCGACATGTTTGTACGATAATAGAAGTGTGATTTTTTGGAGTTAAAATCTTGTGGCACATAAGCAAGCTAAGCACATTGATATCTTCACGAGTTAGTTTCCTTTGGCAAGTTGTATACAAAGTTTGTGCCGCCTCATCTTCAGCTTGCAAATATCTTCACCAAGAGCCTTGCGAGACCATTATTTGAATTCTTTTAATCCAAGCTTCGTGTTCCGGCTAACCATGCACTTTGCTTGACGGGGTGATAAGGAAGAATCATAAGTATTATTCTGCATAGTCATGTTTTTTTGTATATAGAATATGTTTTATTTATTTATCTTATTTATCTTGTACATTGTAACCACAAATATACTGTTCAATACAATACATAATTCATTTAGGGATAATCACAATTATCACAAGATAATAAATCACTGGCTAAATAAGATATCAGCGGAGTTCACACAACCATCACACTTCAAATACTAGTGCTCCATAAAATTTGCAATACACCAACCTCACCATCCTACATAATTCATAGAGCAACGAAGTCATTCTCCATATCTTGATGATCTAGGGACTTATGAAAATTATATACCACCGCCCTCACTATCCTACAAATTAAGTAGATGATGACAATGGTTTCTAATTTCAATAATGGAGGCATAGCAGTTTGTTTTAAATAAACTTACAGAGAGAGATGAAACAGTCTTTTAAGCAGATAATTTAAAATTATAATTTTGTCCAAACTTTTTTATTATTACAAGGGTTATAATATATTTTGTTGGTCCCAAGAGGTTCGGGGTGAATGAACCTCTATCAATTTTTGAAAATTTGTTCAAACTTTCGACATTGTATTCTATCGTAGAATACAACACAAAATGCAGTGAAATGTGCTGGGTGAGAATACAACTCAACCTATTGTATTGGATTTCTTTATGCAGTGGAAACTGATATTTTTGACATAATTTCTTTTGAAAACCTTTTATAAAATATGGTTTTTGGAATGCTTTGAGAGCAGAATGATATGATATAAAATGTAGCACAAAATAATCACATAACTGCTAAGAGCTAAAGATAAACACACAAGGCTTATAGTGGTTCGAAGGTGGTGTAATCCTTCTACGTCCACTCTACTCATTCTTTGAAGAGAAACTTTGTTGGGCAAGATTAATTTATAGGACTCGTCCTTACAATCTATCAACCTAACAAGTTTTTCACCTACTAGGATTCAATTCCCACATAGGTTGCTTGAATCAAATAGGCTGACCCACACAGGATCCTACTAACTCACATAGAGTTATTGTCTTAAACAACTTAAGACAAAACATTCAACAATGATCTAAATTATATCAACTAAGGACAACACTAAAACAACCTAAGCACACAACACAAAAGTTAAAAGTATATAGGTTTTTCTTCAATTGGTGCTTGAAGCAGCCTTGATCTCTCTATAACTTGATGGTTCGAGGGCTTAACTACTTCACATGGAAGTTGAGTGACTGAAAACTTAGAGAGTATGTAACTTGTTCTTGCAAGAGCGTATGAATTCAAAAAATCAGTTTTTCAGTACTTGCTTTAGTCGACCATTCCTCTATTTATAAATACAAGAAATGTGTCTATTGAAGAGAGATATATATTTGAATTTGAATTCTCTTCAATTGTCCTTGAGCTTGCATTAATTGTCTCTGAAATTCTGAGAATGATTCTCTTGTTTTGTTCTTTAGGTCATTTAATGCGGCTGTACTAAACTGTAGGGTTGTTGAATTTTGTCAGTCCACGTGTCAGTAGAACAATGGTTCTTAGTACTGCTCGATCACTTTATCTCTATTGGCTATTTTTGACAAGATGTATTATTGGATAACAACAATCTTCCTCGTACTACATTGTTGTGTGTAAATGTTTATTCTTGCTTCAAGTCTTCTTTTAGCTTTAGAATACTATGCCAGCTTACTGCAACCTGTTGTTAGGATGTATACTATAAGCCTAGCTTTTGTATGAACATCTTTATAATATGAGATTCATTATGATCAAATGTTTGCATTTTATATTTGTTATATATGTGTTAATGCAATTGCCCAGATTAATCTATATTGTAGATAACATGGTGTGTGGTACCACACAGAAGATCATGCTATCAGTTTCTTATAGATTATAAATAGTAGCTCACAACCAAGATGGATTTGGACAAACCATTAGAACGGTTGTAATGTAATTTGGTATTAGTCTATCTTGACTATAGAGTTACACTAGTACATTTTGTATGTATTGAGCAGGACCATTTGAGGTTATTCGATTTGTACTGACTATATAAAAGAACAAGACCTCTTCTTAATCCCTATATAATAACAGGCACATATAATCAGTGTTTGTTTCTTTAATTTGCCAATGGGTGAGATTTATTAATAAATCAATAGGCTCGGTGAATTGGGAAACAACATTGCTTATATGGTGTGTTGTTGATTATAGAAGGAATCCGTGTCCTAATTATTTAGGATGATGATGTCTCCTTAAGGAGCTCATAAGGATTATCATGTAAACCCTGTAGGTGGATTTAATCCGACATGATAATAAAGATGAGTGGTACTACTCTTGGAATTAAATGTAAATTAATTAAGTTGTCAGTGACTTATTTAATTTACGGACATTTGATATCTTAAACGTGGGGAAATAAACGTACACATAATAAAGGAGCCCATATTGTAATATGGGATTAGGAGGTAGTTCAATTATAACTCCTTAGTGGACCGAGTTATAATTGATGGGCTTAAGTTGGGTGTTCGGCCCGAACACAGGACACCTAAGCCCATCAGGAGGCCCAACCCTAATTCCTCCTCTAGGTCCCTGTTGTAGCCTATAAATAACCCTAACTCATGCCTCCTAGAATCACAAAAAACTCACGTCTACATCAAATACACAGAATCACGAGAGAGAGTGATAGGAGGCGAGATAGTGGAGACTTTGGAAGATCGTCGCCCACACGACGTCCAAGGGATAGGGATAGGAATACGGCAGAAGATCGAGAGGTTCAGATTCGATCAGTTTGTCTCCAAAAATGTATGTTTTCTTCTGCTGCGCGTACCTTTTAGAACCCGATTCCGATCACATAGGGCCGGCGATCTGTCGGTTCCAACACCTGCCACTATAATACAACTTTCTATTTATTTTGTTGTATTCCTTGTGCTTGGTGCCTGCTGCATTGGACTGCTTACAGTATGCAAATATTGTAATATATTATTGTATCTAGCAGCGGCTTTTCTACTACATCCGACTGCCAATCGAAACTTTCTTCTACTGAATTTTCAAGATTCTCTATTCTTTAGCTTCGACTTTTAAGATTAAAAATGATTCTAAGCTTTTCCTTGGAGAAAGATAAAAATTGGGTAATCTAATTTTCTATTACAATACTGTTTTGTCTCATCAAAATCTAAACATAAATTTTCTAATAATTTCCCTCTTTTTGATGATGACAAAACCTTTACATTATGCAGTTCATTGCGAGAATTCGAAGTGGCATACAACATATATTTTTCATATATTATATAGAGATGATTACATAGTATAAAGATTCTTCATGCATTGACTTAACTGAGTTAGCATCATATCTTATAAACTAATAGCACATAAGCTCAAGCAGATATTTCTAGAATGTTTTCCTACATTAGACGGTAAAATGCATGAAGTTCACAAAGTGTGATCCTGTTCCATCAGCAGTAACTTGATTATATCCAAAACTAGAGTTTACAAGTTACAAAAGAAGCTTACAGAATGATTTACAAAAAAATACAGAAAGTTGTTGATCTCGTTTAGACTTTTTCAGGGTTGCTGACGTCCGAATAACTTCCTCCTTACTGTATCATCTTCTAGTGGCTTTCTTTTCTCATACTTGGTCCCTTTCCACCAATTAATAATAGACTCTTGATAGGATTCTTCAAGCTTCTTCTTGATATCTGGAATTTGAATCTATTTGAGCCAGAAGTCCTCACAAAATGATATCTGTGCTTTTTGCTTCATCTTCTTAATTAGTTCTTTTTTATTTTCAAGCTCTCCATCTCTTGCTAGCTACTCGTACCTTTGCAATACAACAAGGCACGTAGCATATCTTCCGAAGCAGTTCAGCAATCAGAGATGCTTATAGTACCTCAGATATTCTGATCTTTTGTAGAAGGCTATCTCTTCAAATGTAGGATTTCTGTGCTTTGAAAGAATCACTTTGTCGAAGATTTCAGATCCCAAGCATGACTTTCTTTGATAGGCCTTTGATCCAGCATCATAGATACTTCAGCAAGAAATTCTTGAGGATGATATTAGTACAAAGCTTCATCAACTTTCTTTGCAAGATCTGTCTTATTCTCTCCTATCATGCCAAATCTAGACATCTAGTCTTCTCTGTCCTTTATTCTTTTCTCTTTAACTTCTTTCAGTTGTCTCCATTTTTTTTCATCTAACATTCTGATTGCAAGAACAATTAAAGGTTTTCTCTTTTGAGGTGGTTGCTGTTGTTATCTGCTACTTCTCATTTGGGTTGGTACAACTTCTTTTCTTTCTGTTATCTTGGATGCAGTGCTGCTTACTGCTTTGGATGTAGCAGCCTTAACACCTGCGTCTCCTTCATCTTTGTCATCATTTTTCTTCTTGTATTGAAGGCTCTGACCATGTTTAGAATATGATCTTCTTCGCTTCTTATTGGCCAGGGGCTTTTCATCTTCATCATCTTTGTTCAAGTCTTTCATGACATCTTCTACTATAACATCCATCTCTTTTTCTTCTGATATTTTCTTACTTTCCCCTTTTTTGTCATCATTAGCTGGGCTAAGTTTGAGAGATGCTGCTTCTTGCTCAGTAGGGACGAACTGATGGAAAGCACGATGTAGGATTGTTCTCATCTCTCCAACAAATAATTCTAAATTGCTTATCCTGTCATTCATACTTTGAGAATCACGAGCTTGAGCTGATGTACTTTCTTACAAATAGTTGAGTACTAAGTTCTGTGCAGCAAGGGTGTTTTTAATCTCATCGACTGACTTATCTCTTACTTCACTGGCAGCTTTCCATTCTCTTTTAACTCTTTATCGCTTGGGATGCTGTGCATTCCATTTAGCATTGAGCTTTGTCTGAATTCTAAAAAGAAGTTCAGCAAGCTCTCTTCTCAAATTCTCCAATGAAGAGACATGAGATTTGTTGCTTATGTTGATGTTATTGGCCATATTTACCTCATGGTTCTGTAATGCATGAATCAGTCCATGTACAACTTCAATAATGTCTTGGAAAGATTACTCTTGAGTATCAATGAGGATCATAGAATCATGGCTTTTCTTCCTGGTGGCCTTTCCTGCATTTTATTTATAGAGAACCAGAGCTTGACTAGAGTCCTGAGATTGTTTCGGGGCAGCTTTTGTAAAGTACTGCTCTGTATTCTTCCTGACGACATTTGTAGGCTGCACCTTGCGAAAAGGAGGGGGATTGACTCCTCCAATGTCATTTTCATTGTCAGAAGAATCTCCCTAATCGTCTTCAAGATCTTGTGCAGGAATGACTATAAGAGCTTATCTTCCTCTTTGAGGTGCATCATGCTCCCTTTCATGCCCTTTTAAATCCTCCGCAAGTACTGCCTCAGCAGTAACTACACCCAAGATCTTCGTTGGAGACTGCGCTCGAGATACTGCCTCAGCTGTAACTGTGTCTCTGCTGCATCAGATCCTCCTACATTGCTGTATTTTCTCTTACTTCTATAATTCTGGTGGCAGCATCAAGAATGTCTAGATTTTATGTATCGATGTATATGTACTAAATGATTCACTGGAATTCCACAAGGAATTGGTCATCTTCTAATACTTCCGATTCAGCTTTGTAGATATGGATGATTTCTCTCTTGATTATAGCACGAATTACAACATCAAAATCTACTGCATTCTATTCCAGATTAGCATTCTAAACTTCTAGTATAGCCAGTACAGGGAGTCCTACCTCAGTAACTTCCTTTGTGGTTGCATCATTGGCAATTTCTTTATTGAGGCTGACCAGAACTCCTTTCAACTTTGCTGATACTTCTCCCTTAGATACATCTTCCATGTATTTTGGAGAATCTTCATAATCTACCAGCTTTTATTCATTGGTCTCCATTACTTCAAGACTGATAATGGGCGATAAAACAACTACCATGTTTTGAAAAGATGGTGAGTCATAAGCTTCTGTTCCGCTTATTCCTTCATCGGGCTGCAACTTGCAAGGAGTCTGTCTTGGTACTTTAGCTTTACTTGTCTACAGACCTAACTGCAGTATTCTGTTGTTGGCTTCCTCCACATCGAGATATGCCATTTATATTTCGGTAATCTCTAATTCAGATATGTAGCGCCCCGGATCAAAAAGAGCATAATTGATTAAATTAAATATTTAACGTATGACTTAATAGGTATGCGCGTTTACTTTGACTGTTTAATTTATTACGTGCGTTTCAGATACGTGTTTAACACGGGACTTAGACGGATAATTTTCGTGGACATGGTATATAGAATATTTTCAAACCATAAGATGCGTCTTGGAAAGACGAGAAAATAGAAATGAACTAGGGGTCAATCGGAGACCCGTAGCTCGAGCAATGACAGAAAGGGCAAATCACGGAGTTATGGTTGGAAAACCGGAAGATATTTCCGATGAATAGTAACTTTGAAAAATTAACTGATGAATAGTGATGGGATATTTTGGATGAATAGTAACGGAGATATTTTTTCGGTGAATAGTAACTTTCGGAATTCTATAAATAGAGGCCCCTCCGATTCATTTTTCACCATTTCTCCGAACGAGCCGAAAGCGACGAAAACGAGTAAGTCCCTCTCTCCTCTCTTTCTTTTTTCGGGATTCTGTCTCCGGCAGGCCACCGCCGGCCGGTCGCCGGAAAATTCAACATTGTCGGAATCGGACGATTTTCGTACACGACGTTCCTCTCGACGAGACGAATCTAGGATAGGTCTCGGATTTCAAATCCGATTTCTCGTTCGCCGGAAAACGGCGAAAAACCATCTCCAAAACCTAAACCCTAGCTTTGGCCACCTTTCCTCTCTCTTATTGTTTTCTGCCGCCAACTCGCCGGAGCTGCTGCCGGAGGACTCCCGGTGACGAGGGTGACATGCCGGAGGGCCGGCGCCGCCGTGGGTGGCGGCGCCGGAGATGGGCAGTGGCTTATATGTATGTATTCGTGCATGTGTGTGTGTATGTAGGTGTGTTAGTGTGTGAGTGTGTTTGCATGCTGTTGGGGCGGCGTATGGTGGCGCCGCCGTGTGTGATCGGTGGGCCGGCGACGGGAGGTCGCCGGCAAGGTGGTCTGGTGGGTGGCCGACGGCTGGTGTCCGCCGGCCAAGGAAATCCGATGGTGTGTATGTGTGTGCGTAACCATGCGTGTGTGTGTGTGCACCTGTGTGTGAGTGCGCGGCGGCTGGTGGTGGCCGGCGACTCCCAGTCGCCGGCCAGGATCACGGTGGTGGTGGTGGTCGCCGGCGGCAGGTGGCCGCCGGCCAAGGTTGGTGTTGTGTAGGTGTGGAAACCGTGTGTGTGTATATGTGTATATATATATATATAGACTGTATGTAGGTGTTGGGGGTGGCCGAAGAGGTTGCCGGCGACAAGGAGGTCGCCGGCGGGTAACCGGAGGTCAGGGGGGTGGTCGCCGGCGACTGGTATCGCCGGCCGGAGTTCTTGGATAGGTGTTGGTTTTTCGAAAAAACTGGGTATCGAAGGGTTTTGCGGCATAGTTTCCGGGCACTATTCATGCCGGAATCCGGCGATGGATGGTCGGAGGTGGTAGCCGGCAGTGCGAGGTATCCGGCGAGGTAGGTGGTGGTGGCTGGAGGCGGCGCCGCCGCGCCGGGCGACGCCGGGAAGTGGCCTGCTCGAGCAGGCCACCGTCGGGAAGAGCTGGGAAGGGCTGGCCGAGAAAACTCGACCAGCCGGGTTGAGCCACGCCCCGCTGCCGAGAAAACTCGGCAGCCGTCGGGTGTCGGGTAGCCAGCGCGCACCGTGCGCACCCGTCGGGTGCCGACGCGCACCCGACGCCGTGTTTCCGATCCGAGCCTCGTTTTCTTTCCGTCGTTCATCCGTATTGAGTCGTCGATGACGAGACGTCGTTGATCGGGGTCCGTGGGCCCGGTCAAAGTCAACCCTTTGACCAAAATTACCATTTTACCCCTAAACCTAAAATGCTTCGTTCGAGCTCGTTTTAACTCCGATTGAGCTCATTCTTTTTGCGTTGCGATCCTTATTTCATTTCCTATCTATTCAGCCACTCATAAAGATCTGACCCTCTCGTTTCTTGAACTCCAATCTTTAGATCGTTTGATCCGTCACATCGTTAACGGACGTTTTTCCAACGGAACCTTTTACAGCTTTATTTTTAATTTATTAAGGATCTAAGGAACATCATAACTTGTGTAGGCTACTTGTTGAGTTGAGCCTTGTGATATCGGATCCTTTGGTACTCGCTTGTGAAGTCTGATCCGTCGGTACTCGTTATTCACGTGGTAACCACCGAACAAGATGGGGGTAATTTCTAACTCTGTAACTGTTTACAGTTTTCCCTATATTGAAGCATGAATGAGAAATACTAAATTTTGTGATCATGTTATGATGTGGCAACGTGGCTAAGTGTTATATTTTCGGTATTTTATATCTGTGAACTGTTATAAGAGACAGATTGCATCCCCACGAGTGTATTCCACGCACTCACCCCTTTATTCTGTATTCACACTACAGGAACCAATGAGCATGTTGAACCTTAGAAGGAGAGAGGAGGTGCTATCTTTGGATCTGTATTTTAAAGTCGTCGTTTCTTAAACATTTCTAAAACAATGTCTTATTTAAATCGCGTTTTGTAATATTTTGATACATGTAAAGACGAGAGATCCCGATGATATTTCCGTTGCGTATGATGTATATTATCGGTAGTGAGACTGATTGCTATCGGCAGAGGCCGATTGTTGTTAAGTGAAAGATGCACTTCGTCCCTTACCTCTTTCTTCTGTCGTCTCTTACTTATTCCTTCTGTTGAGTATGCGTCTCTTGTTATTTCTCTCTTCACGCCCAACGGTAAAACTCTGATAAAATACTAAAAGATTTCGGGGCGTGACAAGATAGGTTTTCTACAATCTCAGCAATGAGGTTCATCAATGTATTGTCCACCCCTGTTATCATCGATTGTTCATCTTAGCACCATCAAATAGATCATTCCCTTTTGTTGCTTTGTGTTTTCTCAAACTTTCTTGATTTGCAGCAATTTCTTTCAAATTTTCTTTCTTGCAGGATTCAACAAATCCTGGTTGAAGTAGAAACAGAATTTCATCGGTTTGAACCCAGTCAAGGACTATTGCCTCCACTCTGAGGAAATTCTGTCATCCCAATAACTCTTCTCCTCTAGAAAGACACATGGTTCTCCATAGGTGATAGAGATTGAAAAAAATTCTCATTTATTGACTCAGTAGAATAGGAGATGAGAGAGTGTGCCATGTCTGAGTCAATATTGCTAATGGTTTTCTCCTGATTGACCTAAACCTCTATTTGGGTGATAGGTTCTACAGCTGTGTCCTCTACAGCCAATGTTGTCTTCTTCTACATCATCCTGAGCTTTTTGGCTTTTATCTCGTTCTTTTTCTACTCACGTCTTTGCTTATTTAACTTTCTCATCTCTTTTCGGCTAGGCAATATGAAGTGCCTAACTTATGGAATTGGCATAAGAGCTATACTATCATCTATTTTTTCAGGCTTAGAGGCCTAATTTTTTTATTAGGAAGGAACCTCTTCCTTCTACTACTTTTGTTCTTCCAGAACTTTTGCAGTTGATGTGTCTTCAAATACAATTGCTTTCTTTTTTCTTGATATCCTTATGAGAGACATGTCATCATTGTCATCTATATCATCATCATCATTGGAGGATGAGGGTTCTGCAGATTCCTTTCCAACATCGGTGTTGCATCTTATTGATGTATCCAGCTCAGAGTCATTTGCTGCATTACTGTTTACTACAGCAACAAGAGAATCTGTTATCTGTTTGTGCTCAACAGGGATAGCAGCGGATTGTCTTCTTTGAATTTCATCTACTTCTCCATAACCTTCTTCTTGAAGAGGGCCTTTTTAACACCCAAGTACCATCCAACAGGAATAGGTATAACTTCTTTAACATCAATGCCCATCTTGCATAGAACGGAGGTGATGGTGATGCCAAAACTTCTTCTAAAAGTTTTCTTGTCAGTTTCCTCTCAGATTCTCTTTCGAATGAATTTGCTCCAGTTAACTTACACACCTTTCACAATGGCGGCCATGATTCTGATTGTTAAAGCTTCCACATCTACCTTCAATGGAATATGCACTGACATCGTGAATAAACTCATACTCAGTCTCCAGCTTCTTCTTTTCATAGCTTTTTCTAGTAAGACCAGTGATAGAATCATGTTTGAACAAATTCCACATTTTTTCTGTAAACTCTGTTCCATATCTTTCGAGTTCTGATAAGGGTAACCCTTTAACAGAGATGTCAAACGTGGAAGTAATATCCTTTAATGTTAGAGTATATTCCTTTCATTCTGCATCTATCTTGAAAATAATGCTTTTATCATCATCAATAAGCCTGGCGAAGACATAAAATTTCTAAACGACAGAGACTGACATGCCCTTGTATCTGGTGGTGAGAAGATCAGAGATGTTGCTTTTCATTGTACATTTCCAAATTTTTGAATAACATCTTTATCATAGATGCTCCCTTCTGCGATAAGTGCTTCTGGGTTGACAAGACGACCTTCGATATCTTTTGTTTCTCTTGCGGAAGCCATGAATGAATGGTTAAGATTTTCAGAATAGGAGTTTTTAGGGATTTTACTGAAATGGGTAAGATGTTCTTGCTTGAGAAATGTGTAAAGATTGAATGAAAGAGACAATGAACAGTTCCAATTCAAATATATGAAAGTTTATGATCAACGATCATGATTAAAAGATCGTGAGAGAGATACAAAATCTAATGGTTGAGATAAAATAGTGGAGGGGCTTCATTATAATATGGACAACGTCTGGGGTCATAATGTAAGATACGATTGTTGTCATTCTGAAAAAGTGGATTTACATTAAATGCAAAATACGCTTTTGTCGCTCATATGATTAGTGTTTAAGGTTACTGTTCCTAATACGAGGTTGTAGGGCTTTAAATACAGCAACAATAAATGTTGTATCCCCGACTTGTTGTATCTTGAGATGCACTAAATTTTGTTTATGGTGAATTTCATCTTTCTCTTGTTTTGTTTTGTTGTATCCTAGTACAAATGCATCATTCCCCCTTGCTTCATATTTACTTTTCCATCTGAATATAGCTTGTTCCAAACATCATAACTTGATGATTCCAAGTTCATTTTGAGCATAGAAAACCTTGATTCACACAGCGGTTTCGTGAAAATATCTGTTAGCTGTAGATCTGTATGAACCTTTTCAAGCACAATGTCTTTCTTTTCAATATGATCTTTTATAAAGTACTGTCTCACATATATGTGCTTTGTTCTGGAGTGGAAAACCGGATTATGTGTTATAGCAATTGCACTTGTGTTATCACATAGAATAAGAGTTTTTTTCTATAATCTTATAATCTTTAAGTTGTTGTATCCATAGAATTTGAGCACAACGGCTTCCTGTAATGACATATTTTTCTACTGCCATGGAGGTTGCTATAGAAGTTTGTTTCTTGCAGAACCTGTTGGAACCACCGGATCGCCGACTTTATGCAATTATCTAATTCGGGATCCATGCAAGATATGATTAACACGCAGTGGAAGAAATCGTACCTTTTGCGAAGACAAATCGATCGAAGTTTAGACCTCTCGATCTTCTGCTGTATTCCTAGCCCTTTGCTTTGGACATCGTGTGGGCGACGATCTTCCAAAGTTTCAACTCTCTTGCCTCCTTATCACTCTCTCCTCGATTCTGTATATTTTAGAATACGTGAGTTTCTTGTTCTACTAGGAGGCGTGAGTTAGGATTATTTATAGGCTACAACAGGGACCTAGAGGAAGAATTAGGGTTGGGCCTCCTGATGGGCTTAGGTGTCTTGTGTTCGGCCCGAACACCCAACTTAAGCCCATCAATTATAACTCGGTCTACTAAGGAGTTATAACTGAACTACCGTCCTAATCCCATATTACAATATGGGCTCCTTTATTATGTGCATGTTTATTTCCCCGTGTTTAAGATATCGAATGTCCGTAAATTAAATAAGTTACTGACAACTTAATTAATTTACATCTAATTCCAAGAGTAGTACCACTCATTTTTATTATCATGTCGGATTAAATCCACCTGCAGGGTTTACATGATAATCCTTATGAGCTCCTCAAGGGGACATCATCATCCTAAATAATTAGGACACGGATTCCTTCTATAATCAACAACACACCATATAGGCAATGTTATTTCCCAATTCACCGAGCCTATTAATTTATTAATAAATCTCACCCATTGGCAAATTAAAGAAACAAACACTGATTATATGTGCCCATTATTATATAAGGATTAAGAAGACGCACATCCATAATAACAGAGGTCTTGTTCTTTTATATAGTCAGTACAAATCGAACAACCTCAAATGGTCCTGCTCAATACATACAAAATGTACTAGTGTAACTCTATAGTCAAGATAGACTAATACCAAATTACACTACAACCGTTCTAATGGTTTGTCCAAATCCATCTTGATTGTGAGCTACTATTTATAATCTATAAGGAACTGATAGCATGATCTTCTGTGTGGCACCACACACCATGTTATCTACAATATAGATTAATCTGGGCAATTGCATTAACACATATATAACAAATATAAAATGCAAATATTTGATCATAATGAATCTCATATCATAAAGATGTTCATACAAAAGCTAGGCTTATAGTATACATCCTAACAGAACCAAGATACCAACCTTTCTCCAAGAAATTGACAAATACCACTAGTACTTTTTCTGTCAATTTTACATCCTGCAAAATTGAAATCTGAGTATCCCTTTAAGCTGAATCCTCATTCTTTAGGATACCATAGTCTAACATCTCGAGTTCCTTTTATATACTTGATGATTTTTTTAACAGTTGCAAGGTGTCTCTTTAGGTGTTGTTTGGAATCTTGCACACACACTTACTGCAAACATAATATCTAGTCTGCTTGATGTAAGATATAATAGAGAACCAATTAATCTCCTGTATTTTGTGATATCCACTTCATTTCCATTCTCATCCTTTTCAAGACTGATTGACGTAGCCATAGGGTAAGCTCACTACTGATCCATTTTTCATTCCAAATCTCTTTGATCAGCTTCTTGGTATACTTGACTTGATTAATGAAAATACCGTTGTTCAGTTGTTTGACTTGTAAACCAAGAAATAAACTTAATCTTCCCATCATGCCTATCTAAAACTTTTTCTGCATGAGGGTTGAGAATTTTTCGCAAAGATCTTTGTTTGTGGATCCAAAGATGATATCATCCACATAGATTTGTACGAGTAGAATGCTATCACCATCCTGTATTCTAAAAGGAGTTTTGTCTATTGTTCCTTTCTGAAATCCATTCTCCAACAGATATAAGGACAACATATCATACCAAGCTCTTAGTACTTACTTCAATCCATATAAAACTTTTTGTAATCTGAAACTTTTTTCTTCAAGTTGATCCTCAAATACTGGAGGTTGTTCCATATAGACTTCTTCAGATAATACACCATTTAAGAATGCACTTTTAACATCTATCTGATATATATTAAAGTTCTTGTGTGCAACATAGGCTAGAAAAATTCTAATAGCTTCAAGCCTTGCTATAGGTGCAAAGGTCTCATCAAAATCAATTCATTCTTCTTGATAATATCCCTTAACAACTAATCTTGTCTTGTTTCTAACAACATCAAATCATCAAGCTTATTCTTGAATACCCATTTTGTTCCAATTACACCTTGATGATTGTCACGCCCCAAAATCTTTTCATATTTTATCAGAGTTTCACCACTGGGCGTGAAGAGAGAAATAGCAAGAGACGCATACACAACAGAAAGAAATAAGCAGGAGACGACAGAAGAAAGAGGTAAGGGACGAAGGGATTCTTTCACTTAACAACAATCGGCCTCTGCCGATAATAATCAGTCTCACTACTGATAATATACATCATACATAGCGGAAATAACATCAGGATCTCTTGTTCACAGATTACTCAGAAAATATACAAACGTGAATAAACTTAAAATATATTGTTTTGGAAATGTTTGTGCGACACATCTGAAATCACAGATTCAAAAGCGACACCGCCTCTCTTCATCTAGGGTTCATCATGCTCAACAGCTCCTGTAGTGTGAGTACAGATTAAGAGGGTGAGTGCGTGGAATACACCCGTGGGAATAACTCTGCCTCTTGTGACACAACAGATAATAAATACTAGTAAAATAATCTTAAGTCACGTTGTCACAACACATAAAATTCAGAGCAGGCATTAGAAATGGTAAGGGACGGATAGGTGCGGGTGTTTCCCATCTTATCCTATAGAAACGGTCTCAATACCACTGGTGCGCTTCATGAGGACCACCAAACCTCGTTAGAGTAGTAGAAAGGGGGTAGGAGAAGAATGCATGATCAGAGGTGGACCGCAGCCCATGCACAGTGTAAATATGACACAACACTTATAAAAATAAACACAACATTTAACATCTCTCAGTAGAGCATCCAAATAGGGGAAACAGTAAACAAATTAAGAGTTAGAAATTACCACCACCTCGTATAGTGGTTACCGCGTGAGTAGCTAGAACAGTAAGTCTGATAACCCAACACCTCAAAGCTCAGTCCAACAAGTACGCAAGCTCAATCCAATAGGTACGCAAGCTCAATCCAACAAATAGCCTACACAAGTTATGGTGTTCTTAGATCCTTAATAAAGAATAAATAAAACTATAAAAAGGTTTCGGTGGAAAACGGTCGTTAAAGACACGACGAATCGAAAGATCTAAAGATTGGGGTCAAGTAGATGAGAGAGAAAGATCAGTCTAACTGGCTGAGATGATAGGGAATGAAATTTGGATCACGATGGAAAAAGAATGAGCTCGATCGGAGTTAAAACGAACTCAAACGAAGCATTTTAAGTTTAAGGGTAAAATGGTAATTTTGGTAAAACGGTGAGGAAGAGGAAAAGCTTAGGGTTGCAACGGAACGAGAATGAGCTCAATCGGAGTTGAAACGAGCTCAAACGAAGCGTTTTAATATTGAGGGGTATTTTCATAATTTTGGTCAAATGGTTGACTTTGACCGGGCACACGGACCCGGGTCAACGACGTCTCATCGGCAACGACTCGAAAAAGACGAACGGCGGAGAAAACGGAGTTCGGACCGAAAACACGACTTCACGTGCGCGTCGGCACCCGACGGGGCGCGCGCGTGCCCCCTGTCTCCCGGCGCCGTACGTGCCCAGCGCACACCCATGCCCACCCGGCACGGCCGTGCGCCAACGTCCAGAACACTCGGCCAGGCGCGCGCACGCCCATGCACGCCGTGCACGACCGTGCGCCCAGCTCCCGGTGTTTTCTCGGCAGCTGTCGAGTTTTCTCGGCGGCACTCGATGTCCTCGGCAGCGTGGCTCGATAGCTCTCGACAGCTGCCGAGTTTTCTCGGCAGGTCTCGGCGGCGTCTTGACGGTGGTCGAGTTTTCTCGACCAGCCATGCCCAGGTCGCCGGTGCCCAGGCTGCTCGACGCGCCACCTTCCCGGCGTCGCCCGGCGCGGCGGCGTCGCCCGGCGCGGCGCCGCCGCCTCCTACCGCCACCACCTACTTCGCCGGATACTTCGCATCGCCGGCTACCACCTCCGGCCATCCATCGCCGGATTCCGGCGGTGAATAGTACCTGAAATCTCGCCGCAAAAACCTTCGATGCTAGTTTTCCGAACTTACTCCCAAACTTCAAAACTTCGGCCGGCGACTTCCCGTCGCCGGTGACTACTCCCAACACCTCCGCCAGTGACTCCCCGTCGCCGGCAACCCATTCCGGCCAAGCCCAACCTCCAACACAACCTATACATACAAGCTTGAGCTCACACACACACACACACACAATTCCATACACACACACACACCGTTTCCTCTCCGGCCGGCGGCCACCTGCCGCCGGCGACCACCACCCATCACTCTCCCCTTGGCCGGCGACCCCCAGTTGCCGGTCACCACCACCTCCGTGCACCCACACACACACAACAAGTCACACACACACACACCTAGCGTAAGGTGTAAACCCATACACACATACACTGTGATTTCCTTGGCCGGCGGTCACCAGCCGCCGGCTACCCACCAGACCACCTCGCCAGCGATCTCTAGTCGCCGGCCATCCCTTCTTACACAGTGGCGCCACCCAGCGCCGCCCCAAATCAGCATGCACAAACACACACAGTCACACACATATATATACACACACATGCACGTACTACATACATCTCCACTTTTTCGGCCAGGCGCCGCCACCAGCGGCGGCGCCACCTCCCCCACGTCACCACCACACCACCACCAGCTTCTCCGGCCACCGCTCCGGCAAGAGGACGAGGAGAGAGAGAGAGAAAAACAGTAGAGAGAGAAAGGGTGGTTCAAGGGTTAGGGTTAGGGTTTCAAGGCTGTTTTTCGCCGTTTTCTGGCGAACGAGAAATCGGATTTAAAATCCGAGACCTATCCTAGATTCATCTCATCGAGACGAACGTCGTGTGTGAAAATCATCCGATTCTGACAATGTTGAATTTTTCCGACCACCGGCCGGCGGTTGCGCCGCCCACCAGAAAACTGAAAACGAAGAGAGAGAGAGGAGAGAGAGAACTTACGAGTTTTCGGCGTGTTCGGCTCGTTCGGAAAAACGGTGAAAAATGAATCGGGAGAGCCTCTATTTATAGAATTTCGGAAAGTCACTATTCATCCAAAATATCCAAACACTATTCATCGGTTGACTTTTTTCCGATGTTACTATTCACGTAAATATCTTCGCTTCCATTCAACGTAAATATCTTCCAAAACTTCCGGTTTTGCCCTTTCCGTCGTCATTCGAGCTACGGGTCTCCAATTGATCCCTAGTTCGTTTCTATCTTCTTATCTTTCCAAGACGCATCTTATGGTATAAGAATATCCTATGTTCCACGCCTAATAAAATTATCGATCTAAATCGTGAATTAAACACTTATCTAAAACGCACGAAATTAAATAAACAATTAAAACATACGCACATAATTATCAAATCTTAGGTTTAAATATTTAATTAATTTATTATGCTTTGTTTTGTTCCGGGGCGCTACAATGATCAGGTCTAGGAACCAATTTTTATACTTGATTTCTTTCGAATTCATTCAACTCTTCTTGCATAGCTTGAATCCAATTGTTGTCCTCTAGGGCTTCTTCAATGTTTTTGGGTTTCGTTTGTGATATGAAGCATGCAAACATAGCTTCATGTGGTCTTGACCTTCTTGTTCTAACTCCAACATTAGGGTCTTCAATGATGAGTTCTCTTGGATAATTTCTAAGCCATGTGCTATTTGGTTCAAAGATGTATGAGGATTGGTGATCTATAGCTTGCTGATTAGGTTCGTCATGTTGAGTTCTGCTAACCTACTGTATTTCATCGGGTTGTTGTGTTGTAATTTGTGTTGCTGCATTTCTTTGTGCGGAATCTTTAGTGCTGTATTCAGCGATAACTTCAGCAGGTAATGGAATTCCATCAATGTACTTAACTTGATGTTCTTGATCTTCATTTGAGATATATCTTCTTTCAGCTTGTCAAGATCAATTGTATCACAGTGTGGTTCATCAAATACCACATGTATTGACTTTTCTACAATAAAGGTTCTTTTGTTAAAGATTCTGAAGACCTTGCTTACTGATGAGTATCCCATAAATACTCATTCATCTGATTTTACATCAAAAGTCTTTAAGTGTTTTTTTCCATTGTTCAGGATGTAATATCTGCATCAAAAAATATATTGATAGGAAATATTTGGTATATATCCATACTAAATCTCATAAGATGTCTTGTCATGATCTTTGTTGATTAGGCATTAGTTTTGAGTATAACATACTGTATTGGTAGCCTCAGCCAAAAATCTTTTAAGTATTACAGCTTCTGTAATCATTGTTCTTGTCGCTTCCTTCAGAGTTCTGTTTCTTCTTTCTGCAACTCCATTCTGCTAGGGTGTTCTTGCTGCAGAATATTCGTAACTAATCTCATTCTTTGAACAATATTTTTCAATAAATTTGTTAATGATTTATGTTCTAAATTCTCTTTATGAATTCAGGTAGCCTGTTTTGGATTTCTGATTTCTTGGCTAGAAAGATTGCCTAAGTAAATCTAAAGTAGTCATCCATAACCACTAGGGAATACTTCTTCCAGCTCATACTTACAGGCTCAACTGGTCTAAATAGATCCATGTATAGTAGATCCAAAATTCTGTGAGATGACCTTTGTACCTTGTCTTTGAATGAGTTCTGTTTCCCTTTCTGACATGCTAAAAAACATTTTCATTTTTGAAGGCTACATTTGGTAAGCCTATCACTAAGTTTTTCCTTGCTAGTTTGTTAATGGTTTTGAAGTTCAGGTGACTCATCCTTTTATGCTAAAGCCAGCTTAATTCAGGTGTACACTTTGCAATGAAACAGGTTAATTACACTGTTGAACTCCAATTTGTAAGATAGATATTTCTTCTTCTGGTTTCAGTAAGCTTCACCTCATTAGACTTGTTGTCTCCGATCAAACACTTGTTGAGATTGAATTCCATAGAGCATCATTTGTCACAAAATTGACTGATGCTTAGTAAGTTATACTTCAGTCCCTTTACATAGGACATATAATTGATTCATGCATTTTCTTTGATCAAGCTTTATATACTCTTGGTGCTCCCTTTTGAGTCATCTTCAAATACTACTTTAGGGCATTTACATGGTTGAAAGTCTTTTGAGGCTTTTTTGTTGCCAGTTATGTGTCTTGAACAACCACTGTCAATGTACTATACATCATTGATGTTTTCTGGCAACTGTTCCTACATATAATTCAAGTAGATTTAGGTACCCATTCAAGTACGTGTCCTTTGGGGTTAACTTCTTTTGGAATCAACATCTGCTTAATGATAATTGATTTGTCATAAGCTTTGGTGATTCCTTTTCTGTAAGCAATCTTTATAGAATGTTTTTTGTGAACAGTGTATGTAGGAACTTTCCTTGTATTACTTTCACTTCTAGAGTGAGGTCTTCTCGTATATCTTCCTAGAGTATATGCTCCTTTAGGTTTAAACATGTAAGTTTTAGTATAAGATGGACAAAAATTCTTTTGCTGTAACTTGTAAGATTGTTGCATTCTGACTTTGGTTGTAGTAGATTGACTCTGCTGTATTCTGTGAATCTGTGCAGTCTTACTTTCTATAGTTTTCAACAAGGGTTTCTTTCCCTTATCAGTTGTGCTTAGTTTGTTCTGAAGAAACAGAATCTGCTCTCCTGATAGAACAGAATCTGCTCTCCTTTCTCCATCTTTTCCAACAAAGCTTTCTGAACATCCCATTCTCTATTTCTCACCAGTTTCTCATACTTAATCAAGGTCTCGAGACATGTTGGATAACTTACAAAGCAATCATGTTGACATAAGTATCTGAAATACCTCAAGTATTCAGTTCTTTTTAAGAGCGTGATTTCTTCGTATGTTGGATTTCTGTTCTTTGGCAAGTATCTCTGATTTAACATTTCAAATTCCCATGCCATATTTACCTCCTCAGGTTTTTGATCCAATAAGATTGTGACTTCAGCAGACACTTTGTCTCGATCAAAACAGGGAACATCTTGAGGTGGGAAAAGAATCAAGGTTGAATCTGCTCCTTTCTCTCTTCTCTTCATCTCATCAGCTTCTTTCAATTCTCTCCACATGTTTTCATCAAGCCTTCTACCTACAGCAATACCCATAAATGGTTTAACATGAACATTCTGACCTGTTTGCTGCGGTCTCTATCTGTCTTGTTGTGATTGCTGCCTTGAACTCCTCTTGCGAGTTATTGCAGTTGAACCTTTAGCTCCTTATTGAGTTACAGTGCTGCTTACTGCTTAGGAGACAGTATCCCCAACACCTGCATCTCTTTCATCTTCATCATTTTTCCTCTTCTTTGGTTGGATGTTATGACCATGTTCGGAGTCAGAACGCTTTCTCTTCCTACTGATAACCAATGGAAGGTTATCATCTTCATCATCATCCTCATCCAACTCTCTTACTGTATCATCCACTGTAGCATCCAGCACAGGATCTACTTGCTGCTTGTTTTTTCCCTTTTTGGCATCATCAAAACCTGGGGCAGCTGAGTTAGTGAGCACATTTTGAGGAAAAACCCGATGTAAGATGACATACATCTTGCCAACAAACAACTCTAAGTTGGAAATCCTATCATTTATGCTCTGAACAATACGAGCTTGTGTTGTGGCATTTTCTTGTAGTGAGTTGAGCACCATGTTTTGTGTAGTCTAATTGCTTCTCATCTCATCAATTGATATAGTGTTCTCTGCAAGAGTGCTTCTGATCTTATCAAGTGTTCTATCCATTGCATTAGATGCAGCTTGCTGCGCATGCTCAACTTTCTTACGCTCACAGAACTAAGCATTCCACTCATCATTCATCTTTCTCTGAATCCTGAAAGGGAGTTCAGATAACTACTTCCTCAAATTTGTCATAGATGATAAGTGTACCTATTCACTTAGATGGATGTCTGTCGCCATATTCATCTTATATGTTTGCATGACTCAAATCAGACCTTGGATGGCATCCATAATCCCTTGAAGTGATTTTTCTTGAGAGTCAGAAAGGGTCTTAACCCTAGCTATGCTTGGTTCTACTTCCTGATGAGTACAGAAAACCATAGCCCGACTCTGATCAATGTCTTATTCCTGAGTATCATCAGCTTCCTGTAAATATCTCATTCTTCTTTCTTCAGCAGTTTCCTTCACCTTGAATGGTTTTTTGTAAGGAGGGCTGTCACCTTCTGAATCTTCATTATCATCACTCAATGAGTCATCTCCATCATCAGGGTTCAGTGCAGGAGTAGCAACAACAATATCTTTGCCCCCCTAAGGCACTTCATTTTTCTTAGCATTCCCTTCTTTATCCTCTGCTAGTACTGTCTTAACAGTATCTGCGCCCATGGGCGTCTTAGGAGAAGCTATCTCAATAGCATTCTTATCAACAACTCCAACAACAACATCCTTGTCCTTTTCAGCAATCTTGGTGGCAGTATCCAGAAGATCAAGATTCTGAGCACTAAGATATGTTTGCTCAATTAGTTGTTGTAATTCCACCAGAAGGAGATCATCTTCTATTATTTTAGGTTCAGCAGGTGTAACTTGGATGACTCCTTCAGCAAGATCTGTAAAGATGATTGCTTCTTCAACTTCTACAGCCTGTTGGTTTTCAACATTCTGTACTGCTACAGTAGCCAGTACAAGGAGTTGCCTCAGCAACTTCCTCCATGGTTGCTTTACCAGCATATTCTTGATTGAGATCTTTCAGGACTCCTTTGATGATTGGTGATGGTTCCACCTCAGATGATAAAACATGATAAGTTGGGAAACTTGTGTAACCGACTAACTATTGCTCGTCGGTCTCCGTCACATTCAAACTTACTATAGGAGACAGTGTAATGCCTTTGAAAGTGGGTGAATCATGAGCTTCAGTGGTAGCACTGCTTTCTTCCCCTGGTTGCAGTATTCTAAGGGGTTATCTGAAGGATTCTGGTCTGCTTGCTTCAATCCCCAGCTGCAGCATTCTCTTGTTAGCTTTCTTAGGATCAAGGGTAGCTAACTGAGCTTCAACAAGCTCCAATTCTATCGGGGTCCTAACAGTCTTAGTGATGGGAATTATCAATATGTTGTCTTCCTCAGACTTCATCGATTGTTCGCCCTTTGGCTCCTCAAAGGTAGACTTATCTTTGGATTCCTATTCTCCTTAAGCTTTTCTTGTCTTTCATTGATCTTAGCAACCATTTCATCAATGCATGTGTCAATTAATTCTTCTTGGAAGAGAGGTAGGAGGGTTTCAGTATCACTTATGAAGTTGACGATCCAGGTAAGAACAATGTCCTCAACTATCAGCCAGTTTTTCCACCCCAGCAAGTCTCTTACACCAGAGAGACGCATCCATCTCCAGTAGTCATAGATGGTGGCAAACCTCCTCCATATCGATTCAGGTGTTTCTATAATGGCATCATGTGCTTATCTGAATCAATATCATCGATTGAGCTCTTAACTTTATTCAACGTTTCAATCTCCCTAAGAGCATCCCTCGGTCCTATTAAAACTCTTCATTTTCTCATATGGCTTCAGGGTTTGCTTATGTGTTTCCCCTTGCCTTCTCTTGACTGCATCAGCTTCTTCATTTTCTGTTTTCTCTCTTATAGCAGAGCGAGTTATTTTAACTCAGGTTCAGGTTTTGGGGCTGGAACCTCATCTGTTTTTTGAACAACATCCTGTTCAATAACCTGTTCTGCAAGCTGATCAGCATCATGAACATCAACTACCTGATCTCCATCAAGTCTCTGATCAGGGATAAGATATGCTGGGAGTAACATATCATCATCAGAATTTTCTCGAGCAGCATCCTCTGATGTTTTTTGGCAACTATCACTATTTTCATCATCAGAATCTCCCAGAGTGATAGCCTTAAGAGATTCTACCATATTGGGGTTGTTATCCCCCGCTTGTGCTTGCTCGTGGGCTGGATCTTCAAGAGATTGTACTTTGTCCGCCTCAACCATATTGAGATTCTGAGCCATCCTCTTAGCAGCCTTAGCATAAGGCTTCAGCTTCAACATCACATTCTTCAATGGGTTCTTCAATTGAGCTCTCTTGAGATCCTTCTTAACTGGCTTCCTGGCGGGCTTATCACTATCATCATCCTCATCACCAGAGGAAGCGGTGTCAGCAGCCCTCTGTGTTGCATCATTTGAGTCATTTACTGCAATCTTACGTTTTGTAGCAACCTTCTTCTTCTTTGGTTGCTGAGCATTCTCTTCACCTTTCTTCTTAGTATATCCTTTCTTCACTCCCAGGAACCAGCCAGGAGCAATTGGCACTGATTCCTCGAGAAGAATACCCTTCTTACCTAGAATGATGGAGATGGTAATCCCAAAGCTTCTTCTGATCTTTTTCTTGGAGGTCTCTTCCCAAATCCTTTTAAGAAGAAATTATACCCAGTTGATTACTTCTTCTCGTACAATCGTAGTCATTAACTGCATCCGAAGATCGGTGCACTTATCAAAGCTTCCACATCTGTCCTCAATCCCATAGGCGCAGACGTCATGAAGAAACTCTTACTCAAGTTTGAGTTTCTTCTTCTCAAAGTTATGTCACTCTTTCTTTGATAGAATCCTATTTGAACAGGTTCTAGCTTCCTTCCAAGTGACCTGAACCATAACTTTCCAGGTCAGAAAATTGCATATCTTCATTGGAGATGTTGAAAGTAACATCAATGTCTTGGGCCATCAAAGTGTACTCATTTTCTTCAGGATTCATTATGAATTGGATCGATTCCGAGTCCTCAGATAACTTGATATAGGCACAAAACTTCTAAATGGACCAGGTAGAGAACCTGTCATAAGTAGCGAAAAGACCCGAGACCTTGCTTCTGCATACATGGTCCTAAACCTCATAAATGAGATCCCTATCGAATGGTGACTCATACCCTAGCAACACATAAGTGTTCACTAGTCTTCCTTCTAAAACCTTGGTTTATCTAGCAATCGACATCAATGATTCTATAAGATCTATAAGTTTAAAAGGACAATAGAGAGAGTATCCTGGAATGCAAATAGTCAGTTAGCAAATCTTAAAAATGATAAGAGTAAAATATAGAGTAGAGAGGAATTGATGATCATTTTTATTCAAACATGTGTTTGAATTTGATCAACGGTTCAGATCAAAGTGACGTGTAAGAGAGACACGTAATCTGACGGTTGAGATAAAAAGATGGAGGGGCAAATCCATAATATCCTAGATTAGTCGTGTTAAAGGATAAACCATGCCCTTTCGACTTCTTTGAAAAGGTGGTTTTACATTTAATGCAGACGCCAAGTTGTCGTTTAAAATGATTAGCGGTAAGGTTATTGTTCCTAATATGAGGTTGCAGGGCTTCTTAAATGTTATCTCTAATAAGTGATGTTCTTTGTCTGCAACAACATATTCTAGTAACCTGTTGCAGTAACCTATACTTTGTTTGCTATATTCTGAGACAGAATACTAATAATGAATACTGTTCAACTGTATCCAAGAATACTGAATACCCCGATGCTGAAAGTTGAAATACTGCATAAATTCCCCCTTACTGAAAGAACTTATCTTTCTTTAAACTTCAAAGCTTGATGATTCCAAGCTCATTCCTTAGCATAGAAAACCTTGATTCACAAAGAGGTTTTGTGAATATATCTGCTAACTGTATATCAGTATGCACTTTCTCAACCAAAATATCATTTTTCTCCACATGATCTCATATAAAATAATGTCTCACATAAATGTGTTTTGTCCTTGAGTGAAAGACAGGATTGTGTGTTATAGTAATGATACTAGTATTATCACACTGAATGGGAGTCTTTCTCTGTTATCCCATAATCCTTAAGTTGTTGTTGTATCCAGAGGATTTGAGCACAACAACTTGTTGTTGCTACATATTCTACTTCAGCAGTCGACGTTGCTATAGATGTTTATTTCTTGCAGAACCAAGAAACTAGCTTATCTCCTATTGACATGTACCACTAGTACTCTTCATGTCAATCTTACATCCAGCAAAGTCTGAATCCGAGTATCTCTTGAGGCTAAAACCTCATTCCTTAGGTCATCATAAGCCAACATCTTGAGTGTCCTTCAAGTACTTGATAATCATTTTTACTACTGCAAGATGTGACTCATTCGGTGCAGTTTGGAATCTTTCGCATACTCCTACTGCAAGCACTATATTCGGCCTGCTTGCTGTTAGATATAGTAGGGATCCAATAAGCCTTTTGTACTTTATAATCTTCACATCCTTTCCACTTTCATCTTTGTTAAGATTGATAGATATAGCCATCGGTATGCTTATTGAAGATCCATTCTCCATTCCAAACTTCTTTATCAGCTCCTTGGTGTACTTGGCTTGATTTATAAAAATCCCATTGTTTAGTTGTTTCAGTTGTAGACCAATGAAGAAACTTAAATTCCCCATCATGCTCATCTCAAACTTTTTCTGCATGAGGGTTGAGAATTTTTCACATAAATCTTTGTTTGTGGATCCAAAGATGATGTCATCCACATATATTTGTACAAGCAGTATACTGTCTTCATCTTGTATTCTGAAAAGAGTCTTGTCTAATGTCCCTTTCTGAAAACCATTCTCCAAGAGATATAAGGACAATGTATCATACCAAGCTCTAGGTGCTTGCTTTAATCCATATAAAGCTTTCTCTAATCTGAATACTTTGTCTTCTACTTGTTCTTTGAAACCCGGTGGTTATTCCACATATACCTCTTCAGATAGGAGTCCATTTAGAAATGCATTCTTCACATCCATCTGATATACATTGAAGTTCTTATGAGCAGCATATGCTAGAAATATCCTTATTGCTTCAAGCCTAGCAACACGAGCGAAGGTCTCATCAAAATCTATGTCTTCTTCCTGGCAGTATCCTTTAGCCACAGTCTTGCCTTGTTTCTGACAATAGTACCGGTTTCATCTAGCTTGTTCTTGAATACCCACTTCGTTCTAATAACTTTTTGGTGATCAGGCCTTGGAACCAATCTCCATATGTTGTTCCTTTCAAATCCATTCAGCTCTTCATGTATAGCTTGTATCCAGTTACTGTCTTCAAGATCTTCTTCCATACGCTTGGGTTCTATTTGAGATATGAAGCATGTGAACAGTGGTTCTTGAGGTCTTGATCTTCTTGTTCTAACACCTTCATTGATATTCCCAATAATAAGCTCTATTAGGTGTTCCTTACCATTGTTCAGAATATAGCATCTACATCCAAAGATATGCAGATATGAAATGTTTGGTGTAACTCCATGTCAAACTTCATAAGGAGTCTTATCATGATCTTTGTTGATTAAGCATCTATTCTGAGTACAGTATGTTGTACTGGTTGCTTCAGCCTAAAATATCTTTGGTATACCAACATCAGCTATCATAGTCCTTGTTGCTTCATTTAGAGTTCTATTCCTTCTTTCTGCAACTCCATTCTGCTGGGAGTTCTTGCTGCAGAATACTTATGATAGATTATATTCTCTGAACAATACTTCTCTATGAACCTGTTTGTTAATTTTGTTCCTCTATCAGATCTTATCTTCACAATGCTTGAGCTCTTCTCATTTTGCACTCTCTTCATGAATTCTGGTAGCCTGTTCTGAGTTTTTGATTTCTTGGCCAGAAAGATAGTCCAAGTAAATCATGAGTAGTCATCCACGATCACAAGGGAATACTTCTTCCCACTAACACTAACAGGCTCAACTGGACTAAAAAGATCCATGTGCAGGAGATCCAGAATCCTGTGAGAAGATCTCTGTACATTGTTCTTGAAAGAGCTTCTTACTTGTTTGCCTTATGGACAGGCTCTACAAACATTCTTTATCTTATAAGCAACATCTGGTAAAACTCTCACTAGGTTCTTTCTTGCTAGCTTGTTGATCGTTTTGAAGTTCAGGTGGCTCATCCTTTTGTGTCATAGCCAACTTAGTTCTGGAGTGCTCTTAGCAATAAAGCATGCTGACTGCACTATTGAACTCCAATCAGCAAGATAGATATTACCTCTTCTGATTCCAGTAAGCTTCACCTCTTTTGTCTTATTGTCTCTTATCAGACACATGTCGAGGTTGAATTCTATAAATATCCTTTATCATAGAGTTGACTGATTTTCAGGAGGTTATACTTTAGCCCTTTGATATATGAAGCTGTTAGGATGTATACTATAAGCCTAGTTTTTTGTATGAACATCGTTTATGGAATGAGAATCACATTGGTCATATGTTTGCATTTTATATTTGTTATATATGTTTATGCAATGTCCAATTAATTTATATTATAGATAACTTGGTGTGTGGTGCCACACAGAAGATCATGTTATCAGTTTCTTATAAATTATAAATAGTAGCTCACAACCAAGATGGATTTGGACAAATCATCGGAATGGTTGTAGTGTAGTTTGGTATTAGTCTGTCTTGACTATAAAACTACACTAGTACACTTTGTGTGTATTGAGCAGGACCATTTGAGGTTGTTCGTTTTATACTGACTATATAATAGAACAAGACCTCTGTTATTATGGATGTACATCTTCTTAATCCCTATATAATAACGGGCACGTATGCTCAATGTTTATTTCTTTAATTTGCCAATGGGTGAGATTTATTCATAAATCAATAAACTCGGTGAGTTGGGAGATAGCATTGTTTATATGGTGTTCTGTTGATTATAGAAGGAATCCGTGTCCTAATTATTTAGGATGATAATGTCCCCTTGAGGAGCTCATAAGGATTATCATGTAAACCCTGCAGGTGGATTTAATCCGACATGATAATAAGGATGAGTGGTACTACTCTTGGAATTAGATGTAAATTATTTAAGTTGTCAGTAACTTATTTAATTTACGGACATTCGATATCTTAAACACGGGGAAATAAATGTACACATAATAAGGAGCCCATATTAAATATGGGATTGGGATGGTAGTTCAATAATAATTCTCTAGTGGACTGAATTATTATTGATGGGCTTCAGTTATGTGTTCGGGCCGAACGCAGGATACTAAAGCCCATCAGGAGGCCCAACCCAATTCCTCCTCTAGGTCCCTGGTGTAGCCTATATATAGCTCTTTTCATCAGCGCCTCTCATAACACAGAACACAGATCACAGAAAACACGTGATAAGTGAGAGAGAGCGGAACTGATTTTTCTCGAAGGATCGTTGGCCACGCAACGTTCGAGAAGGGCTCAGAGGAATACATCAGAAGATCAAGAGGTCTACAAGGGTATGATTTCTTTCCGCTGCGATTTATCTTTGGATCCCGATTCCGATAGCATAGGGCCGGCGATCCGTCGGTTCCAACAATTGGTATCAGAGCCACGGTTTCTGGTTCTATGTAATTGGATCGGTTATATATTACGATCTTATGCTTTTTCATACGTTTTATATTCAGATTGTATGATAGTAGGATTGCATAGGATAACTCGGTTTTGCAGGTTACCTATATATCCAACTATTATGGTCTGTATGTATGTTTAATGTATGATCTAAACCCTCGGACCTGTCGAGGTTTTTATTTTGGGTTGGTTGCATGATTGTAATAGTAAAAACACGGCGGTTTGTCGTGTTAGGTTTTACATATTCTTGATTTGTTCTCGATGTAATTTTGTTCGATCTCATATGGTGTATTCTGATCGTACTAGATTCTGTATAGGGTTTGGTAGATGTTCGAACTAGATTCTGTATAGGATTGGTAGATGTTCGAACTAGATTCTGTATAGGATTCCTGTTCGATCGAGACTTCTATTCGAACTAGGATTGGCGTTCGAAGGGGCTGTTCGATCAAGATTGCTAGGCGCTGATTCTGTGCAACAACCTGCTGGATTTGCGCAACAATCGCTGGATTTGGCGCTGATTCTGTTCGCTGGATGTTGGTGCTGATTAGGGTTTTAAACCCTAATTTTTTCTAACGGGGCGCTGCCCCGCACCCCGCGACCTGACAAACATTCAATCGAAGTGGCCATAATAGTTGGATTTATATTATTCCGTATTTATTGCCTTTCTATTTGTTTGTTGTTTTATCAAGCATGCTTTTGAATGTTATATGTTATTGCATGCTAAAATCCCTCATTTAAATAACTAAGTGGGAGAGGGATTTATTTTGAATAAATCCCATAGCCTCCATTACTGGTTTGTAAGTGATGCATTTAAACTTACACGTTGGCTTTGAGTGCCTTCTTCCACATCGGATGAGTTTGATTGCGGATCACTGGATCAAACTTCCTCTAAGGATAATTATAGAAAATTATTTAGGAGCGTATGATCTTCTCCATCTGAAGAGATACAATCCTAGATAATGGACTTAGTATTAAGAAATGGTACACACTTAGGTGCATATGATAGTATCCTTCCCATCGGAGTAAGTGCTGTTGTTTGCATGGCTGAAGCTAAACCAACTATTAATTTTATTTTGTTTGACAAGATAATGAAATTAATGGGTAAAACCTCCTCTTACAAATGTTTGAATTAGCATACGTCCACACTATCGTGGCATGCGAAGTTCACGGTGTTTTTGAGGTGTTGGTGAATTTAATTATATTGTTTGAGGGAACAATATAGGCTTTAAATTCTATATGTTATGACCTGTGTATTTATTTATTTATTTATATGATTCTCAGGATTTCATTATGTCTTTCAATCCACTTGCTGTTATACTCAAAGAAAACAAACTTACTGGTCCTAATTATATTGACTGGAAAAGAAACCTGGATATTGTCCTAACTGCTGAGGAGTACAAGTTTGTACTCCATGAGCACTGTCCTGACATGCCTGATGAAAACTCTACTGAAGAGGAGAAAGCGCATTATAGAAAGTGGGTTAAGGCAGATGAGATGGCGCGGTGTTACATTTTGGCTTCCATGTCAAATGTACTGCAACATCAGCATCAGGCCATGCCCACTGCCTATGATATGATGCACAATCTTAGAGAACTCTTCGGACACCAGAGTCGGGCTGCCAGACAGGAGGCAATGAGAAACTTAATGACGACCACCATGTCTGAAGGGACACCTGTGAGTGATCACGTCCTTAAGATGATGGCTCATTTGAATGAGATGGAAGTCCTTGGAGCTGAAATCGATGGGGAAACCCAGGTCGATATCGTGCTCCAAACACTGCCTAAGAGTTTTGAGCAGTTCCGCCTTAATTATAATATGAACAAAAGGATGTATTCCTTGGCGGAACTTCTGACAGAACTCAAATCGGCAGAAGGACTATTTCGTCAAAGTGCTCAAGCTTACGTTGCTGAAAATGTTTCTAATTCTAAGCCGAAAGGTGGAAAGAAGAAAAAGAAACAGAATCCTTCGGCAAACAAAGCGAATGGACCTCAAAAGGCTGGGCCACAAGGTGGCGTGAAAAAGCCGAAGGGCAAGTGCTTCTCATGCAAGCAGCCTGGACATTGGAAGGTAGATTGTCCCAAGAAAAAGGAGAACAAAGAAGGTAAATCTTACTCACTAATTACTGAAACATGTTTAGCGGTGTTATCTACCGGTACCTGGTGTGTAGATACGGGAGCCACTGATCATGTCTGCAATTCTTTGCAGGGGTTCCAGGAAACCAGGCGACTTAGTGAGGGCGAGATTACCATCTACATGGGCAACGCTACGAAAGTGGCGGCAGTTGCAGTGGGAGATGTTTATTTATCTTTTGATAGGAACAAGACTTTGGTTTTGAGGAATTGTCTTTACGTACCTTCTTTTAGAAAGAACTTGATTTCGGTTTCTAAGTTATTTTTGGATGGATATTCTGTTTCTTTTGATGACAAAGTGGTTGTCAAGAAAAATAGGGTTATTGTCTGTTCTGGTACGTTGGTTGGCAATTTATATACTCTTAATCCAATAACTCCTACGATGCAACAACTGGAAATTAATAATACATCTTCTAACTCAAATAAGAGAAAAGAACCTTCTAAAATGAACCAAACATATCTTTGGCATCTAAGACTAGGTCACATTAACTTGAGTAGGATTCAAAGGTTGATAGCCGATGGACCTTTGAGTTCATTGGAAGTGGAAAACTATCCGACCTGCGAGTCCTGCTTGGAAGGAAAAATGACCAAGAGGCCTTTTAAAGCCAAGGGGTATAGAGCCAAAGAAGTGTTGGAATTGGTTCATTCTGATTTGTGTGGTCCTATGACTATCCAGGCAAGAGGTGGTTTCGAATATTTTGTCTCATTTATAGACGATTTTTCGAGATATGGGTATATTTATTTGATGCGCCGCAAGTCTGAGTGCTTTGATAAATTCAAAGAGTACAAGGCTGATGTGGAGAAGCGTCATGGTAAATGTATCAAAACACTACGATCTGATCGTGGTGGCGAGTACCTCTTAGGAGAGTTTAGGAATTACTTATCAGAGGCTGGGATTCAATCCCAATTGTCTGCACCTGGTACACCCCAACAGAACGGTGTGGCAGAACGAAGGAATAGAACTCTCATGGAAATGGTTAGATCGATGATGAGTTATTCGGAATTACCGAATTCGTTTTGGGGATATGCCCTGGAAACGGCAGCGTATATTCTAAACTTGGTACCTTCTAAGACAGTACCCTCTACTCCCACAGAATTGTGGAATGGGCGTAAGCCTAGTCTTAAACACATTCGGATTTGGGGTAGTCCAGCACATGTGCTGAAGGGAGATGCTGATAAGTTGGAATCTCGTACGGATGTTCGGCTGTTTGTGGGCTATCCTAGAGGAACGAAAGGTGGTTTATTTTATAGTCCTAAGGATCAGAAGGTCATTGTTAGCACAAATGCCCGATTCTTAGAAGAGGACTATGTAATGAACCACAAGCCCACGAGTAAAATTGTTCTAGAGGAAATCAGAGGGGAAATCCCTACCTTAGTACCACTAGTACAAGATGAGATACCACAGGGGTCTGCACCATGTGTCACTAATGATACACAATTACCACAAGTGCCTCGTCGTAGTGGGAGGGTTGTTAGACAGCCTGATAGATTCATGTTTTTGGGAGAGTCTTCGGACTTGGTATCTGGTAAACATGAATCTGATCCTTGGACCTATGACGAAGCACTCCAAGATAAAGATGCAGAATCTTGGCAAAAAGCTATGAATTCTGAATTAGAATCTATGGATTCTAATCAAGTCTGGGAGCTAGTAGAACCACCAAATGGTGTAAAAGCCATTGGATGTAAGTGGGTCTACAAAAGAAAAAGAGGATCAGACGGGAAAGTAGAAACTTTCAAAGCAAGGCTTGTTGCGAAGGGGTACACTCAAAAAGAAGGAATCGATTATGAGGAAACCTTTTCGCCGGTAGCCATGCTTAAGTCTATCCGGATTCTTTTGTCTATTGCTGCTCATATGAATTATGAGGTTTGGCAAATGGATGTCAAGACTGCTTTCCTTAACGGTAGTCTTGAAGAAAACATCTATATGAAGCAACCAGAAGGGTTCGTTGCAAAGGGCAAAGAGCATCTTGTGTGTAAGCTTAATCGGTCCATTTATGGATTGAAACAAGCTTCGAGATCTTGGAACATCCGTTTTGATGAGGTAATCCAGTCTTATGGATTCATTCAATGTCCGGATGAGTCATGTGTATACAAGAAGAGTGATGGAAACGTGGTGGTATTTCTTGTACTATACGTAGATGACATCTTGCTCATTGGCAACAATGTCAAGGTGTTGTCAGACGTAAGGGTATGGCTGTCCAAGCAGTTTGATATGAAGGACTTGGGAGAAGTAGGACATATTCTTGGGATCAAAGTGATAAGAGATCGCAAGAAAAGAATGTTATGCTTATCTCAAGCTTCGTACATTGATACCATTCTAGCTCGTTTTAGCATGCAAAACTCCAAGAAAGGTTTTCTACCTTTTCGACATGGAGTACCTTTATCTAAGGAGATGTGTCCTAAGACACCAAAGGAGATAGAGGACATGAAGGCAGTTCCTTATGCTTCGGCCGTAGGAAGCCTAATGTATGCAATGCTATGTACGAGGCCAGATATCTGTTTTGCCGTGGGCATGGTTAGCAGATATCAAAGTAACCCAGGACAAGGACATTGGACTGCGGTAAAGCATATTTTAAAGTACCTGAAAAGGACTAGAAATTATATGCTGGTTTACCAAGCAGATGATGTGCTTCCTGTGGGTTACACAGATTCTGATTTCCAGTCGGATAGGGACAACAGTAAATCTACCTCGGGTTATGTGTTTACCTTAGGAGGTGGAGCCATTATATGGAGGAGTGTTAAGCAGAAATGCGTTTCAGACTCCACCATGGAAGCTGAGTATGTGGCAGCCTCTGAGGCAGCCAAAGAAGCTGTATGGCTCAGGAACTTCTTGATGGACTTAGAAGTGATTCCTGGTTTGCCCAAAGCTATCACAATTTATTGTGATAACAGTGGTGCAGTGGCAAACTCGAAGGAACCACGAGCCCATAAAGCAAGTAAACACATTGAGCGCAAGTACCACCTGATACGAGACATCGTAAAGCGAGGAGAAGTTGTTGTCGCCAAAATTGCATCAGCAGATAACCTAGCAGATCCTTTCACAAAGGCCCTCCCAGCGAAAGCTTTTGATGGGCATGTTGAAGGGATGGGAATTAGATGTGTGGCGGCGCTTATAGAAGCATAGTCTTTTAGTATAAGTGGGAGATTGTTAGGATGTATACTATAAGCCTAGTTTTTTGTATGAACATCGTTTATGGAATGAGAATCACATTGGTCATATGTTTGCATTTTATATTTGTTATATATGTTTATGCAATGTCCAATTAATTTATATTATAGATAACTTGGTGTGTGGTGCCACACAGAAGATCATGTTATCAGTTTCTTATAAATTATAAATAGTAGCTCACAACCAAGATGGATTTGGACAAATCATCGGAATGGTTGTAGTGTAGTTTGGTATTAGTCTGTCTTGACTATAAAACTACACTAGTACACTTTGTGTGTATTGAGCAGGACCATTTGAGGTTGTTCGTTTTATACTGACTATATAATAGAACAAGACCTCTGTTATTATGGATGTACATCTTCTTAATCCCTATATAATAACGGGCACGTATGCTCAATGTTTATTTCTTTAATTTGCCAATGGGTGAGATTTATTCATAAATCAATAAACTCGGTGAGTTGGGAGATAGCATTGTTTATATGGTGTTCTGTTGATTATAGAAGGAATCCGTGTCCTAATTATTTAGGATGATAATGTCCCCTTGAGGAGCTCATAAGGATTATCATGTAAACCCTGCAGGTGGATTTAATCCGACATGATAATAAGGATGAGTGGTACTACTCTTGGAATTAGATGTAAATTATTTAAGTTGTCAGTAACTTATTTAATTTACGGACATTCGATATCTTAAACACGGGGAAATAAATGTACACATAATAAGGAGCCCATATTAAATATGGGATTGGGATGGTAGTTCAATAATAATTCTCTAGTGGACTGAATTATTATTGATGGGCTTCAGTTATGTGTTCGGGCCGAACGCAGGATACTAAAGCCCATCAGGAGGCCCAACCCAATTCCTCCTCTAGGTCCCTGGTGTAGCCTATATATAGCTCTTTTCATCAGCGCCTCTCATAACACAGAACACAGATCACAGAAAACACGTGATAAGTGAGAGAGAGCGGAACTGATTTTTCTCGAAGGATCGTTGGCCACGCAACGTTCGAGAAGGGCTCAGAGGAATACATCAGAAGATCAAGAGGTCTACAAGGGTATGATTTCTTTCCGCTGCGATTTATCTTTGGATCCCGATTCCGATAGCATAGGGCCGGCGATCCGTCGGTTCCAACAGAAGCATCATCGATACTTGCATTTTCTCTGATTAAGTTTCATGTGCCCTTAGTGCTTCCTTTGGAGTCATCTCCGAAGACAACCTTAAGGCCTTTGCATAGTTGGAAGTCTCTTAATCTTGTTTTGTTACCACTCATATATCGCGAGTAGCCGCTATCGTATACCATACATCTCCGCTGCTTCCTGACAACTGTGCTTGCAAGTAAATAAGGTAGATTTAGGTACTCATACAAGTATGCGTCCTGGGGGGTTAGTCCTTTTTGGGACCCACACCTACTTAATGATAAATATTGGTTTACCATTAGCCTTGGTGGTTCTCTTTCTGTAAGTGTTGGGGATCTATAAGGATCTATTCGGATGTAATTTAAATAATAATTATCATAAATCTAACCTTATGAATTAAAGCAATTAAATCATATTAATCCATGCTTTGAATAAATGATGAATTATACATAACCCTAAACATGCGGAACTAAGGGATATGTATTTACCTCTTGATCGGAGAGACATCGTTGAGAAGATTAGTAGTTTCAACCCAAACACCTTCTTGAGTATTCCCCAAGTCCAAGCTCATAAATTCGGTGGAGAATCAAACAAACTCTTTTAACTCTTGTAGAAAGAATTAATTTCTCACTTTTGTTGCTCTAAAAAATCAGCACTTTCGTATATGCACACACACACACTGAGGCTCAAAAAACCAGCCCCTATTTATAGGCATAGTGGCCGAAAATTTGAACCTTGGAGGAAAAGAAATATCAAGATTTTATCTCCTCATATCTAGCAACTGTTAGGATGTATACTATAAGCCTAGCTTTTGTATGAACATCTTTTATGGAATGAGAATCACCTTGGTCATATGTTTGCATTTTATATTTGTTATATATGTTTATGCAATGTCCAATTAATTTATATTATAGATAACTTGGTGTGTGGTGCCACACAGAAGATCATGTTATCAGTTTCTTATAAATTATAAATAGTAGCTCACAACCAAGATGGATTTGGACAAATCATCGGAATGGTTGTAGTGAAGTTTGGTATTAGTCTGTCTTGACTATAAAACTACACTATTACACTTTGTGTGTATTGAGCAGGACCATTTGAGGTTGTTCGTTTTATACTGACTATATAATAGAACAAGACCTCTGTTATTATGGATGTGCGTTCTCTTAATCCCTATATAATAACAGCCACGTATACACAATATTTGTTTCTTTAATTTGCCAATGAGTGAGATTTAATTATTAAATCAATAAACTCGGTGAATTGGGAAACAGTATTGTCTATATGATGTACTGTTGATTATAGAAGGAATCTGTGTCCTAATTATTTAGGATGATGATGTCCCCTTGAGGAGCTCATAAGGATTATCATGTAAACCCTGCAGGTGGATTTAATCCGACATGATAATAAAGTTGAGTGGTACTACTCTTGGAATTAGATGTTAATTAATTAAGTTGTCAGTAACTTATTTAATTAACGGACATTCGATATCTTAAACACAGGGAGATAAACGTGCACATAATAAGAAGGAGCCCATATTAAATATGGGATTGGGACGGTAGTTCAATAATAATTCTTTAGTGGACTGAATTATTATTGATGGGCTTAAGTTTTGTGTTCAGGCCGAACATAGGATACTTAAGCCCATCAGGAGGCCCAACCGAATTCCTCCTCTAGGTCCCTGGTGTAGCCTATATATAGCCTTTTTCCATCAGCGCCTCAAAGATACACAGATCACAGAAAACACGTGATAGTGAGAGAGAGCAGAACTGAGATTTCTCGAAGGATCGTTGGCCACGCAACGTTCGAGAAAGGCTGTAGGAATACATCAGAAGATCAAAGAGGTCTACAAGGGTATGATTTCTTTTCGCTGCGTATTATCTTTGGATCCCGATTCTGATAGCATAAAGCCGGCGATCCGTCGGTTCCAACAACAACAATATATCGAAAGATATGATCTCCTCATATCTAGCAATAATATATCGAAAGATATGATCTCCTCAATTCTAGCAACAATAATTAATTCTTATCTTTAATCATCTTAGTTAAATGGGCTATTCAAGAGGCCTTTAGGAAAATTAAGATTGGACCTCCCAATGGACCTATAAACCAATATTGAGCCACAATATTATTCTAGCCCATTAATATTAATTCATTCCACTATAGAATTAATATTGTACTATCTATCCTAATCCATATTATGAAATATGGCTTCCGGTTATTATTTTCCGTGTTTAAGATCCAATATTCATTAATTAATTTAAGCTACTGAATGTTTTAATTAATTAATATCTTTTACTCCTTGGGAAAAGACAGCTCAACTTTATTATCATATCGGAAATTAATCCACTAGCCAGATTTGATATGATAAACGTATTGAGCCCACCAAGGGGACATTCTCAACTTGACGTATTAAGACACGATTTTCTGTATTAATTTAGCAATCTGTCATATGATTAATAATATTGCCCAAAATACAAAGTATTGAATCTATTGATTCTTTACCCATAATTAATCAAAATAATATCAATTAATTATGTACAATCCCAATTTAAGTGACAGAAATTAAGAAATCAATTAATTATATACAATCCCAATGTAAAGTGTATTGAACATATATGCATTTAAGTAAATAACATTTATAATATGTAATGCAAATAGTGATAAAAGATTTATTCTCATAAAAGCAAGGATCAGTTTATATAGAAAGTAACATTAAAAGCATACTTTCCAGTATATCCCTAACAATCTCCCACTTATACTCAAAGCAGCTTGGTGACGCACTTGACTCTCATTCCTTCCACATGTCTCTCGAATGTAATCTGAGGTAGACTCTTTGTGAAAGGATCAGCTAGGTTGTTCGCCAATGCTATCTTTGCCACCACTATATCTCCTCTCTTAATGATTTCTCGTATAAGATGGTATTTTCTTTCAATGTGCTTGCTTGCCTTGTGGGCTCGTGGTTCCCTTGAATTTGCAACTGCTCCAACATTATCACAATAGATTGTAATACTGGGTAAATCCGGAACCACATCCAAGTCCACTAAAAAGTTCTTGAGCCAAACCGCTTCTTTTGCTACTTCACAAGCAACGACATACTCGGTTTCCATGGTTGAGTCAGCGATACATTTCTGCTTCACACTCCTCCATGTTATGGCCCCACCTCCCAAACAGAACATATTTCCCAAGGTAGATTTTCTAGAGTCTATATCTTATTGGAAATCTGAGTCTATGTAATCCACGGGGTATAGACTGTCCGATTGATAAACTAACATTCTATCTCTAGTTCTTTTCAGATACTTGAGAAAGTTTTTAACCGTAATCCAATGTTCCTTCCCTGGGTTACTTTGATATCTTGCTACCATGCCTACTGCATAGTATATATCCGGTCTCCTACACAACATTGTATACATGAGGCTTCCAACTACCGAAGCATATGGAACCTTCCTCATCTCATCTATTTCTCTTTATGTCTTAGGACATATATCTTTTGATAGATGAATTCCATGCCTAAAAGGTACAAAACCGTTCTTGGAATCTTGTGTATTGAACCGTTTCAAAACAGTGTCGATGTATGAGGCTTGAGATAAGCATATCGTTTTTTTCTGGTGATCTCGAGTAATCTTGATCCCAAGGATATGACCAACTTCTCCTAGTCCTTCATGTCGAATTGTTTTGATAACCATACCCTTACATCTAAAAAAACCTTTTTATTGTTTCTAATAAGTAGAATGTCATCTACGTATAGTATTAAGAATACCAAGGCAGTTTTGACAAACTTTTTATAAACACAACTCTCAAATTCATTTTGAACAAATCCATATGATTGGATTACTTGATCAAAACATTGATTCCAAGCTCACAATGCTTGCTTAAGGCCATAGATTGTCTTCTTAAGCTTGCATACAAGGTTTTCTTGGCCTTTTTCAACGAAGCCTTTGGGTTGACACATGTAGATGTCTTCGTCAAGACTTCCATTTAGAAAAGTTGTCTCGACATCCATTTGTCATATCTCGAAGTCTAGGTGCGCAGCTATCAACAAGAGAATACAAATAGACTTAAGCATGGCTACAGGTGAAGAGGTTTCCTCATAATCGATTCCCTCTTTCTGAGTGTATCCTTTTGCCACAAGCCTAGCCTTGAAGGTCTCAACCTTCCTGTCAGATCCTCTCTTTCTTTTATATACCCACTTGCATCTAATAGTTTTTATATCATTGAGTGGTTCAACAAGCTCCTACACTTTGTTGCGATCCATAGATCCTATTTCTACTTCCATTGCAGTTTGCTAAGAATCTGCATCCTTGTCTTGGATTGCCTCGTTGTAAGTCCAAGGATCAGATTCATCCTTTCCGGAGACCAAGTTCGAAGACTCTCGAATAAACATGAATCGCTTAGGTTGTCGAACAACCCTCCCACTACAATGAGGTTCTGGTTGTGTTTGTGTATCACTTGGTATATCTATTTGTACAATTGGTATAGGAGTTGGCCCCCTCATTTCATCTAAGGTAATCTCACTCTTGGACTTTCTATTACTCATATAGTCATCTTCTAAGAATCTAGAATGCGTACTTACCATGATCCGCTGATCTTTAGGATTATAGAATAATCCCCCTCTCGTTCCTCTAGGATATCCTACAAACAACCTTAATTCCGAATGAGGTTCCAACTTATCAGCTTCCTTATCCAACACGTATACGGGACACCCCCAGATTTTCATGTGTTTCAGACTGGATTTTCGCCCAGTCCACAATTCTGAAGGGGTTTTAGGAACTAATTTGGAAGGTACCAAGTTAAGAATATAAGTCGTTGTTTCCAAAGCATATCCCCAAAATGACTTGGGTAAATCTGAATAACTCATTACAGATCTGACCATTTCCAAAAGAGTTCTATTTCTTCGCTCTGCGATCCCATTTTGTTGAGAGGTTCCAAGTGCAGTTAACTGGGATATAATCTCTTTTCCTAACAAATAGTCCAAAAACTTGTTGCTGAGGTATTCGCCTCCACGATCAGATCGTAGAAACTTGATACTCTTTCCCTTACATAACTAATTCACTAAAATTTAGTATGAGGCCATGATAAAAATAAAAATAAAAATTTATTATTCATAAAAGAGAATAGAAATTTGGGGTGTTACATTACAAGAATCTGACAATGTGATCTTCTGTGATCTTCTACACACCACATTATCTACAATGTAAAATGTATTGAACATATATGCATTTAAGTAAATAACATTCATAATATTTAATGCAAACAATGAGAAAAGATTTATTCTCATAAAACAAGAATCAGTTTATATACAAAGTAGCATTAAAAGCATACTTCCAGTATATCCCTAACAATAATTACCCTTTGTAGGATACTGTTTGTGATGTGTGTGTGTTGGAGATTTCCAGGTGTTATCTTTCCTGTTTGAGGAAGGTACTCCCCTTATACCTTTTCAAATTATACTCTTTTGGATCTAAGCAAGTATGCTTTGGTATAATAGGGGTAGAACTTTTGCTGTAACCTAGAAGACTACTGCATTCTCCTCCTACTTGCAGCATATTGATTGTGCTATTTTCTGAGAGTCCCTGCAGACTTACTGTCTGTTGTTTGCAGCATGGGATAAATGAACCTTTATCAAATTTTATGTTTTAAAACTTTTTGTAAATAGATTGCTAAATTCTATAGAGAATATAGCAACTCTCTCGATTCAGTAAGCTGGTAGTATGCTCGTTCAGCTTATTGTCTCGGTTTTAATAGTATGCAACGGAAACTTAAGATAGTGTTTCTTTTCACAAGTATGATTTTAATAGAATACTTTTTCACAGTATGAGCAGGATATATATAAGAAATGAAATATGCAGCATGGAAAATGATAAACACACAAAGGTTTTATAGTGGTTCAAAGGTGGTGTAATCCTTCTACATCCACATTTCTCCTTCACATAAGAGGAACTCCACTAGGTCAGATCGATTTACAAGTCTCAACTTTACAATCTTCTTCCTAACGAGTCAAACCTACTAAAATCAGTAAGATTCCTAGACAACTCCCACATAGGGTACAAATACTCACACAGAGTAAGAAGCCTTGAAACAAAGATCAAACACTTAGTGAGGATCTAAATCCTTCCCACTAAGGACACTAACTAAAACAACCTAGCATACAACAAATGGTTAAAAGTATATGGTCTTCAACTTGTGCTTTCGAAGTCAGCCTTAAGAACTTGTGAGCTCGAAATCTTAGGCTAGACTACTTTTGAAGGTTAAGTTACTGAACTGTTAGCAAACTTGTATTTTGCTTGAGAATTGGATTGCTTAAAAAACTATCAGTAAGTTCAGTTTTCTACTTGGTTACCTTCACCTTCTATTTATACTTATAAGAATATGCCCGTTGAAGAGAGACATAGTCCTTTATAGAAATTCAAATCTTTGATCTTCACATTTAATACGCCTGGAGAAACTGGGAAATAAGACATATCATACTCTGATCCGTATTAATGGCGCCACTCCTCGGCAACAGTATTTTTGCAGGTCTGTGGTCTAGATGACATCACCTCATTGGTCAGGTGTTAACTTCCATCTACCGGTTACTTTGATAATACAGAAAACCTCAAACTGCATTCATTACATCCTCGTACTATAATAAATAAGTTAAGACAAACTTACAGTTTACTGCTAAGGTTGCAGTAACTGCTTGTTCTGCGCTAGCTTCCTGTTCTGCATCTACTTACTGATTTCGGAACAACTTTCTGTTACTGAATCTTGCTTATTGATTCCTCAACAGCTTCCTATTTCTGAATCCTGCAAAAAGCCTCCAGTTCTCCTTACTGATTTCTATATGCTACTTACTAAAAATCAGCATCCGATACTCGTTCACTTCCAGAATCCTGCTATGATCAGTAACCTTCATCTTTCTAATTTTTTACATCTTTACAAATACAATCCAGAAAGTTAACTTTTCAAAACTAAGTTCCACTTAAACAAGGTGGAAAAATGGGGTACTCTAACTTCCTATACAAAGTTATTTGTCTCATCAAAATTCTAACAGAAATATCCCAACAAATATGAACCAAAAGAAATACATTTTGAATAAACACTATGAAGAAAAAAATCTAATAAACCTAACCAACACAATATTATTCAATGATAATCTAACTTCAACACACTTCCATAACATGATTGGTGTGAAATCAAGAAATCATGCAATATGGGTAATTACAAATCTCAATTGAATATTAAAATTTGTCATAGGTTTTTCACGCTTTAATTAGCATATCATGTGCAATTAATGACTTTGCTTGCTTAGCATCAAAACCTACAACTTATTTAACATAATTCAAGTTGATCACATAATTGTTCAAAGAAGAAACAACTATTAAAAAAAAGTTGTTGAATAAAACCTCTTGATGCCCATTGATAACTGATTGTTGCATCCATATGTCACCCCTACATGTAGTAAATCAGTTACTATCTCAATCTTTCCTTTTCCCAAAGAATTCTCAAACATTGACACATATAATACCTCATATAATATTTTGGAAATTTGAATAAGTACCATGTGAATGTCATATTTTCTAGAAAAATAATTGAAACTTATTGTTGTTGGTTGGTCTCTACATATATGAAGTTTTGACACTTATGAAATTATTGTTAGAAATTATTAGTGATTAAAATTGACTAATTATGAAGGTGAAGAAGAAATTATAATTACTTTTTCGTTGGTCCCAAGTGGCACGGAGATTCAGAGGGAAATGAATGAACCTCTATTGATTTGTCAAACTTTTCAAACTTACTGCATTGTAACCTATAACAGCTTACAGCACAAAATGCAGTACAACTTACTAGGCTAGAATGTAGCACAACTTACTGTACCCAGAGTTTTTTTACACAGCAAAAGTAAAACTTTGATAGAGTTTCTTTTGAAAACCTTTTTGAAATTTGAGTTTTAGCAAAACTTTAAATGCAGAATGATCATATATATTAATGCAACAAGATATATCCAAAATATTGCTAAAATAGAAAGCTAAACACACAAAGGCTTATAATGGTTCAAAGGTGGTGTAATCCTTCTACGTCCACTCTACTATTTTTCTAAGGAGGAACTTTGTTAAGCAAGTTTTTTTACTGGATAAGACCTTACAACTATCAACCTAACAAGTTAACACCTACTAGGACTTAGGTTCCACACAGGTTACATAAATCCTATAGGTATACCCATAGAGGATCTTCTACAAACTCATACATAGTAATTATCTTCTCCTAAGGCTAAACACTCAGCAAGGATCAGAATCCTATAAACTGTGGACACCTAACACAACCTAAGCACACAATACATAGTTTAAAGTATATGGGAGGTCAACTAGTGCTTCAAAGCAGCCTTGAGGGATCTTAGCTCGAATGCTTCTAAGGCTTGACTGCTTCTTTTAGAGGTTGAATGACTATATGTATAAGAACTTGAACTTTTTGAGATGATACTTGCTTGCTTGAGAATTTCAAAGATTGCTTCAGTCAAGTGTGTAGATGTATGTTCTTTAGTCAGTTTTTCCTCTATTTATATGTATAGATAATAAGTCCATTGAAGAAAAACATATCTTCTTGAATTTGAATCTTTCTTGCTCGTATTAAATGTTTCTGAAAGCTTGCATTAACTCTTCATTATATTGCAATCCAGGATATTAAATGTTGGTGTACTAGGTTACGTCTTGTCTCAGCTTGTCAGGCCACATGTCAGTTGGTTATTGGCTCTCGATACTGTTTTCTTCAGTTTACTGACGAGTTGAGACTTGATTTATCCTCAGGCTTTAGTTTATCTCTACATTGATATGTGTGATTCGTCAATTCATTCTTCTTGTCTTTTTGGCTTAGAATGCAATATTTTCTTTTTGCAACCTTGATTCAATGCAGTAATACAACTTTCTATGCTTTTGCTATATTCATTCTTCGTGCAGTAACTTGACTGTTTTACTATGCTGCTGCATTTTACTGCTTACAGTATCTAAGTATTGTGTTCATCTTCTGTATCTAGTGGTGGTTTTCTTGTTGCTTGCAATATCTTCAAATTTGACCATTCAACTACTAAATTGTAAAATCCTCCATTCTTCAACTTATCTTATCGACTCAAAACTAATCTAAGTTTCATTTAAATATTGTGAAAAATGGGGTACTCTACTTTCCTATTATAATGTTGTTTTGTCTCATAAAAAATCTAAACATTAAATTCCTAATACTTTTCCAAATTGTAATCATTACTGTATAAGCGAGAAGTTGTTTTTTAAATGAACATGATCATTTAAATAAAGAAAAAAATGAAAGACAATATGCCACTGCACTTTGGTTGACATCAAATTCATATCAAATTCTAAATGCTCTTTAAAGTTCATACTTTAATGTAATATAAATAGAATATATAACCTTTAGAGAAAATTTTCAGCATAAGTTTTGTCATAAAGCCAAGGGCATCGAATTACTAATCGTTCTTTCATGCATTTAATCACCGAATTCTCTGAAAAAATTCAAAAATCAAGAAATTAAAACTCACACAAATTTCAATTCAATGCTGAAAATATAACATGAACAAAATATAAAAATAGGGTTGAATTCAAACTTTAACAAAGTGTTCAAATTTTCTTGTAAGGAAATTTTTCACAAAACAAAGTTAATGCATACAGTAATCATCAATCACTTGATAATTTAACCAGTGCAGTAATCTTGAAACTTTATTCTTCGTTATCAAAAGAAATGATAACTTCTGATTGTTGTTTTTCCAAAGACGAGAAATAGCAACATATACTTTTACTTAGCACGATCCCAAAATTCAGAGTATGACATTGTAGACAATACTTATAGTCCGTTGGAGAATTCATCAAAGATTAAATTTGTTGAATAAGATCTTATGCATGTTGTTATAGGGCAATAAAATATTCATTCATCCATGATAAGTATGTATAGATTATAAGACTAACTTTCTAAAGTAATAATGTTATTATAAATTGTAGTAGACAAATAGTAAACTTATAATTACCTTTTTCTAAATTCATCAAAATTAGCATTGTCTCCATTTACAATCAACTTTGTTGCATTGTAAGTGTTTGAAACCTTCACCTCATCTGCATTTTTGAAAACATAGTAAACAAATGGGGCCATTATGATCAGATATTGATGTATAAAAATAGTAACTTGTCTTCAGGGCCTAATAATTAATGCATTTCGATAATAATCAATATAATGGAGTTTATGAAGGTTAATCAAGGAAATATTTATATAAACTCAAAGTATATGAACACTTTAGGTCATGAAAATCATATACTTTTTTTCTTTTTTTATTTCAATCAGACGTGGTCGGTCAAAGAGATGGTACAAGGGGAGTGCTTGGCTCTTTTCTCTTTTTATTTTTTGTGCAAGAATTTGTGATTTCAGTTGTTTTCTCATTGTAATAAAATTACCTATTTATAGGGGTGTGAGTTTAGATAATTTTAGTGCCATAATCCCTTGATTTGGGGGGATTACCATGTTTGCATCAAATGTTGATGTGATTAACCTCATGCTTCGGTGTGGTCTTGGATGAGAGTCAGTGTTTGTCTTTCTGACATGATGTTTCAGGTCTGTAAAATGTGATCGGGTATTCATAGATCAGTCAGATTGAAGTGACTGACCTTTTTGTCCTTAGGTGACCAGGGAGACTGGTAAATCCTTGACCTGTCTGAGCTTTCGAGGCCTATTTTGACTCATTTATATCTCCTGATGTGATCGGGTTGACCTAGTTAGGTGGGGGTCGACTTGATAGAATTAGGCCAGCTAAAGAGGTCAAACGACCAGGCAGGATGAGACTTGCTTGGTGGATGTCTTCATTTGTGGTCTATTCTCTTGCTCTTAGTCCATTTTCTCAGGGTGATAATTTCTTCTTACGATGGCTTCAATTTTCAATGTATAACACTAGCCCCCCATATATGTCGAGTGGGCTTAACCATTTAGGATGTCTGGTCACTTGATGACGACCCTCCTTTGTACTAACTCTTATGGTGACATGGATTGTTTTGGTATAGTGGGATCACGGTGGGAAAATTGCATACTCCCACCATGGCGAGACACACCACACGTGTCAAATTAGTGTTGGTTATGGGTGGTGGACCAATTGATGGGCCACCACATGGGGCTTGGGAGATAAAGGATCGTTCTTCCCTTTATAAGTAAGGGTTGCTCCTTTGTTCCTTTATATTTTCATTTCGAAGTTCTTGTTTCTCTGCTCTAAGGTGTGTCAAGGTCAGGGTGTGGTTTCCGAGGTTGTGCAAGAATCTGAGCTCTAACTCTTAGGTAATACTTCTTGTTTCGATTTATTTTTATTACAGATGTCAAGTATTTCTGACAGCAATAATGAGGTCAAGAATTATAGGTTCAGAGATGAGTCTGATAGGTCATTGTCTTCATCGAGTAAGCTATCACCTATGAGGGTATGGTACCCAGCTGGTCATGGCCCGATCAAGGAGATTGGTACATCTGGGAGTCAAGAGGGGTGCTACTCAAGATGCCAATGATAAGTACTCTCTCAGGCCTTTAGGGCTTGGTGCATATACCGAAGTTTCCACGGAGATCTTTTCATCCTCGGTATTGGGTCATCAAATGAAGAACTGTGGAAATATTTAAACATATCAAGGTCGGGCTTTGATAGGTGGGGAGAGAATGGATTTACCCTCTTTAGGTTGCATAGCCCTGAATGCCCATCATATGAAGTCGAGACTTACATTGCCAATACCTAGGGCCATTACTGATTATTTAGTCTATTAGGGGCTAGCCCGATACAGTTGCATCCCAACAACTATCTCATATTGTTCAAGTCTTTGGTGTTTTTTCACACATACAACTTAGGAGAGCAAACCCCAAAAGAGATGGTATCGCCTTATAAATTGAAGGGGACTCCCAAGTTGAAGTTAAAGTCGAGTAGTGACTTCTTTTATCTCTTGACCAACCTAGTTATCCTAAGTTGGTCGATAAGCTTCTAAAATCCGTAAAGGGGTGGAGGAATTTGTGGTTTTGGCTTGGGGGAGTTGGATGAGCTCGAGCAGGACAGACGAGCAAGAGGACTTTGTCTCGTGCATGATGATTTTTTGGAAGCCGCATGATAACTACCATTATTTCTTGTGGTTTTATTTGCACTTTGGAGATTTCAATTCCCCTTTTCTTTTGAAAAGCCCAAAGGACGTCAACTGCAAGTAGGTGAGTTTCTCATAAAAAAGATTGGGTTCTTTAAAAAGAGAGTTTCCAACATTAACAAGCTCTGTTAGATTCTTATGACGTGGAATCGAATTACCACTGCTGGTCTTATCTACCCGTTTCAGCTAGTTGTAATTAACTTTGAAAGTGAATTTCCATCCATTTCCAGCTTGTTTAAATGTTGAGTTTCTTTCGTGATGCTTTTATTCTATTCAACTGTTCTTCCCAACCAAGGCCTTAGGATGGGAAATATGATGACCCCGCAAGAGAGAACGGCCGCTAAGATGAGAGCTGAAAAAGAAAAAAAGTGGTCGTGAAAAGGCCGGGGGCCAAGAGGCCTCGAAGAAGAATGCAACCCTGGTGATCAATTCATCACCTTCTCGAATTCCAAAGAGGGCTCGAGTTGGTGGAAGCCCAATAGTCGAGATGAATAAAAATGAATCCTCGAGAAGAGCTGACTTGGTGTGGGAGAATGATGACATGCGCGATGGCTAAGTTCCTTATGCTCTGACTGATATCATTGGCATTCTCATGATGGCCCTACCTGAGGAAGACGTGAAGGAGTTGAAAGAGCATCTGGCTCAATACCTGATAGATCTTCCCTTTTATTGTTATTATTTGGACTTGCTCCTAGAACTAGAGCTTTTTCTGCTCGTGGGTTTTGTCTTACTGGTTGTCCCTTCATTTGAAAATGAAGGCAATGAGGCTGGTGACAACGGTGAGGAAGAGGTCATCTAAAGTTTTTCAGAAGGTTGTGAGAACTTGTTCTTAATGTCGAGGTTGTCGTATAGAGTCCGAAACCCCTTGTTGAACTATCGTCCGTTGTCAGTCACTATAGAATAGGGAATTCTGAACCTACATATGATTGACTTCTAGATAAAGTCCATTGTTTTGGGTTCGATTATTTTCACGAGGGGCTTTACCTCAGTATTCAACTTGGTGAAGTAGCCAACGGCTATTGTGGTAAATTTTACCCCCTCGACCAGTAGGGAGTAGACCTTTAAGGTCGATGTCCCACTTAGCGAAAGGCCACGAGCTCATAACTAGGGTGAGCTCCTTGTGTGGATTTCTTCTTCAAAATCATATATGCATGAACGAAAAACTTTAGCAAAATTTTTGCTTTGAGAAAAAACCTCACTCAAATGGATGACAACATTTTGATAAATGTGCCAAATACACAAATAATGATAAGTCTCGGGTCATTTGGAAACTAGAGCACTTGTCATTTGCATCTTGATCCATAAGAATACTTATTGGTTTTTTCTTCCACATAGCTTTGGTAAATGTATCAAATAACCACTCAAATGTTAAAGAGCTTTCATCATATGCAACAATGCAAACACCAAATGTTTCACACCCACAAATAATATGTTTTACCTTCATTATTCTTCCTATAAGTTGTGTCAAAGCAAAGAACATCTCAAAAATATAAGTAATATACTCTAATCTTACTAACAGACCAAAAAATATTAGTAATCAAATCATATTCATCAACTTGTATAGAATAAAAAATGTTAGGATCATCAAATTGCATCTTATGTAAATAATCTAATACTCCCGCTATATCTCCTTTAATAATTTTTCTTATTCTTTTGGATCGCAAATAATTTTTGTAATCTACGAGACTGAAACCTAGATTTTTTCTTCCTCTATATGTCTCACATAAGATCATGAGATTCTTTTGATCAGATACCCGCTTCATTTTCCATTTGAATCTGTATCACTGATGATGAAGTTATATTCTTGTGACTACTGTGTAAATGTGTTTTACTCGGGTTTGAAAGATAGTGATTATGATTTTCAACAAATTGAACCATATAAATTTTTTCAGTTTGTTGATTACTAACTTTCATTTTCACATCATAACCAAACCTTATTTCTAGATGAGGTGCTCTCACATAAATTTTTGTGACTAATATGGCTGCCAAAATTTCTTATGTGACATCCATATTGAATGTCCCCAAATTTTGAAAGAAAAGTTAAGCTTACATGATAATTTTTACTCCCACATCATAAAAAAATTAATAAAAAAAATAATAAAAAATCCAAATCATCAAAAAACTAATTAAATAAAAAAATAAAAATTGAAAATAAAAAATTTAAGAAATTATAAATTCAAAAAAAAGAAAACTCAAATGAAAAAGAATTGAAGAACCCTAAAGACCCATATTGAAGCCAATTATTTAGACAAGAAGTATTTCCATAATACAACGATATTCAATCCATATTCAATAAGAGAATGCAAAGAATACTATAGATCGAGGCAGCATAAGACGACCACAGCCTACATCCAATGATTGCCACAATGTAAGATAGCCATGTTGGGTCCCAAGTGGTCAGAAGTTCAGAGGGGGTGAATGAACCTCTATCGATTTTTCAAACTTTTCAAAAACATATAACTGAACAACAGGTTTTTATCTCACTTGGAGAACAATATCCTGTCTCGAGTCAGCAACCTGGCCCTTGGCTGAATCAAGTTACTGTCTCGGTATCAGAATGCAATGCAGTGGAATAAACTTGATAGATTTTCTGATGAAAACCAATTTTCTTTTCAAAATATGTTTTTGCAATACATGTTGTAACAGTATGCTTATAAGAGATGCAACATAATAGATAAACAAGTAAAGCAATGCAGTAATTAAGATAAGCAGTAAACACGTATGGCTTATAGTGGTTCAAAGGTGGTGTAATCCTTCTACGTCCACTCTACTCCTTCTCTAAGGAGGAACTTCGTTATGGTCAGTTTGCTTTACAAGACTCGTCTTTACAAACCTCTTCCAAAACAAGTTATACCTACAAGAATCTCAGATTCCTAGGTCTAAACCCACACAGGATATACACACTCCCATACCCATTCCCACACAGGGAAAGATAGCCTACACAAGACTAATCAAACTTAGGAAGGATATAATCCTATCAACTAAGTACACCAAATAAAACAACCTAGTACACACAGCACAATGGTTAAAAGTATATGATTCTTCAACTGGTGAAGCTTGAAGACGGTCGTGAGCTTGAAAGTCCTGATGCTTGGCTTGACCGCTTCTGAAGGTTGAGTGACTGAACTTTGAAAGCTTGCAATAATGAAGAATGGTAGAATAGCTTGAAGAGCACAATTTGTTCAGTAATCTTCACAATCCTCTCAACCTTCTATTTATAGATGTCTGGAAAATGCCCGTTGAAGAGAGGCATGATCCAAGTTGCAATTCAAAAAGATCTTCAAATCTTCATAATTAATGCGGTGTGAAAGATCAGGGCTTCATAGAACATCCTACTCTGAATCCGCATTAATGGTGCTATACTTTAGGTACAGTACTTTGCAGAGCCGTTTTTCACGTGGCAATTTGTCAGTAGCTCTTCACAAACTTCTATCTATTGGTAACTAATCAGGATCCAATCCTCGTATTGTTTTCAGCATTTTCCTCGTATTGTATTAAGTAGATTAGGACTTACTGCTTGTTATTTTGTTTGCAATCATCATCTTGTTGTGCATCAGGATTCTGTTCCTGATCAGCTTTCTGTTCTTGAATACTTTAATCAGCTTCCTAACTTGCGTATTCTTTCTGATATGCTTCTTATTCTTCTGATCAGTTTCCTGTTTCTAAATCCTGTTGACTGCTTCCTGTTCTTCTAGCTTTGACTAACTTTACTGACTTCCTTCAATGCTTTCTGAAAAGCTCAAAGTCCAGAATCCTGCTAACAGAGTTCTACCTATCTTTTTGGTACTATACTTCTTAAAAATACATCTTTGAAAGATTTGATAAGCAAACGAAAATCCACTTATAAAATGTGGAATATGGGTACTCTAAAAGTTTATCTAATATTACATTGTCTCATCAAAACCTATATAGAAATATCCCAACAATTTCCCCCTTTTTGATGATGACAAAACCCATATAAAGCAGTAGAAACAGATGTATTTACACATATGTAAGATGTACAAGTATAGTACGATGTAAGTTTTTCAAACACATCAATACATATGCTCACAATAAGAAATGAAGAATATGAAAGAATACAAGAATTCTTCACAAGAAATGCTTACAGTAGAATGATCAGAGATAATCAGTAAGCTATCCTTCATTAGATTTCTTGTCACCAAACAACTTCCTTTTTACTATGTCATGTCCTGAAGACGCTTGTTTATTTCGTTTGATGACTTCTTCATACTCCGTTCCTTTCCACCAGTTTAAGACAGAATCCTGATATGATTTTTCCAACTGTGTAGCAATCTCAGGAGTCTGTATCCATCTTAGCCAAAAATCCTGGCAATAAGAAACCTCTTCCCCTTTCTTGACTTTATCAATCAAGATCTTCTGGCGATCCAATTCTTCTTCTCTCGCCAGTTCTTCATATTTCCTTAATGCATGCTCACATGATGGAAAATCTCGAAAGTAGTTACACTTGAGGAGATTTTGAAAATACCTCCAGTATTCTGAGCGTTTGAACTTGGTGATTTCTTCAAATGTTGGATTCCTATTCTTGGGCAAGTATACTTGTACGAAGATACTTAGATCCCAGTAAAACTTGATATCCTCAATTCTTTGTTCCAACAGTACTATCACTTCAGCTGGAGCATCTTCCTTATTGAAATCAGGAGGTTAAATTTAGGTCAACAGGTAAGGCCATATAAGGTTGTGAACTCGAAACCTGACCTGTTTGCTGTCTTCCTCTTCCTCGACCTCGACCTCGACCAGGTTGCTGTTTGTAAGTCCTTGGTCTTGTTGACGCAGCAGTGACCTGTTGTACTTGTTGTAATGCAGTGCTGCTTACTGTTCGAGAAGCAGTACCACCAGCACCTGCATTATCATCATCTGGTTTCCTTCTTTTAAAGTCACCCTGACCATGTTCATCAACATCTGATCTTTTGCGCTTAATCTTGGTCAAGGGAAGTTCATCATCAACATCTTGATCAAGCTCTTTGGAAAAAATTTCAACCGTTTTAGCATTTGGTTCACTTAGCTACTTATTATTTTCCCCCTTTTTGACATCATCAACTTGAGTAAGAGTAAGGGCAGTAATTGCAGCAATCTCCCTTGGATAGACTCTTTCCATAAGTGCCCTCATCTTTCCTAGCAACATTTCAATGTTAAGAATATTGTCATTGTTGCTTCGAGTTGTGGTAATGATTTCCTCTTGAGCTAAACTCTGTGCTGCCTGAGTGCTCCTCATCTCTTCTATGATTTTATCTCGAGCCTCAGATACGACTTGTTGTTGTCTTTTAAACCTTGTTCTTGCAGCATGTTGAGCATTGAATTCAGAATTCATTTTTGCCTGTATCTTTCCTTGGAGATCATCAAGCTGATTCTTCAAAGTTTGCAAGATTTCTGAGTCTGCATGTTCTCTCATAATGGTATTTGTAGCCAGATTCATCTGGTGTGTTTCCATGGCTATCATTAAACCTTGAACGGCATTCAGCACACCTTGAAGAGTTTGATCTTGTGAATCAGAGAGGGTCTCAACCCTGTTACCTGGTCTTGATTCCCTTTGAGTTACATGACCAGTTCCTGATCCAATTTCTGTTTAGCTTCTCTCGTGCTTTCAGCCAGTACTTTCTCTCGTGCTTCTAATTCAGCTTGATATTTCTTTCGCTCCTCCATTGTCATTTTGACTTTTGCAAATTCATTGTAAGAAGGGGAGTTTGATGGTTCATCCTCACTTGAGTTAGATGAATCATCATCATTTTGAGCTGGAACATTAATAGAAACCATCACATTTCTGTCTTCGGTAGGTACAACGTCCTTTGACTTAATTCTTTCTAAATCCTCCGCCGGAGCCATCTCAACTGTATCCGTACCCGAGGTCTCTTCTGGATTAGTTGTCGCACCAACTTGTTGAGGATCAACATCCTGTGGTACTGCATCGTTATGAGCTTGTGTACCCTTAGTAACCTGTTCAGATACAGTGGTTACTTCATTGGGTTCATCATTATGCAAGACTGTTGCTTCCACAGTAATCTCAGCTTCCTGTAGGTTAGAAGCTTCGACTACCTCAGCAACCTCCTCAACTACTTCATCAGCAACCTGACCAGTTTCATATGATTGATCAATGTCAGTAATTGCTTCAGTAGTTGGAATATCAGTAGCTCCTTCCACAGTTGTAGCAGAATCTGGATTTACTTCTGCTAGTCTAGAAGCAGCTTCATGCAAAAGTTCGAGAGTTTGGTCAGGATTCTCCATAGGAATCCATTCAGCTTCCATTTCTTGAGCTTTCTATACTGCAATACTGGCCAGTACAGGGAGTCCTGCCTCTGCATCCTCCTCCACAAATGCTTCATCGGCATTTTCTTCTTCAATCTTCTCTAGCACACTATGGATTATCGATGATGCTTCCCCCTCAGTCGGTTGATCAAGAATTACAGGGGAAACTAAATAGTCAAGCAACTGGATAACAGTATCCACAGTGTCTAAACGAGTCATAGGGGAAAGAGTTGCAGTACCTGTAAATGTTGGAGAGTCATGTGTCTCCGCAGCCTTTGAACTTCCTTCCCCTTGCTGCAGCACTCTGGGAGGCCTCACATATTCAACTCAGCTAGCTTCCATTCCCAAACACGGTATTCTTGCATTAGCTTCCTCAAGAGTGAGGTTAGCTAACTGAGCTTCAGCCATTTCCAACTTAGTAGGGTTCCCAACAGTCTTTGCTATGGGGTTCATCAATGTGTTGTCTTCCCCAAGCTTTATTGACTGTTCACCCGTATTCTCTTTTGTCTCAGCCTCGACCATCAAATAGGCATTCAAGGTCTCCTGTCTACTTTGAATGAGGGCTGTCATTTCTTCAGCTTGGCGATGAATGTAATCCTTGCTAAAGAAAGATAAAAGTCCATGAGATAGATCTTCTTCAGTTACGAAGTTCTCCACCCATACTAAGATGATATTCTCCACTGTAAGCCAATCAAACCACTTTACCAATTCTACTCCAGGACCCAGTCACATCAATCTCCAATCATCATAGGCAGCTGCAAATCTCTTCCAAATGGAGTTGGCAAATTCTCTCAATGCTCTGGTTGCTTCTACTGCAGTGATGGAGTCTATGGATGTTGCTACTTTGTTGAGAGTATTGATTTCCCTTAGTTCCTCTTTGGGTCCTAGCCACTTCTTTTTCTTAATAGTGGTGTTTACCTTCTTGACTAACCTCTTTCTCTTCTTTCTTGATTCCTGCATTTCTTCAACAGTGGGTTCAGTATTCTGATCAGAAATATGTTCAGTAACCTCCTCAATATTTGCTTTATCTAATTCCCCAAAGAGTTGGATTACTGGAGCAGTAACCTGAGTTTCCTGAACGTCTTCAGAATCCTCTTCACATACTGGAACAGTGATCTCTTCTTCTTCCTGCTCAGAAGGCACTGAGGCCTTTTTAGTAACTGGTGTTAGGATGTATACTATAAGCCTAGTTTTTTGTATGAACATCGTTTATGGAATGAGAATCACATTGGTCATATGTTTGCATTTTATATTTGTTATATATGTTTATGCAATGTCCAATTAATTTATATTATAGATAACTTGGTGTGTGGTGCCACACAGAAGATCATGTTATCAGTTTCTTATAAATTATAAATAGTAGCTCACAACCAAGATGGATTTGGACAAATCATCGGAATGGTTGTAGTGTAGTTTGGTATTAGTCTGTCTTGACTATAAAACTACACTAGTACACTTTGTGTGTATTGAGCAGGACCATTTGAGGTTGTTCGTTTTATACTGACTATATAATAGAACAAGACCTCTGTTATTATGGATGTACATCTTCTTAATCCCTATATAATAACGGGCACGTATGCTCAATGTTTATTTCTTTAATTTGCCAATGGGTGAGATTTATTCATAAATCAATAAACTCGGTGAGTTGGGAGATAGCATTGTTTATATGGTGTTCTGTTGATTATAGAAGGAATCCGTGTCCTAATTATTTAGGATGATAATGTCCCCTTGAGGAGCTCATAAGGATTATCATGTAAACCCTGCAGGTGGATTTAATCCGACATGATAATAAGGATGAGTGGTACTACTCTTGGAATTAGATGTAAATTATTTAAGTTGTCAGTAACTTATTTAATTTACGGACATTCGATATCTTAAACACGGGGAAATAAATGTACACATAATAAGAAGGAGCCCATATTAAATATGGGATTGGGATGGTAGTTCAATAATAATTCTCTAGTGGACTGAATTATTATTGATGGGCTTCAGTTATGTGTTCGGGCCGAACACAGGATACTAAAGCCCATCAGGAGGCCCAACCCAATTCCTCATCTAGGTCCCTGGTGTAGCCTATATATAGCTCTTTTCATCAGCGCCTCTCATAACACAGAACACAGATCACAGAAAACACGTGATAAGTGAGAGAGAGCGGAACTGATTTTTCTCGAAGGATCGTTGGCCACGCAACGTTCGAGAAGGGCTCAGAGGAATACATCAGAAGATCAAGAGGTCTACAAGGGTATGATTTCTTTCCGCTGCGATTTATCTTTGGATCCCGATTCCGATAGCATAGGGCCGGCGATCCGTCGGTTCCAACAACTGGTTCCTCTGACTGATCAGGAACCTGTTCGTCAGCATCTGATGGATTGAAATCATCAGTGTTTTTTGGGAGGAGTAGGTGTCACAGGTTTAGAGGGAGCAATATCTTTCTTTGGTGCTTTCTTCTTTGAGGGAGCTTTCTTCACTATCTTTTTCTTTGTTTGCTTATTGTCATCATGTCCTGAATTACTAAAGGAGTCAGGATTTTGTGGTCTGCTTGCTGGTTTCTTTTTTGGGTGTCTTTTCTTTCTTTTCACCTTTGGTGTATCTCTTCTTCACTCCTAGGTACCACCCAGCAGCATACGGTATCTTTCTCTCTAGAGGTAATCTCAATAATGTTAGAATTGATGAGAGCATAATTCCAAACCCTCTCATCTCCTAGGGTTTGATCGTTTCTTCCCAAATTCATTGAAAAAGAACTTGAGCCCAGTTTACTTCTTCTTCCCTGACAATAGCAGTCATCATCCTGAACCGTAGATTGGTACATTTATCATAGCTTCCACATCTTTTGGATACCATAGTCCAACATCCTAGTGCCTTTCAAGTACTTGATAATCCTCTTTACTGCTGATAGATGTGATTTTTTTGGTACAGTTTGGAATCTTGCACATACTCCTACTGCAAATACTATATATGGTCTGCTTGCTGTTAGATATAGTAAGGATCCAATGATTCTTTTGTACTTAGTAATCTCTACATCTTTTCCCTCTTCATCCTTATCCAGGCTTGTGGACGTAGCCATTAGTATGCTTACAGATACATGAACAGTGTATCATACCAAGCTCTGGGAGCTTGTTTTAGTCTGTATAATGCTTTCTCTAGTCTGCATACTTTTTCATTTGCATGTTTTTCAAAACTCGGTGGCTGTTCCACGTAGACTTCTTCTGATAAAATTCCATTAAGAAATGCACTCTTTACATCCATCTGATAGACTTTGAAATTACTGTGAGCAGCATAGGCCAGAAAAATTCTTATTGCTTCAAGTCTAGCAACTGGAGCAAAGGTTTCATCAAAATTTATGTCTTCTTCTTGGCAGTATCCTTTTGCTACTAACCTTGCTTTGTTTCTGATCACAGCACCAGATTCATCCAACTTGTTCTTGAATACCCATTTGGTTCCAATAACTCCTTGATGATCAGGTCGTGGAACCACTTTCCATACTTGGTTCCTCCTGAACCCATTTAATTCTTCCTACATGGCCTGAACCTAGTTACTATCTTCAAGAGCTTCCTCTATGCTTTTGGGCTCCACTTGTGATATGAAGCATGTTAGAAATGATTCTTGATTTCTTGTTCTCCTTGTTCTGACTCCTTCATTGATATCTCCAATCACAAGTTCTCTTGGATGGTCTCTAAGCCATGTCCTGTCAGGCTCGAAAGGATGGTTAGGTTGGTGGTTGGTAGCCTGTTGGTCTTCAGTATTCTGTGTGTGATTACTGTTGGTTTACTGAGTATTATCTGCTTGTTGTCCATCATTCTGTGTTACAGTATCATGGTTTGCAGTGGCCTGTGAACTGCTTGTTGTGATCTCCTCAGCAGGCATTGGAACACCATCAAAGTATCTTAATGTTTGATCGTTGATCTTCATATTCGATACCCCTTCCTTTAATTTGTCCATCTCAGTAGTATCATAGTGTGGTTCATCAAATACTACATGTATTGATTCTTCTACTACCAGGTTTCGTTTGTTGAAGATTCTGAAGGCCTTGCTTACAGAGGAGTATCCTAAGAATACTCCTTCATCTGACTTTTCATCAAAAGTCTTCAGATACTCTTTTCTGTTGTTCAGTATGTAACACCTACATCCAAAGATATGTAGATAAGAAATATTAGGTGTTATGCCATACCATACCTCATAAAAAGTCTTGTCATGATCTTTGTTGATCAGGCATCTATTCTGAGTGTAGCATGTTGTGCTAGTTGCTTCTGCCCAGAATCTCTTGGGAATTCCAGCATCAGCAATCATAGTCCTTGCAGCTTCTTTCAGGGTTCTATTTCTTCTTTCTGAACTCCATTCTGTTGAGGAGTTCTTGCTGCAGAGTACTCATGACTAATCCCATTTTCTGAACAATATTTCTCTATGAATTTGTTTGTGAACTCAGTTCCTCTATCAGATCTTATCTTTATGATACTTAAGTTCTTCTCATTCTGCAGCTTCTTCATGAATTCCGACAGCCTGTTTTGGGTTTCTAACTTCTTGGTCAGGAAGATGGTCCAAGTAAATCTAGAGTAATCGTCCACAATTACTAGGGAATATTTCTTCCCACTTACACTGACAGGCTCCACTGGTCCAAATAGATCCATGTACAAAAGATCCATTATTCTATTAGAGGATTTCTGAACCTTATCCTTGAATGAGTTTCTTGTTTGTTTACCCTTCTGACAGGCTCCGCATACATTCTTTTTTTTATAAGCAACATCAGGTAATCCTCTTACTAAACTTTTCCTTGCCAGTTTGTTGATTGTTTTGAAGTTCAAGTGACTCATTCTCTTGTGCCATAGCCAGCTCAATTCAGGATTGCTTTTTACAATAAAGCATGTTAGCTGCACTGTTGAACTCCAATCAGCAAGGTAGATGTTGTCTCTCCTGGTGTCAGTGAGCTTAACATCATTTGTTTTGTTATCTCTAATTAGACACTTATTGAGGTTAAACTCAACTGAGCATCCTTTGTCACAAAACTGACTGATGCTTAGGAGGTTGTACTTCAGTCCTTTGACATATGATACATCACTGATACTTGCATTGCCTTTGATCAATCTTCCTGTGCCTCTGGTGCTTCCTTTTGAATCATCTCCGAAGACAACCTTAGGTCCTTTACATGGTTGGAAGTCTCTTAATTCAGCTTTATTGTCAGTCATATATCTGGAGCAGCCACTATCTATATATCATACATCACTGCTGCTTCCTGGCAACTGTATCTATAAGTAAATCAGGGTGATTTAGGTACCCATACAAGTATGGGTCCTGGGTGGTTAGTCTTCTTCGGAACCCACACTTGCTTGATGATAATTGTTTTACCATAAGCGTTGGTGGTTCTCCTTCTGTTGATATTCTTGGCAGAAAAATGTTCGTGATGTGTATGTACTGGACGCTTCCAGGTTTTGTACTTCCTGTTTGAAGAGGGTACTTCCTTATACCTTTCCTGAGCATAAACTCTTCGGAATTTTGGCATGTAGGCCTTGGTATATGAAGGGTAAAGTTTTTGCTGTATTCTGGAAGTTTGAGCAGACTTATCATAGTCTTCCTGTAGCAGGAGTTTCTTACCCTTATCCTTAGTACTAGTTTTATTCATACTATCATTGATTGGCAGGAGTTCCTGAGCATAGGAGACTTTAGCTTGAATAAACTTTCCATCATTGGATTTGCTGACAATTTTTTGAGAAGTACTGGCACAATATCCTATACCATTTCTTGTAAAGGTATTTTGGGTTTCTTGGATACATTCTTGTGTCTTTCTTGCTAACTTGCTATACACACTGATTGTGTTTTACAACCCAGCTTTCTCAGATTCTAGCTTAGTGACTAGCAGTTTGAACTTAGAGACCTCAGCTCTAAGATTATTGCATTCTATACTGTAGTAGTCCAGGTCAGCAACCTGTTCCTTCAGTACAGTATGCTCACTTTTAAGCTGGAGGTTTTCCTCTTTGAGTTCTTCATGAGCTAAATTTATCTGCTCAAAGTCACTAATGATCTGTCTAAAGGACTGGATCATGTTAAGCTTTTCACAACTTGAAATATCAACAGATTGTGAAGTTACCTCATCTTCTTCATTATCTTCACAATTTTTGGCCATTAGACACAGTAATGACTCTTCATCGAAGGTAGAGCTGTTAGAATCGCTCTCAGATGAGCAGTCATCTTTGGTTTCCTCTTTGGAGTTGCTTGCTGCCTTTAGAGCTTCAGTTTCACTAAGAAGAACTCTGAATCTTTGTTTGACATCCCTCTTTTTTTCTCTTCTTTGCACTCTTTCATCCTCCGTATACTTGTGAACTTGAGGATGAGGACAATTTCTGGTGAAGTGACCAGGTTTCCTGTAATTATAACACAAGTCAGATATACCTGTGTTTGTTTGTTGTTGTCCTCTTTCCGGTGGACTCCTTTCTGATGTTTGAGGCTTCCTTCTATAGTCACTTCCTTTGTGATTGGTTTTCAGAAACCTTTTGAATATTTTTAAAAGAAGTGCCATCTCTTCTTTAGTATTATTGGTAGGTGCTTCTTTTTGTTTGCTCTTCAGCTTACTACTGCTTGTGGTGGCAGTATCCTGTGCCCTAGTACCAATTGCTGTTACTCTGGATGTTGATCTTTCAGCCTCTTTTTTCCTCCGTTCAATGTCAAATTCAAAAGCCTTGAGGTCTAAGAATAGATCAAATGTGCTCATTGCATTGAGATCAAATGAGACTCTCATTGTTGTTTCCATGCTATGCCACTCCAAAGGTAGTGCTCTCAGAACCTTCAAATTTTTTTCATTTTGTTTGTAGGTTTTTCCCAGAGATTCCAGCTCACTGATGATTGTTGTGAATCTTAAATCAAGCTCTTCGAGAGTTTCTCCAGAGTTCATGGTGAATTGTTCATATAGTTGTGTAGCTTTTGAGATCTTGTTCTCTTTGGCAAGTTCATTGTCTTCACAGATTAGTCCTAGCTTGTTCCATATCTCTTTAGCTATTTTGTAGTTTTTGACTTTGCTGAACATGTCTCTATCCAGCGTGAGAAATAGAGCATTCTTAGCCACATTGTCAAGATTGGCTCTTTTCCTTTCTTCAGGAGTATATTCATAGCTTTTTTTGACAATATATTCCTGTGGTGGAGGTGCTCTCCTGTTACTTGGTACAGCTTCTCGAAGGCCATTTTCTGGATTGATTTCGGCATCATCGTCGATGATTGTTGTGCCTTCTATTTCTCCACATGCTGTAGTTGCAGCTTCTTTAGCTCGTCTTTGTTGTGCTACATAAGTAGGGTTTGCCTTGTAGATTACTAGAGGTCCTTCAGTAATAACATACCATATTTCGTCATGCATGGCTGACAGATGAGCTTTCATGCGTATTCTCCAGTCGTCATATTCATCTATGGAAAACATAGGTAGCTTGTGATGTGAAAAATCCATGCTTATGCTAAAGTTTATGAATTTTGGTGAGAAAACAAAAACGGTTTATCCAGCAGAAACGGGTGGATCTGGGTAGGTAGCCAGAAAAGTTGGCGGTTAACCCAACTCGCTTTGATACCACTTGTTGGGTCCCAAGTGGTCAGAGGTTCAGAGGGGGGTGAATGAACCTCTATCGATTTTTCAAACTTTTCAAAAACATATAACTGAACAACAGGTTTTTGTCTCACTTGGAGAACAGTATCCTGTCTCGAGTCAGCAACCTGGCCCTTGGCTGAATCAAGTTACTGTCTCGATATCAGAATGCAACGCAGTGGAATAAACTTGATAGAGTTTCTGATGAAAACCAGTTTTCTTTTCAAAGTATGTTTTTGCAATACGCGTTTTAACAGTATGCTTATAAGAGATGCAACATAATAGATAAACAAGTAAAGTAATGTAGTAATTAAGATAAGCAGTAAACACGTATGGCTTATAGTGGTTCGAAGGCGGTGTAATCCTTCTACGTTCACTCTACTCCTTCTCTGAGGAGGAACTTCGTTATGGTCAGTTTGCTTTACAAGACTCGTCTTTACAAACCTCTTCCAAAACAAGTTATACCTACAAGAATCCCAGATTCCTAGGTCTAAACCCACACAGGGTATACACACTCCTACACAGGGACACACTCCCACACAGGGAAAGATAGCCTACACAAGACTAATCAAACTTAGGAAGGATATAATCATATCAACTAAGTACACCAAATAAAACAACCTAGTACACACAGCACAATGGTTAAAAGTATATGATTCTTCAACTGGTGAAGCTTGAAGACGGTCGTGAGCTTGAAAGTCCTGATGCTTGGCTTGACCGCTTCTGAAGGTTGAGTGACTGAACTTTGAAAGCTTGCAATAATGAAGAATAGTAGAATAGCTTGAAGAGCACAATTTGTTCAGTAATCTTCACAATCCTCTCAATCTTCTATTTATAGATGTCTGGAAAATGCCCGTTGAAGAGAGGCATGATCCAAGTTGCAATTCAAAAAGATCTTCAAATCTTCATAATTAATGCGGTGTGAAAGATCAGGGCTTCATAGCACATCCTACTCTGAATCCGCATTCATGGTGCCATACTTTAGGTAAGTACTTTGCAGAGCCGCTTTCCACGTAGCAGTTTGTCAGTGGCTCTTCACAAACTTTTATCTACTGGTAACTAATCAGGATCCAATCCTCGTATTGTTTCCAGCATTTTTCTCGTACTGTATTAAGTAGATTAGGACTTACTGCTTGTTATTCTGTTTGCAGTAGTCACCTTGTTGTGCATCAGGATTCTGTTCCTGATCAGCTTTCTGTTCTTGAATACTTTAATCAGTTTTCTGACTTGCGTATCCTTTCTGATATGCTTTATGTTCTTCTGATCAGTTTCCTGTTTCTGAATCCTGTTGACTGCTTCCTGTTCTTCTAGCTTTAACTAACTTTACTGACTTCCTTAAATGCTTTCTAAAAAGCTCAAAGTCCAGAATCCTGCTAACAGAGTTCTACCTATCTTTCTGGTACTATACTTCTTAAAAATATATCTTTGAAAGATTTGATAGGCAAACGAAAATCCACTTATAAAATGTGGAATATGGGTACTTTAAAAGTTTATCTAATATTACATTAACTCATCAAAACCTATACAGAAATATCCCAACAGACCACAGCCTACATCCAATGATGGCCACAACCTAATATGGCCACAACGTAAGAATGCTACTTTCAGTTGCAGAAGACAGTGATACAAATTACATCTAATGATGTAAAAAAAGATGATGATAATATACAAGAAATAGCCACCGCCGTTGTCGGTTGGAGAACTAAGAGAAATAAGAAATCAACTAAGAACACTGGTGGTGAAACCACCAATAATAAAAACTCAATTGTGAATGTATTAAAGGAAATAATAGAGGATTTCATGAACCAACAAATAAAAATACAAATGTAGTGGATGAAAGCTTGAGAAGAGAGAAGAGGAAAGTAAACTTAGTGAGAGAGAGAGAGTGGATGCAAACAATGGATTGCCTAAAGTCCTAAAACTCATATGAGGGGTTCTATAAAAAAATATCATACGGGGGCAATGATTGAACAAATCAATTATTGATTTTAGAGTTTTTTTTTCAATTTAGTATATAGGATTCTTCAATCTTTTTTCATTTGATTTTTCTGTCTTAAATTTTATAATTTTTTTAGATTTTTCATTTTTTTTAGTTTAGATTTAACTTTAATTAATTTTTTAATGATTTGAATTTTCTTTTCTATTTTTATTAAAAAAACTATGATGTGGAAGTAAGAATTGAAGAATAAGCTCAAGTTTCCCTTCAAAATTTGGGAACTTTCCACATAAGCATCGGGTAGTTCAGTTTATGTTGTTTTAGTTGTCTCGACGCATACACGACCACTTTACCGTGTTGCATAAGAACATATCCTAAACCTTGCTTCGACGCATCACTATAGACTACAAATTCTTCAAAGGTGCTAGGAATCGTCAAAACTGGTGCAGAGGTTAATCTTCCTTTGAGTTCTTCAAACTCCGTTCACACTATTCGGTCTATGTAAACTTCTCTTCCTTTCTTGTCAAACGGGTCATCGATGCCATTATCTTGGAAAATTCTTCATTAAACCTTCGGTAATAGCCAGCCAACCCAAGAAAATAATAAACCTCGTTTAAATTTAAGAGCGTATTCCATCCATTCAGAGCCTCAACTTTTGACGCTTCGACTTCGATTCCTTGAGTTGTCACCACATTGACCGAAAAATGCTACTCAATTTAGCCAAAACCCACACTTCTTGAACTTCACGTATAACATTTCCTTACGAAGTGTTTCCAACACTATCCTCAAGTGTTCTTCATGTTGTTGCTTGCATCTTGAGAATACTAGTATGTCATCAATAAAGACAATGGCAAACTTGTCCGTAAAAGAATGAAAAACCTGGTTTATTAAGTCTATAAACACCACTGACGCATTGCTCAAAGCAAATGGCATCACAATGAACGCGTAATGTCCATATTGAGTCCTGAAAGCTATCTTAGGTATGTCCCCTTTTTTAATTTTAAACTGATGATAGCCAGATCTCAAGTCAATCTTGGAGAAAACACTCACACCTCGTAATTGGTCAAAGAGGTCATCAATCCTTGGTAGTGGATACTTGTTCGTCACAGTGAATCTATTCAGCTTTTTGTAATCTATAAACATCTGTAAAGCCACATCTTTCTTCTTTATGAATAAAAATGGCACTCTCCATGATGAAACACTCGGGCGAATAAAACCCATGTTTAGTAGCTCTTACAATTACACCTTCAATTCTTGCAACTCCTTCGGTGTCATTCAGTACGGTGCTTTCAATATTAGCTCTACTCTAGGTATCAAGTCGATAAAAAATTCAACTTATCGATTAGGTAGAATCCTTGGTAAATCTTCTCGGAAAACATCTAAATACTCTTATACAACTGACACGTCTTCAATCTCTATCTCTGAAACATTGGTGCTCAATACACTTGCTAGAAAACTTTGACAGTTGCCTTTTTTCAACATCTATATCGCATTCATTGCAGATATCACCCAGACATAGCTATAAACTTCGTCCCATAAAAGATGACTTCTCCATCGAGTAGATGCAATATCATCTCTTTTTCCTGACATCTAATGTCTGTCCTATATGAACTAAGCTAATCCATACCAAGAATTAAATCGAAGTTCCTCATATTAAGCATATAAGGTTCAGCTCTTAAATTCTTCCCATTCTCTTATATTTTAACATCTTTCATAACTGAATCATTGAGCAAAGTCTTTCCAATAGTATACTTATCTCAAGGGGTGATCACTAACTCTAACACTTATATGTTCGGATAAGGCAATAAACTTGATAGATATGAAAGAATGAGATGCTCCAGTGTCAAACAATACTAAAGTAGGCATACAAAAAATGATTAACATAACACCTGACATCGTTCCCGGATTCTCTTCCGCCTCTTGCTGAGTTAAAGCATACATCCACACACCGTCTCCTCATCCTTGACCAATGGCAAGCTTCTGCTCTTGCCCCTTCTTCTCCAATTCCTTCTTCTTATTGCGACAATTATATAATGAGTGTCCAGGTTGGTGACCTTGTAGCATAAACCTATGCCCATCAAACATTTTACCAAATGGCTTTTCCCACAAGTAGAGCACACTTGTCATCCAGCTAGTTCATTAGTTGTAAAGCCTCCATTAGTTCTCGGTAGTTTTCCTGGATTCCCTTGATTAAACTATTTATTTTCTTCCCACTTCCTTTTTCCAAATGATATTGTTGGCCTAGTCACCATATTCTCTAAGTTTAGATGGGTAGATATTGCTAGTTCCCTTTCAAACATCTCATCGTATGTGATGAATCCATGTCCTCTTATAATCCCTCCAATCTCAGGTCGCAACCTTACTTCGAACCTCTATGTTTTCTTTATATTGGATCCAACAAGATGAGTGGCTAAACGAGGATAATTGATTGAACTTCCTCTCATAGTCTACCACTAACATACTCATTTGCTTCAGATTAAGAAATTATGTCTCCTTCTGGTTTCTATATGTCTATGGAAAGTACTGTAATAAAAACAACACTTGAAATATAAATTAAAGTTGAAAACTTAAAATAAAAAATCATTAATTTTTTTATCAATAAAAAATTAAAAATAGAGTAATATTAAATAACAAGTTAAAAACTAATTATTTTCTCAAATAACTATCAATAAACAAGTGAGAACTATATATATGAGGCCCACAAATTGGGCCCAATTTCTTAATCAAATTCATGATTTTGAACCTAACCCTAATTAGGGATTCTATATTTAAGAAAAAGAGGCAATTAGGGAAAATGAATCGATTAGCATCAATCACAAATCTTTCAAGGAAGAAAATAATCTTCAATTTAATTATGGTAAGATTGACTCAAGAATCCTAGAATTTCTTTGTAAATACCTCAACCTTTCCACAAAACCTTCTCTTCACACTTTTGCAATCACCACTTCAAGGTAATGATAAGATTTTCACCTTTTCTCATCTAGCCCTAACCATTCTCGTCCTCGAAAATGCTAGCCACCATTAGAACTTCCTTTTCCGGCGAGCATCTCACTCTTATCCTTGTTATATTTGTGAGGAAAGAGAAAAAAAACAGAGATGAAGGATAGAGGAGTTTTACCATGAGGAAGTGGGGGAGAGAAATAAGAAAGTGAGGGAGAGAAAACCAAAAAGAAAAGAAAGAGACTAGGGGAAAAGAGTTTTACCATGACAAAAGGAGAGAATGAAAAGAGAGAGAAAGTGAAGAGAAGAGAGAAATAAAGATCCCAATTATAAGTTCGGATATCAGAAAAGAAAAAGAAAATTAAGGATAGAGAATGTAGTTCAAAGTCAAGCTAGAAATAATATAACCACCATAGAAACAAACCCCCACTATTATCATGCAAAAATAACTTTAAATAAAAAAAATTGATTTCAACTTAATTATTTATTAGCTAGTGATATTGTGATGTCCCAATCCTCTTTAATTGGAAATAGGTCGTCACCCTTTACTTATTTAGGAACTAGCGTAATTATAATTACTTTTTAATATACAACGGAAGACTAAAATGAAGACATGAGTGCTATTTTTTTTTGTTTAAAAAAACATAACATATGTACATATATCCAAACATGACCAAGCATAGCTCGTGCGTCACCCACGTTTCTAAGTATAAAGTTCAAACAAACACCTACATGAATTAACACAACAAAACAAATATATTAAAATGGGATATAAGTATAGGCCTATTGCTTATCATACTTTACATATTTAAATATAATATTGTTCTCAAAAGGAAATATTATTCTAGTATAACAACTTTTAAGGGATAGTGAGAAGTCAGTCTAACCTGCTACATGTCCACATCATCGTCTGTCGCGCCTGAAAATATAAAAAAAAAGCATCATGAGACACCTCTAGCAAGGGATCCCAAAGGGATAACTTTACTATCTAATACATTGAAGCACTTAAACTATTAAGCACATACTACAATGTGGGATTCACTCGCCTACTAGACCAGACACTCTCGCCCTTATGGTCGTCATCCAGTATGAAAGTTACATACTGGTTATAGGTACAGGCTTCAGCCATATATTTTCATACATAGCTTATTAATTCAATTATCAACGCATAGTAGAGAGTAGAAGTTACTCACTTGTAAATTGATTGTGCGAGGATAACTGTCGGATTCATGTGCTCGACACATTTAGTTGTTTAGTCTATTATGTTGTATAACATACTCATGTGTATCTTATATCTAGACTATCTTAACCTAAGGTATAGTCATGAGTAAACTAAGGCAAATAAATCACTCCAAAGGCATGTATTAACAAGATTTTATACAAATTATTCATCATTCTTCATTCAATACATATGTGATTCCTATATGAAATTCTAAACATGATCATGTCATATATAAATCATGTAAGTGAGATTTAGAATATAGGGTGCATCTGTCATGCCCCGTTTTCTTTCATAAAAATATCAGAGTTTTCCTCATGGGCGTGAAGAAAGAAATAGAAAGAGACGCTTTTTTTTTAAAACAGAAAGAAGTAGCAAGAGACGACAGAAGAAAAAGATAAAGGACAATGTGAAACATTCACATACCATCAATCGGTCTCAGCCGATAAACATAACATTCATAGCGGAAAATACCGTCAGGATTTCACATCCGAAACATGTATAGAATTAGTACAAAACGCGAATTAAATAAAACATTGTTTGAAAATATTTGTGTGACATCATCCTAAAAATACAAGCCCAGAAATAGCACATCCTCTCTCCTTCTAGGGTTCATCATGTTCATCATCTCCTGTAACGTGAATTACAGAATAGGGGGTGAGTACGTGGAATACACTCGTGGAGATGAAATCTGTCTCTTATAATAATCAACAGATATAAAATACCGGATATGTAACATTCAGTCACGTTGTCACAGCACATAAAATGCATAGCATGTATTTTGTAACCCAACTCAGGTGCGGGTATCTCCCGTCTTACCCTTACGAATCTCAGGTGCAGGTATTACCTGATTTACCCCTACAAATCTCGGGTACGGGTATCACCCGACCCTACAGAATCTCAAGTGTGGGTATCACCCAACTTACCCCTACAAATCTCAAGTACGGGTATCACTCGACCCTACAGAATCTCAGGTGCGGATATCACCTGACTTACCCCTACAAATCTCAGGTGCGGGTATCACCCGACTTACCCCTACAAATCTCAGGTACAGGTATCACCCGACTCTATAGAGGAATGTATGTGGACCCACGTCCTTTCACAGTATAATATGACACGTAAACATAGCGTATAATCACAACATTTAGTATTTCATCAATCATGCATTAAATAGGGAAAACTATAAACAGATAAAAAAATAGAAATTACCCCCACCTTTGTCAAGCCCTGAAATCTTTTAGTATTTTATCAGAGTTTTACCGTTGGGCGTGAAGAGAGAAATAACAAGAGAGCATACTCAACCGAAAGAATAAGTAAGAGACGACAGAAGAAAGAGGTAAGGGACGAAGTGAATCTTTCACTTAACAACAATCGGCCTCTGCCGATAGCAATCAATCTCACTACTGATAATATACATCATACGCAGCGGAAATAACATCAGGATCTCTCATTCTTAGAATACTCAGAAAATAATTACAAAACGTGATTAAACTTATAACATGTAGTTTTGAAAATGTTTGTGCAACACACCTTAAAAATCACAGATTCATAAGCGGCATCGCCTCTCTCCATCTAGGGTTCATCATGCTCATCAACTCCTGTAGTGTGAGTACAGATTAAGGGGGTGAGTGCGTGGAATACACTCGTGGGGATGCAATCCAACTCATATCACAGTCCACAGATATAAAATACCGGAAATATAACACTTAGCCACGTTGCCACATAATAACATGATTACAGCATTTAGTATTCTCATTCATACTTCAAAATAGGGAAAACTGTAAATAGTAACAGGGTTAGAAATTACCCCCACCTCATTCGGTGGTTACCACGTGATCAACGAGTATAGACGGATCAGATATCACAAGTGAGTACCGAAGGATCCGATATCACAATGCTCAACTCAACAAGTAGCCTACACAAGTTATGACGTTCCTTAGATCCTTAATAAATTATAAATAAAGCTGTAAAAGGTTCCGTTGGAAAAACGTCCGTTAACGATGTGACGGATCGAACGATCTAAAGATTGGAGTTCAAGAAATGAGAGGGTCAGATCTGTATGAGTGGCTGAATAGATAGGAAATGAAATAAGGATCGCAACGCAAAAAGAATGAGCTCAATCGGAGTTAAAACGAGCTCGAACGAAGCATTTTAGGTTTAGGGGTAAAATGGTAATTTTGGTCAAAGGGTTGACTTTGACCGGGCCCACGAATCCCGATCAACGACGTCTCGTCATCGACGACTCAATACGGATGAACGACGGAAAGAAAACGAGGCTCGGATCGAAAACACGGCGTCGGGTGCGCGTCGGCACCCGACGGGTGCGCACGGTGCGCGCTGGCTACCCGACACCCGACGGCTACCGAGTTTTCTCGGTAGCGGGGCGTGGCTCAACCCGGCTAGTCGAGTTTTCTCGGCCAGCCCTTCCCAGCTCTTCCCGACGGTGGCCTGCTCGAGCAGGCCACTTACCGACGTCGCCCGGTGCGGCGGCACCGCTTCCAGCCACCACCATCTACCTCGCCGGATACCTCGCACCGCCGGCTACCACCTCCGGCCATCCATCGTCAGATCCCGGCATGAATAGTGCCCGAAAACTACGCCGCAAAACCCTTCGATACCCAGTTTTTTCGAAAAACCAACACCTATCCAAAAACTCCGGTCGGCGACACCAGTTGCCGGCGACCACCCCCCTGACCTCCGGTCACCCTCCGGCGACCACCACCACCACCGTGATCCTGGCCGGCGACTCCCAGTCGCCGGCCACCACCAGCCGCCGCACACTCACACACACAGGTGCACACACACACACGCATGGTTACGCACACACATACACACCATCGGATTTCCTTGGCCGGCGGACACCAGCCGCCGGCCACCCACCAGACCACCTCGCCGGCGACCTCCCATCGCCGGCCCACCAATCACACACGACGGCGCCACCATGCGCCGCCCCAACAGCATGCAAACACACTCATACACTAACACACCTACATACACACACACATGCACGAATACATACATATAAGCCACTGCCCATCTCCGGCGCCGCCACCCACGGCGGCGCCGGCCCTCCGGCATGTCACCCTCGTCACCGGGAATCCTCCGGCAGCAGCTCCGGCGAGTTGGCGGCAGAAAACAGTAAGAGAGAGGAAAGGTGGCCAAAGCTAGGGTTTAGGTTTTGGAGATGGTTTTTCGCCGTTTTCTGGCGAACGAGAAATCGGATTTGAAATCCGAGACCTATCCTAGATTCGTCTCGTCGAGAGGAATGTCATGTACGAAAATCGTCCGATTCCGACAACATTGAATTTTCCGGCCAACGGCCCGCGGCGGCGCCGGCGGTGGCCCGCCGGAGACAGAATCCCGGAAAAAGAAAGAGAGGAGAGAGGGACTTACTCGTTTTCGTCACTTTCGGCTCGTTCGGAGAAATGGTGAAAAATGAATCGGAGGAGCCCCTATTTATAGAATTCCAGAATTCACTATTCATCCAAAATATCTCGGCACTATTCATCGGTTGACTTTTCCCATGTTACTATTCACGTAAAATATCTTCCGGTTTTCCGATCGAAACTTCGGGTTTTGCCCTTTTCGTCGCCGTTCGAGCTACGGGTCTCCGATTGACCCCTAATTCGTTTCTATTTTCTCGTCTTTTCAAGACGCATCTTATGGTATGAAAATATTCTATATACCATGTCCAAGAAAAATATCGATTCGAAATGCACATTAACACGTATCTGAAACGCATGTAATTACTTAGACAGTCAAAATATACGCACGTAATTATTAAGTCGTACGTTAAAATATTTAATTAATAAATTATGCTTGTTTTGATCCGGGGCGCTACAACCTTGTTCGGTGGTTTCCGCGTGAGTAGCAAGTACCAAAGGTAAGATAACTCAAGGCTCAATCCAACAAGTAGCCTACACAATTACGGTGTTTCTTAGATCCTTAATACTGTATAAATAAAGTTATCAAAGATCCCGGCGGAAAAACGATCGTTAAATACGCGACAGATCAAGAGATCTAAAGATTGGAGTTGAAGAAACGAGGATGGATAATCAGTCCATATGGCTGATATGATAGAGAATGAAATTTGGGTCACGACAAAAAAAGAGTGAGCTCAATCGAAGTTAAAACGAGCTCAAACGGAGCATTTTAAGTTTAGGGGTATTTTGGTAATTTTGGTCAAAGGGTTGACTTTGACCGGGCCCACGATCCTCGGTCAACGACATCTTGTCGGCGACGACTAGATAAAGATGAACGATGGAAAAAAAGATGGGATGTGGATTGAAAACACGACGTCGCGTGCACGTCGTCACCCGACGGGACACGCGCGTGCGCGCACGGCACCCGGCATCTCGGCAGCTGCTGAGTTTTCTCGACAGTGGGTCTCAATGGCTCGACAGCTCGGCACACGTCCTCGGCAGGCTGCTGAGTTTTCTCGGCAGTGGGTCTCGACGGCTCGGCAGCTGCTGAGTTTTCTCGGCAGCTCGTGCCCAGGCGACCCGGCGTCGGGCCTGCTCGACCAGCCACCTTCCCGGTGCCACCAGCTGTGGTGGCGCCACCCATCACCGTCGCCACCATGTCCACCGAAAAGCCCGCACTGTCGGCTACCACCTCCGGCCATCCCTCGCCGGATTCCGACGGTGAATAGTGCCCAGAATTCCGCCGCAAAACTCTTCGTCACACACATATGCAAAACCCAAACTTACCAACCAAACTCCGACCGGTGACTTCCAGTCGCCGGCAACCCTTTCCCTCACTCCCAGAAACTCCATCCGGCGACTGGAAGTCACCGGCAACCCTCCAAATCCGGCCACCAACACACAACAACAACATATACACACACGCTCATGCATACACACACACACAACCAAACCACCACTTGGCCGGCGGCCACCAGCCACCGACCACCACCACCAAGCCTCACCGGTGCATCACCAGCGCTGGCCTCCCTATTCCCACACGGAGGCGCCGCCCTCAACAGCAAACACAACCACACACACTTAAATACACACAAACACACACACATGCACGTTTATATATATACACAGCCTGTTCATCTCCGGCGCCGCCACCCACGGCGGTGCCGGCCCTCCAGCGACACCCCTTCACCACCGGTGGACCTCCGACAGCAGCTCCGGCGAAGTGGAGTGAGAAAACAATAAGAGAGAGAAAAGGTGGTGGAAATCTAGGGTTTAGGGTTTGGAGCCCGTTTTTCACCGTTTTCCGGCGAACGAGAAATCGGAATTGAATTTTGAGACCTATCCTAGATTCGTCTCGTTGAGACGAATGTCGTGTGCAAAAATTGGTCGAAACCGACAAACACTACAAGAAATATTGGATACAACAATCCCCCAAAGACAACGTTTTTTATGAATTTGTGTTGTCTTTTCGAAATTTACAACCCTTTTTCCAAAAAGCGTTGTCTTTGTTCAAAAAATTCGCTAAAAGACAACGCTTTTTGTGGAAAAGACAACGCTTTTTTCATAGGGTTGTTAAATGGCGTCTTTTTTTTAAAATAGACAACGCTTTTGTGCAACGCTTTTCAAAGGGTTCTCTTATGGCGTTTTTTTTAAAAAAAAGACAATGCTTTTGTGCAACGCTTTTTCAAAGGGTTGTCTTAGGGTGTCCTTTTTTTTTTAAAGACAACACTTTTGTGCAACGTTTTTATGCGTTGTCTTTTCATAATACTTTTTTGCCAATAGACAACCCATTGTGCAACGCTTTTATTATGTGTTATGTTAATTATAAATTAATTGTTTTTTAATTAAATTAAATTAAATTAATTTATAATTTTATCTTATATTATTTGCATTAATATTATCTTATATGAACAAACTCATAAATATATATAAATCATACCAATTATATATATATATATTGTTAACCTTTTAAAATATATTAAAAATACAAATAATAAAAATTAACAAAAAACATGTGATAATATTAATTGTTTTTTAATTAAATTAAATTTGAAAAGTTTAATTATTAATTTTATGATTTTATCTTATATTATTTGCATTAATATTATCTTATATGAACAAACTCATAATTTTAAAAAATAGTATTTTCATAAAATAGTATCTTCCATGACGTGGCATGATGACGTCAGCACTTTGGCGACGAGGCATAATGACGTGTCAACACTTTGACGACGTGGCATGATGATGTGTCAGCGTTGTGATGACGTCAGCATCCTATTAAATATTTAAAAAAGACAACGCTTTTCTACCGTTGTCAAATGGCGAATTTTTTTTGCAACGCTGGATACGACAACGCTAAAAAAATGGAAACGACAATGGGTATTACCCGATGTTGAAAGCCAAATTTCTTGTAGTGAAAGTTGAAAAATTTCGGCCACCACCGGCGGCGGCGGCGACACGCCGGAGACAGAATATCAGGAAGAGAGAGAGAGACTTACAAGTTTTCGTCGTTTTCGGCTTGTTCGGAAAAATGATAATTTTCAAATCGAAAACACCCCCATTTATAGAATTTCGGAAAACACTATTCACGAGAAATATCTTGATTACTGTTCATCGGTTGAAAATTCCACATTATTATTCACCGTAAAAATCTCGTTACTATTCACCGTAAAAATCTTTCGATTTTCTTTTCCGAAACTCCGTGTTTTGCCCTTTTTGTCGTTGTTTGAGCTACGGGTCTTCGATTGACCCCTAGTTCATTTCTATCTTCTCGTCTTTCCAATACACATCTAATGGTATGAAAATATTCTATGTCCCATGTCTAAGAAAATTATCCATCCAATTCTTGCATTAAACACGTATTTGAAACGCACGTAATTAAATTAAACAGTCAAAACATACCCACATAATATATAATAGTTATTATACTTATTATATAATAGTTAAGCACTTAAATTGGCAATTTTAAGATAAAGTCACAACAATTTTAATAATCGTAGGTAATTCCTAAAATCACAAGAATACTTACATGATCACATAATAGTGATAGCTATCATATTCTGAAAATGAACAATTTTTCAAACTGTATATAAATAAATAAAAATAGAATCCTAAACAAGATTTTCACTTGAATTTCAGCTCAAAATTAGCCTACATTGAAAAATCTACCAATCATTATAGGATTTCATGAAAACTCTTCATTTTTTCAAAGAAGTCAGATAACATACTGAAATAAAACATATAAAACTTTCAACTAAAAATAAGGTTCAAATAATTAGTTATGATTTTCCTAAGTTGATAGAAAACAAGGCACAGTCTATGTTGAAATCAGACTTTCTTGTAAATATCTTTATAAATCTTGCAGGACTCCAAAATATACAAAGTAAATTTCTAAGTATCTCTAAGAATCTTTACTACAATATGGTAAAAGATAAATTATTATTTATAAGGGTATGAATCAGTAAAAGTGTCTCATTCAGACCCAAAAACAGGGTAAATTTGTCACAGACTAGGGTCATGTTTGAAAAATTATAGTAAATTGAATTCAAATCCAAATCTTATGAAATTTGACATACACGTTCTTCACTTTATATATTACAACTTGGTTGAAGGATTTAGCCTAAATAAATTTATATAAGTTTCAAAAAATCCCAGAACAGAGAAGCAGAACTTGAAACTTTAACCTAGCATAGTAACAAATTCTTTCTTTCCATTCAATCAAAAATTATATGAAAATTTTGTACCAAATTCCAAAGAACATATTTTGATCTTCTAAATATATTCTACAAGTCAAAAAGATTAGAATTCAAAGAAGAAATTAAAAGGTTTTAGCCAAAATACATTTAAAGTTGAAAGTGGAGACTTTAATGTATTTTAATCTTTTCTTTCCTTGTTGATTTTTGTTTCTCTTCCTTCTATTAGTTAGTACGTGAGAGGCTTTATCTATAGTTAGGGTGCATATTTAAAGTAGGAGGTACGTTGAATGTAATCTTAGTCATGTAGTAGGAGGTGTTTGTCATAGCTTTGTCATAAAAAAACAAGATATGTATATATAGGGCAAATTACAATTTTGGTAGTATACCCCTTTTTCACTCTTGATACCCCTATTTTTTCGAGTTGCAATATTAGTATCCAATGTTTCAAAAAGTTTCAATTTTGGTACCTTCTGTCAGTGTTGACGGAACATAACTAACCCTAATCGATTTGGAGGCAAAATCAATGTTTTCCCCCAAATTCACTTCACACTTCATAGCTAATCCTAATTTTGTAAATCCCTCTTCAATCCGCCGAAATCTCGTATCTAAGTTCCTCGAAGCTGACAAACAAAGCTCTACAAGGTGGAAGGTGATGTCAAGACGAGCAGATAACACCTTTGTTCCCCAATGTGGTAAGTTATTTCTTTAATTACTTTGGCTAGTTGTGTGTAAAACATATTCATGCTTAGGTAATAATTTAAGGGAATGTGTTTAATCTGCAAATCCTGTACTGAATCCACTATGTTTACTCTAAAAATCTTTCATGGTGGTGTAATGGTGAATAGACTTGTTAGGTCTTATCAAGGGATAGAGTAGATTACTTTGACTATATTGAAGGAGAAATGTTTGGGCTGTTAGAGTTACAAGAATTTGCAAACAAATTAGGATATGATGAAAAACATGTTAGGTTTTGGCATCAATTTGGGCAAAGTTTTAGAGAGGATTGGGAGGATTCTTGAAACTGATATTGAAGTCTATGAAATTATCAAGAATATACCTAGGGATAGAGTGGTGTTATTATATATAGAATATATTGAAAATTCTGTTGGTGGGGATAATGTTTGTGGGGATATTGTTGGTGAGGCCTCTTTGGATCCTATAATTGATTTCTCTTTTTTAGATGATATACCTGCATCTACACCCAATAGTAATGAGAGTGAAACCCCAGATGATTCAGATGATGAAGATGCATTAGTTGATAGTGATTATGATATGGAGAATGATGATAGGTTTTATGAAAAATATGTTGATCATGATGTTAAGTTTTGTGGTCTTCCTGTTAGTGATAGAAAGATGAAAAACAAATATATGAGTGATGAGATATATGTATAGATTGAAAAGAACAATATTGAAAATGATGATAGCAGAGATCAGCTTGAAAGTCTTCAAGGTTCTGATGAAGAGGATATGCCTAGATATCCTAAGTTTAACCCTAGGATAGAGAGTAGAAAACCAGACTTGAGGGTAGGCCTTGTTTTTAGCACAAAAAAAGAAGCTAAAGAAGTCATTGATACTTTTTGTGCTAAGAGAGGAGTGTGTCATAAGTTTAAACATAATGATAAAAGAAGGTTGAAAGCAGTATGAAAGAATAATGGATGTGAGTGGTATATCCTTGTATCACAAATGCAAAATGATAGGTCTTGGCAGGTTAAGGTGTTCAATTTTGACCATTCAAGTTGTTCGTGGAATTATAACAATCCTAGCATTAAATCTTCTTAGATAGGAAAACACCTCATGAAAAAATTAAAAAACGATCCAAAGTTAGGAACCAATGAACCTAGGAATGAAGTTTGCACCAAGTTGAAAGCCAACATCTCTAAAATGAAGGTGTTTAGAGGAAGAAAGAAAGCAATGGAATTGATAGAGGGAACTTTGAAAGAACAGTTTAACAGAATTAGAGATTATTATGAAGAATTGCTTAGAACAAACCTTGGATTATCTGTTGTGTTGAAGTGTACTGATGTAGAAAAAGATCCTCAATTTCTTAGGCTTTATATCTACTTGGAGGCATGTAAACAGGGGTTCAAACATTGCAGGAAAGTTATTGGAGTTGATGGTTGTTTTTTGAAAGGGCAACAAGGTGGTCAGTTAACAACTGCTATTGGGATTGATCCCAATAACAATATGTTCTCAATTGCTTATGCAGTGGTGGTGAGTAAAACTAAGAAGGCTTGGGAGTAGTTCTTGACCCTGTTGGATAATGACATTTGTTTTGAAAACCAGTTTGCTTAGACCTTAATGAATGATAAATAGAAAGGGTTGATTCCAGCATTTGAAAGTTTATTCCCTGATGCAGATAATAGGTTTTGTGTGTAACATTTGCATAGTAATATGAAGAAAGATGGGTTTACTAGGCTATCAATAAAGAAAGCACTTTGGGCAGCAGCTAGAGCAACTAGTGTAGAAGAGTTCAACGTAAGAATGCAAAAATTGAAAGAATTGGACAAGAAGACATATGAGTGGTTGGAGACAAAGCCTCCACATCAATGGACAAGGTCTCATTTCAGTCCATTCCCAAAATGTGATATTTTGACAAACATGTGTGAGAGTTTTAACTCACTCATTCTTCCTGCAAGAGACAAACCAATCATTACCATATTGGAGATAATTAAAAACTTAGTCATGGCTCGGTTGCAAGTTAGCAGAGATCAAGCTAGTAAATGGGATAAAGGTATTTGTCCTAGAATCAAAAAGGTGTTGCAAACAAATATGAAGCAAGCAGCTGAATACATCCCTATGAAATCAGATGATTGGCATTTCTAGATCATAGGACCATATGACCAGCACACGGTGGACTTGGAACAGATGATATGCAGTTGTAGAAGATGGGATTTAACTGGCATCCCTTGTAAACATAGAATTTCTATAATTTGGTGTAAAATGATGATCTAGAGACCTATGTGCACCAACATTACAGTGTTGATACTTACTTAAGAGCATATGCACACCCTATCATGGGCATCAATGGCCCTGAGTTATGGCCATAGAGTGAGTTGGCACCACCTTTGCCTCCAAAATATGAGAAGAAGCCTGGTAGACCAAAGAAGCTGAGGAAAAAAAGACCTAATGAGCCACCTGCATCATCTAGTAATCCATGCAAACTAAAAAGGGTTCAAAGATCAGTGAATTGCAGAAAATGTGGAACTTCAGGCCACAATGCAAGGACTTGCACCAAAAAGACAATTGGAGAAAATGAGAATGTAGAGGATAATAAAGTAGCAATTGAAGAAATTGTGATGACGGAGGCTGATGAAGTAGCAATTGGAGCATCTCAACCTTACCTGAGTCACAAAGTAGCCAACCTCCACTACAAATCAATCCTTCAACAGCTAGCTACTCTCCAATGCAAGTCAACCCTTCAACAACTAGCCAATCTCCACACAAAAAAAAAAAGAAAATTACCTGCAAGTAATACTTATGTTATTTATAGTTAGTTAATTAACTTGATCACTAATAGTTATCTTTTCTCATGTCAGGTTAAAAAGAGTGTCACAGGTACTGCATCATCAAAAGTGAATTCATTGGCCCAAACTGGTGCATCACCAATTGGATCTTCTCAACCAGTGAATTTAAGTGTGTCTAACACCTCACAAAATGATCAACCTTCACCAAGCAATCCTTCAAAAACCAAAAATATCAATGTATGTATTATTTAACATGATCTACAAATATCATAATTTTAATGCTTGATTAAATCATAGTTTATTTCTACATGAATTCTTAGTTGAAGAAGAAAACATTGTTGAATAAGAATCAAAAGAATGACAGTCAAGTTCACATTAATGGCAATGACAATGTGAGTCTCTCTCTCCATCTTAATGATTGATATGTGTCTCTTTTAGTACATATATCTCATATTAGTTAGTGTATCTTTTTTCTTGAATAGATCTGCACTTCATCAGGGGTAAATAGTCCAGTCATTGTGAAAGGGGGGTGAATTACATTACCATGTCCAATCTTAGTTCATATATTGGGAAGTCAAAAAAAGAAGACTCATCAAAAGGAAAAACAAGTGCAAGCAGCAGTGGGAAAGATTTTGAGTTTGCCAAGAGAAAAGGCTAGTTGGATTGGTGATTGAGAGATAAAAACTTATAATCTGTGTATTGCCAAATTCTTCTGTTGGTTATGTTTCTATTTGGAAAATAAGAATTCAATAGGATTGTGTTACTTTTAAGAAAAAATGCAGTTGGTTTGGTTTGTATTGCTTTCTTATACAGTATGTGATTGATGTTTGGTTTGGTTTTAAGACAAAATACTAGTTGGTTTGGTTTGGTTTGGTTTGTGTTGATTTGGTTTAAAACAATGTATTTTGATGTTTAGACTATAAATTATTATTTGTGCAATGATCATATTTATGTAATGGCATTTTGATATGTAGTGGTACCAACATAAATAACACATTAATAAGATTTTGATATGACAAGAAAATCAAATTGTATTACATAAAATAAGTGGTTGCAATATATTAAATCAATGGCAAATACTCAAACTCATTATTTTTGTCTTCTTTTCCTACTTTACACATCAAAATTGTCACTGCACACAACATAAGAGTAGTATCAATTGAGAAACAAACTTGTAAAAATTAAAAAAATTCTTCAATGCAATATACTCCAAACTTGCAGACTTTTCCTTGTTTTTTACTTTCCTCAACTCAACTTCCAATTGTTTTTCTTTAATCTTGGATGCATCAATTTCATTTTTCAGTCTATCAATTTTTTTAGGAATCGAGGGATAAGTTCCTTGGACCTTTGACACATCTCAGGATCAAGCCACTTGAAGAATCCATGATATTTTTGTGTCTACATAAACATAAAACAGTTCAAAAACTAAAAATTATGAATCAAAATCGAGCTCTGATAAATTAGTTTGAAAACTTACCCCATAGTGTGGGCATACCCAGTAGCATCTTCCAGGGTTATCAGGCATCCACGAGTTCTTCAATTGAAGTTTTATCCCACACCCACAATACATCAAAACAGTTTGATGGTTTATGAAAATAGATTCATTGGAGCTTGAAGACTTACAGTAATTCCTTCTCATGGTTGTGGTATTGAAGAGGGTAATAGAAATTTGGAGAGTTAGATGCTAGATTCCAGTGGATTGAAGAGGGATTTGCAAAATTAGGGTTTGTTATGAAGTGTCAAGTGAATTTGGGGAAAAAAACGTTGATTTTGCCTCCAAATTGATTAGGGTTAGTTATGTTCCGTCAATATTTGACGGAACACTGACGGAAGGTACCAAAATTGAAACTTTTTGAAACATTAGATACCAATGTTGCAACTCGAAAAAACATGGGTACCAAGAGTAGTGAAAAAGGGATATACTTGTGGTACCAAAATTATAATTTGCCCTATATATATGTATATATATATATATATTTGTTTACTAACCCTTTCTTTCTTTCTTTGTTTCTTTTTTCTTTCTTTAATGTCACTTATGCATATATTACACTTATATATATTTGTGTATTTATGTGTTTATGATCATAAAAGGAGAATAAAACTAATACTACATAGTATAGTTCATACAAAAGTATATTTATTACATAAATTTCATTATAAGGGTGATAAATTAATTATATGATTTACTTGTGTAAAAGAAGATATTTTGATATGCATTATGATGCATAAATGCATGTTCAAGTAAAATGATTATCACATAAAATCACATAGATAGATCATATGAAAATTTTCATTAAATAAAGCATTCATAGACACAAACGAGAAAGCTTAGCATCTAAACCTAATATCGTTTTAAATATTTATTTAAACTTATTTATTATCTTATCTTTTTACTTTCATTCTCGTGCATCGAGTGAGTTGAGCTCGAGCTCGGTTTCCTCTGAGAGCAATCCTGTAAAAATCCTTAAAATCTCGAAAGAAATATACGTCATAAAATCATTAAAATCTTGAATGAAATATACGTCATAAAATTTTTAAAATCATCAAGCATACCATAATACGTAAATCATAACTTTAAGTAATATAAGAGCTCACAATTAAATCATTTATACTTGAACGCTAAATTTTTTTCGTAAAATATGCAAATGCATGTTTTCTTGAAAACAGGATGTTACAGATATGAACTCCAAACACCTGTTGACTTCGCTTGATATCTCCAAAACTGTTTATTCATTGTTACTCTTTACAATTTCAAAATCCTAAGAAATAAGAAGATTCAAACAAAGAATTCAATTTGACTTCTAGTCTTCTAGTATAATTTATTTTTCATATTGTAATTACGGAACCTTAAAAAAATACTTTGAAGAAGAATATTTTTTATACTTTTTATAACATATAAGAGCAAGAATTCTTGCAATTGAAGAAAAAATGACTTAATAAACCAACTCGAATAGATTCGTGATGCATTGCTTCCCAGAGGATGGGGTGGATTAGTGGTGCCCGGTTTGGTTAAACCGCCGGTTCCGGTTCCGAACCGGCGGTTCGGAAAACCGGGGAGGGTCTAACCGAAACCGAACCGGGGTATGGTCGGTTCCGGTTCCGGTTTGTAACCGGCGGTTTAACCGCCGGTTTCGGTTCGAACCGGCCGGTTTTCCGGATTTTTGATTTTTTTTTTTTTTTTTTAACAATGTATTTATAATTTATGTTAAAAAATATACAACTTTGTATAAATATCCAAAATTTACAACTTACAAAGTATAAACACTAAGTTTGAATTAAAAAAAATCACAACTTACAAATAACGAATAATTAGTGATTGAATTAAAAAAAAATTACAATTTACAAACAACAAACTTCTAAGTTTGAATTTAAAAATATTACAACTTACAAACAACAAACTTCTAAATTTGAATTAAATAAAATTACAACTTACAAATTACAAATTGAAAGAGGGAAAAAAAAAAGAGCTTGAGTTTCTCTCTAAGTTTGAAAGTGAATATCAAACTTAGAATAAAATTGCCTACGTATCCCTAAATTGAATTAGGGAATCAAAGCTCACGTAGTTCCTACTTCTCTTAATTGTAATGAGCAAAGAATGTTGTGTGGTAAATGATGTGTCTCAAAGAAAGGAGGACATAATAAGACGTGCATCTAAGACACATCTCATTATCTCCTCCTTTGTTTGAGACACTATCATTTACCATACAACATTCCTTGCTCATTTCAATTAAGTGAGGAAAAAAAAAATGAAAGAGCTTGAGTTTCATTCTAAGTTTGAAAGTGAATATCAAACTTAGAATAAAATTGCCTACGTATCCCTAAATTGAATTAGGGAATCAAAGCTCACGTAGTTCCTACTTCTCTTAATTGTAATGAGCAAAGAATGTTGTGTGGTAAATGATGTGTCTCAAAGAAAGGAGGACATAATAAGACGTGCATCTAAGACACATCTCATTATCTCCTCCTTTGTTTGAGACACTATCATTTACCATACAACATTCCTTGCTCATTTCAATTAAGTGAGGAAAAAAAAAATGAAAGAGCTTGAGTTTCATTCTAAGTTTGAAAGTGAATTTCATACTTAGAATGAAATTGCCTACGTATCCCTAAATTAAATTAGGGAATCAAAGCTCACGTAGTTCTCTTACCTCAAACTTACCCATTAGTTCCGGTGGAGGAGGATGTGTTGGAATCGTAGCCATACTCGTCGGGGCCATCGTCATCAAAGACAGATAAATCTAGATTTTGTTGACGTTTCTTGGCTCGAAGCTAATCTTCAAGTAGAGTAATGTTTTGAACATTCTCTACGGTCAATCTTGCCCTTTTTGGATTCAACATATGTCGTCCTTTAGAGAAGGCGCACTCGACGGAAACGTTGGAGGCGGGACTTGCAAAAATCTCTTTTGCAATATGACTTAAAATAGGATAAGTGTTGATCCTTTTTGACCACCACTTCAAAAGATCCACAGAGTTTTCAAAAGCAATATATTCAAATGTACAACTTAAATATGTATCTAATTCTTGTGTGGGATTAGACCCCCTAGCTCGTTTTTGTGTTCGGTTATCATAAAAATCATAAAATGCACTAAGACCACTAACATTATATGGATTATGTGAAGAACTACTACTACCACCTACATTTTGAGCACCTAAATTATCCCCACAATCATCCCCTAATGAGGTTTTATATTCTTTAAATAAATCATACAAATATGTTTTAGCTCTAGTTGCAACTTCTACATAATTTGGAACATAGTCAACTGCATCATAATCGGATAAAATAAAATGGGGGAACAAAGCACTATAATACATGCGTAATAATTCCATTAGACCATCTTCTCTAATCCTAGGATCTAATAATTTAGCTATTAAAAATATATCGGGAAGTTCGTGAAAATATTTTAACCATTTTGCTTTAATTGCTATAATAGTCTCACCTATAATAGGACATGCACAATATTCATTCAAAATTAAAGCAATTTTAACACAATGATCTAAGGCTAATGGAGAAGTAGGATAATAAGTGCCACTTAATTCTCTAGTGGCTTCTTCAAAAAATTTTAAAAGTTGAATTAAATTAATGCATGCATCCCAAGAGTTGCTATTCAAATATATCAATTCATGTGGGTGTTCTTTATAAAATTCAATTAGCAATTCTTTATAATTATAAGAATCTTGCAGCATATAATAAGTTGAATTCCATCTATGTTTTACGTCCATCACAAATATCTTAACTTCCATTCCATTATTTTTACAAAATCTTGCCCATTTTTTATGGTATTGTGTTGATTTAGCAATTTCATAAATTGCATCCGTAATAGGTTTAATTTTATCATGCAAAGCGGTTAAACCATCTTGTACACACAAATTCAAACAATGAGGTACACAACGAATATGAAAAAGTTTACCATCTATTGGAGGCCTAAAAAATTCCTTTAATGTGGGTATACTAGCGGTGTTAAGAGCGGCATTATCATAACCGATCGAAAATATTTTTGTAACTATATCATAATCATTAACAATTTTTATTATTTTTCTAGCAATTGCTACAGAACTATGTCTTTCATCAAATTCGACATAGGCAATTAATCGTTTTTGCATGTTCCATGCATCATCTATCCAGTGGCACGTTACTCCTAAATAATCATGGTTTCCGTAAGGATCTTTCCACACATCACAGCAAATAGATACTCGTTGTGTTAAAAATTTTAATTCTTCAATTAAAGCATATTTATATTCACCTACAATTTTATCTATGTCACATGTAACGGTATTCCTAGATATTCTTCTACTAGCGGGTTGAAAAACTTGAGAAGTAAATTCTTCATAATCATCGTCGGTTGGAAATTGAAAAGGAAGATGTTTTTTAGCAATTAATTCGGCTACTCCTCTCCTATGACTTAATTGACTAAATTTAAAAAGGAAGTTAGGGTCATTACCTCCGGTTCCCGTAGTGGAACCGATATTTTGTCGAGGAAGATGGGTTTGAGAGCGGTCATTCCCCATCTTATCCGGATGCTTCTTGATGATGTGGTTGTTGAACGTTCCGTAGCCCCCTCCGTGCTTGAATTTGTACAACTTTCCACAGTAGTTGCACGTCACCGCGAAGTCCACATTCGAATTTGATACTTTCTCCTTTTTAAAATGTATGGAGAAAATATCACTTCGAAGTGTCGTAGTGGATCGGCTACGTGTGTCACTCTCTTGAGTTGGACGGTCCTCCGGCTGCTCCTCCTCCACTTCGGCTTCGGCAAAGTTGGCGGCGGTCGAAGGTCCGAGAGCTTCCTCCAAATTGGCGTACTCCTCGCTCCAATGAGAGTGAGGAGTGTATTGATCGATAAGATCATCGACTTCAACATCTCGTGGTGGAGGCATCGGCGCCTTTCCTCGGTGAGAAGAACCGGTGGAAGAAGAACCTCTTCGAGACATTTTCGATTGAATTGGAACTTGAGAATTGAAAAAAGAAACTTGAGAATTGAAACTTTAGAATTGAAAATTGAATTGCAACTTGAAAATTGAGAGAGAATTGAGAGAGAAGTGTTGGAATGGTGTGAGGAAATGAATGGGGGAGGGGGTATTTATAGAAATTTCAAAAAAAAAAAAAAAAAAGATCGCCGGAACCGGCGGTTCAAACCGCCGGTTCGACCGCCGGTTCACAACGGTCCGCAAATCTCGACCGTTGATCTCCAACGGTCGAGTGATCCTGGCCGGACACGTGTCCAACGGTCAAATTTAAAAAAAAAAAAAAAGCGGGCCGATTCGGCCCGGTTTCGAACCGCCGGTTCCGGCGACAACGGCTACTTTTCGCTGGAGCTCCGGCGGACACGTGGCACTCCCTCATTCGTCCATAAATTTAAAAAAAAAAAAAAAAAAGAGCATAAACCGGCGGTTTAACCGCCGATTCTCGAACCGCCAATGCACCAACCGAAACCGAACCGGCTGAAACCGGTTTACGGTTCTGGTTTGGAACCGGAACCGGTCAACGGTTTCCCGAACCGTTGACCGCCGGTTTCAAACTGGCCGGTTCCGGTTTCCGGCGAACCGTGGGCACCACTAGGGTGGATATGTTGTCGCAGCTTTGCGGGGTGGAGGATGTGTAGGGACGGCACAGTGCATCTGGGATTCAAGTATAGGGAGATTTCAGGATTGTTCGATAGAGGTTGATGCAATTGAAGAGTAATTGCGGCGGTGGTATATGTTGGCATGAGAAAAGCATTTTGTTTCAAAGGCAAACCTAGGACATAAGTGAAAATAAAAATAAAAAAGGAGAAAAAAGGGGAAAAAAAGGAAAAAAGATTTACAATGGCTCAACTAAAGTCGCGCTAATAAAGAATCACCAAATCTATCAATCTTAATCAAAATGGTGTCACTTCACTCATGGGTACGACCAGTGACGGACGTACATAGGGGGCAAGGGGGGCACTTGGCCCCCTAAAATTTTCTAAAAAATATAGATGTATTTTAGTAATTTTATGTTTTAATTAAAAAAAAATAAATAAATATTAATTTTCATGATTTAATTTAACATTCTCATCCATTTACTTATTTCTTCTTAACTTTTATTTATATTTGTCAGTGAATATTTTTGTCATTAGTTAAGTATTTTCTTACTCAATCCCCTTTATAAATTAATTTATACACAAAATTTATCTTATTATTTTGTTTAATTTAACTAAAATTTGTTTTGTTTTTTATCATTAGATTTCATCAATTTATTTATTCCGTTTGTTGCCAACAATATACTATTGAGTATTGAGGGTTCTATTTTACTTTATCAAAAAATTCAGTTATTTAAGATAATTTCTTTGAGTTTGATAAGGTTTTTTAATTGATATTGTGTGAGCATCTCAGTATTAAGAATAAATTAGAAAATGTAGATATGTGTTCTTCTTCTACATTTTTTTTTCTTTCACAAAGTCTACACAAATCTAATTCTAAGGATATCTTTTACATTATTTACTTCTCCTTCTCTCTCTTAATTCATTCTTCATCTAATTCTAATGTATACTGTGTTAGCAATGAAAATATTATGCACCAATTTCAAAATACGAAAAATATAAGAAAAATGTTGTAATGTGTTAGTTTAATTTTTTTTTTTTACGTTGATGTTGTCATGTTGGGTTGTAATTAAGTTACTAATTTGGATGTTATTATAATTTTATAATATAATATATTAACTCTATCAAATTTTGATAAATTTATATTCTTAATTTAAAATTATTGTATTTTTTTTATTAGTCGACTCGGGCCCCCCTGGATTGATCCGACCCGACTCGCAACGCGATCTGACGCAACGTCATGTGCCTGGGTGTCCGTGCACAAACTCACTCCCAGTTGTTATGTCTTCATGTTATGTTAGTCATATCTTTTAGCAGTGTTAGCAAGGATGAAAATATCCTAAAATATCATCGATATTTCCCCGATATTTCAATTTTTGCATGTGATCGATACAACAACGAGCTGCAACGATATATCTCCGATATTTTCTTTTTTTTTGCATAATCATTATTAATGAGAAATTTTATCAAAATATCAGTAAAATATCAATATATATCAATATCGATTTTGATATCATTGGTTCATGGTACAAATTATAGGAAAATCAGTGAAATATCAAGGAAATATCGGTGAAATATCGGGGAAATATTGGTAAATATCAAAAAAATATCGATAAATATCGGTACTGATATTTCAACCGATTTCGATATTTTCATAAAATTAAGACACCGATATGTCCATCGAAATCAAAATTTTCATCCTTGAGTGTTAGTCATACATTTATGTTATGTTAGGCATACATTTATGTAATGTTAGTTGCATCTTAAAATTTTTTAGACAGATATTAATATTTTTCATATTTTTATTTATGTTAGTCATACATTTTATTTATGTTAGTCATACCTTGTAGATATGTTAGTTGTACATTTATATATTACGTAAAGGTATGACTATGTTGATATGAAAGTATAAGTTATTTTTTAAATGTATGAGTAATATCACATAAAGGTATATATGTATCAAATTTTCCCGAATTTTTTTTAAAGTTAAAGTATTATATAAAGGTTATGATATTTGTACATAAAAGTATGACTAATATCTATCATCTATATAAAAATATGGATGTTTCTTACAAAATATGGATTGCCGAATATTTATTTATCAAAGATTATTATTTAAGGCTATGATAGTGATTTAAGTTTTTATATATAAATAATTTTATATTAGAATCCTAGCTAATTCAAAAAATCTTATAGGATCCTATTATAATTAGAACTCTAATATAAAAATATTATATATAAGGTATTTGTATTATTATTTCTTTCCTTAATTTTTAATTGATCTCCACGTGTGTTGCACGTGGTCTAAAACTCGTACTTTATGTAAGCGAACAATAAAACAAAAGGATGAATATAAAACCAATTAATGCAGACAAGTCAATAATTCAATATGAGGATGATCAAACCAATTAAAAACAGTATGCACACAAGTAAATAATTCAATATGAGGATGATCAACATTAGTCTGAGGTTAAGTCTTGTCAACAGATATAAATATAACCAGTAGAAACAAACTGAAGGTTATAGAGCTACAAGCTAATGAGAAGTTGCCACCTGGTTTGATAGCCTGCACAACCTAAAACCTGGTAATGTTGCATTTAATGTAACCTACAGTATAAGACAAGACACATTTAATGCAAGTCTTGCACAAGCTAAGAGCTTCAAATGCAAGGATTTCAGTCTCCTTCAACAGACAAAAATCCTCTCTTATAAATAAAGGAAGAATTGACTGAAGCAACTTCTCAAACTATCTACATTCAAATATTCAAATCTACAAGCAAGTACAGCTTTCAAAATTTCAAGTGTTCTCAAGCTCAAAGTTTCAGTCACTCAACCTCTACAGCAAACCAAACATTCAAGCTCATAAGCTCGATTTCAGGAAGAGATTCAAAGGCTTGCTAACACTAGTTGAAGAAAAACCTTATATACTTAACCTTTATACAGTGTGTTTAGTTTGTTTAGATTGAAAATTCATATTTGAAAATGTTCTTAAAACAACATAGACATTAAAATATATTTGGCTGCACGAACTCTGTAAGAAACTGTTAGCAGTACTGCTCAATAGTGCTGCATGTAGAAGCTGCTGACAACGTTGTACGCTCAAAAGTAGGTTACAGATTGCAGTAAAAGTTTAATAGTTTGAAAAATCTATAGTGGTTCATTCCCTCTGAACCTTTATGTCACTTGAGACCAACAATTTATATAGTAAAATTTATAACATTAAACAATCTAAAATGCTTAATTTATACTAGGGTATGGAATTTATATCATTTTTCTCAAGAGAAAAGAATTACATAAATTGATTATATCACATTTTGGTGTCAAGGAAAAGTTTAAAATTTCGTCTACACTCTTACTAAGCAAGATTATATTAAATATTTCTAATATTATAAAATAATTAGGAACTGTTAGATTAGTTCAATTTGGTTACGATATAGTATTAATTCATGATTGTTTTGGATTTTTGCAGATATACTTATTATATACGCAATTATCATCAGTGACCTTTGTTAAGTATTCAGTTACATTAATGTACAATCACTGAAAGCCAAGAAATGCCAATAAAAAATGTTTTTTTTTTTTTTTTTCCTGTGTGCGTACATCATTTTTTAAAAGAGCAGTTGCATGATTAACTAGAATCAGTTTTATTTAAAAACGCGGATATAACACTATTCTTGCAATTAATGTTTTATTCTCTATTCCAATATTTTTAATATATATAGTATTTCATAACATAATAAGAAAGAACAGTGGATGAAGCCATGAGGCGCAATTTTATTTCTAATCACTAATGATTAGAAAAAAATATTTTCCTGAAGGCTATAATTTAACATTAATTATTTTTTAGTTAAATATGAACATATTTATCATTAGTTTGTGTACAACTTACACTAGCTCATATTATCAAATTTTCGGTCATATCACCCTATTTTGTATTAATAGAATCAAGTTATTTTAATTACAAAAATTGTATCATCCAACAGGTTGTATCAGTACCCTTTTCCTACAAAGGGCCGGTATAATTAATCAAAAAGATCAAAAATAAACAAAAGATAATTAAGAAGAAGAAAAAAAATATTGTTGAAGAGTTGGTTAAAAATGCAGGCTGACGCATGAGCCACGGTTTGGAATTGATGCTCTCATGTGATAAAGTTATAGTCCTTCCCAAAAAAAAAAATGATCATGTTCTTTTTTGAAGTCAAAATTTTATAATACCTTAATGACAAAAAGCCGAAAAAATTATGGCTGGCAAAAGATTCGAATGGCGAAAAATATTAGAATTTAAAATCTTAAAATTACAACTTTTTGGGAAGAGAAATAAGGATGATTAAAACCAGAACCATGCTACTGCTATATCTGCTATCTATAAAAGAATAAAAAAAAATTAGTGAGAGAAGGTGAGAATATGGGAAAGGCAAGCATGATCAACATAATCAATATCATCATCATCTTGTGCTCATTAGCCATGGCAATTCCAGGGAGCTATTCCAATATCCTATCCATGCCAAGCTCCTACTCCAGGCCCGATCAAGAGCCCGTTATTAACAATCCAGTGGAAGAATGGTTTCAAAGCCTCAACCAGATAAAGGAAAAGTCAATTAAGCTCCATTTCTACGTTCAAGACATCGTGAGTGGTGACAACCAATCTGTTTGGAAAGTGGCTGAGTCGGAGGAAACACCTTCTTCCCCGTCGTATTTCGGGATGATCTCCATGGCCGATAACCTGCTAACTGTAGGGCCCGAACCAGACTCGGAGATAGTGGGCCGGGCTCAGGGGTTAATCGGGTTTGCAGATATGCATGATATAGCTATAAACATGGTTGTGAGCATTGTTTTCACAAAGGGGAAGTATAAGGGAAGCACCATTAATATAGTGGGAAGAAATCTTTTATCTGAGAAGCAACGTGAGGTTCCCATTGTTGGAGGAACTGGATTTTTCCGATTGGCGCGTGGGATTGCACTCACCAATACTTACTCTTCTTTTCATCAACATGCTACTTATGAAGTTTTGGAGTATACTTTGTATGTCATTTATTATTCAGCTTTTTAATTCTTTCTATTTAGTTACATCCTTACTTTAGTGATTTATTTGAATATATATGTTGTATCTCTAATTCGTTGGAAATGAGATTTTTATCCATTTAGAGGTTGAAAGAATGTAAATTATCAATCGGAGTTTTCAGGTTTCAAATCAATAGTTTTGTTTTATAGACCCCAACTTAATAATTACCCTATCTTTCAGAATTTAAATTGACAAAATTCCTATACTTAAATATTTGTGAGTGTCGACTCGAAGATCATCAAAGTCGTCGTTGTTCAATATTTATTCCTTATCCCTCAGTTTATAAATGAACTAGTTGACTTGTATATATGACTAATCTGTTATGAGAAATATAAATATTGTAATTAATTAAATTGTATTGTTAGTTGATATCTTGTGTATTTATAGGTCCCATTTTTTAGTTCGGTGATAAGGTTAAACATGACAAATTAATCATTTAATATCAGTTGTTTACTTAACGAATATTGAGGAGTTTGACATCCTACAAACCCATGATAATTTCGAATTTCCAGATAAATTGCTTGATAGCTCAACTAACCACCAGACCTGAGTAATCTCTGAGATAAAAGTTGATCAAATATCATTTTTGTCATACTATGTAAACATAGAAAATCCCAATTTGTTACCACTTTCTATTCATTTCCAAATCTTCTCTCGCGTCTCCTCCTTCTCTGCCTCTAAAAAAAACTTTCATTTTATTTTGTTTATTTGGAATCAATATCTCAACTAAAGAAGTAATAGTGGGCTTCCAAAGAAACGAGGCTAGCTTATGTCATCAACAATGGAGGATAGCAGCAACCCAACATGAATCTTTCATCTTGAAAATGAATGCAATTTTTTTTATTATTTTTTTTTTTTGGTTCTGGTTGGGTAAGGGATAGGTTGGATCTGTGGAATTTATTGGGTTGAAAAAAAGTGGTCATGGTGGTGGTACAAACTGTGTCCGTCCCAAGTGGCACAAAGGTTCAGAGGCCTCTATCAATTTTTTTAAAATCTTTCGAACTTGCTCCACGGTAACCTAAACAACTTACAACGCAGGATACAATTGTAGTTTACAACACTATAAAGCAGTGCAGATTAATGTAACTTGGAGTTCTTGCAGCGGAATAATAAACTTTGATAGATAGGGTCTTTTTTGAAAACCTTTGAAATATGAACTTCTCAAGATATTTTATGCAATATGATAAAATATAAAGATGCAGCAAAGAGATAAATAACATAATATGAAAACACAGAACAACACACACGGTCTCTTATATAACATAATATGAAAACACAGAACAACACACACGGTCTCTTATAGTGGTTCGAATGTGGTGTAATTCTTCTATGTCCACTCTACTTCTTCTTAAGGAGGAACTTTGTTAAGTATATTTGATTTATAGGACCCGACCTTACAACCTTCAACTCAACAAGTTTACACCTACTAAGACTTAGTTTCCACACAAGCTACTCAAGTCCTAGAGTCAGCCCCACACAGGATCATTAATACTTGAAAATATACACACAACAAGAAACACTTTCCTATCAACTATAGTTATCTAAAACAACACACAATACTAAGGTAAAAGAATATATAGTTTTTCTTCAACTGGTGTTGGATGCAACTCTTGAGATTTTTGAGTTTTGAACTAAGGTAGGCTGCTTCTTAAGCTTGAGTGACTGAAACTTGAAGGATTTTAAAGTATTTTGTGAGCTTGATGAAATTCTTGCTTGAGCTTAGAGAATTGTAATTTCAATTGTAATTTAGGTCTCGCAACCTAATTTAATTGCGAATTACCGACGGATTTACCAACGGAATATTCATCGGTAATTCTGATGAAAACAACGGTATTTTATTTCCGTTTAGATCAAAACGACATCGCTTTAACTTACCCAAAAAAAATTTGGGGAAAAAAAACAAAATTGTAATGTTTAAAATTACTGACGGAACTTATTTCCATCGGCAACGTTTCAAAAAAAATTAAATAGCTATTTAAATAAATAGTTATCGACAAAAATTCCATCACAATATTCGCAAAACGGTGTCGTTTTAGCACTCTAGTGATGGAAATACCGACGGAATTCCATCGTTAAGTGTCTCATTCCTCTTCCGAAAAAAATTTGTATCAATTTTCCCCAACTTTTGTTCGAAAATCATAGTTTGAGTTCTATTTACAATCTTATATGAATAATTCAATTTTATAAATGAGTTCAATTCAATCAAACACACGAACTTGTTAAATTGGTCGATGATATATGTACATATGTTAATTCGATCAAATATTCTCAAATATGTAAAATCAATCGTTTGAATGACATAAATAAGTATATAACTGTGCTATTACTAAAATAATCAGGTTATGGTTCATGGATAACAATCAAATTGATAAATTTATACCTTAATTAGGTTAAGATAAAGTTGGCTAGTGACCGGGATATAAATGTATATATGTAATTAGTTCATATATACATCATGTACGTATAATTAAAATAATACAACATTAAAATTTCTGGTATATTATGATTATTCATATATTAGAAACACTAATTAAATTAAGATTATTAATTTAAATCATAAAAAAAATGTTTTTTGAAAAAATACCCTAAATTTAGGGTCTTACGAACGGATTTAACGACGGAATTACGATGGATTATTAATTCCAAATTACCGACGGAATTTCAATCGCTAAATATGAAAAAAAAAAAAACGATGTCATTTTCACTTATCAATATTACTGGCGAAAATTATGTCCTTAATCTTGCCAAAAACGATGACGTTTGTATCTGAAAATTGAAGTCTACAAAAAGACGGCGTTTCACCGCCATTTGTCGATGAATTTTTCCATCGGTAAATTACTGACGGACATCCATCGGGATATTCCGCCGTCAGGAATTTCCGACGTCCTACCGTCGGTGTTCCGTCAATAAACCATTGAGTTTTTTAAAAGATATATTCTCCTTTTGCCGACGACATTTCGTTGTTATTCCGATGGTATTAACCGACAGAATTGTTCCATCGGTAATTTCCGTCGCAATATCACCTATTTTTTGTAGTGATAAATAATTGACATGTGGCTTAATTTTCACTCCATATTTTGGGGGTTTATTCAATTTGTGTGCAACATAAGCATTCCGGCAGCCACCTCAACTCGGAAAATTTTTCCAACGAAGATCGGACTTAAATTTAAAAAAATTAACAATTAAATTAAGAACCAATATTGAAAAAAATATAATTACTACATTAAGATTGGACAAGACCTAAATTAAAATGATATTTTCCTAATTATATTGAGAGTTTGAGCGGAGTTTTTTTAATCCCTAGAACGACATGGGTCATAGCATTATTGTTTTATATAATAGGAAGATTTGTATTGCAACAAAGAAAGTGACAAAACACAAAGGCTAAGTGCTAGTTAACTTTGCATTAAAATTAACTCAAAAAGAATAAAAAAGTTCGACAGTATATAAATAAATAAATATATATATATATATATATTTATATATATATATATATATGAGAAATCAAACATCAAATGTTTGCACTAGACATTACAAATCTATATATTATTATTTGTTTACGGTTGTTGGCATGGTTGCAATGATGGAGGTATTGAAGAATACAAAAGGGTCACGCGAACCTCGAGTCTTCATGCATGTATGCCCGCGATCCATGCAAACCTATATTAAACATATTAATTAAAATAAAAATCATGAGGTTATCAGAATTAATTTCAAAAGTGGGGCAAAACTTGATTGGCTTCATGCTGGATAATCTTCTAAACTAGCGAGTCCTATTCTAAAACCAGCTTTGTCTATATTAAAATGGAGAATTTCTTTTATCTTCGAATTTGTCTATTTCATGTAAATAGAATAACATTATAAAAGTTCAAAATACTTTATATGAACCATGCATATATATAGACCTTTAATTGAAATTATATTTTATTCACATATTTTATTTTATTTGATATAATTCTCAAATTTTATTTATAGAAAGAATAATTGAGTATCTCCCAGAGCTAAAGTGATTGAGTAAGCATGAAAACGGTTCACTGTAATATATATATATATATATATATATATATATATATATATATATATATATATATATATATCTCAAAGAATGACCATTAGGAAATCTGTCAAGTTTACAATTTTCTCACATTAATTTTCTAAAAATAAGATCCTTAATAAATAAAATATTAAATACAATAGTCATAAATATAGCTAATTAATGACTTTAAATTTAATGTTGATAAGAAACATTACTGTATAATATGAAAATTTTAGTTATATTTTAAATAGCATAAGCTAGATTTCAAATATAATTATTAATGTATTTGAAATTTCTAATTTAAGAAAGTTGGAGAGAAACACATAAAAAAGATATAAAAACTAAAATAAAAGTTGGTTTATTAAAAAAAGTTGTTCAACTTTAATTAATGAAATTGAATAATTATTGTAAATATGTGTTTTAAAATAAATTATGAAATTAATTAGAGAAACTTTGACTTTGATTTTTTAAGCATTTAATTGAAAAAAAAATTCGAAAGATATTCTACTTTACGAGCTAAAAAATGATGGAAGAGTTGAAAAATATAAGAGATATAACAATATATGTTTTTCGAAATAATAAATAAAAATATATTTATATTCTTTTACAAATGCAACATATATTTCAACAATTAAATAATATATAAATCAAATTATGTTATGTATACTTCTAAATTAAGTGACATGGCTTGCACAAAACCATATTCCTATGTAAATAATTTTTTTTTTCAATTTTACTATGTTTAATTTTTTTATTTTAATCCCGTGTAATACACGGGCCTTATAGTAATTATATATATATGTGTGTGTGTTTTTGTTTTATGTACTCGAGTAGTTATTAGATGTTAATAGTAGTGTTGTTGATATATATATTTATACGGTGAGACTATTCACACCCCAATTATACTAAACACATCCTAGAAAAAGTGTTTTTTAGAGTTATAATTATTTTAAAAATGGGGTATGTTTAGCAAGTTATGAGTTGTGTATAGCCCTACCCTTAAATAAGCAAAGAGTTTTCTGATGAAAGATCTAGACATGTATTTGCCAAATTGGCAAACAATAGATATTCTCGGTTTTAATGAGCGTTTCATATGATATTTTAAAATAATCATTAGAAGTTATGTGTGTAAATGATATTATTAATTAATACATTATTTTTATTAAAGATAATAAAATATAAAATAAATTATAGCAAAATGTAACAAACCATGCAAATTGCTCATTGGAGACGAGGCGCATGAAGTCCATGCTTATTCTGCTTTTCTTTTGACAAATGAATAAGTGTATGCTACCCTCTGCCCTCGCTTTTCATGCAAATGCATTTTGATAGTGATACAATGGAGAATTTTTTTTACCTTCGAATTTGTCTATTTCATTTAGATAGAATAACATAATAAAAGTCCAAAATACTTGATACGAACCATACATATAGACCCTTAATTGAAATTATATTTTATTCAAATATTTTGTTTTTTGAAATAATTCTCATATTTTATTTATAGAATGAATAATTGAGTATCTCCCAGAGCTAAAGTGATTGAGTAAGCTTGAAAACGGTTCACTGTAATTCAATATGAGTCTATTTTTGTTGGATAGTATTTAAATACACGAGATTATATCCAATAAATATATAAATAAATAAATAAATATATATATATATAACTTTATCCAAAATACTTGATATTAACCATACATTCTTACCTATTAGTCTTATATATATTTTATTTTATTCTTAGAATCCATTAATCTAAATAATTTGAAGACAAAATGAAGCTTCACCTATAAATAACCACTCATTTCTTGAACTTCCCTCCACACATCATCAAATATACATCCTAGAGAGAGAGAGAGAATGAAAGGCAGGGGTAATCAATCAACCATTTTCATGCTTTACTCAATCATTTCAGCTTTGTTAGTCGTGACCACCGCCGCCACCACCGTGGATGAAATGACTGAGTTCCTAGACGAGTGGTTCAAAACAAGGGTGGCGGAGGGGAGCCTCACAAAGCTCCAAATCTACATCCATGCAGATTTCAACACTGCTTCACAAAACCAAACAGTCTACCAAGTGGCCGCTGCCGAAATCACACCCCAATCACCCAGCACTTTCGGGCGGATCCTTATAATCGACAACCCCATAACAGTGGGCCCGGATCCCGGCTCCCAGTCCCTAGGCCGTTACCAAGGCACCAACGCTTATTCGGATTTTAATGAGGCAGCTGCAAATATGAACATGAATATGGTCTTCTCATGGGGGGACTACAATGGAAGCTCCATTGGCATTATGGGAAGGCAACCCGTATTTGAGGAGGTTCGGATTTTGCCTGTAATTGGTGGAACCGGGGTTTTTCGTTATGCCAAAGGAGTCTTGGTGGCATCTACTCTTTCTACAAATCCCGACGCGCAGACAGGTGTCTATATGTATGTTATATATATAGTGACTCCTTCTTCTTCGGTCGGATCGGTTCAATTGGCTTAATTATAAGATGTTTTAGCTTCATGGTGTTTGTCGGATGAGGAGGTTTGTCTAGGGTTAATTAAGGTTTGATTTTTATGGGTTTCTTTTGTTGTATGAATTTGATGTTTTTCGTTTTGATCAAATAATGTTTTACTATGTTAATAACAAGTATTGTTTGCTTTGAATGGATCCAAATGCTCTGTTTTACTATGATATGCTTTAGTTTCATATTTTATCTAAGTACTAGCTAATTTAGTTAGAAATATTTATTTTATGTACAAATCAATGATCAATCGAATCGAATCATGAATATTCTTGATCATTCTCGATATGTATATAGTTAAAATCATGGTCAAAAATTTAATGACACTACACGTATAACTTGTTGTGATCCCAGACCCACATGTGGCAGGCCAGGTACATGGGCCCACGGGCGACGAGTACCAGATCCCGCCCACAACGACTCACATAATTATGTTAAAGATTTATATTTTAATTTTTTGTACTAATATATTGTGTCGTCGTCTTCTTCTTCTTCTGCATATTTTAGTTTTCTAAAAATTTAAGTTCTTAAAGCACATGAATTCACTAAATGAAAAAACTCACATATATCTATTATACAATAAGTTTAATATTTTTAAGAAATTTTTAATTTATTAGTATAAACATTAATAATATAAAAATTTGTTTATTTTTTTTCGATAATATGGTGATGAAATTATAAAGTTTATTATATTATATAGCTTAAAAGGTGTTAATAATAATTGCTAAAATTGTATGTGCTTGAATAAATAATTTAATTAGTTTTTAAACTCCTAATTAATAATAGTTGGTTAAGGATTCTTATACGCATTCTATCATAATATATGAACTAAATAATAATGAGTTGATCTTGTGTGCACTTGGTGTACATGAAATCTGGGTCGAATCAGTTTTTGACCCGCGTGTTTTGAGTTTTGCATTTTTTTTTTTTTTGCTTCAGGTTGTGACTTTTATGTTATAAATGTGTGATCTTTATGTTATAAATGTGTGACCTTTATGTACAACTATCATGACATTTATGTACTGTAACTTAAAAAAAAAATGAAGATTTTGAATATAATTTGAACTGAACACCTTTATGTGATATCAATGAGACTTTTATGTTATATTATGTCACTTTTATGTACAAATATTCTGACATTTATATAATATATAAAGATGCATAAATGTCAGAATATTTGTACATAAAGGTGACATAATATAACATAAATGTCACATTAATATCACATAAAGGTACATAGTACAAATTGTGTTGAAAATCTTCATTTATTTCCTAAGTTACAATGCATAAAGGTAGAGATAGTTGTACATAAAGGTCACACATTTATAACGTAAAGGTCATACATTTATAACATAAAGGTCAAGACAAAAATTTGGAAAAAAAAAATTAAAAAAAATTAAAAACTCGCGGATCCGGGTTGGATCGACCCGGATTGCACGGATCTTAGATCCGTGCACCTGGTGCACAGGAGTTTTTGTGAATAATAATAGTTGGTTAAGGATTCTTATACGCATTCTTTCATAATATATGAACTAAATTGATTGCAAGAGTGGTTTACCTTATATTTTTCAAATATATGACTGATAACAATAGCAATAACAATAATTGAAAAGAATAACAATACTTAAGGAAATAGCATTTAAAATTCAGACGGAAAACTTAGACTCGCTTCCGGGACTTCATCCTTTAAGGTATGTATGGAAGATTTGCAATTCAACCCAGAATGATATGTACGTATGATAATTTTTTTTATATAATAGTGGTTTGTATTTCTTACTCACACTCAAAAGAAGAAAAATAATAATTACTTGAGAATACAATATTAAATCATTTGATTTAATCTAGTTTTATCATTTATCTTTCATAATCTAACTAGTTTGTTGATCCCAAGTGGCACAGAGGTTCAGAAGGGGTGAATAAACCTCTATCGATTTTCAAAAATCTTTCGAATTTACAGTGTTATATTCTATGGCAAAATACAGCACAGAATGTAGTACAGTTTACTGTGCTAGAATGCAGCACAGCTTACTGTACCAGCGTTCTTATACAGCAGAAACTTAAGTTTTTTGATAGAGTTTCTTTTGAAAACCTTTTTCAAAATATGATTTTTAGCAAGTTTTAAATGTTGTATGAAATAATATAGAATGCAGCACAATATGATCACAGAAATGCTACAAAAGAAAGGTAAACACGAAGGCTTATACTGGTTCGAATGTGGTGTAATCCTTCTATGTCCACTTTATTCCTTCTCTGAGGAGGAACTTCATTAAGCATGCAAGATTGTTTTACAGGACTCGACCTTACAATCTATCAACCTAACAAGTTTTCACCTACTAAGATTCAGCTTCCACATAGGTGGCTTGAATCAAACAGGTTGACCTACACAGGATCCTGAACTCACACAAAGTTACAGCCTTGAACTCCTAAGGCTAAACACTTAGTAAAGATCTAAATCTTGTCAACTGAGGACACCACTAAAACAACCTAAGCACACAACACAAAGGTTAAAGTATATGGATTTTCTTCAACTGGTGTTTGAAGCAGTCTTAATAATTCTTGAGCTCGGATGTTTCTAAGGCTCGACAACTTCACTTATAGGTTGAGTGGCTGAAAACTTAGTGTTGAGAACTTGAGAGCTTGTTCTTGCTAGAGCGTATGTGTTCAATATATCAGTTGTTCAGTGGTTGCTTCAGTCAAGTCTTCCTCTATTTATAAGTGTAAGAAATATGTTTGTTGAAGAGAGACACATTTCATTTGAATATTAGTCTTCATCAATTGTCCTTGAGCTCAGATTAATTGCCTCTGAAAATCTGTAATTAATTATCTTGTCTTGCACTCCAGGCTATTTAATGCAGTTGTACTAAGTTGCAGATTTGTTGCAGTCTGTCAGTCTACGTGTTGACTGCTTACTAGCTCTTGGTACTGTTTTATCAGTTTGTTTCTATTGGCGAGTTTCGAAGTGATATTACCTCGGACAACACTGATCTTCCTCATACTGCATTGTTGTGTGAGAATGTTCATTCATTCTTATTGTCCTTCATTGACTATAGTGCAGCACTTGTAGTTTCTACAACCCTTGCAACAATGCATCTTTCTGTTGATCTGCTGTATTCTGTTCTTTTTGTCGGGCTTTTGCATTACTTCTGCTTATAGTATCCAAATATTATATTCCACTGTTTTATTTAGTAGCGATTCTTTTGCATTACTTCTGCTTATAGTATCCAAATATTATATTCCACTGTTTTATTCAGTAGCGATTCTTCCTACTGCATTCGGCTGCTAACAGAAACCTCCTTCTAGATTGATTGGTTATTGAACTTCAAAATTTTCCATTCTTCAAACTGACTTTTAGACTCAAAACTATTCTAAGTTTCACTTAAATAGTGTGAAAAATGGGGTACTCTAAATTCCTATTATAATGTTGGTTTGTCTCTTATCAAAATCTAAATAAAAATTTCCTGGCATAGTTTTTAGAATTCATTGAAAATATAATTATATAATTTGGTACAATTATAATATTTGATATTTAATATTTAATATTTAAGTTACAATATTATTATTAAGTTAACTTTATATTAAGGGAATAAGATAAAATATTTAAAATATAATCATGCATATTTATATGTTCCATTTTTTTCACAAAATAGTGGTGTTGATACTACTTGACACATTGTCTAATATTGATTATGTATATACTTCATACATTGAAACTCAATAAATTATCAAACACAATGATGTAGTCAAAAAATTGAATAATAAAATATAAAAATTTAAATATCCATAAAAGATAAATTCATTTACTCAAAAAACAAAATACATCCTATGAAGTATATAAATACTCACTAAAAAGATATTTGTATTTTTTTCATCAAAAAATTACCAAAAGGATTTTGTAATAATAGATAAGGCAATTAGAAAGAATTTGCCTGACACATTCATATATAGTACATAGCAGAATATCAAAAATTAATGTTGTATTGTATGGTAAATTTAGTATTTAGCAGTTAACTTAGAACCAATTTTTTTTATTTTAGATTGTCATAAAAAGATTTTTTATAGTAATTATATTTTCTTAGATAACATGTATTTTCTTTATATTTATTACCACATTCATTAACTTATTTTATATTCAATATTTTTAGGTTTTAAATTATACAAAACCCTATCCAATTTTCCTTTATATAAATTAGATTAAACCTGTTATATATTTATATAAGCAAACAATTATAAAAATATAATATGATTATCTACGTATTTTAATATCTGCAGGATATTTACTATTTTGCAATTTATGTATTAGATAAATCATAGTATTTTTCGATAGCAAAAATATGCATTTATGTGTGTGTGTGTATATATATTTACAAAAACAATATGATAGAAAATATGATAATATATATATATAAGTAATAGATAGAAAATATGATTAAAAAAATGTCTATTTGAGAAATAAAGATAATATAATTTTTAGATTGTATCTATGATGGGAAATTATTTAATAAAATTTACTATTATTTTATAAGTATACTAATATAAAGATCAACATTAGATTTATAATTAATATAAAACAAAACATTCACAAATATGATTCATATACTATTTTAGAAATAAATCAAAATTTCTCGAACTAAATGATAATTTGAACATATTATCTGAATCAATCAACTCAAATGTGAACAACTGTCCAACACGGATCTCATAATCTCTCAAAACATTGTTTTAATTCAATTTGGAACAAAATTCTGTCACCTTCATTCTTCAATCCAGCACTTCATGTTTTATCATTTATGATTTTTTTAAAAAAACTCCATTCATTCTGAGTTCAACTATATAATATTTTTAAAGTCACCATTTTTCATTAAGTTATTATTTAAATAATCTATTTTTCTAAACAAATACTTGAGTTTGATTAAGTTTCTTCTATAAATAATACGTTTCTTTGAAGATAACTTACATGCATATTTAATATATCCTTATGAAGAGTCATTTATATAATTTTATATTTATAAGATGATACGTGTCTCGAATTAATCTTTACATTGAACTTTTATTTAGGTAGGAATTAGATTAAAGTATAACATGCCTACAAATGATGATATAATTAAACCATATGAATAATTGCATTTCGATTTTTAATGTACCTGTGGAGAACTTCATAAAGTTCAAATAAGACAGAAATTATATATCTATAAATTATTAAGATAATCTATTGCATAAAACATTCTGAGTGCATCCTTATTCAAATTCATTTCAACAACGAACCAACCAAGTATTTAAAGTAAATTAGTTTTAAAAAACGATAAAAAGAACACTATACGTTCCATAATCTCCCCCCATAACCAAATCCATTATATAGATTAAAATCTTTTTTTTTCTTCTTAATAAATGTCTTTAGCTTCTATTGATTGATCCTAGTTCAAAACTCATCTTCCATTCTTCTCTTCACTTTTTAGACAACTTCAGCAAATTTTTTAGACAACTTATCAAGTGTAGACACTTTGTCTTCGAAACAATAATTCTGAAATATAAAAACTTAACTTATCATTTTCAAATGATAATAATAATTTATAAAATGTGTATTAAAATAACTAAATATTTGGTTTTTTACACTATACATTTGAACATCAAACTCAACCTCAGCTCACATTAGCTTTGAAAGTGTATCAAATTCCTATATTCCAAAAGAATTATTTCATACTATTCAATCAATAATCAACAATTATAATTATAATATATAACTAAATTAATTAATTACTTGACTATCAATAAAAGATGCACAATATCGAACAATAATTTCTTGATCCATAGACAACTTTAACATTGTGTACATTCTAGGTTAATAATTGTTTGAATTCGGATCCTTAATTAGTTGCAAAATTCAGTCTTTCATGAACGAACCAAGCACATCGAGATAGAATGTCATTTTGTTCAAGAAAATATCCAAAGGGGCCTCACTACACCTTCATATATATGCTCTAGAGAACAATTGGCAGACATTCTCACCGAACCAGTTAGAGGTGATACTTATCGAAGACTACTCAACAAGTTGGGTGTTATTGACATTTCAATCTCAGCTCCAACTTGAGGGGGTATTGGATAATATCAAGGAGGATAAGCTCCAAGATACTTCAAATATCAAGAAGCCTACAAAATCTCATTTATAGCTACTGTATCCTCAAATATCTCATATGTAGTTGTTGTACCTTTTCCCACGTTTCATTGTTTGTAATGATCTTTTAGTTAGGTTCATTGTGACATAATCCTTAGTTACTAGTTTGTGTAGATTCGCATCTTGTAGCTTTGCCAATAAATGTAGGCCTTGTAAATGAAAATACATCGTCTTCTTCAAATCAAATCAGTTTTCTGCAATTTACACGTGCTTCGAATGGGCATAGAATTTGCCTCGTGGCGGATCGAAGTATCTTCTTCAATTTGGGGGTTTACCCATTTGCTTTTCTTTTTTAAAATTTTTGTTTCTTAATTTTCATTTTTTTAATTTTTTAAGATTCACATTTTTTTATCTCAAAAATAAGATTAACAAGTTTTATTATTTTCATATGGTTAAAAATTTTGCTTTTTTTTTTGGGTTTTTTAAATTTGAATTATTTTTATTGGATTTTTACTTATGTGGCATACCGAATTACCGACGGAAATTTCCATCGCTAAACAATTGAATTTCGTTGGTAACTATTTTCCGTCGGTACAAACTGTTGCTATTATTCTCGTCAGTAACATAATTCCGTCGGTGTATTTCCGACGAAAATATCCGTCGATACCTCTTTTATTGACGGAAAGCAATAAAGAAAATGTGGAAAATCCACGATTATTTTTCCGCGGTTTTACCGACGGAAGTATGAATTTCCAATGGATTTCTCCGTCGTTAGGATTTGTATTCACCTACCTCTTTTACTGACGGAAAGCAATAAAGAAAATGTGAAAAGTCCACGATTTTTTTCTGCGGTTTTTCCGACGAAAGTATGAATTTCCAATGGATTTCTTCGTCGCTAGGATTTGTATTCACCAACGTAATATTTCCGTCGGCGATTTATGTTTTTTATTTACCAACTGATTAATTCCGTCAGTAAATTAATATAACTTAATTTTTTTCTGTTTATTTAATTATAATAATAAATAAAAAATTAAAAAATGTAATTATTATTTCTGTATGTAATTATTATTTAATAATAATAATAATAAATAAAACGAACAAAATGAAATCAAATTAATTAAAATCATAAATATTCAACAAATTTAATTACAAATTAAAAGAAAATTATTTAATATAAAAACTGTTTATAAATGAGCGGGGTCGTCATCATCATCATCCCAACGGTGGGGATCCACGTCCTTGGCTGGGATGGGGACACTGGCGGTAGGAGCATTAGACGAGCTCCAGTCAGCTATTGTAGGAGGGTCTGTTGTGACTACCCCTCATCTCCTCCTGCTGGCGTATCAAATCCATCTGCTGGTACCAAGGCTTCTCCTGCTTGCGCTCATACATTGCCAGCCTCTTCTTGTATAGACAACTTGTCCGATCCTCGACTTTTTTGCACGATCCGGTTTAGAAACCCCTTCCAAGTGGAGTTCGGCATGCACATAGGTTGCTTCGAAAACCACCTTCGCTTCCAATTGTTGATCAGATCGCGGTAGCGGGTCGCAGCCTTCTCTGGGTACAAGAGTCGGATTTTGTCGTCCAACGCTGAGTCCCAAGTACATCGTTTCTGCAAAAAAAAAAATTCAAAATAACAAAACAACATTTATTGATTATTTTAACAAATTCAGAATAATAATCATAAAATTAAAGAAAATTAAACAATAAACCTACCGAGAACTCCTTCCAGTACATTGTCTTGGTGTCTGGCTAGACAAGCTTCCAGCTGAAGCCCTTCGCATCGAGATAACCCTCGAACACATCCTTCAGAAGGGATGAGCTCTAATGTGACGACCAAAATTGAATTTAATTAGATATAAACAAAATTTAGTAAATAATAACAAAAAATTAGAAATGAAGTGTACTCATGCTCTAGACTCGACCCATATGACTGTCCGGCGAGAGGGACCAGCAGACGCCTGTGAAGCCCCCTGCTGTGACGAGAGCTAGTCAGAAGTAGGGACATGTGTATCGATAAACGTGCCTTCTACATCGTACATGGAGCGAGCTCCACCAGTCGAACCACCGAAAGAGCCGATCGGTGGTGGAGAGTACTCTGGTCCGGATCGACATCCTGGAGGCGACGACCTCTGTCTCAACCGCCTCGAGATGCTCCTCATCCACGGGGAACTCGATCTCTACCAGCCATCTAACTATAAAAGAGTAAGAGAGACTAAATTTTCTATTTGCAAACTAACTAAACATAATCTAAACCAATCTAAATTCTAAAAATTAATTAACCCTAAATTCTAACGAAAATTCTTTCCAAAAATTCGACAAATTCCGAAAAAGTGATACTTATAAACTGAACATGAAACTAACTTAATTAATTCACCTAATTTAACAAAAAATTAATGGGAATTTACAAAACTATCATTATTAATTCACCTAATTTAAGTAAACTAAAAACTAATTTTTTGACAAAATTTATAACTAACCTAAATTCTAATAACTAATTAACCCTAAATTCTAACAAAATTTCGGCAGCATTTCAAGACATGCACAAATATAGCAAGTTTTGGACTCTCCGGCTCTGCAATAAAAAAAACATACAATTCCCAACAACATACTAAATATAACTAGTTACTGAGTTACATATAATCAATATTTTAATACAATTCACAAAATTAAACTAAAATCGAACTAATTAACTAATTCAACATTAAATTAACTTTATAGCAAATTAAATCATAATTTTTCATATCATTAACAACTAATTATAAACTAACTAAACTAACTAATTACAGAAATAGTTAAACTAACTAAACTAATTAATCATAGCTAGATCAATGAACTAAACTAATTCAACTAACTAAGCTAATTAAACTAATTAAATGAACTAAATTAACTAACAAGATTAACCTAATTAAACTAAATTGACAAAATTAAATTAATATAAACTAACATCAAAATTTAAAATAAAATACTAATTAACATAAATTACACAAAAATAACATAAAAACTCTAAATTAACCTAAACTAACTTCATAAACTAAAATTAACAAAATAACATAAAATACAAAAAAAGAAAAAAAAAAGATCATAACCTTGATTCCGGCGGCGGCGGGATGTGATGGGCAGCGGGTGGGAGGGTCAGTGGGGAGGGGGGCAGTTTGGGGGCAATGTGGGGGTTTGGGTGGTGGGTGGGGAGGGGGCAGTGTCGGGGAGGGCTAGTGGCGGCGGCGGTGGCGATGGGGAGGCGACGATGGGTGGCGGAGGGGAGGGAATGAGGGAGGGAGAGAGAGACGGGTAGTGGAGGCGGCGACGAGTGGTGGCGTTGGAAGAAGGAGAGAAGGAGGGAGAGCAGAGAGAGAGAGAAGTGAGTGAGGCATCGCGACCTAATTTAATTGTGAATTACTGACGGATTTACCAACGGAATATCCATCGGTAATTCTGATGAAAACAACGGTGTTTACTTTTTGACTAGATCAAAATGTTTAAAATTACTGACGGAACTTATTTCCATCGACAACGTTTCAAAAAAGTTTAAATAGTTATTTAAATAAATAGTTATTGACAAAAATTTCATCACAATATTCGCAAAACGGTGTCATTTTAGCACTCTGGCGATGGAAATACCGACGGAATTCCGTCGGTAAGTGTCTCATTCCTCTTTCAAAAAAAAACTGTAACATTTTTTCCCCAACTTTTGTTCGAACGCAAAAACTTTTGTGCACAAGGTGCACGGATCCTAGATCCGTGCACCATAATTTGGTACCCACCCAACCCACAATATATTTTCTCCAGCCCACCATAATATATATTTTTCCAGCCCAATAATATTTATTTTTCAGCCCACATCCAAACAACAATTCATTTTCCTGCCAAAACCCAATTGAAAAGCCCACAATATATTCTCTCTCTCACACACGCACAGAGTATTTCGAAAAACTCGCGCGACTCGAAGAAACTCGTCTTCTTCTCTCTCACATTCAGTCACATTCAGAATTTCAGTTCGAAGTTGTAATCTTCTTCTCTCGGCAAACCTAATTCGAAGCGCAAACCTTGTTTTGAAGTGCGATTTCAGTTCGAAGTTGTAGTCCTTCTTCTTCCCTGCGGTTTGTCCTTCAACCCCGATTTCTGTAAGTTTCTGAGATTTTGTTAAAACCTTACATGCAATCGGTTTAAAAGTTAAACATTTTGCCACTTTTCTTTCTAGTTTTCCCCCAATTTCAATCTCGAAAACATTTTTTGATTTTGAATTTGTCTATTTAACCCTACATGCAGTTGTATTTCAATCGTCTAATATACTGTTTGTTTCTACATTTTAGGTTTTCATTGTCTGGATTTTGATTTACTTTCTTCAACGGTAAGTTTTCTGAATTTTATTTTGTTTTTCGAGATTTATTTTTACACTTCGTGTTCTATATGTTTTTTCACCTTTCTGTGTTATTCGCGCGTATGTGTTGTGTGTTCTTCGCGCATTTTGTTTTGTGTGGTTTTGACATATTATTGAATCTCTGAAAATGACTTTACAAGTGTGATTTTGAACAAGAGAAGTTATACCATTTGCAATATGAGAGGTTTTTCATTCTGTTTTTCACATATTTGCATGTGTCTCTGTTTTTTATGTATTTCTTAGATTAGTAAAGTATTAATGAAACAGTCTTAGTGTATTTTGTTATACAGTATTAGTGTAATTGTTATACAGTATTAGTGTATTTTCTTCAATCCTGATTTTATGTAAGTTTCTGCTATTTTGTTTAATTAAATCTTACATGAAATTGGGAGAAATAATGTAGTAGTTCAGTATATATATTATCTGATAGATGTTGAATACTGAATGGGAAAAGTTTTTGCCTAAGAAAATATGTATGCTCCTTCTGCTCTTTGAATTTTGTGCTTTTGTTTGTTTGAAGTTTAAACAGTGAGATTATGTTTGACTATTGATGCTTGCAATATTATACAGTTTCCAAGATGAAAACCAGGATGTCAAAGAGTGATGCAGTTGACGAATCATCTAAAAGGCCAGTGAAAAAATATTTGAAACAAATTGCTCAGAAAAAGAAGGCTCCGAAGAAGGAAGCCATTGACAAGAAATTGAAGGAGTCAATTGACAACTCTTACTATGATGTTTGGTATGTACTCTGTTAAGTGTTAAAGCTAATTTTGTTTATGTTTGATACTAATACTGTTAAGTCTTATAGCTAATACTTTTTATGTTTGTTACTAATACTGTTAAGTCTTATGGCTAATATTGTTTATGTTTGATACTAATACTGTAAAGTGTTATAGCTAATTCTGTTTATGTTTTGGTACTAATACTGTGAAGTCTTATAGCTAATATTGTTTATGTTGGATACTAATACTGTTAAAAAACATGTATAATAATTTTTATGCTATTATTGTTTATGTTTGATACTAATACTGTTAAGTCTTATAGCTAATACTGTTTATGTTTGATACTAATACTGTTAAGTCTTATGGCTAATACTGTTTATGTTTGATACTAATACTGTTAAGTCTTATAGCTAATTATGTTTTGGTACTAATACTGTGAAATCTTATAGCTAATTCTGTTTATGTTGGATACTAATACTGTTAAAAAACATGTATAATATTTTTTATGCTATTATTGTTTATGTTTGATACTAATACTGTTAAGTTTTATAGCTAATACTATTTATGTTTGATATTAATACTGTTAAGTCTTATGGCTAATACTGTTTATGTTTGATACTAATACTGTTAAGTCTTATAGCTAATTATGTTTATGTTTGATACTAATATTGTGAAATCTTATAGCTAATTCTGTTTATGTTGGATACTAATACTGTTATAAAACATGTATAATAATGTTTATGTTATTGCTGTTTATGTTTGATACTAATACTGTTAAGTGTTATAGCTAATACTGTTTATGTTTGATACTAATACTGTTAAGTCTTATGGCTAATACTGTTTATGTTTGATACTAATACTGTTAAGTCTTATAGCTAATTATGTTTATGTTTGATACTAATACTGTGAAATCTTATAGCTAATTCTGTTTATGTTGGATACTAATATTGTTATAAAACATGTATAATAATGTTTATGCTATTGTTGTTTATGTTTGATACTAATACTGTTAAGTTTTATAGCTAATACTGTTTATGTTTGATATTAATACTGTTAAGTCTTATGGCTAATACTATTTTGTTTGATACTAATACTGTTAAGTCTTATAGCTAATTATGTTTATATTTGATACTAATACTATGAATTCTTATAGCTAATTCTGTTTATGTTGGATACTAATATTGTTATAAAACATGTATAATAATGTTTATGTTGTTGCTGTTTATGTTTGATACTAATACTGTTAAGTCTTATAGCTAATACTGTTTATGGTTGATACTAATACTGTTAAGCTTTATGACTAATACTGTTTATGTTTGTAGCTTATAATGTTCATTGTTTTTTATTGGGCAATGATTTTGTGACACAATCTAGGCCTAAGGGTCTACACAATTTGATCTGTCAGTTATCTGACAAGCAGAAGAAGGATACTACTGACATTGGTTTTGGTGGTTTGCTCTCTATGTCGATCACAAAATGTGCGAATCTTTATATGATTCGTTGGCTGGTGAGGAGCTTTAACGGAAGTAGTAGGATGTTGTCTGTAGGAAGAGACAGAAGTTTTGTGATCACTGCAGATGATGTTCATGATGTGTTCATGTTGCCTAGAAATGTAGGTTCTCCTGTGATAAATTTTAATAAGCATGAAGATTCGGTATTACTTAAGCATTTTAGGGATATGGGGATACAAGCTAGTGTTCAGGTTAAAGTTTTATATGATTTGATAGTTAGTCGTTTTTCTTGTGGTGGTGATGATTTTAAAAGATTATTTGTTTTGTATGCTTTGTATTCATTTTTGACTCCAACTTGTAACAAAACAGTAAACATTAGTGTGTTGAAGTCATTACAAGATGTTGATAGAATATCTCAGTTTGATTGGTGTGAATATATATTGGAAAGATTGTGTGAAGGTGTTCATGTGTATAATAACACACAATCAAAAAATATTTCCGGCTGTACAATCTTCCTGTAAATAGTCTATATGCATAGACTGAAGTGGAAAGGTGTTGCTGCACCTTCTTCACTGCCTCTAATTCAGCATTGGAATGACGACAAACTGCATAAAAGATGCATTGAAGAGGCTACTGCGGGATCATATGGTGACGGTGAACTTGTATATGATATGTATCCTATTAGAAAGAATGGGAAGAAGGATGGAGAAGAGAAAGTGAATCAAGAAGGGGCCAAAAAGAGAGCTGATGAGTCAAAAAGAGAAGGAAGTGGCCAATTTATCAGTTTTGAATTGATGAAGGATGAGATGAATGATGAACAAATAAAGATTGCTGCCAAAGATGTAAGTTTTCTGACTTAATAGTGTTATATGAAATTTAAGTAATACTGTTATTATAAGTTAGTAATACTGCTAAGTATAAGTTACTAATACTGTTAAGTATTAGTTAGTAATACTGTTAACTATTACTAACTAATACTACTTAGTATTACTTAGTAGTACTGTTAAGTATAACTCACTAATACTAAGAATTATTATTTAGTAATACTGTTAAGTGTAAGTTAGTAATACTGTTAATTATTACTATCTAATACTACTTAGTATTACTTAGTACTACTGTTAAGTATAACTTACTAATACTAAATAGTATTAGTTAGTAATATTGCTATGTATAAGTTAGTAATACTGTTAGGTATTAGTTAGTAATACTGTTAACTATTACTAACTAATACTGTTTAGTATTATTTAGTAATACTGTTAAGTATTAGTTAGTAATACTGTTAAGTATACGTTAGTAATTCTGTTAACTTTATAACATGATTACATATGTTGTTTTTTGAGTATATTTATTCTTTTTTGTTTAGGAAATGGACACGATTTCTCTTCTTTTCAAGAGAGATATTTCAGTGGTATCTCACCACTACATATCAATTTTCAAATCCATGAAGGAGAGTGACACTGAAGAGATGTCTGACTCTCAGAAATTTTTTTCAGATGAGAAAGTGCACAAGGTCATCGATGAAATCATTCTTGATTTCATGAATAAGGAGAAGGATGTTCCATCAAATAAAGCGGGGCCAAATGAAGGAACATGTCCTGAATTTACTGAAGATATCCCTTCCTCAAATGCAGCGGACATTAACAAAAGAAGTTGTCCTGATGTTGCTGCGGATATAAATGAAGGAAGTTGTTCTGAAGTTGCAGCAGATATAAATGAGATGCCTTCATTTGATCTGCATTTGAGTGCTTCACCACAAGCCAATGATGACAGTCTTGCTGCAACTCCAATTGAAAATATAGATGATCCTGATAAAGTGAATACTGAGGAAATTTCTGAGATTTATGGGTCAATGTCCTACAAGAGGAAGGGATATGAGAAAGAAACTTTGATCCATGTTGATCGGAAGAATGGATTTGTGTCAAATTTCTTTCGTAGGATGGGAAGATTTCTGAGCAAAATGGATGTGCAATCGAAAGAGTTTGCTGACTATGCATTTTTTGATGAGCATAATGACACTGATGAGTAAGTTCTGTGATTTGTACTTATTAATTTAATATTTTCCAGTATTTTTAAATCTTTATGTTTATATTTACAGTGAAACTCTATTTCGACATGGACCACTCCTCATTCTTTATAGAAAAGACATGCTCTCTTTGTTCCCCGATGCACAGATCGAATCGTGTGTATTGAACGCATGGGCGTTAATACTGAACAAATCTACAAATGATGGTCTAAGTAGATTTGTTTTTACACTTGATCATTCCGTAAGTATAATTTCAATTTTTTTTGTAGTCTGTTTTTTATTTGTTTCTATTCTTAAAATTGTTGTGTTTTTTTACAGATGTACATGATTGAACTGCTAGAAGAGAAAGATTCGAAGAAGATGGAAGTACTGGAGCAGAATATCTTCAGTGTTTGGGATTCTTGGTTTTCATTGCAGGAACTAGTTCTCAATGTAGTTGATTTGGTATGTTAATTGTTATTAATATACTGTTTTAATATAGGACAGTATTAGTTATTAAACTATATAGTATTAGTTTAACAATTATTATTATTTTTCATTGTAGATATTTATTCCTGTCTGGTTGTCCCAGCACTACTTTTGTATTGCAATACACTTTGCAAACAAGAAAGTGCATTATCTTGATAACCAGCTCTATGAAAACAATGATAACAAGTACAAGGAGATTGCTCTATTGATGGTATGTCCTTTTAATAAAGTTACGATATAACTATCTGTTGTACAATCTAAAACCTATATATTTCTGTTTGCTGAAGTCTTGCATGGGTAAATATCTTCTTCGAAAACAATATCCCAGGGCTGCTGAGATTGAAAATTATGAAATGGAAGAGGTGGATTTGCCATGGAGAGCATTAAACTTTAAAGGAACAAATGATTGTGGAATTTTCACGATGCACCATATGACGTATTTCAATGGTGCTATTTATGATAAACCTGATTTAAAAAAGGTATGTTATTCTTCTGAGAAACATTACTATTCAAAAATATATAATAGTACATTAAAGTTATATTTTCGTAATACTGATATGGCAATACATAAACAGAATTAGTTATGTAACTAAATTGTACAGTGAATAATGTTATGCAGTATTATTAGTTTTTAATTTATTTTTTTCTCATTGCAGCTAGTTTTGAGGAAAGTATTGAGGGCAGAATTTGCTGCTGCTATTGTTATGTCACATTTAAATGAGGAAAGGAGAGATGTGATTGATAGGGTTACAAGATTCTATTTGGCAAAACCCAAATACATTGTGTTTAAGAGACAAGAGGTTGTTGCAGCAATAAAGAAAAAAAAGGCTGAAATGTCAAAAAATGTGAGACCGAAAAGGAAGTGCGTTGAGAAAAAACAATATTAGTTTAGGTTTTGGGAGATGAAAAACAACAATATTTGTGTATATATAATTGTCTGTTGAAATCAATTGTGATGTTGAATTAGTATTTTTGAAAAATATGTTTTAACAGTATTTGATATCATTTTACAATTATAATATATTTATATTGGTTATAACTTTATATTATATTTTTTTGATGTAGGTATACAGTTGGAAAGTATAAAATGAAAAACAAGGTAATGAATGAAACCTGTATATTATACATGTTTTTTAACAGTATTTGTATAAGAGATAAACAGTAATATTCATAAGCATTAACAGTATCATTCTTGAACATAACATTATTAACAGTATTAGTATTCAACGTAAACAGTATTAGCTATAACACTTAACAATATTAGTATCAAACATAAACAGAATTAACTATAAAACATAACAGTATTAGTATCAAACATAAACAGTATTAGTCATAAGACTCAACAGTATTAGTATCAAACATAAACAATATTAGCTATAAGACTTAACAGTATTAATATTAAACATAAACAGAATTAACTATAAAACATAACAGTATTAGTATCAAACATAAACAGTATTAGTCATAAGACTCAACAGTATTAGTATCAAACATAAACAGTATTAGCTATAAGACTTAACAGTATTAGTATCAAACATAAACAGAATTAACTATAAAACTTAACAGTATTAGTATCAAACATAAACAGTATTAGCCATAAGACTCAACAGTATTATTATCAAACATAAACAGTATTAGCTATAAGAATTAACAGTATTAGTATCAAACATAAGAAGAATTAGCTATAAGAATTAACAGTATTAGTATCAAACATAAACAGTATTAGCCATAAGACTTAACAGTATTAGTATCAAACATAAACAGAATTAACTATAAAACTTAACAGTATTAGTATCAAACATAAACAGTATTAGCCATAAGACTCAACAGTATTATTATCAAACATAAACAGTATTAGCTATAAGAATTAACAGTATTAGTATCAAACATAAGAAGAATTAGCTATAAGAATTAACAGTATCATTCGATATTATTATCAAACATAAACACTAATAGCCATAAGCAATAACAGTAATTCTTGAACATAAAAATTACTTACACAAAAATATAAAGTATTAATACATAATATAAAACAGTATTACTGATTAACAGTAACAGTATTACTGAAAAAATAGAACAGTATTACTTAAAGCTATTTTCTAAAACAAAGTTTCTTTTGGTATGTATGGTGTTAAACTGCCAAATTCTGATGTTGAATTATTCTTTGATGAACTTCCTCTCTTCTTGTTTTTCTGAAAATGTGTCTTTAGTCTCTTGCTCCTACCTTAGTGACTGGACGTTCTGGATTAAGAATAGAAGTAGAAGAATTTGTGTCGTTTTTAGTTTGTTCGACACCTGCATCACTAACAAAAGTTGTTAAAGAATCAACAATAATACAATCCTTGTTGTAGCTTTCTTCCAAAAGATTTCTCGTATTCCTATTGTTTTGTGATTTCAAGACTAAATTATAATATTTTCTTATCATTGTGTGACGCCAAAGAACCCCTTCATTTCCCTTTGCTATGATGTTATCATTGTTATTGAGTTTGTCCCACACCATCGACTTTGCCAATTTTGTCCATCTTTTTTTAATGTACATTTCAGGTATGTGCTGAATTTATGTGGAGTATTCTCAAGGAATGGCAACACAAAATACCCATTTCTTCAAAACAACTTGCAAGAGCATGTCACCATCATCAACTGGTAATCATATATTACTTGCTTATTTGCAGTTTTACCAGGATTGGACACTTCATAAAGTATTGTGGTACCTTCCATTCCAATGACTTTTGAAAGACATGTTAGGATGTATACTATAAGCCTAGTTTTTTGTATGAACATCGTTTATGGAATGAGAATCACATTGGTCATATGTTTGCATTTTATATTTGTTATATATGTTTATGCAATGTCCAATTAATTTATATTATAGATAACTTGGTGTGTGGTGCCACACAGAAGATCATGTTATCAGTTTCTTATAAATTATAAATAGTAGCTCACAACCAAGATGGATTTGGACAAATCATCGGAATGGTTGTAGTGTAGTTTGGTATTAGTCTGTCTTGACTATAAAACTACACTAGTACACTTTGTGTGTATTGAGCAGGACCATTTGAGGTTGTTCGTTTTATACTGACTATATAATAGAACAAGACCTCTGTTATTATGGATGTACATCTTCTTAATCCCTATATAATAACGGGCACGTATGCTCAATGTTTATTTCTTTAATTTGCCAATGGGTGAGATTTATTCATAAATCAATAAACTCGGTGAGTTGGGAGATAGCATTGTTTATATGGTGTTCTGTTGATTATAGAAGGAATCCGTGTCCTAATTATTTAGGATGATAATGTCCCCTTGAGGAGCTCATAAGGATTATCATGTAAACCCTGCAGGTGGATTTAATCCGACATGATAATAAGGATGAGTGGTACTACTCTTGGAATTAGATGTAAATTATTTAAGTTGTCAGTAACTTATTTAATTTACGGACATTCGATATCTTAAACACGGGGAAATAAATGTACACATAATAAGGAGCCCATATTAAATATGGGATTGGGATGGTAGTTCAATAATAATTCTCTAGTGGACTGAATTATTATTGATGGGCTTCAGTTATGTGTTCGGGCCGAACGCAGGATACTAAAGCCCATCAGGAGGCCCAACCCAATTCCTCCTCTAGGTCCCTGGTGTAGCCTATATATAGCTCTTTTCATCAGCGCCTCTCATAACACAGAACTCAGATCACAGAAAACACGTGATAAGTGAGAGAGAGCGGAACTGATTTTTCTCGAAGGATCGTTGGCCACGCAACGTTCGAGAAGGGCTCAGAGGAATACATCAGAAGATCAAGAGGTCTACAAGGGTATGATTTCTTTCCGCTGCGATTTATCTTTGGATCCCGATTCCGATAGCATAGGGCCGGCGATCCGTCGGTTCCAACAATTGGTATCAGAGCCACGGTTTCTGGTTCTATGTAATTGGATCGGTTATATATTACGATCTTATGCTTTTTCATACGTTTTATATTCAGATTGTATGATAGTAGGATTGCATAGGATAACTCGGTTTTGCAGGTTACCTATATATCCAACTATTATGGTCTGTATGTATGTTTAATGTATGATCTAAACCCTCGGACCTGTCGAGGTTTTTATTTTGGGTTGGTTGCATGATTGTAATAGTAAAAACACGGCGGTTTGTCGTGTTAGGTTTTACATATTCTTGATTTGTTCTCGATGTAATTTTGTTCGATCTCATATGGTGTATTCTGATCGTACTAGATTCTGTATAGGGTTTGGTAGATGTTCGAACTAGATTCTGTATAGGATTGGTAGATGTTCGAACTAGATTCTGTATAGGATTCCTGTTCGATCGAGACTTCTATTCGAACTAGGATTGGCGTTCGAAGGGGCTGTTCGATCAAGATTGCTAGGCGCTGGAACAGATTGCTCGATGGGGCTGATCGATCAGATCAGTAGATTGGCGCTGATTCTGTGCAACAACCTGCTGGATTTGCGCAACAATCGCTGGATTTGGCGCTGATTCTGTTCGCTGGATGTTGGTGCTGATTAGGGTTTTAAACCCTAATTTTTTCTAACGGGGCGCTGCCCCGCACCCCGCGACCTGACCGGGCAGGTCGATCCCCGCGACCTGACCGGGCAGGTCGATCCCCGTTTAGCAGGCAAACATTCAATCGAAGTGGCCATAATAGTTGGATTTATATTATTCCGTATTTATTGCCTTTCTATTTGTTTGTTGTTTTATCAAGCATGCTTTTGAATGTTATATGTTATTGCATGCTAAAATCCCTCATTTAAATAACTAAGTGGGAGAGGGATTTATTTTGAATAAATCCCATAGCCTCCATTACTGGTTTGTAAGTGATGCATTTAAACTTACACGTTGGCTTTGAGTGCCTTCTTCCACATCGGATGAGTTTGATTGCGGATCACTGGATCAAACTTCCTCTAAGGATAATTATAGAAAATTATTTAGGAGCGTATGATCTTCTCCATCTGAAGAGATACAATCCTAGATAATGGACTTAGTATTAAGAAATGGTACACACTTAGGTGCATATGATAGTATCCTTCCCATCGGAGTAAGTGTTGTTGTTTGCATGGCTGAAGCTAAACCAACTATTAATTTTATTTTGTTTGACAAGATAATGAAATTAATGGGTAAAACCTCCTCTTACAAATGTTTGAATTAGCATACGTCCACACTATCGTGGCATGCGAAGTTCACGGTGTTTTTGAGGTGTTGGTGAATTTAATTATATTGTTTGAGGGAACAATATAGGCTTTAAATTCTATATGTTATGACCTGTGTATTTATTTATTTATTTATATGATTCTCAGGATTTCATTATGTCTTTCAATCCACTTGTTGTTATACTCAAAGAAAACAAACTTACTGGTCCTAATTATATTGACTGGAAAAGAAACCTGGATATTGTCCTAACTGCTGAGGAGTACAAGTTTGTACTCCATGAGCACTGTCCTGACATGCCTGATGAAAACTCTACTGAAGAGGAGAAAGCGCATTATAGAAAGTGGGTTAAGGCAGATGAGATGGCGCGGTGTTACATTTTGGCTTCCATGTCAAATGTACTGCAACATCAGCATCAGGCCATGCCCACTGCCTATGATATGATGCACAATCTTAGAGAACTCTTCGGACACCAGAGTCGGGCTGCCAGACAGGAGGCAATGAGAAACTTAATGACGACCACCATGTCTGAAGGGACACCTGTGAGTGATCACGTCCTTAAGATGATGGCTCATTTGAATGAGATGGAAGTCCTTGGAGCTGAAATCGATGGGGAAACCCAGGTCGATATCGTGCTCCAAACACTGCCTAAGAGTTTTGAGCAGTTCCGCCTTAATTATAATATGAACAAAAGGATGTATTCCTTGGCGGAACTTCTGACAGAACTCAAATCGGCAGAAGGACTATTTCGTCAAAGTGCTCAAGCTTACGTTGCTGAAAATGTTTCTAATTCTAAGCCGAAAGGTGGAAAGAAGAAAAAGAAACAGAATCCTTCGGCAAACAAAGCAAATGGACCTCAAAAGGCTGGGCCACAAGGTGGCGTGAAAAAGCCGAAGGGCAAGTGCTTCTCATGCAAGCAGCCTGGACATTGGAAGGTAGATTGTCCCAAGAAAAAGGAGAACAAAGAAGGTAAATCTTACTCACTAATTACTGAAACATGTTTAGCGGTGTTATCTACCGGTACCTGGTGTGTAGATACGGGAGCCACTGATCATGTCTGCAATTCTTTGCAGGGGTTCCAGGAAACCAGGCGACTTAGTGAGGGCGAGATTACCATCTACATGGGCAACGCTACGAAAGTGGCGGCAGTTGCAGTGGGAGATGTTTATTTATCTTTTGATAGGAACAAGACTTTGGTTTTGAGGAATTGTCTTTACGTACCTTCTTTTAGAAAGAACTTGATTTCGGTTTCTAAGTTATTTTTGGATGGATATTCTGTTTCTTTTGATGACAAAGTGGTTGTCAAGAAAAATAGGGTTATTGTCTGTTCTGGTACGTTGGTTGGCAATTTATATACTCTTAATCCAATAACTCCTACGATGCAACAACTGGAAATTAATAATACATCTTCTAACTCAAATAAGAGAAAAGAACCTTCTAAAATGAACCAAACATATCTTTGGCATCTAAGACTAGGTCACATTAACTTGAGTAGGATTCAAAGGTTGATAGCCGATGGACCTTTGAGTTCATTGGAAGTGGAAAACTATCCGACCTGCGAGTCCTGCTTGGAAGGAAAAATGACCAAGAGGCCTTTTAAAGCCAAGGGGTATAGAGCCAAAGAAGTGTTGGAATTGGTTCATTCTGATTTGTGTGGTCCTATGACTATCCAGGCAAGAGGTGGTTTCGAATATTTTGTCTCATTTATAGACGATTTTTCGAGATATGGGTATATTTATTTGATGCGCCGCAAGTCTGAGTGCTTTGATAAATTCAAAGAGTACAAGGCTGATGTGGAGAAGCGTCATGGTAAATGTATCAAAACACTACGATCTGATCGTGGTGGCGAGTACCTCTTAGGAGAGTTTAGGAATTACTTATCAGAGGCTGGGATTCAATCCCAATTGTCTGCACCTGGTACACCCCAACAGAACGGTGTGGCAGAACGAAGGAATAGAACTCTCATGGAAATGGTTAGATCGATGATGAGTTATTCGGAATTACCGAATTCGTTTTGGGGATATGCCCTGGAAACGGCAGCGTATATTCTAAACTTGGTACCTTCTAAGACAGTACCCTCTACTCCCACAGAATTGTGGAATGGGCGTAAGCCTAGTCTTAAACACATTCGGATTTGGGGTAGTCCAGCACATGTGCTGAAGGGAGATGCTGATAAGTTGGAATCTCGTACGGATGTTCGGCTGTTTGTGGGCTATCCTAGAGGAACGAAAGGTGGTTTATTTTATAGTCCTAAGGATCAGAAGGTCATTGTTAGCACAAATGCCCGATTCTTAGAAGAGGACTATGTAATGAACCACAAGCCCACGAGTAAAATTGTTCTAGAGGAAATCAGAGGGGAAATCCCTACCTTAGTACCACTAGTACAAGATGAGATACCACAGGGGTCTGCACCATGTGTCACTAATGATACACAATTACCACAAGTGCCTCGTCGTAGTGGGAGGGTTGTTAGACAGCCTGATAGATTCATGTTTTTGGGAGAGTCTTCGGACTTGGTATCTGGTGAACATGAATCTGATCCTTGGACCTATGACGAAGCACTCCAAGATAAAGATGCAGAATCTTGGCAAAAAGCTATGAATTCTGAATTAGAATCTATGGATTCTAATCAAGTCTGGGAGCTAGTAGAACCACCAAATGGTGTAAAAGCCATTGGATGTAAGTGGGTCTACAAAAGAAAAAGAGGATCAGACGGGAAAGTAGAAACTTTCAAAGCAAGGCTTGTTGCGAAGGGGTACACTCAAAAAGAAGGAATCGATTATGAGGAAACCTTTTCGCCGGTAGCCATGCTTAAGTCTATCCGGATTCTTTTGTCTATTGCTGCTCATATGAATTATGAGGTTTGGCAAATGGATGTCAAGACTGCTTTCCTTAACGGTAGTCTTGAAGAAAACATCTATATGAAGCAACCAGAAGGGTTCGTTGCAAAGGGCAAAGAGCATCTTGTGTGTAAGCTTAATCGGTCCATTTATGGATTGAAACAAGCTTCGAGATCTTGGAACATCCGTTTTGATGAGGTAATCCAGTCTTATGGATTCATTCAATGTCCGGATGAGTCATGTGTATACAAGAAGAGTGATGGAAACGTGGTGGTATTTCTTGTACTATACGTAGATGACATCTTGCTCATTGGCAACAATGTCAAGGTGTTGTCAGACGTAAGGGTATGGCTGTCCAAGCAGTTTGATATGAAGGACTTGGGAGAAGTAGGACATATTCTTGGGATCAAAGTGATAAGAGATCGCAAGAAAAGAATGTTATGCTTATCTCAAGCTTCGTACATTGATACCATTCTAGCTCGTTTTAGCATGCAAAACTCCAAGAAAGGTTTTCTACCTTTTCGACATGGAGTACCTTTATCTAAGGAGATGTGTCCTAAGACACCAAAGGAGATAGAGGACATGAAGGCAGTTCCTTATGCTTCGGCCGTAGGAAGCCTAATGTATGCAATGCTATGTACGAGGCCAGATATCTGTTTTGCCGTGGGCATGGTTAGCAGATATCAAAGTAACCCAGGACAAGGACATTGGACTGCGGTAAAGCATATTTTAAAGTACCTGAAAAGGACTAGAAATTATATGCTGGTTTACCAAGCAGATGATGTGCTTCCTGTGGGTTACACAGATTCTGATTTCCAGTCGGATAGGGACAACAGTAAATCTACCTCGGGTTATGTGTTTACCTTAGGAGGTGGAGCCATTATATGGAGGAGTGTTAAGCAGAAATGCGTTTCAGACTCCACCATGGAAGCTGAGTATGTGGCAGCCTCTGAGGCAGCCAAAGAAGCTGTATGGCTCAGGAACTTCTTGATGGACTTAGAAGTGATTCCTGGTTTGCCCAAAGCTATCACAATTTATTGTGATAACAGTGGTGCAGTGGCAAACTCGAAGGAACCACGAGCCCATAAAGCAAGTAAACACATTGAGCGCAAGTACCACCTGATACGAGACATCGTAAAGCGAGGAGAAGTTGTTGTCGCCAAAATTGCATCAGCAGATAACCTAGCAGATCCTTTCACAAAGGCCCTCCCAGCGAAAGCTTTTGATGGGCATGTTGAAGGGATGGGAATTAGATGTGTGGCGGCGCTTATAGAAGCATAGTCTTTTAGTATAAGTGGGAGATTGTTAGGATGTATACTATAAGCCTAGTTTTTTGTATGAACATCGTTTATGGAATGAGAATCACATTGGTCATATGTTTGCATTTTATATTTGTTATATATGTTTATGCAATGTCCAATTAATTTATATTATAGATAACTTGGTGTGTGGTGCCACACAGAAGATCATGTTATCAGTTTCTTATAAATTATAAATAGTAGCTCACAACCAAGATGGATTTGGACAAATCATCGGAATGGTTGTAGTGTAGTTTGGTATTAGTCTGTCTTGACTATAAAACTACACTAGTACACTTTGTGTGTATTGAGCAGGACCATTTGAGGTTGTTCGTTTTATACTGACTATATAATAGAACAAGACCTCTGTTATTATGGATGTACATCTTCTTAATCCCTATATAATAACGGGCACGTATGCTCAATGTTTATTTCTTTAATTTGCCAATGGGTGAGATTTATTCATAAATCAATAAACTCGGTGAGTTGGGAGATAGCATTGTTTATATGGTGTTCTGTTGATTATAGAAGGAATCCGTGTCCTAATTATTTAGGATGATAATGTCCCCTTGAGGAGCTCATAAGGATTATCATGTAAACCCTGCAGGTGGATTTAATCCGACATGATAATAAGGATGAGTGGTACTACTCTTGGAATTAGATGTAAATTATTTAAGTTGTCAGTAACTTATTTAATTTACGGACATTCGATATCTTAAACACGGGGAAATAAATGTACACATAATAAGGAGCCCATATTAAATATGGGATTGGGATGGTAGTTCAATAATAATTCTCTAGTGGACTGAATTATTATTGATGGGCTTCAGTTATGTGTTCGGGCCGAACGCAGGATACTAAAGCCCATCAGGAGGCCCAACCCAATTCCTCCTCTAGGTCCCTGGTGTAGCCTATATATAGCTCTTTTCATCAGCGCCTCTCATAACACAGAACTCAGATCACAGAAAACACGTGATAAGTGAGAGAGAGCGGAACTGATTTTTCTCGAAGGATCGTTGGCCACGCAACGTTCGAGAAGGGCTCAGAGGAATACATCAGAAGATCAAGAGGTCTACAAGGGTATGATTTCTTTCCGCTGCGATTTATCTTTGGATCCCGATTCCGATAGCATAGGGCCGGCGATCCGTCGGTTCCAACAAGACAAACAATGCACTTTCTAAACTCTTCTTCAAAATATCTAAAAGCATTGATCGTGTATATTTCAGAAGCATGTTTCAATATTCCATCCATAGGCATTTGACTTTCCGCAAGTGACCTTGCACAATTGAATTCATCTTGTTGTTCAGTCATCCTCCAACGTTTTACTGTGTTACTGAAAAGTATATAGAAATCTGTCAAATTTGTTGTCTTCTTAGCATGAAACTCAATTGCATTATTTGTCGATTCACTTCTTTGTGATGAAAGAATAGCAGCAGAGAAATAATTCTTGTTTAAAGTTGTACACCACTTTTCCTTTAATCCGTAAAGTCGTGTGAACCAAGAGTGATCTTCGAGATTATATTTTTGCACCATGTTTTTCCAACAGATTTCAAATTCATCTTCATCATCACATCCAGTTAAACATTTGTTGAATTGACTCTTAAACAAATTGTCCGATTTCAACTTTGCAAATCTGGTTATTGCATTTTGTTGAAGATGTCATATACACAATCTATGCCTTGTTGCTGGAAAAACCTGTCAAGACAAAATTAGTAATGCAGCAATATTACTGAACAGTTATATTTGTAATATTAAAGAGTATTACTAAATAAGCTATACAGTATTACTTACTAGTCTATACAGTATTGAATGATGAAAAAAAAACAGTAAAAAAAATATTACTGAACAGTTATATTTGTAATACTAAAGAGTATTACTAAATATGCTATACAGTATTACTTACTACTCTATACAGTATTGAATGAAGAAAAAAAACAGTAAAAAAATATTACTGAACAGTTATATTTGTAATACTAAAGAGTATTACTGAATACGTTATACAGTATTACTTACTAGTCTATACAGTATTGAATGATGACAAAAAAACAGTAAAAAAATAAATAATACAATTTTAGTTATACCTTCTCAATTGCATTTGCTATTGCTTGATCTTGGTCTGTGAAAATTGTGATGGGACTTTGTCTACACATTGATTTCTTGAAAACATTGAACAACCATTCAAATGTTTCTATTTTCTCATCTGAAATGAATGCACAAGCGAACATGACATTTTTCATGTGGTTGTTGACACCAACAAAGGGGGCACAAATCAAATTGTATTTGTTTGTCCTATATGTTGTGTCGAATATCATCACATCACCATATAATGCATAATCTTCCTTCATCATAGAGTCCCTCCAAAACATATTTGATAATCTGCCCTCGTCATCCAATTTTACTCTATAAAAGAAATCATCTTCCTCTGCATCTTGCTCTTGTATCATATCTAAAATTGTTTGTGCGTCACCTGCTTCGATTTTCTTCATTTTCATTCAATGCACCAAATTCAAGTGATCTTTCATTGTATGCCCAACTATTTCCTCTCCACCAAAATCACATGCCATGTAACGATAAGAGTCTGACGATTTCATTCCTGAATCTAGCATTGTCTGAATCGCTGCACGTTTTTCATCTGTTATATGTCTCTCTGAACAATGCAAATGACTCCACTCTTTTCTTGTCAGTTCATGATTATGGATAGTCTCATACCTCGTACTCATTTTCATAATTCAATTTGACTGTAAGTGATGCCTTGCAGTTTGTCCTTGTTGCTTTTGACTTCTTTGTTGAAAACTGCAATTGTAAGAATAGTGTCATTCTAACAGTATAACAGTACCACTAACTTATACGAAACAATACTACTTAATAAACATAACAGTATCACTAAAATAACACAAAAGTATTACATAAATTAATATAAGAGTTCTATATAATTTATACATAACAGTACTACATGACCTGTTTTTGTTTGTTTTTGCATCCAGCAGATGAGCAAACATATATTTTCCCAAGTAGTATAGATGTATCAATTGTAGAGTATCTACTGTTGGATTTCCGTACTCCAAATCCAATCAAACGAGAATGTTTTTTGTAGAGCTCATACATTTCATCAATAGTCTTCCGTTTGTATCCAATAAGTGAACCAGATAGGGCTTCAATATCTTCAATGTCATCAACCAATTGACTACTCCGTGAATCAATTTCAATTGTTGCAGTACTTGCAAAAACTTCAACGTTTGTTGTTTCATCTTCTACAATAATCTCAGTCATATATTCTGCAATTTTAAGTAGTGTCATTCAAACAGTATAACAGTACCACTAACTTATAAATAACAGTATCACTTCTTAATAAACATAACAGTATCACTAAAATATCACATTCACATAACAGTCCCCTCGCGATTCACAAAGAAATTATCAGTAATTTCTCCCATATTTTTTCAGATTCGTCGTTGAATCTTCAATTCAAACACTATATTAGTTTCAAACCTTCAATTAATGGGTAATCGAACACTATATCAGCTTTAAACCTTCATCAATCAATATATCAGCTTCAAACCTTCAATCATTGTATCAATGGCGGAAAAAAAAAATTTGTCAGAAATTATATGGTCGAAATTTGATCAATGTTGGACGTTATGTCAATGTATCGAAATTAAATTAGAGTATTAGTATGTTTTCATGGTCGAAGAAGAGGTTACCTTCGCGTTTTTCTCAATTAATGTCGCAGTTTTCTCCCCCAAGCCGCCGCGCAGAGATGATGAACAGTGAAAGTAATATTTTTTAATTAAATAACACGTGTTAACACGCGCCCACCATGTGGAGCGCGTCCTCGGTGCGAGTGGGGCAGGAACCGGTCCAGATTGTTGTGCACGGATCCACTGATCCGTGCACAAGTTGCACAGGAGTTGTTCTTTTGTTCGAAAACCATAGTTTGAGTTCTATTTACAATCTTATATGAATAATTCAATTTTATAAATGAGTTCAATTCAATCAAACACACGAACTTGCTAAATCGGTCGATGATATATGTACATATTAATTCGATCAAATATTCTCAAATATGTAAAATCAATCGTTTGAATGACATAAATAAGTATATAATTGTGCTATTACTAAAATAATCAGATTACGGTTGATGGATAACAATCAAATTGATAAATATATACCTTAATTAGGTTAAGATAAAGTTGGCTAGCGATCGGGATATATATGTATATATGTAATTAGTTCATATATACATCATGTATGTATAATTAAAATAATATAACATTAAAATTTCTGGTATATTATGATTATTCATATATTAGAAACAGTAATTAAATTAAGATTATTGGAGATAAATCATAAAAAAATATTTTTTTGAAAAAATACCCTAAATATAGGGTCTTACGACGGATTTAACGACAGAATTACGATGGATTATTAATTCCAAATTACCGATGAAATTTCCATCGCTAAATATGAAAAAAACGATGTCATTTTCATTTATCAATATCACCGACGAAAATTCTATCGGTAATCTTTCCAAAAACGATGTTGTTTGTATCTGAAAATCGAAGTTTACAACAGCGTTTCGCCGTCATTTGACGATGGATTTTTCCATCGGTAAATTACCAACGGACATCCATCGGGATATTCCGCCGTCGGGAATTTCCGACGTCCTACTGTTGGTGTTCCGTCGGTAAACCATCGAATTTTTTAAAAGATATATTCTGTTGTTGCCAACAACATTTCGTCGTTATTCCGACGATATTTACCAATAGAATTATTCCATCGGTAATTTACGTCGCAATATCACCTATTTTTTGTAGTGATAAATAATTGACATGTGGCTTAATTTTCACTCCATATTTTGGAGGTTGATTCAATTTGTGTGCAATATAAGCATTCCGGCAGCCACCTCAACCCTGAAAATTTTTCCAACAAAGATCGGACTGAAATTTAAAAAAATTAACAATTAAAGAACCAATATTGAAAAAAATATAATTACTACATTAAGATTGGACAAGACGTAAATTAAAATGATATTTTCCTAATTATATTGAGAGTTTGAGCGGAGTTTTTTTAATCCCTAGAACGACATGGGCCATGGCATTATTGTTTTATATAATAGGAAGATTTGTATTGCAACAAAGAAAGTGACAAAACACAAAGGTTAAGTGCTAGTTAGCTTTGCATTAAAATTAACTCAAAAAGAATAAAAAAGTTCGACAGTATATAAATATATATATATATATATATATATATATATATATATATATGAGAAATCAAACATCAAATGTTTGCACTAGACATTACAAATCTATATATTATTATTTGTTTACGGTTGTTGGCATGGTTGCAATGATGGAGGTATTGAAGAATACAAAAGGGTCACGCGAACCTCGAGTCTTCATGCATGTATGCCCGCGATCCATGCAAACCTATATTAAACATATTAATTAAAATAAAAATCATGAGGTTATCAGAATTAATTTCAAATGTGGGCAAAACTTGATTGGCTTCATGCTGGATATTCTTCTAAACCAGCGAGTCCTATTCTAAAACCAGCTTTGTCTATATTAAAATGGAGAATTTTTTTTATCTTCGAATTTGTCTATTTCATGTAAATAGAATAACATAATAAAACTTCAAAATACTTGATATGAACCATGCATATATATAGACCTTTAATTGAAATATATTTTATTCACATATTTTGTTTTATTTGATATAATTCTCAAATGTTATTTATAGAATGAATAATTGAGTATCTCCCAGAGCTAAAGTGATTGAGTAGGCATGAAAACGGTTCACTGTAATTCAATAGGAGTATATTTTTGATGGATAGTGTTTAAATACAAGTGATTATATCCAATAAATATATATATTTTTATCTTTATATATATATATATATATATCAAAAAATGACCATTAGGACTGTCAAGTTTACAATTTTCTCACATTAATTTTCTAAAAATAAGATCCTTAATAAATAAAATATTAAATACAATAGTCATAAATATAGCTAATTAATGACTTTAAATTTAATGTTGATAAGAAATATTACTGTATAATATGAAAATTTTAATTATATTTTAAAAAAGATTTCAAATATAATTATTAATGTGTTTGAAATTTCTAATATAAAAAAGTTAGAGAGAAACACATAAAAATAAAAGTTGGTTGATTAAAAAAGGTTGTTTAACTTTAATTAATGAAATTGAATAATTATTGTAAATATGTGTTTTAAAATAAATTTTGAAATTAATTAGAGAAACTTTGACTTTGATTTTTTAAGCATTTAATTGAAAAAAAAAATTCGAAAGTTATTCTACTTTACGAGCTAAAAAATGGTGGAAGAGTTGAATAATATAAGAGATATAACAATATATGTTTTTCGAAATAATAATTAAAAACATATTTATATTCTTTTGCAAATGCAACATATACTTCAACAATTAAATAATATATAAATCAAATTATGTTATGTTTACTTCTAAATTAAGTGACATGTCTTGCACAAAACCATATTCCTATATAAATAATTTTTTTTTTTTTTCAATTTACTATGTTTAATTTTTTTATTTTAATCTCGTGTAATACACGGACCTTATACTAGTTATATATATATGTGTGTGTGTGTGTGTTTTTTCTACTTACTCGAGTAGCTATTAGATGTTAATAGTAGTGTTCCTGATATATATATTTATACGGTGAGGCTATTCACACCCCAATTATACTATACACATCCTAAAAATAAAGTTTTTTTATAGTTATATTTTTTTTAAAAATGGAGTATGTTTAGCAAGTTATGGGTTGTGTATAGCTCTACCCTTAAATAAGCAAAGAGTTTTCTGTTGAAAGATCTAGACATGTCTTTGCCAAATTGGCAAACAATAGATATCCTCAGTTTTAATGAGTGTTTCATATGATATTTTAAAATAATCATTAGAAGTTATGTGTGTAAATGATATTATTAATCAACACATTATTTTTATTAAAGTTAATAAAATATAAAATAAATTATAGCAAAATGTAACAAACCATGCAAATTGCTTGTTGGAGATGAGGCGCATGAAGTCCATGCTTACTCTGCTTTTCTTTTGACAAATGAATAAGTTTATGCCACCCTCTGCCCTCGCTTTTCATGCAAATGCATTTTGATAGTGATACAATTAATATTATTCACAAAATTGACAAATATACATGTTAAATATCGATACTCTAAATTATCTCTCTTGTATTTAATATAATTTTATGTCAAAGCATATATATCAGCATTTCGATCAAATATATTTCCTATAGTACGTATATTGTCTTTCTTACATATTCAACCGATTAACAATAATAATATTTGAAAAACAAGAGAGCGGTAAATATTAAGACTTAATTACACTCTCCCAACCGAATCATACATAATTTAACACTTTTTTATAAACTTTATATCATTTCATCTTATCATATAAATTTTATATTTAATGCATTTTATCATATTAGATAAAACATAGTTTGATATATGATATGTGTACGTACAATTAGAATTTATCCAGAACAGTAAATACATCAAATTAATTGAAGGATCATATAGTAAAAATGAAACCATGAATCATATTTTGGTATCTGTATGTTTACGACTAGATTTTATCAAATACATTAAATTGCATCAATTTCATAGAATAAAGTGAAGCAATTCAAAATTTATACAATAAAAATAAAAATGAAATCAAGAAAATGTTTTGTACCCAAATATGAATCTTTTACAACACTTCCTTTATCTATAAATAGCCTATCCTTGAAACCCCCACTATCCATCACACAACACTATCCAAAACATCAAGTGACAGATAGAGAGCCATGGCAAACACACTAAAAATCTTGCTCCTCTTCTCCACAATGACAGCCATGCTAGGTGGCTATGCTGCCACCGGCAGCCGCCACATCATCGCCATGCCAGAATCCTCCCACAATCAAGAATGGCTCAAAACCCTAAACCCAGCAGAGGAAGAAAAGCTCACCAAACTCCATTTCTTCATCCATGACTTCGTCAGCGGCCAAAACCAGAGCGTGTACAACGTGGCCGAGTCGTCCATCACTTCCGTCTCCCCCGCCTACTACGGCCGCGTGCAGGTGGTGGACCACCTCATCACCGCCGGGCCGGAGATAGAGTCGGAGAAAGTGGGGCGCGTGCAGGGGATCCACGTCATGGCAGACTTGCACGTGCCTGCAATAAGCGTTAATTGGAACTTCCTCTTCAACGATGGAAGCACCATTACTGTGTTGGGAAGGCTAGTCGCGTTTGCTAAGGAGGGTGAGCTGGCAATCGTAGGTGGGACCGGCAAGTATCTCATGGCGCGTGGAGTCGCGTTTAAGTCAACTTTGGTCATGGACCCTGACACGTGGAACAGTATTATGGAATACACTATGTATGTCTACTCTTCCAACCCTGTCGACTCCATGCTACGTGTATTTTAATTTCTTTTATTATATTTTTTCAATAACCATCTCGTTTTAAGCAGTGTTTCAGGACTCTCTATTGCAAGTAGTATTTTATCATCTTCTAATATAATTGATAGACACTATGTGTGTAATGTTTTATACATGTAGAATGTATTGATACTGGAAGATGAGATATTATTTGAGTGGAGAATGTCTTGTTCTTAGGACGAGATGTAGCAAAGAATTTAGCATGTTTCATGTATGGTGTCAATGTTTTGGTTTTGTATTATATTCTAATAAACTCTTGAAATAATAGAGTTTAATATAATAGTCTCTTTTTTGGGTACTTTGATGAAAAGAAATCTAAGTGCAACTTACTATAAAAGTTGAGTTATATTTATTTTTTTGTCGAAATTGAAAATTTGTCAAATATACAAACAAATTCATTTATGCTTATTTATTATTTTATTTTATATACAATATACGTTCATCCATTAATTAATGTCACGCGTGAGAATAATCCAAGGAAAACTAATTGCATATAAAATTTATAAATTTATCAGTGAATTAGACTATAATGTTTCTGGAAGAAATTCATTTGGATAAAAAATTTGGAACCAATATCGTGATATTATGAAATCCATGATAAATTGAAAATAGAATATCATGATATTAAATGGGAGGATGATTAGGATGACGAATAAGTGTCGACCAGGAAAACAATGACCCATATTGAAATCAGATTGAAATACCCAACACATCAACAAAGTTTAACCTAAAGTGACCAATTTATGGGAGGTTGCTTAGTTTGTCATAATAGTACAAGAATTAATCCTTCAGCTGCGAAAGGCACTATTGTTATTTTGTGCACAATCTTAAGTCTGATCATTTCTTGGATTACATGGATGATCATCAAAGAAGATTATTGCAACACAAACACGCATTAAGGTTTGTAAATGAAATAAATAGTGAAATGAATAAATGATATGCAAGAAAGTATCAACTATTAGATTGTTTCACCAGAAATGAGAGACATTAGAAAGATAAAAAGTAAAAATAGTAAAAAAACATAAGCTACAGAGTATCATCATCATCATCATCATCATCATCAATAGTTCAAAAATATCAAATCCAAGATATGGTATTGGAGTTTATTCAAGAAACCCTTAGATAGCAGAGATCTTGATATATTTGATTGAAAACAAACTTCTGCAAATGGGTACAAAAAAGATTCAACTCAAACAGATGAACAATTGGCTATTCTAAAGCCCTGAACCTGTGGTTAGGCTTTTAACCAGTAAGAGCAGCATTGAGAGCACTGTGTACATCTATCCCAATTTGCGCTTCAGCTTTGTCCACATCAGTGGATGCTGAGTTTAACTTTTGTTGAAACTCAGCAAGCCCTTTCTGAACCAAGTTTGGGTCTAAACGGTCCACTGGGGTGGCCTCTATAGCAATTATATCTGCAATAGAGTTGGCATGAACAAAAGCAAACCCACCGCTTAGAAAATATTTGGTCACGTCATTGCCATCATGAACTGATAAAACCCCGGGTTTTAGCTCCGCAATGGTTGCTACATGGCCAGGTAACACACCCATCTGTCCGGTAGTTGCTGGCACTATCACCATGTCCACCTGACATATATAACAGATGTACACTCATCATGCCTGATTCAAAACTCCATAATAAAAAAGAGGATTATGTTCTCTTCTTTCGTAATTGAATAATACCATGTCTGATGATATTTCAGTAAAAAATAATTATAACAATTAATAACTCAAATTTCAAAGACTTCCACATCTTTCGTATACCGACATGCCAGTATACCCAGAGCTGAACAGATAACAACAAATCAGGCACCTATAAGTATTTAATGTCATTGAGTGTTGACCTCAAAACGTTAAAACCCAGCAAACTACCGAATATACATGATTTAAGGATTGGTAGTTATAAAAGATAGCAAGGATAGAGTCTTCTGAACAAAGCACAAGCTCTTCAAAGCATCTTCTCCATCCTTTATATTTTCTACATATGTATCAAGTCATTCACAGTGAAAATTTCTGATTTGCAGACTAACTAGTTCAGAAACAGCAGAACCTCAGTTAAGGAGGAACTGTGGACCCTGTTGCAACAATTTGGAGGCCAAGTGCATGTTTCTCTGTGTGTGTATGTGTGTGTGTGTGTGTGAGAGAGAGAGAGAGAGTTCGCAAGTTGTCACAAAATTTACACCATGAGGGAATTAAAGATCAATCTCTGGGAAATCATCACAGCTTAAGTGGAGAAATTAGTGCATGAACCATTGAGCACCAAGCTGCTTCACTTTTTTGATCATATCACATCTACGTCTACTCAAAGATTATTTCTTTATGAAGCATTTCTTTCCTCAATTTACTGGCCATTGTTTCATTCCCCTGTTTCACATACCCATCAATGAATGTACTATATATCTTTGAATCTGGTTCAAACCCTTTCACAACCATCTCTGCCTGAAGCCCTGAAGCCTCTTCCATCTTTCCCTCCCCACACAAACCTTTTACCAAGTTCTCGTAATTCTCCTTCTCCAGAACAGCCTCATGCTTCTTTGCAGCCATCACCCAAAAATCTAATGCTGCAGAAATCTCATTCTTATCACAAAGTGACATAATAACAACATTAACAGTTGAACTCTTAGGACTAAACCTTCTCCTGCACATATCCTTATACAACATCATTGCATTAACAGTATCTCCGATTTGACAATACCCCTTTATGAGATGCTCAAATGTAATACAAGTAGTCTCCACGCCTTTCATCACCATTTCTCTATAAATTTCCTCAGCCTTCTCAACCTCTCCAGCTCTGCAAAAACCACCAATTATCGTATTATAAGCTATCGAGTCACGCGTCAAACCTTTATCCTCCATCTCCTCCCATACTCTCATTGCATCCTCCATTGTTCCATTCTCACAATATGTAGCCATTAACACATTGAAACTATATATATTCGGCAGACATCCAACTCTTACGAATTCTTCCCACACCTCCTCCACCTTATACACCAACCCCTCTCTATAAAAGCCAACCATAACCACATTCAACGTATTCGTATTTGGAGAAACTCTCTTACGACTTGACTTATTTCTATCCACATTATCAATATCGAGATAAAAAAATTCCCTATACAATTCATAACCAGCAAAACAGCCTCGACTCTTCGAAACAAATTCAATCAAAGAGTTGCAGGTGTTATTTCTCAGAACCACATTTTTCGACTTTAAAATTGCATAAATTTCAAGAGCAAGATCAATCTTTTTCGACTCTATGCAAGCATTGACGAGCAAATCAAACACAAATGGTGCAGAATCACAAGCTCTATATGTTTTGATCAGTGCCTCAAGAATTGCAACAGGGTTTTCGTGCTGATTATCAGAAAAAGCACACATAGCCGATTTTATAACATTTAGGGCATGAGATTTAAGCCTAGAGCGAGAGAGAATGTGAATAACAGTAGCGTAGGAAGAGAGGGAGTGAGAGGAGAGAGAGTGCTGAATGGTGAAGTGAAAGAAGCGGAGAACCAGGTGGGGATTGTTGCGGATTTGAAGTGAAATTTGAGAAAATTGAGATGGGCTGGGTGGTTGTCTTTAGTGGCAGAGAGGAGAGAACGGAGGTGGGACCACCGGGGTTTCGAGCGGTGGTGTTTGAGAATTGAGACTGCAGAAGACACTAAACGTGTATTTTTCGTCCCCTGTTGTAATACAAATGGATCTCATTAACTTAAATCCATCTAAGTTCTAGAGAAAAGCATTGTAACCCAAAGTGGGGCAACAGTTGAAGAAACAACATCAACCCATATCATAATGAACTTGACAAAATTAAATAAGCATTATGCCAACCCAAATTCACCATCACAATCATTCAAGTTTATTTCTCCATAAAATAGAATATTAGTATTAAAATTGTAACCAAATGATAATTTCTGAAGCTCTGGAATAAAAATTTAGAAAAATTAGCCATTTTTAGTCTATAAAAACCTGCAGCATTCTTCTGATAGCCACAACAAAACAGTTTCAACAATTTTTACTTCCTTAACCAACAGTGTTGAGAGAAATAATACCACTTAACAGCTGAGAAACTAATCCAAAACAATATTTACAAACAAATTCACTTCAAATCCAAAATGGTCAAGACTTTCACTTAGGAAAATTATATTTAAAAAAAAAAGAAAGAAAGAAAAGATGAATCTGAATCTCTAGATAGCCATAAATAAGCATATATTAATAAATAAAATATACTTTTGGGAAAGGGATTCCTAAGGAAATAGCAACATAGTATACCATTTTGTGATTGGAATGAACATAGAAATGAAAATTCTAATCCAATTCATTTTCACATATCATCAACCCATAAGAATTGATCGGGTGCCTAGCACTCAGTAGTTTGGGTACTCTGTGAGAGAGTTTAGGTAAATAAATTCTACCATAAGTTATGGTCAGTAGACACTCAACTGATGTTGAGTTTTAGTGACCAAGCCAAATAACTTTTAGGTCATGCAACTTGAGCAGCTTATCAAGCCATATAGCTCCTCCGACACGAGGATGTATTCTCAAGTTTCTGGATTCAAAGATAATTCAACTACAAATCTCTGCTTCACAACCCAACAACTGCTAACTTCTTAGACCTAGATAGAGATTTTAGTTGAAGTCCGGAACTCCAAACAGTAACTAGATAACACGTAAATAAGTAATATTCAAAGACATATCAAGAAAATCAAATCAGTAGCACAAAAGCAATACTAGCAGATCCTCTTTCAAAAACTGAACAGAGCTTCACCCTCCAACTCATCATAAAATGCAAGTCCATGAGAAAAAAATAGAGAACTGAGAATGCCAGTTTTCTTCTCTAAAAGATAACATATTCAGCTTAATATGGAAATAGAAAACAAAGAAATAGAACTACTAAAACTGCATACAGATAACAGATCTGATTAGCGCAAGTAAAATATTTGAACAGATTGAATCATAACATGATTTCCGTGCAACTAAATAAAGAAAGAAACAGAGTTAAACATCCTGAAAATGTGTATTTGTTATTCTCTATTGTAATACAAATGAATCTAATAAACTTAAATCCGTCTAAGTTCTTGAAACAATCATTGTACCCAAGGTAGGGCAACAGTTGAACAACCCACATTATGCGAACCCACATTCGCCATTGGAATCATTCATCTTACTCCATAAATAGAATATCTATTAGAAATTGTAACGAAATGATAATTTCTGAAGCTAAGAACTTAGAAAAATCAGCCCTTTTTAGCCTATAAAAACTTGCAGCATTCTTCAGATATACTTTCCATAACAAAAGGGTTTCAACACTTTTACATCCACAACCAACAGTTTTGAGAGAAATAAATATCAATAACAGCTGAGAAATTGGTCCAAAACAATCTTCATAAAAAAATTCACTACAAATACGAAATGGTCAATAACCTATCTTCCGGAAACACGATCAAGACTTTCACTAACAGAAATTATATTTAAAAAAAAAACACATGTGTATCTCCAGATAGCCATAGATAAGCATATATTAATGAATAATAAATAAGAAAAGTAAATAAGATAAGCATAGGTACCTGTTTGGCGGACAAAACGGAATCGTAAGGAAGAACTAAATTGACAGTGAGTTTGGAGGGAATGGTGGATGGGGTGGGTGGACGAGGAGCCATGTATGCCGATGGGGTCTTTGGTGGATCTATATTTGGGAGCACTTTCTTCCATGCCTCTGTGAACTTGGAGTCTCCGGCGGTCTCCGCCGGAAGATCAGTGGAAAATTGGCGGCTCCACCTCATCGAGGCGGCAGAACCTCGGCTAAGGAGGAATCGTGAACCTTGTCGCAACATTTTTTGAGGAGGCTTGGTGCGTGTTTCTGTGTGTGTGAGAGAGAGATTGAGAGAGGCCTGGGGAAGGGAAGATGAGAGAGCGGAATGAAATTACAATTCGAGCAATTGGATGGGTATAATGGGCCTCATTTGGTGAAGTAATGCAGGCCCAATGCTTAGATTATGTAAGTGGCCCAATGCTCATCACATTTGGGTTTTCATTAAAGCCAACGTAGGGCTATTGTTTAAGAAACAACATTGTATGTAGATAACTTTTTGGTTTTGTTTTGTGTTTGCTTTGAATGTTAGGTACGTCGGTTTAAATTTAATTTCATGTTTGAATTGAGTATTGATAAAAAATCGAAATGGATAGCTAATCTAACCTCTGTTTGGTTTGTATCTCTATTGTTTACATGAATGCAAAAGTAAGGTAAATTGTTGTTACATTGTCACCAATGAGTTTTCTCCATAAATTTTTATATGTTAAGAGTGCCCAAAATCCCAACTTAATACAACAGTTTCTTAAAAAATCTGCAACAATTACATGTACATGACATGACAACTTTACTTTATCAACCGACTATCATTCTTTTGAAGAGAACTTAAAATATGGAAATCTAAAACCTTAAAATGGAAAGTTAAAAATAAAAGGGCACTTAATAATACACAAATATAAATAAATAAATAAAAATATTGCGATATCCTTAAAAATGATATATTTTTTAACATATAGGATTTTTACCTTTTGTTTTAAATATATCTACTTTTTTTTTTTTGATAGCAAATATATCTACATCTAAAAAATTTATATTTACGAGAATTGCCAAAGAAAAAAATTGTATTATTTAAATTGACATTTTAATTTTTTATTAAACTTTGGATATTTATTCATTGTTATTTATATTTGAATATTGAACTATTTAAAAATTGTATTTTATTACATCTATTATAAACATAAATCTAATGAAAACTATAATTATCAATATTTCTAACAAGACAACATGTCCGTGCATCGCACAAGTGGTGACTAGTTAAATGTACTTGATAGAATTTCTATTTGATTGATATGGATGATGAATACACAATTAACAGTTTATATGATTAATGTAATACTATTAGCGAACTAATAAATTATTAATTCATATATTAATTAATATCTCTTTAATAATTAATAAATTTTGTATAGAGACTTACAAATTTTTCAATTGTTACTGAATTATTATAATAGTTGTAGAATTAGTAGATTTTCGGAAAAAAAAAAAAAAAAAAAGGTAAATTCAAATATTTCACAACGGTCCCACATAATCCAACGGCCACTTGCCGTTGCATAGAAGAGAAATGGCGTCTGCATCTTTTGGCGCGAGATTAAACACGCCTCTTCGATCCATGTTCAACATTATACATACACATACACATATATATTCATCATTCAAATTCACATCAATAGTTGCACATTCACTGCATTTCTGTTGCTGCGATTTTGAAGAGTAGACTCAATATGGACAATGATCAGAGCGATCACAGACTTCAATCCGATTGGTACTCTCCAAATCGCCTTCACGATAGTCCTGTGAAATATGATTTTCCGGTACAGTAACTTTTCAATGTAGTTTCTTCATTTTTTCTCTCTGATAATTACTGGGCTGTTGGTCAATCGTGATATTTTTTTATTATTATCTTTTTTAATTAGGGTGATAGGTTTATCCCAAATCGGAGCTTGATGGATCTCGACCAAGCACATGGTGAATTGACAAATAGGAGAACCAAAGGACCCTGCAAGACTAAGTTCAAAGTTGGTTCCCTTCTTTTTCTTTTTCTTTTTTGTTTGGTTTGATTCTTGAATTAATTCTATGGCATTCTTGGAAATTTTCTTTCTGTTATTCAGAAGGGTATGCAATGGCCCTTAAAATCAGATCTTATGCATCATTTTCAGTTGTTTCAATCGATGATGGGTAAATTTTGAAGTAATTATGATCACCCTTAATGAGAAATTTTGGGATTAATACTTTTTATTTTATATCATTTACCATGTGGTTAGTTTAGTGGTACAATGTTCTAGAGTTTTGAAGGCAATGATCTTGTTGGATGGTTGAGGAGGGATTATTAAGCTAGTCATTTTGTTCTATTTCTTTGCAGATTGAATATAGGAAGAGATTGAACAATCTGACCCTGAGTGCTGAAGGAAGGCCTTTTCAAATGATGGTTTTTAGAGGAAGCCCCAAATCAAGTAGAAAAGTAAGCTCTTCCATTGATGAGATGCGACGTAGTGATGAAGAGATCCTACATACTTGTAGACCGTTGAGACAATTCCCTAATGTAATACAATTTGCAAAATCTTGTTTGGTTTTTCCATGTCTTAGATGATCAGCAGTTGAATTACCTTATGATGATGAGACTTTATGCAGAGGGAATCTCGTGTTTTGGATGCACCTGATATCAAGGATGATTACTATCTTAACATCATGGATTGGGGGAAAACAAACATTCTGGCTGTTGCTTTGGGGGCAAAAGTGTACTTGTGGAATGCAGATAATAATAACGTTGATTTGTTAACAGAAGTGAGGGAGAATGTCTATCCAGCTAGCGTATCCTGGTCCGCTGATGCAAAAACAGTAGCAACAGGATACAGCTGTTCAAGAATACAGCTCTTTGATGCTGAGACTCTCAAGCCTGTAAGAGACTATTCATGACCAACCTAATAGTGAATTTGTGTGTAATTAAGTCATTGATTCTAAGTTCACTCCATGTGTTTTATGTAGGTGAGATGGCTTTATGGTCACCATACAAGGTTAGTATCTACTGCTTGGAATGGTCATCTATTAACATCTGGAAGCTCTGGTGCAATCATTAATCATGATGGTAAAAATCAAGCTTTGAGATAGTCATTGATCACATATATCTAGAGTTGAATGATGAAGCTAACATACATCATTTCTTTCATGTGTTGTGCTGCCTTAGTGAGAGTAAGGAATAGTATAGTATCCAAAATGAAAGTGCACAAGGGTGAAGTTTGTGGTTTGAAATGGTCAAGCAGTGGCAACTTACTAGCAAGTGGTGGAAATGACAATCTAATCTACTTATGGGATGTTTGCAAAATGAGTCCAAAGCATCATTTGTACCGATTTAATCATCATCGAGCAGCAGTGAAGGCTCTAGCATGGTGCCCTTATGACTACAATGTGTTAGCCTCAGGAGGTGGTACAATCGATGGCTCTATAAAGATATGGAACACACAAAAAGGAACCTGCATGAGTAGCACCAATACTAAAGCACAGGCAAGTTTGTAAGCATTGATCCTTTTACTTTTAATAGTGATGGTTACTGATTACCATAAATAGTAATTAATATTTGTTATATGGTGTTGTGTGTGTGTAGATATCTGGCCTGCAATGGAACAGGCATCATAGAGAGATATTAAGTGGTCATGGCTATGGCTATGGCTATGGCTTTGAATATCAAAATGGCTTTGAATGCCAAAACAGGTTGTGTTTGTGGAGGTATCCTTCAATGTCAAAAATAGGAGAATCAGTGGATCTTAGATCTAGAGTTCTCCATCTAAACCAGGTTTGATTTTATTATGTCGTATGCAACTTAAGCAGTGTATTGAATCAGTAAATATTGATAAATGATTAGTGGTTGACAGAGCCCAGATGGTGTGACTGTGGTCTCAGCTGGAGAAGACGCGACTCTTCGTTTCTGGGAGGTGTTTGGTCCTGTGACTGATGACAGTTCAAGAATGTCATATTTGGAAAGTCTTTTATCTCTCAAGGTCTCTCCTATAAGGTGATAACAAATGGAGAAATAGGTGTGTTTATCTTCTCCTTTTCGATGGTAATAATCAAGCTATTATTTGAAGCTTTTGGTGCTTAACATGTTTTATAGCAGTTCTCAGCAAATTTTTTGAACTTAATGGTTAGTACATCGAAATCTTAATGCATCTAGTTTAAGGTTTTGCCCAGAAAATTGATTGGAAAAAAAAAAAAAAACAATTTATATATATTGCATTATGTCTCACCACCCATTTTCTCTCCCCAACTAGGTATACATGCTTGATATGAATGATAGATTATTTTTTGAAGTAGGTTTATTAAATTGATTTTTGTTTGGTTGACGAGTTTAAAAATTATTTTCGATATATTCTACCTTATTGTATATAAAATGATTGAAGCAATATGTTATTTGTCTTTTATTTTAAACTATTTTATTAACGTATCTCACAAACCAATAAAAACGACGTCGTTAGTGATAATCTCAGCTCATCAGATTTGAAGATAAAGCTCGAATTGCAGAAATCCATTAATCCGATATGAGGAAGGTGTATCATCTAACCGATTTAAATTTGTGTCTAATTTCAGAAACAAGAACCCACTGGTTATGACCTTCAATTGCATCTACATTTTCATGTCAATTGGTTTCCTTCTTCGATGGCTAAAGATTGATGATGCAAAGAAAAACATAATCTTATTATACTTTCTTCAGTCAGTATTGTAAATAGTTGGTCACACAAGGACATTATTGTACTTTGATGGTACTACATGTAGCAATTCAAGGCCGAAACCCACCCTAACCTGCAAGCCATACGAGGCCTAAGGCTCTCGGGGTTAGTATTTCTTTGGATTTGCATCCAAAATATGAATTTACAGTGCAATTTTGATACAAAATAAATTACAAAGAGCGGTGCTATGCAGTTTATTATCATCATCATCAGTACTTTAAAAAATATCAAACCCAAGATGTATGTATCATAATTTATTCAAAGAAACCCTTTCATAGCAGAGATCTTGATATATTTGAATGAAAACAAGCTTCTGCAAATGGGTATTACAAAAAGATTCAACTCAAACAGATGAACAATGGAGAAGAGACTCACCCTGCACCTCTCTCTGTGGTTGCGTTTAACCAGTAAGAGCAGCATTGAGAGCACTGTGTACATCAATTCCGATTTGTGCTTCAGCTTTGTCGACATCGGTGGATGCTGTGTTTAGCTTTTGTTGAAACTCAGCAAGCCCTTTCTGAACCAAATTTGGGTCTAAACGGTCCACTGGTGTGGCCTCTATAGCAATTATATCTGCAATAGAGTTGGCATGAACAAAAGCAAACCCACCGCTTAGAAAATATTTGGTCACGTCATTGCCATCATGAACTGATAAAACCCCGGGTTTTAGCTCTGCAATGGTTGCTACATGGCCAGGTAACACACCCATCTGTCCGGTAGTTGCTGGCACTATCACCATGTCCACCTGACATATATAACAGATGTACACTCATCATGCCTGATTCAAAAATCCATAATAAAAAAGAGGAGCATGCTCTCTTCTTTCGTAATTAAATAATACCCTGTCTGATGATATTTCAGTAAAAAATAATTATAACAATTAATAACTCAAATTTAAAAAACGTTCACATCTTCCACATGCCAGTATACATGGGATCAGAGCCGAACAGATACAAATCAAGCACCTATAAGTATATTGAATGACATTGAGTGTTGATGTAGGGATTGGTTTGTTATAAAAAGATAACAGGAAACATAGAGCCTGCGTAGGTCCATCTGAAATTTTAGCCTGCTGAACAAAGTACAAGCTTTTCAAAGCATCTTCTCCATAAGAAAGTTTGTAGTGAGTTATTGACAGTGCAAATTTCCAGATGTGCACACTTATTAGCAATTACTCTATTTAACAGCACTTCCAAGTTCCAAAAACTCTGCAGTAATGCATAATTCTGACATTGAGGGGGTTGGTTTATCTACATGGGATTAGAGTAGGAATATGATTATATAAATATAATGTTTTCTGTGTTTTGTATCATTGATGGATGAGAAACAAATATACATTCATATTGCATGATTCCAATGCATAAAGTTGAGGAGGGGATCAGTGTATTAATCTATTGAATACTCAGATCATTAAAAGTATTGGTTGTTTTAAAAAAATTAAACATACTTTTATACCTGTTACTTCCACACATTTCTTAACATTTTCCAAAAGCAATAAAAATTATCAGTGTAACGATCAATTATGTTTGTAATATTTATTTTTTTAACTAGCAAATATTTCAAAACCTAAAATATCGAAACTCAAACAAAAGAATTTGATATAAAGAGATTGATATGATGATCAAACTCCTTTGTCAAATCTATGAGGATAGGTTTATCAAAGTGTGAATACAGAATTACAGATGATGATAATTTTCTCAGAAAGGATATTGGTTCATCATTATCCCGCTAATTGGAAATGGGAAAAACCATGGAGAAGAGGGAAAAAGATTTAAAAAACATACTTTTGCGATGGGAATTCCTAATCATGGCAACAAAATATACCAAAATGAGATTTGGAATGAACATAAAAATTAAAATTCTAATCCAGTTCATTCTCACATATCACCATCCCATAAGAATTGATTGGGGTGCCTAGTACTTAGTAGTTTAGGTATAACTCTGTGAGAGAGTCAAGTCAATAAATTCTTCCATAAGTTATGGTCAGTAGACATTCAACTGATGTTGAGTTTTAGTGATCAAGCCAAATAACTTTTAGGTCATGCAACTTGAGCAGCTGATCTAGCCATGTAGCTCCTCCGACATGAGGATGTATTCTCAAGTCTCTGGATTCAAATATAATCCAACTACTAATCGCTACTTCTCAACCTTAGATTTCTACAACGACAACTACCTTCTTAGCCCTATATAGAAATTTTAGTTGAAGTCCGGACTCCAAACAGTAACTAGATAGAGAAAATTAAGTAATATTCAAAGACATATATCTAGAAAATCAAATCAGGAGCACAAAAGCAATACTAACAGATCCTCTTCCAAGAATGAACGGAACTTCACCAACAAACTCATCATAAAATGTAAGTCCATGAGAAATAAGTAGAGAACCGAGAATCCTATAACTACTAAAAGTGCATACAGAGAACAGGTCTGATTAGCACAAAGAAAATATTTGAACAGATTGAATCATAACATGATTTTCCATGTAACTGAATAAAGAAAGCAACAAAGTTAAAAATCTCGAAAATATGTGTATTTGTCATTCCCTATTGTAGTACATATGAATCTCATAAACTTAAATCCGTCTAAGTTCTTGAAACGAGCATTGTAACTCAAAGTGGAGCAACAGTTGAAGAACCCACATTATGCAAACCCACATTCACCATTGGAATCATTCATAATACTCCATAAAAAAGAATAATAGTATTAGAAATTGTAACCAAATGATAATTTCTGAAGCTCTGGAATAAAAACTTAAAAAAATATCCCTTTTTAGTCTATAAAAATTCGCAGCAGTCATCAGATATACCCAAGGATGAAAATTTCGATTTCGGTAGAAATTTCGGTACATTGATTTTATGGAAATTTCAGTGAAAGTTTCGATTTCGGTGGAAATTTCGGTAAAATTTAGAAAAATGTCAGAAACTTTGTTAAAATTTGGGAATTTGGATATGATATTGTATAGAATATTATAACTAACATTAATACATATATTCAACTTAAAATTTCAAACAAAATGATATATTTACAACCAATATTGAAATTAACTATTATTAAAATGTTGTCTGGTATAATAACATGAGAAATTCAAAATAATTGAATACATTATTACTATAACAAAAAATAATTGAATACATAATTGAATAACTTATGAATGACACTACATTATTATTATTATTATTATTATTATTATTATTATTATTATTATTATTATTATTATTATTATTATTATTATTATTATTATTATTATTATTATTATTATTATTAGATAATGTGGTTTGAGTGGAATAATCCATCTCATCTTTTCAATCTGTGAGCCATTTACGATAAATATGTAAGAAAATTATTTGATTGTGTTATACACGTTATAATTATAAAGTGAAACATACAATTTTTTCCCTTAAAAAATTGGTGTAATTCATTATAAAATATTATAATTATTTTGGGTAAAAAAAATTAAAATTTCACCGAAATCGAAATTGAAACGAAATTTCGAAATTTTCAAACATTTTATAGTATAACTTTACCGAAATCGAAATCGAAATTTACCGAAATTTCGGTGAAATACCAACGAAATTTATTCAACCCCCGTTTCAATTTCGGTGACTCAAAATTAGCGAAATTTTCGCGAAATTTTTTTCCCTGGATATACCTTCCACAACAAAAGGGTTTCAACAATTTTACATCCATAACCAACAATTTTGAGAGAAATAAGTACACATAACAGCTGAGAAACTAGTCCAAACAATCTTTATAAACAAATTCACTTCGTATCCGCAAATGGTCAATGACCATTTTTTTCCCGGAAACACGATCAAGACTTTCACTTGGGGAAATAAATAAAAAATAAACACACGCATTTGCATCTCTAGACAGCCATAAATAATCATATATATGTGAACAATAAATAAGATAAGCATAGGTACCTGTTTGGCGGACAAAACGGAATCGTAAGGAAGAACTAAATTGACAGTGAGTTTGGAGGGAATGGTGGATGGGGTGGGTGGACGAGGAGCCATGTACGCCGATGGGGTCTTTGGTGGATCTATATTTGGCAGCACTTTCTTCCATGCCTCTGTGAACTTGGAGTCTCCGGCGGTCTCCGCCGGAAGATCGGTGGAAAATGGGCGGCTCCACCTCATCGAGGCGGCAGAAGCTCGGCCAAGGAGGAACCGTGGACCCTGTCGCAACATTTTGCAGGCCTAGTGCGTGTTTCTGTGTGTGTGTGTGTGTGTGTGTGTGTGAATTTAGGGGAAATGGAGGAGGAAGGAGAGAAGGAATAAGAATTGCAAATGGCGAAGATGGATGCTAAAATGGGCCTCATTTAGTTAACTTCATGATTTTGAGATTGAATTGGGAGGCCCACTACAGTAGGTTGTCTTTGTAGCCCATAGATGGTTATTATTTATCAAATTTCGAAATAAAGGGATAATTGCGATTTTGCATATAAATCATTAAATTTTATTGTGGGAATACAATGACTTAATTTTGAACTTGATGGGTGACAGCAGAATTTTGATTTGCTTTTGATCTCATTTAATTAGTGATTGTGTTATAGTTTTTATGGATTATTTCATGTACAACGACAGTCAACAAAAGTTAAAGTCAATATCATTTGTTCATGTTTGTCTATTTTTTAAGAAATCGGTTTTCAATTATAAACAATTATATAGTGCGATTGTGTTCCATATATATTTATTGAATAACATTTATTTTTCTCCGAAGTGACGTAAGTAATGTTCAAACAAATGAGGTAATATCAAAATATAATTTAGATTTTAGCCTTTTTTTTTTCCAATTTAGTGGTTAAACCAAAAAAAAAACACAAAAGATTAGATTGCTACTTATATTTTTACGAATTTTTCACAAGATTACTAACCAAACTCATATCCAACAAAAAAATAGATGTCGGAAAATTCGAGAATCCAATTCACTTTAAAATATCAACTACGTTTATAAATTATACGCCAAAATTATTTTGGAAACCAAATTATAACATTGAAATAATTTCCCCATCCTGTTTAATTCAAACCTGAATCAAGAAAAAAACAGTTATTCAATAGTGTTTTTGATAAAAAAAAAAAATATCAAAAAAATTGAGTTTGAATAACAATTTGAAAAATTGTATAACAATCCAAAAAAAAGCTAAATAGGATAGATATTAACCCTAAAAAAAAATTGATATTAAAACAAAACAAAATTTCAGATTGCTCATACGCATGAATGCTTCCTGCCTTCCTCTGATCAGCTTCAAGGATTTGCAGTGTTAAGCAGTTCATCTAGAGCCCAACAATTGTCAGCACATTTCCGATATGGGGAGCTTGTGCATACATTCTGTTCGATGGAATTCCAGAGTAACATCCATGGCTTTCTCAATCAATCTCCGCAAATTTCTTTACTTGACTTCACTTTTTCCCAAACCCGTCCCATTCTCTTCATCACCACCACCACTTTCCGATGCTGATTTAGTGTCCTCCGCAGTCTCTATTCTTAAACACCACCGCTCCAAGCCCCGCTGGTCCCATCTCCGTTCTCTCCTTGCCGCCACTAAGGACAATCGCCTCACCCCATCTCAATTTTCTCAAATTTCACTTCAAATCCGCAACAATCCCCACCTGGTTCTCCGCTTCTTTCACTTCACCATTCAGCACTCTCTCTCCTCTCACTCCCTCTCTTCCTACGCTACTGTTATTCACATTCTCTCTCGCTCTAGGCTTAAATCTCATGCCCTAAATGTTATAAAATCGGCTATGTGTGCTTTTTCTGATAATCAGCACGAAAACCCTGTTGCAATTCTTGAGGCACTGATCAAAACATATAGAGCTTGTGATTCTGCACCATTTGTGTTTGATTTGCTCGTCAATGCTTGCATAGAGTCGAAAAAGATTGATCTTGCTCTTGAAATTTATGCAATTTTAAAGTCGAAAAATGTGGTTCTGAGAAATAACACCTGCAACTCTTTGATTGAATTTGTTTCGAAGAGTCGAGGCTGTTTTGCTGGTTATGAATTGTATAGGGAATTTTTTTATCTCGATATTGATAATGTGGATAGAAATAAGTCAAGTCGTAAGAGAGTTTCTCCAAATACGAATACGTTGAATGTGGTTATGGTTGGCTTTTATAGAGAGGGGTTGGTGTATAAGGTGGAGGAGGTGTGGGAAGAATTCGTAAGAGTTGGATGTCTGCCGAATATATATAGTTTCAATGTGTTAATGGCTACATATTGTGAGAATGGAACAATGGAGGATGCAATGAGAGTATGGGAGGAGATGGAGGATAAAGGTTTGACGCTTGACTCGATAGCTTATAATACGATAATTGGTGGTTTTTGCAGAGCTGGAGAGGTTGAGAAGGCTGAGGAAATTTATAGAGAAATGGTGATGAAAGGCGTGGAGACTACTTGTATTACATTTGAGCATCTCATAAAGGGGTATTGTCAAATCGGAGATACTGTTAATGCAATGATGTTGTATAAGGATATGTGCAGGAGAAGGTTTAGTCCTAAGAGTTCAACTGTTAATGTTGTTATTAGGTCACTTTGTGATAAGAATGAGATTTCTGCAGCATTAGATTTTTGGTTGATGGCTGCAAAGAAACATGAGGCTGTTCTGGAGAAGGAGAATTACGAGAACTTGGTAAAAGGTTTGTGTGGGGAGGGAAAAATGGAAGAGGCTTTAGGGCTTCAGGCAGAGATGGTTGTGAAAGGGTTTGAACCAGATTCAAAGATATATAGTACATTCATCGATGGGTATGTGAAACAGGGGAATGAAACAATGGCCAGTAAATTGAGGAAAGAAATGCTTCATAACGAAATAACCTAGGAGTAGAAGTAGACTGTGATATGATCAAAAAAGTGAAGCAGCTTGGTACACAATGATTCTCTGGAATGCACTAATTTCTCCACTTAAGCTGTGATGATTTCCCAGAGATTGATCTTTAATTCCCTCATGGTGTAAATTTGGTGACAACTTTGTAATTCTTTGATGAATGTTTTGTGTTTAGAGATCTTTCTGGATTTTCCAGTGAGAAGTGAAGATACTGCTTCCAACGACAAACATAATTTCAGAAGGTGAATCTTGATCTTCAAAGGTCATAGAGATACTAAATCTCGGTGGTCTCCTCTTGATATCAGGCATTGAGGTAATCTCATCTAAATGCAAAATATTTCTCTGAAGTCGCTGCTCTTTTTGTCTTTTATATTTTATGTGTAGGCTGTGGCTGTATATTTCCTTGTTTTTTATGCCTAGTAAAATAGCAAGACAAATTCTCAAAAAGATCAATGCATTCTGATTTTGTGTATAGTTGTATATATCTCTCTCTGTGTGAGTATTGTACTATTTAATAGCTGACTTCATGGAGGGTATTATCTATGCTCTCCATATTGCTCTTTTTTGTCCAAATTAAGGTAATGTCTTTTACAACACTAATATGTTTGAGCTTGAACAAGTGGTATCAACTAAGAAAATAAAGGTTACCCTCTTCAAAACCCACTGTTTCCTTTAATTAAGTATACAATGTATTATCACTTCTGAAAGTTACTTGAAAAATCTCGAAGGATGAAAGATCTCCCTCCAAGTCATAGGCACGACTTTCATCTCATATGGTTTCATGCAGTATTCTCTGTCTCTGTGAGATCTTGCACATTCTTTATTAATAGAATGAAAAGTTAGAAGAAGTCAATGTCATTAAAGCCTTACTTCAGAGTTACACACACACATACACTCACTTATATGTAAAGTCAAATCAAGATATGATATGGTTTCATAAGAGCAACATTCTTAACAAGCACTCTCTGAGCAACTGAAGTTCACAAACCTGAGCAAAATTAGAGATACATCTACAGAAAATTACTATGAAGAGCTAATTAGTTGTTCACCTCAATATTGCCACAATATATGAGGTCTTTGGTCGATTTAAATGTACATCTTTTCTCCATTCTTCAATATACCGCTGGCTAACTTGCATGAACATATTTTTGTATGATTTTTTCTGCATCATCTTATACATTATATTTTTGTTGCGGGAAAGCTAATAGAAATATATGATAATTGATAAACATATGATATAAACTAAATTTGTTCAGAACCTTTAAATATACTAGGCTAATGCACTTTTGACGTTTATAGTTACTCAGTCAACATCCAAGGAAGGAAGAATCCAAAGATTTGATAGGGATGAGGTCAGCGAAAGAAACCATGACAAGAAGGCCATTGCTGCTGAAATCTGATATCGGCTACAGAGTCTTGGAGAACAAAAGGAGACATCAGCTTTGAGCAGAAGATCAACAATACTTACAGTTGAGCTTGCTGCTGCCAGTGTGAGAATGGATAAAACCTATGAATATCAACTTAGTTACATGATGAATTCTTGCATATATATTTATATCGAGGAGTAGCAATTACCAAGTCCCCTAGTATGATGACTCGCAATATCCCTGGTTGGCGTACAAGGAACTTAGTGAGGATGGAATATCCATCAAGTATCGCCAAAGTGAAACTCCATGGAATGACTAAGCCCATGATTGTTACCAAAAAGCTGCAGCATCAACACATGAAATGGAAATAACTTACAACGTAGTATGAGTCAGCCCAAGTACATGCTAATTGGTCATGCTCGTGCAAAAAAAAAAAAGGTAAAACCACTTCTCATCTAAAATCTTCACAATAGCTGCAAGATTTCATGCAAATCATTCAGATTGTTGCTATTACTATGCTACTCTTGTTTCTTTACGTATGTTAATGCTTGAACGAATATGGTGTCTAATGTCTATACCTCTTGAATCTTGGTTATTCTAGGGAGTACTACTTGTGGGGTCAGATGCATGAGCTAGATCTTTTGTGCAATTGTGTTTCTTTTACCATGTGGTTTTTACTTATCATATGACATTTCCCATTTTGCAGAAAATTCTGGTAACAACTAATTGAAATATGAAAGAAAAATATACCAGAAGCTTGTGAAGCCATAGAATCCAACTCCTAATGACATGAAGAAAATCGATGATGAAGAGAATACGGCCTGCCCCAATCTCAAAACAATGCTAGTAGTGGTCCCTATAGACCCTGGGAAATTTTTCATTTTTATATGCCGTGATTACCCAGGGCACCACCATTGAGGTGTTGCTGGTTATTATTGCCTTCTCTTGTGTACCAGCTCCTCGTGGCCTTCACTTCCAGTTTCGCATCTTTGCCACCAACAATTCTTCGCCAAATCAATCATGGCAGTTTTTGAAGGTAAGATTTTTAAACTAGTGACTCCTAGAATTGTTACGAACTGTTTGACCCTTTTCTTGATTTCTTTGTAAGATTTCAAAGAGCTTGAGTGCTACTTAGACAAAGAAAGTTGGTGGAAGAGAAGAAAGATCTTGTGGTAGGAGAAAGTTTAGGATTTACTTTAACATCTTATTCCATCTTTGCCCGAACAAAATTTTTCGAATACATGGATGGTAAGGATTCATCCACTGAATTCTTAAGTGGGATTCTCTATTTCAGTCTTTTTGCAGACTACACAAAAAGGTGTTTCTGTGTGTGTGTGGTGTCAGTTATGTTGAGTTTGACATTTAGTTTACTTTTTCCAACTTAGATTGCTAGAAGGTTACATGGTCATTGTCATTGCCGTTGGTGTATGAAGATGGAATTTGTTCATTGATTTGCATTATCAATTAGCTCTGCCGACATGTTATCTAGTACTTACTACTTAATCAACTATGATTATACATGTATCTTAATTAAATTACTATCATTCTATTAGATTCATAAATAATGTTGCTTTCATTTGACGATAATATGGTTAAAATTAAATATGGTTTGTCTATCTTTGAGAACCAGGTGTCTCCAAACATTTGCTTTGGTGGGAAATGGGACCAAAGATGTTGGAGCCATTTGTTGTTGCACATGTGTATTTGATGGTTGTTGATATGTTTGCTTAATGGAGTGGGATACATTATATTCAAAATTTCTTTTGAGAAAAAATATTACATTTTTTGAAACTATATTTGGGAGAAATAAAAGCATTTCACCTTGCATTCGGACCATGTGAGTTTTTTCACTTTACAACTCTTTTTGGTTACCCTTTACTTATTGAAGTACAGGATTTGTTATACTTTATCATCTAAAATTGCCAACAGTTTGTCATAACACACTGGCCGAAGGTGTTTTTATATTATTTTATAACAAAATCTAAATAGAAAATAAATATCCATGGAAAATAGAATAGTCACGAATTCCGTCCTCGGGCTTCTTTAGATGACAAAATGTAATGAATTATTTAATTTAGAGGGTGTTTTACTAAATTTATTTGAAAGAATATTAAATATTTTTGAAGCTTAGAAGATGTTTTATCTTATTCTAAATATAAGTGTTGAAGTGTTTGAATAAATGAGATTGTGGTATAAAATGTTAGTGATCATAATTGTGTAATTTCAATGATCAAATTTTAATGATACAAAAAAAAAAAAAAATAAAGAACTTTATAAGATTCTAACATCTTATTTTAAGATGAAATACGATCTTATTTTTAAATCTTACTAAACACCTTAAAGAAACTTGTTTAAGTAGTTTATAAACTCACACAAACCACCCTACTAGTTAGTTTAGGAAATAAGGATGAGGAAGTATAATAACAATTGAAATGGTGCAACTGTGTTTTTTCTTTAATGTTTTTGTTTTTTGTTTTTTTAATATTAGAGGTCGAGGATTATGCTATCTCAACCTGAAAATGACTAATTGTAGATGGAATGGGAGGCATCGATTCTTATTAGAGTAATTCTTTGAAGAACGCCCTAAAACTCGGAAAGTCTTGAAATCTTGATTCTTGTTTGGTATGTTTTGAATTATGAAAAGAGATCCCTATTTATAGGTATAGAACATGAATTCTTTTCATATATAGTTGATGAAAGATGTAATTTGATGGGTGATCCATAATTTGATGATATCATTTCTTTAATCAAAAGATGTGATTTTATTACCAATTTTTTTGATATATCACTTCAATATTTACAAGACTTAATCTTGATTGCCAAGCAATATGTTTTGACACTTGGCAACATTTGATTGATAAAAATATATATTAAAATATCAATTATTTATCTATTTACTTTAAGAATTAATTTAATTTAAATTCCAATATATAAATATAAAATATAAATATATAAAATTGATATTTAATATATTATTAACACGTAGCATTGCTTGATTGGACAAAATTTATTTGTCTAAAGCAACATTTTAAAGTTTATATAGAAAAGTGTAAAATCACATATAATTCGTATGGGAAAATGTTATTAACCCTCGTAAATATTGAGGTGGGACAAAATTAGTTTTTTTTTTTAATGGCTAAATTAGTCCTGATTAATTTATTATCTTCCTTTGGGTCCCAAAATTTATAATTTAGCTGCAATTTTGCAAACTCCGATCAATTTTGACAATTATTGTGTATTTAATTGTGTGTATATTCAATATTGTGATTTTATCTGTGTTAATGGTATTTTAAGTCAAAAGAAAATCACCAACTTTAAGAGTTTTCTTTTGTAAATTTAACATGAATTCTTAATTTTGACATAAAGGAAAATACGATACCAATTATATGTGATTTGATGCAATTCGAATCATTGTTAAAGGAGTAGGTCTTATGTGAGACCGTTTCACGGATCATGTTACGTAAGCAAGACGGATCAACCCACAATTTACATATAAGTTAGTGGAAATGAGTTTGATTAGTGGCTAAAAAAGATTCATTTCACAAAAATTATCCATGTAACCGTCTCACGTAAATTTTTTTGTTTAAGAGTGCAGTTGAGTTTCCTTGAGCACAACAATCAACTAATCTTTTGTCAAAACAGAAATTTAATATCGATTTTTCAAACAATATGTAAAATTGGTGGTTTTCATTGCAATTAACCAAAATATTTCAGAAGTCCTGGGTGAGGTTGAATCTGAGTCTGAAGGAGAGTTATAAACAAATCAAATCGAGTCAAATAATCAACATTTTATTTGACTTTGACATATTTAAAAAATATTTTCTTTGGTATTAATTGAATATTAGAATCTAAATAATGTTTCGAATTTGGTTCGAGAGAAGTATTAAAATATATTTGAGTTTATTTAAATATTTGTATTAGAATTTCTAACATGATTTTTGTTTATTTTCCACAAAATATTATTAAATTCCAACATCAATTAATATAAGAGATATTATACAATATTTGAAAATTCATAATGTACATATAAATAAAATTTAAGACAAATGATACATAACACCATTCATTACTAAACATACTCAATTTAAAATAAATTAAAAGTAAACATATATTAAAAGATATAAATACCTTTACTGTTAATTATTTATTTAATTTTATGTTATCATCGAAATGATGGAATATTAATGTGCGGGATGTGTTTATAAATTTTATAGTATTAATTTTTTTTTAAATAAATGTATTACTTGTGTTTAGAAATAGTTGGGGGTGTCTAAGTCTTCTTTATTGGTGACACCCGTTTGGGTGTCACCATATAAAACAAAACTTTAGTAAATAAAAAGAAAAGAAAAGAAAGCATCCAAATGTTATGAATGTCATGACACATAATCTTTTCTTTTTATCTACAAATAACAAATGTCATCATTTGATTGGTGATAATAGATTTTTTTATATAATTTAAATTGTTGTTATTGAATAATTTTTTATTAAAAAAAATTATCAAAATTCATAATTTTTTTCTCTATAAATAGAGTCCAATATTAATGTATTAACATAGATAAACTCATAATGCTCTTAAAAACAACTTGATTGAGCATATTTGACAAAAAAAAGACATTGATAATTAAATATATAATTTGTATCTTTTATATTTCTAATTTAGTATGCATCTATTTGTAACTTGATTTTTTTTCTTTTTGATTTCGTATTCCAATTATTGTAATCTTGATTTAGTTATTGTATTTGTATGTTATTTTAAGTGTATGGTAAAATAATTTTCTTATTATAATTGCAGAATTAATATATCAAATATTTTTTCATCTATTTCTTAATCTTTTAAATATAATAAAAAAATCTCACAAAATAATATACAATTATTAAATAATGTAAAAAAATATTGGGTTGGGTTGGTGTCACTATAAAAAATAAAAAAAGTTGGAATTGGGTGGGTTTGTGGATTATGTAGGTGGAAGATAAAGAAATTAATATTTTATTTATGGGTTGGGCAAGTGTAGTGATAAAGATAGTCTAATAGTCTAATGTCTATAGCCAAAGACGGAGGCACATGGGGGCCAAGGGGGGCACGGGCCCCCCTGAATTTTTTTTAAAAAACTAGGGGTATTTTGGTCTTTTTGCATTTTTTATTAAAAAAAAAAAGGTAAATAGGCAGCGTTCTCAAAGACTCAAACAGTGGCCAGATTTTCATTTTTTTATTTCATCTTCATCCCTAATTTCCCCTCTTTCTCTCACACACACAAACCCTAATTTTGATTTCTCTCAATTATTTTTCCATAGATTTCAAGGTAAAATGTTATCTTTATATTATTTGTTTACTTTTTTTTTTCATTATTATTGTTGATTTATTATACCTTAAGTTATATATGTGATGTAGTAGTGTGGAAATTTATTATTCAACTTCAAATTTATTTATCTTATGCTCAACCGATATGCTCCATAAATGGAAATGAGATTATAATCGACAATAACATGATGTTTTTAGGGATTTGAATATAATCAATTGCAAAGGATGTTTGATGTCAATAATCAATTGTTCCCAAAAAATAGAAATGCTAAAATTGGAAGGGAAAATTGAGAGGTCAAAGTAAGAAGAGGACCTCTCTAGGCGTGAATGGTCCAATTTAAAAGATGTTTATCTTTATTCATTTTATGTTTCAAGAAACTTTATCTTACAAGTTTGGTTATGGTCGACTAATATTTGTCTTATTTTTATAGATAATGGAAAGATATTTCGGAAAAATGCAACCTATATTTTTTTGTAGTTGCTTTATATGAACTTGAGAATCAACTTGAAAACTTTGTTTTTGATGTGCGCTTGGATAAAAGCTTCTCTGAAGTAAATGGAATAGGCGGACTTGCTCAGAAGATGGTCTCTACAAGGAAGCACATTGTTTTTCCATTGGTTTATCTGTTGATTAAGCTCTCGTTGTTATTACCGGTCGTCACTGCCACAATAGAAAGAGCTTTTTCGGCAATGAAGATCACTAAGAGTTCTCTTCACAATCGAATGAGTGATACATTGTTGAATGATTGTTTAGTTGCATACATTGGAAAAGATGTATTTAGAAATGTTAGTAATGAAGCTATTATGCAACGATTTCAGAATATGAAAAATAGAAGATAAATGTTGTAATACATTGATTTTATCGAGATTGCGATATATATATATACATATGTTTTTTCTCTAATATTATTGTATCTTTTTATTAATTGATTTGGGTCCCCTAAGTCGAAATCCTGGATCCGTCACTGTCTATAGCCCATATAATTCTACACTTGTATGCATATATTATTTATTTATTCAACAGAAGAATTCAATCGTTTTTGTCTTGATTAAAGTAGCGATTTTAGTTAAAAATCATGAGGCTATATAAAAGTTCACATCTGCGCTTATAGTCTCGTTGTTACTTTCGTCCTTCCAACTTTGAAAACCTCCCGCCATCATTGAATCTCCATGAAATACCACAAAATTCTTCGTCTATACAAACACAGCCACCGAAAATTTCTTCAATTTCAAGTCCAGATCCACCATTTTCCGCCGCCGCCGCCGCCGCCGCCTGTCCCATCCATTACCCCTGAAATACTTCTTTCTTCAGTCAAATCCTCTCACTGGCATTTTATCAAACACCTATCGCAGACCTTGACTCCCGCTGTAATCTCTTCTACCCTCCTCCATCTCCGCCTTTTCCCTGACCTTGCTCTCAATTTCATCGAAAACATTGATCGCACTTCTCTCACAATTGAATGCTACTGTCTTGCAGTTGCTATTGCAGCCCGCTGTCCTTCCCCAAAACATGCCTTGCAGCTCTTAAAGGAGGTGATCAGTTCTCGTTCCTTGATGCCTCAAGATGTTTTTAATGGTTTACTCAATTCCCGTGAGAAGTTAAGTATAAAGAGTATGATTGTATTAGATTTGTTGATCAGGGCATATTGTGAATTGAAAAGGGGAGATGAGGTTATGGAGTGCTTTTGCTTGATGAAAAGGATGGGGATTTTGCCAAAGATTGACACGTGTAATTGTATGTTGAATCTGTTTCTTAGGTTTAATAAGACGGATAAGGTGTGGGATTTGTATGATGAGATGTTTAGGTTGGGGATTACTCCAAATATATATACGTTTAATATGATGATCAATCTGTTGACTAAGGTAGGGAAGTTGAAGAAAGCTGAGGCTTTTGTCGGCTACATGGAGGGTTTAGGGTTTGGTCCTAATATAGTGACGTACAATACGCTAATTCATGGGTATTGTCGGAAGGGAGACTGTGAAGGTGCTGATAGGGTTATTGAAACCATGAAAATGAAAGATATTGAGCCAGATTCCTACACTTATGGTTTCTTAATCAGCTCGCTGTGCAAGTGTGGGAAGATAGAGGAGGCATCTGCACTTTTCCGGGAAATGGAGGAATATGGGTTGGCTCCAACTGCTGTGATTTATAATAATCTTATTGATGGATGCTGTAATTTTGGGGACTTAGAAAAGGCTTTTAGCTACAGAAATGAGATGGAAAAGAAAGGAATAATGCCAACTGTGTCAACATATAACACGTTGATCCACATGCTGTTATTGAGAGGTAGGTTTACAGAGGTTGATGACGTGATACGGGATATGGAAGTCAAGAAGATGGTTCCTGATGAAATTACATATAATATAATGATCAATGGTTTTTGCAAGGCTGGAAAGGCAGAAAAAGCTTTCGAACTGCATGATGAAATGGTAAGTAAAGGGATTGAGCCTACCCAAGTGACATACACTTCACTTGTCCATTTGTTAGCTAGTACGAAAAGGATGAAGGAGGCAGATGATTTACTTGCAAAAGCATTAGCAAAAGGTATATTGCCGGATCTTGTTATGTTCAATGCATTAATTGATGGCCATTGTGACGATGCCAACATTGAACGTGCACTTTCACTTCTATCGGAGATGGATAAACTGAAGATTACCCCAGATGAAGTGACTTACAACACTATTATGCAGGCTTACTGCAGGGCTGGTAAGCTTGAAGAAGCTCATTGCCTTCTTGATGTGATAAGGAGAAGGGGAATTAAACCTAATTATATCAGTTATAAGACTCTTATCGCTGGTTATAGCAAGAGGGGTGATATGGAGGTTGCTGTGAGAGTTTGGGATGAGATGCTAAGTTTAGGCTTCAATCCTTCTCGTCTCACGTACAATGCTGTTATAAAAGGCTTTTGCAAACATGGAGGAGGAGTTTATGCTGAGGGACTCCTTAAAGAAATGGTTAGTAATGGCATTACTCCTCATGACAGTACTTATATCTCTTTAATCAAAGGGTTTGTAAATGCTGGTGAAGAATAGGTCCCTGATGAAATATAGTGCTACGAGTTCTGCTTTTCACCAAGAAAAGGTCAGTGAAGCTGACTTTTCCTTAGGATTTTTCATTACTGAATTCCTGATAGCTTAAGGTAGTTCTCCTCCTAACTTAAGAGTTGAATTTCAACACCTTGCTCCAGCGCCTTCAAGTGGTGAGAAGATCTCCCTAGAGAATGTTCACTAAGAAATAGTTAGTAAACTGACTTTCATCATGATATTGAATGTAAGAGCCTCTCCTCCCCCCTCCCCAGGATTGATGGCAGAGAATGGATTATATGTGTGGTCTATTCTCAGTTTGGAAAAACTTAATATTCAATTCTTTTGCTTTGTATAGATTTCTTTCATGCAAGATTTTGATGTTAAGCTAAGTTGTTGAGAAGTATTTTCTTGGGCTGCTTAAGTGTGGGTGCTCATTTTATTTAGTTACCATGGTATAACTGTTATTATAGCATTTTTCTGCATAGCTTTTGGCAGTCAGTGTATGTGGAGGAAGCAGTCAACAGAGTATGAGCGGCTTTCAAATCCAGGTGCACATGATCCTCTTGCAACTGCTGGGTTCAAACAAATCCAATTGTAATTTTCTGTTAACTAAACATTTACCAGATCATAAGGATGAAACTAAAACTTATAGGTTGCTCTTGGGATTTCAAATTGGGAATGCATTAGCTTCAGATTAGATAGTAGTCAAATTATACAAAAAGAAAAATAAAAATTTGTCACAGATATTTTTTGGCAACTATTGTCTAATAGGATTCATTCTTGACACCCTTTCATTCCCAAGATACTTTGGTTTCCCATACATTTTACCTAATCAATGTTAAAATGGAAATGTTTGGCAATTATCTATCTCCATGCTTGCATGCAAAGAGGTTGCTTCTATTTGTATAAGCACCTCTACCTCCATGTTTCCCTAATGGCGTTATAGCAGATAATGAGCATGATAGCAAGCTTAGACATTAGTCGTATATTTAAGAAGGTAGTTACAAATGTTTCATTCTATTCAAATTTACAATGCAGATGAAAGAAGTGTAGTGAATGTGTGGTAAATAAATTCTAGCAAGAGGGAGAGAACAAGAAGTGTGAAAGGAGAAAAGAACAAGAAGAGCGGAAAAGATGGTACAAGAAGAATTGCTGCAATTATGTGAAGGAGCCAAGGAGGTAAGAATGTATGAATAGTCGTGTAACTATATATCTGTAAATATAAAGAAGAAGTTTCGTACATATAGTGCTATTATACTAATATATACAAAGAATGTATGGTGGGATCTTCCTCTAGAATTATCAGTTGAAAACAGCAAGAACTCATGTAGTTGCTTCAGAATATTGTTACTTAATCGGGCAGACTTGTACAGTGAGTTGGCTTTTTCCCTAAATTCTCGTCATGTTGACCAGATTTTTTTTTTTTGGGAAAATCACTTTAACTAGTATGATTACTCATTGAATGCATATTATAGTTGATGTGTTTTATTTTATTATCTGTTTGTTTTGATGCATAGAAGTGTTGGTGCATGATTGTTCGATTACAGATTCGAGCATTTGTTCCTATTTCACAAAAAATTAGGCAGAAATCTACCCAAAATTGAAGAACAATGGTTTCTATATCTGATCTAGCTAGGAATTGGGGCATTGGAATGTAGCCAAAATATCTTTATATACTTTTTTGTCAGAGCATCCACAATAGTTAATGAAAGCACTTGTAATAATATATTAAAACAATGTAAAAAAGTTAAGAAAATAAAAGATAAAAAAAGAAATAATATTTTTTAATGCATTGGACCCCACCTAATTATGATCTCTTTCCCTCTTTCCATTAGTAGCATATTGGGGTAGTACAGACACCCTGCAATAATGGCTCATGAATATTATATTATTAAATTCTATTATTAACGCTTCCAATTAACCATTGTGTATGCTTTTATGTACCAGAAGAGGGATCTCTCACCTCTCTTTTAAGTGCAATAAAATTTATCGTTTCTTATGAAAAAAAAAAAAGAATATTATGGAAGGAAGAAATCCTTCAAAACTCAAGTGTGAGGTACAAGACATGAACATAACCGCCTTCTACTATTTCTCACATAATCAACAATTATTCCATTTGATCCTCCACGTGTCTTGTATTCTATTAACAACAACATAACATATTTCCTTGAAACCATTCTGCACGCCAAAATCATTGTCCATTGGGAGCTATCTTATGAGTCGGACCAAAGACATAACTTCAATCTCAACTTCCACACCTAATAAGAACCCCCTAAGGGCTTTAACTAGCTATCTTGGGTGTAGGCCAATTAATTGACCTACATAATCCACCTGCCAAAAGCACATTTTAATATCCTCAAATGTTGTTTATCCTTGCTATAAATCAGGATACCAACGTTTATCCTAAACATGGTTATCTTTTATTGTTAAGGTATTCAACTTCAACTTCCTATAATCAACACAAAATCTCCAAGTACCATCCTTTTTTTAACTAACAACACAATGACAGAAAAAAGGGCTATTACACTTTTCAACATCTCCTGTACCAAACTTCAATCTCAACTTGAATAGCATCCCTTCTTTCAATCTAATCTTGTGGTCATGATGATGATCTCTCTGAGGTGGACATTCTTGTAACAATAGATCTGAGTGATCGACGGTTGTCATAAATAAACATTTCCTTAATTTGGATGAACTCAAGTCAGGCAAAATACAAGAATAATTCTCCATCATCATTGGAGCAAAATTTTACCACTTCATTTCATATAGAAAAATAAAATGAATTCTACATTCAAGAGAGTTTATATAAAACCAAACAGAATAGTATTAACCAATCAATACTTCAACTAATGGGAAAGGTACTGACAGAGTAGTCTTTTCAAGAGAGAATCTAAAAGCACAACTTTTCAAGACGCTCACAAGATATGTTGCTTTTAAGAATGTTAAATAGGATAAAATCAGCAAGGAAAGATTAAATGATGATTAGAGCATTTGGTAGACCAAGAACTAACATGTCCTTAAAACTATGTATTACACGTACCTAATGCATTTACAGAGCACTGGACTAGGATATATAAGCGTTGAATTTTCATAACACTGCTCAATACATTATTATTATACCAAAATTTTGATAGAAAATCCTTTCACTATTGAACAGAAATCAATCAGCCTCAGACTGATCTACATCACTTTCCAAATACATTTCGACTGCTTCAGCGCTGGCTTGGTCATCCCTGTCATATTCTTTTTCCTTAATCTCTTCCTCTCTTTCCCTCTTAGCAGCTCGAGCCTTTGCATCTTCAAGTCTGGAACTTACCGCTTCCCATGAAACGAGCTTCTCCATGAACAGCGATATATAATCTGGCCTTCGGTTCTGAAATAAATGACATGGCAATGATCGAATGATATACTGTATAAGAAACATCACAAATATGAAAGAGGGTATTAACCTGGAAATCAAGGTAGTATGCATGCTGTCCAAAGAAAGACAACCAAGAACCAAAAAAAGGGTGTTAAAGAGATTTATTTATGAGACATTCCAAATATAAGAGGGTGGGAAAATTGCAATCTCTTACCTCCCAAACATCAATAGTAAGCAGTGGCTGCAACAATAAATGACTAAGACTTTAGTAAGTGTAAGACAACCAATAAAATCAACATATAACAGAGAGATGGAAGTAGAAGGGGAAAGGTACTGACAGAGTAATCCCAGACAAGAGGATTAATGGCATTTGGGCTCTTCACCACAATAAGCTTTTTGTCCTCGTCCGATGGACGGGGATTGACAGCATTTCCAACTTCGAGTTTATTTGCTTTGTCTGCAAAGGAAAATCAGAATTATCAACTAGTATTGTCTTCAGAAAACAATGTTACACAGGTTTACAACGAGAAAGTAAGTTGTGGGATGTGCTTACAAACGAGCCAAGCCCAACCAGAACCAAACTGTGTTGCTGCAACTGCCTTGAATTCATTGACAAAAGCTTCAAAAGAACCAAAGTCCCTATTGATCAATTCTACAAGTTCTCCAGATGGCTCGCCACCACCACCAGGTTTCATGGACTCCCAGAAGAATTCATGATTCCATGCCTACCAAAGAGTAAAACATTCTATATATTAGATACTCTAATAATCAAGCGAATGATCCTGCCACTTAGTATTGTAGTTATAGAAATTGTATATGACAAGATGCCAACAAAAGTAAAATAAGCATGAGATTTTACTATTTACAAATGCCACTGGAATTATGTGAGAACAAATCCAGCAGGCTAGCATTGAGCAAAATCGTACTCTAAGGAAACCTTCAACATGATGACTTCTCAAGGAGACGATCAACTCTGAACCGAACAACCAATGGAGAGTTTTCCTATGTCTAAAGAAACTCAAATGAATGGACTGAGAAGGTAAAAGTGGTATGTTTTATACCTGAGCAGCATTGTTGAAGGGTGGGAGAAAATCACCCTTGTTATACGTAGCAAGTATTATTTCCTCTAACTGCTTTGTATCTAGTTCTGTACCAACTATTTGCTTGTTGAGGTTATCTACATAAGCCCTATGGTGCTTCCCCCAATGGTACTCAAACGTGTCACGACTCATATGAGGCTCCAAAGCATCCTACATACTCAATCAAGTTTAATATCACCATACAAAAAAGGAAACATTACACAATCACAATTAAAGATGATAGCATTAACAAAAACCATATTCCACAAATTGTACACCATGGACCTCGACGATCTTAAACAGACGCAACAGAAGATATCACAATAGGAAAAAGAAGTAACGACACAAGTAGCTTCCATGAAAGATTTTACATCTTACAAGTGAGTATGGTGGAGCCTTATGCTCGACTTTAGCTCTAATTACACCCCGATGGGCTTTCCCGACATTCCTTTTCTGCAACACGGACATTTAAAAAAGCAATCTATTAATAAACCATGCCAATTGCAACTCCATTTCCCACTTCATTGTTAAGCTAAGAATGTCAGAAAGGTTTATGGAATTAACTTGTAAATATGATTCACAATACACGAACTGATAGCAAGAGATAACGGCTTGCTTAATTATAGGGATTATATTAGATTGTTTCCTTGTAAATCATATTTGTAAATATCTTCCCAAATTAGGTTTTCATTGTATTGTCTATATAATGCTCTGTTGTACATAGAATTATCTTAAGGGAAAATCAATTATTTTATCATAATATGGTATCAGCCTAATGATACCTAAACCCCAAAATTCTCTTCTTCTCTAATAATCTTCATTTCTTAACATTATTGGGAAAATTCATCCCATTCTTTTTACGTGGCCAATCCATCATCCGAAATTTCTCCTTAGTTCTGAAATCACTCGCGATGACCTCCCCTCCGCCACAATATTGCAGAGGCTTTCTCCGTTGGTTGTCAAATAGTTCCGTCTCCATCTTCAGAATGGTATTTGGACACTGGGGCGTCCGCTCATATGATGGCAAACACTGCTTCTTTGGATTTCTCAACCCCATATACAGGTTCTGACTGTGTTATTGTTGGTAATGGTGCTCGATTGTCAATTACACATGTTGGTTCTTGTAGGATTCATAACTCTATTGTTTTACGTAATGTTTTGGTTGTGCCGGATATTACAAAAAAATTATTATCTGTGAGTAAGTTATCTGCTGATTCTGGGGTTGATGTTTTATTTACTGATGATTCATTTGAAATTCGGAGTCGAATTTCCGAGGAACCTTTAGCTCGAGGCAAACGTCGAAATGGCTTATATGTGCTTGATGGTGTTATGGGATTTGTGGCCTCTAGATTGTCCTCTCAGTTGATAGCTTCTTTTGAACTATGGCATTCTAGATTAGGTCACGTTGCATTTGATACTATTTCCTTGTTGCAAAAACTTGGACATGTTTCTGTTACTTCCATATTGCCTAAACCTTCACTATGTTCATCTTGTGAACAAGCAAAGAGTAAACGTTTACCTTTTTCTTCAAACGATAAACGTTCATCACATGTTTTGGATATTGTGCACTGTGATTTATGGGGACCTGCTCCAGTTGCATCTGTTTCTGGTTTCAAATATTATGTGATTTTTGTGGACGACTTCTCCCGTTTTTCCTGGTTTTATCCGTTGAAGCAAAAATCTGATTTCTTTGATGTACTTGTCCAATTCAGAACATTTGTCTCTACTTAGTTTGATAGTTAGATTAAAACTTTCCAAAGTGATGGAGGTACTGAGTTTACTAATGGGAGAGTTCAAATATTCTTTCGGGAACATGGTATACGTCATACAATGTCTTGTCCATATACGCCTGCTCAAAATGGGCGTGCAGAGAGAAAGCATCGTCATATTACAGAAACTGGTCTTGCAATGATGTTTCATGCAAATATTCCTTCACACTATTGGGTTGAAGCTTTCAGCAGTGCTATTTACACTATTAACCGTTAGTAGACTTCAGTTCTTCAGGGGCAATCTCCATTTGAGTTACTGTTCTCAGTCACTCCTAACTATGAAGTTTTTCATCCTTTTGGTTGTAGTGTGTTTCCCTGCCTTCGTGATTATGTTGCAAACAAATTTGAGCCACGTAGCATTCCCCGCATTTTTATGGGTTACAACAACACTCACAAAGGGTTTAAGTGTCTCGATCCTAATACCTTCCGCATTTATATCACTCGGCATGCTAAGTTTGATGAAGCTTGCTTTCCATTTTCAGTCAACTCAAACAGGTCTTCCATGTCCAATCCTACTCTTGTGGAGTTTGTTGAACCTGTTCGTCTGAAGGGTCCTTCCTCGCTATCAGAACCTTCTACTACACCAGTAGTTTCATCTCCTCAGTTGCCGTGTTCTCTTTGTGACTTTACTCCTGAGGCTCCATCTCCTACGGCTGTATCTCCTGAGCAACCCGAACCTGGCAGTCCTGCACAGGTTCAGATTCATGTGCCATTGCCTCCATCTGCATCTCAACCGACTCACCCTATGATGACTCGAGCAAAATATGGTATCTTCCACCCTAAACATCTCACATATTATGCTAATACTTCTCTATTCAATGCTCTTATTACAGCTCGTGAGCCTAAAGGGTTCAAGTCCGCAACCAAACATCCTGAATGGCTTGCTACTATGGACGAGGAACTTTCTGCTCTTCGATTAAACAATACATGGGATCTTGTTCCCCGGCCTCCTGCTACTAATGTTGTTGGGTCGAAATGGGTTTTTCGTATGAAATTCCTGGCAGATGGTTCTATTGATCGACATAAGACCCGTCTTGTTGCTCAAGGGTTTACTCAATTACCGGGATTTGATTACTCTCACACTTTCAGTCCGGTAGTTAAAGCCTCCATTGTTCGTGTCGTTCTTTCTCTAGCTGTGATGCAGCATTGGCCGTTGCATCAGCTTGATGTGAAGAATGCGTTCCTTAATGGTATTCTTCCAAAACCCGTCTTTATAGAGCAACCTCCAGGATATGTTGATCCACGTTACCCGAATCATGTATGCCGCCTCAAAAAGGCTCCATATGGCTTAAAACAGGCTCCTCGGGCATGGTTTCAGAGACTAAGTGACTTTTTACTTAGCATTGGGTTTCTATGTAGTCGGTCGGATTCTTCCCTTTTTATCTACATTCAGGGATCCTCTACACTATATCTTATTGTGTATGTTGATGATTTTATCCTTACAGGCAATTCTCAAGAGCTCATCACAACCTTCATCTCTCGTCTGCAACAAGAATTTGCTATTAAGGATATGGGCATGCTTGGATATTTTCTAGGCTTGGAGGTCATTTATACATCACAAGGTCTTTTCTTGAATCAGTCTAAGTATGCTCGTGACATTACCATCGTTCAATACAATGGGTAAGTTGATAAAGAAGTTTGCTAGTCAAAGTCCCATATGTCATTTAATCAAACACCTTGTCAACATCCACATTAACGTAAAATTCTACATTTGTCTAACAAAATCCAACATTAAACGAAAAAATTCATGACTAAAACGAAACAATAGCACTATCCTAAAGCCGGGAAGGTAAAGCAAACAAGTACAGACCTCATTCTTTCTCCAATGGAGGCTGAGTGGAGAACCAGAAAATCCTGCAATAATGCGTATTAAGTAGGCATGCTATAACGAACAAAAAACATGGTAAAAGTGTTTGGATTGAGTTGCAAAATAAACAACAAACCTCGGGAGGAAAGAAAACCGCATTTCAAAGGACTAGAAATGGCGGCTGGTGGTGAGGCGGCCATAATTTATCTGTTTCAAAGAATAAGAGTTTAGAAGAGAGAGAGAGAGGTGAGCTAAGACAGTTAAGTCACCTTTGGCTTTGGGCAGCGTGTGTTTCGGCTCTAGACAAATGAGGTTTAATAGAATTTTGGAACTATGACATGAGATAAAATTCTGTATATCAAATGAGATTATTAATTAATACGTATTTTATTTTCAATTTAATAAAATACAAGATACAATAATAACATTGAAAAATAATTTGGATTGACCGCAACATTCATTAGAAGAGGAAAAAAATAGTTTATATGGCATTTAAAAACATTAAAATGCCCCTAGTTTTTGTTTTTCTTCTTAAGTCAAATTGAAATCATATCTTGATTCAAAAAAATAGAAAATGATTAAAAAATGTTTGTTTATATTAATAGGTAAAAGATATATTTCTTATCCCAAGTTGGGTAAAAATATTTCCAACTCTCAATAAGAATTGTGGTCTTAAAATTAATATTTATTTTGCAGTATTTTTCTTAATTATCTAAATGTTCATATAATTTATTTTGATGAGGAGTCGGTCGCATTTTGCAACGTAACCAAAGGTTCTTTGAGTTTGGAATTTCTTTGGTAGTATTTTCTCATTCGAATTATATATAATTTGACATTTTTTATATAAATTTTGAAATATTTTATTTTATCATATGAATTTTAAATTTGATGTAGACAAATTCTAATTGTACATATGTCCTAGGTTAATGGTTAGTATTTTTCTGATACCATAAATTGACATCAAATTTAAATTTCATACGATAAAATGAAACATTTCAAAGTTTATACAAAAATGTGACAAATCACATATAATTTGGATAAAAAATGTAATTTACCCTTTCTTATATCACAAAAACTTATCACAAAAACTCATGTGAGACGGTCTCATGAATAGTTTTCGTGAGACGAACTCCATCACCCACAAACAACATGTGAATTGTAGGGTTTGGGTGGTGGATAATTAGGTTATGGGTTGATCCGTCTTACGCAATGCATTAAAATTTTGTGAAACGGTCTCACAATAGACTTACTCAAAACTTATATACCCTGGGTTATGAAGATATTAGTTGTATACTAGTTGCATATTCATAAGGTATTAGTGGTGCTCAACTGGTTCGAACCTTCGGTTTCAGTTCCGAACCGGTTGAGTTAGAACCGGAACCAAACCGTGGGGCTGTCGATTTCGGTTCCAGTTAGAAAACCGCCGGTTCAACCGGTTTTTTCTTTAATTGTTGCACGACCTTAGCATTGGTGGCACGGCTTGGGCACAACGTTCTGTGTCTAGTGACCCGGCTGGGCGCTGGGGACACGGCCCGGTTGGCCGGGCTGAATTTTATTTTATTTTTTTTATTTTTTGCATTATTAAATTTTTGTGCAATAATTTTAGATTTCTAATAAATTCTTAAGTCTAAACTAAGTAAAATAAATTTTAAATTAATAATATAATTTATATATGGAATAAAATATAATCATAACAAGTACAAGTACAACATTACAACTTAAGATTTTAAAAAAATTACAATAAAACATAATACAACTTGAGTCTATATGATTAAAATGAGTGAAAATTACAATTATGAATTAAAAAAATATTACAACTCAATATATTAATATTACAATCATGAATGATGAATCATACTACAATATTAAAAACTTGAAGTTAAAAAATTACAACTTTTTCATCTTTGTATAAAATAAATTGAAACTTGAAAAAAAAAATTGAAAGAGCTTGAGTTTCATTCTAAATTTGGAAGTTACACTTCCAAACTTAGAATAAAAATGCCTACGTATCCTTGTCAAAATGAAGGAATCAAAGCTCATGTAGATCTCTTACCTAAACTTACCTTCATTCATCAACGTTGGTTCCGGCGGAGGAGGATATGTTTGAATCGTATTGTTGGAATCGACGGATCGCCGGCCTTATGCCATCGGAATCGGGATCCAAAAGGTAAAACGCAGCGGATAGAAATCATACCCTTGTAGACCTCTTTGATCTTCTGATGTATTCCTACAGCCTTTCTCGAACGTTGTGTGGCCAACGATCCTTCGAGAAATCTCAGTTCTGCTCTCTCTCACTATCACGTATTTTCTGTGATCTGTGTTTTTGAGGCGCTGATGAAAAGAGTTATATATAGGCTACACCAGGGACCTAGAGGAGGAATTGAGTTGGGCCTCCTGATGGGCTTAAGTATCCTGTGTTCGGCCCGAACACAAAACTTAAGCCCATCAATAATAATTCAGTCCACTAAAGAATTATTATTGAACTACCGTCCCAATCCCATATTTAATATGGACTCCTTCTTATTATGTGTACGTTTATCTCCCTGTGTTTAAGATATCGAATGTCCGTTAATTAAATAAGTTACTGACAACTTAATTAATTAACATCTAATTCCAAGAGTAGTACCACTCAACTTTATTATCATGTCGGATTAAATCCACCTGCAGGGTTTACATGATAATCCTTATGAGCTCCTCAAGGGGACATCATCATCCTAAATAATTAGGACACAGATTCCTTCTATAATCAACAGTACACCATATAGACAATACTGTTTCCCAATTCACTGAGTTTATTGATTTAATAAATAAATCTCACTCATTGGCAAATTAAAGAAACAAATATTGTGTATACGTGGCTGTTATTATATAGGGATTAAGAGAACGCACATCCATAATAACAGAGGTCTTGTTCTATTATATAGTCAGTATAAAACGAACAACCTCAAATGGTCCTGCTCAATACACACAAAGTGTACTAGTGTAGTTTTATTGTCAAGACAGACTAATACCAAACTACACTACAACCATTCCGATGATTTGTCCAAATCCATCTTGGTTGTGAGCTACTATTTATAATTTATAAGAAACTGATAACATGATCTTCTGTGTGGCACCACACACCAAGTTATCTATAATATAAATTAATTGGACATTGCATAAACATATATAACAAATATAAAATGCAAACATATGATCAAGGTGATTCTCATTCCATCAAAAATGTTCATACAAAAGCTAGGCTTATAGTATACATCCTAACAATCTCCCACTTATACTAAAAGACTACGCTGTCATCTATACTACCATACATCTGATTCCCATTCCTTCAACATGCTCATCGAAGGCTTTCGCCGGAAGGGCCTTTGTGAAAGGATCTGCTAGGTTATCGGCTGATGCAATCTTGGCGACAACAACTTCCCCTCGTTTTACGATGTCTCGTATCAGGTGGTACTTGCGCTCAATGTGTTTGCTTGCTTTATAGGCTCGTGGTTCCTTCGAGTTTGCTACTGCACCACTGTTATCACAATAAATTGTGATAGCTTTAGGCAAACTAGGAATCACTTCTAAGTCCATCATGAAGTTTCTGAGCCATACAGCTTCTTTGGCTGCCTCAGAGGCTGCCACATACTCAGCTTCCATGGTTGAGTCTGAAACGCATTTCTGCTTAACACTCCTCCATACTATGGCTCCACCTCCCAAGGTAAACACATAACCCGAGGTAGATTTACTGTTGTCCCTATCCGACTGGAAATCAGAATCCGTGTAACCCACAGGAAGCAAATCAACTGCTTGGTAAACCAACATATAATTTCTAGTCCTTTTCAGGTACTTTAAAATATGCTTTACCGCAGTCCAGTGTCCTTGTCCTGGGTTACTTTGATATCTGCTAACCATGCCCACGGCAAAACAGATATCTGGTCTCATACATAGCATTGGATACATTAGGCTTCCTACGGCCGAAGAATAAGGAACTGCCTTCATATCCTCTATCTCCTTTGGTGTCTTAGGACACATCTCCTTAGATAAAGGTACTCCATGTCGAAAAGGTAGAAAACCTTTCTTGGAGTTTTGCATGCTAAAACGAGCTAGAATGGTATCAATGTACGAAGCTTGAGATAAGCATAACATTCTTTTCTTGCGATCCCTTATAACTTTGATCCCAAGAATATGTCCAACTTCTCCCAAGTCCTTCATATCAAACTGCTTGGACAGCCATACCTTTACGTCTGACAACACCTTGACATTGTTGCCAATGAGCAAGATGTTATCTACATATAGTACAAGAAATACCACCACGTTTCCGTCACTCTTCTTGTATACACAAGACTCATCCGGACATTGAATAAATCCATAAGACTGGATTACCTCATCAAAACGGATGTTCCAAGATCTCGAAGCTTGTTTCAGTCCATAAATGGACCGATTAAGCTTACACACAAGATGTTCTTTGCCCTTTGCAACGAATCCTTTTGGTTGCTTCATATAGATGTTTTCTTCAAGACTACCATTAAGGAAAGATGTCTTGACATCCATTTGCCAAATCTCATAATTCATATGAGCAGCAATAGACAAAAGAATCCGGATAGACTTAAGCATGGCTACCGGCGAAAAGGTTTCCTCATAATCGATTTCTTCTTTTTGAGTATACCCCTTCGCAACAAGCCTTGCTTTGAAAGTTTCTACTTTCCCGTCTGATCCTCTTTTTCTTTTGTAGACCCACTTACATCCAATGGCTTTTACACCATTTGTTGGTTCTACTAGCTCCCAGACTTGATTAGAATCCATAGATTCTAATTCAGAATTCATAGCTTTTTGCCAAGATTCTGCATCTCTATCTTGGAGTGCTTCGTCATAAGTCCAAGGATCAGATTCATGTTCACCAGGTACTAAGTCCGAAGACTCTCCCAAAAACATGAATCTATCAGACTGTCTAACAACCCTCCCACTACGACGAGGCACTTGTGGTAATTGTGTATCATTAGTGACACATGGTGCAGACCCCTGTGGTATCTCATCTTGTACCGGTGGTACTAAGGTAGGGGTTTCCCCTCTGATTTCCTCTAGAACAATTTTACTCATGGGTTTGTGGTTCATTACATAATCCTCTTCTAAGAATCGGGCATTCGTGCTAACAATTACCCTCTGATCTTTAGGACTATAAAACAAACCACCTTTCGTTCCTCTAGGATAGCCCACAAACAGCCGAACTTCCGTACGAGATTCCAACTTATCAGCATCTCCCTTCAGCACATGTGCTGGACTACCCCAAATCCGAATGTGTTTCAGACTAGGCTTACGCCCATTCCACAATTCTGTGGGAGTAGAGGGTACTGTTTTAGAAGGTACCAAGTTTAGAATGTACGCCGCCGTTTCCAGCGCATATCCCCAAAACGAATTCGGTAATTCTGAATAACTCATCATCGATCTAACCATTTCCATGAGAGTTCTATTCCTTCGTTCTGCCACACCGTTCTGTTGGGGTGTACCAAGTGCAGACAATTGGGATTGAATCCCAGCCGCTGATAAGTAATTCCTAAACTCTCCTATGAGGTACTCGCCACCACGATCAAATCGTAGCGTTTTGATACATTTACCATGACGCTTCTCCACATCAGCCTTGTACTCTTTGAATTTATCAAAGCACTCAGACTTGCGGCGCATCAAATAAATATACCCATATCTCGAAAAATCATCTATAAATGAGACAAAATATTCGAAACCACCTCTTGCCTGGATAGTCATAGGACCACACAAATCAGAATGAACCAATTCCAACACTTCTTTGGCTCTATACCCCTTGGCTTTAAAAGGCCTCTTGGTCATTTTTCCTTCCAAGTAGGACTCACAGGTCGGATAGTTTTCCACTTCCAATGAACTCAAAGGTCCATCGGCTATCAACCTTTGAATCCTACTCAAGTTAATGTGACCTAGTCTTAGATGCCAAAGATATGTTTGGTTCATTTTAGAAGGTTCTTTCCTCTTATTTGAGTTAGAAGATGTATTATTAATTTCCATTTGTTGCATCGTAGGAGTTATTGGATTAAGAGTATATAAATTGCCAACCAACGTACCAGAACAGATAATAACCCTATTTTTCTTGACAACCACTTTGCCATCAAAAGAAATAGAATATCCATCCAAAAATAATTTAGAAACTGAAATCAAGTTCTTTCTAAAACTAGGTACGTAAAGACAATTCCTCAAAACCAAAGTCTTATTCCTATCAAAAGATAAATAAACATCTCCCACTGCAATAGCCGCCACTTTCGTAGCGTTGCACATGTAGATGGTAATCTCGCCCTCACTAAGTCGCCTGGTTTCCTGGAACCCCTGCAAAGAATTGCAGACATGATCAGTGGCTCCTGTATCTACACACCAGGTACCGGTAGATAACACCGCTAAACATGTTTCAGTAATTAGTGAATAAGATATACCTTCTTTGTTCTCCTTTTTCTTGGGACAATCTACCTTCCAATGTCCAGGCTGCTTGCATGAGAAACACTTGCCCTTTGACTTTTTCACGCCACCTTGTGGCGCAGCCTTTTGAGGTCCATTCGCTTTGTTCGCCGAAGGATTCTGTTTCTTTTTCTTCTTTCCACCTTTCGGCTTAGAAGTAGAAACATTTTCAGCAACGTAAACTTGAGCACTTTGACGAAATAGTCCTTCTGCCGATTTAAGTTCTGTCAGAAGTTCCGCCAAGGAGTACATCCTTTTGTTCATATTATAATTAAGGCGGAACTGCTCAAAACTCTTAGGCAGTGTTTGGAGCACGATATCGACCTGGGTTTCCCCATCGATTTCAGCTCCAAGGACTTCCATCTCATTCAAATGAGCCATTATCTTAAGGACGTGATCACTCACAGGTGTCCCCTCAGATATGGTGGTCGTCATTAAGTTTCTCATTGCCTCCTGTCTGGCAGTCCAACTCTGGTGTCCGAAGAGTTCTCTGAGATTGTGCATCATATCATAGGCAGTGGGCATGGCCTGATGCTGATGTTGCAGTACATTTGACATGGAAGCCAAAATGTAACACCGCGTCATCTCATCTGCCTTAACCCACTTTCTATAATGCGCTTTCTCATCTTCAGTAGAGTTTTCATTAGGCATGTTAGGACAGTGCTCATGGAGTACAAACTTGTACTCTTCAGCAGTTAGGACAATATCCAGGTTTCTTTTCCAGTCAATATAATTAGGACCAGTAAGTTTGTTTTCTTTGAGTATAACAGCAAGTGGGTTGAAAGACATAATGAAATCCTGAGAATCATATAAATAAATAAATAAATAAATACACAGATCATAACATATAGAATTTAAAGCCTATATTGTTCCCTCAAACAATATAATTAAATTCACCAACACTTCAATACACCGTGAATTTCGTATGCCACGATAGTGTGGACGTATACTAATTCAAACATTTGTTAGAGGAGGTTTTACCCATTAATTCTATTATCTTGTCAACCTAACTTTATGACAAATAAAATTAATAGTTGGTTCAAATTTGGCCATGCAATTAACAGCAGTGACTCCGATAGGGAGGATACTATCAATTGCACCTAAGTGTACACCATTACTTGATACTAAGTCCATTATCTAAGATTGTGTCTCTTCAGATGGAGAAGATGACATGTTCCTAAATAATATTCTATAATCATTCATAAAGAAAGTTTGATCTAGTGATCCGCAATCAAACTCATCCGATATGGAGGAAGGCACTTAAAGCCAACGCGCAAGTTTAAATGCATCACTTACAAACCAGTAATGGAGACCATGAGATTTATTCAAAATAAATCCCTCTCCCACTTAGTTATTTAAATGAGGGATTTTAGCATGCAAAAACATGTAACATATAAAAGCATGCTAGATAAAACAACAAACATATAGAAAGGCAATAAATATGGAATAAAATAAATCCAACTATTATGGCCACTTCGATCGAATGTTTGCCTCCCTCGAGCTGTTGCACAGAATCAGCGCCAATCTTAGCGAATCCAGCGAACTGTTCCAACGCCTGGCAATCTGATCGAACAGCCCCTTCGAACGCCAATCCTAGTTCGAATAGAAGTCTCGATTGAACAAACAGGAATCCTATACAGAATCTAGTTCGAACATCTACCAATCCTATACAGAATCTAGTTCGAACATCTACCAATCCTATACAGAATCTAGTTCAATCAGATTACACCATATGAGATCGAACAGAAATACATCGAGAACAAATCAAGAAATACATAAAACCTAACATGACAAACCGCCGTGTTTTTACTATTACAATCATACAACCAACCCAAAACAAAAAAACCTCGACAGGTCCGAGGGTTTAGATCATACATTAACATACATACAGACCATAATAGTTGGATATAGGTAACCTGCAAAACCGAGTTATCCTATGCAATCCTACTATCATACAATCTGAACATAAAATATATGATATAGCATAAGATCATAATAATTAACCGATCCAATTGCATAGAACCAGAAATCGTGGCTTTGATACCAATTGTTGGAATCGACGGATCGCCGGCCCTATGCCATCGGAATCGGGATCCAAAAGGTAAAACGCAGCGGATAGAAATCATACCCTTGTAGACCTCTTTGATCTTCTGATGTATTCCTACAGCCTTTCTCGAACATTGCGTGGCCAACGATCCTTCGAGAAATCTCAGTTCTGCTCTCTCTCACTATCACGTGTTTTTTGTGATCTGTGTTTTTTAGGCGCTGATGAAAAGAGCTATATGTAGGCTACACCAGGGATCTAGAGGAGGAATTGGGTTGGGCCTCCTGATGGGCTTAAGTATCCTGTGTTCGGCCCGAACACAAAACTTAAGCCCATCAATAATAATTCAGTCCACTAAAGAATTATTATTGAACTACCGTCCCAATCCCATATTTAATATGGGCTCCTTCTTATTATGTGTACGTTTATCTCCCTGTGTTTAAGATATCGAATGTCCGTTAATTAAATAAGTTACTGACAACTTAATTAATTAACATCTAATTCCAAGAGTAGTACCACTCAACTTTATTATCATGTCGGATTAAATCCACCTGCAGGGTTTACATGATAATCCTTATGAGCTCCTCAAGGGGACATCATCATCCTAAATAATTAGGACACAGATTCCTTCTATAATCAACAGTACACCATATAGACAATACTGTTTCCCAATTCACTGAGTTTATTGATTTAATAAATAAATCTCACTCATTGGCAAATTAAAGAAACAAATATTGTGTATATGTGGCTGTTATTATATAGGGATTAAGAGAACGCACATCCATAATAACAGAGGTCTTGTTCTATTATATAGTCAATATAAAATGAACAACCTCAAATGGTCCTGCTCAATACACACAAAGTGTACTAGTGTAGTTTTATAGTCAAGACAGACTAATACCAAACTACACTACAACCATTCCGATGATTTGTCCAAATCCATCTTGGTTGTGAGCTACTATTTATAATTTATAAGAAACTGATAACATGATCTTCTGTGTGGCACCACACACCAAGTTATCTATAATATAAATTAATTGGACATTGCATAAATATGTATAACAAATATAAAATGCAAACATATGACCAAGGTGATTCTCATTCCATCAAAGATGTTCATACAAAAGCTAGGCTTATAGTATACATCCTAACAATCCATACGTGTCATCTCTATCGTCGTCTAAATAGGACAAATCAAGATGTTGTCGACGGTTATTTGCTCTCACCCAATCTTCAAGAAGAGTTATGTTTTGTATATTCTCTTTCGTCAATTTTGATACTCTTGAATTTAACATGTGACCTCCTTTGCTAAATGCATGTTCTACGACTTGAGACAAGACTTGCAAATATCTTTTTTGCAATAATTTTTTAAAATAGGATAAATAGTAGCCCTTCTTGACCACCACTTCAATAGATCCATAGGATTTTCAAATAAAATTTGTTCAAAAGTAGCACCTAAATATGAATCTAATTCTTGACAAGGGTTAGAACCTCTAGCTCGTTTTTGTGTTCTAATGTCATAAAAATTGTAAAATTGACTAAGAGCCGGAGCCACAACAAAACTAGATGAAGAAGAGGAATGACTACTACCTCCTACATTTTGATTACCTACTACATCATCACTAGAATCACCAAACAATACTTTATATTCTTTAAACAATTTGATTAGACATTGTTTAACTTTACCAACAACTTCAATAGAATTAGGAACATAATCAACTTCATCATATTCTCCCAATAGCAAATGTGGGAACAATGCATTATAATACATTTTTAATAATTCTTCTAAGCCATCTTATTTAATTTTAGGATCTAATAATTTAGCACATAAAAATAATTCGCGTATCTCATGAAAATATTTTAACCATTTCGATTTCATCACTATAATTGTGTCTCCTAAAATAGGACATGTTGAATACTCATTGAAATAAGAGCAATTTTTACACAATGATCTAAAACTAATGGAGAAGTAGGATAATAACAACCGAATAATTCCCTAGTTGCCTCTTCAAATTTTTTTAAAAGTTGAATCAAATTAAGACATGCATCCCATGAATTTTCAAATAAAAAAATATCATCACGTGGATTTTTCATATAAAATTGACAAAACATGTTTCTATAATTATAAGAATCTTGAAGCGTGTAATATGTAGAATTCCAACGATGTTGCACATCGATTACAAATTTTTTAACTTTCATTCCGTTTTTCTTACAAAACTTAGTCTATTTTTTATAATATGACGTAGATCTAGCAATTTCATACATTGCCTCTTTAATAAGTTTAATATGATTGTCTAATGATTCTAAGCCATCTTGAACGCATAAATTTAAACAATGACACATACAACGAATATGAAAAGATTTACCCTGAATTGAAGGTTTACAAATTTCAATAAGTGAAGGTAAACTAGCTGTATTACCATTAGCATTATCAAATCCAATGAAAAATATTTATCGTATTATACCATAATCTTTTAAAACATGATTAATTTTTTGTGCAATGTGTATAACCGAATGTCTTTCATCAAAATCAATATATGCAATTAAACGTTTTTGTATATTCCATGCATCATCTATCCAATGACAAGTAATACCCATATAATCATGCAACTTATATGGATCCTTCCAAATATCACTACATATAGAAACTTTTTGTTTTAAAATTTTAAATTCTTCAATTAATTTATATTTATACTCTCATACTATTTTTTCTATATTCCGTGTAACGGTATTTCTACATATTTTTCTACTACTAGGTTGTAAGTAAGTGCTAGTATATTTTTCAAAACTATCATCACAAGGAAATTGAAATGGAAGATGTTTTTTGGCAATTAATTCGACTACGCCTCTCCTATGGTTCAATTGACTAAATTTAAAAGTAAGAGAACCCATACCTCCACCTTGAGAAGAAGCGGTATATCCCCAAAATTATGTTTGAGATCGATCAATACCCATCTTGTCGGGATGTTTTTTTGAACACATGATTGTTGAATGTCCCATAACCCTCTCCATACTTGAATTTGTACATTTTTGCGCAATGGTTGCACGTGACTATGTAATCAACGTTGCTATTCAGTACTTTCTCTTTCTTAAAATGAAAAGAGAAAATATCACTTCGAAGAGTAGAAGGTGCTCTAGGATTAGTGTTGCGTGTTGTATTGTCACTTTCTTGTGTTTTTCTCCTAGGCCACATCATTTTCTTCTTCAGAAAAAACGGCGGCAATATTAGGGCCTAACGTGGCCTCCAAATCATCTTGATTATATTGAAAAAAAGACTTAATATAATCATCATCATCATCATGCAAAGATTGTGGTGGCGGCATTGACATAAGACTCTTTCCTTTTCTACGAGATGAACCGAAGGAAGAAGAACCTCTTCTAGACTTTTTTTTTTGAATACAAATGAAATAGAATTGAAGAACAAAAAAAAAAGTATGAATTGAAAGTTGATCAAAGATGGAAATTGGAAAGTGTGAGCTTGAGAGAGTTGAGTTGAGACAGAGATTGAATAAAAAATGATGAAATTGGTGTGCAAATCACAAATGAAATGAGGGGTATTTATAGATTTCAATCAAAATTAAAAAAAAAATATCGGGATGGTTCGAACCACCGGTTCTGGTTCGGTTTAACCGGTGGTTCGAAGATCACAACCATCCATCATCAACGGTCGTTTAATCATTATCGTTGATTCAAAAAAATCATTGAACTGGCGGTTCAACCAGTGATTGAACCGTCGGTTTCCTAATGGCTATTAAATCGGAGTCGTTGATCACCAACGACTCTATCATCACATTCGTAAACATGGCATAATGCATTTTAAAAAAAATTAAAAAAAAAGAAAATATGCAAATCTCCAGTTCGAAAATATTCGAACAGAAACCGAACCGTTGAACCTTAGTTCACGGTTTCAGTTCAAACTGAAACCGGGTCAATGATTCGCCGAACCGTTGACCGCTAGTTCGGAATCGGTCCAATTCTGATTTTCAGAACTGATTGAGCACCTCTATAAGGTATTACATGTAATTTTACATGTTTTAGTAAAAACTATTGGTTGCATATTCATAAGGTATTAGTTGTTTACTCATAAGGTATTACTTGTAAAACTGAAATATATATTTTAATGAAAGATATTAGTTGTATATTCATATGTTATTAGTTGCTTACTTATAAGATATTACTTGTATAATTGAAATATACTCCATCTGTTTCATAATAAGTGTCATTCTAGAGTTTTTGTTATAGATTAAGGAACATAAAAATTGGATAAATATACCCTTAACTAATCATAAAATTTATGATTCAAGATTGGAAAGAGAATCAAATAAATTCCATAAAATGTATCATATTAAATCCATAAATTTTAGCTGAAGAATATTAATATGGATAGTTTAGAAATAAAATTGTATAAAAGTCTAAAACAACACCTAATATGAAATAAAATTTAAACTCCAAAATGACACTTATTATGAAACGGAGGGTGCATGTTTTAGAAAAAGATATTACTTGTTACAAATAAATATATTAATCTTATTATTTAAATGTATTAGGGTCTGGATCGGGAGTACCCCAGGCAGTGGCGGATCTAGAAATAATAAACAGGGTATGCACAATTATAAGAAATATTAAAAAAAAAAATGATTTGGATCTTCTATCATATTTGGTGTTACATCTCATAGAATATATACACGTGACCTATGGTAATTAGTTTTGAATATGAGATGTAACATCAAATATAATACAAGATCTCATGGGAATAATATATATATATATATATATATATATATATATATATATATATCATACAATTCAAAATTGGAAAATAAGTCCTTAAAAAATAACTAAAAGTATCAGCGTAAAGTTATATATTTTTTAAATTCTAAAACATATATAATTATGGTGTGTAAAATATAAACCACTAATATATATATAAATATATATATATATATATATATATAATGAATTTATTTGCAAAATGAGGGTATGCACTTGTATACCCTTAGTACTTGTATACCCTTAGTACTATATGCATCCGCCACTGACCCGCAGGAACACACCAACCATTTTCTTCTCATACATACTTAAGAAAATTCGTTTAAAACACATATTGGTTCAAGGGAAAATTAATATTGATAAATTTATCAAGAATATACAATTAAATGCAAATTTTTAGAGTATATATACTATTACAACACATTAGGATAATATTTTTAGACAAAATCCTTGAGAAAATGAAGTCCATAACAACATCAATTTGTTAATTATATTATCTGAACTATAACTTTTATTTAAAAGATTTAAATATTGACCACTCATTCAATAATTCAAGAAGATCGTGAGTTGTTTAAGGGTAGGGGTGTGGTGAAAAACTATCATATGGGACATACATAGAGGTGCTGACGAGCTGGGCCTTTCCTCTTTTCTCTTTTTTTCTAGCAATACTACAGCAATACCACCCAGAAACCCCACTCCTAACAAGTTCAAGTTGCTGAGTCGAAGTATTGCATTCTCCATCCGCCGGGGAAATCAAATAGGCAAAGAAGTCTTGTAGCTCCACAAATCGGTAGGTATTTCACAGCTTAGGAATCTCCCTGGGCATAGTCATCAAACATTATCCTTCTATCGTGCACGACTCATCGTTTGTACAGACAGACTTTTTGGGTGCTAAGATCCAAAGTCGAGAGGGAAACATTTTCATGAACGCGATCTAGCTCGAAGCCTCATCCTAATTGTGGATGAACAAACAAAAAGCGGTTCAAACCGGCGGTTTGGCGAACCGGAACCAAACCATGGGGGTCACGGTTTCGGTTCCGATTTTGAACCACCGGTTAAACCGGAACCGGCAGTTCGGTTTTCGGTTTTTTTTTTTTTGTAAATTTTTTTTAATAGTCCATAAATTTATTCTTTCGATTTCTTAACATTCTTGTAATATAAATTGAGATTATAATTATAAATAAATGGTTTTATTAAAAAAAATTCGAAAGAAAATTAAATTCACGAAAAAATGAGGAAAACAAACGTAAATTGAGCGAAAATCATAGCAATACTTTATAATAAATTTTTTTATTTAGAATTTGATTATTAATTAAAGCATTTAGGATGTGGCAAAGATATGGTTATAATCACTTAATTATAATTTATAACCAATGGATAATGTATGAATAAATATTAAATTCGAAAAAGAAGTTATTAGATATATTACAACTTTATAAACTCATCCTTACATTAATAAAATACAATCATTACAACTGTTTACAAGTACAAGTAAAACATTACAAATGTACAATTTACAACTTCAAATTTCTAAAAAATTACAATAAAACATATTACAAATTACAATTATAAGATTGGATCAACGACTCTTTAATCTGAGCCGTTGATTTTCAAACGGTTCTTTAATCTCGGCCATACACGTGGCATTTCGCAATTAAAAAAAGAAGGACAAACCGGCTGTTTAACCGACGGTTGGAACAGCCGGTTAAACCGCTGGTTCGGAATTTGGCGAACCGGAACCGAACCGCAGAATCCTGATTTTCGGAACCGTTGATCGGCGGTTCCGAACCGGCCTGGTTCCAGTTTTTAAAACTGGTTGAGCTCCTCTAGAAAAACATCGGTAATCAGAGTAGGATATAGGATATCATGTAGGATATTATTCGTACCCACTAAAATATGAACGGTAAAAATAGGGTATGAATTTAATATTTTACTCATTATCCGACCTGATTACCCATTTAATATATATATATATATATATATAATACTATTATATTTTGTAATTACATAAATTTAATATTAGATTGAAGTTTTAACTTTTAACTTCAATCCTCATTCTTCAACATCCAATGCCCACTAACTCGCAACCGTTAACTTAGTAACCCTTTCTTTTTCTCAAAACTTCTTATATGATTTTTTTGTTGATAATGGTTGGTTAGTTATTATTGTTAAAATGTATTTTTATTTCAAAAAATATGTAGTTTGAAGGATTCAGACGGACCAAATTAAATATATTTATTTATGTATAATATTATGTAAATGAGTATCCGTTTATCTGTGGATGTTAGTTTTATCCATAGACATATCCGTACATTGCCCTACTCATTGACATCCATAATGTAACATATCGGCAACAGTATTAACTTGCCGTTTAGCGAAATTGAAACAGAAATGCATCTCTCGAAGTAAATAAACCAAATAGTTATTGATGGTAAACAACACGTGCACATTATGATATCATTTCCTGTTGGAAATTGGAAGAGAAGGTTTGTTTTGACCAATCTTTGATCAATTTTTAATGTTGATTCCATTTTAAATAAATGGAAATAAGTTGCTAAATCGGAATCTATGTTTCGTGTAGATGAATGTAGTGTATTTACTTTCGAAATTTCAATTTCGGGTGAATGAGAAATTAATACACAAAGTTGGCAACTTGGATCCTTCTTGTGAAGGAAAATGGGAGAAAGATGAATGTTGTCCCACATTGGAAAATTGGTGGAAAAAGTTTCACTTTATTAATAGCAAGGACAAAAATATTGGTACTTGTGGATATATCGGTACCTTGATTTTACGGATATATCGATATCGGTGGAAATATCGGTAATTTCGATAAAAAAATAAAAAAATTGAAAAAAAATTTGAAAAATATATCTAGTACTTTAGATAATATTATAACTAACATTAATACATATATTTAACTTTACAAACATATTAAACTTTACAAACATATGGTCTGATTCTAAATCATATCTTGAATAAACAAATGTTAACTTTTACACTGTTGAAAGTCCACAACACAATTCACTGCAAGATATAACTCAAGTTGTAATGATCCAAGTCCAACCAACTCTCTCTCCTCTCTCTCTCTTTTTTTTTGGCTCCGGCCGCTGGCCACGCCGCCGCTGCCGCCGGAATCACCCTCTTCTCCTCCTTTTCGGGCGATTCCTACACCGTGTCGAAGCTCTCGCTGGGTCCATTCCAAATCCGGACCCGGATTGGCGGTCCACCGCCTCCTCCACCGGCTACGGCCAATCAAAGCTCCCGGGAGTCGCCGGAGCCACCATTTTCTCCTCATTTCCGGCCAATTCCTACATCGTCTCGAACGCCGGGCCCATTCCAGATCCGGGCCCGGATCGGCGGTCCGCTTCCTCCTCTGTCGGCTACGGCCGGTCAAAGCTTCAGATTCCTCATCTCCTTCCTTCTCCTTTCTCTCTCCGAAATATCACGATAATATGGTGATATATCGGCGATAAAATCGCCGAAATATCACCGACAATGCAAAGAATTGGCCACTGTTTTCCGACACCGATTTGCCTCTGATTTTTCGTTGATTTCTCGACGATTTTTTTGACGAAAAAATATGACATCCCGTTTTTCTACTGATGCCCTCCAAATCGCGATATTTCGACGATAAATCGCCGAAATATGGCCATTTTTTAGTCACTAATTAATAGGAGCACATGTCTAAGAGATAATCATGTGTGCTCCCTAGGGGTGGAAATCGGACGGATCGGATCGGAAATAGGGTGTTTCGGAAAAATTCCAAAAATTTTCGGAAATGAAAAACCAATTCCGATTTCCATCTGAAAATTTTCGGAATTGTAAAATCCAATCCGATTTCGAAATTTTCGGAATTCCGAAATTTTGAAATTTTCGATTTTTTTTTCGAAAATTCAAAAATTCGGGAATTCAGGAATTTTCGAAAAATAATACTAAAAAACTACAGTATATAGTATAAAATAAAACTATAGTATAAACTATACTATATACATATAGTATATAATATATTTATATACTATAATATAGTATAAAGTATATAAAATATATTATATAGTATATAAAATATACTATAATACTATAAAATATACTATAATATGTATATTTATATTTACATATAGTAAATGGATATAAAATATATTATATAGTATTCTTCTATAGCAAATAGTATATAGTATAAAATGTTTGAATTATTTACCACAATTACTATTAGTTTGATGGTAAGTTTTGTGCTTTGAGTGTGAGAGGTCTTGTGTTCGATTCTCAAATGTCTTTACTCACTCTACATTTTATAATTTCGGATCGGAATTTCCGAAAATTGAATTTCGAAAATATTTTGAATCGGATTTCGGAATTTCTAAAAATTTTAAAGCTATTTTCGATTTCCATCCGAAATATTTTGGAAAAATCGGAAATCAGAATTTTGGATTTCAGATTAAAAAAATTCGTTCCAAAATCGGAAATTTTTCGGATCGGATTCGGTGGATATCGGATATTCCATTCTAATTTGCACCATTAGTGCTCCCTTATGGTGGAACCTAGTGCCATTTTTTGGACTTAGTTGGCTAAGCACACACGCACTATCTGAACCACGCGTGACACCGTTGCACTCGGGTCGGGTCGTCGGACCGGGTCGGGTAAGTCCGGGTTCGGACCGAGCTAGGTATGAAAGGGTGTGACCAAGTGGTATGACCCTTGGGTCCAAATTGTTTGACACTTGTGGAGAGGTGTGAACACACCTCTTGGGTCCAAGGGTGGTATCCATTGTGGGAAAGGACACATCTCCTTACTTCTATAAATAGGAGACCCCCATTTCATTTCTTCATTCAAAAATTCAGAATTTCATTCAGAAAATCACGCAGAAATCAAATGCATTAGCCATTCTTTCCAATAGTCGTCATTAAGAAAGTCTCGAGTATCGAGTAAGTTCGCTGATTGCTTTTGGGTTGTTGTGCTGTAATCCTTAAGCTCGAAGTCGTTGTATCTTGGGGACGATTGCCGTTAACCGTGAACACTTGGATATGGGGCAATATCATCTTATGGAGAAAGAGCCTAGCTCTTGCCTCGACTTAACCCCGTTATTGTGCATCTTTTCAATACGTCTAACCGTATATTATCCAATATTTCCAAATCAAACATAAAAATGACAAATTTGTGATCCAATGTTATAAATCCACAAAAAAGCCTCGACTAAGTGCTAGTTCTGTATGGAACAAAGTGATCGAACTCATTCCAAAAATCATGCCAACTCATTGTTAGAAAATAAGACAAATTATATGAGTAGTACACGCAAAAACTTTTTTGTTGCGGGACACAGATTTAAGCATTGTTAGAAAATGAGACATAAAATATGAGCATATGTAAAAATTTGTGTGTCCTAGGGCACGGTTCTTAGATCATATATAATTCATCAACGTACTTGATTTCTGTCACGCCCCGTTTTCTTTCACTTAAAATATCAGAGTTTTCGTACGGGCGTGAAGAAAGAAAAGATAAGGGACACATTTTTTTTTCTTTATACACAACAAGAAGAAGATTAGAGACGACAGAAGAAGGAGGTAAGAGATAATGTGAATTATTCACATATCAACAATTAGTCTCTGCTGATAGCAATCGATCTCAATACCGATAACACAACAAAATACAGCAGCGGAAACAAATCATCAGGATCTCACTTCCATCACAGGTATCAAATGTTATAAAACGCGATTTAAATAAGACTTTGTTTGAAAACATTGTGTGACACTAACTTAACAAAACAGGTACAAATATGGCATCTCCTCTCTCCTTCTAGGGTTCATCAAGCCCATCATTTCCTGTAGTGTGAGTACAGATTAAGGGGTAAGTGCGTTGAATACACTCATGGGAGTAACATCTGTATCTTATGACACTTGACAGATAATCAAAAGAAAGTAAATATCTACCAGCCACAACACGTAAATGCATAGTAGATATTAGAAAGGGAGAATGATGGGTATGAGATCTGCCCGCCACCCAATTAAACGGTCTCAATACCGCTGGTGTATTTCATGAGGACCACCAAACCTCAAGAGTGGTAGAAGAGGAGCAGGGAAGAATGCATGCCCAGAGTGGACCTCAGCCCGTTCACAATATAAGCATGGCACAACAAGTAAATTCACAACATGTAATATCCTATAGATCATTACGATAAGGTTAAAGAAGAACGAAAAAGAGAATAAGAGAGAGAAAGAGAGAGAGAGAGTTGAAGAGATGGGGGAAAAGTTGTCGAATAGCACTCTAATACTCTTGTTGGATGCGACAACTCCTTTCGTTAAATCTCCAACGCGTTCCTGAGATATGATTCGCGGTGCGTTCTATCGCACGATGACGAAAAGATCGAACTATGGATAGAAGACGTGATTCATCAGGTCCTGTAAAGACAGCTGGAACATTGCTTAATCCAAATTGCATACTCAGTCCAAATGGCATTACTACAAACTCGTAGTGGCCATTTCTTATCCTGAATGTTGTCTTAGATGTATCTACGTCTTTGACTTTCATCTGGTGATACCCAGACCTTAAGTCATTCTTCGAGAACACACTGGTACCTCTTATTTGATGAAAAGATCTTCTATTCGAGATAGTGAGTACTCGTTCTCTAGGGTCCGCTTATTCCATTCTCGGTAATCCTTACACATTCGGACGCTTCCGTCCTTCTTATTCACAAGGAGCATTGAAACTCCTCAAGCGACATACTCGATCTAATGAGGCCTTTGTTCAATGGTTCTTATAACCGACCTTCAGTTCCTACAATTATTTCGGTGTCATCCGATAAGGAACTCTTGACACCGGTGTTGATCCTAAGGCGAGATCAATCTTGAAGGTTACTTATCGATTCAGCGGAGGACCAAGTAACTCCTCTAGTAGCATGTCCATGTATTTCCTGATCACCGGTATCTTCTCGATAGTAGTCGGTTCTCTCTCGAAGTTCACCATGTTGACCAACCAAGCTTCGCAATTTCTTTTGCTAAGCATCTCGGTTGCTTCCATGGCCGAGATAATCCTTATGTCGGCTTTAATTCCTGTTCCATAGAATGTGAGCTCCAGCTTGGTCGGTGCTTGGAAGATAATCTTCCTTGCACGGTACTTGATTACCACGTAATTGGACTCTAGCCAGTCCATTCCCCAAATTATGTCAAAATCCTTCATCTCCAAAGCGTGGAGATCACTAGAAGGATCTTATCCTCAAAAGCAATCCTAAGGTGACGATATAGGTATTTTATCCTTATCGTCTTTCCTAAAGGAAAACTAACTTCTAAGGTGGGAGCAACTATCCTACCGTCTTCATGTTGTTCTTATTTCCGTTCCTTCAGCAGCCCCCGGGTGCGTAAGAGCGAAAGCTCGTGCCCTGCCTAACACTGGCCTTAAGTTTGGGGCTATAGCCGGTGGGTTTCAAGACCTCGGATAGTTATTGGAGATGTGCCCTAGTACCCCGCACCGATAGCAACTTCGTGTCTCTGGCTGACATGGTCCCATGTGTATCCTTTTGCATTTAACATATGAGTTTCTGGGTCTGGGAGTGGGGAGAAGTGACGCATTGGCTGCCCTGAGAAATTGTTCTGGGCAAGTTCCTGACTTGGGCCAGTCCACTTCCTTTTCTCAAGAGTCGAAAAGACATTCTGAGGAGATATAGCATCCATACTTATCCGTGAGGCGATCTCCTGGGCTCTCTCGATGACACTTGCGTATGTCACCTTCTCTTGCCCAACGAGAATCGAGCTAATCTCTGAACGAAGGCCTTTCTCAAACCTTTGGGCCTTCTTGAGGTCGGTATCCACCACGTGTGAGGCATACCGACTCAGGTGATTGTATTGCCGCTCATAATCTCCCACAGTTGAGCTTCCCTGTCGTAGGTGAAGGAACTCTATCTCATTCTGGTCCCGATAATATTGAGGGATGAAGTGATGAGAAACCACTTCCTTGAATTCCTCTCACGACATCCTCTCTCTTTGAGCGGGCAGTAGAGTTCGCTCATACGAGTCCCACCAGTGACTTGTCTTATTAGTGAGCTGGAAGATGGCACAGCTGACCATCTGTTCTTTGGAGCATGTTAGGTGCCCAAACAATCGGTCGAGTGACCTTATCCACTCTTCCGCATCAGCTGGCTCCCTTTTTCCATTAAAAGTCAGCAGGTTGAACCGCCGGAATTGCTCAAAGATGAGATTCGGGTCAATCCTAGCTGGTTGTAGGGCGGCTTGGTTTACTTCGAAATACTGTGCTAACTCTCGTAGTATTGTGACCAGATCCCCTACATTAGCGGTCTCCTCCCGCTCCGACTGGTTGGCCGTCTGCGGTTGCTCCCTTCAGGGTTTTCCTCTCGACATAATACCGTTACGATATATGTATATATATAAGAGTCGTCGAGGTTACCTAATATTACTATAGGTATAGGGAAAAAAATGCGGTACACATGAAAAGGTGTAAATGTATACTATATAAAATAAGCGAGAATGTACATACGTATCCATACATAGAAGTATAACAAGAGTAGTCCTACACCATCCCAAAAGGTGTAAGTACATTATCTATGAAGTAGTAACTACCCTTTATATATACATATAGAGTAATGTATCATTTGTAGCATAATATATATATACATATCAAAGTCTTCTCAAAACGTCTATGCTTCAGTAGCGAGAGACGGCAGAGGCCCCGGTAACCTTGGCGTCCCGTCCTGAGGGTCACCCATCTCCGGGTCGTCCTCCTTTGGATCCTATCAAGGGTCGTCTTCCGACTCGGAGCTACTGCTGGATGGTACTGGCACCGGAGTAGTCGGAAGGCCATGTTGGCCCTATAGCTCCAGCACCCACCTCGCCACAATCCCGAAGTCTGTGGCGGGCTCATAACCCACTGATGAGAATACTAGCTCGTCGTGATATACTAAGCGGGCTTTGTCACGCCCCGAAACTTAACCATAAATTATTATAAAAAATTAACAAGTTTAGGAAAAATATTTTTAAATTATTAGAGTATCCCCGACAGGCGTGCAGGAAAAAAGAAAAAGAAAGGAAAGAGAAACGATGAAGATATATATATATATATATATATCGAACTTTATAAGTTTAAGATTTACAGCATCGGATTTTAAAATACGTGTTTAAACCATATAAAAACATAAGTATGTTGTTCCGACAGATTAACAAAATATCATAACAACAAAAAATCTTTATCAGACAGGGCACATCTCTCCCTTCAACTCCTCCCATCAAAATCATTACCTGTATCGAACACATAAGCGGGGTGAGTGCATAAAAATACACCCTGTGGAGACAAGTTCGTAAATTAACATAAAACTTTAAATCAGATAAGCAGTTAATCACAGCAAGTACAATGCACAACATATAAATGACGTGGGCGCAGGTATATCCCGCCTTACCCCACCACCTTATCCTCCAGGTGATTATTTGGTTAAGGGGACTTCACCAATCCTCCATATTCCTGTTAGGACTTAATCCCAACCTGTCTTCCCAAAGACCATGCATATGAACACATATCCTTATCTTAATCTCAACAACGAATTCAATTCACAGCACGTAGACAAAGCACATAAAACGGACATGTATAACATTTAATAGCATGCTGATATCATCAATCACATTTCATACTCATAATCTCAAATCGCATATCATATAACGTTCTTCATCATATCATAACTTATCGAAAACCCTAGCATGCGACTATACAGGATAAACATAAAGTTAAACGTTAATTCAGAAATTACCCCCACCTCAGCCTGGGCGGTGCGATTATCACGTTCTTTTCCTTTTAGTTTTGAGATGTGTTCGGAACGTTTGGGCCTACAAATATACAACGTAAATTATTAGGTTATATAATTATTTAAGCATTTATAATTAAATGCTCGAAAGAAATAACAAATTGAAAACAGAACATAACCCGACCCAACTAGGTCCAGAAATATAGAGGATTCAAAAAGAAAGCTTTAGAGACGAGAACAGATTAAAACGGATAAGAAACGAAGCTAAACGAAGCATTTTAGGGTTTGGAGGGTTTGAGGGGTAAAATCGTAATTACAGACAAGTTTTGGGGTCAAAATGGAGTTTCAGGAATTTTGGGGGGTCAGAATGCAATATACAAAAGTCTTGGGGAGGAAAGTTAAAGTCATGAGAAGTTTTGGGGCGAAAAACAAAGAGTTAGAAACTTTTGGGGGTGAAAATATAATTTTCCAAAAGCTTTAGGACCAAACTGCACTTAACAAAAGATGGAGGACCAAAATGAGATTAAGCAGAATTTGAGGAAATTGCAAGTTGGTCCCTGAAATAACTCAAATTTCCAAAAACCACCCCACCCCCAACCCACTGTTCCCCGTCGCCACTGCCACCTCCAGTTCCGACGCCGGCGGCTGAGCTCCACTCCAACACCTCCCCTCCTCACCGGCGCACCGAGCGCCGACCTCCTCCGACCACGGCGGCACCGGGAAAACCGCCCCAAACACCACCACCTCCATCCAAACACAGCCACCTACACATGCATATATACTCTTTCCTGGCGGCCCTTGCCGCCGGCTCCACACTTCCACATCGTCAGCGCTCCTTACGCCGGTTGTCCACCCACACGGCGGCGCTGCATGCGCCGTCTCCAACATCGGACCAGAGAGAGAGATGAGCGCGAGAGAAAGACGAGAGAGAGAGATCGAAGAGAGAGAGAGAGCAAAGAAGAAAAGAGAGAAAGACAAACTGCAGAAACTTTGACCGGCCATTGCCGGAAATCAGCCGGTCCGATCAACAATCCGAGCCCAGAATCGAGACGGGCTCGGCGAGAACTTTGATTTAGACTTAAGATTCGCCCCGATCGGTGGCCGGATGGCCGAGAACGAAGAGAGAGAAAGAAATGGGTTTTTAAAGAAAGAAACCGAATCTTCTCCGGCGAATTGCCAGCGAACGCGGCGGCGGATGACGATTCTGAGCCCGGGGTTGGAACGGGCTCGGCGAGAGCTTCAAGATGGTATAGGATTCGATATGTTTCGGTCGGAAGAAAATTCCGGCGAAGGTGGTCGCCGGTGGCGGCGACGGCGGCGCTCCGGCCGGTCGGCCGCCGGAGAAGAGGAGAGAAGGAAGAGCATCATGAAATTCTTACCTTGGGTTAATTTTTAGTATATGGTTTTACCATATGTGCATCCAAATTTTATACCTTAGATTAATTAAATCATTAACCATATTATAATCTTAACCATATCATTAACCTACTTAATACAGTACGAGGATAATACTGGAAACAATATAAGGGATTGGATCCTGATTAGTTACCAGTAGATAGAAGTTCGTGAAGAGCCACTAACAAACTGCCACATGGAAAACGGCCCTGCAAAGTACTGTATCTAAAGTAAGGCACCATTAATGCGAAATCAGAGTAGGATGTGCTATGAAGCTCTGATCTTTCACACCGCATTAATTATGAAGATTTGAAGATCTTTGTGAAATGCAACTGGATCATCCTCTCTTTAATGGGCATTTTTCAGACATCTATAAATAGAAGGTTGAATAGGATTGTGAAGACTACTGAACAAATTGTGCGCTTCAAAATTATTCTACTATTTTCCACCTTTACAAAGCATTCGAGTTCAGTCACTCAACCTTCTCGGAGCAGTCTACAACAACAAAGAGCTTTCAGAGATCAAGACTGCTTCCCACCAGTTGAAGACACATATACTTTTAACCACTGTGTTGTGTGTGCTAGGTTGTTTTATTTGGTGTACTTAGTTGATAGAATTATATCCTTGCTAAGTTTGTTTAGTCTTGTATAGGCTAACTTTCCCTGTGTGGGAGTGTGTATACCCTGTGTGGGTTTAGACCTAGGAATCTGGGATTCTTGTAGGTATAACTTGTTTTGGAAGAGGTTTGTAAAGACGAGTCTTGTAAAGCAAACTGACCATAACGAAGTTCCTCATCAGTGAAGGAGTAGAGTGGACGTAGAAGGATTACACCACCTTCTAACCACTATAAGCCATACGTGTTTTATTGCTTATCATATTTGCTGCTCTATCTTTATTGCATATCCATTCTATTGCATTTATCATAAGCATACTGTTAAAATGCGTTCTGCGATATCTTTCCTTGAAAAGAAAACTGGTTTTTCATCAGAAACTCTATCAAGTCTATTCCGCTACATTACAATCTGATATCGGGACAGTAACCTGATTGAGCCAAGGGCCAGGTTGTTGATTCGAGACAGGATACTGCTCTTCAAGTGAGACAGAAACCTATTATTCAGTTACATACTTGAAAAGGTTTTAAAAATCGATAGAGGTTCATTCACCCCCATCTGAACCTCTGACCACTTGGGACCCCACAAGTAGTATCAGAGCAATTGGGTTAACAACCAATTTTTCTGGCTACCTACCTAGATCCACCCGTTTCTGTTGGTTAAACCGTTTTTGTTTTCTGACCAAAACTCATATCTTTAACATAAGCATGGATTTTTCACATCACAAGCTACCTATGTTTTCCATAGATGAGTATGATGACTGGAAAATACGTATGGAAGCTCATCTGTCAGCCATGCATGACGAAATGTGGTACGTCATAACTGAAGGACCTCCAGTGATCTACAAGGTAAACCCTACTTATGTAGCACAGCTTCGCGAACAAAGGCAAGCCGAAGAAGCTGCAACTTCAGCAGGTGGAGAAACAGAAGATACAACAATCACTAACGACGATGCCGAAACCACTCCAGGAAATGGCCCACGAGAAGCTGCACCAAGTAACAGGAGAACACCTTCACCACAGGAATATATTGTCAAAGAGAGATTTGAGTATACTCCTGAAGAAAGGAAAAGAACCAATCTTGATAATGTGGCTAAAAATGCTCTATTTCTTACGCTGGATAGAGGCACGTTCAGTGAAGTAAGAAACTGCAAAATAGCTAAAGAGATATAGAGTAAACTAGGGTTGATATGTGAAGGTAATGAACTGGCCAAGGAGAACATGATTTCAAAAGCGACACAACTCTATGAGCAATTCACCATGAACTCCGGAGAAACTCTCGAAGAACTAGACTTAAGATTCACAACAATCATCAGTGAGCTGAAATCTCTGGGAAAAACCTACAAACAAAATGAGAAAAAATTGAAGGTTTTAAGAGCACTACCTTTGGAGTGGCATAGCAAGGAAACAACAATGAGAGTCTCACTTGATCTCAATGCAATGAGCACCTTTGATCTATTCTCAGACCTCAAGGCTTTTGAATTTGATATTGAACGAAGGAAAAAGGAGGCTGAAGGATCAACATCTAGAGTAACAGCACTTGCTGCTAGGACACAAGATACTGCTACCACAAGCAGCAGCAAGCTGAAGAACAAACAAAAAGAGGCACCTACCATTGATACTGAAGAAGAAATAACACTTCTGTTAAAAAGATTTAAAAAGTTTTTGAAAACCAATCACAAAGGAGGTGACTACAAAAGGAAGCTTCAAACATCAGAAAGGAGTCCACCGGAAAGAGGACAACAACAAACAAACACAGGTATATCTGACTTGTGTTATAATTGCATGAAACCTGGTCATTTTGCCAGAAACTGTCCTCATCCTCAAGTTCACAAGTACATGGAGGATGAAAGAGTGCAAAGAAGAGAAAATAAGAGAGATGACAAACAAAGATTCAGAGTCCTTCTTAGTGAAGCTGAAGCCTTAAAGGTAGCAAGCAGCACCAAAGAGGAAACCAAAGAGGACTGTTCATCTGAGAGTGATTCTGATAGCTCTACCTCCGATGAAGAAGCACTACTGTGTCTAATGGCCAAAGATTGTGAAGACAATGAAGAAGATGAGGTACCTTCACATTCCGCTAATATTTCAAGTTGTGAAAAGCTTAACATGATCCAGTCCTTTAGACAGATCATGAGTGACTTTGAGCAGATAAATTTAGCTCATGAAGAACTTAAAGAGGAAAACCTCCAGCTCAAAAGTGAGCATACTGAACTGAAGGAACAGGTTGTTGACCTGGAATACTACAGTATAGAATGCAATAATCTTAGAGATGGGGTATCTAAGTTCAAACTGCTAGTCACTAAGCTAGAATCTGAGAAAGCTGGATTGCAAAACACAATCAATGTGTATAGCAAGTTAGCAAGAAAGACACAGGAATGTATCCAAGAAACCCAAAATGCCTTTACAAGGAATGATATAAGATATTGTGCAAGTACTTCTTAAAGAGTTGTCAACAAATCCAATGATGGAAAGTTTATTCAAGCTAGAGTGTCCTATGCTCAGGAACTCTTTTCAACTAAAGAAAGTTTGAATAAAACTAGTACTAAGGACAAGGGTAAGAAACCCCTGCTACAAGAAGACTACGATAAAACTGCTCAGACTTCCAGAAATTCTATCCTTCAAATACCAAGGCCTACATGCCAAAATTCCAAAGAGTTTATGCTTAGGAAAGGTATAAGAAAGTACCCTAGTCAAACAGGAAGTACAGAACCTGGAAGCATCCAGTACACACACATCACAAACAGTTTTCTGCCAAGTATTTCAACAAAAGGAGAACCACTAATGCTTATGGTAAAACAATTATCATCAAACAAGTATGAGTTCCAAAGAAGACTAACCACCCAGGACCCGTACTTGTATGGGTACCTAAATCACCCTGATTTGCTTGCAGATACAGTTGCCAGGAAGCAACAGAGATGTATGGTATATAGATAGTGGCTGCTCCAGACATATGACTGGCAACAAAGCCGGATTAAGAGACTTCCAACCATGTAAAAGACCTAAGGTTGTTTTTGGAGATGATTCAAAAGGAAGCACCAAAGGCACAAGAATCTTGATCAGAGGCAATACAAGTATCAGTGATGTATCATATGTCAAAGGATTGAAGTATAATCTCCTTAGTATCAGTCAGTTTTGTGACAAAAGATGCTCAGTTGAGTTTAATCTCAATAAGTGTCTGATTAGAGATAACAAAACGAATGAGGTTAAACTTACTGGAACCAAAAGAGGCAACATCTATATCGCCGATTAGAGTTCAACAGTGCAGTCAACATGCTTTATTTCGAAAAGCAATCCAGAACTGAGTTGGCTATGGCATAAGAGAATGAGTTACCTAAATTTCAAAACAATCAACTGGCAAGAAAAAGTTTAGTAAGAGGATTACCTGATGTTGCTTACAAAAAGGAGAATGTCTGTGGAGCCTATCAGAAGGGAAAACAAATAAAAAGCTCATTCAAGGATAATGTTCAGAAATCTTCTCATAGAATAATGGATCTTCTGCACAAGGATCTATTTGGACCAGTGGAGCCTATTAGTGTAAGTGGGGAAGAAATACTCCTTAGTAATTGTGGACGATTACTCTAGATTTACTTGGACCATCTTTCTGGCCAAGAAATCAGAAACTCAAAACAAGCTACCAGAATTCATGAAGAAGTTGCAGAATGAGAAGAGCTTAAGTATTGTAAAGATAAGATCTGACAGAGGAACTGAGTTCACGAACAAATTCATAGAAAAGTATTGTACAGAGAATGGGATCATGTATGAGTATTCTGCAGCAAGAACTCCTCAATAGAATGGAGTTGCAGAAAGAAGAAACAGAACTCTGAAGGAAGCTGCAAGGACTATGTTTGCTGATGCTGGAATCCCCAAAAGATTCTAGGCAGAAGCAACGAGCACAACATGTTACACTCAGAACAGATGCCTGATCAACAAAGATCATGACAAAACTCCCTATGAGGTATGGTATGGCATAACACCTAATATTTCGTATCTACATATATTTGGATGCAGGTGTTACATATTAAACAATGGAAAGGAGTATTTGAAGACTTTTGATGAAAAGTCAGATGAAGAAATATTCCTAGGATATTCATCTGTAAGCAAGGCCTTTAGAATCTTCAACAAACGAAGCCTGGTAGTAGAAGAATCAATACATGTGGTATTTGATGAGCCACACTGTAATACTACTGAGATGGACAAATTAATGGAAGGGGTATCGAACATGAAGATCAATGATCAGACGTTAAGATACATCGATGGTGTTCCAATGCCAGCTGAGGAGATCATAACAAACAGTGCACAGGCCACTGCAAACCATGATTCTGAGATGCAGAATGATGGACAACAAGCAGCCAATTCTCAGCAAGCCAACAGTAATTGCACACAACATACTGAAGATCAACAGGCTATCAACCACCAATCTAGCCATTCTTTCGAGCCTGACAGGACTTGGCTCAGGGATCATCCAAGAGAACTCGTGATTGGAGATATCAATGAAGGAGTCAGAACAAGAAGAACCAGAAATCAAGAATCATTTCTAACATGCTTCATATCACAAGTGGAGCCCAAAAGCATAGCGGAAGCCCTTGAAGATAGTAACTGGGTCCAGGCCATGCAAGAAGAATTGAACGGATTCAAAAGGAACCAAGTATGGAAACTTGTTCCACGACCCGATCATCAAGGAGTTATTGGAACTAAATGGGTATTTAAGAACAAGTTGGATGAATCTGGTGCTGTGATCAGAAACAAAGCAAGACTAGTAGCAAAAGGATACTGCCAAGAAAAAGGCATAGATTTTGATGAGACCTTTGCTCCAGTTGCTAGACTTGAAACAATAAGGATATTTCTGGCCTATGCTGCTCACAGTAACTTCAAAGTCTATCAGATGGATGTAAATAACGTATTCTTTAACGGACATCTTTCAGAAGAGGTCTATGTGGAACAACCACCGGGTTTTAAAGAATAGGCAGTTGAAAGAGTATGCAGACTAGAGAAAGCTTTATATGGACTAAAGCAAGCTCCAAGAGCTTGGTATGATACTTTGTCCCTGTACCTCTTGGAAAATGGTTTCCAGAAAGGAACAGTAGACGAGACACTCTTCAGGATACTAGATGGAGACAGCATACTACTTGTTCAGATTTATGTGGATGACATAATCTTCGGGTCTACAAATAAGAACTTGTGTGACAAGTTCTCATCACTCATGCAAAGTAAGTTTCAAATGAGCATGATGGGGGAATTAAGTTTCTTTCTTGGTCTACAAGTCAAACAGCTAGATCAAGGGACTTTCATAAGTCAAGCCAAATATACCAAGAAGTTAATCAAGAAATTTGGAATGGAAGGCGGCTCATTTGTGAGTATACCGATGGCTACATCCACAAGCCTGGATAAAGATGAAGATGGAAAAGATGTGGAGATTACCAAGTACAGAAGATTCATTGGATCCTTACTATATCTAACAACAAGTAGACCAGATATAGTATTTGCCGTAGGAGTATGTGCAAGATTCCAAACTGCACCAAAGGAATCACACCTATTAGCAGTGAAAAGGATTATTAAGGATCTGAAAGGCACTCAGGACGTTGGTCTATGGTATCCAAAAGAAGGAGGCTTCAAGCTTAAAGGATACTCAGATTCAGACTTTGCAGGCTGCAAGATTGACAGGAAAAGTACTAGTGGCACTTGTCAATTTTTGGGAGACAGGTTAGTTTCTTGGTTTTGTAAGAAATAGACATCCATTGCGACATCAACTGCGGAGGCTGAGTATGTAGCGGCTGGAAGCTACTGTGCTCAGATTTTGTGGATTCAACAATAGCTCAAAGACTATGGAATCATTGAAAGAGAAACTCCCATCTTATGTGACAACACAAGTGCTATTGCAATAACCCACAATCCTGTCTTTCATTCAAGGATTAAACACATCGATGTTCGACATCACTTTATAAGGGATCATGTGGAGAAGAAAGATATTGTTCTAATCAAAGTACATACTGACGTGCAACTTGCTGATATATTCACAAAACCACTATGTGAATCAAGATTTTCTATGCTGAGAACTGAGCTTGGAATTATTAAGCTCTAATGTATATAGGTTACGAGGATACCTGAGTAAGGGGGAATCTAAAGTTACATTATCGAAGTTTTCGGATATTCAGTATACTGGAACATGATACTGTCATTAATCATCAACAGGATTCTCTAACAGCATACGGTTTCAGGAAACAACACATGTCAACAGGTTTCTATCACAAAGGGTTGAAATAGGTTCTTAGAGGTTGCAAACTGTATTTAAGATCTGTATTCATTAAGCAGTACAACCTCGTACAAGAAATAGTAACCTGATTTGTGTGATGATTATGAAAGAGAATTTGTCTCTTGCATTTAATGTGCAAAAACCATTTTTTCAGAAGAGACGAAAAAGGCGCGGTTCAAATCTCTGACACGTCTTCAGTTTTTTACAAAACTACCCTTCCGTTTCTCTTCTCAACCACTGGATCATGCATACCCTCTAAAAACTCAATCTGGACCGTCTATATTTTTGGGATTAGATTTCAAAAATAAACTGTTCATATTCTCTTGCCTTCAACATCACGTCTCCATTGTTCCATCCCAAAACGAAACACTGCTACCCATTCTCTTCGCTCTACAAGCCCTTCAAACAATCAACACAAAAAATCTACAATGGAAGGAGGAAGGATCACCACCAAAGTGCTAGAAGGAAGACTCGTCGACACTAGAGTATTGCTGGGTGACAAGTCACCATTCGACGATAAGGACCTTATATCTGAAGTTTGGGATCATATATGCAACAACAAGTTAGATGGACTGTTCACAACCACTTATGAAGGATTCTCCAGTATATCTGTAGAGAAATTCTATGCTTGGGCAGAACTCTTAAATGATAAAGAGACCATCTCCTTCAGGATTGATGAAGAAAGCGATGAAGTTAACACGCTCACTGCGGCAGACATTGCCAAAACCTTTGGCATCTCAAATAAAGGGATGACATTCTCTGATCTGGCAGAATATGGAGAAGACTACCTGGAAGAAAGTTGGAACAAGTTCACAATGGACTCAGTGAAAGAGGAGGCTGCCACCAGTAACTTTCCCAAAAAGAAACTCAAGCCAGAATATGAGTTTTTACACGATATTCTTGTCTACACCGTAGAAGGAAGATGTGGAAGCTATGATAAGTGTACCAATCTACGTTTCAGAATGATGATTGCTATCATTAGAGAAGAGGAGGTAAACTGGGCTCAAGTTCTTTTTCAGCGTATCTGGAAAGAAACAATCAAACCCTGGGAAAGGAGAGGGTTTGGAATTGTAATCTCATCGATTCTATCATCACTAAGGTTACCTTTAGAAAGAAGGGTACCCTATGCTGCTGGGTGGTATCTAGGAGTGAAGAAGGGATACACCAAAGGTGAGAAGAAAGAGAAAGAAGCCAAGAAGAAAACTGCAAACAAACCACATAATCCTGACTCCTCAAGTAATTCAGGAAATAATGACGATAAGCAAACAAGGACAAAGATTGTGAAGAAAGCCCCTCTACCAAAGAAGAAAGCACCAAAGAAAGATACTACTCACTCTAAACCAGTGACACCTTCTCCCTCCATATATACTGAGGATGCTGACGAACAGGTTCCTGAACAACCAGAGGAACTAGTTATTGAAAAGACTTCAGTGCTTTTGGAACAGGCAGAAGAATAGGTTACTGTTCCTATATGTGAAGAAGTTTTTGAAGCCATTCAGGAAATTGAGGATACTGCTCCAGCAATCTTAATACCTGGGGACTCAGACAAAGCAGATACTGAGGAAGTTCCTAAACAGGTTTCTGACTAGAGTAGAGAACCTGCTGCTGAAAATATGCAGGTACCAAGGAAGAAAAGAAGGAGGTTAGTCAAGAAGGCTGATATTTCCATTAAGAAAAAGAAGTGGTTAGGACCCAAAGAGGAACTAAGGGAGATCAATACTCTTAACAAAGTTGCAACATCCATAGAGTCCATCACTGCAGTAGAAGCAAGCAGAGCATTAAGAGAATCTGCCAACTCCATTTGGAAAAGATTTGCAGCTGCCTATGATGATTGGAGAATGATGCGACTAGGTCCTGGAGTAGAATTAGTGAAATGGTCTGATTGGTTAATAGTGGAAAATATCATCCTTGTATGGGTAGAAAACTTCTTGACTGAAGAGGATTTATCTCATGGACTTCTACCTTTCTTCAGCGAGGATTACATTCATCAACAAGCTGAGGAAATGACAGCTCTCATTCAGAGTAGACAGGAGATCTTGAATGCCTATTTGATGGTCGAGGCTGAAATAGAGGAGAATACAGAGGAGCAGTCAATGACGCTTGGGGAAGACAACACATTGATGAACCCCATAGCAAAAACTGTTGGGAACCCTACTGAGCTGGAGATGGCTGAAGCTCAGTTAGCTAACCTCACTCCTGAGGAAGCTAATACAAGAATGCTGCGGTTGGGAATCGAAGCTAGCAGAGCTGAGTCTGTAAGGCCTCCTAGAGTACTGCAGCAAGGGAAAGGAAGTTCAAAAGCTGCGGAGACACATGACTCTCCAATACTTACAGGTACTACAACTCTTCCACCTATGACTCGATTAGACATTGTAGATACTGTTATCCAGTTACTTGACTACTCTGTTTTCCCTGTGGTTCTTGATCAACCGACTAAGGGGGAAACATCAACAATAATCCATGGTGTTCTAGAAAAGATTGAAGAAGAAGTTGCCGATGAAGCATATATGGAGGAAGATGCAGAGGCAAGACTCCCTGTACTGGCCAATATTGCAGTACAAGAAGCTCAAGTACTGGAAGCAGAACGAGTTCCTATGGAAAACTCTGATTGACCTCTTGAGCTTTTACATGAAGCTGCTTCTAGATAAGCAGCATCGAATCAAGGATCTGCTACGACTGTGGAAGAAGTTGCTGTTATTCCAACTACTAAAGCAAATACTGACTTTGATCAGTCATATGAAACCGGTCAGGTTGCTGATGACGTAGCTGAGGAGGTTGCTGAGGTAATCAAAGCTTCTACCTTACAGGAAGCTGACATTACTGTGGACGCAATGACATTGCAAAATGAAGAACCCAATGAAGTAACCACTGCAACTACACAGGTTACTGAGGGTACACAAGCTCATAATGAAACAACATCACAGGTTGCTGATCCTCAACAAGCTGGTGAGGCAACTAATCCAGAAGAGACCTCTGGCACGAATCCTGTTGAAACATCTTCGGTAGAGAATTTAGAAGGAATTAAGTCAAAGGATGATATACCTTCTGGAGATAAAGATTTGATAATCGTTATTAATGATCCAGCACCAAACGATGATGATTCTTCATCTGATTCAAGTAAGGATGAACCGTCAAACTCTTCTACTTACAATGTTTTTGCGAAGGTAAAAATGACAGTGGCGGAAAGATTGAAATATCAAGCTAAATTGGAAGCACGGAAGAAAGCACAGGCTGAGGAGGACGCTAAATTGAAATTGGATCAGAACCTGGTCTTATATACTCAAAAGGAATCAAGATCAGGGGATAGGGTAGAGACCCATACTGATTCACAGAATCCAACTCTTCAAGATGTAATACATGTCGTTCAAGGCTTAATGCGTGTATGAAAACACATCAAATGAATCTGGCTACAAACACCATATTAAGGGAACGTGCACACTCTGAAACCCTTCAAACTCTGAAGACTCAACTTGATGGTCTCCCAGGAAAAATTCAAACAAGAATAAACATAGAGTTCAATGCTCAACATGCTGTCAGAACAAAGTTTGAAAGAGAACAACAAGCCGCATCTGAGACACGAGACAAAATCATAGAAGAGCTACAAAGCACTCAAGCAGCACAGAGCTTGGCTTAAGAAGAAATCATTGCCACTACTCGAAGCAACAATGACAGTATTCTCAATATTGAACTGTTGCTAGGCGAGATAAGGACGCTCATGGAGAGAGTATATCCAAGAGAGATTACCACACTTACAAACCCTACTCTTACTCAGAATGATGATGCCAAAAAGGGGGAAGATAATAAGCAAGTGCCGAGTGTACCAGATGCTGAGATGGTTGAAACTTTTTCCAAAGAGCTTGATCAAGATGATGATGATGAACTCCCCTTGACCAGAATCAAGCGCAAAAGATCAGAAGGTGATGAACATGGTCAAGGTAATATTCCTAAAAGAAAGAATCCAGATGATGATGATAATACAGGTGCTGGTGGTACTGCTTCGAGAACAGTAAGCAGCACTGCATTACAGTAAGCACAACAGGTTACTGTTGTTTCTACAAGACCAAGGACTCACAGATAGCAATCAGGTCGAGGTCGAGGTCGAGGAAGAGGAAGACAACAAACAGGTCAGGTTTCCAGTTCACAATTTTACATGGCCTTACCTGTTGATCCAAGATTAAGGCTCTCTGAGGAAATATGGAGGCAGCTTAAGGCTGCAGATGAGGAGAGGAGAAGAAAACAAGCGGACTGGATTTCGAGGTTGGGAGTTGTTGGGAAAAGAACTACAGTTCAAGAAAAAGTTAATACAACTCTTTACTCATTTCCGGATCAAGAACCTCCTGATTTCAATAAGGAAATTGCTCTAGCTGAGGTGATAGTATTGTTGGAACAAAGAACTGAGGACATCAACTTTTATTGGGATCTAAATATCTTTGAACAAGTATACTTGCCCAGGAATAGAAATCCAACATTTGAGGAAATCACCAAGTTCAAATGCTCAGAATACTGGAGGTATTTTCGAAATCTTCTCAAGTGTAATTTCTTTAAAGATTTTCCGTCATGTGAACATGCTTTAAAGAGATATGAAGAAATGGCGAGACAAGGAGAACTGGATCGATAGAAGAACTTGATTGAGAAAGTCAAGAGAGGTGAAAAAGTTCTTTACTGCCAGGATTATTGGCTAAGATGGATACAGATTCCTGAAATCGCTACACAACTGCAAAAATCTTATCAGGATTCTATCTTAAACTGGTGGAAAGGAACGAAGTATGAAGAAGTCGTCAAACTGAATAAACAAGCATCTTCTAGACATGATATAGTAAAGAGGAAGTTGTTTGGTGACAAAGTGTCCAATGAAGGATAGCTTACTGATTATCTCTGATCACTATACTGTAAGCATTTTCTTGTGAAAGAATTTTTATATTCTTCCATATCCTTCATCTCTTTTTGTAAGCATATGTACTGATACATTTGAAAAAGCTTACATTGTGCTATATTTGTACATCTTTCATATGTGTAAAACATATATGTCTACTGCTTTATATAGGTTTTGTCATCATCAAAAAGGGGGAAATTGCTGGGAGATTTCTGTATAAGTTTTGATGAGACAATGTAATGATTAGATGAACTTTTAGAGTATCCATATTCCACGTGTTATAAGTGGATTTTCGTTTACCTATCAAGTCTTTCATGATGTATCTTTAAGAAGTCTTTTTATACCAGAAAGATAGGTTGAACTCTGTAAGCAGGATTCTGGACTTTGAGCTTTTAAGTAAACTTTGAAGATAGTCAGCAAAGATAGTCAAAACCAGAGAACAGAAAGATGACAACAATTGTCAAGAACAGGAAACTTATCAGAAGACAGCAAGCACATCAGAAGGGTATGCAAGCCAGGAAGCTGGTTAAAATATTCAAGAATAGAAAGCTGATCAGATGCAGAATCCTGTTTCACGACAAGGTGACTACTGCAAACAGAATGACAAGCAGTAATTATTTCCAACCTACTTAATACAGTACGAGGATAATACTGGAAACAATACAAGGGATTGGATCCTAATTAGTTACCAGTAGATATAAGTTCGTGAAGAGCCACTGATAAACTGCCATGTGGAAAGCGGCCCTACAAAGTACTGTATCTAAAGTAAGGCATCATTAATGCGAAATCAGAGTAGGATGTGCTATGAAGCTCTGATCTTTCACATCGCATTAATTATGAAGATTTGAAGATCTTTTTGAAATGCAACTGGATCATACCTCTCTTCAACGAGCATTTTTCAGACATCTATAAATAGAAGGTTGAATAGAATTGTGGAGACTACTGAACAAATTGTGCGCTTCAAAATTATTCTACTATTCTCCACCTTTACAAAGCATTCGAGTTCAGTCACTCAACCTTCTCGGAGCAGTCTATAACAGCAAAGAGCTTTCAGAGATCAAGACTGCTTCCCACCAGTTGAAGACACATATACTTTTAACCACTGTGCTGTGTGTACTAGGTTGTTTTATTTGGTGTACTTAGTTGATAGAATTATATCCTTGCTAAGTTTGTTTAGTCTTGTGTAGGCTAACTTTCCCTGTGTGGGAGTGTGTATACCCTGTGTGAGTTTAGACCTAGGAATCTGGGATTCTTGTAGGTATAACTTGTTTTGGAAGAGGTTTATAAAGACGAGTCTTGTAAAGCAAACTGACCATAACGAAGTTCCTCCTCAGTGAAGGAGTAGAATGGATGTAGAAGGATTATACCACCTTCGAACCACTATAAGCCATATGTGTTTTACTGCTTATCATATTTGCTGCTCTATCTTTATTGCATATCTATTCTGTTGCATTTATCATAAACATACTGTTAAAACGCGTTCTGCCATATCTTTCCTTGAAAAGAAAACTGGTTTTTCATCAGAAACTCTATCAAGTCTATTCCGCTGCATTACATCTGATATTGGGACAGTAACCTGATTGAGCCAAGGGCCAGGTTGCTGATTCGAGACAGGATACTGCTCTCCAAGTGAGATAGGAACCTGTTATTCAGTTACATACTTGAAAAGGTTTTAAAAATCGATAGAGGTTCATTCACCCCCCTCTGAACCTCTGACTACTTGGAACCCCACACTCTTTATCTTCCTTCGCTGCCCTCGCCAACCTGGAAGGAAAGGGAACCATATTAGCTTGGATATTAGGGGAAAAATTAGGTTTTACTGGTGCAGATTTTGAAGTTTTCACACTGGATGATGGTTCGACATTGGGTGATCCAGTGTCGACCTGTTCAGTAGGTTTTTCTTCCTCATCGTTTTCCCGATTTTTTCAGGCTTTTTGGGTTCTTCCAACTGCTTCCCACTCCTCAAGGTTACTGCGCTAACATTCTATGGATTTATCTCTGGTTGAGATGATAATTTTCCTCCATTCTGGACTTTCAATTGACTCACGACTGTCGTTAATTGGCTCATTTGCATCTCGAGATGTCTAATACTTGATTAGGTATCCTTTTGGAATTGAGCAGTGTCCTTTTGAAGTTGCATTGTATTGGAAGCCAATGTCTTCATCATATCCTCCAATGATGTGTTGGAGTTTTATCTGGATGATTGCCCTTGATAATTAAAATTTCTTCCTTGGTAATTGGAGTTCCTTAAAAAAAGCTGTGGGGGCTTGTAATTCTCGCCATTGTGAGCATCTTGCTGATTTTCCCACCTTAAATTTGGATGATCCCTCCAACCCGAATTATACGTGTTGGAGTAAGGGTCATACTTCCTTTCTTGGTAGTTTCCACTTCCCATAGCATTAGCATGAGCCTCGATTTCATCAAGCAAAACTCGGCACGAATCTATGGTATGGTCAGTGGTATTGCAAATACGACATGGCTTCACCTGGGGAACACATGCAGCAACTTGACGAACAAGAGAAGTTAATTCAGTTAGTCTATCCTTAAGAGTAGACTCACTTACCTCTTTCACAGTTGCAATCATGAAATTCGAGTGAGAAAATTCAAATTTCAGTAAGAAAGATTCCAGAAATTTTCGATAAAGCAGTCTGCAGAAATTGACACTAAAAGACCAAAGTCACACTAGGACCGCCAATGTGAAAAATAGAGCAAAACAGAGCAGATCAGCAGGCGAGACAGAACAGAGAACCAAGCAAAAGAGGGCTGAAACAGAGCAAAAAAATGCGCAAACTGAACAACAATTTTTTTTTTTTTCGAATTTTTAATTTAATATTATTATTATTATTTTAATAAACAAAACAAGAAAATAAATAAGATGACACAATAAATTCAAACCACTTCCCCGGCAACGACGCCAAAATTTGACTGTGTGTCACAACGCGATAAAATTATTAATTTTTGTCCTACCCTCACTAGCTAATAGCAAGGGCAAGTAAGAGTCGATCCCACGAGGAGTGATGATTAACTATGCCACCTATGTTCAATTCAATCAAATAATAAATTATGGGGTGGGGGGTTTGAGATTGATTATATATCACTAAATTAAATAAAATAAACCTATAAAGCAAATTAAATAAGAAATCAGCAGATGCAAATATTCCAGTTAACAGTTCAATTATCCCCCGATATCAATTATTCCCTAATCAATGTATTACCCTCTCTCAGATTATCATGGAATTATCACCCCTAGTCTAACAACAAGCTCTGTTAAACCGAATCATCTCTTAAGATTAGTTAAATTAGGATAAGATCTCTAATTAATCCTATTCAATTGAATAACCTAGAATAAGCTTTTTAGATTTAATTCATTAAATGCATTAATCACCAAGACGATAGGATGAACCAGACTCTGAATACACAAGCTCGATTTGATATTCTAGGATTATGTTACCCTAGAGATGCACGACCTCTAGTTTACCACTTATGAAAATTAAACCACAACGATTAGGATTCATGATTTAAGATTCTAGCAATCAATTATCAAATACTTAATCTAGGTGGTCAATCCAAATCAAACAATAATAATTGAAAATATTATGCATAGATAACACAATCAATTCCAATCAAACATCGAGAAGGGAATACATGATTAATTAGAAAATAAATAGATATACGGGTTCAAACATCCTTGCTAACCAGAATTAAAAAATTAGTTGAGCATCCTTAAAATTGAATCCACAAAAGTTGTTGAGAAATCCATCAAAATTAATCTAGGAAAACAAAATAAATCTTTCTCTCTCTAAAACTATATCTCCAAATTCTCTCTCTAAAACCTAATGTCTAAACTCTCTTCCTCATGTCAACAGTTAACCATGGAGAAAAGAAGTTGTAATGTATTTGTAGTCTTTATTTTCCTTTGCTGGCATGTGTGTCTAGAGGGAAAAGTTAGGGCAAGTTGTGGGCCATGGCCTCTTCTCTCTTCCTAATTAATTAGGCCCAATTCTTTATTTCAATTTCCTTCTTGATCTTTAAGCCCAGAGATGGCCCACTCTTCTTTCTTAGCTTAAATTCGATTTCCTTAGTCCATGCTTATCTCTTTTCAGCTCCAAAACACTTCAAAACTCCTAAAATAATCAGGAAAATAATATATGAAGTGCTTAAAGACAAAAAACATATATAGGTACAAAAATGGTGCATTCAATTATCTAAAAGATTATAAAATTACAATTATATCCACAATAAAATGCATATATTTCCTACCTATCAACATGTTGACTCACACAAGATTCTACTAACTCACATAGAGTTACTGCCTTAACAACTTAAGATAAATACACTCAGCAATGATCTAAATCCTATCAACCAAGGATACCACTAAACAACCTGAGCACACATCACAGAGGTTAAAAGTATATAGATTTTTCTTCAACTAGTGCTTGAAGCAGCCTTGGTGACTTTGGAGCTTGATGACTCGAAGGCTTGACTGCTTCACTAGGAGGTTGAGTGACTGAAAACTTAGAAAGTAGAATGCTTGAGTACTTGCTCTTGCAAGAGTGAATTTGAGTATCAGTATTTCAGTGATTTCTTCAGTCGACTCTTCCTTTATTTATAGATGTAAGAAATATGCCCATTGAAGAGACACACTCTATTTTAATTTGAATTCCCTTTGATCGTCCTTAATCTTGCATTCAATGTCTCTGAAAATCTGGGAATGAATTTTTTGTCTTATTCTGCAGTTCATTTAATGCGACTGTTCTGCGCTTCAGGGTTGTTGCAGTCTGTCGGTCCACATGTTAGCCAGATACTGGTTGTACAGTTCGATCACTTGTCTCTACTGACTATATTTGACAAGATGTATTCTCGGATGACAGTGATCTTCCTCATACAACATTATTATGCGTAAGTCTCTTCATGCTTTCAGTTCTGGAATGATGTGCTAGCTTACTGCAACTTGAAACTGTAATGAAATTTTCTGTTCGCCTTATTGTATTCCTGCTTGCTGCTTGTTGTATCTGTTGCTTACTATATGCAATATCCGATAAGGTTTCTCTATTGTATCCGACTGCTACCAGGAACCTTCTTCACATTTTACATTTTATCAGAGTTTTTATTCGGGCGTGAAGATAGAAAAAAGCAAAGGACGCTTTTTAAGACAGAAAGAATAAGCAAGGGATGCTAGAAGAAAGAGATAAGGGATGAAGTGAATCTTTCACTTATCAAAATCGACCTCTGTCGATTACATTCGGTCTCACTACCGATATATTACAACATACGGCCTCTGCCGATAGCAATCAGTCTCACTACTGATAATATATATCATATGCAGCGGAAATACCTTCAGGATCTCACATCCTTACATGTATCAAAATATTACAAAACACAAGTTATCCAAAACATAGTTTGAAAATGTTTAAGAGACATCGTCTCATTACAACAAAACATGATCAACACTTCATCTCTCTCCAACTAGGGTTCCTCACGCTCGTCATCGCCTGTAGTGTGAGTATAGATTAAGGGGTGAGTGCGTGGAATACATTTGTGGGGATAATATCCACCTCGCACAACTCATATCAGAATTAAATACCGAAAAGCTATCCTACAGTCACATTGTCACGACACGTATAAATGCAAAACAGATATTAGAAATGGTACTTAAGAAGAATAGGTGCGGGATTCCCCCGTCTTATCCTATATCGGTATTTCACCGCTTGTGCATTTCAAGAGGCTCACGACACCGCCACAGAGTATTAGAATAATAGCTGGGGACGCACAGAATGCATGATCGGAGGACCTCTGTCCTTCCACAGTTATATCATGGCACAACAAGTATAAACACAGCACTTAGTATTCCTCAATCATGCCTATATAGGGAAAGCAGTAAACAGATCAGAGATTAGAATGTACCCCCACCTCGTATAGTGGTTACCACGTGAACAAGTAACGGCGGATCAGATTTCACAAGCGAGTACCAAAGGATCCGATATCACAAGGCTCAACTCAACAAGTAGCCTACATAAGTTATGATGTTCCTTAGATCCTAAATAAATTATAATTAAAGTTGTAAAAGGTTCCGTTGGAAATCGGTCGTTAAATATGCGACGGATCGATCGATCTAAAGATTTGAATTTTGGAAACAAGGCTGAAAGTCAAGTCTAAAGGTCTGAGATGATAGGAAATGAAATAAGGATCGCAACGCAAAAAGAACGAGCTCGATCGGAGTTAAAACGAGCTTGAACGGAGTATTTTAGGTTTAGGGGTAAAATGGTAATTTTGGTCAAAGGGTTGACTTTGACCAGGCCCACGGACCCGGGTCAACGACGTCTCATCATCGACGACTCGATATGGATGAACGATGGAAAGAAAACGAGGTTCGGATCGAACACACGACGTCGGGTGCGCGTCGGTACCCGACGAGTGCGCACGGTGCGCGCCGGCTACCCGACACCCGACGGCTGCCGAGTTTTCTCGGCAGCTGCGCGCAGCTCGGCCAGGCTGGTCGAGTTTTCTCGGCCAGCCTCTTCCCAGGCTCCCGGCGCCCAGGCTGCTCGACGCGCCACCTTCCCGGTGTCGCCTAGCGCGGCGGCGCCGCCTCCAGCTGCCACCACCTATCTCGCCGGATACCTCGCACCGCCGGCTACCTCCTCCGACCATCCATCACCGGATTCCGGCATGAATAGTGCCCGGAAATCTCGCCGCAAAACCCTTCGATACTCAGTTTTTCCAAAAATTCCAACTCACTCAAAAACACTCCGGCCGGCGACCCCCGTCGCCGGTGACCACTCCCCCGACCTCCAGACACCGGCCGGTGACCTTCTTATCACCGGCAACCCCCTTACTCCGGCCACAACACACCTACACAGATATATATATACACACGCTTGCAAACACACACATACATACACACTCTCAACTCTTGGCCGGCGACTTCCAGTCGCCGGCCACCCTCCCCATGGCCTCGCCGGCGACTTCCCATCGCCGGCCACCAGTTCACACACGGCGGCGCCACCATGCGCCGCCCCAACAGTGAGCACAACACACACACATACCACAACACCTTCAAACACACACACACATGCATGCATACACACATATATATATCTACTGTCCATCTCCGGCGCCGCCACCCACGGCGGCGCCGGCACTCCAGTATCTGGCCACGACCTCCGGCGACCTCTGGCAGCTTCTCCGGCGCGGTGGAGAGAGAAAGAACAGAGGAGAGAGAAAGGGTGATCAAGGGTTAAGTTTAGGGTTTCAAGGCTGTTTTTCACCGTTTTCCGGCGAACGAGAAATCGGATTTGAAATCCGAGACCTATCCTAGATTTGTCTCGTCGAGACGAACGTCGTGTGAGAAAATCATCCGATTCCGACAATGTTGAAAATTTCCGGCGACCGGCGGGCGGCGGCGGTGCCGGCGGCGGTGCGCCGGAAATAGAAAGATGGAAATTAAAAGACGAGAAAGAAGGACTTACGTGTTTTCGTCGGTTTTGGCTCGATCAAAGAAACGGTGATAAAAATGAACTGGGGTGAGCTCCTATCTATAGATTTCAGAAGTTACTATTCTCCGTAAATATCTCGGTAAATATCTTGGTAAAAAATTTTGGTAAATATCTTGGTAAATATCTTCTGATATTTCCGAAACCTCGTGGTTTACTCTTTTTATCGGCGTTCGAGCTACGGGTCTCCGATTGACCCCTAGTTCGTTTCTATGTTCTCATTTTTCTAAAACGCTTCTAGTGATATAAAAATATCCTATGTTCCATGTCTAGATAAATTATCCATCTCATACTTATACTTAACACTTATCTGAAACGCACATATTTAAACAGTTAAAACATACGCGCATATATGTTAATTCCTGAGTTAAATATTTAATTAATAATTTATGTTTCGTTTTGGTCCGGGGTGCTACACAAATCATTAATCCAACAAACCCCAAAAAATCATTAACAACAGATTGAAAAACACTGACACCGCAATAGAAAAGAATTGAGAAAGGAAAAGAAAAGAAGAGAAGATTTAGGAGAGAATTGGGAGAAGAATGCACTCAAGTAAAAAAAAATGGAGAAAGAAGAAGATAAGAGAATAAGAAGTTAAGAAGAACGTGAATGAAGAAAGAGAAAGAAAAATAGAGAAGATGAGAATGAAGAGCGTGTTTTAGGGTAGCAAAAAAAATCCGGGTCGGGTCAGGTGGGTGGGGGTGCGGATCTAAGATCCATACCCTTGATGTACAACAACCCTTCTCATGAGTGTAATTTATCGAATCGATTTATTAATTTTGAAAAAGTAATTGATTACTTAATGATTTACAGACTCAATCTATAAGCTTTCTTAGTACGAACACGAACACGAACACAAACACAAATCGATCTCTCGATGGTTGGTGAATAACTACTCGAGCTATTAATTCAAACATATGCACACTCCATCATCTTGGTAGATCATGGTGATTCTCCAAGAAAAACACAGAAATAAATGTATAGAGAGATCAGTATTTTAATATTTCGGTGGGCTTGAAAGATCTGATGTATATACCATATATATTTCTCTAATAAAAAGATTTCATAATCAAATTAAAAACCCTACAAATTTTGATATTAAATATGGATGTTAATGGGCTCAATGTTCTAAACCCTATCCAAATTTTCAACACCCATCATATTAAAAAATTGCAATATGACCATTAATTAATGTTCAATTTAAAGAAAGAGTGATGAGGTTTACACCATGAAACAACACAATTTCTTTCATGAGGGTTACTTCCTTCACCTGATTGATAATGTTGAGCTACAGTGACTAAGCTTAATTTCTTGATTTTTTGTAATTTGCTAAAACATTATGCAATTTATTGAATTTCTTGTAATTTTTAGAATCTATAAGATATATGTAAATGTAAATGTTTGGACATTTTGTACTTTAATGAAACTTTTGCACAATTGTTTTTTACACCAGATGCACGAGTGGGGAACTGTGCAATTGGATCAACCTAATCTGGTGGTGTTTTTCATGCACTCCAACGCGCCCTAGGTTTGCGCTTAAATCCTAATCCCGCACGCCTAACCTTTTAGTATGTTCATATAACCTTTTAGTTATATTCGTCTAATCTTTTAGTTATGTTTACGTAACCTTTTATGTTATGTTCACACCATAACTTTATGTTTATGCTAGTTTAACCTTTTATAGTGTATTATAGAATTATAATACATTTTAAACCTTTATGTTATAATAATATAATGTAGTGCCCCGGACCAAAAACGAAGCATAACTAATTAATTAAATATTTAAACCTATGATTTAATAATTATGTGCGTATATTTTGACTGTTTAATTTATTTCGTGCGTTTCAGATTCGTGTTTAATGCATGTTTAATACAGAAATATTTTCTAGACGTGGAACATAGAATTTTATTATACCATTAGATGTGTAATGGAAAAACAAGAAGATAGAAATGAACTAGGGGTCGATCAGAGACCCGTGGCTCAACCGGCGACAAAAAGGGCGAAACACGAAGTTTCGAAAAATCGAAAGATATTTCCGGTGAATAGGAGCCCGAGATATTTCGATGAATAGTGACCGAGATATTTCGATGAATAGTAACTTTCGAAAATCTATAAATAGGGGCTCATTCGATTCATTTTTCATCATTTTTCCGAACGAGCCGAATGCAACAAAAACCCGTAAGTCTCTCTCTCCTCTCTCTCTTCCCGTTTTTCTGCCTCCGGCGCGCTGTCGGCGGTGGCCGAAAAATCTGAAAGTTGTCGGTTTTGGCCTATTTTCACACACGACGTTCGTCTCGATAAGATGAATCTAAGATAGGTCTCGGAATTCAATTCCGATTTCTCATTTGTTGGAAAATGGTGAAAAACAGCCCCAAAACCCTAAACCCTAGTTTTGGCCACATTTTCTCTCTCTTTGATTTTCTCTCTCTCACTCTATCTCGCTGGAGCAACCACCGGAGGACCACTTGGGTGTGAGGGTGACCGGATGGAGGGATGGCGCCGCCGTGAGTGGCGGCGCCGGAGCTGAACAGGTTGTGTTTGGATAAAACGTGCATGTGTGTGTGTTAGGGTGTGCTAGTGTGTGTGTTGTGTTGTGTACTGTTGGGGCGGCGCCACAGGACTGGTCACCGGCGCTGGTGATGCGCCGGCCGCCGGCCAAGGCAGTAACAGTGTGTGTGTGTTTTTATATATGAGCGTGTGTGTGTGTTGGAAGCTGTGGCTGTTTGAGGGGTCGAAGAGGTGGTGGTCGGCGACTTCCAGTCGCCGGCCGGACCGGAGTTCTGGGAGTGAGGGGAGTGGTCGCTGGCAACTGGAAGTCGTCGGCCGACGTTTTTAGGTTGGGGTTTGGTTTTGAGTATATGTGTATCGAAGGGTTTTGCGGTGGATTTTTAGGTACTACTCACCGCTGGAATCCGGCGAGGGATGGCCGGAGGTGGTAGCCGGCGGTGCATGCTTTCCGACGGACATGGTGGCGGCGTCATAGGGCGGCACCGCCATGGCCGGTGGCGTCGGGAAGGTGGCTGGTCGAGCAGGGCGACGTCGGGAGCACCGGATGACGGGCTGTTGAGAAAACTCGACAGCTGCCGAGACATGCTGTCGGGCTACCGAGGGATGCGCACCCGCTGCCGAGAAAACTCGACAGCTGCCGAGACGGGTGCACACGCTGCCGAGAAAACTCTGCAGTCGCCGAGTTGCCTACCGAGCTGCCGAGAAAACTCGACAGCTCCCGAGCCGACTACCCGACGCTGCCGAGAAAACTCAGCAACTGCCGAGAAGTGCCAAGGCCGCTGGGTTTTTTCACCTGGCGCCGGGTCCGCGCGTGCCCCGTCGCACGCAACGTCGTGTTTTCGATCCGAACCCTTTTTTTCCGTCATTCATCTTTTTTGAGTCATCGCCGATGAGACGTCGTTGACCGGGGTTCGTGGGCCAGATCAAAGTCAACCCTTTGACCAAAATTACCAAAATACCCCTGAACCTAAAATGCTCTGTTCGAGCTCGTTTTAACTCCGATCGAGCTTATTCATTTTCCGTCGTGACCCAAATTTCATTTCCTATCATCTCAGCCCTTTGGACTGAACTTTCAGCCTTGTCTCCTAAATCACAATCTTTAGATCGCTCGATCCGTCGCGTCGTCAACGATCATTTTTCTTCCGGAATCTTTTACAGCTTTAATTATATAATATTTAGGATCTAAGAAACACCGTAATTATGTAGGCTACTTGTTGAGTTGAGCATTGAGATACATGACATTTGGTACTTGCGACTCACGTGGTAACCACCGAACAAGGTGCGGGTAATTTCTAACTCTTTATCTGTTTACTGTTTTCCCTATTAAATGCATGATTGAGGGATACTAAATGCTGTGGATATAATTGTTGTGCCATACTTTATACTGTGAAAGGACTTCGGTTCACATTACATGTTCGGAGGGTCCTATGGACAGTAAAAAATTGACTCCCTCCCCCCTTCTACTACTCTGAAAAGGTCTGGCGATCCTTGAAATGCGCTAGCGGTATTGAGACCGTTTTATAGGGTAAGACGGGGAATTCCCGCACCTATCCTTCCCTTGCTATTTCTAATATCTGCTATGTATTTTATGTGCTGTGACAACGTGACCTAAGGTTATTTTTCCTGGTATTTTATATCTGCTGAATATTATAATATACAGAGTTTATCCCCACGAGTGTATTCCACGCACTCACCCCCTATTCTGTACTCACACTACAGGAGCTGATGAGCATGATGAACCCTAGATGGAGAGAGACAGTACTGTTTCTGGATTGGTGTTTTTAGAATGTGGTCACACGAACATTTTCAAAACAATGTTTAAATTTATTCACGTTTTTGTAATATATTCTGAGTATACTGTGGATGTGAGATCCTGATGTTTGTTTTCGCTGCTATGTTAATGATATAATTTGTCGATACTGAGACCGACTGTTGATATGTGAATGATCCATATCATCCCTTACCTCTTTCTTCTGTCGTCCCTTACTCATTCTTTCTGTTTATAAGTTGTCTCTTGTTATTTCTTTCTTCACGCCCGTGTGAAAACTCTGATATTTTGGTGTAAGAAAACAGGACGTGACAATAACCTTTACGACATGATTGATATGATGAAATGGAATTAGGTGAGAATGGAATGAACTCAAGAATGAAATGGTGATGGGAAATGAATGGTATAAAATATTGATTCATGTGATTGGCATCACAAAGGAATAGGAAATGAATGAAATAATTATTATAATTATATTTTATGATTGATAACTATAAATAAAATGTATAATATTAAATCAATCTTTATTTGACCAAATTACCTTCCACTATAATTTTATTTAATATTCATATTTAATATATCACTCAAATTTAAAATATTTGGCATATTTAAATTTAAAAATAATTCTTTTTATAGAAAATTAATCATTGTACTAATATTAAGATATATTATATTTATATATTTTATTTTTTAATCTTATTATTAGTTTACTATTTTTGTATTGTTTACATATTCTCAAAGTAGTTAAATAATAATATATTTTTCATATTTTTTATTAATTATTCTATATGATTTTATATTATTAAAATCTTAAAATCTCATTTTATATTTCTAAAAAAATAATTTAGTTACAATTTATTTATATTTTTTTTAATAATTTATTATCTATGCTAATATTCATTTATCTTACAAATATATATATATATATATATAGATAAATCAATATCAGAACTAAAATTATTTGTATTATTAAAATTATATTCATATTATTTTATTATGTTTTTAAGATTTTATATTTATTAATTATTTTTATACTATTTATGTATTTAATTTTTTTTTGCTATTTTTTTATTTTTATTTTAATTTATTAGTTATTATTTTATAATTTTTTATAAATAATTTAATATTATTTATGAAATTTTATATAATATTCGACTTTAGGAAGTTAATTTATGAAAACATAAAATAAATATGATAATTGTCAAAATTAATAAAAAACTATTCATTTTCTTCACGATAGGAATACGTAATACCATGGGGTAGGAAGGAATGGTCATTCCCTCATCCATGGTAATACCAATTAATGCGGGAATCACTATTCCCACCTATAAAAAATACCAATCAAATGAATAGAAATAAAGTTAAGAATGATGATTCCATTACCACCTCATTCCATCATACCAATCATGCCATTAATGTTATAATAATTTATTCTTTATGTTATAATATAACTTTTACGTTATTTTTCAAGTACATAAAGGTTATGAACTGTACATGAATGTTATACTAATATAACATAAAACTTAAATTATTTTAACATAAAAGTTCAGCTATACTACATAAATTTTTATACTGAAAAAATTCTAAATAATATCACTTAAATATTATGATATCTGTACATAAATGTTATACTAATATAACATAAATGTTTATAAAATAAAGGTTACTACAAAATTAAAAAAAATTAATTTGGGCGCAGATCCAGGCAGGATCCGACCCTACCTGAACATACCCAATTGCATGAATTTAGATTCGTGCACCCAGTGATGTCACGTCCCGTTTTCTTTCAACAAAATATCAGAGTTTTCCATTGGGCGTGAAGAAAGAAAAGGTAAGAGACATATCTCATAAGCAGAAAGAAGGAGTAAGAGACGATAGAAGAATGAGGTAAGGGACGATGTGAATCATTCATATATCATTAATCGGTCTCAATACCGATAATTACAACATAACTTAGCAGTGGAATATATCATCAGGATCTCACATCCGAAACAGATATCAAATTATTACAAAACGTGAATTAATTAAAACATTGTTTGGAAATGTTTGTGGATCATCATCCTAAATATACAAGCCCAGACTTAGCACCTCCTCTCTCTATCTAGGGTTCATCATGCTCATCATCTCCTGTAATGTGAATTACAGAATATAGGGGGTGAGTACGTGGAATACACTTGTGGGGATGAAATCCGCCTCTTATAACATACGA